>OX424527.1:22891335-24141335 GCA_949152445.1 Cerastis rubricosa
CCACGACATGTATATCTCTTTAATTGGTGTATATATTTTTATTGGTTTTTTTTTATTGGTGTAGATAGTTACAATTGGATACAAATTTCGTATAAGCGAATAACAATAAGAACATTAGCTTACCTTCATTACTAGGTATATTTCGTCAGCCGCTTGGTTTAAGAAGCTTTCCTCCTCTGGAAAAGTGAAAACTTTGGACTTTTTCGATTTAAATCCATCAGATTGCCTTTTGAGAAACGATATTAACCGTTCGAAATCCTTTAAATGTACATTGTGTTTAGTACCTAATGTTGTCTTTAACATAGAATACACGCTCCATAATATTGAAGGTTAAAATAAGAAGAAGAAGGGTATAATTCGTTGAAATATATAAGCAAAACGTTTTCTGATAACGATTTAATTTTTTCTCAGCGCGCCTTTTCATAAAATCATAGTACGATTTTAGGTATCTTTGTTTTGATTTAGGTGGTAAAAGGTTTTCCGCTACCGCTATAGCCTCTTCTCTTACAAAATCAGGCGTTAAATTCATTTCGGAATCAGATGAACTTATTTTATACAAATCTCTGCTATATGGAAGTATAAACAAAACTCTACAACTCGAAAAAACAAATGAAGATCGGATTGCCGCTTTCCGCCTATTTAGTTTTTTTTTTACTGTGGCCAGCCAGCTATTCAGCCATTATTTTTCATTTTCATCATTGAAAACATAGTAAATATTTTGTAAATATGTTATTTTAAAGAAATTGTTGATACTAAATTATAATAAAGTTATTTATAAAATATATGTATTCTTTAATCAATAATTAACTTTAGTTATATCAATTTTATATCGTGGCTGCATAGAAAGTTGGAACATAGTTCAATATAAATGTGAAAATAGAAATAGTATTTTTTTTTATAATTTGACATCTGTCGGTTGAAAACAATTCTCCCTAGGGATGCAAAGTATTACTTTCATCCCGATCCTCAGGCAACTTCAAACCTACTTTCAGAGTATGAGTAATGAAAAGTTTTTTCCACCTTTTTATCTAATTGCACTCATAATATAAATATGCACAATCTTACGTGGAAAACGATGTCCCATAATATGACTTTTGATTTTATGTGTGCCTACTAACAAAATTATAGATCACTGTGTCTGACAATAAACGAATTGAATTGAATTAAACAATTTTTTTTTACACTCAAGTCCATACCCAAATCTACAAAATGAAGAGTAATCAAAATACTTACAAATAGAGTGTCACAAATAATATCGCATTAAAATATATCGTTCTTTCTCCTCAGTAATATCAGTCATCCCAAATACAATCATCGCGTGTTTTCCTATCAGTACTCGTATGATTTATCAACTTACTATATATACGCGCGCAGTGGTTCTTAACGGTCACTTTATTCACATCAGTTTATTACTGCTACATGGCGAATTGAATAGTAGTTTGTTCAAAAGTTGACAAAGAACCTAATACCACATCAATTTAAAAAACAAAATTATGTTTAGATAGTTATAAATTGATAACTTTAAGTCATCATTTTACTATCTACTTTTTATAACGATTTATACAATATTTTAAAAACAACGGCTGGGTTAATGAGGCATCGAGGTGTCTAATGTAAGAAATAAAAAATAAATAGCTGTGAAATAATAAAAAGATGGGCTTAGCTACGACTGACAACGATTCAAAGAACAGCAGCTTTGAGGAAGCTTTGGACCTTACTGGTGAGTGCTTTTTGCAAGCTGTGTTTCACTAAAAGTTAGTTCCAATTCTAATTGGTGCAGCCCATTCCATGCAACAGCTGTTGTTGCATGGAATTATTACAATAATTGATTATCCTAACATTTTACAGCTAGCTTTCTCCCTATTTTCCTTTTTCTATAGATATTGTTTTTAAACCACAGACATGGTATGTATTCTTACGCACTCGTGATTCTTGATTATTTGAGTACTCAAAATCAAAAATCAAAATATTTTATTTTACATAGGCCTACATGGGCACTTACAAAACGTCGACAAGAGGCACGGTTCGGGTTGGTCGTTTCCTAATGAGAAGAACCAGCAAGAAACTCCATGGTTACTCTTTTAAAATCATTTGGTTCTACAATAATTGGATGTTACAGCGTTAGTACCTAAGTATGAGAGCGTAGGCTCGACTATGAGCGTAACTATTCTGCACAATGAATAAACGGTGCAATGATTTCAAAACTATTGTAAAACATCTGAAAAAAAGAATGAAATAAATAAAATTGGGAATAGTTAGAGACATCCACATATTTGTGTCGTTTATGAGCTACCAGGGAAGCGGCATGAGCAGAAGGAACTACAGCCAAACTTCTTTATCTTCAACATAGTCCTTAATTTTGTAATATGCTTTTTTAATTCGGACACGTTTGATGCAATTTTTAAACTTTCCATCGGTCAGTTCTGTGACTGACTTTGGCA
Organism: Cerastis rubricosa; assembly: GCA_949152445.1. NCBI lineage: Eukaryota > Metazoa > Arthropoda > Insecta > Lepidoptera > Noctuidae > Cerastis > Cerastis rubricosa. Next base: position 22,893,777 of record OX424527.1, read on the forward strand.
ACTTATTATAAAAGCGTGTACTGTTTATAAGAAATGACTTGCTAGTTATTGTTAATCTAAATTTGGGTATTACAATTTCGTATTTACTGCGTGTGTTTATATTATGGAAGTCGCTTCTAATTTTGAAAAGCCCTCGGTTTATATAAAATACATTCTAAGATATAAAGTGAAGGCAGAGTCAGTACATCGATCTCTTTAATTTTTTTCTGATGGGTTCGCGAGGACCCAACCTTTCGCGAGGAACTCTTTCGGGGAGGTTAAGCTCAGCTGAAGTTAAAACCTCCCCGAAAGAGTTCCAATGTGCGCGCCCCGCTGCAGTTTTGAATCGATAGTAATTCCGAAGAATAGTTTCCGCGATAACATCAAGTTTTTTGCCGTCAAGATTTAAATTAAGGTCACGTTGAGTTACATTTGGTAAAGAGAACTTTGGACATTTTGTTTTGTTCGTATTCAGTAAAAGATTGTTAGCTGCGAACCATTTCGAGAGAACTGTTAGACTCTCGTTGACATGTATGACATCCGTATCTTTACTATGAATTTAAAAAAAATTGCGAAGTGTCATCAGTAAATAGAATTATATCCGATAACTTGGCCATCATATAAGGCAGATCATTAAAAAAAACAAGAAATAGGAAAGGACCAAGAATTGAACCTAGAGGCACGCCTATCTTGACTATAGACTCAGAGGATGTCGCCCCATTTACATTTACTTTTTGCTGCCTGTTTGATAAATAGGAAAGAACAAGATCAGCAGCTTGTCCACGAATTCCGTAGGTGTAATTTACAGATCAGTGTGTTGTGGTCGACGCAGGCGAACGATTTTGATAGATCACAAAAAATGCCAATAGCGTCCTGGGACTTCTCTCAGGATTCCAGAATGTGACTGATGAGTTTTACTCCCGCGTCCGTTGTCGACCTACCCTTCGTGAAACCAAACTGCTGACTATGCAGCATCCCATTAGAGTTGAAGTGAGACAACATCTGGTCCAGCATGATTTTTCATAGATTATACTCAGTGCTGGAAGCACAGATATCGGTCTATAATTAGAAGGATCACTCTTACAACCCGATTTGAAAATTGGTACCACTTTACTATGTTTCATCAAGACAGGAAACTTGCCGCTGTCCAAACATTGATTGAAAATGCCTGTTAGGACAGGCGCAATTGAGTCAATAATGTTTTCAAGAACCTTGACCGAGATCCCCCGTAAGTCTTCAGTATTTTTGATATTGAGACTTTTGAATGCGTTTTTGATTGTGGCAATACAGTATGTATTCCGAAGAATAGTTTCCGCGATAACATCAAGTTTTTTGCCGTCAAGATTTAAATTAAGGTCACGTTGAGTTACATTTGGTAAAGAGAACTTTGGACATTTTGTTTTGTTCGTATTCAGTAAAAGATTGTTAGCTGCGAACCATTTCGAGAGAACTGTTAGACTCTCGTTGACATGTATGACATCCGTATCTTTACTATGAATTTAAAAAAAATTGCGAAGTGTCATCAGTAAATAGAATTATATCCGATAACTTGGCCATCATATAAGGCAGATCATTAAAAAAAACAAGAAATAGGAAAGGACCAAGAATTGAACCTAGAGGCACGCCTATCTTGACTATAGACTCAGAGGATGTCGCCCCATTTACATTTACTTTTTGCTGCCTGTTTGATAAATAGGAAAGAACAAGATCAGCAGCTTGTCCACGAATTCCGTAGGTGTAATTTACAGATCAGTGTGTTGTGGTCGACGCAGGCGAACGATTTTGATAGATCACAAAAAATGCCAATAGCGTCCTGGGACTTCTCTCAGGATTCCAGAATGTGACTGATGAGTTTTACTCCCGCGTCCGTTGTCGACCTACCCTTCGTGAAACCAAACTGCTGACTATGCAGCATCCCATTAGAGTTGAAGTGAGACAACATCTGGTCCAGCATGATTTTTCATAGATTATACTCAGTGCTGGAAGCACAGATATCGGTCTATAATTAGAAGGATCACTCTTACAACCCGATTTGAAAATTGGTACCACTTTACTATGTTTCATCAAGACAGGAAACTTGCCGCTGTCCAAACATTGATTGAAAATGCCTGTTAGGACAGGCGCAATTGAGTCAATAATGTTTTCAAGAACCTTGACCGAGATCCCCCGTAAGTCTTCAGTATTTTTGATATTGAGACTTTTGAATGCGTTTTTGATTGTGGCAATACAGTATGTATTCCGAAGAATAGTTTCCGCGATAACATCAAGTTTTTTGCCGTCAAGATTTAAATTAAGGTCACGTTGAGTTACATTTGGTAAAGAGAACTTTGGACATTTTGTTTTGTTCGTATTCAGTAAAAGATTGTTAGCTGCGAACCATTTCGAGAGAACTGTTAGACTCTCGTTGACATGTATGACATCCGTATCTTTACTATGAATTTAAAAAAAATTGCGAAGTGTCATCAGTAAATAGAATTATATCCGATAACTTGGCCATCATATAAGGCAGATCATTAAAAAAAAACAAGAAATAGGAAAGGACCAAGAATTGAACCTAGAGGCACGCCTATCTTGACTATAGACTCAGAGGATGTCGCCCCATTTACATTTACTTTTTGCTGCCTGTTTGATAAATAGGAAAGAACAAGATCAGCAGCTTGTCCACGAATTCCGTAGGTGTAATTTACAGATCAGTGTGTTGTGGTCGACGCAGGCGAACGATTTTGATAGATCACAAAAAATGCCAATAGCGTCCTGGGACTTCTCTCAGGATTCCAGAATGTGACTGATGAGTTTTACTCCCGCGTCCGTTGTCGACCTACCCTTCGTGAAACCAAACTGCTGACTATGCAGCATCCCATTAGAGTTGAAGTGAGACAACATCTGGTCCAGCATGATTTTTCATAGATTATACTCAGTGCTGGAAGCACAGATATCGGTCTATAATTAGAAGGATCACTCTTACAACCCGATTTGAAAATTGGTACCACTTTACTATGTTTCATCAAGACAGGAAACTTGCCGCTGTCCAAACATTGATTGAAAATGCCTGTTAGGACAGGCGCAATTGAGTCAATAATGTTTTCAAGAACCTTGACCGAGATCCCCCGTAAGTCTTCAGTATTTTTGATATTGAGACTTTTGAATGCGTTTTTGATTGTGGCAATACATACTGGTTTAAATTTAAAGTTTGGTATGTCCTTTGTGAAGTTCTCTTTAAGAAGGCCTTCAGCTAATTCAACCGAAGAGGGGAGAGATTTCGTAACCTCTAACGGAATGTTAGTAAAGAAATTATCTAGTGTCTCAGCGACTTCTTACTTGTCAGAAATTGTTTTGTTATCTATTTTTAGCTATCCAATCCTGCTTCGCTTATTATAACTTAAGAAAACATCGAGAGCTCTTCAATATAACTTTAATATTATTTTCGTAAAGTACTCGTACTCGTAAAGCTACCAGAATAAATTCTGTAAAAATGATGCGGAAAACTGTACCAAAATCCGTTGCGGAGTTGAGAAAAACAACACTGTCACCAGAAACGAAAGGTAGGTTCGATTTATCAGACGTATTGCCATAGATAAAATAAACATATACAAAAATATAGATCTCACCTTGGCTGGTTGGACTTATCTTTGATAGTTTAACACTATCAAAGATATGTTTTACATATGTAAGAGCAGATAAGAATCTAGGTACAAAGGCTATGTTACTGTGTCTATCTACGTACATCTGTATGTCAAAGGCGAAACATTAACAATAAACATGTTATATGAAGACATAAAACAGGTGCATCATGTTTTATGAGAATATTTTGTCAAAGGAAGCGTGAAATTGTAATTTTTGGTAAACGACATTCATTAGCTGCTCTGCAATATAAAATCTTACATATCTGAAGGAAAACAATGCTTGTATTTCCTTTCACATTTACATACAAATAGGTGTACAGTATGTTTACGAAGTGGAAAATTACCCAGTGACTGAAGAACTAAGACTACAATTATGTAAATAGATACGTTTTACGGCCGCGTATCATATTTTATTCAACAAAAAAAATGAACACTGACCGGCAAATTGCAAAAAACGTAAGAAATTCGAATTTCGCTAACCACCCTCTCACTTCCACCCTAACGCAGCAAACGAATCAAAATAAATTTAAAAATATATCTAAAAAATTCTCAGTGTAGCCATCTTACTTTTTTTCTACCAGGGTTTGGCAAATACAATGTAGGTATGCTGATAAGCTGCTGCTTCCTGATCTTGGGGATGAACCTGGACATATTTGGCTTCTCTGTGGCTCTGCCGGCACTGGCATGTGATATGGCACTCAGCGCTTCTCAACAAGGGTTGCTGTCTGCTGTACCACTCACGGGTAAGGAGTGCTCGTATGCCGTAACATTTTCGCGACCATTGGCGTAGGCGACATGCCATAGGAAAATCAATTGAGAGTTCTTGAGTCAATTTTCAAGGTGGCGGGGGCGGTCCGCACCGAGTGTCACCCGTTTTGGGGTGACACCCGGTGACAACTTCAAGAACAAAATAACAACATTAAGAAATAAATTAAATGGCTAGCACAGCTGTCTACCCCCACAAGCACTAGCTCAGCTCTATGTATAATTCGGAAAAACTTTTCGAGATACTAAAACTTGAAGACACTAAAAAAGCCGCAAATGTTACAGATTCTTGATTGGCTATTCCTAGACTTTAAAAAGTCTCTGGTAAAATGGGATTTTACAGATTCTACTAAAATTGTTAATGACGGTTTGCGTGTCCGTAGCTTCCATGTGGGAGGAGTTTCAGTAAACTAAAATGAATAAGAACTACTTGCCTGCAACAATGACTCAATCGCAGGTAGCAAGCTTGGTATATTAGCCATAGAACACGAGGCAATACAAAATATAAATGTTGATAAGTTATTACGGAGTTTGTAGCTGTTAAAGCTTGAAAAAAGAGACATTAATTGTAAGACAAACATATATCTGTTTTGTGTCTTACTTTTTATTGTGTTTTGTTATTTGGTCAATATTAAATATAAATATTAAATGATCCATGACGTTTATAATATAAAATTTATTGTTTTTAACTTTTGATGGGGTGACACCCCAACTTCCGCACCGCAAGGTAGCTACGCCACTGGGTGTCGGTAATATTACTTAATTAAATAATTGTATGTACGCCACCGTTGCCTTTTAGCAAAACATAGATATATCTGTACCTATTTTAGTTACAAAACCTATTAACACTAGCTGTGCGTTTAACTTATTAAATATTTTTATCCAAATTCTACAGGCGTCATCTTTTCATCCTACCCATGGGGCCTGTGCGCTGATACTAAGGGTCGTCGGAAAACACTACTTATTGCCATGCCAGTCAGCTTCATCCTCAGCGTAGCATCAACCATGGCACCCAACTTCTTATCGCTAGCCATCCTGAAGTTTCTTTCTGTTTCATTGTAAGTTTAAATTGTGTGAGATGGGCAGGCTCGTTATCTTTTCTTTTTCTTTTTTTGTTTTAAATATTGCCTCTCGCTAGAAATTTACCATGTATCGTGAGTGCGTTTACAAAAATTAAAACTCACATACACAAACAGTCAGAGCCGGAACAACTATCTGTAGGCCTACAAATATTTGTTCCTTGCGGGGATCGAACCCGCAACACCACGGCGCCAACCGTGCCATCTATTAATCGGATGTATATAGGCTGGAGTGCGGAGTGAGACCGGGCGGCATGACCTCGGCTCGTCTCTTCGGTCTGTACATACAACGGTTGATCGTTGAACTCAGCAAAACTAATCAAGGTTCTTATGTAGACGGAATATGCGTTAACAATATTAGATATGCTGACGATATGGTGTTGCTGAGCCCATCGATTAACTCAATGATGAGACTGCTCATGATATGTTAAATGTACGCGGAGGCCTATGGGCTAAGATTCAATTTTAAGAATAGTGAAGAACTGGTTTTCAAGGCAGACACTAAAACCTACTCGACTGCACCACAGCTGAAACTTTGCGGAAGTCTCTTAAATCAGGTCACCACTTTTAAGTGTCTGGATCACTGAGCCTGGATATTGAGCGTGAGCGCAGAGAGATGTCTGTCCGGTGTGATATGTTGGCTCGCTGATTTGCAAAATGTTCAACCGAAGTAAAGGTTACCCTGTTCACGGCGTACTGACTGTTGTTCTACACATGCAGTCTGTGGGTCAACTACACGCAGAGGGCATACAGCACTCTAGATGCCTGCGCTAGATGGCTTTCACGCCATCATGCGCAGGGTACGCGTCAGCCCCAACAGTATCCTGATTACTATAGTGGACAGATGGGACAGTCCCTTACTGGGGTATTGGCTACGCCTACATACCATTGTAGCGTATAATAAATATTTGTTTTGTTTCTCTGGTATATGTAACTACTAACACTCTAGTTTCTAAGTTGTGTGTTGTACTAACCAAATGGACTTGTGGTCTGAATAAAAGAATTTTTATTTATTATTTATTTAGTTTGTTTACACTATGTGTTTTACTTAGAGAAACAACCTGTCTTAAACTACCAATTCTGGTTCAAAAAAGAACAACCACATCGATGATTATACTGTATGGCAACACTTAAACTACATAATATATTGGTTATTGAGGTGATTCCCAAAAGTAAGTACAGATATTTTTACTGACGGTTTCAGCTCCACATCTGCAAACGCAGCGGGTTTCGTCCTGCTTGCGGAGAGTGTGCCCAATCGACATCGTAGCAGGCTCATGTTCCTGATGGCCAGCGCCACCATGGTGACGCAGCTCATCATTAGCTGTAAGAACTTTATATAGGCCATAAGAGAAATCTAAACATAAACACACAAACCGTAATCCCCGTAGGGTTAGACAGAAGTGAATCTAATACAACATTTCACCAGTTATGTTTAAGTCTCATATAATAGAAAACGAGCTTTTTGCTATTAACCGGGAACAAATCCAGATTCCGTGGCAGCTACTACTGACTGCTATTTGGTCATTCTCTTATTGAATCTCATCATAAAATGAATACCTTCAACAGCAAGACCGCTACATTTTGTGGTCGCTATAAAACATCTAGAATTATTTGACTAATTATTTGTTTCACAGCTTTCGCTCTACCAATATTTTCACTGAGCTTCGGTTACGAGATACCCTGGCTGGGTTTGGTCTATAGACCGTGGAGGTTGCTGTTGCTAGTCATCTGTTTACCGAGCGCGCTCGGTATCTTAAATATCATATTTCTGAAGGAAAGCCCGAAGTACTTGCTCAGTAGAAACAGGCACGAGGAGGCTTTGGAGGTGTTAAAGTCAATATACAAGACCAACACTGGTTTTAAGAAGGATTGTTATACTGTAAGTATCTGAATTATTCTAGGATACTTATTAACCGTATGAAACTACTCTGCTTTACCTCTGCAACGTGCGAAGCGACGATACTGACGCGAAGCAAATAAGAGATGCGCATACGTCTCGCTTGACGCAAGGTGCTCCGCCCGAAGCCGTGTACGGGCCATAAATCGTATAATAAACTAAATTGTTCTAACTGTTCTAAGCAAGTAATCCAGGCTCAACATACAAAATAGAAAAACGATACGGGCCAGTTATGAACAAGAATATATACTATACATATGTAAATGAGCGAGATTGAGTGAATGAAATAAAAATCTCGTTTTTCAGGTAATGCAAGTCTACCTCGAAGAACTGCCAGTGGACAGTTCTGAAACTTCAGTGCTGAAGAAGATGTGGAATCAAACAGCTCCTCTGTTCAAACCTCCTCTATTGAAGAACTCCGCCATATTATACTATATGTTGCTAACTGCATACATGACGTAAGTTTTACTACTTGCATCATCATCATCATCAACTACTTGCAGAATGTGTATAAAATAATTCATAACTGTCAAATAATTACACCGAAGAATTTACATTATTGAAATATTTCCGAACAAAGCCCCGAGACGTCAGATAATTTAGCAACCTCTTAATCTTCTAATTTAAATTAGAAGCTTTGCTAAGGTAATCTCCAGGTGTATGGTTAATTTTGACTGTCCTTATTCTTACTGAGAAATGGTCTTGTGCTTTATTGATTAGGCAAAGGCGTATGATTGCGTGCAATGGCAGACAATTTTTGATGTTCTGATAGAAATGGGCATCCCGCCACATCTCACTTTTCTTTTACAAAACCTGTACCGTGATGACACCAGCTTTGTGAAACTGGTATACAAAATATCACAGGCTTTCCATACGGAACGAGGCGTGCGTCAAGGCTGTATTTTGTCACCGAAGCTTTTCAACTTCTATGGTGACCACATTATGAGGATCTCGAGAGCGCTTGATGGCTAGCATGGTAGAATCTGTGTAGGCGTTAAGACTCACTAATCTAAGATATGTGGACGATGCCACTTTAGTTGCGTTGAGTGAAGAAGAGATGGCTGTTCTGCTGAAGCGTGTAGAATCAGAGAACGCTAAACTTGGACTTAAATTAAACCATGCCAAAACAAAAGTAATGGTAGTAGACCGCGCTCATTTTCTTTCTAGCTCAAACCCGCTGGTTGGTTATGAAAAAGTTAGTGATTTCGTATATCTTAGGTCCTTGATAACGAGTGAGGCAGCTGCCTTGAGGAAGTCCGCCTACGTACTGGTATGACTAAAAGTACAATGACCAACCTGGAGAAAATTTTGAGGAACCGTGGCATCCAGCCGAATACCAAAATACCATTGGTCCGAGCACTGGTGTTCTCAATCTTTTTGTATGGCGCTGAAACGTGGTGCATTAAAAGTCGTGAAAGCAGTAAGATCGATGCCTTCGAGATGTGGTGTTGGCGGAAACTGTTGCGTATACCATGGACCGCGATGAGAACCAATGAATCCATACTGGAGGAGCTCAACATCACCAAACGGCTTTCCAAAATCTGCCTGGAGCATACCCTTAGCTTTTTTGGACATATAATGCGTTCGTCTAGGCATTATCTGGAAAGGTTTATAATACTGGGCCGGGCAGAAGGTAATCGCGCGCAAGGCAGGGCACCGGCAAGAAGGGCAGACGCAATCAAAAAGGCTGCTGGAGGCAGCTTGTACCGAGCAGTTCACGCTATAGGAGGCATGGCTTGGAGGCATATCATATTATGGTGGTCGCGATCCTCAGCAGTGAGGGAACGACGAAGATGAAGTAGGTAATCTCCCGATCACACCATCAACTTAATTATAATTTCTATTTCCAGATCAACGGGCTACACAATGTGGGTGCCAACTATAGCAAACGCATATTTTTCTGGCGGGGAGGACCACCACGGTCGCACGTTCTGCGATGTTGCGAGTCAGAGTATCAGGACTCATTCTAACAGCACTGTGAGTTGGATTAATATTTCCCTAACGAAATTAATCAACTTTTTCTGTTATGATCTCAACTACCTATGTATATATTTCTCAGTTTGTAAGACGATGGTAAATTTTAGATCCAAAAATAAATAAATCTGCAAATTAAATATAATTTAGTAGCACTAAATCCAATGCGCCAACACTTTGAACCCAAATAACTAAAAATGAGTCCAAAAATATAAATATTAATCGTTATTTTTTATTTCACAGGAATCTGCAGAATGCACCGGCAGTATAGAGCCGAGGGCACTATACGCCACTATGGTATACTCCGGAGCAGCAGCAATATTATTAGTCTTCTTGTCTTTCCTGGTGGGGCTTGGAAAGAAAACGTTGACACTTTTAGTGTTCACTATTTCGTCCATCTGTGGTGTTATGCTTCTCTTCATAAGAGTTCCAATGCTAAGCCTAGCGTTGTTTTTCTTGTTCCTCTATGTTACACTGATCTTAGGTAACGTAAATACGTATTTGGTCGAGTTGAACCCCACGCATTTAAGGTAATTTTTTATTTATAGTTTTACATATTTATTCGCTGTGGTTTTTGAATCGCGTATCTACCTATTGTTGATTTTCAACTCATTAAATTACCTGATGATACTGTATCTATACAAAAAAAACTCAAATCGGGAAACATTAATATTAACTGCGATTATTATTCCAGAGGTATGACGACGTGCTTGTCGGTGGTAGTAGCCCGCGGCTCCGGCTTCTTTAGCGTGCAAATTATCGCCAGCTTACAAAAAGACTACTGCACGCCCATGTTAGGCGCATACGTCGCCCTAGTCATCTGTAAGTAGATGTATAAGTGTGGGGGCCAGTAGTAACAAAACGCTACAATTTGTGACTTAGCACGGCTTGTAAGGCTGTTCATTAAACAGATGATCTGGCACACCTAATAATAAATCCTAACCTGCCCTTTAGGATGCACGATAATTAGAAGCTTTAAAATGGTTACATTTATTTGACAGAGTGCTTCAGAATTAACTAACGCAATTATTCATGTTTATTCTCTTGTTATTTTATTGTTTCAGCTGGACTACTTGTTGCATTTCTTTTACCATCGGATACAAAGACAAAAGCAGAGAAGAATAAAATTGACGTAGTGGATCCATAGTACCAAAGTTTAAGATAAAATAGTTTTCAGTAACTTAATGTTAGTTTTATATTTTACTATTGTAAAGAGTGTTCATACATTAATTTAAAGTAATCACTTTTTCTTTTTTATTTGTGTTATTCTGTTACTGGGTAGTGGAGGTCAGATAGGCAGTCGCTTCATGTAAAATACTGGTACTCAGCTGCATCCGGTTACACTGGAAGCCGACCCCAAGATAGTTTGGAAAGACGCTAGGCAGATGATGATGACTTCTTCTTTTCATTATAAATAAACCTAAACATGAAAGTAATTGTTTTACTTTAAAAAAATACTGGCGACCCTCTTTTTTCAAAACATTGAGAAAGGTATCGAGAGCTATTTTTACTGTGGAAATGTTTTAATTAACAAACAACGTACGAGCGAGCAATCAGATTGTGTTAAAAACACCACCCTGTGCCACATAACTGATGTAGCTGACTCAAACGTGGCAAGACATTGCACAAAACAGAGAGGTTAGGAAGGAGAAAGTTGAGGCCTCTGCCCAGCTTTAGGACAAATAGGCTAGGAAAGAAAAAAAAACATTCTCAAAAATATGCTAAATTTTATAAAGTTCTTTCAACCTTTTTATATAATTACACTCATAATATAAATATGCACAATTATACATCGAGAACGATGTCACAATAATATGACAATACTCTACAAATACAAAGAAAATACTGTTGATTTTAAGTGTGCCTACTAACAAAATTTTTTTTACACTTTAAGAGAAACATCAATGAGCCATTTATGCAATTTGGATTTAAAATATTTTAAAGGGAGATCGCTTAATTCTTTTGGTATGTTGTTAATTTTTTTATTGCCATGATTACTTGAGACTATTTTTTTGGCATAATTTGCTTTGATGTAAAGGTATTCTTAATCTCGTGGGATCTCAACGAGTGTATTTCGAATGCATACAGAACTTAGAGTGCTCCTTGACAAAAATATCAGCCTACATTATGAAAAGGTCTGTTAGAGTTAAAAGCATTATTTTTTTAAACAGTGGTCGACAGGATGTTAATGGGCTGATACAACAAATTGCTCTTAGGCATTTTTAACAATAAATGTTTCATTTATATTTGTCGCGTTCCCCGAGAGTAGGAGTCCATAGACTATTCCTGAGTAAGATAAAGGCGGGCGTAAAGAAAGAGTAAACAAAATACAAAAAGAATGTCACGAATATTTTATTCTTAGTTTATATTAATGACTTACCATATTATTTGAAGGGTATTTGTGACGTTGTACTATTTGCAGATGATACCTCTCTTATCTTTAAAGTAGATAGAAATAGACACGATTTCGGAGACGTAAACAGCGCTCTATCAATGGTCACGGATTGGTTCACAACAAATAACCTTGTTCTTAATGCCAAAAAAACTAAAAGTATTAAATTCGCTTTACCTAATGTTAAAAATCTAGGTCCCAACATTGTTCTCGGCAATGAGGAGCTTAAAACTGTTGACTCAGCTGTGTTTCTGGGTATAACAGTAGATACAAAATTACAATGGGGTCTACACATATCAAGCCTAGCTAGGAGGCTTAGTTCGGCCGCATATGCCGTCCGAAAAGTCAGACAATACACTGACGTTGATACAGCACGGTTTGTCTATTTTAGTTATTTTCACAGTGTTATGACTTATGGTATTCTGCTGTGGGGCAAAGCCGCTGATATCCAAAATATATTCGTTCTTCAAAAACGAGCGGTTCGTGCAATTTACCAGCTGGGTGCACGAGTATCTCTGAGAGATTTTTTTAAAGAGATTGGTATTCTCACGGTGGCTTTACAATTCATCTTCGCTAACATTTTATATATAAGACAAAATATCCATTTATACAGTAAAAACAGTGATATTCACAACATAAACACTCGAAATAAGCATAAACTACGTGCTCCCTTTCACCGGCTTCATAAAGTTCATAATTCATTCGTAGGGCTTGGTATAACCTTTTACAACAAGCTACCATCTTCCTTTTTAGACTTGCCATTTAATGCGTTAAAAGCTAAAGTAAAATCTAACCTTTGTTCAAAGGCCTACTATTCCATTAACGACTATTTAAACGATAAGAATAGTTGGTCGCTGGGTTGAACTCAAGACAATGTTTATGTTCTTTCTCCAAACTAGCTTACTGATTGTTATATAACTTCATGCATAGATTTTCTACTTAATTTTTTTAGTATCTTTTTTTATTTTACTTTATTTTTATTTATTATTTTTCGTCTGTATGCACGTGTAAGCGGGCACGCCCTTTATGCTTTAATAATTCTTGTTTTTTTTTTAAATATTTTCTTATTGGTGTGTGCTAGCTGACATGTGACATTAATTAGATTCTTTGTTTATATGAACTTGAACACTATTGTGTGGAATCTGGTTCTTCTAACCTAACCGACAGATGTGTTACTGGTTTGTTCCGCCACTTCTTCTTCCCAGCTAAAACACTAGGAAGTGGCGAAGGGCGGGCGTTTTGGGGGACTGTCTCTTGTAATTTTGACGTTCAAAAAGTGCTGATTATCAGCCTAATTTGAATAAATGACTTTTGATTTTGAATAATATCTCATGTAAACTTATCGTTCTTGAGAAAGAACGGATGAATGATATTACCGAGGAGACTCGGTAATATCATTCATCCCAATTATAATCTTCGCGTGTTTTCCTATCAGTATTTGTATGATTTATCAACTAACTATATATACGCGCACAGTGGTTTTTAACAGTCACTTTATTCGCATCAGTCCATTACTGCTACATGGCGAATTGAATAGTAGTTTGGTCAAATACTGTCCAAGAACCTAATACCACTCCAACTAAAAAAATGTCAGAATAGTTATAAATTGATAATTTTGAGTCATCATTTTACTCTACTTTGTAAAGGTTTATACAATATTTTAATAACATCAGTTGGGTTAACGAAACATCGGTGTGCCTAATGTAAGAAATAAAAAATAAATAGCTGTGAAATACCTAATAAAAAATGGGCTTAGCTACGACTGGATACGATTCAAAGGGCAGCAGCTTTGAGGAAGCTTTGGACCTTACTGGTGAGTGCTTTATGCAAGCTATGTTTTATTAAAAGTTAGTTCAAATTGTAATTGATAAAGTCGGTTATTGTACGTTAATAATATATGCAGTTAGTAAACATACAGCTTTTAAAAAACAAATTTAGATCTAAACAAGAATTCGTATAAGAATAGATATTGTTTTTAAACTATAGACATGGTATGTTTTCTAACGCACTCTTGATTCTTGGTTATTTGACTACTAGCCACCCAATCCTGCTTAGCTTGTTACAACTTAAAAAAAACATCGAGAGCTGTTCAATATAACTTAAATATTATTTACGTAAAGTACTCGTAAAGCTACCAGAATAAATTCTGTAAAAATGATGCGCAAAACCGTACCAAAATCCATTGCGGAGTTGAGAAAAACAACACTGTTACCAGAAACGAAAGACAGCTTCGACTTATCAGACGTATTGCTATAAATAAAATAAAAATATACGTAAATATAGATCTCACCTTGGCTGGTTGGACTTATCTATGATAGATAAATACAATGTATAGTTAGCAAAGATTAGTTACATATATTATGTAAAAGCAGATAAGAATATAGGCACAAAGGCTATTTAACTGTGTCTATCTACGTAAAACTGCGTGTCAAAGGCGAAACATTAACAATAAACATGTTACATGAAAACATAAAAGAGGTGTATCATGTTTTATGAGAATATTTTGCCAAAGGATGGTGTACGTGTGTCATGGTGTACATTATGTGACTGAAGAACTAAGACTACAAGTAAAACTGTTACCTCCCCTCCCCTTTACCTGTTAAATGTACATTATGGATGCAATAAATGATTTGATTATGTAAAGGTACCTACGTTTTACGGCCGCGTATCATATTTTATTCAACAAAAAAAAAACGAACACTGTTTGGTAAATTGCAAAAATCGTAAGCAAATTTGAATTTCGCTGACCACCCTGTCGCTTCCACCAAGGCAGCAAACGAATCAAAAATTTTAAAAAAAATATCAAAAGAATTCTCAGTGTTGCCAACTTATTTTTTATTTTTCTACCAGGGTTTGGCAAATACAATGTAGGTATGCTGATAAGCTGCTGCTTCCTGATCTTGGGGATGAACCTGGACATATTTGGCTTCTCCGTGGCTCTGCCGGCACTGGCATGTGATATGGCACTCAGCACTTCTCAGCAAGGGTTGCTGTCTGCTATACCACTCATAGGTAAGGAGTGCTCGTATACATTTTAGCGACCATTTGCGTAGGCGACATGCCATAGAAAAATAAAATGAGAGTTCTTGAGTTCAATTTTCAAGGTGAGCCAAGTGTGGTGTAGGCAGTGGCATAGCAAGGGAGGAGTGGCGCGGGCGGTCCGCACCGGGTGTCACCCGTTTTGGGATGACACCCGGTGACAACTTCAAGAACAAAATAATAACTTTAAGATATAAATTAAATGGCTAGCACAGCTGTCCTTATCGAGGATTCCCCCACGAGCACTAGTCAGCTCTATGAATAATTCGGAAAAACTTTTCAAGATACTAAGACTGTGAAGACACTTAAAAAGCCGCTAATGTTACAGATTCTGATTGGCTATTTCTAGACTTCTTAAAGTTTATGGTAAAATGGGATTTTACAGATTCTATTCCAAAGCCCTACTGCACTAAAATTGTTAATTCCGGTTTGCGTAGCTTCCATGTGGGAGGAGTTTCAGATAAATATAATGAATAAAATCTACTTGCGGGGCAACAATGACTCAATCGCAGGTTACATTTATGCAAAATATAGTCAAAGCTAGAAAGAAGAGATATTAATTGTAAGACAAACATTTTTCTTTTGTGTCTTACTTTTTATTGCGTTTTGTTATTTGAGTCTCTTGTTACTAGTGAGTGTAACGAGAGGCTCAGACTTGTTGACTTTCCTGTTGAGTGTATTCATTGTCTTGACTTCTTATTGTCGCGACCGTGGTCATATGCGTGCCATTGACGGACTGTACTCTGATATTGTGGCTGCTCTTCGTGACGCATCTTTGGCGGGTCGTGGAAGCGGGGGGTCGGGTATGGTTGGCCCGCATGTGTCTAGGGTTTTAGCTATGTTTTACTCGCTATGTCTGAACCATTCATACCTGCCGTACGACTTCATGAGAACGGTAGTAGTGCCTGTGGTGAAGAATAAAACTGGTGATCTAGCCGATAAAACTAACTACAGGCCTATATCTCTTGCTACTGTTATAGCAAAGCTGTTTGACGGTTTGCTTGACACACGGTTAAATAAACTCGTGTCACGGCATAATAATCAGTTTGGGTTTAGACCTAAATTATCTACTGATAGTGCAATACTGTGTCTCAAGCATACCGTCAGATACTACACAGATCGTAAAACACCAGTGTACGCGTGCTTCGTCGACCTGTCCAAGGCCTTTGACCTGGTTTCGTATGATGTGTTGTGGCAAAAACTTGAAGGCATAAACATGCCGCATGAACTTGTTAACATCTTCAAGTATTGGTACGAACACCATGTTAACAATGTCAGATGGGCGGGTTCATTATTGGAGCCATACAGGCTTGAATGTGGGGTGAGACAAGGTGGGTTAACTTCACCCACACTTTTCAATCTCTACATGCATGCACTCATCGTCGCGCTCAGTAGTCGGCATGTGGGCTGCCATGTTGATGATGTATGTTTGAACAATCTGAGTTATGCAGATGACATGGTGCTGCTGAGCGCGTCGGTTTGTGGATTACGCAAGCTATTACAAGTCTGTCAGGAGTACGCGGTCAGCCATGGCCTGAAGTATAATGTCGCGAAAAGCCAATTCATGGTATTTCAGGGAGGAGCCAAATGCCCACAGCAAGTACCCCCAATTCACTTGAATGGTGTACCTTTGGAACGGGTGAACCAATTTAAATACTTGGGGCACTGGGTAACATCCGATCTAAAAGACCATGACGACATTGAGCGGGAGCGGAGGGCATTGTCTAGGAGAGCAAATATGATAGCCCGTAGGTTTGCACGATGTTCAAATCAGGTTAAAATTATACTTTTTAAAGCTTTCTGCACCTCCTTATACACATGCAGCCTATGGGCATCTTACTCACAAGCTGCTTACAGTGCCAATACAACAATGCGTTTAGCGCTGTGTTGGGGCTACCCCGCTTCTGCAGCGCATCAGGCATGTTTGCGGAAGCGCGCACCCACTGTTTCCACGCCACCATGCGCAAGCGGTGCGCGTCCTTGGTGCGCAGGGTGCGGGCTACCTCCAACACTGTCTTGCTGATAGTTGCTCAAGGACTGGATTGCCCCTACGTAAGGCATTGTTGTAGCAGGCATATTGTTGATGCTTTATTTTTTATTTTATATGGACTTCGTGTCTTTTGGATATTATAATTTTTGATACTGACATAACTTAATTCATTGGCCATCTAATTCTGTTTTTATTTTATTTTATTTTGCTCTGTGCTTTTTGACATTAATTGGTTTCATATCGTAAAGACATTATAATTTTTACTGCTGACATAACTTCATTCCTTATATGTATAATTCATTGTCATGTTTCATTTTTTTTAGTTTTATTTTAATTATTACTTTATTTTTATTACATGAACATTGACTAAAGTGTATTAATTGTATTGTTGTGTTACTAATATGGGTCAATGACCTGAAATAAACGAATTTTATTTATTTTTGTTTATGTATTTATTTGTTGAATATTTTAAATTTAAATATTAAATGATCTGTAGGGTATACACCTACTATTTAGTTTATATATTTGTATTATATAATTACACAAAATACAACACAATTTAAAACAAACACAAACACACCATAATTACATTTATGTATTATAATCACTTTATTACACATCACCGGCATCTTATATTGTTTATATCAATATAAAGCCGGATGATGTCGGGTGATTTGCATAGTTTAGTGGAGTCGCACATCGCGCCATATATATTTCGTCATCGTCACGTGGTCCGGGGCGGCGATCGCAGCGCGCGACCGTCGACCGCCTTTTATTTGACCTTCAGTCGGTACGAGCCGCCTAGCGACGCGTACGCTTAAATTTGTTCTGCTACATATTACCAATTATTGTTTCCGTATTCCGTTAATACGAACTATATCTCTTGTGTTTACTGTGACTGTGACCTATCTGTTATTGTGTTATTATTATTATTTCTCCTTCTTACTGTTTTGTGTTGTGCGTGTGAACTCTGCTCAATAAACAGTGAGTACCTTAGGCAGTGACTTATTATTTACATCTCTGTCTACCTACACACTCGACAATACATCTATACTGGTGACCCCGAGTCGAACACAAATAAAAATGAGTGATAGTGAGTCCGAGCACACCGCGTCGTCGCAGCCGGCGGAACATGTCACACAAAGACCGCGCAAGGCAAAGCGCGTGTCCATTGTGGCGTCGCACGAGATTTGCCGTGCGCCATTAAAGTTGCCACCGTTTTGGCCAGAGGAGCCTGAAATATGGTTTGCCCAAATAGAGGCACAATTTGAGAATGCCGGGGTGACGAATGACGTCATTAGGTTCAATTTTGTGGTCGGTCACCTTGACCCCCAATTCTCCAAAGAAGTGAAGGACGTGATCATGTCCCCTCCTGCGACCAACCGGTACGACAAGCTCAAGACCGAATTGGTGAAGCGCCTCTCCGCCTCCCAAGAGAAAAAGGTGAAGCAGCTGCTGATGCATGAGGACCTGGGAGACCGGAAGCCGTCGCAGTTTCTTCGTCACCTGCAGGGTCTAGCTGGACCAACCGTGCCCGAAGATTTCGTGCGCACCATCTGGAGCAGTCGGCTCCCCAGCAGCATTCAGCCCCTGCTAGCATCACAACCGCACAGCACCCTGGAAGCGTTGGCTGAGCTGGCCGATCGCGTCCAAGACATCGTCACGCCGAGCCACATAGCATCAACTTCGGCAGCAGAACCCACCATGAGTGTCATGGCAGCCGAAATCGCTGAGCTGAAGCGGGCCATGCAGGACCTGACGGTGCAGCTGCGTGACAGTCGGTCGCGTGACCGCTCCCACAGCCGTGGTCGAGACACGCGACGCAACTCACGCCACCGATCTGCGAACCGCTCTGACTCCAGCTACCGGAGACACCCACAGTGCTGGTACCACTCCAGGCACGGCGAGAACGCCAAACGTTGCATCAAGCCCTGCGACTACAAGGCGGGAAACGCAGCGGGCAGTCGGTAATGGCGACAGACGATTGCCCTGCCTCTACTGGTCGCCTGTTCGTCGCGGACCGAAGAATGAACACGCAGTTCCTGGTCGACACTGGAAGCGACCTCTGCGTGTACCCTCGTCGTCTGCTCAGCGAGCGTCGTGCACCCACCAACTACCAACTAGTGGCCGCGAATGGGACGCCCATTCCGACATTTGGTTTCCTCGAGCTCAACCTAAATTTAGGACTTCGTAGAGACTTTAAGTGGCGTTTTGTGGTAGCTGAGGTTACAAAACCTATAATAGGTGTAGATTTTTTGTGTTTTTACTCATTAGCCGTTGACTGTAAAAACCAACGGTTAATAGACAGTAGTACCAACATTTCTTGTATAGCTTCGAATCACTCAGATTCGTCTTTATTTTCTGTAAAGGTGTCTTCTGGTGACTCGAGGTACCATAGAATCCTCGACAGTTTTCCCGACATCACCCGACCTGCCGGAACACTACGCACCACACCACATAACACGGTACACCACATCCGCACGACCCCAGGCCCGCCAGTTTCTTCTCCGTTTCGGCGATTAGCGCCGGACAAATTGAGAATTGCTCAACAGGAGTTCCAGCTGATGCTGGCAAACGGAACTGCTCGACCCTCGGAGAGCCCCTGGTCATCTCCACTCCATCTTGCCCGTAAAAAGGACAACGGTTGGCGACCTTGCGGAGACTACCGCATGCTCAACGCGCGGACAGTCCCTGACAGGTACCCCATTAGGCATATTCACGACTTCGCACACAGCATTGCAGGTTGTCGAATATTCAGTACCATCGACTTCGTGAAAGCCTATAATCAGATACCTGTCAGCCCGGACGACATTCCGAAGACCGCCATCACCACACCGTTCGGCCTGTACGAGTTCCCGTACATGACGTTTGGTCTACGTAACGCAGGTCAGACGTTCCAACGTTTTGTCGACGAGATGACCAGAGGACTAGACTTTTGCTACTGCTACTTGGACGATTTTTTAATATTTTCTAGGTCTGAAGCAGAGCACGAGGAGCATCTCCGAATAATTTTCAACAGGTTGAAGGACTTCGGCATGTTAGTCAACACGTCCAAGTGCGTTTTCGGTGTCCCGGAGGTAACTTTCCTAGGTTACCACATCTCCGAGAAGGGCACAAAACCACTGGACTCTAAGGTCGACGCCATCAAGAAGTTCCCAACACCCAAGGACGTTCGTCAGTTGCGCCGATTTTTGGGCATGATAAATTTTTACAGGCGTTTCATGCCTCATGCAGCTCAGATTCAGGCGCCTCTTCACAACCTTTTGATTGGCAACGTAAAGGGCTCGCACCCCATATGTTTGGCGGAGAGTACTTTACAAGCATTCGAGGACTGCAAGGAAAGCCTCGCTAACGCTGCTCTATTAGCTCACCCCGATTGCAATGCCAAACTCGCATTGGTTACAGATGCGTCGGATACAGCAATCGGCGCGGTGTTACAGCAGCTTAGCGACGACGGCTGGCAGCCATTAGCTTTCTTTTCCAGGAAGCTCAGCCCTTCGCAAGTGAAGTACTCTCCCTATGACAGGGAGCTGCTGGCCATTTACGAGGCCATCAAATACTTCCGCCACATGCTGGAAGCGAGACACTTCGTCGTGTACACGGACCACAAACCGATCAGTTTTGCCTTCCACGAACGGAAGAAAAACTGCTCGCCTAGGCAGTTCCGGTACCTCGACTTCATTGCCCAATTCACCACCGAGATAAGGCACATTGCTGGCAAAGACAATGTCGTCGCCGATCCCTTATCTCGCGTGGAGGAATTACAGGTACCGGTAAGCCTCAACACCCTCGCAGATTCTCAGGCATCAGATCCAGAACTGAAGAAACTTCTTCAGGAAGGATCTTCGCTGGTGCTTGAGAAGGTGCAGATTCCTGGGGAGCGTACGTCCGTGTACTGCGACGTCAGTACAGCGTCTCCCAGGCCGTTTGTGCCCAAAATGCTTCGCAAGCAAGCATTTGACAGCTTGCACTCCCTCAGTCATCCAGGTGTCTCAGCGACTGCCAAATTAATCGCAGAGCGCTTTGTTTGGCCAGGCGTTAGGAAGGACTGCAGGGAGTGGGCACGAGCTTGCCTCGCATGTCAGCGGGCTAAAGTGAGCCGACACGTCTCAGCGCCTTTAGGGAATTATCATCTCCCACGCGCCAGGTTCACCACGATCCACATCGACCTTGTGGGCCCGCTCCCAATATCACAAGGCTTTAGATACTGTCTGACGGCAGTCGACCGTTTTACTAGGTGGCCAGAGGTCGTACCTATTGTCGACATTACTGCCGAGACAGTAGCTAAAGCACTGCTGTCTGGATGGATTGCCCGGTTTGGCTGTCCCACCGACATTGTTACGGACAGAGGCCGCCAGTTTGAGTCGGCTCTGTTCGAAAAACTGTCCAAGATTGCTGGCTTTCAGCATAAACGGACAACGGCATACCATCCAGCGTGCAACGGCATGGTGGAGCGATTTCATCGGCAACTCAAGGCGTCCATCACGTGCCATGCCAATGACAAGTGGACCGAGTCCCTGCCGTGGGTATTGCTTGGTATAAGGAGCGCATTCAAAAAGGATGTCCAAGCGTCTTCCGCCGAGTTAGTATACGGCGAACCGCTAAGACTCCCAGGTGAATTTTTTACTCCCAGTGATGACGGAACGACCGACATCACGGACTTTACCGCGCGATTACGCAAGTTCGCACATAACTTGCAGCCAACTCCAGCATCCCGTCACAACACCAAGAGCATCTTTATATTTAAGGATTTGCAGACCACTGATCACGTGTTCCTTCGTGAAGACGCATTACGTGGCTCGCTGCAAGCAGCCTATACAGGTCCTCACAAAGTTCTGCACAGGGGTGATAAGATCTTTAAAATTTTATTTAAGGGCAAAGAGGTCACGGTCTCGATAGACCGCCTAAAACCAGCCTACATATTGGCCGACAAAACTGACCCCCAAGAACATACTCCACCAGGCGACAAGACAGAGTATACTACTCGTTCTGGTCGTCGGGTGAAATTTCCAGATTTTTATCGCCCTTGACGGTCTCTGGAGGGGGGTGGTGTAGGGTATACACCTACTATTTAGTTTATATATTTGTATTATATAATTACACAAAATACAACACAATTTAAAACAAACACAAACACACCATAATTACATTTATGTATTATAATCACTTTATTACACATCACCGGCATCTTATATTGTTTATATCAATATAAAGCCGGATGATGTCGGGTGATTTGCATAGTTTAGTGGAGTCGCACATCGCGCCATATATATTTCGTCATCGTCACGTGGTCCGGGGCGACGATCGCAGCGCGCGACCGTCGACCGCCTTTTATTTGACCTTCAGTCGGTACGAGCCGCCTAGCGACGCGTACGCTTAAATTTGTTCTGCTACATATTACCAATTATTGTTTCCGTATTCCGTTAATACGAACTATATCTCTTGTGTTTACTGTGACTGTGACCTATCTGTTATTGTGTTATTATTATTATTTCTCCTTCTTACTGTTTTGTGTTGTGCGTGTGAACTCTGCTCAATAAACAGTGAGTACCTTAGGCAGTGACTTATTATTTACATCTCTGTCTACCTACACACTCGACAATACATCTATAGATCCATGACGTTTATAATATAAAATTTATTGTTGTTAACTTTCGATGGGGTGACACCTCAACTTCCGCACCGGGTGCCACCCAAGGTAGCTACGCCACTGGGGGGGGGGGGGTAAAATTACTTAATTAATTAATTGTATCTCCTATATATCCTCTCCGTCCTATTCCTCTCCGTCCTGTTTTGCCTAACGGTAACTTCCCTAGCTGGCCGCGCGCATTACGTCATCGCTGACGTCGTTCGACCGGCCGACATAAAAACTCTTATCGCCAGAGTTCTAATAAAGCTTATCTTAAACGGTAAACAGTGTCGTGTTCTTAGATAACGAGACCGTGTATTTTTTTTTTTTTTTTTTTATTGCAAGGGACAATAAACAGTTACATTATGAGAACTTACAACTAGTTTAACAAAAACAATTATATAGGCTATAATGCAACCCACAACACTGTCCACAGGTAGACATAAAATTTAAAGAAGAAAAAAAAAATGTTTAATCGCTAGGAAATTTAGTAGCAGCACGTGCAGTAATATAATATAAGCATTAAAAATAGAACTTAAAAATAAAATATTATTACAGTAAAATAGTACAGTATAATTTAACACTCAAATATAAACATTTAATTTCACAGAATACTATAGTAAAGATCGGAGGATAAGACTTTTAAATCGACTCAAAGAGCAACTGAATATGTCAATATTTTCAAATTTTGAGTTATAAGTGTCAATCATACGGCGGATAGGTGAGCGCAGACCAGAATTAGTTCGGCAAGTGTTCGTTGCAAAAAGAGTACCCGCGCGTACCTGCCGCCTGTGAAATGTTCTTGGTACAGCATAACAAATCATGTTGTTTAGATTTATACAGTTGAACTTGTTTCTGATAATTTTATATAAAATAATGGCATCAAGGTAGTTTCTTCTTGAGCTTAGGGGCAAGAGCTTGTACTTGCTGATATTGTATTATAATATATACAACTCTTCTATGACCACTTGAGAATTATAAACATCCCATAAAAATGCGATTGCTTGCTGCAAATAGACTGTCACCGTATTTTATTTTTGTTTAGTAAAACTACGCAATAAATTTATACGAAACTTTCTATCTAACATCACAAATATACAAGTAATCTAATGACAGTGTTTTTTAAGAGTCCTACATACATTATTCACATAAGATTGCAACTCAAACTTCTTATAAGATCGGCCGTTTTCCAACGGCGCAGTTCAATGCATGAAAATACTTGAAATATCAAAAAATATGATTATTTAGGGGTATGAGGAACAGGGTGTAAAGTTCCTCGATACTCCTTAGAAAAGGGAGGATCCTCCTACCAGACAGGTGTTGTGTCTGGCGGGCACCTGCCCGACAGTTGTAGTCGGGTTTTTCTATATACTCTTAAGTCGATGTAAACTTTGCATGTGAGATGTAGGAAATTGAGGTTAGTTCTTCCGTCGTGTCATAGATGGCGCTGTAGTACTTTTTGTAGTAAGTTGCTTTTTGTTGGTCGCTACACCCCCCCGGAGACCGATTGTCGAATGAGTCTTGAAGTATTTTTGCCATGCCAGTTTTAAGGTCGTTGCCGCATTGTTCACGGTGAGTCGGAACAGTCTGCGGTGGTGAGGCGAACCCCAGTGAGTCGGGGCCGGCGCTGCGTTTGCTCCAGTGCGTCGGACGTGGTGCAGCGCCGCGATGTGGCAGACAGCTAGAGAGGTGTCGGCCGGAAGGTAGAAGCTCTCGACCGGCCGAAAGTGCAGTATGCTATACCATGGTCGCTTGAAGAGAGGCTGAGGGTGAATGCGCTTCCGCTGCATGTTGGTGGACAGGAATACCCATTTGAAGCTGGCTGGCTGTGAAGTGATGTTGATGATGATGACGTCACGTTGCTCGAAGGCTGCGCTGACGTCCATTTCGGGGTCACGAGTTTAGGGGTATGAGGAACAGGGTGTAAAGTTCCTCATCCCCCGTGGTAAGGGAGGATCCTCCGACCAGCCAGGTGTTATGTCTGGCGGGCAACTGCCCGCTAGTTGTAGTCGGGTTTTTCTATATACTCTTAAGTCGATGTAAACTTTGAATGTGAGATGTAGGAAATTGAGGTTAGTTCTTCCGTCGTGTCATATATGGCGCTGTAGTACTTTTTGTAGTAAGTTGCTTTTTGTTGGTCGCTACAATTAGATATGTCTCGAATACATGAAATAATGAATTATCACTATTTTTTACGTTGCTACTAATGTTTCCAAGACCATATTTCATTGTAATAGAATCAAATATATATTTTCAATTTCGACAAACAAACTTCACAACAAAGGAACTTTTGTTGACTCAAAAACTCATTTTTTTGATATTTTTCAAGCAAATGACTATCTAAAAAGTTGCATTATACACTAATAACAAACTATACATTCACTTACTAAAGTTTATAACACATAACACAAAACTTTCACTGAATTTCCAATCACAATAACACCATTCCGCACACTGTCCGCCATTTTCGTTTGACATTTGCCAAAGACGAGTTTCTTTTTTTTTATAAAAAATTGTCGTATAAGGTTGGTAGTGTTTGGTTTCATTTGAATCGTCTTCTAATTGATCATAGACGTAAATTTTTACAAACGATTTGATCGAACGATTAATTCTTACGTTACGTACGATAAGGCTGCTGCTGCGCGTGCTGGCACGCGCAGCAGCAGACGCGTACCGAATTCGGTACACGCGAGGATCAACGGTAAAGCGTGCGCGTACGCTTGGGACGTAACGGTTGCCACCGTTATGTATAGATATCTCTGTACCTATTTTATTTTCAAAACCTATTAACACCAGCTGGGCGTTTAACTTAATAAATATTTTTATCAATATTCTGCAGGCGTCATCTTTTCATCCTACCCATGGGGACTGTGCGCTGATACTAAGGGTCGTCGGAAAACACTACTTATTGCCATGCCAGTCAGCTTCATCCTCAGCGTAGCATCAACTATGGCACCCAACTTCTTATCGCTAGCCATCCTGAAGTTTTTTTCTGTTTCATTGTAAGTTTAAATAGTGTGTGGTGGGCAGGCTCGTTATATATTTTTTTTAACTTTGCCTCACTAGAAATTTCTCCTGTATCGTGGGTGCGTTTCCAAACATTTAAACTCACATACACAAAGTACTACTACTAACTAAACTATTTATGGGATGTGTATAGGCTGGAGTGCGGAGTAAGACAGGACGGCCTGACCTCCCCTCGTCTCTTCAATCTGTGCATAAACCGGTTGATCGTTGAACTCAGCAACACTTATGAAGGTTGTTATGTAGACGCGATATGCGTCAACAATATTAGTTATGCTGACGATATGGTGTTGCTGAGCCCATCGATTAACTCAATGATGAGTCTGCTCATGATATGTGAAAAGTACGCGAAAGTACGATGCGCCTCCATCATGCGCAGGGTACGCCTCAACCCCAACATAATATAGGGGAAAGATGGGACAGTCCCATACTGGGGCATTGGGTACCCCTACATGCCACTGTGACGTATAATAAATAATTGTTTTGTTTTTCTGGTAGATGTAACTACTAACACCAGTTTCTAAGTTGTGTGTTGTACTAACCAAATGGAAAATGGGGTGAATAGGGACACGGGGAGAATCGGAACACAACTTTGAAAGGTATTTTAACATTATTTTAATATTATTGATTGCCTATAAATACTCTATTGTTTATTAAATAAAAAAACAGAAATGATCCGAATAGCTTTTTAGTGACGAATTATTTGTATTCAACGATGAAATCCCATTCAAAGTGTTGTCCCTATTCTCCCTCACATGGCCTAATAACTACGTTTTACCATTATTATTTATTTAGTCTGTTACACTATGTAGTTTAGTAAGTCAGAGAAACAACCTGTCTTAAACTACCAATTCTGGTTCAAAAAAGAACAACCACATCGAATACTATAATGTATATACAGGTTTTAACGGAAAAGGTATATACATACTTAAGGGTGTGCGAAAAAAAGCGAAAAAAATATCAGCTGCCCCATACAAAATTTCAATACCTATTCGACCCAAATGTATGGGGCAGCTGATATTTTTTTCGCTATTACGATGTTTGTCCGAAGGAGAAACATGTCCAGTTTGAAGGTCTGTAGCACCCTTAAATATGTATATGTTACGGGCAATTTTAGAAATCCGGGCACTATTAATAATGGCCGGTCTGTATTCATAATGCCCGACTCAATTGGGCAATGTGATTATAACAGCATGATTAATCACTTTTCCCGGCCATTATGAACAATGCCCACCCTATCTTGGGCAAAGTAATAAAATCGGTGAACTGTAGTGTTTTTGTTTATTAAATGAAATTAAACTTACAAAATTTTCATGGAAAGTTAACAAAAAATAACCTAACCTAACCCAATTGCCCGGCTACAAGTAGGGAATTATTCATACTGCCCGGTCCAAGTGATAAATTCAAGCTATCTCAAACACTGACTTATTACATGGACCACGGGCCGTCGGGCTTTATTAATAATGGCAGGTCAAAGTGATAAATTAATCACTTTGCCCATTGCTCTTGGGCATTATTAATAATGGCCGGTCCTTATTAATAATGCCCAGTTAATCACTATGCCCGTAATATATATCCTTTCCGTTACACACTGTATATTGTTTATGGAGGTGATTCCCAAAAATAAGGACAGATATTTTTATTGACGGTTTCAGCTCCACGTCTGCAAACGCAGCGGGTTTCGTCCTGCTTGCGGAGAGTGTGCCCAGCCGACATCGTAGCAGGCTCATGTTCCTGATGGCCAGCGCCACCATGCTCACGCAGCTCACCATTAGCTGTAAGAACTTTATATTGACCATAAGAGAAATCAAAACATAAAACACACGCCTGCAATCCCCGAAGGGTTGGCCAGAACCTAATACAACACATTTCACCAGTCAATCAAAATCAATCAAAATCAAAATATTTTTATTTTACATAGGCCTACAGGGGCACTTATAAAACGTCGGCAAAAAGGTGCTCGGTTCGGGTTGGTCGTTTCCTATGGAGAAGAACCGGCAAGAAACTCCATGGTTACTCTTTTAAAATCATTTGGTTTTACAATATTTCTGTTACAGCATTAGTACTAAAGTATGGGAGGACATCGTAGGCCTGTCAATAAGTCGTTGCTTACTACGAAACGTAGAACGAAATAAAAAGTTACTAAGGATCTAGGAATCTATAAGGCCTACAATGTCCACACATTTACAAACAATCGGTAAATAAGAAAAAGAGTCTATACAACAACAAAAAATAAATAGAAAATATCACAAAATGACTAGATCAAATAAGTGACACAAATGTTGTCATCCGTGCTGTAACTATTCTAAACAAAGGGTGTAATGATTTAAAAACTATTGTAAAACATCTGATTAAAAAGAAAGGAAAAAAAAATAAGATTGAGAATAGTTAGAGACATCCACACATTTGTGCCGTTTATGAGCTACCAGGGAAGCCGCATGTGCGAAGGGGCTAAAGCCAAACTTCTCTAACTTCAACGTAATCCTTAATTTTGTATTATGCTTTTTTAATTAGGACACGTTTAATATAATTTTTAAACTTTCCATCGGTCAGTTCTGTAACTGACTTCGGCAACTTATTATAAAAGCGTATACTGTTTATAAGAAAAGACTTGCTAGTTTTGGTTAATCTGAATTTGGGTATTACAATTTCGTGTTTACTGCGTGTATTTATATTATGGAAGTCGCTTCTAATTTTGAAAAGTCCTCGGTTTTTGCGGACATATAAAATACATTCTAAAATATAAAGTGAAGGCAGAGTCAGTATATCGATTTCTTTAAATTTTTCTCTGAGGGATTCACGAGGACCCATTTTGTAGATAGCGCGGACTGCCCTCTTTTGCAGTATGAAAATTGAATCAACGTCTGCTGCCGATCCCCACAGCAGAATGCCATAGGACATAATACTATGGAAATAAGCGTAGTATACTAACCTAGCTGTGGCTATATCAGTTAACTGCCTTATTTTTCTAATTGCATAGGCAGCTGAGCTTAACCTTCCTGAAAGAGTTCTAATGTGCGCGCCCCACTGCAGTTTTGAATCGATAGTAATCCCCAAGAATACAATAAAACAGTTATGTTTAACTCCCATGTAAAAGAGGACGAGCTTTTGCCACTAACCGGGAACAAATTTGTTTGTACCCCTATCACAATGTTGTCGTATTTAACCCAAAGGTAGAGAATGCCTTGTGGCATTAAGTCCGCCTATGTACCACTATTGTACATGAAGTTTAAATAAATTAATAACAAATCCAGATTCCGAGGCAGCTACTACTGACTGCTATTTCGTCATTCTCTTATTGAATCTCATTATAAAATGTATACCTTCAACAGCAAGACCAAGACCTTCAACGCTACATTTTGTGGTCGTTAAAAAACATCTACAAAAAATATTTTACTAATTATTTGTTTCACAGCTTTCGCTCTACCAATATTTTCACTGAGCTTCGGTTACGAGATACCCTGGCTGGGTTTGGTCTATAGACCGTGGAGGTTGCTGTTGCTAGTCATCTGTTTACCGAGCGCGCTCGGTATCTTATATATTATATTTCTGGAGGAAAGCCCGAAGTACTTGCTCAGTAGGAACAGGCACCAAGAGGCTTTGGAGGTGTTTAAGTCAATATACAAGACCAACACTGGTTTTAAGAAGGATTGTTATACTGTGAGTATATGAATTATTCTAGGATACTTATTAACCGTACGAAACTACTCTGCTTTACCTCTGCAACGCGCGAAGCGACGAAGCTATTGACACGAAGCAAACAAGAGATGTGCACACGTCTCGCTTGACGCAAGGTGCTCCGCCCGAAGCCGGGAACGGGCCATAGATCGCTTAATAAACTGGATTATTCTAAGCAAGTAATCGAGGCTCATTACACAAAATAGAATAACGATACGGGCCAGTTATGAACAAGAATATATACTATACATATGTAAATGTGCGAGATTCAGTGAAAGAAATAACAACTCGTTTTTCAGGTAAGGCATGTCTACCTCGAAGAACTGCCAGTGGACAGTTCTGAAACTTCAGTGCTGAAGAAGATGTGGAATCAAACAGTTCCTCTGTTCAAACCTCCTCTATTGAAGAACTCCGCCATATTATACTACATATTTCTAACTGCATACATGACGTAAGTTTTACTACTTGCATTATGTGTATAAAATAATTCATAACTGTCAAATAATTACACCGAAGAATTTACATTAATGAAATAACATTTCCGAACAAAGCCCCGAGACGTCAGATAATTTAGCGACCTCTTAATCTTCTAATTTAAATTAGAAGCTTTGCTAAGGTAATCTAAATTTCTATATCCAGAGCAACGGGCTACACAATGTGGGTGCCAACTATAGCAAACGCATATTTTTCTGGCGGGGAGGACCACCACGGTCGCACGTTCTGCGATGTTGCGAGTCAGAGTATCAGGGCTCATTCTAATAGCACTGTGAGTTGTATTAATATTTCCCTAACGAAATTAATCAACTTTTTCTGTTATGATATCAACTGCCTATTTATTTATTAATTTACTATTTATGTACACACAGTAGAAAAATAGAGTACTGCTTATTTCATACTAAACTTCTGCCAGCAAACCTGCGAAAGGAACAATCAAAAAGAATTGTAGACGATAGTGTCAGAGGAAGAAGAGAAAAATGTGTCCATGTGCCTTACCTAACTTAACCTATACTATTTCTTAAATACAAATATAACTAAATATAAATACATAATGCTAAGATATTTCAGCATTTTTTTTTAATCTTTACTTATTAAAAGGGGTTTTTATCCATACGGATATTCCAACCCCATCGTACTTCATAAACTATTATTATACACTTTGAATATCTATTTACCTACTATGCATTACATCAAAAAATAAAAATACAAATATGTACAGTCAACTAATTCTGTATCGGACCCCCGTAAGGACTATCCTTGCTTCCAGCGTTAAAACAGTTAAAAACTTTCTATTTCTTTGTCCCTTTTTTTGTTTTATTCCTATTGGTCGAAAAACGGTGGTCAAACATCTGGGATCATTAACAGAGACTAAGATTTTTTTTTAAACAAAAGGTATTTAAAAAAAGGGTCGCGTTTATTGGTCCGCAAACTATTTGTGCGGAGTTGCGGACCAATAGCAGTAAGGGTGTTAAACAGATGTGGTCTTCGAGTGCACGGGATTTGGTTTGAAAAATGTACCTATTGGCACTTTGGCGATAGTACATATATAAATCAGAATTGAGAGGAAAGGTAATACTCTTTCACTCAGTTTTTGAACAGTGAAATGGTCTTCAAATCACGAATGCTAGGTGGAAGTGAATTCCACAACCTTACAGCATGAACAGAGAAGGAACAGGAGTAATAACTGGATCTATGAGGATGGGATTTAAGGACGGATTTAAGGTGCGATCTACATGGTAGGTCACTGGGGCGTGCGTAACAGAAAAACGCTCGCGCAGGTACGAAGGATGGGACGGGTTGTGTAGGATGTTGAAGAGGAGACATAGGAATCTAGTGTTCCTGCGAAGGCGGATTGGAAGCCACTTGAGTTATTTGCGAAGGTGAGAAACGTGTTCATATTTACGGAGACCAAAAATAAAGTGAATACATAAATTTTGCAAGCGCTAAAGCTTATTTAATAGCTCCTCAGAAGCATCCAGGTAGCAGGCATCAGCATAATCTATTATCGGCTGAGATTAGCAAGAGTTTCTGAAGGCATTTCAGCGAAGGTAGAGAAAAGTGTACCTTACGGCTGACCTCATTGACTTGAGCTCGCCACGACGACAGATTCGAATCAACAGTAACACCCAGATCTTTGGCAGAATCTGTATAGCCGATGCGAACACCATCGAGGTACAAAGGCATCAAAGATGCAACAACAGCCGCAGTTCGGACAAATCTGCTGCCTAGGATCATGGCCTGAGATTTTGTTGGGTTAATTTGCAAACCAAATGACTTAGCCCAGGCGCTGATACAAGCCAGGTATTCATAGTAACAATAGCGGAATCCGCATAAAATGCCGATAGAGCTGCAAGTCATCTGCATAAAGATAGAAATTAGAATCAATTACACTGGGTAACCATGTTAATGAAAATTGAAAAAAGGGAGAAGAGAGAACGCTACCCTGAGGGACACCCTCGGTAAGGCTACACCAATCAGAGTAAGTCTCATCAAGGCGAACGCACTGAGAACGTCCCCGAAGATAAGAACTGAACCAGGCTAAAGTAGAAGAAGAACAATTTAAAGATTTGAGGATACCTAGCAAAATGTCGAAATTCATTGAGTCGAAGGCACTACTGAAGTCAAGCAATACAAAAACGGTAAGTGACTTACATTGCCCAGCGGATATCGGCAGTTACTTTCAAAAGTGCAGTGACAGTACTATGACCCGAGTAAACCCGGTTGGAAAGGGGATGGGGATATTAAAGAGTTTGACGTCAAGAAAAATGTTAACTTTTTATGGACTAAGTGCTCAAAAATTTTAGAAAGAAATGGGAGAATATAAATAGGTCTAAAGTGGGATAGCGGGGATGGATTGTTAGTTTTAGGTAAAATTATAACGTGAGCCTGCTTCCAAACTAAACGAAATGAGCAACTAGAAAAAAAGTTATTAAAGATATAAGGCAGAACAGAAAGTAAAAAGAGTAACCATTCTCAAACAAAATTTATCGTTACCGACTGCTGAAGATGTAATCGCAAGGACAGATTTCTTAACGTCATCCTTAGAAACATCGCTAAGATTAAAAGGAGAACTTTGTGGCAAAGGTAATCTGGAAAGGTTCTCCAGAGTCACAGCGTTAGCACACGAATCGAGAGAAAAGGGAAGGAAAGAGAAATATTTATTCAGATCGTCAAGGTCCACATCTTTGCACTGATTGGTAGGTGATGTGCCTATGCCTACAGACTTTAGAAATTTCCAAACATCGGAAGAATTACGGTTAGTTACGGAATTGATCGAGGAAATAGCGTCTCTTGGCATCTTGACACAGATGGCTGCAGCGATTACGTAGCGATTTGTAATAAGAGAGATTCAGCTGTGAAGGTCTGCGCTTATATCTGCTCTTCTCTTTGTCCCTTCATGCCATCATTCGTGCGTTCTTTAATTTGTGTGGTCATCTATGGTGCAGGGTTATGTTTTACTTTGACACGTCGGATGGGTGCAAGCAGATCATATAAGTCGAGACCTGTTTTGTTAAAATAACTCACTTTCTCTTCGATACCATCCTGCTCAAGCAGAGGCGACCAGCCGAGATTGCCAGCGTCACGCTTCAATGCCTCCAGATCTATGTCTTTGTAATTACGGAGATATAATACAAGGTGTTGTTTTGCAACCTCGTCAAATTCTAGGAGGTTACTATGCTAATGATTCTCGACCCGAATCAATAATAAAATGAGTAGGTAATTTTCTTTTTTTTATTTATTTACTGAAATCGGTAACTGTGAACCACCCGTGTTTTAAACACGGGCCGTCTGATCCCCGCCTTATAACGTCACTTACACACAAACAAAAAACCTCAAACGTTTTTTCGATAATTTCATAATCCCTAAACCACGTTAAGGGGGTTATTCTGAAATATTGACAAATTTAAACAACAAAAAAAAGCAGTGTTTTTTAATAATTTACTAGGTACCGTAATTTATATTGATTGTTTATGTCTTTTGTGACAACATCCTGAATTTTGACGAGGATGCAAAACAACACCTTGTATATAGCTAGGGCTTACGCTTGGGAACACGGATGCGATACGACAGATAAATGATATCGTGGTAGGAGAAAGTAGCAGTAAGTTGACCATGGTATTTAACATTATTAGGAGAAGAAACAATCATAAGATCTAGAAAAGACGGTGTATAATTAGGAAAATAGTGAGTTGCAGAGAGAGGCAAAACTTGAAGATTAAAGAAACACAAGACGGAAAGGAGTTTGAGAGAGCAAGCGTCGTTTTTAATCGAGCAAGTATTAAAATCACCCATTAAAATAACGTGCTCATACAAGACAAAGATCACTAAGAGTGGAGTCAAGGGAATCGAAGTAGTCAATATATAAATTAGGACTATAGAGCACTGCAAGCAAAACTTTTGAATGAGGAAAAGAAATTTCTAAAAACAAGTATTCAGCCGATCCAGAATATAGTGAAGGAGATGAGCTGATCACCCTATACGGTAAATCGGCACGCAAGGATGTAGCAACACCTCCTCCACCCTTGCCAGTCCTATCATTGCGGATCAATGCGAAGCCAGGGAGAGAATATTGAGTAGAAAGGAGAAAAGGCTTCAAACAAGATTCAGAAATCAATAGAGCGCCCCTATGTATATATTTCTCAGTGTGTAAGACTATGGTAGTTTTACATCCTTAAAAAAGTACCTGCAAATTAAAAATAATCTAGTAGAACTAAATCCAATGCGCCAACACATTGAACCCAAATAACCAACAATGAGTCCAAAAAAATATATTAATCGTTATTCTTTATTTCACAGGAATCTGCAGAATGCACCGGCAGTATAGAGCCGAGGGCACTATACGCCACTATGGTATACTCCGGAACAGCAACAATATTATTAGTCTTCTTGTCTTTCCTGGTGGGGCTTGGAAAGAAAACGTTGACACTTTTAGTGTTCACTATTTCGTCCATCTGTGGTGTCATGCTTCTTTTCATAAGAGTTCCAATGCTAAGCCTAGCGTTGTTTTTTTTGTTCCTCTATGTTTCACTGATCTTAGGTAACGTTAATACGTATTTGGTCGAGTTGAACCCCACGCATTTAAGGTAATTTTTTTAAATAATTGTTATACATATGTATTCGCTGTGGCTTTTGAATCGCGTATCTATTGTTGATTTTCAACTCATTAAATTACCAGATAATATTGTTCCTTTACAAAAAAAAAAATCAAAGCGGGTAACATAAATATTAACTGTGATTTTATTCCAGAGGTATGGCGACGTGCTTGTCGGTGATAGTAGCCCGCGGCGCCGGCTTCTTTAGCGTCCAAATTATCGCCAGCTTACAAAAAGACTACTGCACGCCCATGTTAGGCGCATACGTCGCCCTAGTCATCTGTAAGTAGAAGTATAAGTGTGGGGGCCAATAGTAACAAAACGCTACAATTTGTGACTTAGCACGGCCTGTAAGGCTTTTCATTAAACAGATAATCTGGCACACCTAATAATAAATCATAACCTGCCCTTTATGATGCACGATAATTAGAAGCTTTAAAAATTGTTACATTTATTTGACCGACTGCTTCAGAATTAATTATTACAATAATTCATATTTCATCTCTTGTTATTTTTTTTGTTTCAGCTGGCCTACTTGTTTCATTTCTTTTACCATCGGACACAAAGTCAAAAGCAGAGAAGAATTAAATTGACGTAGTAGATCCCTATGGATCAAATCACCAAAGTTTAAGATATAATAGTTTTCAGTAACATAATGTTAGTTTAATATCTTATTATTGTAAAGAGACTGTTCATACATTAATTTAAAGTAATTACTTCTTCTTTTTATTTTATGTTATTCTGTTACTGGGTAGTGGAGGTCAGATAGGCAGTCGCTTCATGTAAAATACTGGTACTCAGCTGCATCCGGCTAGTCTGGAAGCCAAGTAAGTTTGGTAAAAGGCTAGGCAGATGATGATGACTTCTTCTTTTTAGTATAAATAAACCTAATTATGAAAGTTATTGTTTTACTTTAAAAAAATACTGGAGGCCTTTAATACACCGAAACAAAAAAAAAACCTTTTTTTTTCAAAGCTTTGAGTTTGGTATCGAGAGAGAGATATTTTAACTGAGGAAATAATAGGTCTTTACCTATGAAATTGCCGTATTGCAGTACAGACTTTTTCAAACAAAAAAAAGTTTTGATTGGCTATGAGTTCTAAATTCAAATTAATTTTGTTTTAAAAATATGACATTCTATTTACAAAATCAGTCTTTTGTTAATTGATTAGCGTTGTATTTTCAT
Organism: Cerastis rubricosa; assembly: GCA_949152445.1. Taxonomy (NCBI): domain Eukaryota; kingdom Metazoa; phylum Arthropoda; class Insecta; order Lepidoptera; family Noctuidae; genus Cerastis; species Cerastis rubricosa. The sequence continues at coordinate 22,929,125 of OX424527.1, forward strand.
TACATTTCAACATTTTTCCTCATAATGGATACTTTGAAATTTCGTGTAATTATGGAATATGAGTTCCGTCGTGGCACCAACGCGGCACAAACGACCCGTAACATCAACGACGTTTACGGAGAGAACTGTACAAACGAACGCAGAACCCGTTATTGGTTTGCTCGGTTCCGTTCTGGGAATTTTGACTTGAAAAATGAACCTCGTGGTCGTCCGGAAACTTTGGTCAACAATGATGAATTAAAGGTGATTGTTGAAGCTGATGAAACTCAATCTACAGCTGAGCTGGCAGCAGCTTTTGATGTTAGCATTAAAACAATATTGGTCCATTTGCGACAGATTGGCAAGATAAAAAAGCTTGATAGATGGGTGCCCCACGAACTTAACGATCGCCAGCGCAACGTACGCGTCGAGACTTGCCTTGCGCTGCTTAACAGGCACAGAAATGAAGGAATTTTGAACCGAATTGTTACGTGCGACGAAAAATGGATTCTTTTTGACAATCGAAAGCGCTCAGCAAGTTGGTTAGATCCTGGTTCGGTACCAAAGCAATGTGCAAAACGAAAAATGATCCCTAGAAAAGTGATGGTCACAGTTTGGTGGCCTAGTGCTGGTGTGATTCATCATAGCTTTTTACAAAACGGCGAGAGCATTACTGCAGATGTGTACATTGAAGAACTGACCACAATGATGGCGAAACTCGCACGTCTGCAACCAGCTTTGGTCAATCGGTCGTCTCCACTGCTACTTCACGACAACGCGCGGCCCCATACTGCACAACAGACCGTCTCTAAGCTGCATGAGTTGGGTTTGGAAGCTCTCCTTCATCCGCCATACTCACCAGATCTTGCGCCTTCCGACTATTACTTTTTCCAAAATTTGGACAACTTTTTAGCGGGAAAAAAATTCAATTCCCGAGAGGCAGTACAAAATGCCTTTTAAGAGTTTGTTGTCTCCCGTCCAGCTGATTTTTTCAAGAAGGGCATCCATAAACTGCCACAGCGTTGGCAAAGATGCATTGATTGCAGGGGTGATTACTTTGAATAAAAGAAATAAATAAGTTCGAAAAAAAAATACTTTAACTTTTTTCAAACAAAACGGCAATTTCATAGGTAAAGACCTAATATTTTAATTAACAAACAATGTACGAGCGAGCAGTCAGATCGCGTTAAAAACACCACTCTGTGCCCCATAACTGAAATAGCTGACTCAAACGTGGCCAGACATTGCACAAAACAGAGAGGTTTGAATGAGCAAGTTGAGGCCTTTGCCCAGCTGTGGGACAAACAATAGGCTAGGAAAGAAAAAAAAAACATTCCCCAAAAATGCTAAATTACATAATGGTACATTGTTACCCTAGGGGTGAAAGTAACTTATACCGTATATACTATACCACCCGAACGAAGTGAGGGCGCCAATGTTTCGAAGGACTAAATAAGTCTTTAACCCGAGGTAAACACTGTGTTTTTCATTAAGAATATAAGGAAAGTAAAAATAAAAACATGAATTAGCTAAAGAAAAAATTAGGAAATTTTATTTTACATAAATCAACAACTTTGGTCATCATCATCATCATTTCAGCCGAAAAACGTCCACTGCTGGACATAGGCCTCCCCCAAGAAGGGGGGATTTTGCCATAATCGCCACGCTTGGCAGGCGGGTTGGCGATCGCAGTACGGTTGTTACAAAAGCACAGAGAACGCTGCTGCCCATACTCTGCTAAGTCCCTGAGTGGCCTCTTACGACACCCACGGGAAGACATGGGATGGTGCTATTCTTTACGTCCGACACCATACAGAATCGCCACCATACAACTTTGGTACGACAATTTTATTTAAAGTTATAGTTAGTGAAAGGTTTTTTCTGGGTAGGTATGTTGATATTTGATATTTTCTGGGAAACTTGAGTTTCTACAGTATCCAGAGATTCTTGGGTGAATGTTGGGGACATTGATATTTGTCTATTTTCTTCAACTGTTATAGCAATATTTTTGGATTGCACCGGATAATTTTACGAAGTGCTCGGTTGTGGAGAGTCAGTGGAATGCAAATTTATCATTTCTGTTACTCTGAGTGATATCTTAGTTTTATTTTCCACTGACTCTTCTATGTAGCCTTCAACTACTTTACTCGACTTCCAACCTCCATGCCTTTTAATGACAGTTAAATCGGCACCAGAACGGGCTAGCAAAGTTAATATAGATTTGAGTTTGGCAAATTAAGGTAGGTGGCTATCTCTTTAGGAATACTTGAAATCTTGTTTTTGCCAATTACTTGCCGCAGATACTTTCCTTCATGATAATTTAGGAAAAAACGGTTCGTTTCTATACCACTTGGGCGTAATTTTCAGTGTGTTTCTATTCTATTTACAAAATCTTTTTTTAATAACGAAGGTTCGGTCAACTTTGGTTTTAGTGCCACGTAACTTCACCAGTAATATATCACCTTGTTTCTCAATGTCATCAACCGTCATATTTACTAGTTCGATACTTCTGCAAGCGCTACTTATTGCCAACACTACCTAAAAGTAGATATATATCTCTTTAATTGGTGTTTAAAATATAGACAGTTACAATTTGATACAAATTTCGTATAAGTGAATAAAAATAAAAAGATTAGCTTATCTTCATTACTAGGTATATTTCGTCAGCCGCTTGGTTTAAGAAGCTTTCTTCCTCTGGAGAAGTGAAAACTTTGGACTTTTTCGATTTAAATCCATCAGATTGCCTTTTGAGAAACGATATTAACCCTTCGAAATCCTTTAAATGTACATTGTGTTTAGTACCTAATGTTGTCTTTAACATAGAATACACGCTCTATAATATTGAAGGTTAAAATAAGAAGAAGAAGGGTATAATTCGTTGAAATATATAAGCAAAACGTTTTCTGATAACGATTTCATTTTTTTCTCAGCGCGCCTTTTCATAAAATCATCGTACGATTTTAAGTATCTTTGTTTTGATTTAGATGGTAAAAGGTTTTCCACTACCGCTATAGCCTCTTCTCTTACAAAATCAGGCGTTAAATTCATATCGGAATCAGATGAACTTATTTTATACAAATCTCTGCTATATGGAAGTATAAACAAAACTCTACAACTCGAAAAAACAAATGAAGATCGGATTGCCGCTTTCCGCCTATTTAGTTTTTTTTATTGTGGCCAGCCAGCTTCTCTTCAGCCATTATTTTTCATTTTCATCATTGAAAACATGGTAGATATTTTACCCAAATCTATGTTATTTTAAAGAAATTGTTGATACTAAAATTATAATAAAGTTATTTAAAAAATATATGTATTCTTTAATCAATAATTAACTTTAGTTATGTCAATTTTATATCGTGGCTGCATAGAAAGTTGGAACATAGTTCAATATAAATGTGAAAATAGAAATAGTATTTTTTTTTATAATTTGACATCTGTCGGTTGAAAACAATTCTCCCTAGGGATGCAAAGTATTACTTTCATCCCGATCCTCAGGCAACTTCAGACCTACTTTGAGAGTATGAGTAATGAAAAGTTTTTTCCACCTTTTTATCTAATTGCACTCATAATATAAATATGCACAATCTTACGTGGAAAACGATGTCCCATAATATGACTTTTGATTTTATGTGTGCCTACTAACAAAATAATGGATCATTGTGTCTGACAATAAATGAATTGAATTGAATTAAACAACATTTTTTTACACTCAAGTCCATACCCAAATCTACTGATCTGATCTGATACTGATCTGATCTGATACTGATCTGAAGAGTAATCAAAATACTTACAAATAGAGTGTCACAAATAATATCTCATTAAAATATATCGTTCTTTCTCCTCAGTAATATCAGTCATCCCAAATACAATCATCGCGTGTTTTCCTATCAGTATCGTATGATTTATCAACTTACTATATATACGCGCGCAGTGGTTCTTAACAGCCACTTTATTCACATCAGTTTATTACTGCTACATGGCGAATTGAATAGTAGTTTGTTCAAAAGTTGACAAAGACCTAATACCACAAAAATTTAAAAAACAAAATTATGTTTAGATAGTTATAAATTGATAATTTTAAGTCATCATTTTACTATCTACTTTTATAACGATTTATACAATATTTTAATAACAACTGCTGGGTTAACGAGGCATCGAGGTGTCTAATGTAAGAAATAAAAAATATATAGCTGTGAAATAATAAAAAAATGGGCTTAGCTAAGACTGACAACGATTCAAAGGGCAGCAGCTTTGAGGAAGCTTTGGACCTTACTGGTGAGTGCTTTTTGCAAGCTATGTTTCACTAAAAGTTAGTTCCAATTCTAATTGGTGCAGCCCATTCCATGCAACAGCTGTTGTTGCACGGAATTCTTACAATAATTGATTATCCTAACATTTTACAGCTAGCTTTCTCCCTGTTTTCCTTTTTCTATAGATATTGTTTTTAAACCACAGACATGGTATGTATTCTTACGCACTCGTGATTCTTGATTATTTGAGTTCTCAAAATCAAAATATTTTATTTTACATAGGCCTACATGGGCACTTACAAAACGTCGACAAGAGGCACGGTTCGGGATGGTCGTTTCCTATGGAGAAGAACCGGCAAGAAACTACATTATTACTCTTTTAAAATCATTTGGTTCTACAATATTTGGATGTTACAGCGTTAGTACCTAAGTATGAGAGGACAGCGTAGGCTCGACTATGAGCGTAACTATTCTGCACAATGAATAAACGGTGCAATGATTTCAAAACTATTGTAAAACATCTGAAAAAAAGAATGAAATAAATAAAATTGGGAATAGTTAGAGACATCCACATATTTGTGTCGTTTATGAGCTACCAGGGAAGCCGCATGAGCAGAAGGAACTACAGCCAAACTTCTTTATCTTCAACGTTGTTCTTAATTTTGCAATATGCTTTTTTAATTCGGACACGTTTGATGCAATTTTTAAACTTTCCATCGGTCAGTTCTGTGACTGACTTTGGCAACTTATTATAAAAGCGTATACTGTTTATAAGAAATGACTTGCTAGTTATTGTTAATCTAAATTTGGGTATTACAATTTCGTGTTTACTGCGTATGTTTATATTATGGAAGTCGCTTCTAATTTTGAAAAGCCCTCGGTTTATATAAAATACATTCTAAGATATAAAGTGAAGGCAGAGTCAGTATATCGATCTCTTTAAATTTTTTCTGATGGACTCGCGAGGACCCAACCCTTCGCGAGGAACTCTTTCGGGGAGATTAAGCTCAGCTGAGATTAACCTCCCCGAAAGAGTTCCAATGTGCGCGCCCCGCTGCAGTTTTGAATCGATAGTAATTCCTAAGAATAGTTTCCGCGATAACATCAAGTTTTTTGCCGTCAAGATTTAAATTAAGGTCACGTTGAGTTACATTTGGTAAAGAGAACTTTAGACATTTTGTTTTGTGCGTATTCAGTACAAGATTGTTAGCTGCGAACCGTTTCGAGAGAACTGTTAGACTCTCGTTGACATGTATGACATCCGTATCTTTCCTATGAATTTAAAAAAAATTGCGAAGTGTCATCAGCAAATAGAATTATATCCGATAACTTGGCCATCATATAAGACAGATCATTAATACAAACAAGAAATAGGAAAGGACCAAGAATTGAACCTAGAGGCACGCCCATCTTGACTATAGACTCAGAGGATTTCGCCCTATTTACATTTACTTTTTGCTGCCTGTTTGATAAATAGGAAAGAACAAGATCAGCAGCTTGTCTACGAATTCCGTAGGTGTAATTTACAGATCAGTGTGTTGTGGTCGACGCAGGCGAACGATTTTGATAGATCACAAAAAATGCCAATAGCGTCCTGGGACTTCTCCCAGGATTCCAGAATGTGACTGATGAGTTTTACTCCCGCGTCCGTTGTCGACCTGCCCTTCGTGAAACCAAACTGCTAACTATGCAGCATCCCATTAGAGTTGAAGTGAGACAACATCTGATCCAGCATGATTTTTTCATAGATTATACTCAGTGCTGGAAGCACAGATATCGGTCTAAAATTAGAAGGATCACTCTTACAACCCGATTTGAAAATTGGTACCACTTTACTATGTTTCATCAAGTCAGGAAATTTGCCACTGTCCAAACATTGATTGAAAATGCCTGTTAGGACAGGCGCAATTGAGTCAATAATGTTTTCAAGAACCTTGACCGAGATCCCCCGTAAGTCTTCAGTATTTTTGATATTAAGACTTTTGAATGCGTTTTGATTGTGGCATACTGGTTTAAATTTAAAGTTTGGTATGTCCTTTGTGAAGTTCTCTTTAAGAAGGCCTTCAGCTAATTCAACCAAAGAGAGGAGAAATTTCGTAACCTCTAACGGAATGTTAGTAAAGAAATTATCTAGTGTCTTACCGACTTCTAACTTGTCAGAAATTGTTTTGTTATCTATTTTTAGCCATCCAATCCTGCTTCGCTTATTACAACTTAAGAAAACATCGAGAGCTCTTCAATATAACTTTAATATTATTTTCGTAAAGTACTCGTACTCGTAAAGCTACCAGAATAAATTCTGTAAAAATGATGCGGAAAACTGTACCAAAATCCGTTGTGGAGTTGAGAAAAACAACACTGTCACCAGAAACGAAAGGTAGCTTCGATTTATCAGACGTATTGCCATAGATAAAATAAACATATACAAAAATATAGATCTCACCTTGGCTGGTTGGACTTATCTTTGATAGTTTAACACTATCAAAGATATGTTTTACATATGTAAGAGCAGATAAGAATCTAGGTACAAAGGCTATGTTACTGTGTCTATCTACGTACATCTGTATGTCAAAGGCGAAACATTAACAATAAACATGTTACATGAAGACATAAAACAGGTGCATCATGTTTTATGAGAATATTTTGTCAAAGGAAGCGTGAAATTGTAATTTTTGGTAAACGACATTCATTAGCTGCTCTGCAATATAAAATCTTACATATCTGAAAGAAAACAATGCTTGTATTTCCTTTCACATTTACATACAAATAGGTGTACAGTATGTTTACGAAGTGGAAAATTACCCAGTGACTGAAGAACTAATACTACAATTATGTAAATAGATACGTTTTACGGCCGCGTATCATATTTTATTCAACAAAAAAAATGAACACTGACCGGCAAATTGCAAAAAACGTAAGAAATTCGAATTTCGCTAACCACCCTCTCACTTCCACCCTAACGCAGCAAACGAATCAAAATCAAAATAAATTTAAAAATATATCTAAAAAATTCTCAGTGTAGCCATCTTACTTTTTTTCTACCAGGGTTTGGCAAATACAATGTAGGTATGCTGATAAGCTGCTGCTTCCTGATCTTGGGGATGAACCTGGACATATTTGGCTTCTCTGTGGCTCTGCCGGCACTGGCATGTGATATGGCACTCAGCGCTTCTCAACAAGGGTTGCTGTCTGCTGTACCACTCACGGGTAAGGAGTGCTCGTATGCCGTAACATTTTCGCGACCATTGGCGTAGGCGACATGCCATAGGAAAATCAATTGAGAGTTCTTGAGTCAATTTTCAAGGTGGCGGGGGCGGTCCGCACCGAGTGTCACCCGTTTTGGGGTGACACCCGGTGACAACTTCAAGAACAAAATAACAACATTAAGAAATAAATTAAATGGCTAGCACAGCTGTCTACCCCCACAAGCACTAGCTCAGCTCTATGTATAATTCGGAAAAACTTTTCGAGATACTAAAACTTGAAGACACTAAAAAAGCCGCAAATGTTACAGATTCTTGATTGGCTATTCCTAGACTTTAAAAAGTCTCTGGTAAAATGGAATTTTACAGATTCTACTAAAATTGTTAATGACGGTTTGCGTGTCCGTAGCTTCCATGTGAGAGGAGTTTCAGTAAACTAAAATGAATAAGAACTACTTGCCTGCAACAATGACTCAATCGCAGGTAGCAAGCTTGGTATATTAGCCATAGAACACGAGGCAATACAAAATATAAATGTTGATAAGTTATTACGGAGTTTGTAGCTGTTAAAGCTTGAAAAAAGAGACATTAATTGTAAGACAAACATATATCTGTTTTGTGTCTTACTTTTTATTGTGTTTTGTTATTTGGTCAATATTAAATATAAATATTAAATGATCCATGACGTTTATAATATAAAATTTATTGTTTTTAACTTTTGATGGGGTGACACCCCAACTTCCGCACCGCAAGGTAGCTACGCCACTGGGTGTCGGTAATATTACTTAATTAAATAATTGTATGTACGCCACCGTTGCCTTTTAGCAAAACATAGATATATCTGTACCTATTTTAGTTACAAAACCTATTAACGCTAGCTTTGCGTTTAACTTAATAAATATTTTTATCCAAATTCTACAGGCGTCATCTTTTCATCCTACCCATGGGGCCTGTGCGCTGATACTAAGGGTCGTCGGAAAACACTACTTATTGCCATGCCAGTCAGCTTCATCCTCAGCGTAGCATCAACCATGGCACCCAACTTCTTATCGCTAGCCATCCTGAAGTTTCTTTCTGTTTCATTGTAAGTTTAAATTGTGTGAGATGGGCAGGCTCGTTATCTTTTTTTTTTCTTTTTTTGTTTTAAATATTGCCTCTCGCTAGAAATTTACCATGTATCGTGAGTGCGTTTACAAAAATTAAAACTCACATACACAAACAGTCAGAGCCGGAACAACTATCTGTAGGCCTACAAATATTTGTTCCTTGCGGGGATCGAACCCGCAACACCACGGCGCCAACCGTGCCATCTATTAATCGGATGTATATAGGCTGGAGTGCGGAGTGAGACAGGGCGGCATGACCTCGGCTCGTCTCTTAGGTCTGTACATACAACGGTTGATCGTTGAACTCAGCAAAACTAATCAAGGTTCTTATGTAGACGGAATATGCGTTAACAATATTAGATATGCTGACGATATGGTGTTGCTGAGCCCATCGATTAACTCAATGATGAGACTGCTCATGATATGTTAAATGTACGCGGAGGCCTATGGGCTAAGATTCAATTTTAAGAATAGTGAAGAACTGGTTTTCAAGGCAGACACTAAAACCTACTCGACTGCACCACAGCTGAAACTTTGCGGAAGTCTCTTAAATCAGGTCACCACTTTTAAGTGTCTGGATCACTGAGCCTGGATATTGAGCGTGAGCGCAGAGAGATGTCTGTCCGGTGTGATATGTTGGCTCGCTGATTTGCAAAATGTTCGACCGAAGTAAAGGTTACCCTGTTCACGGCGTACTGACTGTTGTTCTACACATGCAGTCTGTGGGTCAACTACACGCAGAGGGCATACAGCACTCTAGATGCCTGCGCTAGATGGCTTTCACGCCATCATGCGCAGGGTACGCGTCAGCCCCAACAGTATCCTGATTACTATAGTGGACAGATGGGACAGTCCCTTACTGGGGTATTGGCTACGCCTACATACCATTGTAATGTATAATAATTATTTGTTTTGTTTCTCTGGTATATGTAACTACTAACACTCTAGTTTCTAAGTTGTATGTTGTACCAACCAAATGGACTTGTGGGCTGAATAAAAGAATTTTTATTTATTATTTATTTAGTTTGTTTACACTATGTGTTTTAGTTAGAGAAACAACCTGTCTTAAACTACCAATTCTGGTTCAAAAAAGAACAACCACATCGATAATTATACTGTATGGTAACACTTAAACTACATAATGTATTGGTTATCGAGGTGATCCCCAAAAATAAGGACTTATTTTTTTACTGACGGTTTCAGCTCCACATCTGCAAACGCAGCGGGTTTCGTCCTGCTTGCGGAGAGTGTGCCCAGCCGACATCGTAGCAGGCTCATGTTCCTGATGACCAGCGCCACCATGGTGACGCAGCTCTTCATTAGCTGTAAGAACATTACATTGGCCATAAGAGAAATCAAAACATAAACACACAGGCCTGTAATCCCCGAAGGGTTAGGCAGAAGTGAACTCTAATACAACACATTTCACCAGTTATGTTCAAGTCCCTTAATAGAGGACGAGCTTTTACCGTAACCGGGAATAAATCCAGATTCTGGGGCAGTTACTACCGACTGCTATTTTGTCATTCTCTTATTATTCACATCATAAAATGAAAATACCTACAACAACAATACCGCTACATTTTGTGGTCGTTAAAAAACCTCTAGAATTATTTGACTAATTATTTGTTTCACAGCTTTCGCTCTACCAATATTTTCACTGAGCTTCGGTTACGAGATACCCTGGCTGGGTTTGGTCTATAGACCGTGGAGGTTGCTGTTGCTAGTCATCTGTTTACCGAGCGCGCTTGGTATCTTATATATCATATTTCTGAAGGAAAGCCCGAAGTACTTGCTCAGTAGAAACAGGCACGAGGAGGCTTTGGAGGTGTTAAAGTCAATATACAAGACCAACACTGGTTTTAAGAAGGATTGTTATACTGTGAGTATCTGAATTATTCTAGGATACTTTTTAAACTTATGAAACTACTCTGCTTTACCTCTGCAACGTGCAAAGCGACGATACTGACGCGAAGCAAACAAGAGATGCGCACAGTCGCACACGTCTCGCTTGACAAAAGGTGCTCCGCCCGAAGCCGGGAACGGGCCATAGATCGCCATAATAAACTAGATTGTTCTTAGCAAGGAATCCAGGATCAGTATACAAAATAGAATATCGAAACGGGCTAGTTATGAACAAGAATATATACTATAAAAATGTAAATGAGCGAGATTGAGTGAAAGAAATAAACTCGTTTTTCAGGTGAGGCATGTCTACCTCGAAGGCCCGCTAGTGGACAGTTCTGAAACTTCAGTCCTGAAGAAGATGTGGAATCAAACAGCTCCTCTGTTCAAACCTCCTCTATTGAAGAACTCCGCCATAATATACTACGTATTGCTAACTGCATTCATGACGTAAGTTTTACTACTTGCATATTGTGTATAAAATAATTCATAACTGTCAAATAATTACACCGAAGAATTTACATTATTGAAATATTTCCGAACAAAGCCCCGAGATGTCAGATAATTTAGCGAACTTTTAATTTTCTAGTTTTTAATTAGAAACTTTGTCAAGGTAAGCTCTCAATCACACCATTCATATAATTATAATGTCTATTTCCAGAGCAACGGGCTACACAATGTGGGTGTCAACTATAGCAAACGCATACTTTTCTGGCGGGGAGGACCACCACGGTCGCACGTTCTGCGATGTTGCGAGTCAGAGTATCAAGACTCATTCTAACAGCACTGTGAGTTGTATTAATTTTATTTTTAAATCTATTAACTTTTCATTGTTGTTAAAAATAAAAAAGATTGATTTCAGACAAATAAGTCCATAGGCAAGGCAAGGTTGTTCGTAACAAGAATTTTGCTTATATTAACTAATGTTAGTAATTAAAAAGTAAAAATAACAAAAACAAAATAACAAAACAAAACTAGACACACCGCCTCCCCTGCACAGTAGACTCATCGCTCTCGCAACACATAGTGAACCTACTGAGGAGAACAGTATCGGTTCTCTCGCCAATCATCCTAAGGACACTATTCGGGCTCCCCCGTACTCGTCACACCACCGACGCAACTTTTTGACGCATAATTGCGTAGAAGTCATCTACGCCGGCGTCAGCAAACATAAACATGCAATATCGAGGGAGCCGAAACAGAGCCCTGAACACGTTATTATACTGGAAGCGCAAGGCATTGTATGCTTTCTGTATAAAGTTTGCCCACTGGCCGCTCGTGTAGAACGTCTGGCAAAATGCCTTGAACATCGTTATTTTAACAGGAGCAGTACACCGAGCGAACCTGTGTGCCAACATATTACCACGCACCGACAATGCCTTGCGCTCCCTCTCAATGTCTAATTCGTCACTCAAATACTCAGTTACCATGTGACCAACATATTTAAACTGTGCAACACGAATTAAAGGTACACCATTAAGTAATATAGGTGGTATAGAGATATTGTTTTTATTTTTACATTTAAAAAACATGAACTCACTTTTACTTTCGTTGTACCTCAAGCCATGTTCCACAGCATAAACCTCACACACCTTTAACAGCTGTATGAGACTACTAATTGAGGGGCTCAGCAGCACCATATCATCAGCATAACTCAATTTATTGACACATGTCATCAATATGGCATTCAACATGCATGCTGCTGAGCTCCTCAATCAGATGGTTAACACAAATATTAAAGAGTCGTGGTCAAGTAAGCCCACCCTGCCTGACGCCACACTCCAAAGAGTATTCATCTGAGTATACATTTCACCAACGGCTTAACGTGCTTTCCGAGGCATGGAGGAAACTCAATATGTAATTATGGTCACCCATCCACAGACCAACCTCGGCAAGCACGGCTTAACCTTAAAGATCGACCTGGGCGGCTCTTATTATTTAGCCACGAGCTCCTCTAGGAATACAAAAGCATATTATCCGTTTGAAGTATCTAACATTTAATTGCTATTGTAAAGCAAGTTTCTTATAGCTATAAGTTTACATTTTATATCCTAATGTAGAAGTGCCTCAGTGTCTTCATATGTAAGGGTCTTTAGCCATGCAGTTAATGTTTTCTTACATTCGTGACGCGATTCTTGGTAAATAGCAAGTTTATTGTTTATGATATTGTAAATAAAAGTAGCTTGGGCAACATATTGTCGTCTTGCGAATGCAGTACGAAACCTAACCCTAGTTATACAATCGTGACCTCTTCTTTTCTTTAAAATGCTAGGATCAAATATTACTGTTTTGTGCATTTTTTAGGGTAGAGATCAGAATGTATAACTTCGTTACAGATAAAAGGTCACATCACATAGTTTGTAAAGCGCTTGTGTAGAAAAACGATACGGTTTGAAATAAATAGTTTTGAGAAGGGCACGTTGAGATCTTTCCACATCTAGAAATTTTGTTTTAGAGGCACCCCCCCAGATAGTAATGCAATATGTTAGTACAGATTGGGCTAGAGCAGTGTATATTTGTGTAATTAGCTTCTCTGATGCAACCTGTCTTAACACTTTGAAAATCCAGACTAATTTTCTTAAGCGGTCACTAACCAATTAAACATGATTATGCCAAGACAGACGCTGAGCAAGTAAAATACCAAGGTATTTCGTTTTCTCTACCTTTTCGATCGTCGGACAAGCGCAATTTGTGCCTTGGATATTGTGACAATGGTGTATTTTAACACTGAAATTTGTATCAGGCTGAGTTTTATTACTTAGAGAGAAACACATATAGATTGTCTTCTAGCTATTCAGCGTAAGCAAGTTGGTTCTTAGCCAGGAATTAACTCTCGAAAGTCCAACCTCCGTATTCTTCCGCAAAGTATTCCAGTTATCACCTACAAAGACCATTGCAGTGTCATCGGCATAAGAGAAGACCCGAGCACCACCTGCCTTCAACCCACATAGGTCATTGATGTAAATTAAAAACAAGGTGGGCCCGAGGACGCTCCCCTGTGGTACACCGAATCTGATATCAATGTCTCTGCTTGTGTGTTGGCTAATTCTAACTTTTTGTGTTCGATGTGTTAATTAGCTTTTGAATAATTCCAGGGGTGTGCCTCTTATTCCTATGTACTCGAGCTTACGTACAAGAATGGGAACAGAGACTGTGTCAAAAGCCTTTTTTAGGTCAAGAAAAACTGAGAGGCATTTCTTTCCACAATCAAGGTTTTCAGTGATAAGAGATGTTATTACTGTAACTGCATCTTCGGTTGATTTGCCCTGCCTGAACCCATACATCATCAGATAAAATTTTATATTTACTAAGGAAGTCTAGTAATCATAGTTTTTCTAATATTTTTGATAAAACTGGTAAAACGGATATTGGCCTGTAGATACTAAACTAACATGGCTGGGACAACATTCCTACAAGTTTTATCGCAGCACTACTCGATTTTAGATTCGTAAGTAAGTAGTGTGCTTCGTCTAAGTCCGTATCCAAGAGAACAAATGAGTTCAATTGAGCATTATCTGCTCCTAAGTCAGCCGTGGCATCGTGACCTATATCCGACAAGATTTTTTCTGCTAGTTGTTTACCAATTCCCGCAAAATATTCTTTAACATGATTGACTGCTTCAATTGGCGACGCCATTACTGCTAAAAGTTTAGTGTTATCTGTGTTAGATTGCTTCATATGAGTTATATTTTTTATATTCGACCAAAGTCTTTTAGTGTTCGTAGTACGATTTTCTTATCGTTTCCTCTCGTACTTGCGCTTTAGTTTTTTGATTAGTCTATTACAAAACGTCGACGATATATTAGTCATATAACTCAGTTTGTAAGACGAAGGTAGTTTCTATATCCATTAAAAAGTTTCTGCAAAATTAAAAATAATCTAGTAGGACTAAATCCAATGCCTCAACACATTTAACCTAAATAACTAACAATGAGTCGAAAAACAAACTTTTAATCGTTATTCTTTATTTCACAGGAATCTGCAGAATGCACCGGCAGTATAGAGCCGAGGGCACTATACGCCACTATGGCAGGCCCGAAGGCACCTAAGAAGCCGATTCCTGCCGGCTTACCTTTGAGAACAAGGCAATGTACGTAGTGTCTAGTGTCTACTGTAGTCAATTAGTAAATTATGTACACATCTGTGGTTATTACATTACAATACAGGCATTTAATACATCGGATTGAAAAAAAAAGAATACCAACATTTTTCATGTCAACAAAGAAAGCTACATGTGGCGCCAAAAGTAAGCCGGAGCTCGGGTGTCAGAATTCAGAACTAAATTCGTATGGACGCGGACACGTGACTTCGCGGCTAACAGCATCGTTTTGTAGGGACTAGGTAAGCCGAAGTTTATCGAGTTACGACAGTGTTTGTATGTATAGAAAGTTAAATTATATCCACTTCCCGACGTCTGATGGAGCTGAAATTTTCCACACACCTTTGTTTCTAAAATCAATACATTCTTATGACAAACATAACTTAATCTTGCAGTCAGGATCGTCTCCTCACGAGGGAACTCCTCAACGTTTAATAGCACAGACACGAAACTTTGCATGCAGGTTCATATTTTGTGGATAATCACAATTTGTATCATGAACACATCCTAGCGCCAGGATCGTCTCCTCACGAGGGAACTCCTCAACGTTTAATAGCACAGACATGAAATTTTGCATACGAGTTCATATTTGATGGATAATCACGATTTGTATCATGAACTCATCCTGCAGCCAGGATTGTCTTCGCACGAGGGAACTCCTCAACGGTTAATAGCAGAGACAAGAAAATTTGTATGCACGTTCATATTTGATGGATAAACATGAATTCTATCATGATCTCATCCTGCAGCCAGGATCGTCTGCTCACGAGAGAACTCCTCAACATTTAATAGCACAGACACGTTACGTTGCATACTAGCTCATATTTGATGGATAATCACGATTTGTATCATGAACTCATCCTACCGCCAGGATCGTCTCCTCACGAGGGAACTCCTCAGCGGTTAATAGCACGGATATGAAACTTTGTAAATTTACGCGTTCACTTTTTATGAATAAACATAATACCTGAAGCTTGTCGCGTGAATGGTAAATGCTATAAAAACTAAACGCGACAAGCTTTTGTGAAAATTATCCTACATCGGTTTAATTTTTTCTAAAATTTATTTTCTTCTTTTCAGTTCATATTCATAAATGCTTGTTTCAAAAAGGTTTTTGTTGTTTTTATTTTTTTATACATTGTTTTAAGTATGTAGTTCTTGTGCATTTAATCATTCCATTACATAAGTTATGAAAAAAAGATCAAGTTGGATCCTTCGAAAATTTTTGGTACTTTTATCATGGGTGACATTTTCTTGGTTTTCGAGGTCGCTGATAAAGACACCAAAATTAAAAATAGCGCCGACGCGCGACGTAAATTTCTGTTTTTTTCGTCATGGGTGTCATTTTCGGGGTTTTCGGGTTGGCTGATAATTAAAACGAAAATTGAAAAATGCGATGAAGAAAAACAAAATTAAAATTCTAATTTTTTTCTTCGGCTTCCCCTTTCCATATTTTCACCCTTCGCCACTGCACTATGGTATACTCCGGAGCAGCAGCAATATTATTAGTCTTCATGTCTTTCCTGGTGGGGCTTGGAAAGAAAACGTTGACACTTTTAGTTTTCACTATTTCGTCCATCTGTGGTGTCATGCTTCTCTTCACAAGAGTTCCAATGCTAAGCCTAGCGTTGTTTTTCTTGTTCCTCTATGTTTCACTGATCTTAGGTAACGTAAATACGTATTTGGTCGAGTTGAACCCCACGCATTTAAGGTAATTTTATTTAAAATATTTTGTTTACATATTTATTCGCTGTGGTTTTTGAATCGCGTATCTATTGTTGATTTTCAAGTCAATAAATTACCTGATGATACTGTATCTTTTCAAAAAAAACTCAAATCGGGAAACATAAATATTAACTGTGATTATTATTCCAGAGGTATGGCAACGTGCTTGTCGGTGGTAGTATCCCGCGGCGCCGGCTTCTTTAGCGTGCAAATTATCGCCAACTTACAAAAAGACTACTGCACGCCCATGTTAGGCGCATACGTCGCCCTAGTCATCTGTAAGTAGAAGTATAATTGTGGGGGCCAATAGTAACGAAACGCTACAATTTGTGACTTAGCACAGCCTGTAACGCTGTTCATTAAACCTGCCCTTTAGGATGCACGCTAATTAGAAGCTTTAAAAATGGTTACATTTATTTGACCGAGTGCTTAAGAATCAATTATTACAATAATTCAAATTTAATCTCTTGTTATTTTATTGTTTCAGCTGGATTACTTGTTTCATTTCTTTTACCATCGGATACAAAGTCAAAAGCAGAGAAGAATTAAATTGACGTAGTGGATTCATAGCACCAAAGTTTAAGATATAATAGTTTTCAGTAACTTAATGTTAGGTAAATATTGTATTATTGTAAAGAGACTGTTCATAGATTAATTTATTGTAATCACTTCTCCTTTTCATTACAAATAAACCTAAACATGAAAGAAATTGTTTTACTTTAAAAAATACTGGATGCCTTTAATTTACCAAAACAAAAAAAAACCTTTTTTTTTTCAAAACATTGAGATAGGTATCGACAGAGAGAGATATTTTGACTGAAGAAATTAACAAAAGTTTAAGGTAAGAAGTTTTAATTAACAAACAATGCACGAGCGTTCGTGAAGCATGATACCACAGTGTTCTGTATGGTGTCGGACGTAAGGAATAGCACCATCCCATGTCTTCCCGTGGGTGTCGTAAGAGGCGACTAAGGGACTTAGCAGAGAATGGGCAGCAGCGTTCTCTGTGCTTTTGTAACAACCGTACTGCGATCGCCAACCCGCCTGCCAAGCGTGGCGATTATGGCAAAACCCCCCCTTCTTGGGGGAGGCCTATGTCCAGCAGTGGACGTCTTTCGGCTGAAATGATGAATGTACGAGCGAGCGCGAGATTGCGTGACTCAAACGTGACCAGACATTGCACAAAACAGAGAGGTTTGAAGGAGAAAGTTGCCTTTGCCCAGCTGTGGGACAAAGAATAGGCTAGGAAAGAAAAAAAAAACTCTAAAATATGCTAAGTTGCATAATGGTACATTGTTACCCTAGGGGTGAAAGTAACTTATTTAGCCCCGAAACGGGGGTGAGGGCGCCAATGGTTCGAGGGACTAAATAAGTCTTTAACCCAAGGTAAACACTGCTTTTCATTACGATTAAAAGGAAAGTAAAAATAAAAACATGAATTAGCTAAAGAAAAACGATTAAATTTTATCTATCTGAATAAATGAAAAGAGAAGTCCTGACTGACTGACTCATCAACGCCCAGCCCAAACCCTTGGACCTAGAAAGCTGAAATTTTGCACAAATTTTTGTGGTTCCTTTTATAATGTAGACAAGGAATAAGGAAGGATTTTCGAAATTCAACCCCTAAGGGAGTTAAATAGGGGATGTAAGTTTGTATGGTACCGGTAATTTTTTAAGTTAAAAGCATAAACATTCACATACAAGGTTAGAAATAAATAAATACGTATTTGAGCGTTTTTGAGAATCTACCCCCTAAGAGGGTTAGATAGGGGTTGAAAGTTTATATGTGGATTCTTTTTTCTAACCAGAATTAATTCTCTGGCTTCTTAGTTTGAAATTCACAGACTTTTACACAACTATTATTCCTATACTTGCAATTACGCGCGAGCGAAGCCGTGGCCAACAACTATTATTTAAATGACTATTATAACATTTAAATGACTATTTTCGACATTATTCTGCGGAATTTTGGAGAAATACACACGTGGAGGAACGGGGGAAACACACACACACAATTGCCGAACTCCACGCGAGCGAAGCCGCGGGCAGAAGCTAATCTATCTATCTATATAAAGAAAAAGAGAAGTCCTGACTGACTGGCTCATCAACGCCTAGCCCAAACTCTTGGACCTAGAAAGCTGAAATTTTGCACAGAGGTTCCCTTTATAATGTACACAAGGAAGAAGGAAGGATTTTTTCGAAATTCAATCCCTAAGGTAGTTAAATAGGGGATGAACGATTGTATGGAAATCGGTCATTTTTAAAGTTAGTAGCATGAAAATTCATATACAAGCTAGAAATAAATAAATACATATTTTAGCGTTTTTGAGAATTTAACCTCTAAGAGGGTTAGATAGGGGTTGAAAGTTTATATGCGGAATCCGTCACTTTATAAATGATTACGTATTTCGTTTTGGTTTGCTGGAAATTCAACCTCAAACGGAAGAAAAGGGTTAGAAACATTAGTAGGTATAATAAAAATAGTCTGATCTGCTTGAAATTTACTATTTGTGTTTCTTGATTAAATGGATAAACACGTATTTTGACGCTTTTGGAAATTCCACCACTCAGACGACAAAAGGGGTGACATTTTTATATTTTTGTTTTGAAGTGTTCAAATCAAATCAAATCAAATCAAAATATTTTATTTTACATAGGCCTACATGGGCACTTATAAAACGTCAACAGAAGAGGCACGGTTCGGGTTGGTCGTTTCCTATGGAGAAGAACCGGCAAGAAACTCCATGGTTACTCTTTAAAAATCATTTGGTTCTACAATATTTGGATGTTACAGCGCTAGTACTTAAGTATGAGAGGACAGCGTAGGCCCGACAATAAGTCATCGCTTACTACAAAGGGTAGAAAAAGATGAAGCTGAAAAAAAAAATATATATACACACATCAAAAGTGTCTAGGGATCAACATATATTTTTGCAATAACTTTTCTCCTGATTGATATTAATTAAAATTTTCTTCAAAATGGATTCATCAAATAAAGTGTTTTCGTTTGTCACAGTAACGATAAACCAAGTCACCTTTGCATTAATAAAGAAATTTGCCATTTTCTAATAAAGGGATTTTTGACATTTGAACCACTAACATTAAAGTTCGAAAAAAAGACTGAAATAACAGTTTTCTTTAAAATTTTATTGGGTAACTTAAACAATTAATAATCCGTGTTTCTACCGCGAACACTAACAACACAAGAACATCGGTTTGGCATACTCAAAATGAGTTCATCCAAATCACGCTGTGGAATGGCCGCCCATGTTCGTTGCAACAACAAAAAAAGGTCTTCTTGCGACTGGATACCCTCCATATTCGGCAGAGCTCTTCTCTGTAGCATATCCCATGCATGCTCAATCGGGTTCAAGTCTGGCGACTGAGCAGGCCAGGGCAGGACATTGATGTTAGCTGCGGCGAGAATCTGTCTTACAACTCTTGCGGTGTGCGGTCGTGCATTATCATGCATTAACTGAAATAAGGGACCGATTTGCACTTGTAGAGGAACGATGACGTCTGATACAATCGTCTCAGCATAAATTTGAGCGTTGAGGTTGCCTCTGATCCAAATCAACTCAGTTCTTCCGCCGATCCAAATACCCGCCCATACCATGATGGTTCCACCACTATAAGGATAGACTTCCTGGCAGGATTTTAATCGCTGTTGGCGTCCAGGGGTTCTCCAGTGTCGTATACGTCTTGTATCCGGTCTCATACCAAAACGAGACTCATCAGAAAAGCACACGAAACGCCATTGTTCTTCTGCCCAATTTCTGTGTTCAAGAGCCCATTGATATCGAATCCTACGATTGTGCGTTGCTATAGGTGGTACCCGTAGCGGTCTTCGGGAATGAAGGTTCACTTCATGCAAGCGGTTTCTGACTGTTTGGTCGCTAATTAAGTTCCCTGAAGAGTGATGAAGCCTCACGGCTAACATCATGGCGGTTATTGTTGGAGCTCTTCGAGTTAAGATTTGAATGTATCGGTCTTGTCTCCGTGTGGTGCAGCGATACCGTCCTCCATGGCGCTCAGCCACGGTACCAGTGCTTCGGTAACGTGTCCAAAGTCGACTGATAACACTCTGACTTGTATTCAGAGCTAAAGCCACAGTACGTTGCCGGGAACCAGCTTCTATCATTCCCACGGCTCTGAGCATTTCTTCCCTGCTTAAATGACGTCGCCGCTCCATAATAACGTTGGTTTTAATCAGTAGTAGGGAAACAGTAGCACTAATAATGTCTTCAATGCGTTGTATGTTTTTATAGGGAAAATATTGACAGCTTATTTTCATCTTTTACTCGAATTTGATTCACAGTTCCTGATTCAAATTATGAAATGCACCAAAAAGGATCCATATAAATTTATAAAATCATAAATTTATTACAAAGCCACATCTCAATCTCAAGAAATCCGCTTATAAATGCTTGATCCCTAGACACTTTTGATGTGTGTATATTACAAAGCCTACAATGTCCACACATTCACAAAAAAATATGAATGAAAAAGAATCTATACAAAAGTAAAACTAAAACTAAGAACAATTAAATAAACAATAACACAAATGTAGTCATCAGTACTGTAACTATTCTGCACAATGAATAAACGGTGCAATGATTTGAAATCTATTGTAAAACATCTGAAAAAAAATGAATAGAATAAATAAAATTCGGAATAGTTAGAGACATCCACATATTTGTGTCGTTTTTGAGCTACCAGGGAAGCCGCATGAGCAGAGGGAACTACAGCCAAACTTCTTTATCTTCAACATAGTCCTTAATTTTGTAATATGCTTTTTTAATAAGGACACGTTTGATGCAATTTTTAAACTTCCATCGGTCAGTTCAATAACTGACTTTGGCAACTTATTATAAAAGCGTATACTGTTTATAAGAAATGACTTGCTAGTTTTTGTTAATCTAAATTTGGGTATTACAATTTCGTGTTTACTGCGTGTGTTTATATTATGGAAGTCGCTTCTAATTTTGAAAAGCCCTCGGTTTTTGCGGACGTATAAAATACATTCTAAGATATAAAGTGAAGGCAGAGTCAGTATATCGATCTCTTTAAATTTTTCTCTAAGGGACTCGCGAGGACCCATTTTATAGATCGCGCGAACTGCCCTCTTTTGCAATATAAAAATTGAATCAACGTCTGCTGCCGATCCCCACAGCAGAATTCCATAAGACATAATACTGTGGAAATACGCGTAGTATACTAACCTAGCTGTGGCTACATCAGTCAACTGCCTTATTTTCCTAACTGCATAGGCGGCTGAGCTTAACCTCCCCGAAAGAGTTCCAATGTGCGCGCCCCACTGCAGTTTTGAATCGATAGTAATTCCTAAGAATACAGTTTCCGTTAGCACGTTTGTATGGACAAATATGTTAAAAAAGTACAAAAGTCGTTTTCGTGGTATCCGAGTCGCTGACAATGAAGCAGAGGTCAAAATGAAAATCCAAGATGGCACCGAGGAAAGCTTTCTGTTTTTCCGTCATAGGTGTCATTTTCGTCGATTTCGGGGTCGCTAGATAACGAAAATGAGAACAAAATGAAAATCCAAGATGATGCCGAGGAATGTTACTGTTTTTCCTTAATGGGTGTCGTTTTCGTGGTTTTCGGGGTCGCTGACAATGAAAATGAGGTCACATTGAAAATCTAAGATGTCGCCGACGTACATTTTCTGTTTTTCCTTCATGGGTGTCGTTTCCGTGGTTTTCCGGGTCGCCGATAATAAAATGAAAATTTTCTTCGGCGCCATATTGGATTTTCATTTTGACCTCATTTTCTAGGTGCAAATAATGAAATTTAAAATAAACAATGTCTCAATATCCTTTCCTAGGCTATTTCTCGCATTGATGTGAGAACATGTTTCTCACATGGGCAGTTTTATGTTGCATGCTCCGGAATGAGCTCTGCGAATAACTTAGTAATTTTAACCCCACAAGGAAACAACGCAAACGTCATTTACAAAGAGGTGGTTTTTAATTCATTATTAATATAGGTTTCCGGGAGTTAAATACCAAGATATACTTTTTTTCTAACCAGAATTAATTATCGGGCTTCTTACTTTGAAAATCACAGACTTTAACACAACTATTTATCCTATACATACACTTACGTGCGAGCGAAGCTGCAGCCAACAACTATTATCTATAACATTTAAATTACTATTTTCGACATTATTTTGCGGGGGTAACATATATGTAGGCAATTTCCGAACTCCACGCGGGCGAAGCCGCGGGCAGAAGCTAGTTTTACATAAACCAACAATCTTGGCGAGATAATTTTATTTGAAGTTTATGGTAAAATTAAAACAATTAGTTATAGTTAGTGAAAGGTTTTTTCCGTGTGTAGTAGATATTTGATATTTTCTGGGAAACTTGTGTTTCTACAGTATCCAGGGATTCTTGGGTGAATGTTGGTGACATTGATATTTGTCTATTTTCTCCAGCTGTTATAGCAATATTTTTGGATTGCACCGGATAATCTTTTGAAGTGCTCGGTTGTGGAGAGTCAGTGGAATGCAGATTTATGATGCTCTGAGTGATATCTTAGTTTTATTTTCCACTGACTCTTCTATGTAGCCTTCAACTACTTTACTCGACTTCCAACCTCCATCACTTTTAATGACAGTTAAATCGGCACCAGAATCGGCTAGCAAAGTTGCCGATGTTCTACGAAAGCAGTGACTCGAATATAGATTTGAGTTTGGCTAATTAAGGTAGGAGGCTATCTCTTTAGGAATACTCGAAATCTTTTTTTTGCCAATTACTTGCCGCAGATACTTTCATAGATGATCATTTATGAGAAAACGGTTCGGTTTTTCTACCACTGGTGGTAATTTTCGGTATTTTTCTATTATATTTACAAATTCTTTTTTAATAACGTAGATTCGGTCAACTTTAGTTTTAGTGCCATGTAACTGCACCAGTAACATATCACCTTGTTTCTCAATGTCATCAACCGTCATATTTACTAGTTCGATACTTCTGCAAGGGCCAATTATTGCCAATATATACACTACCTGAAAAGAAGATATATGTATATCTCTTTAATTGGTGTATATATTTTTATTGTTTTTTTTTTATTGGTGTAGATAGTTACAATTGGATACAAATTTCGTATAAGCGAATAACAATAAGAACATTAGCTTACCTTCATTACTAGGTACATTTCATCAGGCGCTTGGTTTAAGAAGGTTTCTACCTCTTAGGAAGTGAAAACTTTGGATTTTTTTGATTTAAATCCATCAAATTGCCTTTTGAGAAACGATGTTAAACTCTCTTAATCCTTTAAGCGTAAATTTTGTTTAGCACTTAATGTTGTCTTTGACATAGAATACACGCTCCATAATGTTGAAGGTTTGTAAGTCTTTGATAATTCTTTGAAATATATTAGCAAAACGTTTTCTGATAATGATTTCAATTTTTTCTCAGCGCGCCATTTCATAAAATCGTCCTACGATCTTAGGTATCTTTTTGTTGATTGGGGTGGTAAAAGGTTTTCCACTATCGCTTTAGCCTCTTCTTTTATAAAATCAGGCGTTAAATTCATATCTGAATCAGATGAACTCATTCTATACAAATCTCTGCTATACGGAAGTATAAACAAAACTGTAAAAAAACTCGAAAAAAAAAATGAAGATCGGATTGCCGCTTTCCCGCCTATTTTTTTTACTGTGGCCAGCCAGCTATTCAGCCATTATTTTTCATTCTCATCATTGAAAAAATGGTAAATATTTTGCCCAAACCTATGTTATTTTAAAGAAATTGTTGATACTATAGGTATTATAATAAAGTAATTAAAAAAAAAAATCTTTAATCAATACTTAACTTTAAGTTATGTCAATTTTACATCATGGCTGCATAGAAAGTTGGAACATGGTTCAATAAAAATGTGAAAATTGAACTAGTTTTTTTATAATTTGACATCTGTCAGTTGAAAGCGATTCTCCCTAGGGATGAAAAGTATTACTTTCATCCCGTTCCTCAGGCAACTTCAGACCTACTTTCAGAGTATGAGTAATAAAAAGTTCTTTCCACCTTTTTATCTAATTGCACTCATAATACGTATAAATGTGCACCATCTTACATAGAGAACGATGTCACATAATATGACAATACACTACGAATACAAAGAAAATACTGTTGATTTTATGTGTTTATACTAACAAAAATATTGATCACTGTGTTTGACAATAAATGAATTGAATTGAATTAAACAACATTTTTTTACACTCAAGTCCATACCCAAATCTACTAAATGAAGAGTAATCAAAATACTTACAAATAGAGTGTCACAAATAATATCTCATTAAAATCATCATCATCATTTTCAGCCCAAAAGACGTCCACTGCTGGACATAGGCCTCCCACAAGTGTCACATTGACATTTTGGGGGGTTTTGCCATAATCGCCACGCTTGGCAGGCGGGTTGGCGATCGCAGTACGGTTGTTACTAAAGCACAGAGAACGCTGCTGCCCATTCTCTGGCAAGTCCCTTAGTCGGCTCTTACGACACCCACGGGAAGATATGGGATGGTGCTATTCTTAACGTCCGACACCATACAGAGCCCCGACACCATACAGAGCTCATTAAAATATATCGTTCTTTCTCCTCAGTAATATCATTCATCCAAAATACAATCTTCGCGTGTTTTCCTATCAGTACTTACCATATGTATATACGCGTGCAGTGGCGCTTAACAGTCATTTTATTCGCATCAGTTTGTTACTGCTGCATCGCGAATGAAATAGTAGTTTGGTCGAAAATTGACAAAGAACCTAATACCACTTCAAATTAAAAAAACAAAAATAATGTCAGAATAATTATAAATTGATAATTTTAAGTCATAATTTTACTATCTACTTTTTTTTAAAGATTTATACAATATTTGAATAATATCTGATGAGTTAATGAGGCATCGGTGAGTCTAATGTAAGAAATAAAAAATAAATAGCTTTGAAATAAAAAAAAAATGGACTTAGCTAAGACTGACAACGATTCAAAGGGCAGCAGCTTTGAAGAAGCTTTGGACCTTACTGGTGAGTGCTTTTTGCAAGCTATGTTTTATTTAAAGTAAGTTCCAATTCTAATTGGTGCAGCCCATTCCATGAAACAGCTGTTGTTGCATGGAATTCTTACAATAATTGATTATCCTAACATTTTCCAGCTAGCTTTCTCCCTGTGTTCCTTTTTCTATAGATATTGTTAGGGTTCCGTACCCAAAGGGTCAAACGGGACCCTATTACTGAGACTTCGCTGTCTGTCTGTCCGTCCGTCTGTCCATCCGTCCGTCCGTCCGTCCGTCCATCCGTCTGTCACCAGGCTATATCTCATGAACCGTCATAGTTATCCAGTTGAAATTTCTACAGATTATGTATTTGTGTTGCTGCTATAACAACAAATACTAAAAACAAAATAAAATAAATATTTAGGGGGGCTCCCATCCAGGGCTGCGGGTTGTCCAGGACTGCGGGTTGTTCGAAAGAGATACCGTGGTCCTGGAACACAAAGGGCTAAGAAGGAACATGGATGGGTTTTAGTCAGTCAAGTCTGACACTCCCTACCGCTCCGCCCAGAGCGGGAGAAGCCATTTGATGATTTCGCATGCGAAAAAAAAAAGGGTGGCTCCCATACAAAAAAGTATTTTTTTTGCTCGTTTTTATAAATAATGGTACGGAACCCTTCGTGCGCGACTCCGATTCGCACTTGGCCGGTTTTTTTTAAACCAAAGACATGGTTGTTTCTTACGCAGTCGTGATCCTTGGTTATTTGAGTACTAGCCACCTAAGCTATCCAATCCTGCCTCACTTAAGAAAACATCGAGAGCTCTTCAAAATAACTTTATTATTATTTACCTAAAGTAGATACTCGTAAAGCTACCAAGCCGAATAAATTCTGTAACTGTACCAAAATCCGTTGCGGAGTTGAAAAGAACAACACTGTCACCAGAAATTAAAGGTGGCTTCGATTTATCGGCCGTTTTGCTATAGATGAAACAAAAAAATACGTAAATATAGATCTCACCTTGAGACCTAGACTTATATCATCATTCATCATCATCATTTCAACCAAATGACGTCCACTGCTGGACATAGGCCTCGCCAAAGAAGGGGGTGTTTTGCCATAATCGCCACACTTGGCAGGCGGGTTGGCGATCGCAGTACGGTTATTACAAAAGCACAGAGAACGCTGCTGCCCATTCTCTGGCAAGTCCCTTAGTCGCCTCTTACGACACCCACGGAAAGATATGGGATGGGGCTATTCTTTACGTCCGACACCATACAGACAAGACTTATACAAGGTGTTGTTTTGCATCCTCGTCAAAATTCAGGATGTTGTCACAAAAGACATAAATAATCAATATAAATTACGGTACCTAGTGAAGGTTTAAAAAATACTGCGTTATTTTGTTGTTTAAATTTGTCAATATTTCAGAATAACCCCCTTAACGTGGTTTAGCGATTATAAAATTATCGAAAAAACGTTTGAGGTTTTTTTTTTTGTGTGTAAGCGACATTATAAGGCGGGGATCAGACGGCCTGCGTTTAAAACACGGGTGGTTCACAGTTACCGATTTCAGTAAATAAATAAAAAAAAGAAAATTACCTACTCATTTTATTATTGATTCGGGTTGAGAATCATTAGCATAGTTACCTCCAAGAATTTGACGAGGTTGCAAAACAACACCTTGTATAATAGTATTAAACTATCAAAGATAAGTTTCAAATATGTAAGGGCCGATAATAATCTAGGTATGCTATTTAACCGTGTCTATCTACGTAATCTGTATGTCAAAGGCGAAATATTCACAATATGGAAACATGTTATATGAAAACATAAAAGAGCTGCATCATGTTTTCTGCGAATATTTTGTCAAAGGAAACGCGCAATTGTAATTTTAGGTAAAGGACATTCATTAGCTGCAATACAAAATCTTACTTATCTGAAGGAAAACAATGCTCGTCTTTCCTTTCACATTTACATACAAATAGGTGTACATTATGTTTACGAAGTGGATAATTACCCAGTGACTGAAGAAACTAAGGTCGTTTATTCTATTGCTCAAATTCCTATTTGATATTAACAAGAACAGTAAATTGTTGCCCTCAATGAATACCAATTAAGTCTTATCAATCAAATGTTTGCGATGGGAAGCTATTTAGCTGTCTACAGTTTAATCTTAGACAGGCATACCTATTCTACAACAATTTTTGCTCCTTAATTGCTCCTTAATGAGGTACGTAGTTACATAGGTAGCTAACCAATTCGATTTGAGCGTGGTGATTTAGAAGAAATATGTAGCCTTAGTTTTGTAGTAAATACGACAAAACAGGCTACATATTTATTTTATGTAGCGAGTCAATGTAAGTATATATTGTGTTATTTATGTATGTATATTCTAATTCCATTTCAATATTTGATATCGGTACAATTGTATTGTTTGTATTAGTTTAGTTTATCTAATTCCGACATCAAATATTTGGGTTAGGTGTTTCAATATTTTCTTAAGTTTTAGATGGAACTAAAATGTTTTAAAAATAAAAATGTAGTGATGATAGGTTTAAGCCTCGCCTGT
Source organism: Cerastis rubricosa (assembly GCA_949152445.1). Taxonomy (NCBI): domain Eukaryota; kingdom Metazoa; phylum Arthropoda; class Insecta; order Lepidoptera; family Noctuidae; genus Cerastis; species Cerastis rubricosa. Next base: position 22,956,976 of record OX424527.1, read on the forward strand.
CATGCACAAGTTGTGATGATGATGCATAATAAAATCACATAATTGTTTTTATATGATGACGCTTGCTACTGACAAGAGAGGCAAAACTTAAATAGGACTGGATTAAGAAGCTTAAAGGAGGCCCGCTAAATTTAATTTTTGTTACGTTTTTTGCAATTTGTCGGTCAGTGTCAGGTTTTATGTCAAATAAAATATGATACGTCGCCTTATACGCGGTCACTGCCCGATTTCCTGACAACAGGTATAACCCACCTGCTCCATAAAACGGGTAGTGCGAAACCCATAAAATATAGACCGGTCTTCCGACAGTGTATAAAGTTCTTACATCCATTTTGAGAGCTTTAATAAGCAAACACATTGACGATAATTTGATCATGTGCGCTTCTCGGAATGGATGTAGGAACGGGTCCCGCGGTACTAAGAAGCTGCTCTGCATTGATATGGCCATTAACCAACAGGTTCGCCGTTCCCGAAGGGATCTGTCGACATGTTGGATATATTATAAGAAGGCATATGACTCGGTGCCACATACATGGCTCATGAGGGTGCTAGAATTGTAAAAAAATGATAAAACTCAGCGCACCTTCCTGATGTCGTGTATTGGGCAATGGAGGACAGTCCTTCGCTATCTTGGATGTCGGCATATCCAGAGGAATAGCGAACATATAAGGATAGATAGAGGAATAGCGAACATATTATAAATCAATAACGTAGTATAGATTCCACAAACGCATGGCAAACAAATATTTTTATCCTTACTTGTCTAAGAGCATAATACACTAACTTTTTTAATTTGTTTGAAACATTGTTTATATGCACTTTCCAATGTAAATCTTCATCAATAGTAACGCCTAGGAACTTGGTATGTCTTACTTACTGTAAAAGAACAACTGTCAGGTGAAGAATTCCCAGAATCTGGATCTTTTTTTCACCCCTAAATATCTAAACATTCTTCATCAAAATATTGCGGGGCTGCGGACAAAGTCGCATATATTAACAGTTTCTTTACAGGAATTACTAGATAAAAAATCAAACGTTGATGTTATTTGCCTCACCGAGCACTTCATGATCTCTGGGCATGAAGACACCTGTTTGATTCCCAACTAAAACTTGATATCATGTTACTCTAGAACAAATTCAAAAAGAGGCGGGTCTTGTATTTTTGTCAAAAAAGGACATATTTGCAGAGAAATATCAACACTGACAAGCTGTTCAGTATGTTCAGCGTTTGAGTATTGTGCTATTGAGCTCACAGACTACAAAGTAGTTATTGTCTGTGTGTACAGAGTATCCTTAGCTAGTAACATTTATATATTTTTGATAGACCGAACAGGATCCTAATTTTACTCTATAAACACTATCGTAAACATAAAATTGTTATAGCTGGAGACTTTAATATTCTAAATAAGAACAAGTTAACCAATGAATTTGAATGTTTACTACTAAATTATAATTTAAAATTACAATTAAAAGAACTTACCAGACATGTAAGCAAAACATGTATTGACAATTTTGCCCATAACTTTGGGAAAAAATGTAAGTCAGAAGTAATTGACCTAGAACTGTCTGACTATACCGCACAATTTTTAAAATGTCAAGTAAAAAATATTTGTATAATTAAGAACTGGAAAATCAGGAAACAGGATTTTTGTATAGAAAATCAGAAAAAATTCAAATACTATTTAGGCCGAATAACATTTGCAGATATGTACAGTACTTGTGATCCAAACATAGCATATAATATTTTCATTGATACATTTAAGTTATTTTCCGACCTTTGTTTTCCCTACAAAACTGTAACTATGCACATTCACAAAAAACTCAAGTGGGTTTCACGGGGTATTAAGACTTGTAGTGCTAAAAAACGTGAACTACTGTGGAAATATAGAAGCACCCCAAGTGTAGACAACAAAACCAAACTGAGGCAATACACCAAAAGACTGAAAATAATTGTATCTTTGACCCAACGAGCGCAAAACAATTACAACATTATAAATTCAAATAATAATGCAAAGGCTATATGGCAAACTATTAATGCTGCCAAACAAAACAGACCATTAAAATCTATCCCATGTATTAAAGTGAATAATGAAAACATGACTAATCCGTATGACATATCAAATGCATTTAATGACTATTTTGTAGATAAGATAACACCCATTAATACTATGCACAAAGATCAGCATAAAAATACCTAACACCTAGACTTAACTCAATCTTTATGAAACCATGTCAGCCAGAAGATATTAAACAAATCGTAAAAAGGTTAAAAAACACCAATAGTGTAGGTTATGACGGTATCAGCACTAAAGCCATTAAGCTTGTAACAGAATGTATCTCGCAACCTCTAAGTTATATTCTAAATTTTTCTATTGAAACTGGTCTATACCCTAAAAAATTAAAAGTCTCAATTATTAAACCGATTCATAAAAAAGAGAGTAAAGAAAACATGAATAATTATAGACCTATTGCCCTACTACCAATCTTCTCAAAAAAAAATGAAAAATATTTATATAATGAACTTGTTGAATACCTTGAAACCCATAACATTTTAGCTAAGGAACAAAAAGGGTTTAGACAGAACAAAACTATTAACCTTGCTATATATGATTTTTTGGAAATAATAATGTCCAATGTCGACAAGCGAATACCGATCTGCGGCATCTTTATGGACATGACACAGGCGTTTGATCACGTGGTACATGAGACCTTATTATACAAGCTTGAAACATATGGCATAAGAGGCAACATCTTAAAATTAATTGAAACTTACCTCAAAAACCGCACTGAACATACACAAATTAATAGAGTTAATACTAAAACTAAGATGGAGGAGACATACTTATCAAAGGGACGTAAAATGCAATTTGGTGTCCCACAAGGAGGTGTATTGAGCTCACTACTCTTCACAATTTACATGAATGACCTTCCAAACGCGAACTCAAACCCAATGACACTCTTTGCTGACGACAGCACCGTCGCAATTAAGTGTAATGACAGAATATCCTATGAGCATGATATAATTAGTACCCTAAATGCAATCATTCAATGGCTAGACAGTAATATTCTGCAGGCAAACATTGGAAAAACTAAAATAATCCATTTCAGTCAGCGTATGAATGCAATTATGCCTCAGATTAACTATAAGGGTGAACCTGTACCTTAGTGCAACAAACAAAATTTCTTGATCTTACTTTAGATAACAAATTAAAATGGAAATCCCAGATTGAAACACTGTGCAAAAGAATGAATAAATCAGTATATGCGCTACATGAATTAAAGAAGATTTCAAATATGAATACCTTGTTAACAGCATATGATGGTTTGGTTGCTTCAGTCCTGAGGTTTGGTGTAATTTTTTGGGGAAATTCAAGTGATAGTGACATAATTTTTAAAGCACAAAAACGGTGCATAAGGGCTATGTTTGGGCTTCAAATGATCGAAACCTGTAAACCTTTTTTCCAGGAGTACAAAATTTTAACTCTCCCAAGCCTATATATCTATGAGGTGTCTATGTGTTTACATTGCATTTGTAGATGACAGGCAAAATTCGAAATCGTATTACTGATCACACTGGGTTGCCAAATCCTACACAGTGTTGCCGTACTTCAAATAGTCAACTACTTGAGCACAGCGACATCTATTGGTGACTCAAGGAACGATACTCTCTAGACGCAATCGATCGAAAATTTCACTTAAAGTTTAACGGTGTCCGTGGTCGAATGGACTGCGTCCAGGTATACTTGTAGTCACGACGCTCGACGGCGCAGGTTCAAATCCCACAAATTAAATCCACATTTATTACTTTTGGAATCTCATACAATCAAGACGCAAGTTATAGAATTATCATAACATCACGCCTTGTGTTCCTCGAAGGGTTCGACAGAGGTGTATACTTGTACAGAGTTAATTGATGAAAATAATACGTAATAATAAATAAGATACAAGAATTACAATGGATAGCGCAAATAGAAATGTCACACTCCGGAGACATAAGTCAATGAATATGTTAAATAATAACTCCATCGATTCAACATCATCTGAAGAATTATTAGGAAGGAGTTTAGACCTTTCATCCAACGCTCAAAATTATTGCACAGAAGAAATGAGAAAAGAGATAGAACAGCTTAAATCGAGTTTGGAAAGCACACAAAATGAACTGGACAATATTATCCTCGAAAATTCAGATCTGAAAAAGCAAATAAAAAGCCTGACTCAAGAAATGGCCATACTAAAACAGTTATGTTCAAGTCCAATTTCTTCTCTTAGAAAAAACATCTCTTCCAGTATAACAAAAAGTGCAAGACGGCGACTTGCTGATAGTTTTTCCAGCAGTTCTAATAGTCCTACCACTTTACACTAATAAAAAGCGATTATCCCTTGACAAATTTATGTAAAAAAACTACAAAACTTCCCGCAATGCCAAGGGAGGAAATAAGATTAACCATTAAACCCGTAATAGAAACAGACAAAACTTCCGAACCTGTACCAAACCCATTGTCTAATCCAAAACACCAAGTATCGCCGCAAACGCAAGCAGAGATGCCCTTTGCATCTCAGCCTAATCCAATGCCTGTTAGTAGAAAGCAAATGCCTAACAAAAGAGCATTTATCTTTGGTAGTAGTCAATGCACAGGACTGGCACAACATCTCATAGATTCAAGACAATACAACCGCTACAATAGGTACCAATTTACATCAATAACAAAGCCTAACGCTAATACAGAGGAAATACTAAATAGCGCAAAAATGTTCGAGATATCGTCTGAAGATCGTGTAATTCTGTGTTGGCGAACATGACGCTGACCCGTTTAAAATCATGACTGAACTATGTGTATTTTTGAAATGTATAAAATGTCCTTGTCTAGTGTTAAAAGTATTTAAAACTGATCACTTAAAAGAAAACAAATAAAATGATACCTTAAGACTCCTTAGTAAACAATCGAATGACTGCACATTTGTGGATTACACTGATAAGTTGAACGTTTTCAATGTTTATGGGTTATGCGGCGAGATTAATTCAGTTCTAGATCAGATTGACTACGACTCAAAATTTTTGCATTTCTATAAAAACTCAGAATATACGAAGCGACTAATACATCTGAAAAAGTATCCCCCTGCACCAATTCATAATCAACTTACACAAAAACGACTAACGGAGTTGAAACCTATATTAAAAGACTCTAGTACTCAAACAATTGACGTGGTATCCCTCAAGGAGATCGTACCTAGTACCTCTAATTCCAGCCACGTAAGCATGTCCCAAAAGAATGAAACCTGTGACGCGAGTACACAGAAGTTTTTTCGAGACTAATTTTATAAGAGTAGTTCACCAAAACATTGCCGGCTTACTGAGCAAAATTCATTTGATAGAAATACATTTATCAGAGCTATCGGATCTTAAAATGAGCCCGGATGTTATCTGTCTATCGGAAACGTTCATAGAACGAGGTAATGAAAGTCTTATAAAAATTTCTGGTTATAGTTTGGCAACCTCTTACTGCAGGACAAAGAAACAAAAGCGTGGTGGAGTCTCTATCCTCGTAAAAAAGGGTACTTTATTTAAAGAACTATCATTCTTAAATCAGCATTGTATTGACAATATATTTGAATGTTGTGGCATTGAGCTCATGAACCAAAATCTTTTTATCTTGTGCATATATAGAACCCCAGTTTCTAATATTACAAAGTTCTTCGAAAGACTTGAAACAGTGCTTCAATTTATATCAAGCAAATTTAAGAAAAAAATCGTTGTTGCAGGCGACTTAAATATCAACACGCTACAATTAAATAATAAATCCAAGGCGTTGATCGAAATTGTTCAAAATTTTGATCTAGTGCTCCACATTCAGGAACCAACACGACAAAATTCTTGTATAGACCACCTAATCAGCAACATCAAATCTGCTAAAGGTGAACTCTTACACCTGGGTCTTTCTGATCATAATACTGCACAGTTATTGAGTATACCAGTGAGAAACAAAGAAACAGCTTTGCCAGAATATTCAATTTATAAGAGAGACTATAATAAATCTCACATTATTAAATTTAAAGAATGTATGTCCGAACTATCATTTTCAGAAATATTTAAAGAATCAAATATTGACGTAGCTTACGAAAAGTTTTACGAGCTAATATATCTATTTTATAAATTATGTTTCCCAATGACAAGAGTAAAGATGTCAAACAGGGATCGTCCCTTAAAATGGATATCTAAAGGTATTAGAGCAAGCTGCAAAACCAAAAGATCATTACGACACCAATACTACGCTAACAAAACTGGTGAAAATAAAACAACGTTTAAAAACTACTCGAAACTTTTACGGCGTTGCATATACGGATCTATCAAAAGAATGAATCATCTATTTATCAGTAATTCGAAAAACAAATGCAAGGCAGCATGGCAACTGATAAAAAAAGAGTCCATCGGTTTTAAACGCAAACAAATTATAGAAAAAGTAAAGAACAAAGACACTGTAGTAAATTGCCCTAACAAAATTGCAGAAACTTTCAATGACTACTGGATTAATCTAACAAACGATACCCATAAAAATGCTCGTATTAGCCTTAGACAATCTGTTAGTGAGAGCATTTTTCTAAAACCATATGGACATGAAGAGATCAACAGAATTATATTATCTTTGAACAACACAAACTCAGTAGGTTATGATGAGTTAGCAACAAAAATTCTAAAAAGTTGTTCAGTTGAATTAACACCTGTCATAAAATTTTTAGTAAATTTATCTTTTGAAACTGGATGTTTTCCTAGCTTACTTAAACAATCGGTTGTAAAACCGCTCCACAGAAAAGGTAACAGGGAAGATCTAGATAACTACAGACCAATTACTATCATACCCATCATATCAAAAATCTTCGAAACTGCCATGCATAAACGCCTTACTCAATTCATCGATAAGCATGCTATACTTAGGGAAGAACAATACGGTTTTCAAAAGGGAAAGTCCACAACTTTAGCCTGTTTCAACCTAATTCATACAATCGCTACCAATTTAGATAAGCGAATCCCGACAACAGGCGTATTTTTTGACATGTCTAAGGCCTTCGACTTCGTATCACACAAAGTGCTTATAGATAAATTAGAAAAGTACGGGATACGGGGTCCAGCACTTCAATGGATAGAAAGTTATTTAAATAACAGAAAGCAATGTGTAGAAATTGAAAAAATAGATAATAAACAAGTACTAAAGTCACACAGATCAAATTATGGACATAACAGGTCTGGTGTGCCCCAAGGAGGTGTGCTTAGCTCCCTATTATTTTTACTATATATAAATGACCTTCCTGAAGTTACTAATCACCCTTGTTTTCTGTTCGCTGATGACATATCTTTAATAATGACATCGAATAATACTGACATCAATACATATACAACTGACATCAATAATACAATTGAATCGATAATAACATGGCTTGATGAAAATAATCTGCGTGTAAACCTCACAAAAACGAATTTTATCCAATTTAGTACATATGGACGAGAAAACAAGACCTTAGACATCAATTATAGAGGACTTAAATTAAAAGAAGTAAATGAAACAACATTTATCGGTATCATGATTGATAAACACTGCAACTGGAAGGCACACGTCAATAAAGTATGCAATAAAATAAATAAATTCGTGTTCGTTCTATACGAACTCTCAAAAACGTCAGCTGTAGAAACCGTATTATCTGCATACTATGGGTACGTTGATTCTGTGTTGAGATATGGGCTTATCACCTGGGGTTACTCAACAGAATGTCAAAGAGCGTTCATCGCACAAAAAAAATGCATCCGCGCCATAGCGGGAATACGCCCATGGGAATCATGCAAACCCTTTTTTAAAAAGTTCAAGATACTAACCCTTCCCTGTCTTTATCTCTTTGAATGCGCTAAATTTGTTTAAATGCACCCGGAGTTATTTGTAAAAGCACATGAAGTTTTTGCAAAAAGTAGTAGGCACAGAAATAGATTAGTTTTGCCCTTAATTCCTAAGACAGCATTATATAGTAAAAATAGCTATGCAATGTGTGTTCGCATATTTAATGCTATACCTGACAGCATTAAAATATTACCGGCAAATAAATTTACAAGGTGTCTTAAGGTATGGTTAAGGGAAAAGAATTTCTACTTAGTAAGCGACATATTTAATAAAATATTGAAATAAATAACAATGACATTTAATACTAAAATAAATAATCATTTACTCACTTACATCAATAATATTTTTTAATGTATCGAATAATATTCCTACTCAATTTTAATTTTTATTTTAATTAATTAAGAATAGTACATTTTGACTAAATATTAACTCAAATGTTTGCATGTCACAGTATTATGACTAAGTGTTCTGGATCTATGTTGATTTATGTTAAGACCGAAATTGTACTAACGCTTATCGCAAATAAACTGATTTGATTTGATTGATTTGATTTTGATTTGAGGTCTCAGTATTTGTAAAGGTCAATAAAAAATTATTCACATTAGCCTCAGAAGTGAATAATAGGTAACAACGTGACGCTTTTCGCCTCTATGTCCGCCGAACAAATACCGCTCTAATGCACAAAAGTGTATTTCACATGGCTCCTGTAATTTACAATAAATTACCAAAAGAAATAAGGGCAATGAATACTGCCTTACTTAAGAAAACTTTATAGAGCTTTTTAATTAATAAATGTTACTATAACTTAAATAACTTCTTAAACGATAATTTTTCCAAACTTAAGACCTCACAGTAATAACATTTATTTAGCATGTCTCAAATATTTTAATAATTCTAGGAATGACATTGAAATAAATTAAATATTATTATTATTAAATAAATAATTAATCTGCATTATAACTGGACATTGTATTATTTAATATTTTGACCTAATTTTATAATTATACTTCAATTTTAATCCTGATTTTAATAAACCATGATTCAATAAATTTTGCATGCCTTACGGTAGAATCACTTGAAACATGTAAACTTTATAACACCATTATAACAGTGTTTTCTGCAAAAATAAATGATTTGATTAGATTTGTACAATTCCCGAAGAACTATCTCGCGATATACGTCAATTAAATAATAGTACATTACTGCCGCGGTCTATAATGACTACTTTGCTGGTCGCGCTGATTATGGCCGACAACGCAGCGTAGCGCAGCTCCAGGCCGACACAGTGCGGTCAGCGTGCAGCACTTGATGGACGAGCTGAGATAAAGGCCGAGACCGTAGGTCGAGGCCTTTACAGCGAGGACAGCAAGGGCTGCAATGATGGCCAAGCTGAAAGGCCTAGAGCGTAGTTAGGGTAGCTCGAGGCAATCATAATGTGACCAGCGAAGCAGTCATTGTAGGCCAAGGTTTGTATAGTGCTAAAACTCAAAAATGCAAGTACCTAACCTAAATAAAACCAGCAAGTAATTTAAATAAAAAATTTTCGCTAAACCGCAATTTTGTTACTTCTTTGTTTTTTTTTTGAGCAATGGAAGTTGGAACTATACAGCCTAATATGGAATAAAATCTTTTTGTACCTATCTCTATAGATATAAACAGCTGTGTTCTAAATAAAATCTTTTTGGATTTGATTTTTTAAAACGATGAAACCTCAAAATAGCGGCCGGCAAAACATTGCCGGCCTATTAGAGCGGCCAGCAAAACTTTGCCGGCCGCTCCTTGAAACAGAACGGCAAGGTCGACTTTGCTCAAACAAGGTTGTCAAAATAATGACCACATTACATGCATTTTTGAGTAAAACACAATAACTTTCAGAACAAGACAATTTTATTTGATGTACCGTCGGAGGTTCATTCGATAGAGGATAATCATAACAGCGAGATTCAGGATTATATGTATTTACAAAGGGGTGCGTACCTTTTGACATAATAACAAAAGTTCTAATGATCATTTGACCTATTTTCATTTGATATAATTTTTGATCAGTATATAACGATAAAATGATAAAATGAATTATTGACATAATTTCAGTTTACCTAATTTTATATGGTCTAATAAACATTTTCTATAATGCACATCATTTCAGCCGAAAGACGTCCACTGTTGGACAAAAGCCTCCCACAAGTTTCGCCACATTGACATTTTGGGGGGTTTTGCCAGCGCCAGATCCCTTCTATTGTTGGTGAATCATTTGGGTTAGATGAGGTTATAACAGTATAATGTTTTCTGATATTTACTTATTCACTACAGAATTTGGGCAGAAAATGAGTAAATATGAAAATTAGGTCAAATCTAAATTAAGTCAACTGAACGTTATACTAAATGTTATTAGAGCAAAAGAAGTTTATATGAAATGTTATATTAGATCACATGAAATTAGGTTATTTGTTTTAAAGCATATGAAAATTATATAATGTGAACGTTATTTCAAGTGATAATATATTATCTGTTATTATGGCATATATTACACACCCTTTACAAAGTCCCATTTATGATTAAAAAACATAATCATTTTAACATAACATTCAAAAAACAAAATAATAATGTACACTTTGGATATTAAACACTTACTTTAAATCAAAGGAGAATGGACGTTTTTTAAAACATTGTTCGTTCGTTGCATGGGTGCGCTTCATTTCATATAAAGTTATTTGGTATATTTTCATTTCAATAACGTTCACAAGATATAATAAACGTGAGTTATACTAACTGTTGATATAATTTTTTAAGATATAACAATTATATACTCTAAAACTTATTTCGTATAACGTCATTGGATGGATATAACGTTTATTTCATCGAAAATCATTAGGCCTATCGTTTAAAACATATAATATTAATACCATCTTTATGGTTAACACCCCGATTCAAAGCAATCCGACTCGGATGGGTTATATAAGGTTAAAGGGTTAAGGCGGGAGCGGAGCGGAGCGGAGTGCCAGGTCCCCTTTATGTTGTTGAATCATTTGGGTTAGATTTGGTTAGAACAGTGACCGTTAACCAGTGGGCATTAAGTCCGCCACTGTACATTGTACTTGAAGTGATAAATAAATAAATTAACGCGCGAAGGCGAACAAGTGAAGCGAGCGTGCTGCAGGAGTGGCGTGACAGAAACGAGTCGCTGTAAAACGGACTCCACGTAGTCTTGTCTGCCCTACCCCTAGAGTGTAATTTATAATCGCGTAGGCGCGGAGGGGCGAGGCGGCCCGCGAACTGAGGAGCAGGTGGTTTCAAAACCCGACGCCGTGGCTGAGGTTGGCCGGCGAAGCCGGCCAGTAAGCCGAAGCCGCGGTGGTGAGCGTGAAACGCATCTGCGACGATAAGCTCGCATGGAACCGCCGGAGCCCCGAAGCGCCGGAGCCGTGACAGAAACCATGCCTACTGCATGTTGCATGCTTCCTTGCACGCTGCATACTTGCTTGCATGCTGCATGTTTGATTGCATGCTGCATGCTTGCTAGACAATGTTATAATGCTGAAATTTTGCTTTGTGTTTATAACTAGGCGTTTTATCATATTAGACTAAATAGGTTTTATGTCTTTTGAGTTGTATATCAAACGATTTTATATTCAATGTATGTTATGCGTATAAAAATTAGTTATTTTCAAACTATCTCAATCGTTTATTATATTAACTGATAATTATATACAATAAAATTATAGATTCAGTTGTTATATCTTGTAAATATTAGAGATTTTGTAAGTATATCATATATTACTTACCCATGTTGCACGGTTGGTTCAAGTTCAACAAAGAACGTTCAGGAATATGAGTAGTCATCAATTATACAACTAACGAACGCTATTTTTAGGGTTCCGTAGCCTAATGGCAAAAAACGGAACCCTTATAGATTCGTCATGTCTGTCTGTCTGTCTGTCTGTCCGTCCGTCCGTATGTCACAGCCACTTATTTCCGAAACTACATATAAGAATTATACTGTTGAAACTTGGTAAGAAGATGTATTCTGTAAACCGCATTAGGATTTTTACACAAAAATAGAAAAAAAAACAATAAATTAAGGGGGTCCCCATAATAAGAACAGAAAATCAAAAAAAAAATCTCATCAATCCCATACGTGTGGGGTATCTATGGATAGGTCTCCAAAAATGATATTGATGTTTCTAATATCATTTTTTTCTAAACTGATTAGTTTCCGCTAGAGCCACTTCCAAAGTGGTAAAATGTGTGTTCGCTTACTTTAGAAATTAGAGGGGGGCGGGCCTCTAATTTCTAAAGTAAGCGGAGGAAAATTCTGAAAATATTTAGGATTGTAGAAGGTAAAAAAAACTATCAACGAAAATTGGTTTCAATAAGATATGATGTTTAGTTTTTGAGATATGGGACTTTTTCATCAAACTGCAGCAATAACTTTGTTTTTCATAAACATACTATGAAAAACAAATTTAGTTTTGTGGTTGTGTGGAAGTTTACTAACTAATACTACTAACTAATGAATGACAGTTCAAAATATTGTTATTATGTTGTTTGGAGCTATGGAACCCTGTGTGCGAGTAAGACTCGCACTTGGCCGGTTTTTTATAAATTAAGGTGAACCATAAAAAAAAACCGGCCAAGTGCGAGACGGACTCGCGCACGTAGGGTTCCGTACCATTATTTATAAAACGAAAAAAAAAACACTTTTTTGTATGGGAGCCCCCCTAAAATATTTTTTTTTCTGTTTTAATTTTTTGTTGTTATAGCGTCAACAGAAATACATAATCTGTAGAAATTTCAACTGGCTAACTATCACGGTTCATGAGATACAGCCTGGTGACAGACGGAAGGACGGACGGACGGACGGCCAGACAGCGAAGTCTCAGTAATAGGGTCCCGTTTGACCCTTTGTGTACGAAACCCTAAAAAACATGTGTGCAATTCACACTGACCTCGGCTACCGTTGCTTAACCTTGATCACCCGTCCACAAAATATAATTTAGGCAATAACACAAAGAGAACCACGAATATAAGAAACACTGTATAATGCTTCTTATCTCATTTTCTCTCACGTTAAAATGTCATTCTGTTCATTCTGTCTAACATCACAGATGCGGGAATGCATCTGTGATGTTAGAATAGAAAGATGTCCAGAAATTCTCAAGGTTGCCAACTTATATTTTATTTTTCTACCAGGTTTTGGCAAATACAATGTGGGTATGCTGATAAGCTGCTGCTTTCTGATCTTGGCGATGTACCTGGACCTATTAGGTTTCTCCGTGGCTCTGCCGGCACTGGCGTGTGATATGTCACTCAGCACTTCTCAGCAAGGGTTGCTGTCTGCTATACCACTCATAGGTAAGGAGTGCTCGTGTGCCGTAACATTTTCACGACCATTGGCGTAGGCGACATGCCATGGGGTGGGGAAGTCAAATGAGAGTTCTTAAGTTCAATTTTTAAGGTGAACCAAGTGGCAATCGTTTTTCTAAGTATGATACCTAAGTGTAATGTAGGCCGTGGCGTAGCAAGGGAAGAGTGCAGGCCCGAAGCCTCCCTATAAGCCGATTCCCACCGGCTTCCCTTGAGAAGTTTGAAACACAACCAAATAACCAACGTTTGAAAATAGCACAAGAAAAATCACAAAACTACACTACACAAACGCCTGCACTGTCGGAAATTCAATTAATAATTTGCTCTTCAACAACAAATTGCTATACAATAACCCGCAGGCGCTATCGGCTTGTTCGCAGTATAATCTTCTATGCAAAATGAACGTCATGACGTCACCGTCAGACCGCCATAATATAGCTTGAATAAGCCGCAAAAATTCGAGTTATTTGATAGAGAAAGTAATAGCAAATGCGTGCGCGTGAGCGAGATGGAGGGAGAAATATCGTAATCACTCGTATTATTTCGTGCCGAATCGGATATCGTTCAATGCCAAACCATTACATGTTTGTTATTGTTGATGGATTTATATTTTGAACTTTTAGGTTAGTTCAACCTATTAGAATTTATTTCTTGGTTTATAATAGTGATTAGTATTATAGTTGGACTTTCTTTTTGTTTGTTATTGTTATTTGTGATGAGTGTAGTGAAAGCAGTTACGTACGTTGTAATTAGGTATTTGCGGTAAGTCGTTAGTTTAATAAGTTGAAATTACTAATTTAGGGTAAGTAGATTTGCAAAGTAAATAGTAGGATGGCGGCATTAATAGTTTTAAATTGTTGTTTGAAAGATTATTTACTTTGTGAGGAAACATGCTTTTCAAGGTTAAGTTTTGAAAATAAAAAAACATTTATCTAGTTCAGATGTATTTACGAAACTAGGTTTTGAAACCAGGGTTTTGCTTCCAACCAGGGCACCCTAGTAAGAGTGAGAAATATTGGACTATGATAGTTTTTGCTAGTCTGGCATGGCCGCGCGGGCAAAGTTAGAAGAAACCAGACTTGAAAAGTTGCATAGGAAATTAACCCATGTACTCATATAAATAAGGAACACTATCGTATTTGCGAAACAAAATAATTGGATGTTAAAAGTCTTTCTAACGCAAATACGATTATGATCCTTATTTGTAAGACGACATGGATTGTTATATGCAAGCATTTTAAACTCTGGAAGTACAGGGCACAGCGCGGGTGGCGCGAGTCGCGCAGCGCGGTTGGCGCGAGTCCCGCGGCGCGGGTGGCTGGCTGGCCGCACAAGGCTTCAAGCCTTGTGCACGCCTTGGGCTCGGGGCGCGGTGGGTGCAGGGCTAGCGTAAATGTAATAGTTTATTTCGCGGGTATATTAGAAAGACGATTTTTGGGACTGCGTGCCCGCCCCTTGCCTAGGTAAGCATTTTTTTTGCTCCGGCTTCCCTCTGTCAATATTTCACCCTTCGCCACTAGAAGAGTGGCGGGGGGTCCACGGGTGGCACCCATTCTGGGGTGACACCGTGTGACAACTTCAAGAACAAAATACAAACATTAAGAAATAAATTAAATAGCTAGCACAGCTGTCTTTTTCGGGGACACGAATTATACATAGAGCTGACCTAGTGCTTGTGGGAAAAAGCACTAGCTCAGCTCTATGTATAATTCGAAAATACTTTTCGAGATACCAAGACTGTGAAGACACTTAAAAAGCCGCTAATATTACAGATTCTGATGGGCAATTTCTAGACTTTTTCAAGTTTATGGTAAAAAGGCGTGTCCTGCCTTTTTGTCAAAAATTGTTTGCCAGATTTTAACTTGCCAACCAACGTATCGCCGATATTTCACTTTGACAACTAACGATTACCAAATTTTTGTATGACAACGATTCATTTGGTAGAATTATTATCTCCTTTATTCATCTTTATAAACAAATTTTATACATTTTTAAATAATACCACCGATATCGGGAACAGGGTTCAAGCTACTAGGTCAGGGCTCCAGAGAAAGGAACCTCCTAACAATACGAGCCGTGTCCAAGAGTACCGCTTTCTGAATCAAGCCCTTAATCCAGCTGCCTAACGAGAGCCTCATCAGATATTGGTCTAGGCTCTTGGTAATTAGGCCGTTGGCTGATACGACTATCGGCACAATAATCGCTGAGTCAACATGCCACATGTCGACAACCTCGCGAGCCAAGTCAATATACTTGATTTGTTTATATTTCTCGGCCTTCACGAGGTTCTCATCATGTGGAACCGTTATGTCAACAATCATTGCGCGCCGCTCTGATCGATCCACCACCACTATATCAGGCTTATTGGCTACAAAAGTCCTGTCAGTGATGATGGATTGATCCCTATACAGTGTGATATTACCATTTTCGAGAACTGGGTCGGGCACATACCTATAGTACGGCACTTGCGATTCCACAAGGCTGTATTTCAGAGCAAGTTCATCATTCATCATCATTTTAACCCAAAGACGTCCACTGCTGGACATAGGCCTCCCCCAAGTGTCGCCACGTTGACATAAGGGGGGTTTTGCCATAATCGCCACGCTTGGCAGGCGGGTTGGCGATCGCAGTTCGGTTGTTACAAAAGCACAGAAAACGCTGCTGCCCATTCTCTGACAAGTCCCTTAGTCGCCTCTTACGACATCCACGGGAAGATATGGGATGGTGCTATGCTTTACGTCCGACACCGAACAGACCTCAAGAGTTTCAGTTCATCCATGTAAAGAAGGTGAGATATAACCTGACCACCTCTCCTCAACCGAAAGCCCAGACCTGAATCCTTCAGCAGCGTGCTTAGAGGATTCAAGGCTAAACAAAACCAAAGTAGGCTCAAAGTATCGCCCTGAAAAATACCACGCTCTATCCTTATCGGTTCGCTGTTCCCTTCGATATGCCGACATCCTGGATAGCAAAAGACTGTCCGCCATTGCCTTATACACGACATCAGGAAGGTGCGCAGAGTTGCATCTATTTTATACAGCTCTAGCACCCTCATGAGCCATGTATGTGGCACCGAGTCATAGGCCTTCTTATAATCTATCCAACATATCGACAGATCCCTTCGGGAACGGCGAACCTGTTGATGGCCATATCAATGAGGAGCAGCTCCTGAGTACCGCGGGACCCATTCTTACATCCATTTTGATTAGCGGACATGATCGAATTGTCAACAATGTGTTTGCTAATTTTAGCTCTCAAAATGGATGTAAAAACTTTATACACTATCGGGAGACAGGTTATCGGTCTATAGTTTTTGGGCTCTGCAGTACTTTGGTAGAATTATTGTTAAGCTAATTATTAAAACGACATAAAACGTTTGGGACATTTATCATTTGTCAAACATACCGTTTTTATAACAACCTAAAAATCCCCAATGTAGCCCCACTGATTGTATGTGTGTACAATAGGCAATGTTACTTTTGCCACCAGGATAATTTGGATGCAACAGAAAGCGAAGCGAGCTCTGGACTTGGGGTACCCCGACTCGGACAGGTTAGGTTCGAAGGGGATGGCGGGGTCTAGTGAGCGAGCGGAGCGAGCGAACTAAGACCCTGACATCCCTTTCGTGCTAGGTTACTGTTAACCCTACAGACAGAAATAGGAGCCCCGCGTAGCGGGTCTACATCGATAACGCTTTTTAGGCGAATATAAAATATTTTGAGGTTAGTTTACAATAATTGGTTTTTCTCAAGAACGATGCATTACCTTTTCATGGGAGTGGTGCCAGGGGAGAAAGTTGGCATTCTTAAAAGTTTCATTTTGAATAGCAGACCAAACGTACAGTTGGTAACTGTGAGGTTGGGAAATAAAACACAATTATTATGATAAGTTGGCAAATGATTATTCGGCGAAATTAAAATCTGCGAAACGTTGGTTGGCAAGTGAAAATCGGGCAAACAATTTTCGGCGAAAAGCTACAGAACCGTTACAGAGTTTGCAGGTGTCAAAGATAGAAAGAAGAGATATTAATTGTAGGACAACATTTATTTTTTTGTCTTTTTTATTGTGTTTTGTTATTTGCTCAATATTATAAATATAAATATGAAATGGTCCATGACGTTTTTTTTATAAAATTGATTGTTTTTAACTTTCGATGGGGTGAGACCCCAACTTCCGCACCGGGTGCCACCCAAGGTAGCTACAACACCGGGTTTAGGTAATATTACTTAATTAAATAATTGTATGTACGCCACCGTTAACGTTAGAAAAACATAGATATCTCTGTACCTCCTTTGTTTTCAAAACCTACAAACACCAGTTTTGCGTTTAACTTAATAAATATTTTTATCCATTTTCTGCAGGCGCCATGTTTTCATCCTACCCATGGGGACTGTGCGCTGATACTAAGGGTCGTCGGAAAACACTACTTATTGCCATGCCAATCGGCTTCATCTTCAGCGTAGCATCAACCAGTGCACCCAACTTCTTATCGCTAGCCATCCTGAAGTTTCTTTCTATTTCATTGTAAGTTTAAATTGTGTGAGTTGGGCAGGCTCGTTATCTTTCTTTTTATTAAAAAAAAAACCTTTTTCCGACACCAGGAATTTCTCCGGTATCGTGGGTGCGTTTACAACCATTTAAACTCACTTACACAAATAGCCAGACCCGGAACAACATCTGTTGGGCCATAGGCCATACAAATATTTGTTCCGTGCGGGGATCGAACCCGCGACACACCACAACGTACACCACCGCACATACGAACTAAGCGTTTTGGGAATACTTTTATTATGCGTACCGCTAAAGAGTGGAATTCCCTGCCGGAGTCTGTGTTTCCCGATAGCTACAATCTAAGGGTCTTTAAGTCAAGAGTGAATAGGTTTCTTCTAGGCAAGCGTGCTTCACCGTCGACCACATCATCGCTTACCATTAGGTGAGATAGTGGTCAAGCGCGAGCCCATAAATAATAAAAAAAACACGCAGCGCAGCAGTCGATCGCTCAACCACGTCGCCATCCGTGCTGTCCATTAATCAGATGTGTATGGCTGGAGTGCCGAGTGAGACAGGGCGGCCTGGGCTCCCCTCGCCTATTCAGTTTGTACATAAACCGGTTGATCACTGAGCTCAGCAACACTTATCAAGGTTGTCTGTTGGAGTGACCTGTCTTAAACTACCAATTCTAGTTTAAAACAATAACCACATAGAAAACTATACTGTATACCAAACAGTGAACTTGATGCTGGCGTCCCTCAAGGCGGTATTTTATCTCCACTTTTGTTCTCCATTTTTATAGATCTTTAGTTCTGACGTCAAGGATCTGGGTTTGCATGTTGACACTTGCCTTGACTGGCGTAAGCAGGTCGCGATTGTGAGCAAGAGAGTCACCGGAACGTTGCGGTTGCTCTATCGGCAAAAAAATATTCTACCATCACACGTTAAGGTAACGCTTGTACAGTCCCTAATCTTCCCCATAATTGACTGTGGCGATGTGTGCTACTACGACCTGAATGCAGATCTCGTCAATAAACTTGACCGACTAACTGCATTCGAATCGTACTTAATCTTCGTAAGTATGACGATGTCTCTGCACATCGGTCACTTTTAAAATGGTTGCCCATCCGGCAGCGCAGAGCGTTGAGATTGAGAGCTTTGACTACCCTATTTTCTCTCCTTAATAAGCCTACTTCTCCTTCTTATGTGACTACTCATTTTCAATATTTTTGCTCTGCGCACAGTTAGAATCTACGTTCGTCCAATAATCGTCTTCTACGTTGTCCTTCTCACCGCTCTGGTTTTCTCAAATCTTCTTTCTTTGTCCAGGCTTCTTCCTTTGGAATGCACTCCCTCTGAACGTCAGGTTGGCCAACAGTCAGTTCACATTTAAAGTTAAAGCTCGCGAACACTTACTTAGGAAGCTGGCAGATTCATCTCATAATTAAATTGTTGTTAGTAGTATATGTATGTATTTATCGTTACATTTTATTTATAAATGTTCTATAACCATTTGTTAAGCTGCACCTACTATGTTTCCTCTCTGCATCACCCTAAGGTAGACTGGTGGAAAATGCCCAAGGCATTAAGTCCACCTTTGTACAGTGTTTTTTTTTATACTTGTGCATAAAGTTTTAATAAATAAAAAAATATAGTTATACATGTGGTTGTTCATTTAAGTGTTGCCATACAGTGTATGGCAACACTTAAACTACGTAATAAATTGGATATCGAGGTGATTCCCAAACATAAGGATTTTTTTTTTAAATTGACTTTTTCAGCTCCTCATCTGCGAACGCAGCGGGTTTCGTCCTGCTTGCGGAGAGTGTGCCCAGCCGACATCGTAGCAGGCTCATGTTTCTGATGGCCAGCGCCACCATGGTGACGCAGCTCATCATTAGCTGTAAGAACTTTATATTGTACCATAAGAGAAATCAAAATTTGAACACACACGCCTGTAATCCTATCTAATGCAACACATTTCACCAGTTATGTTTAAGTCCCATGTAACAGAGGACGAGCTTTTGCCATTAACCGGGAACAAATCCAGATTCCGAGGCAGCTACTACTGATCGCAATTTTGTCATTCTCTTATTGAATCTCATCATAAAATGAATACCTTCAACAGCAAGACCGCTACATTTAGTGATCGTTAAAAAACTAGACTAAATATTAAATTCTTATATCATTTATAATATTGGATCTAGAATTATTTTACTAATTATATGTTTCACAGCTTTCGCTCTACCAATATTTTCATTGAGCTTCGGTTACGAGATACCCTGGCTGGGTTTGGTCTATAGACCGTGGAGGTTGCTGTTGCTAGTCATCTGTTTACCGAGCGCGCTCGGTATCTTATTTATTACATTTCTGGAGGAAAGCCCGAAGTACTTGCTCAGTAGAAACAGGCACGAGGAGGCTTTAGAGGTGTTTAAGTCAATATACAAAACCAACACTGGTTTAAAGAAGGATTGTTATACTGTGAGTATCTGAATTATTCTAGGATACTCAATAAGGGTCATTCTCGGGAAACTCATTATTTGGTTGACTTCGGTGTCAATTTTTTTTTTGTTAATTTCTGAATTATTATCATGAAATATCAAATCTGGAATTAATTTGAAACATATTGGTAGCTGAGGGAATCGTATAGACCGAATGGATACGAAGGGATTTGATTTTCAAAAAATGGAGTCCACCGAAATCAATATTTTTGTCACCGAAATCAAATATATCAAATAATTTATATTTCAAAGACTATTTTTGTAATATATATTAACAGCCTTAGTACTACTATGAAAACAATGGTCTACAAGAAATTGCAGGCTTATTTTACATTGAAATATTTTAGTTTATCGTGACTTATGTTACATTTAAGAGCGTTCATACAAACTTTCAAGTCCTAATTTTCCGAAATGACTGAAGCGATTATAACCTAACTTCATACGCATGAACAAGATATATAGGTCTAAAAAGTTACTTAGACCGATTATAAATTATCCATAGATCAAGAAATTTCATTGGAAGAAACAATTAAGACACAATTATCACACACACGTTTCCAAAATGTTTTCTAGTAACTTTTTAAACCTATGTATCTTGCTCATACGTATGAAGTTTCATTAAAATCGGTTCTTAATCGGTAAATTATAATTGCCATTATTTAGGCCTGGTTTTATATATAAGCCATGGAAAAATAAGAATGTTTCTAATCAACTAATTCGTGTTTTTGACAACGCCAACAAAGAAAGAGCAACAAGCCACAGAGTTTACAACCTACCAACATTTTACGTTTTACAGCTTCAACGTATTTTCCCATAGAAAACATCTAGTATCAAGAAGAGACCGTAGTATGGACCAAGAGCGAGCGAAGCGAGCTCGATAATTTTTAGCGCCCCGCTTTGGAAATGTTTGATTTACCTTTTATCATTTAAACAGATTGTATTGAAGTGACTTTGCCAAATTATGCATAAAAGCTTCAGAACAAGTCAGATATCTTAGGCTATTACACCGGGCAAAGCGTTAGAAAGTTGTTAGAACCCCGCTTCGAATTTATTAGAATTTCTTTTCAACATTGACACAGTTTTTTAAGCTACGGAGCTGCAAGCTTGAAAAAGTACAATTTTAACCTATGAAAAAAGGAGTTCATCAAAAAGCATGAAAAAAAATCAAATTAAAAATTTAAAAATCCCCGACACAAAAACCTCTAAAAAACCAAAAATAAATTAATCTAAGCGTCGTAGCGTCGGGGGTCCGCTTTGTTCTATGTTTGTACTAAACGGTTTTCTAAGCGGTCCCCCGACGCTACGACGCTTAGATTAATTTATTTTTGTTTTTTTAGAGGATTTGTATCGGGGTTTTTTTTAATTTTTAATTTGATTTTTTTTCATGCTTTTTAAACTTATATAATTTTGTCTTTGCCTTGACTGCCCCACTCCTGGGCATAGGCTTTCCCCCATTCCTTCCAATTTTCATGTTGTGGCGCCTTATCTCGCTAATTAACGAAACCAAGGAAAGTTATAAATTCACAGATACACAGACACACAGATACACACGTCAATCTTATAAAACCCCCCCTTTTTTGGTAGGGGGTTAAAAATAGAACAACGATACGGGCCAGTTATGAAAAATAATATATACTATACATTTTATGTAAATGAGCGAGATTGAGTGACAGAAATACACATCTCGTTTTTCAGGGAAGGCATGTCTACCTCGAAGAACCGCCAGTGGACAGTTCCGAAACTTCAGTGCTGAAGAAGATGTGGAATCAAACAGCTCCTCTTTTCAAACCTCCTCTATTAAAGAACTCCGCCATATTATACTACATTTTGCTAACTGCATACATGACGTAAGATTTACTACTTGCATAATGTGTATAAAATAATTCTTATCTGTCAAATAATTACACCGAAGAATTTACATTATTGAAGTATTTCCGAACAAAGCCCCGAGACGTCAGATCTACACTAATACTAATAAAAATAAGCTCGCAACCCCATACGTCATCAGTCATCAGTTATATCATCGTATTTCTTATATAAATATTTTTTGGATTTAATACACACATTCTACGATAGTTTTCTTAAAATAGTTCAATAGTTTTGAAAACTGTAACTAAACTAGAGATGAGCAAAAAGCAAAAGAAAACTGGTACGACAACAACATGACGTCTGTCAACACAAAATTCACGAAAACTAAAATGAACAGCTGATGGAATGATAGCACGAGCAGCTTCACGACGCGCACTCTCATCACCCCGCACCGGACTCGTCGCTGAGCTCCGCCTCGCCGCCGCCGGACCCCGGATCACCTGTGTCACCGGCAGCGGCAATCGTGTCGAGCTCCAGCGACGAATATTTCTCCCCGCCGACGTCGCCAGCACAGGTACGTCGTCCGGGGCGAGGCCGGCCATCGTCGAGCTTCGGACCTAGGGGCCAACCGGCCCCGAGCTGGGTCCCCGCTGCCGGTGGTTGTGTACAGCGCATGAGATGGACTCAGTTTATAAACGAGAACGTCATGCGCGCATATTACGGGTCTACGGAACTAACCTCACTGCGTACCGTGTTAGGATGCTGACTCTTTTTCAGGTTCTTGAACCAACCGTCAACGTCTCGGCCCAACGACTGTCGAATCAGGTGCGGGTCATCTAGCGCAATCACATGTTGGTCGACGCCGCACTTGATAGGCTGTGCTCAGAGGTACTGACCAACCATATCGACTAAACTCCAGCGCAAACCGCGGTGCAAGCGTCAACTATTGATGCAAAACCACCGCAGTCCAATCTTGGTGCTGTTGAGGTGGACAATACTACGTATCGTGGCAACCGGCCACGGTAAGTAGCCAATGCAACGAACGTTTGAGGAGCGCTCTGGAAGATGCGCTTCACGAGTATCGATCCACTCCTGCCCAACTGAGGCCCCGATTACCACGGCTTCCCATGCATAAAAAAATAGGGCGCTGGTGTGTACCTTGGACTCGCAACTCAAGAATATTTTTGAGAGTAGCGAGGACCACGTTGTACGCACTCGATACTGTATTGTGGGGCTGTAGCGGCTTGTCGTTTAGCTAACGTCAAATTTTGACGTATCTACTCAACCAAAACCAGCCGTACCAGCTTGGCAACGCAGGATCGAGTGCCGCATCGACGGAGCCAGGGTACTCATCGGCAAACTATACTGCTTCAGGAAGGGCAATACACGACCACGTGTGATGCGCTTTGTGAGGTGGGCATTCTTGGGGACTGGAATCAGCCGTCAAGAATATATGTCCCAAGTCACAGAGCGCATCGACTTCCTGAAGCAGAAAGTTTATGCATGGGCGAACTGTATTCGGCGGTATAAGAAGCGTGTTGATCGGTTCTCGAAGAATCGCATGTTCCAGACTCCGCGAGGCTTCCAGAGTGATGAGAGGTGGGTATACAGAGCTTGGGAGTGACGCGAACAAAATATGACGGACGTATGCCACCCAGATGATGCTGCCACGAGTTCATTCTGGCGCAGCATCTGGTCTGTGCCCGTCTGTCATACGGAGGCTGACTGGGTGCGAGATGTTGAGCGAGTGTGTGAATCTATCCCACAAATGAAAGAAATTTCAATAACACCGTTAGATGTTGCCAGGTCAGTTCGTCCGTTACCGAACTGGAAATCTCCGGGACCGGACGGACTGCACAACTTCTGACTCAAATGGCTAATTAGTTCACACACTCACCTGGCATCTCAGTTCCAGTCATGCTTAGAATCTGGGTCTCTACCAGAGTTTCTTACAACGGGTGTTACCCACCTGCACCATAAGTCAGGTAGTCTTGCGGAACCCCGCGTTTATCGACGGTAAACTTCTTACATCCACTTTGAGAGAATAAATTAAAAAACTGAGGGTCTGGCTGTTTGTGTATGTGACTTTAAATGTGTTTAAACGCACACACGATACAGGAGAAATTCCTAGTGTGGGGCAAAGTTTTTTTTTTAAAGAAAAAATAACACATTGATAGTAATTCTAATATGTCGGCCTCTTAGAATTGATGTAGGAACGGGTCCCGTCGTACTAAGGAGCTACTCCTAATCGACATGGCCATTAGCCAACAGGTTCGTCGATCCCGCAAGGATATATCGACATGTTGGACAGATTACAAGAAGGCCTACGACTCTGTGCCACATACATGGCTCATGAGGGTGCTGGAGTTGTACAAGATTGATGCAACTCTACGCACCTTTCTTGAGTCGTGTATGGGGCAATGGAAGAGGGTCCTTCGATATCCAGGATGTCAACAGATTCAGAGGAACGATGAGCCTGTATGGATTAAACGAGGAATATTTCAGGGCGACAGTCTGAGTCCACTTTGATTCTGTCTAGCCCTGGATCCTCTAAGCACATTGCTGGAGGATTCAGGCGTAGGCTACTGGTTGAGGAGAGGTTTACTTTTTTTTATTTTTTTTCTATTATCTTTTTCTACCTTTTGTAGTAAGCAACGACTTATTGCCGGGCCTACGCTGCCCTCTCATACTTAAGTAGTAACGCTGTAACATCCAAATATTGTAGAACCAAATGATTTTAAAAGAGTAACCATGGAGTTTCTTGCCGGTTCTTCTCCATAGGAAAGGACAAACCCGAACCATGCACCCTTTGTCGACGTTTCATAAGTGCCCATTTAGGTATGCAAAATAAAATATTGTGATTTTGGTGATCAGGTCATATCTCACCTTCTTTACATGGATGATCTGAAACTCTTTGCCCGTAACAAATTGCAACTGATGAAGCTACTGAAGGTAACAGAAACTTTTAGTAGCGCCATCAGGATGGAATTTGGTGTGGACAAATGTGCAGTGATGTGTGTAAAGCGAGGAGAGATTATGGAATCCGAGGGAGTCCAACTCTCGGATTCCATACACCTCAGATCTCTCTCCTCATCCGAAAATTATAAGTATTTGGGTATGTCGGAAGCGTTAGGCATTAACATAGCTGACATGAAGCAGTCGTTGAAGGAGCGCTTCTTCGGTCGCCTGAAGAAGGTATTAAAGAGCCTTCTTTCAGGCTGAAACAAGGTTCACGCCTTCAACGGTTGGGTCATGCTGGTTTTAATGTACTCTTTCGGCATACTCAAATGGACTCATTCGCGTTCGATTTTCGCTGAGAGCAGTTGTGTTGCATGCGATCGCGCGCGTACCACAGTGTAAAGTGCTTACGCATCAAAACAACGCCGTCAAGTCGGCTGCATCGCAATGACCTAGTTATTGCGTAATGCTGACGGCTGACGGCTAAAAGCATTGTTAAGGCGAAGTTAATACTCGTTTTAATTTTACAATGAATCCGAAAAAGGATACTGTGTGTGAGAGCACCAAAGTGAGCCTAAAAACAGAGACGGAACATCTGTTATACAAGTTTTATTGTGAAGAAAAAAATGAGCGGCTAAAGCTCCAGCAGAACCTAAATGACTTGAAAAGTCAAATAGAAATCCTCCAGCAACAGCTGAAAATTCAAGCGGAAAACCCACCGAAATCAGCATCAACCGCCATTGAGACTTCTTCACCGCCTGTTGAATATGTAACGGACGAAGAAGAACTCGCCCGAGAAACAGGGTGGATACGGCAAAAGAGCAGGAAGAAAAGGAAATTGAACACCTCTCCTGCCCAACCCACTCAAAATGAACATGGAATAGACCTTAATAGAATTATTGAAAAGAACATCAAAATTCCTATGCCACCACCTATTGTTGTAGATGGTATCCAAAATTACCAAAAATTCTTTGATTTTCTATGTGAGAATCAATCAGCTGACGCGTTCAGCATCAAAATGATGCATGGAGACACCGTTAAAGTAAACGCCAAAAACGAAGAATCGTACAGAGTAATTTCAAAAGCTCTTTCAGATAACGCCTGCCTTTGGCACTCGTATGAAAACAAGCAAGAAAGGCCAATAAGAGTTATGGCAAAAAAATTGCATTCCACATGCATCCCGAAAAGAGTAGTCGAAGACTTGCGCAGCAAAGGCTTCAAAATACTAGAAGCCGTCAATAAACTGAGTTGGAAAACCAAAGAGCCACTCAATATGTTTATGCTGACATTCTCAAATGATGAGGAAACGAACAAAATATTCAACATCAAACAGAACAGATATTAGGATGTAATGTGGATATACAACCGTTAAAATCCACCAAATTAGTACCTCAGTGCAAAAGATGTCAGGCGTACGGCCATACGCAAAAGTACTGCTCCAAAGAACCAAGGTGCGTAAAATGCACAGGTAAACATCTCACCAAGGATTGTAAAAAACCAAAAGAAGAGAAGCCAAAATGCGTCCACTGCGGAGCCCCACATCCGGCTAACTACAGAGGATGTATTGTAGCCAAAGAAATACAGCAGATACGACTGAAAAAAATGAAAAGGACTAATATGAACCCTCAACAAAGTGCACCTGCTGGAAGAGGTGATGACCCTAGCCAGGTAAAACCAAGTCAAACGATGCAAACTACTTGTAAAAACATCTCGTATGCTCAAGTGACTACAAGAGGCATAGCGAAAGCGCCTCTGACTGATACAAACAGCAACAAAAAATTGGATGAAATCTTGAAGTTAATGTCATCTTTCGACGAGAGATTAAGAAAAATTGAAAATAGCAACAAAAATGCTACTTCTAAACCAAAACAATGAATACTACACTTAAACTTATGGCGTGGAACTCAAATGGGTTACTAAAACACCAGAATGAGTTGCAAGTAGTATTGGAAATAGAAAAAATTGATGTGTGCCTAATATCAGAAACGCACTTCACAAATCAATGTCATATTAAGCTTAAAGGATACAAAGTATACCATGCGCTACACCCTGACAATACTGCAAGAGGCGGAAGTGCCGTTATTGTTAAAGAAAACTTGAAGCACTATGAAGTGTTTAAATGCGAAGAGAGAGATACCCAAGCAGTGGCAATTTGCCTACAGACCAAAAAATACCCTGTAACAGTTTGTGCCATCTATTTTCCACCTCGGTACATGATAAAAAAAGACCACTATGTGAGTTTTCTAACCCGTCTTGGCAATAGATTTATCTTAGGAGGTGACTTCAATGCTAAAAACACTTATTGGGGTTCCAGACTAACAACTACTAAAGGCAAAGAATTACTGTGTGCCATAAAAGAACTAAAATGTGACGTCATATCTACTGGAAAGCCTACCTATTGGCCAACAGATCCAAATAAAATACCGGACATAATCGATTTCTTTGTAACCAAGAATCTTTCAACTAGTTATATAAAAACGGAACAAAGCTATGATTTGAACTCAGATCACTCTGCAATTTATTTAGAAACTAGCGAGAGTATTTTATACAAAGAAAACAATCTCACTCTTGTTAATAAGTGTACGGATTGGGAGAGCTTCAAGGTGAGATTGAATGATTATATAGACCTTAAGGTTCCATTAAAAACCCCCGAACATCTAAACATCGAAGTTGAAAAATTCATAACGTAAATTCAGCAAGCAGCGTGGGAAAATACACCTCACTTCAACAAAAGAACGAAGGGAAATATTTACCCCCTCAGAATCAAGCAGCTCATTATGGAGAAAAGAAAACAGAGAAAAACGTGGCATCAATCTAGGTGTCCTGATGACAAACGAAAACTAAATAAACTTACAAAAAAAGTGAGAAGATTAATCCTAGACTATAAAGACGACTCAACCAAAACCTACCTTCAGAAACTAAGTAATGACCATAGGACAGAGTACTCACTTTGGAAAGCTACTAAGCATCTAAAGGTGCCGATAGCCCAAACTCCTCCCATCAAGTGTGAAAACGGGCAATGGGCACTTACGAATGAGCAAAAAGCTATGAGGTTTGCAGAGCACCTAGAAAATATCTTTCAACCAAACGAGGGTGAAATCATTGAAGACAGCACCCTGGTTAATATAGTGATGCCAGATCATGTCGATGCCATAAAACTAGTAACACCGAGAGAAGTCGCACGAGAAATAAAGCAGAAAATAAGCCCACGAAAATCACCAGGTTACGATTTCATAACAGGGGAAATACTTCATAACTTACCTAAAAAGGGTTTGGTTAAGTTAACAACCCTTATTAATGCCGCACTGAGGCTTAAATATGTACCAGACTTATGGAAAGTTGCTGAAGTAATAATGATAGCAAAGCCTGGGAAACCGGCTCACGAAACAACGTCATATAGACCGATTTCCCTGCTACCAATAATGTCAAAGCTGTTTGAAAAGCTGCTACTCAAACGGCTTAAACCAATAATAGATGATACGAACATTATACCAGAGCACCAGTTCGGTTTTCGAGAAAAACACTCAACGATCGATCAAGTGCACAGAATAACAAACGTAATAGAAAACGCGTTAGAAAACAACAAAGTCTGTTCTACTGTTTTTCTAGACGTAGCTCAAGCGTTTGACAAAGTATGGCATGAAGGCCTTATACATAAATTAAAAATCCTGCTACCAAAACAGTTTGCAGATAAATTAGAATCCTACATTCTTAACAGAGTCTTTAGAATAAGACAAGAAGACGCTTATTCGGAACTTAAACAAATAAAAGCTGGCGTACCGCAAGGAAGTGTGTTAGGTCCGGTCCTGTACCTACTATACACTTGCGATATTCCTGAATCAGAACACAATACCATCGGGACCTTCGCTGATGATACCGCCATAATGGCCGTTGGAAACAGCCACGAAGAAGCAGTAGAAAAGGTTCAAATGGCTGTTAAACAAGTTTACGACTGGACCAAAAAATGGAGGATAAAATTAAACGAATCCAAATCTGTACACATAGACTTTACTAACAAAAAGCAACAGCATTTTCCAGTTTATATTAACAACAAAGAAATCCCTTACGAGAATACAGCCAAATATCTTGGTATGACCCTTGACGCAAAGCTACGCTGGAAAGCCCACGTCAAGAAGAAAAAAGATGAACTCAACCTACGGTTCAAAAGAATGTATTGGCTGCTTGGAAGAAACTCCGTGCTGTCCGTGCAAAACAAATTGTTGCTATACAGACAAGTCCTGATGCCAGTTTGGACTTATGGTATTCAGCTGTGGGGCTGCACCAAACAGACCAATGTATTAATAATCCAACGATTCCAGAACAAAGTACTACGGGAAATTGTAAATGCACCCTGGTACATACGAAATGATGACCTCCATCGGGACCTAAAAGTCGAGTTCATCGAAAAGGTGATACAAAAATCCGCAGAAGCTCACGAACAGCGACTTCATCAGCATGTGAACGTCGAGGCGATCCAGCTTCTCGACCACACGGACATAGTGAGAAGACTAAAAAGAACAAAACCGTTCGAGTTAGTGTTTAGTGTTCGTGAAAGTGAATAGTATAATGTAGCATAAGTGTTACCAAATAAATACAAGAACGAAGTGTATTCGCCTTAATATAGACAATAAGAAAAGTGCCATTGGACACATTCTTAGTAAAGACAATTTAGCAGTTTAGGTTTTAATTAAATTACTTATTAGTCTATATACAAGACTAGATTGTAATAATGATTAGGGTTCATCTTGTTGATGAATACTAGGATAAGTGAAAAAAAAAAGAAAAAAAAAAAAACCGGCCAAGTGCAAGTCTTACTCGCACACAGGGTTCCATAGCCCGAAACAATATTTTGAACTGTCATTCATTATTTAGTCGTATTAGTTAGTAAACTTCCACTCAACCGCAAATTTAAATTGGTTTTTTCATAGTATGTTAAAGAAAAACAAAGTTACTGCTGCAGTTTGATGAAAAAGTCCCATATCTCAAAAACTAAACATCATATCTTATTGAAACCAATTTTCGTTGATAGTTTTTTTTACGTTCTACAATCCTAAATATTTTCAGAATTTTCCTACTCTTACTTTAGAAATTAGAGAGGGGGGACACACATTTTACCACTTTGGAAGTGGCTCTAGCGCAAACTATTCAGTTTAGAAAAAAATGATTTTAGAAACCTCAGTATCATTTTTGAAGACCTATCCACAGATACCCCACACGTATGGGTATGATTAAAAAAATTTTTTTGGTTTTCAGTTCTATGTATGGGGAACCCCAAAATTTATGATTTTTTTTCTATTTTTGTTTGAAAATCTTAATGCGGTTCACATAATACATCTACTTACCAAGTTTCAACAGTATAGTTCTTATAGTTTCGGAAAAAAGTGGCTGTGACATACGGACGGACGGACGGACGGACAGACAGACAGACAGACAGACAGACAGACAGACAGACAGACATGACGAATCTATAAGGGTTCCGTTTTTTGCCATTTGGCTACGGAACCCTAAAAATGGACTCAGACCGAACTGGACGCCCAAGATAGGCGAGTCCGTACATTGCTGACCGTAAACCGGATACATCACCCACGATCATCAGTGATGAGACTGTACATCCTGCGGAAGTGCGGGGGTCGAGGCTTTTTAAACGCGAAGAAACCACAACCGCGAGGTTTGCAGCCTCAGAGAATATTTATTGAAAGCCGAGGTGGGTATGCACCGAGATGTGGTGGCAGTGGACAAGGTACTCACCCCGCTGTCCATGGCTATAGCGAACTGGCGCAAACCTGTAGTACCCCATGATGACCATGTCACGCTGTACTGGGATCAGTCTATCATTACTGACAGGAACCTCGTGAAGGCTGAGAAAGAGAAGCAAAAAAATATTATAATATATTAAAATATCTCGACAGAGGCTGTCAACATGTGGAATGTAAACTCAGCTATCATTGTGCCGATTGTCGTAACAGCCAATGGCCTGATGCCTAAAAGCCTCGACGAACATCTGTCGAAGCTCTCACTTGGCAGTTGGATCAAGAGCCAGATTCAGAAGACAGTACTCCTCGATACGGCCCGCATGGTGAGGAAGTTCCTGTCTCTGCAGCCCTAACCACCGGTAGCTTGGACCCTGCACCCGATACCGGCGGAAACCTGTTTTTTATATTTATAAAAGTTATTTTTTACCTTTTTGTTTTTTAAGAAATATTTAAAAATATATAAAATAAGATGTAAAATGAATAAAGGAAATATATAAATAACAATCTAAATAGATATTATAAAGAGGAAAGATTTGTATTTTTGTATGTAAGGAAATAAACTTAAAAACCACTGGACCGATTTCAAAAATTCTTTTGCCGTTAGAAAGCTACAATATCACTGAGTAACTTAAGCTATATTACTTATATTTTCAAAAAAATTAGAAACCCAAAACTCCAATAATGTAACCCAAGGTGTAAAAAAAATACCTAAAATACTTTACATCGCGTGCGAAAACTATTGATGATAGAATAAAATAATGTACTACGATTTTACAGAACACATCATTATTTACAAAAAGTGTTGCGACAGCATATTTTTATATGTAGTTATGCTACAATCACTGTTCTTTTATTATAAAAATTAATTGAAGTGTCGCCATTAGAAAAGACTCTTTATTTGTATCTTGGTATTAATCCTTATCAAAATAAATTACTTCCTATTATTCAAGACTGCTTCAATATACCTTTATTTGGATTAATTCAATTTTTTATTGGAATTAACTTGAAAATTTGAATTATTCAATTCGGACATTCCATTCGAAAGATATCACGAGTTTAAAAAAGTAAGTATTAGAAAAAAAATTGCGTGGTCACCACTCACCCTGCTCAGCTAGCCAGCTAGACAGCACCTTATGCGATATAGGCGTCACTGGGGTACGGGCCGTACGGGAGGGGAATCAATGTCAAGAAATTTTTGTTTATTTGTGTGTTTTATAATTTTGAATTTTTTGTTTAATACCCTTGATTATTATTAATTTACCCGAAGCCGGGGCGGGCTGCTAGCAGTAAAATAATTTAGCGACCTCTTAATCTTCTAATTTAAATAAGAAGCTTTGCTAAGGTAATCTCCCGAGCACACCATCAACATAATTATAATTTCTATTTCCAGATCAACGGGTTACACAATGTGGGTGCCAACTATAGCAAACGCATATTTTTCTGGCGGGGAGGACCACCACGGTCGCACGTTCTGCGATGTTGCGAGTCAGAGTATCAGGACTCATTCTAACAGCACTGTGAGTTGTATTAATATCTTCCTAACGAAATTAATCAACTTTTTCTGTTATGATCTCAACTACCTATGTATATGTATATTTCCCAGTTTGTAAAACTATGGTAGTTTTTAAATCCTTAAAAAAAACATCTTCAAATTAAAAATAATCTAGTCACAATCTAATGCGCCAACACATCGTACCCAAATAACTAAAAATGAGTCCAAAGAAAAAATATTTATCGTTATTCTTTATTTCACAGGAATCTGCAGGATGCACCGGCAGTATAGAGCCGAAGGCACTATACGCCGCTATGGTATACTCTGCAGCAGAAACAATATTATTAGTATTTATGTCTTTCCTGGTGGGGCTTGGCAAGAAAACTTTGACACTTATAGTGTTCACTATTACGTCCATCTGTGGTCTCATGCTTCTCTTCATAAGAGTTCCAATGCTAAGCCTAGCGTTGTTTTTCTTGTTCCTCTGTGTTACACTGATCTTAGGTAACGTTAATACGTATTTGGTCGAGTTGAACCCCACGCATTTAAGGTAATTTTTTGTTACATATTTATTCGCTGTGGCTTTTGAATCGCGTATCTTTTGGTGATTTTCAACTCATTAAATTGCCTGATGATACTGGCCTATACAAAAAAAACAATCAAAGAGGGTAACATAAATATTAACTGTGATTTTTATTCCAGAGGTATGACGACGTGCCTGTCGGTGGTAGTAGCCCGCGGCTCCGGCTTCTTTAGCGTGCAAATTATCGCCAGCTTACAAAAGGACTACTGCACACCCATGTTAGGCGCATACGTTGCTCTAGTCATCTGTAAGTAGAATTAAAAAAAAACCGACCAAGTGCGAGTTGTACTTGGGCATGAAGGGATCCGTACCATTATTTATAAATACGAGCAAATAAAATCACTTTGTTGTGGGGGGACCCCTTAAATATTTATTTTATTATGTTTTTAGTATTTGTTGTTATAGCAGCAACCGAAATACATAATCTGTAGAAATTTCAGCTGACTAACTATCACGGTTCATGAGATACAGCCTGGTGACAGACGGACGGACGGACGGACGGACAGCGAAGTCTCAGTAATAGGGTCCCGTTTGACCCTTTGGGTACGGAACTCTAAAAAAAGAATAAGTATGGGGGCCAAACGCTACAATTTGTGACTTGTAAGGCTGTTCATTAAACAAATGGTTTGGCACACCTAATAATAAATCATAACCTCCCCTTTAGGATGCACGCTAATGAGAAACTTTAAAAATGGTTACATTTATTTTACCCAGTGCTTCAGAATGAATTAATGCAATAATTCATATTTAATCTCTAGGTTTTTTTTGTTGCAGCTGGACTACTTGTTGCATTTCTTTTACCATCGGATACAAAGTCAAAAACAGAGAAGAGTAAAATTGGCGTAGTAGATCCATAGCACCAAAGTTTAAGATATAATAGTTTTCAGTAACTTAATGCTAGTTTAATATTTTATTATTGTAAAGAGACTGTTCATACATTAATTTATAGTAATCACTTCTTCTTTTTTATTTGTGTTATTCAGTTACTGGGTAGTGGAGGTCAGATAGGCAGTCACTTCATGTAAAATAGTGGTATTCAGCTGCTCCCGGTTAGACTGGAAGCCGACCCCAGGATAGTTTGAGTAGATGATGATGCTTCTTCTTTTTATTTTAAATAACCCCAAACATGAAAGTAATTGTTTTATTAAAAAAAAAATACTAGAGGCCATTAATATTCCAAAACAAAAAAAACCCTTTTTTTCAAAACATTGAAATAGGTATCGAGAGAGCGAGATATTTTGACTGAGGAAATGTTTTAATTAACAAACAATTTACGAGCGAGCAGTCAGATTGCGTTAAAAATACCACCCTGTGCCCCATAACTGAAGTAGCTGACTCAAACGTGGCCAGACATTGCACAAAACAGAGAGGTTTGAAGGAGAAAGTTGCCTTTGCCCAGCTGTGGGACAAAGAATAGGCTAGGAAAGAAAGAAAAACCCTAAAATATGCTAAATTGCATAATAGTACATTGTTATCCTAGGGGTGAAAGTAACTTGTTTAGCCCCGAGACGGGGGTGAGGGCACCAATGGTTCGAGGGACTAAATAAATCTTTAACCCAAGGTAAACACTGTGCTTTTCATAACGATTATAAGGACAGTAAAAATAAAAATATGAATTAACTAAAGAAAAATGATTAAACTTTATTTTACATAAATCAACAACTTTGGCGAGAGAATTTTATTCAAAGTTTATGGTAAAATTAGAACAATTAGTTATAGTTAGTGAAAGGTTTTTTCCGGGTATGTTGATATTTATTATTATTTTTCATTTTCATCATTGAAAAAATGGTAAATATTTTGCCCAAATCTATGTTATTTTAAAGAAATTGTTGAAACTAAATTATAATAAAGTCATTTAAAAAAATATATTCTTTAATCAATACTTAACTTTAAGTTATGTCAATTTTACATCATGGCTGCATAGAAAGTTAGAACATGGTTCAATAAAAATGTGAAAATAGAACTAGTTTTTTTTATAATTTGACATCTGTCAGTTGAAAGCGATTCTCCCTAGGGATGAAAAGTATTACTTTCATCCCGCTCCTTAGGCAACTTCAGACCTACTTTCAGAGTATGAGTAATGAAAAGTTCTTTCCACCTTTTTATCTAATTGCACTCATAATATGTATAAATATGCACAATCTTACATGGAGAACGATGTCAAATAATATGACAATACACTACGAATACAGAGAAAATACTGTTGATTTTATGTGTGCCTACTAACAAAATTATTGATCACTGTGTCTATACACAGTAATCAATAATTTTGTTAGTAGGCACACATAAAATGAATTGAATTGAATTAAACAAAATTTTTTTACACTCAAGTCCATACCCAAATCTACAAAATGAAGAGTAATCAAAATACTTACAAATAGAGTGTCACAAATGATATATCATTAAAATATATCTTTCTTTCTCCTCAGTAATATGATTCATCCCAAATACAATCTTCGCGTGTTTTCATATCAGTACTTGAATGATTCATCAACTAACTATATATACGCGCGCAGTGGTTCTTAACAGTCACTTTATTCGCATCAGTTTATTACTGCTACATGGCGAATTGAATAGTAGTTTGGTCGAAAATTGACAATGAACCTAATACCACTTCAAATTAAAAAACAAAAATAATTTTAGCATAAATTGATAATTTTAAGTCATCATTTTACTATCTACTTTTTTGTAAAGATTTATACAATATTTTAATAACATCTGATGGGTTAACGAGGCATCGGTGAGTCTAAAGTAAGAAAAAAAAATAGCTGCGAAATAATAAAAAAATGGACTTGGCTAAGACTGACAACGATTCAGAGCGCAGAAGCTTTGAGGAAGCTTTGGACCTTACTGGTGAGTGCTTTTTGCAAGCTATGTTTCATTTAAAGTTAGTTTCAATTCTTATTGTCTTTTTATTTATATTTAAATAACATAAAAATAAACGAAAATATATCTCACCTTGGCTGGTTGGACGTATCTTTGACAGTTTAATACAATCAAAGATAAGTTTTACATATGTAAGAGCAGATAAGAATCTAGGTATAAAGGCTATGTAACTGTGTCTACCTACGTACATCTGTATGTCAAAGACGAAACATTAACAATAAACATGTTTTAGGAAGACATAAAAGAGGTTTATCATGTTTTTTATTAGAATAATAATTATAACAAATAATAATAACAATATAACAAAAAAATATAAGGTAGACATTAAAAATACAAGTTTTCTTAAAACTATGTCATGATCACTCATGGTTTATGCCTGAACTAGGTAATTCTGTGTTTCAGGCGATTGGAGGTAACATTAATTGATTAAATATATTAAATAATCACATTTCATATTTATCTTATTGGTACATATGTAAAAAGGTGTATAAAATTATAATACATATCTTAACTTACTAATTGAAAAAAACCAAAATCTTAAACTTATTGGTACATGTGTAAAAAGGTGTATAAAATTATAATATCTTAACTTACTAATTGAAAAAACCAAGATTACAAAAATACGAACAATATTTACTTTAGCACAAGTAATAACATCTCTGTATCTTCATAGGACATAGCTTGTACAGTTTCCTTAAGGATTTTTTTGCAATTATTATAATTTAGGGAGTACATGCTCCCATTTTCATTTAGCCTGTTATAGAGTAGCGGTCCGAGGTACATATAAAATTTTGCTGTAAAAGCATGTTTTGTACTTTTTTGAGGGCAAACTATTTCTTTTCGTCTCCTTTTAGTAAATTCAGTGCTGCATGGAAGTGCTGCGTGTTGTTTTAGTACAGAGCTCATTACAAATAACTGTCGAACTGTTAGCACTTCACAGGATTTATACAGGAGGTTTGTGGGGAAAAGGAAAGGGCGGCAAGTAGCCACCTTGAGAATAGCTCTTTGAGCTCTTTCAATGGCCAATAGCAAAGTCTTACTCGCCCCACCCCATGAAGTGATGCAGTAAGTCAATATTGACTAACAAAGAGCAAAGTATACTTGACTAATTATTTTTGGATCTGCGATAAATCGTAGCTTTTTGAATATGTATATCAGCTTACGAATTCTATTATTTAGAGCTTCCATATGCAGTTTGAAGGAAAGGATTTCATCTAATATAATTCCCAGGTATTTTACTGTATCTGTCTTTTTAATATTAGGACATTTACACTGGTTATATCCAGAGAGTGGGCAACAATGAGCATGCAACGATAAGAGGATATTCGATATTTGCTTGCGCATCGAAAACTTAATGTAATTTGTATTCTCTGCATTTAGAGTTAGTAAGTTATTTTAAAGCCATTTATTTACAATATTAAAACCGTTTTGCGCAAGATTGTAGACTTCATATTCTGAGTCAGCCGAAAAAAGTAAAGCAGTATCGTCAGCGTAAGTTATGATAGTGCCATGCTCTAGCTTTAGATTGCACAGGTCATTTATGTAGATCAAAAACAAGGTGGGTTCTAAAATACTTCCTTGGGGAACACCAAAACATGTGTTTTTTTAAAAGCGCTAAGAATGTTGCCATTCTTTACGCATTGAGAACGATCTTCTAAATAACTTTTGAACAATTTCAGCTGGGTGCCTCTTATACCCATGATCTCAAGCTTGCGCAACAGAACTGGACAGAACTGCGAGGTCCAGGAAAATTCCTACTGTGTGGTTACCCATGTCCAGTTTCTGCGCTAGGTAGTCAGTCAGATGGTGTACCGCATCAGCAGTTGAAACTCCAGACCTAAATCCAAACTGCCGTACAGAGAGAATAGATTTATCTTCCAAATATTTTAACAACCTTTTGTTTATATTTTTTTTTCAATATTTTAGATATTGAAGGCAGTAGAGAAATAGGTCTATAGTTTGTCACTTGCTCTTTGTTGCCTGATTTATAGACAATTGGGACAGTTACAGCTTTTTTGAGACACTCTGGAAAATTAGCTGAAGATAAACAAAGGCGGAAAATACGAGTCAATGGCCGTACCAAAATGTCCTTTAATTTTTTGATAATTTTACTAGATATGTTATCCCATCCTACTGCACAATCTTCCTTCAAGGTCATAATTATACTTTCCACCTCAGTCTCGACAGTATCTAGCAGCGCAAAGGATGTTAAAGCAGTGCTGCATGTTAAAGGAGTGCTTGTTAGATTTTGTGATTGACACAGATTTTTTTCTGCCAGACACTTTCCAACATTAACAAAGAAATTATTTGCTATGTTAGCGGATTCCAGCGGTGACGAGTGTGCTTGTAATAAACCTAAAGATGACTCATATTGTTTCGTGCTATGCGTTGCGTTTTTAATATATTTCCAGATCTTTTTTTTAGTTGTTCCAGCCTTTTCCAATTCCACTTTGTCGTAGTTGCTTCTAATTTTTTTAAGGAGATCATTGCAGTAATTTCGATATCTTTTGTACGAATTTGCAAAACTGTACTGTCCGGATTAGATTTAGCTTTCACATGCAGTTTATCCCTATATTTCATACAGCGTATAAGACCTGGTGTAATCCATGGTTTTAAGTTGTGATTTTTGTTGCTCAACTGCGATATGATTGTGTTTTTCTGAATTGCATTTCGTAAGTTATCAAGTACATACATCATGCAAAACTGCGGGTCAGCGGAATTATAGACTGGATCAAAATTGATGACGCGTAAATCTTCTTCAAGTTTATTCATATTTAGTTTTGAAATATTGCGAGTGTCTTGTTTAGGTAATTTACGATTTAGGGTAAGTAGAGCAGCATAGTGATCGGTTATTGTTGAGTTAACAATAAGTGCAAGTGAAGGGAAATTCGATTTAAGCATAATATGATCCAAACAGGAGCCACTGTGATGTGTAGGAAAGCTGTGTGCTGGGAGCATGCCATGAAAGGCGCATAGGTTGAGGTAGTCCTGAGCAGACGCATCAGCAATTCCTGGTAGAATATTGATATAAATGTCTCCAATTACAACCGTGTTTTTGACGGATGGC
The DNA here is from genome assembly GCA_949152445.1 of Cerastis rubricosa. Classification (NCBI taxonomy): domain Eukaryota; kingdom Metazoa; phylum Arthropoda; class Insecta; order Lepidoptera; family Noctuidae; genus Cerastis; species Cerastis rubricosa. The sequence continues at coordinate 22,995,763 of OX424527.1, forward strand.
AGGGTTTGCAAGGTCTCATTCAAAGAGTCAGTAAAGAGGCTAGTATTTTTAAATGACGGCGGTCTATATAATGCTAATATCGCAAATTCTGATCCAATTGTAACTAACAGTTTGTTACATTCGTGCATATTACGTTCCTGAACAGAGACATTTAGATGATCTCTTGCATAAACTATCACCCCATCATTTTGGTTGTAATTTATAGTACTTTTATACATATTATATCCCGGTATTAATGGTATGTAATATTGTTTAGCAAGCCAGCATTCGGCTAAAACAAAAACGTCACAATTTATGTTTAACCGTTGCTGAAATGTAGTAAAGCAATCAAAATTCATAAAGACACTGCGAATATTTTGTGTTAGTATGGTTAGTGGGGTTTTATATTCGGATAGATATTGTTTGCAGTTTTCCGCTTCACAAACTTTGGACTCGGATACAGAGAAATTATCTAACTCATTAATCAAATTATTTATCATAATTGTAGTTAAAAATGGAAGTTTAAAAAAAAAGAATATTTTGTCAAAGGAGGCGAGCAATAATTGTAATTTTCGCTATAGGACATTCATTAGCTGCAATATTGGCTGCAATACAAAATCTTACATACCAGAAGGAAAACAACGGTCGTCTTTCCTTACACATTTACATAAAGATACAAATAGGTGTACCTACATTATGTTTACTAAGTGCAAAATTACTCATCAGTGACTGAATAAACAGGACTACAATTATGTAAATAGATACGTTTTACGGCCGCGTATCATATTTTATTCATAAAAAAAAAAACAAACACTGACCGGCAAATAGCAAAAAACGTAAGAAAATTTTAATTTCACTGGCCTCCCCGTTGCTTCCACTACACGGGAGCAAACCAATTACGAAATTTACGAATCAAAATCTAAAAAAAATATCTCAGTGTTGTCAACTCATTTTTTATTTTTCTACCAGGTTTTGGCAAATACAATGTAGGTATGCTGATAAGCTGCTGCTTCCTGATCTTGGGGATGAACATGGAAATATTTGGCTTCTCCGTGGCTCTGCCGGCAGTGGCTTGTGATATGGCACTCAGCGCTTCTCAGCAAGGGTTGCTGTCTGCTATACCACTCACGGGTAAGGAGTGCTCGTATGCCGTAATATTTTCGCGACCATTGGCGTAGGCGACATGCCATAGGAAAATCAAATGAGAGTTCTTGAGTTCAATTTTCAAGGTGAGCCAAGTTTGGTGTAGGCAGTGGCATCGCAAGGGAGGTGTGGCGTGGCCGGGGCTGTCCGCACCGAGTGTCACCCGTTTTGGGGTGACACCCGGTGACAACCTCAAGAACAAGATACAAACATTAAGAAATAAATAAAATGGCTAGCATAGCTGTCTACCCCCACAAGCACTAGCTCAGCTGTATGTATAATTCGGAAAAACTTTTCGAGATACTTAGACTGTGAAGACACAAAAAAAGCCGCTAATCTTACAGATTCTGATTGGCTATTTGTAGACTTTTAAAAGTTTCTGGTAAAATGGGATTTTACAGATTCTACTATAATTGTTAATGACGGTTTGCGTGTCCGTAGCTTCATGCGGGAGGAGTTTCAGTAAACTAAAATGAATAAAAACAACTTTCGGCAACAATGACTCAATCGCAGGTTAACAATCTTGGTATATTAGCCATAGAACACGAGGCAATACAAAATATATGTTTTGATAAGTTATTACGGAGTTTGCAGCTGTCAATGCAAGAAAGAAGAGACATTAATTGTAAGAAAAAAATATTTGTTTTTGTGTCTTACTTTTTATTGTGTTTTGTTATTTGTTCAATATTAAATATAAACATTAAATGATGGATCATTTAATGTTTATATTTAATGACGTTTATAATATAAAATTTGTTTTTAACTTTCGATGGGGTGACACCCCAACTTCCGCACCGGGTGGCACCCAAGGTAGCTACGCCACTGGGTGTAGGTAAAATTACCTAATTAATTAATTGTATGTACGCCACCGTTATAAATAGATATCTCTGTACCTAATTTATTTTCTAAACCTATTAACACCAGCTGTGCGTTTAATTTAATAAATATTTTTATCCATATTCTGCAGCCGTCATCTTTTCATCCTACCCATGGGGCCTGTGCGCTGATACCAAGGGTCGTCGGAAAACATTAGTTATTGCCATGTCAGCCAGCTACATCCTCAGCGTAGTATCAACTATGGCACCCAACTTCTTATTGCTAGCCATCTTGAAGTTTCTTTCTGTTTCATTGTAAGTTTAAATTGTGTGAACTACTTATTATATTGGTTGTCGAGGCGATTCCCAAAAATAAGGACAGATTTTTTTTATTGATAATTTCAGCTCCACATCTGCGAACGCAGCGGGTTTCGTCCTGCTTGCGGAGAGTGTGCCCCGCCGACATCGTACCAGGCTCATGCTTCTGATGGCCAGCGCCACCATGCTCACGCAGCTCATCATTAGCGGTAAAAACTTCATATTGACCATAAGAGAAATCAAAACATAAAAACACACGTCTGTAATCCCCTTAGCGTTAGACAGAGGTGAACCTTATAAAAAACATTTCACCAGTTATGTTTAAGTCCCAAATAATAGAGGACGAGCTTTTGCCACTAACCGGGAACAAATCCAGATTCCGAGGCAGCTACTACTGATTGCAATTTTGTCATTCTCTTATTGAATCTCATCATAAAATGTAAACCTTCAACAGGAAGATCGTTACATTTTGTGGTCGTTAAAAAACTAAAATATATATTAAATTATTATAGCATATATTATATCATATCTAAAATTATTTTACTAATTATTTGTTTCACAGCTTTCGCTCTACCAATATTTTCACTGAGCTTCAGTTACGAGATACCCTGGATGGGTTTGGTCTATAGACCGTGGAGGTTGTTGTTGCTAGTCATCTGTTTACCGAGCCGGCTCGGTATCTTATTTATTTATTTTCTGAAGGAAAGCCCGAAGTACTTGCTCAGTAGAAATAGGCACCAGGAGGCTTTGGAGGTGCTTAAGTCAATATACAAGACCAACACTGGTTTTAAGAAGGATTGTTATACCGTGAGTATCTGAATTTTTCTAGGATACTTATTAACCGTATGAAACTACTCTGCTTTACTTCTGCAACGTGCGAAGCGACGATACTGACGCGAAGCAAACAAGAGATGCGCACACGTCTCGCTTGACGCAAGGTGCTCCGCCCGAAGCCGGGAACGGGCCATAGATCGCATAATGAACTAGATTGTTCTAAGCAAGGAATCCAGGCTCAATATGCAAAATAGAATAACGAAACGGGCTCGTTATGAACAAGAATATATACTATACACTAGCTGTCCCGCGCAACTTGGTCTGCGTCACATTTTCCCCGTTTTTGCAACATTTTCCATTACTGCTCCGCTCCTGTTTGTCGTAGCGTGATGATATATTATTATAGCCTATAGCCTTCCTCGATAAATAGGCTATCTAACACTGAAAGAATTTTTCAAATCGGGTAAGTAGTTTCTGAGATTAGCGCGTTCAAGTAAACAAACAGACTCTTCATCTTTAAAATATTGGTATAGATATGTAAATGAGCGAGATTGAGTGAAAGAAATAAACATTTCGTTTTTCAGGTAAAGCACGTCTACCTCGAAGAACCGCCAGTGGACAGTTCTGAAACTTCAGTGCTGAAGAAGTTGTGGAATCAAACAGCTCCTCTGTTCAAACCTCCTCTATTGAAGAACTCCGCCATATTATACTACTTATTGCTAACTGCATACATGACGTAAGTTTTACTACTTGCATAATGTGTATAAAATAATTCATAACTGTCAAATAATGAACAAAGCCCCGAGACGTCAGATAGTTAAATAATTTTGCGATCTCTTAATCTTCTAATTTAAATGACAACCTTTGCTAAGGTAATCTCCCGATCACACCATCAACTTAATTATAATTTATATTTCCAGATCAACGGGCTACACAATGTGGGTGCCAACTATAGCAAACGCATATTTTTCTGGCGAGGAGGACCACCACGATCGCACGTTCTGCGATGTTGCGAGTCAGGGTATCAGGACTCATTCTAACAGCACTGTGAGTTCTGTTATGATCTCAACTATGTACCTATGTATATAATCTTAGTTTGCAAGACAATGGTAGTTTTATATCCATAAAAAAATATCTGCAAATTAAAAATAAACTAGTAACACTAAATCTAATACGCCAACACATTGAACCCAAATAACTAACAAAGAGTCCAAAAAAATACATTAATCGTTATTCTTTATTTCACAGGAATCTGCAGAATGCACCGGCAGTATTGAGCCAAAAGTATTGTACGCCAATATGGTATACTCCGCAGGAGCAGCAATATTATTGCTCCTCTTGTCTTTCCTGGTGGGGCTTGGCAAGAAAACGTTGACACTTTTAGTGTTCACTATTTCGTCCATCTGTGGTGTTATACTTCTCTTCATAAGAGTTCCAATGCTAAGCCTAGCATTATTTTTCTTGTTCCTCTATGTTACACTAATCTTAGGTAACGTTAATACGTATTTGGTCGAGTTGAACCCCACGCATTTAAGGTAATTTTTTTAAATAACAGTGTTGAGTACATATTTATTCGCTGTGACTTTTTAATCGCGTATCTATTGGTGATTTTCAACTCATTAAATTACCTGAAGATACTGTACCTATACTGCCATACAAAAAAAACACTCAAAGCGGGTAACATAAATTTTAACTGTGATTTTTATTCCAGAGGTATGACGACGTCCTTGTCGGTGATAGTAGCCCACGGCTCAGGCTTCTTTAGCGTGCAAATTATCGCCAGCTTACAAAAAGACTACTGCACGCCCATGTTAGGCGCATACGTTGCCCTAGTCATCTGTAAGTAGAATTTAAAAAACCGGCCAAGCGCGACTCGGACTTGCGCACGAAGGGTTCCGTACCATTATTTGTAAAAACGAGCAAAAAAATCACTTTTTTGTATGATAGCCCCCTTAAATATCTATTTTATTTTGTTTTTAGTATTTGTTGTTATAGCAGCAACAGAAATACATAATTTGTAGAAATTTCAACTGGCTAACTATCACGGTTCTTGAGATACAGCCTGGTGACAGACGGACGGACGGACAGCGAAGTCTCAGTAATAGGGTCCCGTTTGACCCTTTGGGTACGGAACCCTAAAAAAGAATAAGTATGGGGGCCAAACGCTACAATTTGTGACCTATCACGGCTTGTAAGGCTGTTCATTAAACAAAAGATTTGGCACACCTAATAATAAATCATCTCCCTGAAGATGCACACTAATGAGAAACTTTAAAAATGGTTACATTTATTTGACCGAGTGCTTCAGAATGAATTAAATGCAATAATTCATATTTAATATCTAGGTTTTTTATCGTTTCAGCTGGACTACTTGTTGCATTTCTTTTACCATCGGATACAAAGTCAAAAGCAGAGAAGAATAAAATTGGCGTAGTAGATCCATAGCACCAAAGTTTAAGTTAAAATAGTTTTCAGTAACACAATGCTAGTTTAATATTTTATTATTGTAAAGAGATTTATGTATTAATTTATTGTAATCACTTCTTCTTTTTATTTTAAATAAACCTAAACATGAATGTAATTGTTTTACTTTAAAAAAATACTGGAGGCCTTTAATTTACTAAAACATAAAATTATCTTTTTTTTTCAATCATTGAGTTAGGACGGAGAGCTATATACTGTGGAAATGTTTTAATTAACTAACAACGGACAAGTGGGCATTCAGTTCGCGTTACAAACACCACACTGCGCGCACGTGACTCAAATGTGGCCAGACATTGCACAAAATAGATTGGTTTCGAAGGAGAAAGTTAAGGCCTTTGCCCAGCAGTGGGACAAAGAATAGGCTAGAACAGAAAAAAAAACATTTTCTAAAATCTGCTAAATTGATAGTTTAAATATTGTTTTAACTGGTATCATTTTAATTTTATGCCGTCGGCTGATCTGTCAAAACTTTAACAGTACCTAACTGTCATTCATTTTTAGTGAAAAGGCTAGCGAAATGTCTGATTGTGCCGGTGATAATTCGAAACCACGAGTAGTGGTTTTAGGAGGTAATAAATTTCTTTTACCTAAAGTAAATATGCTGGAAACAGCATTGATATTGCTTTTACCGGTGTGAAGTGACGTTGTTATTTTTTTCTTTTTGTAACGGTCTCTTGGTGTTAGTCATCCGGCCTGAGTGGATTCTCTTTCGTCGGTTATAGGTGTGATTTTGATGCAGGGTGCGGTTTCATCGGGCGGAACCTTGTGGAGTACTTGATTACCAATGACTTGGTGAGTGGTCTGCGGGTCGTGGACAAAACGCCGCCCCAGCTTGCCTTCTTGAACCCAACACATAGCAAGATTTTTGAAGACTCTCGTATTGAATATAAGAGCGCGAATCTTATAAATCCTAGTAAGTAAACTTTAATTGTACGTTATCTTTATAACTATCTTTGAGTCTATTCTGGTTTCTGTGTAAATTCTAATTGGAATTAATAAGAGTAGGTAATATTATAATTACCTCACAAAACAAAAAAGACTTGTGTGCAATGGGTAGTCTTATCGCACAAGGCAATCTCTTAGAATACACCCTTTCCAATAATATTATATTTTTATACATTTAGATAGAATTTTCATTCAAGACTTTAATTTAATTTGTTATGATAATATCCACCAACCATTCCAGCACTTATGGTACTGCACTGTTACAATACATATACAGTATCACTTTTGTTTTGCATACTATGTCAAGGACAGAAAACACATCAATTTCAACTTTCTCACTATCTGTTAAACACTACAGATAAGATAAAAACTCTTTTCTAACTCTCAAAAGTTAATATAAATCATATTTGATGCTTTTGCTGTTATAATTTTGCTATTTGTAAAAAAGGTGATATGATACTGTAGGAAATTACTTTCATAAGAATTAAAAAACCAGCCAAGTGCGAGTCAGACACGCGCACCATTATTTATAAAAACGAAAAAAAAAAACTTTTTTGTATGGGAGCCCCCTCCATGTTCCTTCTTAGCCCTTTGCGTTCCAGGGGCACGGTATCTCTCTCTTCGCTGTCCGTCCGTCTGCCACCAGGCTGTATCTCATGAACCGTGATAGTTAGCCAGTTGAAATTTTCACAGATTATGTAATTCTGTTGATGCTATAACAACAAATACAAAAAATAGAATAGATATTTTAGGGGGTCTCCCATACAAAAATGTGATTTTTTTGCTCGTTTTTATAAATAATGGTACGGAACCCTTCGTGCGCAAGTCCGAATCGCACTTGGCCGGTTTTTTACTTGTGCATTCAGTTTTTTTCTTAACATGGCAGATATGCTCGGTACCGGGTCGCAACCCACCATTTGGGGAATGCTGCCCTAGCTCATTGAGAGCTGGTGTTATCAGACGCTAATGTTTGCTGATGATTTTTTATTTTATTTTATTTATTCGGGAAATTAAACAGTTATACATTAAAATCTTACACTAACTTATAAATTTACAAGGTTTATTAATGTATAACCTATGACATTTTCGACAAAATATTAAAAGTTATATCTAACAGTAATAATTAATAATAAAAATAAATAATTGGAAGAAAGCGGCTCAGAATCGTGACCGTTGGAAGGAATGGAGGGAGGCCTTTGCCCAGCAGTGGGACAATACAGGCTATAATAATAATATCTAACAGCTATTCTAAGATTTTAAAGCAGAAAAGTAGTTAAAAGTGAACTTAAACATAGACAGGCATGCAAACAACAGAAAAAGAGACAGAGAATGAGCAAATATTAAAATTATGATGATAGAACTTCAACTACCTGACCCATATTATCTACTTACATAGACTCCATAATATTCTGGACCATCAGTCAGTGAAACATTAACTTAGAAAATTCTACTAATATTATAAACACAAAAGTTTGAAAGAATGTATGTTTGTAACTCTTTCACGCATAAACTACTGAATGGATTTTGATGAAATTTGGTATGAAGATAGGTTATACCTTGGATTAACTATAGGCTATTTTTTGTATCGGTCTGCGCAGGTGAAACCTCAGGGCGCTGCTAGTAACTAAAATAAAGTTGAGAAGGTTACATACAATGTCGTAGGCTACGATTTATTTATACATGTTCCTTAGCACTTTGACCAAGCATAAGGGCTGGACTCAACTAATGCAGAGATGTGTAATAACGAAATTCTATTGGTGGCTTACAAACATCTATTCTTCTCTTGTCTCATCACCACTTTGTTGGAGTCAGGACCTTATTGCTTCCACTGAAGCTTTACTTTCATAATATAAGTGCAAGAAATGGGCAGGAACATGTCTTAAGGCAAAGCATATTAGCTTTAAACCCAAAACTAGAGCTTAAGATGCAATACCCATTTGACTAGTCAGAACTATATCAAAGCTTGATAGGCAAAAATTACCAAGCAACATGTTCCCAACATGTTGCTTGGTAATTTTTCCCTTTCAAGCCTCAATATGAAAAAATAACTCTATATTAATTTGTATTACAGCAATGTAATCATTATAATGCACAAAAAAATATCTTAATAATATCAACAGTATCTTAGTAGTAGCAACGGACAAATTAATGTCCACACAATTAATCATTACTCTCCAACTCGAACACACTCAAATATGTTTGTGTAATGCATTTAACTTCTGTAGAAGCCACTGATTATGTTATCAATGAACTGGATGATTCATATCCATGATGTTGTATTTTGACACATTTATCTCTTGTCACAGTTTCATTTGCGTGTCTGCAACATTTCTATTTTGTTTCTTAAATGTAAGTTGTGTACTTACATTTTTTTTAGGTACTGACTACTATTTTGGTCTAGTGGTTGCAAGCGCGACTGCTGAACATGTGGGACGAGTTTGATTCTCAGGTTGATCAGAATTTTGTCGGGACTTGTGCCTGGTTGGTATTGTTTTATCACCGCTACTCTCAAAACGGTGAAGGAAAACATCATGAGGAAAACGGCATGTCCTAGAACTAAAAATTCAAAGACATGTGACATCTACCAACTCGCACTGGGCCCGCGTGGTGGTTTAAAGCCCATTCCTTCTCATTGAGAGGAGGCTTGTGTCCCAGCAGTGGAAACATCATAGGCTGATGATGATGATGAAGTGCCTGGTTGGTATTGTTAGCAATGAGCTATTTCGAGAGACTTATTTATTTATTTATTAAGGACAACCACCAAAAACACAACCAGCTTACACCAAAAATACATGTTAAACTACTCATACTATTTTTACAATTTATAGTGTAGCCTTAATTAAACTTAAAGGCTGCCACGGCATGCATTTCTTTAACATAGAAGTATGAAAACAGAAGTTAAACACAACTGGCGAAATATAGGTGAACTATTTATTACACAGGCTAGGCGGAGATATATCACCTCTGCTCTGCTGCCATTTGTAGATCTTTGGCAGTTGTTATCAAGGGGTATTGTATTACCTAGCTCTAACTGGGATGAGGAGGTGAAGTTTTATTTACCAAATGTACCACAACGTGACCTAAATTAAAATCTTGACGGCAAGAAGCTTGATGTTATAGCGGAAACTGTATTCTTGGGGATTACTATCGATTCAAAACTGCAGTGGGGCGCGCACATTAGAACTCTTTCAGGAAGGTTAAGCTCAGCTGCCTATGCAATCAGAAAAATAAGGCAGTTAACTGATATAGCCACAGCTAGGTTAGTATACTACGCTTATTTCCATAGTATTATGTCCTATGGCATTCTGCTGTGGGGATCGGCAGCAGACGTTGATTCAATTTTCATACTGCAAAAGAGGGCAGTCCGCGCTATCTACAAAATGGGTCCTCGTGAATCCCTCAGAGAAAAATTTAAAGAAATCGATATACTGACTCTGCCTTCACTTTATATTTTAGAATGTATTTTATTTGTCCGCAAAAACCGAGGACTTTTCAAAATTAGAAGCGACTTTCATAATATAAATACACGCAGTAAACACGAAATTGTAATACCCAAATTCAGATTAACCAAAACCAGCAAGTCTTTTCTTATAAACAGTATACGCTTTTATAATAAGTTGCCGAAGTCAGTTACAGAACTGACCGATGGAAAGTTTAAAAATTATATTAAACGTGTCCTAATTAAAAAGCATATTACAAAATTAAGGACTACGTTGAAGATAGAGAAGTTTGGCTTTAGCCCCTACGCACATGCGGTGGCTGTGTATGTTAACTCACATATTTAAATGTGTGTAAACGAACCCACGATACAGGAGAAATTACTAGTGAGGGGCAAACTTAAAAAAAAAGAACACTGCCGTTCAGGTTCCCAAAGGTAAGAAACAGAAGTTAATTTCGCATTACATAATATTAGAGATAATGTCATGATAGCAGTTTATTCACGATACGCTCAAGTTTTATCTATTTGATGCCGGCTGTCCGAGCAACCACCTTCAAAAGATAAACGCATCTAAATTACCCAAGTCTAAGAAAGAAATAATACACACCTGCTTGCTTCCATGTCTTTTGAACCCAAAGAATTGTAAAAACCGCCTCTTAGGCAAAGCGAAGACGTTGAAGATAGGTTCTCTTGCTCAATAGCTGCTAAACAAGCAAATATTTCTAACTAGTTTTTGTCCGTATCTTGAAATTATCCTTCGAGAACATACTACACCGGGATTAAAAAGAGCCGTAAGACAAAATCCAGGGTTACATCATAATGAAGCAGGCACTTATTAAAAGCTAATAAAAACCAGCTAGTCGCCGAGCTGAACTTCACCTCGACCTTTAAACACATGGTGTATAGTCGACTGAAAGTTCATGTCATGGCTTTTAAATTTTACACTTCTGAACTTGGCTGTCAATATTCTGCGGTCTACCTCATTCACATCATCATCATCTGCCTAGCCTTTTCCCAAACTATCTTGAGGTCAGCTTCCAGTCTAACCGGTTGCAGCTGAGTACCAGTATTTTACATGAAGCGACTGCCTATCTGACCTCCACAACCCAGTAACTGGGTAATACGGTACCCCTTGGTAAGACTGAATGTCAGACTTTGCTTTTGACTACTCGTAACGACTGTCAAAGGTCTACACATGACAGCCGGGACCAACGGCTTAACGTGCTTTCCGAGGCACGAAGGAAACTCGGTATGTAATTTATGGTCACACATCCACGGACCAAACTCGTCAAGCACGGCTTAATCTTAAAGATCGTGATCGACCCGTGCGGCTGTTATTATTTACCCACAAGCTCCTCGGTCTAGCTCGTTTAATTAAGCTAAAATGTATTTTAGTAGGGAACATTTACTTAATATTTTGTAACCTATGCTGTGTTTCGATTTTGTAACCGGACACGTGAAACCATACGACTGCACTGCTCACCAGCTCACCTACCAATAACTGCGGTTACATATTTGTTACAATCTTGGGTTGTAAACCTACACATATGAAACGTATGGATCGTTACCTATGGAGAAGAACCGGTGGGAAACTACACGAAAATATTTCTATCATTTGCCTGCATCTTCGTTCTTTTGTGTATCCAGGGATAAAAAGTGTCGTTAATCCTAAATTAACCTAACCTACCTATGGTCCACCTGTGTGCCATTGTCATCGACATCCGCTTAGCCGGCGTCAAAAGGTGAGAGACAGACAGAGACAAACTTTGGGACTCCTTTTATTCATCATCATCATCATCAGTAGCCTATAATGTTCTCACTACTGGGACACAGGCCTCCTCTCAATGAAAGGGAGTCGGCTGTAATCCACCACGCGGGCCCAGTGCGGGTTGGTAGATGTCACATGTCTTCGAACTTTTAGTTCTAGGACATGCCGGTTTCTTCACAATGTTTTCCTTCACCGTTTTTGAGGGCAGCGGTGATGAAATAAATTACACAAAGTAATGCGCCTGCCTGGGTTCGAACCCGCGGTTTACTGCTCGTAAGTCGGGGCTGCCACCACTGGGCCACCGCTGCTCCTTTTATTAGTATGGATAAAATTCTGTCCCCTTAATTTTGTCACAGCACATGTCCTCCATTTGGCAGTCAACAATCCGTCGCCAGACACGTCATTCTGAAAACGCTCTGTGTCATTGCACTCCCAGATTACCTATACGAAGTTATTTGTGTATCCGTTATCGTCGTTTTAACCCGCTGTGTTACAAATAATGCAAAAAAAAATATGTAAATATGTGCACTAGACCACGAATGACGTACATCGGTCAACTTGTAGCTGTAACATGCAGTAGGCCACTTATTTTGGGTAGAAAGTCTTAATTTTTATAAACTAGATGATTTTTCCTCCTAGCGTTTCTTCAGCCTTGGTATGAGACGCTTTGCTTGCTTTCACTCACCTGAAAATTATCGATGATATTAATTTTAATCTATGACAATTTTGCGTAGTTGCATCAAAATCAGCTTTTTATACTTAAACCTTTTTATAGCCAGACCATTTTTCGTAAAAAGAACGTTTAAATGGTGAATAATGGATGGTCTGAAGAAATAAGTATTATTACTATTGCAGCCGTCGCTCATCTGTCTTAATGCAAAATACTTTGTCTTCCTGTCAGCCTCTCAGTTTGTTACCTTTTCACACCCTAGCGACCGATGAAAGCTGGTCCATTATAATCTTCTAGGATTGAGTACGCAGAAAATATTTTTGAAAATTCTTCAGAATAGACAGCTTAACCATATAGTTCGGTACGGGCCCCCAAAGGGGCTCGACGATCAAACCTCCGCTGGGTTGGTATCGGCCCCGAAAGGGGCTAGCAATTAAGTCACTCGTCAACCTCATAATTTATGCAAATATTTAATTTTCTGATTATCAAATACTATGAGTGTGCGTTAATTAAGAAAGTTGGATAAAAATCTCATATATCAACGCCATTAAAACTTCTGTAAATAGCGCGCAAGTATCTTAATTTACCCTTATAAAATTCAAGTGCATAAATAGGGTCATCGCCATTTTGACAGCTGTGCTGGTCGAGGCTAAAAATCATAAAAATTGTGGTTTTCGAACATTAGAGCTCCACTATATGGACAATAATCAACTCGTCATTTAATTATGCGGCGAATTGATCCATAGTTCAATTTAAATAAGCAGTGGTAATGATGAATTTTGAAATCTAAAGTGGAAGTTTCGCGCCAATCGTGCGTGTTTACAGTTTTATTCTTCACATATAACACACACACGCGTATAGATTCGGTAACAAACATGACAAATATCATTCCAAATATTATAAACCGCATGAAAATACCCAGATCTTAGCGTTATTTACTAATAGGGGACCACTAACACATAATATTCATTACCACCGCTCAATTTGTATTTTATAAATAGACGACCACTTTTTTTTTTAAATTATTGTGATGTGTGAAAGCGATTATGCCAATCGATTATTTTTTTGTAATCTTCGATCAACTCGAGTAATTAAATTCAGAAATGTAAGAAATCGATTGATGAAAATTAAAATAAATTTATTTTAAGCGTAAATACAGTAAATATTTATTATAATGTTTTTTAGGCTTTTATAATCGTAATCTTAATTGTTTTTCGTACATTCCGACCCAACAATAAACAGCACGGACTGATATTATGACTAAATTCGAGCCGGGTTTTTTTATCCATCTCAAAATTTAAATTTGGAATTCGTTCGCTGTTCTAATTTATATTGTTAGTCCGGGGCTTTTAGATTTGAACCCTGCATTAAATATAAACAGCGATCTTTTTCTTGAATCGTGTACTTGACCTTAGCTCTTCAAATAATAATAAAAAATTAAACATTTTCCGAGACCGGATCAAGCTGAAAAAGACGAAAACGCGTTTTTGTGAATAAAAACATGGAAAAAAAAGTTAACAGGACAAATTTAGTTACTTTCGGTAAAGAATTGGTGACAGTAATATATTTTTTCAGAATTAAACACTTTCGTCCACGGAAATTACGGTAAAAAAACATTTACGAAATTTTTGGATTGTACTTAAGGCAAAAATATAAACAGCGGTTTTTTACATAAAATAACTTAAATTAATATATTACACCGCCAATAAACAAAATTAAACAAATTGTACTACCGGAAGTTATTATTACCAGTTTTTTTACCATAGCGGTTGAGACAAAAAGGTAACAGGGTTTAATTTAGTTTAACTTTCATCTAAAGGCTATTTCTAACCTAATAACATGAAAATTAAACACTTTAAAGCAAATCGTGAAAAAGAAAACAATTAATGTTTACGTAAAATACGACTGCAAGCTTTTTTCTTGTATTTCGCGCAGCACTTTCATAGGAATTTGATCTTTCCGAAATAGAAATAAGGTGTACAATCGCGTAACTCAATAAAACACCGACTCAAACAACAACACAGTCATACGCACACAATGAACGCAGCGCTTATCTTGTTTACGCATACTAGCATACGCCGTACGCCGCACGCTGCTTAGCGCTGACACCGTGCATCGTAATTTAATTTTTACTTTGACAATATTAATTATCGCTCTAATTTGTTTAATTTTGGGGGATTAAGGTTTGGATTTATATATTTCTCATTATTAAATGAATTTAAATCCTGTTACATTTTTGCCGTAAGTAGTATTTAAGATTTTTTGATTTTCTTAATTTTCTGTGAAGTCCGGAGCAGAATTTGTTTAATTTTCATAATAATAGTTAGACATGGTGATATCAATCATTTTAGCACTATTTTTGTCCTGTTAATATTTTTGCCTTAAGTACGAAGTCAAATTAAAAGATTTTTTAAAAAAAAAACGAGTGTTTCGTGGACGAAAATGTTTAATTTTCTGACCTACTTGTAGTACTCAAGCTGTTACAAATACTCCAAATAAACATACCTGTTTATATTTTTTTCCACCAAGTTAAATACATATTAGACGTTTTCTTAAAAAAAACATATACGCGGAGGTGAACTTTTCGCGGGATACAGCTTAATATACTCTCCTGTCCATACCCTACACATTCAATGGAAAAAATCGCTGTTTTTAATTAATGCAAAGTTAGCCTAATATTCGGCGTAAATTCCCCGGACTATGTAGGCATTATTAACTATTATAGATAATTTATTGTAATTTTGTTTTGAACTTTCTGAAGATTGGTAGATTGCACAGGATCTCGGTAAGAACAGTAAAAAAATAATTATGTAGTTTGACTATGGTTAGGTTGGGTTGGATAATGGGTATTTACTCTTTACTTTATTTATCAGCCTGTTCTGTCCCACTGCGGGTAAAGGCCTGCCCATGTCTTTCCAATTTAGTTTATCTTTTGCCTTCACCGTCCAATACTTTTAATCGAAAATATTTTTTTATACCTCAAATTATACGAGTAAGACTCTTACTCGGGAGTCTTACCGTATACTTTCGATAGTTTTGTTTAAAGTGGGTCATTTTTCATTTTTGGGGTAGCTAGCCTATCTAAGTAGATACATTATTTCCAGCGCATCTAAGGTACCTACTTTTTGGAAGGGTGTAGTAATATGTATTTTACACATATTTGGCAATAGACTGACTCCGTTTTACAGACCTCAATACGATACTGAAGATATTAACCTCAAATTTATCGTATGTAACAGATCCCGTGACATATTTTTCACAATAAAATCGAACGCTGAAAGTTGATGAAAATTTCGTGAAATTCATGACAATTCGCATCACCCCGCCGATTCAGCTGATGTGTCATGTGTCAAAATCTTGTCGGGCATAGTGGTTAAATAAACCACGCGGTAGTAGAACCACGTTTCATATGTAGCTGAGTGAATGATTCACCAGAGTTTCGGCTAAGCTAATTTTGAATGTATAATGTATACTAACTACATTCAAAATTAGCTTACCTACCATTACCTACCTACTTTAGCTACTGCATAACATTGTCTTTGTAGCATTGTATTTTATTAATGTCGCCTCTAATCATAGGGAAAAATTAAGTTTTCCTCATAAACAACATAACAACTAAAGGTATGCTGAATTAAGATACGAGTAACACACTTGAGTTGCAAAATTTTATTAACTTTGTCGTAAATCGGTACTTCATCAAACTGGCGAGTTATTAGGTATAGTTAAAAGTAATAAAAAAATAAGAAAAACCATTTAAGCCATTTTCAAATAGTAACCATGGGGTTTCTTGCCGGTTCTTCTCCGTAGGAAACTACCAACCCGAACGGAACACCTTTTTGTCGACGTTTTATAAGTGCCCAGTGAAATAAAAATATTTTGATTTGATTTGAATCGTCATAAATTAATAGCACATGACTTGCCTCGACTAACCTGGAAGTGTTTATACTGACTCCGGACCCAGCAACGAAAACCTAACCTAATAGCGAGCTAACCTATTGCCATCAACCGCGCCACAAATACAAACAAGCAAACAAAAAAAAACTGTTGGAAAAACCGAATAACACTTTGTCTGCACCTGGGAATTGAACACAAAACCTCATGCTGATCAGTAACGTTGACGCTGAGAGCAGCGGTGGCCCAGTGGTGGCAGCCCCAACTTACGAGCTGTAAGCCGTGGGTTCGAACCCAGGCGGGATTGTGAGGAAACCAGGTCCTAGAACTAAAAATTCGAAGACATGTGACACCTACCAACCCGCACTGGGCTCGCGTGGTGGATTACAGCCCACTCCCTCTCATAGAGAGGTGGCCTGTGTCCCAGCAGTAAGAACATTATAGGCTAATGATGATGATCAGTAACGTTTGCGTTGTTTTAGCCCGGAAACACGTAGTTTATCTAAAAACTGCATGTTATCCTACTTACTATTTCCTGAAACAAACATAGGGAATTAATTTGTAATGTCTGTCAAATAGCACACGTTTTCAACTTCATATATCTTCAAATTAGCAATTCTTCTACAAGAGTTTTCGCCGTACTATAATGATGTCATCTAGCCGATTTTGGCCACAACGATAGCTTGCGGTAGCTTTTCAGGGTGATTGTTGAGAGCTTTGGTGTGTATCTTTCATGGGACGTCTATAAAGCTTATGTTTTGGATCCTCATTGTTTGTAATCGGACCGACTAGTATCTCTGTGTACTTCATTTAATAACACTTTCGGCTTTCGGTGCTAGGCACCTAGCATACGGGTCGAACAATAACTTGTTCGTGAGCTCGCAACCCGCCTTCCGAGTCGTCGCTAAACGTAGCTATAGATGACTTGCTGGATTAATTGAACTTGGCTGCGAAAGAGTTCAAAATCAAGTCTTGACTCAATTCGAATCTCAAATCGAGATTCCGGCCCCGAGCATCTTTAGTTGTAGATTTTAGAAAACAGCTGGCTTATCATGACCTCTTAAAGCAGTATTGTTTTACTCTTATTTCAGTGTGGGAAAGAAACGGAGCTATACAGGATGTCTAGCGCCATTTCTTTCCTCCCTCACTGGAAAAGGAGTAAAACAATAATGTTTATGACGTCATGGAAGTCACCTTTCCGTAGACTAAACAGCTTGCCTGCGTCCTTAGTTGGAAAGCCAATGCACGACACTTTGTAATAACATAGCTATGCTTATGCCAATTAAAATTCCACTCATCGATGCCATAAGAGAAATCTCCCATAAGATAAAATAAATCTAATTATAATGGCATTTATTCGTAGGCTGTTGACTTGAGTGTTAATATTCAAAGTAACTCGCACAGTGTAAAGATAACCAGTAAACCAACTAGACCTAAATGTGTAATCAAACGCGCGTGTTGTTAGGGATGAGAACTAAACTTTTTGTCCTGTTAAACCATCAAAATTCACCTGCCTTTATGCCAATCTATTTGGGATTGGGCCCAAAAACATCTTCTTGCATTCTTCTCTATTACTTGTCATCTCATTAGAGACCTTTCTATCTTATATATATATATACAGGGTGTAACGGAAAGGGTATATACATACTTAAGGGTGTGCTACAGACCATCAAACTGAACATGTTCCTACACCGGACAGACAACAAAGGCGAAAAAATTATCTGCTGTCCCATACAAAATTTCAATAGCTATTCGAACCAAATGTATGAGGCAGCTGATATTTTTTTCGCGTTTACGATGTTTCTCCGATGCAGAAACACGTTCAGCTTGATGGTCTGTAGCACACCCTTAAGTATGTATATACCCTTTCCGTTACACCCTGTATATATATATATATGATTCCTTCACACAGTCTGGTCTTCCTCTACTCTTATATATCAACTTGTTACACCACACGGTTTAAACGTAACCGCTTTAGTTCGATACCACAGCTCATTATAATAACCTGTTATGCCTAGAACTCGTGTAAACGCTTTGCAAGTGTGTGTTAGACAATTCCGCCCGTTTGTTCCTAGTTGAAATACTGTATGTTAATACACATACCTCTACAGTGACTCAGACGCATGCACTGAATACTAACAAGTTCATAAACAGATTGTTGATTTACCCATGAGGATATTTAGGCAGGAAGGAACACGGGAAAAATATGTAGTGTTTCTAGGTATTGTTTTTGATCTAATTGTCATTGTGTGAATTATTAAAAATAAATATTTACCTATAGCGTTTCCTGATTGTCCTAGGAAAACAACAAAGTTAGTATTAGGTTACTAGGTTATTGTTAATTAATAGAATTACTAATTTAATTTACTTAGGAAATGGTTAAAAATACTAGCTTACTTTTTTACATTTGGCAAAAACACAGAATTTTGGTGTGCTATTCAACCATTTTTTTTATTCTTTTTATTTAAAATTTCTGTTAGATTGATTTGCCTAATTCCAAGCTTACCTCGCTATAGATAGGGGTAAAATATGCCCAAGTATACGATAGATAAAAATGCCAAAATCAACGCTTTTGGTTTACTTAAAGTACCTCATCATCAACATTTCAGCCGAAAGACGTCCACTGCTGGACATAGGCCTCCCCCAAGTGTCGCCACATTGACCGGTCCCGTGCGACTCGTATTCAGCGGATGCCCGCAACCTTCACCAGGTCATCGGTCCACCTAGTGGGAGGCCTTCTAACGCATCGTCTTCTAGTTCGCGGTCGCCGTTCCAGAACTTTTCGGCCCCATCGGCCATCTGTTCTGCGAGAAATGTGCCCTGCCAACTGCCTCTTAAGTTTGGCAATCATATTACGTCGGTAACCTTGGTTCTCTTGCGGATGTCCTCATTTCGATTTGATCACACAAGGAAACTCCGAGCATAGCCCTCTCCATTGCCCTTTGGGTGACTTTAAGTCTTCTGATGACGCCCATTGTGATCGACCACGTTTCGGTCCCGTATGTAATCACTGGCAACAGACACTGGTCATAGACTTTCGTCTTGAGACACTGCGGTAAGTTGGACGAGAAGATACCAGGCAACTACTTCCCGAACGCTGCCCAGCCGAGTCGGATTCGACCGGTAAAGTTCCTACAGTTAAATAAATATTAAATATTGTTTTTTTTTATAATCAAGTCAAAATCCATTTTTTATGAAATTCCTTGACTGCTGACAGTAATTTCCATAGGCATAATATTACATACACAAATGTAACTCGAGCCGTACGTGGGACGCACGTGGCGCCGCCATAACTCGTACTGGATACGTCCTCATAATTGTGCATACAATGCGCTAGCGCAACAGCAGTACCTGCCAGTTATGAATATTATAAACATTATACTCATACAGTTGTATTGTTAACTGTATTTATTGCTTCATAGTTCCTTGCTGATAGACAAATAAGAATGTTTATTTTACTAGCGGTTGCCACTGGCTTGGGATAAACTAGGATGAAAAGTAGGTATCCTCTATCCTAACGCAGGTCATATTCTATCCTTATCATCATTGTCACGAAATCCTCAGTCGTGAAGACGTGACAAAGAAACTCTCTTTCACATTTTTATATAGTAGTTCAGTTACAAGTAGGAGACACTTGTGTTCATAGTTTGTTAGTTGTTTGTGTTTGCCTCTTAGTTTCTCGACGCTAAACTTTTAAAAGAGTTTAAATTTAATTGATTTTGTGTGCGGGTGGTAATAATATTCGTTAATATTGAATATTTCCGCTTTTATTTAATTTATGGTGAGAGGAAACTTCTGACTTCTGTTGATGCATATGTATACTTGTATGTATAGCGCTTGACCATTGTTTGAACCCGCAGTCTAGCTTGTGCGTTATGACGAAATGACTCACGAAAAACACAATCACATGTCTCACAAGTCTACAACATATACAACTTATTCTTTAACTATAAACTTGTAGATGTTTGATTAACTTGAAGAAGTTTACGGTTAAGATTTGAATATCTGTGTTATTTCTTCTAATCCTGTATTACTATATATTACCGTGCCCCAAAGTTACTCTTTATCATTGTGGCTAAGCCACGCCATCTGCAGAATAAGATTGCATAAACAATTTAAGACACAAGAACGTTTAGCCCATTTCCGCCCAAACTTAAAATTATGGCATATCGGGGAAATCCAGGTACCAGCAAGCTTAGACTTTAGAGCGCCCTTCGTTCAATTGACCGGCGACCTTAAAAAGGGTCATACTGATGGGGCGGTGGCGCAGCTTGGGAGACGCCTATATCCACCATAAACTGACTTGGAACTCCAGGATAGATGACAGTTCCTTAATCCAATATTTAAAAACAGTACCATTACATGACGCTAATCCCATCCCCACCTTATTATATTCTCGCTTTCAACACCACCTTCTTCTTTCCAGCATCATGTGCAAATGCCCTAGACCCAGGCGACGGTGCACCATGGGGCCTGGTTGTCAACTGTGCTGGCGAGACCAGGGTGGGGCAGACGGAAGCGGTGTACTCCGAGGGACTCTTCACGCTAAGCACCAACGTGGCCAAGCAGTGTGCAAAGCTGAAGGTCGACAGGCTGGTTGAGATCTCGAGTGGGCAGATGCACAGTAGTGATAAGGTTGGTGGCTTTTTGATTACTAGTTGTCCCGTGCAACTTCGTCTGCATCTCATTTTCGCCGTTTTCGCAACATTTTTCGTTACTACTCCGCTCCTTTTTACTTACTACTCCCCTTCCCGTGGGTGTCGTAAGAGGCGACTAAGGGACTTGCCAGAGAATGGGCAGCAGCGTTCTCTGTGCTTTTGTAACAACCGTACTGCGATCGCCAACCCGCTTGCCAAGCGTGGCGATTATGGCAAAACCCCCCTTATGTCATTGGGCGATGGGGGAGGCCTATGTCCAGCAGTGGACGTCTTTCGGCTGAAATGATGATGATGATGATAGATGTGATACCGATCATAGTGCGTGCATGATTAGATGTATGGACGTGGACGAAGCAAAAGAAATTTGTAAAGGTCGCAGGCAGGTGGCATTCCGGTAATTCTGCCTACTCATGGGGAAAAGACGCTAGTTTATGTAGGTTTTATTTATCTTTTCATTTAAGCCAAAAATCGAAATGCGGGAAGAGCTAGTAACTACAAACTTATTTAGAGCAAGTACGGATGACTAGCCAATCCTTGGTGTGGACAGTCAGCTATAAACTATTAATATGTTATTATGAATCTCTTATTGACCCGGGTCACTTTATCGTCGACGGCGGGCGCTGCTGCGGTAGGACAGGTAGGTATACAAGGTGTTGTTTTGCAACCTCGTCAAAATTCAGGAGTTGTCACAAAAGACATAAATAAACAATTTTAATTACGGTACCTAGTTAAATATTAATAAACACTGATTTTTTTGGTTGTTTAAGTTTGTCAGCATATCAGAATAATCCCTTGAACGTGGTTTTGGGAATAAACTATCGAATAAATGTTTGATATTGTTTGTATGTGTGAAAGCGCGGTTACAGGGCAAGAATTAGACGGGCCGCGTTTAAAACACGGGTGGTTCACACTTACCGATTTCCGTAAATAAGAAAAAGAAAAAAAAGTGATCTACCCATTTTATTATTGATTCGGGTCGAGAATCATTAACATAGTTACCTCCTTTAATTTGACGAGGATGCAAAACAACACCTTGTGTAGGGTGAAATTGAAGTCATGGGCATTATTTTAACCTAAGGCACTACTCACGATACTGATTCCATTAGGGCTATTAATACGCAAATCAAAAATATTATTACTTAATGCAAGTACGGAAAGAGTTACCGCACAATGACAATGATGCGTACAGCGCAGCGGCGCGGCCGGCGTACGGCGTAGTGTAGGCACCAAAGGCGGCAGCATTCGCTATCGCGAATATCGCGATGCGCAACTTCCGTACTTGCATTAATAATATTTTTGATTTGCGTATTAATAGCCTAATGGAATCTGGGGGTCTACTCTCTTTCTCCGAAACGTAAATTCGGCAACGAACGAAAATTAAACGTAGTTAAGTTTGTGACCCTAATCTATATCGTTTGCGAACGCACATAAAAAGTTCGAATTCACAGACAATTAACGTGAACGAATGTATTCAATTTTATTGTGTGCGTCCGCAAATGATATAGAATAAGGTCACAAACGTAACTACGTTTAATTTTCGTTCGTTGCCGAAGTTACGTTTCGGAGAAAGAGAGTAGACCCCCAGTATCGTGAGTAGTGCCTTAGGTTAAAATAAAGCCCATGACTTCAATTTCACCTTGTATAATATACACGTAATAGAAAATAGGCTGGTCGGTCTAGCATAGCATAGAGCCTGACAAGGTCCTATATTACTTTGATAGACCGAAATAAAGGTGAATGCTTTTGGTCGTCTTGCTCGAAGATTTTATTTTTGAGTCAATTGAAGAGCTTTTCATGTCTATCTTACCCCTTTTATAAATACAAGGAGCGGTCTTGTCATGCTAGGCACATTTTACAGACAGCATCAGTATGTGCTAACCCCTCAACACTGCGTCCGAGGAGGCCGGGGGGGTTATTATGTCTCGTGACTGGGACTGTACCTACGCGTTTTTTTGTTTTTGTTTTTTTGACTTTCAAAAGTGCCTGTAATGGTCTAATTGAAATAAATGCTTTGATTTTGGGTAATTACTTAATGGATCTGTGTGTACGTCTAGCAATTAACTGGGAAAAGCATGAATTAATTAAATTATCAAAATAATATCATGTAGACTGTAGCGTATTTATTGTGACGTTTATAATGTAAATAGAATACCTTATTAAATAACGTACCTTAATTAAAATATTAACAGCCCCATAAAAATAGATTACACCCTCCACTCAATACACTCTCAATTTACGAGCGAACCAATATTCATTATCGTTAACGATATTAATAAAAGCATACTCAACTCTGGCTGGGTACTGCGACGAAATGGTTAATCAATTTGTTAGTTATCGGGGAGTGATAATTACCGCAGGAATCCGGTCTGGCTTGAAGAACTTGTCCGCTGGTGACATTGATGCAGTGACGCCATCGATCAGCTCGCTAGGTGGTGATGTCATAGCCTTCTTTCTCTACATGATTGTGAAGAACGAGAATTCTGTTTCAAGTTTTCACGGTTTATAACTAAGCTTACACTGTCACTTATGTGATATCTTCCGTGATTATTATTTATTAGCTGCCCCGCCCGTCACATTTTCCCCGTTTTTCATTGCTGCTGCACTCCTATTGGTCGTGGCGTGATGATTATATAGCCTATAGCCTTTCTTGATAAATGGGCTATCTAACACTGGAAAGAATTTTTCAAATCGGACCAGTAGTTCCTGAGATTAGCGCGTTCAAGCTAATAAACAAACAAACTCTTCAGCTTTATTATTAGTATATATATATATACAAGGTGTTGTTTTGCATCCTCGTCAAAATTCAGGATGTTGTCACAAAAGACATAAATAATCAATATAAATTACGGTACGTAGTAAATTATTAAAAAACACTGCGTTTTTTTGTTGTTTAAATTTGTCAATATTTCAGAATAACCCCCTTAACGTGGTATAGCGATTATAAAATTATCGAAAAAACGTTTGAGGTTTTTTGTTTGTGTGTAAGCGACGTTATAAGGCGGGGATCAGACGGCCCGTGTTTAAAACACGGGTGGTTCACAGTTACCGATTTCAGTAAATAAATAAAAAAAAGAAAATTACCTACTCATTTTATTATTGATTCAGGTCGAGAATCATTAGCATAGTTACCTTCTAGAATTTGACGAGGTTGCAAAACAACACCTTGTATATAGTGAGCTCCCGATATTTCGAAGCTTTCGCAAGCGCATTGATCGTAATTCTGCGATAATGGCGCATAAGTTTAGAGCAAGAATTGTTTCATTTATTCAAGCTCAGTGTTAACAATGCGGCCTCCTTGCACCAAACTGGTGTAAAAATAGCCTTGACAAAGAGAGACTCCTGCTCTATCCGTCATTGCTACTCAACCGATCATCATGAAACTTTGTACACATATTCTTGCAGGTATAAGAAGTAACATAGGGTATATATCATCACGCTACGACCAATAGGAGCGGAGCAGCAATGAAAAATGTTGCGAATACGGGGAAAATGTGACGCAGACGAAGTTGCGCGGGACAGCTAGTCTTTCATATGTTTCAACTTTAAATGATGGAGTGAAACAATTTTTTTGTTGTAATCTATTTACAGTCAGGAAAAGTAATTGTTATGGAAATGGACAGACAACCTATGTCATTTTGCCGGGTATAACCATTTCATACAATACAACCGTTTAAGAATGACAGTTGTTATTTGTTTTTATTTCCTGATTTTCTGATATCTATCAGTCAGGAAGGTGATGAGCAATTATATCCATTTAGCTCGATCCGGGGCCATGATAGTGACCTTAGCCAGTTGCTATCAGCCAGACAACCCGCTAAAATAGTTGTTCTATGCAGGTGAAAGATGAAGGCTTCCAGGCGCACTTCTCAACATAATTTTGTGAATGGGAAAAAAATCAATGCAAAATTTGCCGCTTTCTGGAACGAGCAAACTGCTGTAATTGGTGACTGTATTATCGATCGATAATTTTCTTTCCAGTGACCGGCGGCGGGGTAATCGTGTAACAAACTCAAATTCCCAATAAATAATCTTAAATAGATTTCACAATACAATTCGAAAACATTCATTGCGTTGTCGAGCAGACGAATTTTTCAAACATAGTAGTAGCTACGTATTACGATTGTCTTTAAGATCCTTCGGGTTGCGATAAAATAGAATATGATTTCTAATGCACCCTTGCATATATATAACCGTGGTAATCGGGGCCTAACTTAGGTAGGAGTGGACCGATACTAGTGAAGCGCATCTTCCAGAGCGCTACTCAATCGTACGTTGCAATGGCTACCTACCGTGGCAGCCCTATGACCTTCCTCTACGACACAGGATTGGACTGCGGTGACATCGCATCAGAAGCTGACGCTTGCACCGCAGTTAGTGACGGAGTCAAGGTGATACGGTTGCTCAGTACCTCTGAGCGCAGCCTATCAAGTGCACATCGTCCAACATGGTGATGATGCACCTGATCACGAGCTGTTGGCTACGAGTTTTAGCTGATTAAATCCTTAGCAAACAATAATAACAACAATATAAAATTTTTCTAGCCCCAAAAAGAAGACTGCGCAGTAGAGCCATGGACCACCGAAGGTAAGATGAAGAGCAAGGTGGAGAAAGAGCTGAAGAACTTGGCGGGAGAGCTGAACTACACCATCATCAGGCCAGCCATTGTGTACGGCATCGGGGACCGACGGAGTTTGAGTGAGTAGTTCTTATAAAAGTAATTTTCTTTACTACGCACGACGCGCGAAGTCAGTCAAGCTTATGCATTAGTATAAGCGGATTTCTTGTGTGCAAATACGAGTATATACAAAGCCATGTTTGGTGGCTAAATAAAAGTCACACGCCCTAAGCGCTATCTTCGCGGAACAATTTGGGCAGCTATGCATTTCCTATACTGGAGGTCCTCTCTTTCTCCGAAATGTAACTTCGGCAACGAACGAAAATTGAACGTAGTTACGTTTGTGACCTTATTCTATATCATTTGCGGTCGCACACAATAACATTTAATACATTCGTTCACGTTAATTGTCTGTGAATTCTAACTTCTTGTGTGCGTCCTCAAACGAACGAAACTCAAACTATAGATTTGGGGCACAAACGTAACTACGTTTAATTTTCGTTCGTTGCCGAAGTTATGTTTCGGAGAAAGAGAATAGACCTCCTGGAAATATTCTTGCTTAATTTAAAGTTTTATCGCAATCGGTTAGCAAGACGACAGTTCATTTCTGATGTATAATATTGGTATGAATAATTATGTATTAAACTGCATTACAACGTGAATAAAGTTCCTAATGAATGTTATTATTAGTCTTCAAATCCGTCCGTTATAAAGGAAAGTGGATTACCACGGACAATTAAACATTCACCGTAGACCGTAATCCACTTCGGTACCGTACATCAACTTGTACATATTTTATTTACGGTTCTTTGCGCTTGTTGAGATTCTTATTAACACTTTTTATTAGTTTTATCTACTTTACCAAAATTTATAACTAGATCATAGCGATCACATAATATCCCGCCTGCAATTCCCGAAGGTTTAGGCAGAGGGTACATTTCCCCAGTTGTGTTTAAGTCCCATGTAATAGGGGGGAGCCTATTGCCATCAACCGGGATTTGTATCCAAACTCCATGACTGCTTTTGAAAAATTCCTCATGGAAAGATCCAATTACACTTTTCCCAAACCGAGAAATGAACCCAGGGCCTCAAGTAACAGTCCACTAGACCAATGAAGCAGCGATACGCGATCATAGCATTTTTTAATGTTATATAGTTTTTTGGGGTTCCGTACCTCTAAAGGAAAAAACGGAACCCTTATAGGATCACTTTGTTGTCCGTCCGTCCGTCTGTCTGTCTGTCAAGACCCTTTTTCTCCGGTACGCGTGGAGGTATCAAGCCGAGTCCGACTCGCACTTGGCCGTTTTTTTTTACCTTCAGCACCAATTATACTAGCTATTACAGCTTATAATTGAATACTGCCATAATTCGACCTAAATTCTCTTAGATCTACCAATGGTAGAAGTTTACATGGGTCTTCTTCATCATCAGGCACTCACTTCTTCATCAGGCTGCGTACACCCTAAATACTAAACACCCATTCTCTCCACAGCACCCCGCCTCCTATACGGCGGTATCTACAAGCACCTGAACGAAACCATGAAGCTCCTCTGGACAGCCGACCTCAAGATGAACACGGTCCACGTCCGGGACCTCTGCCGGGCTATATGGACGCTCGGCCGGAAACCGGACGCCAACAAACAGACGTACAACGTGGTGGATGACGCAAACAGTACCCAGGGAGCGTTAGCTGAGCTGGTCGCTGATATCTTCAAGATTAATCACGATTATTATGGCACTGCTATCTCTACTCTGGCTAAGGTAAATTACATTCGTTATTTTGTTTCCATACTTGTAAACAAACATGTGTTTTAGAGGAGTATCAGAACCTAAAAAAAATGTGATATTATTATTTTAATTTAATATTGTGAAGATGTTGCACCTCATAAACTTTACCATCGTCAATGGCATTATATCTGCCTGTAGTTACGTGAGTACTTGACCGTATGCTTCTATCAGAGCGCAGAGATCGTGTAGCTAAATTTAGGGCCAAACATTTCCAGCCAACACATATAAAACTACTCAGAGATACAAAACTATCATGTCACAAAATTACTGAAGTTTTCTCAAGTACCCACAGTAAAAAGTAAGAGTTTTGTTCAATATAATTTCCCTTTATTACAATCCATTGTTATTTGGATATTAGTCCTTAATTTTATAGTTGAAGCCGGTCTTTTGGACCTTACTTGCTAATAATTGAAATTTTTGTTTCCTATACGCCGAGAGGAAGACCCTTTGTCATATGAATAAGGTTAATTACGTCTAGGTCCTTTATGATATTCTTTAAAGAAATATCGAAGTAACCAATGCTTGTTCCAGACCGACATAGCCTCAGTGGCCGAGGAAGCGAACGACAAGCACCTCACAGCCTGGGCGGAGATATGCCGCAAGTACTCGCTGGAGCACACTCCGCTGGAGCCGTCAGCCGGGGCCGAGCTCCTGCTCAACAAGCAGCTGTGCCTGGACGGCAGCAAGGCGCGGCAGGTCCTGCAGCTCGACGTGCCGCAGCCTACTGTCGACAAGTTGCGTGAGGTGAGTCGAGACTACCGAATTCTAACTACGCCGTTGGTCTTATGGTCACCTGGGTTCGATTCTCGAATGGGGATTGAGTTTTCCATTAGGAATTTCGCGGTAGTAGTCCGGTAATTGGAAGCTGGCGGTATGATACTCCCGTGCCTCGGAAAGCACGTTAATGATATGAGACGAGAGTGAGGGAAGAGAGAGTGTAGCTCTGTCTAAGCACACACTTGTGCACTATAATATCTCCCGCGCCGAAGGCTTTGTTTAGACTGGCTGCCGTGACCGAAAACGGTCAGGAGGACTATCATTAGTAAGGTTAGGTTAAAATTGTACTTTATTTTACTTTTTTATTTTTTATTAATTGTACTTTATTTCTCGACATTAAAAGTACAATTTCCGCTACCTCAAAACAAACTGGCAAATCCGCTCAACCCTTCACGAAGACTCATTTCTATGAAAACGCTTCCATAGACGAGGAAATTGTCGCCTGTACCCGTTTTCAGTAGCATCGATAACGTCAGAAAGATACGTTTCAATACGACTTTCTAATTTTAAGTATATAGGTTCGAAGGGACCTCGACGCACAAACGAATACGACCTATTCAATCATCATACCTCTCTCTCTCTGGGCTCTGTATGGTGTCGGACGTAAAGAATAGCACCATCCCATATCTTCCCGTGGGTGTCGTAAGAGGCGACTAAGGGACTTGCCAGAGAATGGGCAGCAGCGTTCTGTGCTTTTGTAACAACCGTACTGCGATCGCCAACCCGCCTGCCAAGTGTGGCGATTATGGCTAAACCCCCCAAACGTCAATGTGGCGACACTTAGGGGAGGCCTATGTCCAGCAGTGGACGTCTTTTGGGCTGAAATGATGATGAATGATGAATCATCATACCGAACCGGGGCCACATAGAAATGTCACATCGGCAATTTAAAAAAAAAACCGGCCAAGTGCGAGTCTTACTCGCATACAGGGTTCCATAGCTCCAAACAATATAATAACAATATTTTGAACTGTCATTCATTAGTTAGTAGTATTAGTTAGTAAACTTCCACACAACCGCAAAACTAAATTTGTTTTTCATAGTATGTTTATGAAAAACAAAGTTACTGCTGCAGTTTTATGATAAAGTCCCATATCTCAAAAACTAAACATCATATCTTATTGAAACCAATTTTCGTTGATATCTTTTTTATGTTCTACAATCCTAAATATTTTCAGAATTTTCCTCCTCTTACTTTAGAAATTAGAGGGGGGGGGACACACATTTTACCACTTTGGAAGTGGCTTTAGCGCAAACTATTCAGTTTAGAAAAAAAAAACCGGCCAAGTGCGAGTCTTACTCGCACACAGGGTTCCATAGCTCCAAACAATATCATAACAATATTTTGAACTGTCATTCATTAGTTAGTAGTATTAGTTAGTAAACTTCCACACAACCGCAAAACTAAATTTGTTTTTCATAGTATGTTTATGAAAAACAAAGTTACTGCTGCAGTTTTATGATAAAGTCCCATATCTCAAAAACTAAACATCATATCTTATTGAAACCAATTTTCGTTGATAGTTTTTTTTTATGTTCTACAATCCTAAATATTTTCAGAATTTTCCTCCTCTTACTTTAGAAATTAGAGGACACACATTTTACCACTTTGGAAGTGGCTCTAGCGCAAACTATTCAGTTTAGAAAAAAATGATATTAGAAACATCAATATCATTTTTGAAGACCTATCCATAGATACCCCACACGTATGGGTTTGATAAAAAAGTTTTTTTGGTTTTTAGTTCTAAGTATGGGGACCCCCTTAATTTATTGTTTTTTTTTCTATTTTTGTGTGAAAATCCTAATGCGGTTTACAGAATACATCTACTTACCAAGTTTCAACATTATAGTTCTTATAGTTTCGGAAATAAGTGGCTGTGACATACAGACGGACAGACAGACAGACAGACATGACGAATCTATAAGGGTTCCGTTTTTTGCCATTCGGCTACGGAACCCTAAAAACAGCTGTTTCCTACATACAAAAGTGTAATAATACCGGTTAAAATGTATGAAACATTTTTTTTTCAACTGATGGGAAAGACTATTTAATAAAAACAAGTGAGATTTGATCAACAGCTGTTCCTGAACTTATAAAGGACGAGCACAAATATTGTGACATGTATGATTTGATAGTCAACCCCTAGTAGGTTAGGTTAAGTTAGCTGGGCTGTTTCCGCACTTAGCCTCTTTATTGGGCCATTGACCTACTAATAGGAGTAATTCTCATCTGCCTAGCCTTTTCCCAACTATGTTGGGGTCGGCTTCCAGTCTAACCGGATGCAGCTGAATACCAGTATTTTACATGAAGCTACTGCCTATCTGACCTCCTCTCTGAGGAGCTCGTGGCTAAATAATAACAGCCGCCCAGGTCGATCTTTAAGGTTAAGCCGTGCTTGCCGAGGTTGGTCTGTGGATGGGTGACCATAATTACATATCGAGTTTCCTCCGTGCCTCGGAAAGCACGTTAAGCCGTTGGTCCCGGTTGTCATTTTTTAGATCTTTGACAGTCGCTACGAGTAGTCAGAAGCTAAAAGTCTGACATCCAGTCTTACCAAGGTGTATCATATTACCCAGTTACTGGGTTGTGGAGGTCAGATAGGCAGTCGCTTCATGTAAAATACTGGTACTCAGCTGCATCCGGTTAGACTGGAAGCCGACTCCAAGATAGTTTGGGAAAAGGCTAGGCAGATGATGACTGGCTATCTGACCATAACCCAGTTAGTACTGGGTAATACGATTCTGTTCCTGTAGTATGGGAGTCTATTATATTTCTCATGTATGTTTATTTTCTTTCCAGGTATTGGAAGACTACGCTTCCATGAACCTCTTCCCCAAGGAGCTGCTCCTATGACCTAACAATTAAACTATTTTAAAACAACAGCCATTTTATATGAAACAAAAAAATGCACTTTACGTTTCCGCTTGCATCGATTTTTTAGAGATTTCGGTCACAAGAATGTCTCAAATATAACGTAAAATATAGATAACACACTCAGTGTTAGTACTAGAACATTAGTTGGTCTATACCCGAGATGTGTTTCCCTGAAGAAAAAGGTGAGTCCGTTTTCGTCTTCAATGTTTAGTCTACCTGCAAGTCAGTGTGTAGTTTTCAAATATACTATTGTTCAGTGTATCGATGTCAATATATAGCTCCGATGTGGCCGACCATGTACTTGTTCGTGCTTATTGCTTTCCAAAGCCATTTAAAGATGATTTAAAAAAAACATTATCTATGCAATATTACATCCAACTTCTTTCATTCATTATATTTTTAATGCAACATTGTGATAACAAGTGAGAGGTTTTGAGAACAATAAGAAAATTTCCGAAAAGTATTTTTTATAAAAATTGTGACAATAAATTTTTAACGACATTTGGAATCTAACCATAGTCTATTTAGTAAGGAATCGAAGACTGTGAATACCAAAAAGCAAGTCTATAATTTTGCTTTTTTTTTAAAGTCATATTTAGAAATTCTGCATTTAATATTCCATCCAACGTGATTTGAAATAGTTTTTTATATCTTATAAATCTAACGTATGGCGAGTACAGGCTCAATCTAGCGTAGTACTTAAAAGTATTCCTTTTAATTCAATGATGGTGCAAAACTATTTAGTTTTTAAAGTTTATTCTTTGTACTCATACGATTATTTTACGGATTATATTTTTTATGATACACTTTATCTTATAAAAAGTTTAGACGTTACCTTTAATTAAGGAAATTATTATAATAAAAGTCTTAAAGATCTTAAACAACGGGCTTAAGTCTGCCTTCTAACTTTCCAGGCCTAACTTATATTTAAGTTTTAACGAAAAAAACTTCGGCCTAATTGTTATTATGCCTGTTTTCCGTGCTGAATTAGATCGAAATAAATAAGGAGTAAAGCGGAAAAAACTTAATATTCGACGTAAACATACA
The DNA here is from genome assembly GCA_949152445.1 of Cerastis rubricosa. Classification (NCBI taxonomy): domain Eukaryota; kingdom Metazoa; phylum Arthropoda; class Insecta; order Lepidoptera; family Noctuidae; genus Cerastis; species Cerastis rubricosa. Next base: position 23,027,749 of record OX424527.1, read on the forward strand.
AAAAAAAAACACGTATTAAATTCAATGTTACTGTAAACAGTAACAAAACGGGTCATTGAATTTTTCATTAATATTGCGCGGTAGTCAAGATATAAAACTACCCTCCCTATGAGTACAGAGTTGCAAATGTCTTATTTAAAATATTCGTCTACCCGCTTTTATACGTGCTTCAGTCCCGAAACAAGGTTTCTATGTATATTGCGTTAGATAAGCATAGTTTAAGAAAAAGTCAACGTTTTAACGATAAGAGCTTAAATTGTATATGTTGGCCTATGATTTTGGAAAACTGTTGAAATTCAAAATTGAGATAATCATTTTGTATGTATGCTAAGTTCACACGGGCGCGTCACAGCAATATGTGTTTCAAACGCTCGTCTGAACTAACCTTAGTCATGTTATAGTCAAGTTGCTGTAAGTAATTTTGAGTATTTTTTAACTCTATGGGTGTCATGATTGTAATCCATGCTTGTCAATAAATGTTATATTTTAATTACATATTTTTGCGACGAAAATTGTGTATCCTTACTGCTTAGCATTTTTTTTTTTAATTTCTTTCGACATATGGAAAGTAAAATTTGTTTAAAAATTATGAAGAGCTTTGTATTATTTTACGTTTTACATGTATCGTCAATTGTGTAATAAATACTTTGTACGTATAAATACAAATGGTTTTAATTTTCTGCCGTACGCATGTGACCGGATGGAGAGTGACAGAAAGACCAAAAAAAAGATGGATAGATTTGAAAAAAAACCGGCCAAGTGCGAGTCGAACTCGCGCACGAAGGGTTCCGTACCATTATTTATAAAAACGAACAATAAATCACTTATTTTATTCTGTTTTTAGTATTTGTTGTTATAGCATCAACAGAAATACATAATCTGTAGAAATTTCAACTGGCTAACTATCTCGGTTCATGAGATACAGCCTGGTGACAGACGGACGGACGGACGGACAGCGAAGTCTCAGTAATAGGGTCCCTTTGACCCTTTGGGTACGGAACCCTAAAAAAAACGTGGTATGACGTACATCCCCATGTACAATGGAAATAAAATAACGGACGGAAAAAATAGTGATATCTGTTGTAAGATAAAAAAAAAAAACAGAATATTTCAACTTATTATATGTATTATAGTCCAAACTTTACAACAATTTATGAACAAAACTCAAATAATACTGCAGCAAACAGTACACAAAAGACAAATATTGCACACATACGGTATAAACTTGCCAACAGAGCATTCAAACTGGGTACAATGCTTGTAAAAAAAAAACACTCACTTTTAATTTAAAAATGTACATGTATAAAGAGAATTAACCCGTCACAGTTTAAAACAAAGTTCAAATTACGTTGCAACTAGGAGCGTTACAATTTTATCAGCTTAACTTACATCGATATGCGGTTGATGTCGTCATAGCGAGGTTACTGATGTCAACTGATGACGGCACGGTTGGCGCAAAGGCTGAGCGATCGACTGCTGCGCTGCGTCGCAGGTTCGAACCCCGTACGGAACAAAAATTTGTATGGCCTACAGATAGTTGTTCCGGGTCTGGTTGTTTGTGTATGTGAATTTTAATGTTTGTAAACGCACCCGCGGTACAGGAAAAATTCCTAGTGTGGGGCAAAGAATTACAAAAAATCTCACCATATATAGTCGAATGGTAACGGATAATTATCGCAAGATTCTTAACAAAAAACACTGTGATACATGGCTTGTAAATCCTTCAATGGTAAGCAAATAATATAAAATTATGAAAATTAATAAAATATTTTGTGTGTATTTCCAGTTTAAATGCTCCAAATTAAAAAACATGAGTTGTAAGACAAATTAGGAAGACTTATAGCAAATACAACCTGTTTGATTGGTTCTGTTTGGTATCACATAAGGGCTGGAAGGAACATCGACGTAAGTACAAACGGGTTCTGATCAGATTTAAAAATTGGTTGTCTGTAAAGTCGGTTTACGGACGATAGATTAACGTGACAACGTCATAACAAAACATTGATGAACTGATTGCATACTTTTATGAATGGCAAGCCGATCGTGCCTTTCACTCGCTCGTGCAGCGCTCTCGCTCCGATCGTAACGTTACAATGAGCGTAACGTTACAATGAGTCATCCTTTTTCGTGCGTGCAGCCGGCGTTCATCGATTTATTAGACGTTGTCACATCAAGAGAAAAACTGTTTCCTATAATTGTGCAATACCTACACGGTCATAATGAATGGAACAGCTGTCTTTTTTTAATGATTCTCTTCCACCCTGCATTTTATTCGAAGTGAAATAGGCAGTTATAATTGTACATGGATCGTTTGGCGTGTGACCAAAATCAGAACTAACATCAACACCTTGTTTTTCCATTTATTTAACAAAAGCATAGTCTCCCTGACAGCAAAAATGTAGATTATTATTATTAGCTACCTAAATGGTAATAAAATAATGATGGCTGTTAAACTTAACGCTTCTTATCAATAACAGGACTTCAAATAATAACAATGGTAATTTATTTTAGAGTGTTGCATGATTGTTTTGGCACGTGGCCATAGTCGGAACTAACGGCGCCATTTTGTAATTATTTCACAAATGTTAACCAACAGCGCTCTCCTACAAAGCCACTCAAGCGCCAAAACAATCACGGTGCTCTATAACTCAACATTTAGCTGACAGTTAAAGATTATTTACATACACAGTCAAAACTAGATATTTTTAAAACGGCTTGACACAGAATATTATATTTAAGTACAGTCAATAGTGCTGTAATGTTAATTGAGTCCAAATCCTCCCTTTTTACTATAAACATTAATAATTATGCATTGATAAACATTACTTTACTTCAATTCTTCAGTTCGACATCAAATCTACAATAGAACTAAAAACGATACGATAGAACTATAAGTGTTATCACGTCAAACACAGTTCCTTCTTAAAAAACAGTCGTTTTAGCTAGCCTCATCAAGTAACATATATTTTATCTAAATTCTCTTGCTAATAAAATCAATTCTAGCATACAAGTAGACTAAAAATTTGGTTGCACTACAGTGCACCGACTAAGATCGCAAAAACACATTTTTCTAAACGTAGATAATAAAGTTGCAGTGTAGTGCCTAAGGTCACAAATAAAGAATGTATAATGTTGCATAGGTCTTCTGGAACCTGGCAATCGCCATCTTCTTTTTTAAATCCAATTTCCACAGACAATTAATAGACTCACTTACTTGGGATTTAATAATGGAACTAGTGGACTGTATAAATAGCTGTAATACCACAGTGAGCATAGAAGTGCAAAGTGAAAAGACCGTATAACAAAATGTCTGTGAGCTGAGTGGAAGGGCGACAATTTCACAAATATTTACCAACAGCACCCTACCGATATTATCACCATAGATCGGAGTGGGTAGATTAAATTGGGATCATTGATCCGAAACCTTTATATTAATATGGACATTCCTCCGGAATTGGTTGATTTGATTGAAATTTAAATTTAAGTGCAACAATTTATAGGAAGTTGTGGCCATAAAAAGGCTAAACATAAAAAAATAAATATTAATGCTTCGATCGGAAGTCGATTGTTTTTTATTATTCAACAGTTAAATAATAAATTAATTTAGTTTTGATACCGTCCTTTAAATTCTTGAATTGAGTAGTAATAATATCACTACCAACATTAACAATATTTGATTGAATCCGGAAATACCGGTATTACTTTCTGGAAAAATGACTATCCACGTTATTCTTTCTGTGTGCATTTATTATACAAGTACCAAAAATCAATCTACCTACTCAGATCTATAATTATCACACAAACGCCAGAAGAACTATACTGCACTATACCAACGTTCAATACCAAGGGCGTTATTTCAAACAAGCCACATTCACAAAATGGCGCACTCTTTACCAAAGAAACTCTTTGAGCCTTAGCGTCGGGCGCGCGACGCCGCATATGCAGAGAGCATTACAGGCAACTCCATCGGCTGAAAGAGATGCTCGTCTGCTGGACGTCATCCCTGTGCGCTGTCGCCCACGTGGCAGTAGTCCGTTAGTGGGACGATCACTACTTGTATCTGCGGAGGGAAATGTCCAATCGTTTTATTATGAAGACAAAATATAGTGCAGTGAGGGATTATTGTGAAACCATTACTATATTAAACTAGCTGACCCGGCGAACTTCGTACCGCCTAACAGTATACGATACTAACGTCACTCAATTGTTTTGCCTTCCCGGAACCCCTCCACTAACACTTAAACTTTATGATATGATATTAAAGTTCAAATTGACTTTTAAGTATTATTACGAATCATTTGTATGGGAATATAGAAAAGTGTTGTTTTTAGACCTTTTCAGGCATTTTTTTATTTTTTTTCTCTCCGTAAGAATAAGAACCCTCGAACTTCAAGGAATATTATAAAATATAAAAAATAGCGAAATCGGTTCAGCTGCTCTCGAGATTTGCGCTTAGCAACACATTCAGCGATTCATTTTCATATTATAGAAGATGTATGTGTAATTCACCCAGGATTATCATCATTCCCTTGCCATTTATTCCAATTTATTTGGGCTCAGCGCACCATGTATTCTTCTTCCATACTTCTCTATTACTTGTCATCTCATCAGACACCTCCTGTCTTGTCATATCATCCTTCACACAGTCCATCTATCATTTCTTTGGTCTTCATCTACTCTTACTTCACCCAAGAGCATATGGGTCGAACAATAATTCGTTCGTGTGCGCACAACCCGCCTACCCGGTCGTCGTTATATCTAGCTATAGATGGCGATGAAGTAAAAATGAATTGTTTGAACTTAACAGCGAAATTGTTAAGCGAATAAACGTACCCTCAGTTGATCCTTGTTGGGTCCTAACAAGTGTCTCGGTTCGGGAACCTCGCACATCTCCGAGCACTTGGAACAGCACTTGCTGGGAACAAAACTAAACAATTGGTTAATTTTAGCATTTTTATTACCCTGTACTGACAGCTGAGCAAAGGCCTCGACCAATTGGGTGAGCTTGGGACTGGGCTAAGGCTTTAGCTTTGAAAGGCCTTTAGCCTTTCATATAGCAAAAAACAACTTAGAACTTTTTTAGCTAGAAGGAATCGGTATTCATTATCTGTATTCTACTTCTAAGAAGAAATGCCAAATCAATACGTTTGCCATCTCGTAAGTTAGTCCAGCAGGTTGTTGTCTGCTTAACCGGGCAACCTTCTGGGTATCTGATCTTCAGTCAGGGTAAAACTATTATAAACTAAGCGGCTACAAGCTCAGGGAACCTCTTGTGAGGTATGAACCTGCGAAGTAAAGTCAAGGGTAACTACAGCAATATGCCAACGTGCGTTCGTAGCAGATGCGGTCATAAAACGTGAGAGCGAGATAAGACGATTCACCGTCCTACTCACACCTTTCATGACTGCGACAACCACGAGTAGCAACGTTGTGTGCCAAGAGGCTCGATGGTGACGATCGCTCGGTGGACCAAGCTTCATAGCCTGGCACACCGCTGCAAAGTTGCATGCTTGTCGGTCTTCTACAGACTGTACTTGGGTGACTGTGTGCCCAAGAGCTCCACGCGTTCACTCCACCATCGGGAACCACCTTGTTACATAGGTAGTCCAGACGTACTGCAGGTTATCACTAGAGATCGGATATTCGGATGCATATTTACCTAAACTTTGAGTGTTGACTGGTATGGAGCGCGCGTCAGTATGGGAAAAGGAGTTTATTAAAAAAATAAAAAGTAGTCTAGCTACTTTTTCGTTTAGCTCCAAATGAATTATGCCCAGACATTCGACATTTCAGCACAAAGATACGAATTCAAATAGTTGTTGTATTTTTTTCCTTTTTACTTTTAACAAACTTGCCAGGTTTTAAATAAATTTAAAATATTCGTTACGATATTTTGAGTACTACATTTTATACTTACTTAAGAATTATGAAATTTCGCAATCCCGCGACAAAAATTGGCATTTAAATAGCCGCTTCCATACTTTTGTACCTTTCGCCAGGAAAGAACGTACTTTAGGTAAATATGCATCCGAATATCCGATCACTAGTTATCACCCATACCTTGTCGATGATCACAACATTTGCACGTAGCGCTTAGCTACATCTTTTATATGGCACAGCCAAGGAGTGGAATTCCCTGCCTGCGTCTGTGTTTCTATGACCCCAATCTATTTAAGTCGCAAGTTAATAGAATCTTTTGGGTTAGCTCGTTCCAACGTCGACCTCATCTCGGTCTTCAGGACAAGATTGAGGTCAAGAGCAGGCCCATATAATATAAAAAAATAGAGTATTACCCGTCGCAGGGAGTGTACTTGTTGCTAACGGGCACGGGCTGCGGCGACACCTCGCGCGCATATCCGCTGCTGTCCGGCGCCGGCGAGTACAGCGGAGTGTTCAGCTCGTCGAAGTCCAGGGCTCCGTCTATGTTCAGCACCCTGACGAAAATATTACAGGTCAAAGATTTTAAACTGACTTGGTCACTATCATTATTAATAACACTGGAAACGGGTCTATTTACCATGTTTACTATTAACCATTTTTTAATTGTTTAATTTTTACCAGTGCTTGTGGTGGGTGCGCCAAAGTTCACCTAAATTTTCAACTCCGATAATTGGAAATCCGAAAATGTTCTTCCTAACATTTTTCATCTTAACAATCGCAATTCCTAACTACTCTGTCTCTAATGTTCATAATTCCGAAGCATTCAACTTCATAATGTCAGTAGCAATAAACATATATTATACTTTTATTTGTTTTCCTATATTTTCTCAACATAACCATCTTTGACACTAGTATTCAAAGTCATATCTTTTTTGTTTAGATTTCTTTTTATTCATAATAATCAGTATTATATACATTGATTTTGCGTAACATTTACTTTTTTATTTATTGCGGTGTGTACCTGGAAAGATATCCATGGGTTAGGTTAGGTTAGAACTGTGACCAACTACGCGCGAGCCGAGCGAGCGCAGCGAACGGTGCCGCGGCAGCGGCCGGCGAGCGCTACCTCGAAATTGGTCGCAAATTTTTTTTAATTATTTTTTTCATAGTGCCCCCAAGACGACACTCTGACCTAATCCCCACCCAAATTAAAACAATAAATATCATTTTCTACCCACATATATTTTTATTACACTTGGTAAATGTTTCCATCTGAGTATCAGTGAAAATATTATGTTAATTATGTTTAGGGATAAAAGCGTTATGATAAAAAACAGTAGGTGTTTAAATTATTTACATTAATGATATTATTAATTACAATTTTCGGAAACATGAGTGTTATGAACATCGCCGGTAGCACTACAAATAGTATGAATGAAAACTGTAGGATGAAAAATTTTAGGAAGAATGATCATTCTTCCTAAAATTTTTCATCCTACAATTTTCATTCATACTATTTGTAGTGTAATTGGATTACAAATCGTTAGGAAGAACAATTTCGGGTAAAGAACTTTAGGTGAGCCAATATGGACCCGCTTGTGGTATCGAGCGCCAAAAACGAACAAGAAAGAGGGCAGGCCGATTTGTCTGCCTATATCCTCCCGTAATAATTTCAGTGTATCCGTGATCATGGTGCATAAAATATCGGGAAAAATAAACTTGGTAAATAACCCGGTGACGAGAGAAAATGAGGATCTGACTGACACATACAGCGGCTTATTGCTCAGGCGTCAGACAATTAAACAACGTGGTAACTAGCACGGTTTAGGTCAACGTTCATACACACTTTTAAGAACAACAAAAATAAATGTAAATATAAAAATTTAAATAACATGTTGACTTGAATATTGTTATTTTTATTTATACTAAATTCATTGTGAAGTTTTAATAAAAAAGTAGGCACATTTCAAAAATAAAAATGGCGATTTGGAATTTATCAAAATGAGTTACGAATAAATAACGGCATCGCTAATCAAAAACCAATGCTGCGAATATGGCATTAGGAGAAAAACAGGAAGTTAGCCTAATTTGAATAAATGACTTTTGATTTTGTTAGACGAGAAGAAGACATGACATTACAGCGTCAAGGTATAAAGTAGGATAGGACAAGAAGACGATGATAATATTTATAGCCTTGACATTTTAAATGTAGTAAACCTGACCTGTTCTGTGGTGAGAAGCGATGCACTCGTTCTACGACGGAGGACACATGCTCGACTCCTTTCTGCACACCCCACACCAGGATACCGATCTGATGGCCATTACAGAATATTATGATCATTTGCTTTTTCTTGTTAATTAATTTTGATCAAGATGAACAACACTAACAATAACACTAGTAACGAGATATTTACCATGTTTATGGTAAATATCCCGTTACTAGTGTTATTGGTAAGATGAACAACATCTACGACTGCCTGTTGTTGGTCTAGTGGCCGCAAGCGCGACTGCGGGGCATGAAACCCTGGCTTCGGTTGCCAGGTCGGGCAGTGTTATTTGGTTTTCCATCAGAAATTTCTCAGTAGCAGCCACGGAGTCTGGATTTGTGCCCGGTTGATGGCAATAGGCTCGCCCCTTATTACATGGGACATTAAATGTAACTGGCAAAATGAGGGTGTACACCTTAGCCTTCCCCTTTTGGGGATTCCAGGTGTGATGTTTGGTTTTGTTTATCAACAAAAAGGAAAATAAATTTTGAAGAAATTGGTCACACATATCATGTTGAAGTATAATTATTTGTTACCTTCAAGACATCTATGCAGTTATAATGCTGAAAAGTTTATTAATTTGAACGAGCTAATCTCAGGAATTACTGTACTGTTCGAATTCAAAAAGTCATTTATTGTTGGATAGCCCATTTATCGAGGAAGGCTATAGCGCCTATAGCTTTTCTCGATATATGCTGTATAACAGCTTTTTTGTAACATATTTTGTTTGAAAAGAGTGTCCATGGTGTTTCTTGCCTATACTTCTCCATAGGGATCTACGCTTTGGAATGGGCAACTACAGTACTTTCACAAGTTATATGCCTTGTGTCTGGGACTGTAGCTTTGCGTTTTATTCTATTTTTTTTTATTGTAAAGGCTATATAACATAATTAATGCTGCGACCAATACAAGCAGAGTATCTATGAAAAATGTTATAAAAACGGGGAAAATCGCTTGGCTTATATGACGCAGATGAAGTTGCTCAGTTTGTGGTCAGTTAGTCTGTGAGACAAAATGAGCGAGGCAGCTAACCTTAACCCTGACATCAGGCTCCAGCTGCTCCGTCTCTCCGTACTGGTTGACGGTGTACTCGGGGCAGTTCTGACACGTGATGGAGATGCGCACTGTTCGCAGCACCACTTCAGGCACCTAGGGGATAAACATCTTGTAAACATTGTTGAGTGTTCTGTCTACAGACTTGCACCATTATATCGATTGGGAATACCGATGTTTTTGATATGAAACATCTATATGCGCGATTAGGCAGTAGAATCGCTCGCTACGTAAAATCAACCTTATCCCATTAAAATAAGGTTTGTTTTAGATTGATTGCTGATCTTCTTTTGTTTTTGAAAGTTCCACGTTTAAATTGTTTTTTCTTTCTTTTACTCCATATTTCGTTTTAGGTTTTTCTTGTTAAGGTTGCACAAGTCGACGGCTCGAACTCGTTGGCGGGCGTGGCTAATATGCATCTTATTTAGTAAGTTTTTAATTTATTTAGTATTCATTTATCTAATTTTTATTTACTTATTTTTATATTTATGTACTTGTTTAGTGAAATATACGACGATTTATAGCGAAAATGAGCGTTTCTAATTTCATAAATTGAGTTTTGGCCGTATAGATATTATGGGAAAACTACTGGATGTATCTACTCAAAATAAATTATTTGGACTTTTGAATAAATTATCTATCCCTGTACGGTTTCACTTTTTCCATTTTCATACTACATTAGTTATTTATTTACGCCCAAAGATGAGTTAAAATTAGTGTTGAAATGCGGAAGTTTCGACGCTCATAACTTCCAAACCAATATATTTTTTCCAATTCTGCTTCCATACAGGGCTAGATAATGACAAGACCAGTTGATAATTTTTTTAGTTTTGAACCTACACCGTCAAACAGACGAGTAATCACCATACTACGATTGTATGGAAGAATGACCGACTTGTGTACCCTTAATGATTAATTCTATTAAAAACATAGATGTTTCACATTTGCGGGGCGTTAGGTTTTTTATGCTAAATAGGCTTGCGTTTGGCCGCAACTCGTCTGATTTGAAGCGATGATGCGGGCTAGGATGGAGCATTACATATAAGAAACCTCCCTTTCGGCCGCCATAGCAACTGAGTTTCGCAACCAATGGTGAAAAAGGAATTTTTATTCTTTCTTGGCAACTAATTGCGAAGGAAGATTTTTTTTCTTTATACGCAACCGCCAGCAGAGAATACTTTTGCCGCCATTGCAACTGAGTTTCGCAACCAGTTGCAAAATGGGAAGTTTTATTCCTTTGTTGGCAATCTTCGCGGTCAATCCATACCTATTTCTAGAAATACTGGCCAGGGTTATTTTTCCTCATCATCAGTCTTCCTTCATAAATCAGTTGGATATTTTGTCAACCGAAAATAGACCTGACGATTTAAATTTCAAAACTATAAAGAATAAAGAGTACGAAGCAATCGACGAGGAAATTGACCAGGCATTGAGTGAATCAAAAGAAAAAAAATCTGTAGGTCACTGCTTGGAGATCATTAGCCCTTTTGCAATTACGTTTTAAAGAAATAATGTAGTTTAATATAAGATCTGTATATAAAATTTAAGTTACACAGTCTGTACAAACTGCGACTTTTGCAGTGCGGTGGCGGTGTGCGGTTGCATCAATACGAACGCTTGATAATTGCTAAGTGTCACTAATTCACTATACTATCACGCGTTTGACAAACACGCGTTTGCATTGCTGCAAAAAGTCGCAAATAAGGAAATATTTTTAAATTTATTTTTATTTCCAGACCTATAATGTTTAGCGGTCAGGGTCAGTCTAGTAAATAACTAAAGCCAATAGGGTATTCCTAGTATTTCGATAGTGTTTCAATAATATAGAGAATATTGAATGACAAATATATTCTAATGAGTCATAATTGAAACACTATTTAGACTGTATTGATGTGGTGGTTATTTAGAAGGATCGGGTCCTGAGCGTACGCTTACTTTGTTAGCTTAAGTTTAAAATAAATGGACACTAAGTACATTTATTTGTTTAAATATGGCCTGTATCAAATCGTGAAGAACGGTGTGACGGAGCGGTCCATTAAATTGAAATTAACTTATGATTCAGTGTTTGCTTTAAAAAATATATATTTTATTTGATGAGGTGTACATTACCATATGGTAGCGTTAGAAGGAAAGGAATTCTTCTATTTGAAACAAGCGTTTTTGAAAAATTCTTTGTTGGCAACTGGTTACGTATAAAGAAAAAAAAAACTTCCTTCGCATCTAGTTGCCAAGAAAGAATAAAAAATCCTTTTTCACAACTGGTTGCGAAACTCAGTTGCCATAGCGGCCGAAAGGGAATCCTCGACTAAAGCACCTGTCCCACCGACCACGATTAGCGAGAAGAGAGAAAACTAGCAAATTCTTATTTGTTTGGCAAAGTTGTCACCGGCAGCGTCGCCAGACCGCACCAACAACATCGTAACAGCGAAAAACATATTAGCTGCCCCATACATTCGAGTCGAATAGGTATTGAAAGTTAAATTTGTCCGATGGAGAAACATGTTCAGTTTGATGGTCTGTAGCGCACTCTTAACTATGTACCCCTTTCCGTTACAAGGACGATAAGGACGACGTTATAGGGACGATTTGGGAGGCGGGTTGTGAGCATACGAACGAATTACCGATTATCGATCCATCATATATTTCATATGCTGGGTGACCGAACGTATTTTTTTTTTTTACCTACATTGGACTAACAATATTTGTATAGGACAAAGGACATTTGCGATAGGACATGTGCCTAAATGGTGCAAGTCTGTAGGCAGTAAAAACGATATAACTGAAATCAAAGGATCTTTTATTCCATCAGTCTTTTTATAACGCTTTCATACTCTGATAAGTGATAACTCATCTATTTCTTTATTTCCTTTTTGTAGTCATTATTTAATTTTATTTTTCTGTTACAGTTTGTTTGACAGTTTATTTTGGTATTAAATCTACGTTTCGTGTTGTTTTATACGGAATTTATGTCTATTAAGGTATTGAAATCTCAAATATATTTTCTCAGGCGGAAACAATAAAAAAGGACATATAAATTAAAATCTGCCATACATACATACAATCGAACCAAATAATCGTTAAGCCAACCATATTTTTAAATAGTAGTCATGAGACATTCACGAAAATAGTATATTAAGAAAATTATATGAAAGTACAACAACGCAAATGTTTCTGAAGAATTAACGTTTACAATAAAGGCAAATCTTCGTATAACTTCTAACACCACGTAAGTCTAAAATAGCAACATTCCAGGGGAGTGCAAAAACTGCATTATTTTTCGGCATGTGGCGACGCACAGCATCGGTGAGAGGGCGTTGTACACATCCCGTTAGTTTTCAACCAATCACAGCTCACTAAGTCACGTGGTCCCAGGAGGCGTGTTCGCTAGTGGCGGACTTTTACTTCATAGCGGCGTTCCTTCAAGCGAAGTCTTATTTTAAAATAAGATTCAAAATATTAATAAAGATTTTTTTTCCAGGCTCATTAGCTCAATTTTGCGCCATCAGTCGTCAGTGGTTATTTCAGCTGGTGTGGGTATTCCCGCCTCCGAGCCTCATCCGTCGAGCTCCTTACCATCTCAACTTGGGTCCAGCCATTTTCTTGATGGTGGCGCCACTGTGGAACAGGGTTTATTGGTTACCGAATCTTCGACGTCGAGCACTCTGCAGACCCTTGAGAATCCCCAACCTAGCTAGAGTTCTAGTAGATCGGAGCACAGGCCTACCACCTTCTCGCGTTCAAGGCATGGAGCTCTATGTCTTGAAGATAGCGGGTGAGGCAAAATAACTAGTAATTCAGTCAGATGCTGAAAGGTCTCTGCTCCTATCTAGCTGGAGGGAGATTTCTTGGGAATGGCTTCTCGCAGTTCAACCTAGGAGGTTGTCGTCTGCTTAACCGGACTATTGCTGGAGGGAGTCCACAATTGGAACTTCTAGACCGGCCTGGTCTCGGTGGGTCAAATGGTGTAAAGATAGCAATTTTGATTTCAATTGTCCCAATAATATTAGTTTGACATGATTTTTAGCATTCCTATTCATTGAGTCTCCTCAAATCTAAATCTAATCTCTCGATTAGCATACCCTATTTATCTATATTACTACGGCATAGTTGAATTACAATAAAATACCTCCCCCCATTCTACAACTGAATGAGACGAAATTTAAATCTTGCTTAAAACGCACACTATTTAGGCAAGCATATTATAAGTTGGGGGATTACATTGATAATAAAAATGCTGGGCCTTTAGCCAAGCATTTTGGTCTGCTCCACAACCATAGGGGCAATCAAATTACGATGTGAAATTATTGTGGAAGCTGAAGAAGATTGTAAAAATATCAATGCTTTGTATAGATTCAATCTCTTAGTATTATATAATTGCATAGCACATGTGTGAGTACTATGTACTGTGACGCCACCTTTTACTGAGTACCTACATCTTTCATTGACGCGAATTTACCCTGGCTGTTGAGTGAATGTCATGCTCACTCAAATGTCACGCAGATGGTGGCGGGTGTGTCGGATCATTTAGTTCCCTTAAATATGGTTGAGTTGAATGATGGCTGATACGTGCGTCATGTTTGTGAACGGGCGCTGTCAGTTGTGACTGGTCATCTCTTAGCTGCCACGGTTTATTTTTAATTACTTTATTTTTGGATTACTGATTCATTCTTTTACTCTGGACCCTCTTACCTTGCCCGTATTTCTACATCGTTCTCACATATTTGTAATTCTTAACATAAATGATGTGACCAAGATTTTGTAACAATATTTTGATTTAAAAGGGTGTCCATGGCATTTCTTGCCCATTCTTCTCCATAGAGAACTACGCTTTGGAATGGGCAACTACAGTACTTTCACAAGTTATTATGCCTTGTGTCTGGGACTGTAGCTTTGCGTTTTGTTCTGTTTTTTTGACTTTCAAAAGTGCCTGTAATAGTCTAATTGAAATAAACGCTTTGAGTTTGAGTTTGAATCTTACTTACGCTACGGCATCATTTTCTGGGGGAACTCAACTCATAGAGACACAGCATTTAAGGCCCAAAAGCTATATCTCCGATCATTGTTTAAACTTAAAACTACAGACAGCAAATTTTTTAACAACAGACTTTTTTTTTAAATTTCCGATGAAAATTTTCTATCAGAAAAGGTTCAGAATGATGTACAGAGTACGTACGTAGTAAACGTTTTCGCGTCAGTGTTCCTTACACCTTGTACAAAATGTATTAGAAATAAAAATATTTCGTGGTGCCTAAATTAAATGTTAAATCTAGAGCATCACCATATTCTGATCTGTTTAATAAATAACGGGTTTTTCAATAAGAGGTGTTATTTTGATATTCAAAGAAAAATGCCATTTTTTAATATAAATGATCGGATGTTTATTTCATTATAAAGAGGAAGGTATGCCGTTAATAGTGGAAAATAACATCAGGCAAACACCTCTTATTGGAAAACCCTGTAGATGTTGCTATGTAGTTATGGATTTATTTTCAGTAAATATTATCATATTATCACAGCGTCGTTGTGGTCAGCAGGACTTATAAACACGTCTCTTACCGAAGATGTGCATCGTCACTTGCCGAATAATAGTGCAAGTTTTACACAAAAATAAAACATGTATTATTTAGCGGAGACGATGCACAGCATCCATTCAAGGTCTCCTCGTGAGTAACTTCTATGAGGTAAAAGTCCGCCACTAGCAAACACGCCACCTGGGACCACGTGTCTACTGGGACCACGTGACTACCGGAACCACGCGAATTAGAGAGCTGTGATTGGTTGAAAACTAACGGAAAGTATACAACGCCCTCTCACCGATGCTGTCGATGTGTCTGCTAAATAATACAAGTTTTATTTTTATTTAAAAGTTATTACTATAACACTTACTACTACACTATTATACCTGGGCAATGGTATAATACATTTCAAATAGAGATAGAAACGGGGCATATTTCCGATTAGCTAAAACAAACGCGTTTTCCGATTCTTTAGCAAAATGCAATAAGAATCAAAATTTCAAAAAACTGCCAAAAATGCCTTATGTGGTGTTAGTACTTCAACGAAATTCAAGGTCAAATTAAATTAACTAGAGGAACTTCGCAGAAAAGAACTCAACAAAACAAAGATACGATGATTTTGTGTAATGTTTCGCGAGGAAATGAGTCGAATGGTGGCTCAACAATCACTTGTGATGACCGTACGTACCCTCCCTGAGCCTCGACGCGTTCGGAGGGTAAAAGGCTAGGGCAAGAAAACGAAATAACCGGTTAATTCAGACATACTACTTCACTCCACCATATCTTATCGACGGAAGAAATTTGGAATGTCGAAAATGATATAATTGTGAAATAAATTAAGTGTAAGCGAAATGCGAATGGATGGCGTTTGTGAAACGTATTTTATTAATTCAATAACCTTCTGGCCCGATATTACAAGTGAAATACTAATGAATTTAAAATAAAAATACTTGTAAGCAAACACTCAATAGTAACACAACAGCTAATGATATAAGGTATTTGTTCGCTTAAAAAATATCCTAAAGCCTTATTAGTTATTAACATGGAATATTTACAAAAAACAGAGGTGTCAGGCAAAGGCGACGTGACAAAGTTGGACCACGCAAATCAACTTGAAAATGAAGGCGACGTATAAAAGCGCTCCCTCACCGGAGCATCAGCTTGTAATGTACCAGTTCCGATTCACTTGTTTGCGAACAAAAACGAATGTTGGATTGTTACCAGCTAATGCTCCCGGTAAGTGAGTACCGTTAGGGGTTCTACACAAATATTTGGATAGGCATGATGCACTGCTTAGCTCGAATTGTGCCGAGACGAAACGTACCCATTTTCATAAATGACATTTAAACAGAGTGTGTCGATCGCCATTTAATGTACCATCTCAACATGAATGATTTAACCAAGGTTTTTGTAACAAGATTCGGATTTAAAAGAGTGTCCATGGAGTTTCTTGGCCATTCTTCTCCATAGAGTTTTCCCCTTTGGAATGGGCAACTACAGTACTTTCACAGTTATTATGTCTGGTGACTGGGACTGTAGCTTCATTTTTATTGTTGTTCGACTATTCAAAAGTGCCCGTAACTGGCCTACTTGAAATAAATTATTTTGATTTGATTTGCCACAAGCAGAAAGAAAGCCGCATAATGAAAGCAGCATGTGTGCAGTAATTGTTTCAGTTCATTTTTTATACAACGAATACTGCCGAATGACGACCCAAACAAATGTGCAGCATCCATGAAAGATTTGAAAAAACCAAGCACAAGATGTATAACAAATTCAATGACCTAGCACTGAACAGAGGAACATCAAAAGAACACTAACAAAGATAATTACTAAAAGCGAAAAAACACAAACGTACTCACATCATAAGTCCCCGCCCACACAATCAGCAAACTCTTCCTGAACCACACTCCCTTAGGGTACAGATCCACAGTCCACTCCGTGAGCTTATCCTGAGGAGCCACGTCAGCTATCGAGGGTCTGGTGGAGAAGATGAAGGTCCTGGTGTGGTAGCAGGGCAGGGAATGGAAGTTGTCTACGGCCAGGACGGAGCCCCAAGTGTCCTCGGTGTAGAGGCGCGGCGTGAAGAGCATGCGACCTGCTTCCGTTTGCTGCACTTCGGAGACGCGCTCGTACTGACCTGGTGAGGAGGTCGCTGGTTCTAGATCAATTCAGCATCGAAGTCATATCAGGCAGGACGCACTGATTGAAGACCTTAGTCTAGATCTCTCAGTATGTGTTAATCTTAACTTCTTTATTGTACGACATTTAATTTTGAATTAAGTATTTTTAACTTTTGCTATTTAATTGATTTTTTTTCCCACTCATGTATACAATTATTTTGATTTAAGCGCCATTTTATTTTTGCATGTAATGCTACTTTTTATAACCTGTAATAGATATGTTATAATAATCTAAAAATTATGCATGGAATACTTTCTGGAAAAACTTTCTAAATTAAGACATTTATTTGTCCATATTTGTATGCTTCACAGCAAAACATAGAGAATCAACTAAGCATAATGTAACATCTCACACACAGTGTAACTACCTATGTTTACAAATAAAATATTCTTATTCTTAACAGGAAAAACTGCAGCTACCTGACTGATAGCTCATGGCGATGGCCATCCGCTCCATGAAGAAGTCCTTATGTTCCTGCGTGAGTGGACACAGCAGGAGCTTCGCCAGCTGGTTCGGGCACATCATCGGGAATCTGTTGGTGAAACACAATATTGTTAGTTGTATCCTGGGAACATCCACTCTCTCTCATAGAGAGGGGACCTGTGTCCCAACAGTGGGAACATTATAGGCTGATGATGATGATCTTGGGAACGGGATGCAGTTGAATACTAATATTGTACATGGAACTGACCGCCGACTACCTATCTGACTTCCACAACCCAGTTAGTACTGGGTAATACGATACCCCTTGGTAAGACTAGTTGTCCGACTTTCGGGCCACTGGACTAACTGTAACAACTGTCCATCTATAAATGACAGCTTTGGCCTAGGGTTTAACGAGGCAAGTGTCTTCTATAGTATTCAGCTTAATTTTAGCGCTTAAAGTTTTGAAAAAAAAAAGCGTAATTTCTTCAAAAAGCTCTATGCGCCATATAAACTCCCGGGAACTATGCCTAGTATTGCAAGGTGTTGGTGTCAACCAGCGTTATGCGTGGTAATCGGTTGTCGTGGTATGGGCATGTGATGCGGAGGAATGAGGAAAATGTCGTGAGGAAAGTTTTGAGTATGAATGTGTATGGGTATAAGGGTAGAGGAAGACCAAAGAAACGATGGATGGACTGTGTGAAGGATGATATAGCAAGAAAGGAGGTATCTTATGAGATGACAAGTAATAGAGAAGTATGGAAGAAGAAGACATGCTGCGCCGACCCCAAATAAATTGGGATAAGGGCAAGAGAATGATGATATGTACATAATAAAAGTAATATTGACCTGACATGTGAGAAGACGGCTGCAACGAGAGACTCCCAGTGCACCTTGAACTCGGCTTCAGTGAGGTCACTCGCCGTCAGACGCTCTCGTTGTTTGCTCAGCCATCGCACTACGAACCTGCGGGAGAATGGATGTACCTTAGATCTATAGGCATTTAATTTAGGAAGTTGAGCGGTAACCGAATCGCTTCTAGGGAGAGGCACGATCCCGATTCAGAGAAACATTTTTAAAATTATTTTTTCTGCTGATCTTCTGCTGACTCCGCAGACGTGATGTGTCAGCCGTGATGGGTATTAAAATACATGATTATAATTTATTTTTATTTTATAGTGTAAAGTTCCTCAGCCTTGATAAAAAGGAGGATCCTCTGACCAGACGAGTGTTGAATCTAGTGAGCTACTTGCTCGACGGTGTGTTCTTTAAATCTTAATCGCAAATAACTTTAAAAGTGCGATTTACGATTTATCCGTTTATTTCATGTTATATGTAGATGACAACAATACAAAAACCAAACGAATTTCGCTAGGTAATTGAATGTAAGCTTGTTTAAACGAACCTGTACACACTCATCTCGTTGTGCAGCACGAGGTCACTCTGCTGCAGCAGCTGCACCAGCGTCTCTCCCTCCAGCTCACTGAGGTCACTGTCCGACCACACCCACTCCAGGTTCCACTTCACGAAGTTCTGACATTCCTGCCAAGTTCAAGTGGGAGTCAATGTCATCATAGAATAGAATATTCTTTAATATGTACAGACGCCAGGACATCAATCGATTTTGGACTTTAATGTTGAAGAATTAGGTTCAATGTTGATTGGGAGAATTTGATATTTTAGTGTAGGTTGATGCGTGTGTGTACACAATGCAATTAACATTCATGTAAGAAAACATTTCACATAGGGTGACACAATGAGCGGGCTTATCGCTAAAAGTGATCTTTTCAGACAACCTTTGTATCGATTACAGGAAGAAGGATCATCTAGCTTTTCCCAATTATGCTGCAGTTGGCTTTCTTATACAGGGTGTAACGGAAAGGGTATATACATACTTAAGGGTGTGCTACAGACCATCAAACTGAACATGTTTCTCCATCGGACAAACATCGTAGTAGCGATAAAATTATCTGCTGCCCCATACAAAATTTCAATATCGACCCAATTGTAAGGGGCAGCTCATATATTTTTCGCTATAACGATGTTTGTCCGATGGAGAAACATGTTCAGTTTGATGGTCTGTTATACCCTTTCCGTAACATCCATGATAGATTCTCTGTAACCCTTAGGTTAGGCTGGGACTCCACCAAAGTGGAGACGAGCGGAGCGAAGGGGAGATGTGAAAGATTCGACCAATCACAGGAGAGACGGGAGACCCGATGTAGATTTCAATCAATGAGATTGGTCGATTTACACACCTCCGCTCCGCTCGTAACCTTTTTGGTGGGGAGAAATTTTACGGTGAGAAATTTACATACTCTTTGGTGCGTATGCGTATATATGTATATTCGCGTTGCGTTATTGTATCGTTCATCTTTTCAGATATTCATATCAATTTATAGTTATCTATCTAGAGAATTAGTCGCACTGTAAAGTGGCTTATTTTTATCTGTCAGATGATATTTTGAGAACTATGTAAACAATGTATAGCTCTATTTTCACTTGTTTGTAGTGTTATGAGAATTATGATATGGGATTGCGTTGGATGTGAAAGTAAAGAACGTCTAGACTAACTAACATTCCGTCAGCAACAATTTTTGAAAATTGGATTAAATAAATATGCTATGAGGAGCTTGTGGCTAAATTATAACAGCCGCACGGGTCAATCTTTACGGTTAAGCCATGCTTGCCGAGGTTGGTCCATGGATGGGTGATCAATGATCATAATTACATATCGGGTTTCCTCCGTGCCTCGGAAAGCACGTTAAGCCGTTGGTCCCGGCTGTCATTTGTAGATCTTTGACAATCGTGACGAGTAGTCAGAAGCCAATAGTCTAACATCCAGTCTTACCAAGGGGTATCGTATTACCCAGTTACTGGGTTGTGGAGGTCAGATAGGCAGTGACTTCATGTAAAATACTGGTACTCAGCTGCATCCGGTTAGACTGGAAGCCGACCCCAAGATAGTTTGGGAAAAAGCTAGGCAGATGATGAATAACAGTCTAATGTCAGTGTCGAGCTGCGTTTCTTTTCACAAAATTTTAGTTTTGTTCATTTTAATTCAATCTAGGAAAGTATACAGTGAAATCCAATGTTAAAATCGAAATCATACACTTTTGCACGTAAGAAATAATAAAAGCATTGTGAGAAACATTTTTCAAACAATTAAATTATCAGTCTAATCACGAAACTACACAGGAACCGCCAAAAAGACATTGCCGCTCCTACTTTCAGATTACTGACAGACAGATAATATTAACTGTCAGTTATCTTATCAGACACTCAAATTGGGAGCATCCTGAGTTGGGCTGCTAGTGGGCAAAGCATATTATGAGTACCTACCTAAGTATAAACGTTCTCATAAAGTATGAGAACGTTTATACTTAGGTAGGTACGACAAACCCCGGTTTATCAATACGGTGCTGGGAAGCTGGGGACCAAGTGGTTAACCACTTGAAAAGACCGTCGAAAAGACCTATTCTCCCAATAATATACCATGATTCTTGATCATAACCGGTACCTTAGCGACGTCATTGTGTCCACAAGCCATGGTGTACTGCATCCAGGAGATGAGCTGCGCGCGCTTGGCAGCTTGCGCGATGTGCTGTGACATGTAACTCAGGCAGAGTCCGACTAGATCCTGAGGAAATTCATGAGCTTTATTAAGTTTAGCAGCGGAGAACAGCGGTGGCCCAGTGGTGGTAGCCCCGACTTACGAGCAGTAAGCCGTGGGTTCAAGCCCAGGCAGGCGCAATACTTTGTGTAATGTATTTCATCACCGCTGCCCTCAAAAACGGTGAAGGAAAACATCGTGAGGAAACCGGCATGTTCAAGAACTAAAAATTCGAAGACATGTGACATCTACCAACACGCACTGGGCCCTCGTGGCGGATTACAGCCCATTCCCTCTCATTGAGAGGAGGTCCTAGCAGTGGGAACATTATAGGCTGATGATGATGATGATGATGAAGACACGACCGACGTCGTCGCGTGCACACGGGGACATATCAAGCTATACATTTCCAGAATATCATGGCCTTGCTTTATATAGATTTGTAAACAGGTTTTGTATAGCTTGATTGGTCGCCGTACGTTGCAATGCGATGTCGTATCGTGAAAGTCTTCGACATGCATCATAAACAATCGCGACACGACGTAGTGTCGTGAAAACTGAATTATGTAGCCTTGCACAAAAAAGAGAAATGGATGGATCCATTATTTACTGTTGATAGCCGTGCAGCCAGGTAGTAAAATTTTACGATCGAGTCAAGTCGTTCATATCCACGAGACGACATCGCAACTTTGTATGCACGGCGAACAATCGAGCTATACAAAACCAGTTTATGTGGATCTATCGTACGGGAAATGAATACAAAGCGAGGCATGTCATACAGGAAATGTATGCTTTATATATCTAAGTTGTAAACAGTTGGATGAGGTAAGTTTGGTGTAACTTTCGACAGTTCAATGAAAGAGGTCTCCTTAGAATCTATGTGATCAACCAAATAGATTTGACTGTGCTATTTTCAATATTAATAAGGTATAAATTTTGTTTAGTACCTATTTTATTTACCTTAACATTATACTTATCAGCAAGAGAAAGCACTGGTAACACTGTTTGATGAGATATTCTAATCTGCCCAGTATAAAAATACCTGGAACAATATAAAAATTGTGTGTAACTATTATGTACTAGTAAAAGGAAATACACCTAATACCTATCAAAAGGTTCATTGGTTTATTGATAGGTTTATAAGAAGATGCTGGTTGGATACATAACCTTCTCCTTTTTTCGAAGTTGGTTAAAAAACATGAATTAGATAACAACAACACTGCTGCACTGCTTATTTCATGAAATGTTTTTTCCCTGTGTTGTCTACTGTGTGTACATAAATACACACATCAACATGGTCTAGAGATATTTTTTTAAAAGCGAATTACTATTAATGTGTTAATTATTTATATGACATGTATATATTTAAAAGATACGTTATTTAATATTCTACCATTTTTTAATAATGGTTAAGGTACTTCGATTAAAATTTCAGGATTTTATGGAAAAAAAAATGAAGCATAGACGGAAACCGTATATGAATTAACTTTTAATTTATGAGTAAAAATATTATATAAAAATATTGTCCCATGTCCTTCTGAGGTGCGCAAAAAGTTGATCTTCTGAAGCCAGATTTTCAGGAACTTCCTTCAGAGCTCTTTTTTGCAGCATATCCCACGCATGCTAAATGAGATTTAGATCTGGCGATTGAGCAGGCCAGTCTAAGGCCCTAACATTGTGTGTATGTAAGCAAGCTGCTACCGTTCTCGCCGTGTGTGCCCGGGCATTGTCGTGCATGAGCAGGAAATCTTGCCCCATTTGTGTTCTGTGGGGCAAGATTACGGGCCCCAGCACCTGTTGGACGTATCGTTCTGCCGTCATATTGCCCCGCACCCAAAACAGATCCGTCCGTCCTCCAAGACGAATTCCTGCCCAAACCATAATTGTTCCTCCTTGGTATGGGTGAACTTCCTGAGGGTTCTGAAGACGGCTCCATCGTCCAGGAACTCGCCAAACACGCGTCCTTCGTGAATCTAGATGGAAGCCGAACCTGGATTCATCCGTGAACAGCACATTGGACCATTGCTCACGGCCCCAGTCCACGTGGTTCCGAACCCATTCTAATCGTCGTCCACGATTGCCTCTCCGTAAAGGTGGGACCCGGAGTGGTCTACGAGAGCGTAGATTGCTTTCATGCAGTCGCCTTCTTACAGTTTGGTCACTCACAAGTACTTGGTGTTCCACTCGCAGCCTTTGGACCAATTGAGTCGCCGTTGCATTTGGTTGAGCTCGCGCAGTAATTTGCAAAAATCGGTCTTGTCTGGGGGTAGTGATGCGACTTGGCCCCCGGTGCTTCTCCGCTACTTCACCTGTGGCACGATAGCGTGTCCACAATCTTGAAATTACATTTTGGTGGGTCCCTATGGCCTCAGCAACATTACGCTGAACAGACCCAGCTTCCAGCATTCCCACAGCTCGTAACATCTCCGCCCTCGTCAAATGTTGGCGTTGCATGGCTACAATACCTCAATTTTAACTTTATCTTTCGTTAAAAAATGAAAAAAAAACTGTAACTAAACGTAATTCGTATTGTTTTCTAAATTTCGCACAAATGAAAATTCCCTCTCCTACACATCAAGACATTTTTATGCCACTGAAACAAAAGAATTTTCAAAAATTTGAATTTGGAATTAGTCTGACATAAATTACAAACAAATCGGTGTATAAAAGATTCCAATGCGGCCAGTACTTTTCGAGTTATTTAATTGAGTATGAAATATCCCTAGACCGTGTTGATGTGTGTCTGTGTAGTAAAATAAACAACAACAGTAAATAACGCTATTAATCCCCGCAGGGATATGCAGAACAAATCAGCAGATATGTTACTCCTGTCGTCTAATAAAACGCCAAAAAAAATAAAAAAAATGATGGTATGGTTAAAAATCATCATGAGAATTTCATCTGACATTGTATACTTCTACTTCTTCGGCAGTACTTACTTAAGGAAGTGTGGAAACACTGAGGCTGCAGTGGGAGTCTCTTGCAACACGATGCGACTCTCCCGCCATTCACTCCACTCACGGTTCATCAACATCACCTGGACATCACACAGAGTTCATCAATATACGTAACATCACGCCTGTAATCTCAGAAGGGATAGGCACAGGTGTACCTAGTTTGGATGAAGAACGTTATAAATACAAAATGACAGATTAGCAAATTGTCAGAAGTTATTTTGACGCAAGGCAAGGTGGACGGGAAAAGGCCCCGTGGACGCAGCCCAACACATTGGTCTGACCAGATCCGCACCGCCCTTGACTTCACAGTCCACAGCGCCCTTCACACTGCCAGGGACAGAAACAGTTGGAGAAAGGTAATCCGAGAGAAGGTGATACTGAAGGGAGGTCACGACCCTCAGCATTGAGGAATACGAGGCAAGGAGAAAGAGTATATTGACACAAATGTTCAGAATTACACCCACATTTGCAAGCTATGTTTAAGTCCCATGTTAGAAGGGGTGAGAATATTGCCATAATTCGGGCGCAAATCCAGACTCCACGGCTGCTGCTAAGAAATTCCTGACGGAAACACCCAATGACGATTTGCCTGACCCGGGAATTGAACCCAGGACCTCACTGCCATCAGTCACGATTGCGACCAATAGACCAACAAGCGCAGTAGTTACTAGACCACCGAGACAGTCTATTAGATGTTCACTGGCATTTTTAGGGTTCCGTACCCAAAGGGTCAAACGGGACCCTATTACTGAGACTTCGCTATCCGTCCGTCCGTCCGTCTGTCACCAGGCTGTATCTCACGAACCGTAATGTTAGCCAGTTGAAATTTTTACAGATTATGTATTTCTGTTGCTGCTATAACAACAAATACTAAAAACAGAATAGAATAAATATTTAAGGGGGGCTCTCATACAAAAAAGTAATTTTTTTGCTTGTTTTTATAAATAATGGTACGGAACCCTTCGTGCGCTAGTCCGACTCGCAAATGGCCGGTTTTGTTTTTGTTCATTATGTATGGAACAGCTGATTATTGTTTCTGATTACCAATGAAACTTTTCTATGTGTGGGGGTTTCACATGATGCACTGAATACATGGTAACCGTTTGTGCATCAATGTCAGCCACCCTGTATGTAACTAATGAAATAGTACAAACTGAAAGTTCAGTCTTACCTGAAACACTTCACTGCTAGCACACAATATGAGCCGATGAGCCGGGTAGCCATGACCTCCAACCTCCAAGATGAGGTCACTCATCAACTGTTCTGCATACAGTGTTGCTATCTTTAGCAGCACACTCTTCGAATTGTCCACCTTAAATAATATTCCAGGTTACTTCCACATTTTTTTTTTGTTGATGCTACAATTTGTGCTAATGAGTTCACTGACGGTCTGCCACTTTTCACCCTTATGCCCTAAGTAAGGTAGTAAACTTCGATCAATAATAGAACTAGATTAAGGATCAGGAACAAAAATGAATCGCTAAAGTGTCCACGTTTGCACACACGTAAACATCTATATTTCATAGAAAAAAGTTTAATAATATTAACAACTTCAGTTTATTATAAACCTTAACACTCTCACATAAAGTTTAATAACAATTGCAAAAGATATTTATTTAAGTCCTTTCATCGGAGAAACCTAAAAGGCAATAAATTTAAAATGTCGCTTGAAAATAAAAAGCCATGAGTACAAAAATATGTCTTAAAATCTAAGTGACAAGGTTAAAAACATTACGTTGACAATTTCTTGCTTACACTAATTTAGAACTAGACATAGTTCTTGGTATTACATTTCAATGCATTAAGCAACAGCAGCAACACAGTAAGTATTGAAAGACGTAGAGTTGCAGAATATAATTTTTTTAGGTCGTTTTTTATGGTGGCAAATATTTTTTAAAAGGTAGTAGACTAAGTAGTAGGTACTATTTTTAACAGACTTTAAAAAAAGGAGGTTCTCCATTCGACTATATTTTGTTTGTTTGTCCACCTATTTCTCCACCAATAATTGTAAACCGATGTCTAAAATTCTGTTTTTTATTCGAAAGCATATACTCTTGTGGTGGTCCCGTTGTCACCAAGTCCTAGAGAAATCGAGGGCAACCCTCAAATCATATAGGTGCATACAATGTTTTTCATGATCTAAGTAGGCTCTTCACGTTCCTGTGGTATCTTCAAAACTTAAACTTGTTGAACTGTAAAGAAACATGCGCGGTTTATTGAAAACAGTTTTAAAGTATTTCATGAAAATACCTACAGGTATAGTTTTCTTCCGATAAAGATTTTTGTAATCTACGCCTTTGCGTGTTTCCAGTTATGTCCAAACTATCAAAATAAATTGAACATATTCTCGAATGTTTATAAGGTTTATGTATTCTGCTCTGGATAATGCAATCGATTGGCTAGAAAAAAATAACCTAAAAATAAATATGACTAAAACAAACATAATACAATTTCAGACATACAATGCAAACATAAATAAACTAGACATTCACTATAAAGATTCTCCCTTGACCATAGTAGATAATTGTGTATTCTTAGGTATAACGGTCGATAAAAATTGCAGTTGGAAACCACATATTGATAAAATGCTTGTAAAAATAGATCGTTTTGCATATGTCTTGAAAAGAATCAAACAAACAGTTAATCAGGATACTGCAATGCTGGCATACCATGGTTATGTATCGTCAGCACTTAGATACGGCATTATAATATGGGGTAACTCCGTAGATTTTGATAGAGTTTTCAAAGCTCAAAAAAAATGTATCCGAGCAATTTGTGGAGCTCACTTTTTAGACAGCTGTAAGCCACTGTTTCAAAAACTTAAAATCCTACCTTTGCCATGTTTATATATTTTTGAAATGTGTATTTTTGTTAAGAGTCATTATAATTTATTTGAAACAAGCACAGTCAGGCCAAATAGCCGAACTGGGCATAAGGATAGACTTCGGCTGCCACCAATAAAACTGAAATTATTTAAGAAAAATGTATACTGCATGTCGATTATTATTTACGATCACTTACCAAATGGTTTGCAAGACTTACCTCTGAAAATGTTTAAAAAAATACTCTTCAAACTATTGCTTGATAAAAGATATTATACCATTAAGGACTATTTAGAAGACAAATCAATAGAATTGGATATATTTTGATATGTGTGTTAGGTACCTATTGACATGTAGTACTATTTTATTTTATTATTTTTTAATCGTTTGACATTTAATTATTTTGTAAACTTTGACTTTTCACCCTAATTTCCAACTTGACATTGTATTAAAATCATATTATAATTACATTAATTGGGTTATATCTTTATTTAGCGTTTTTGATGACAAACTATTATAATCACATTGTTACGGCCTAGAACTTGGCCACGTTGACTTTTTATGCTAATTTTAATATTTCTACACCGGCAACGGTAGTGTATGTGAAACTGTTTAATATTAAGATCTTATTGTACCATTCACTGAGAAATAAATATTATTCTATTCTATTCTATTCTATCGAAATGGTTCGCTAGAAAATCTACAAACAAAAATAATATATAAAATAACAACACTACTCCATGTATTGCCGCCGGTTCCAAAACAGTCGATGTTTGTAACAATAGTTGGTGCGTTGTTGCAAACATTGGCCAAATATCAAATATTAGCTAATTGAATTATTTTTAGTATTTATCCTGTTTTTATTTCACGAAAAAACACTTAAATAATATATACTTACCGAAATAAAAAAATCCTTCCAAAATCGTGGTGTTACGGTAGTTATTTTCACAGTTTTAAAACGCGCACTACGGCATCTCGACGTCTTAACGTTGGCTATGCTTGGACAATACTAATTTGAAATAAGACCACAAAAGTATTTGTGGTCTTATTTTTCGTGCCGTTTTTGAAGCGCTCATCGGGAATCTAGTACTATTATTGATCAAAGGTAGTAAAGTTTGAAAGTGGGTGACCATCATTAAATAATCAGCCTATATTGTCTGTGAGTGGAAATGTGTCTGTGTAGTGAAGAGGGTTTTGTTGTATAATTTGTACTGTCTGTTGGAGAGCAGCGGTGGCAGCGGTGGCGCTGTGGTGGCAGCCACGACTTACGAGCAGTATGCCGTGGGTTCAAACCCAAGCAGGCGCATTACTTTGTGTAAAGTATTTCATCACCGCTGCCCTCAAAAACAGTGAAGAACAACATCGTGAGGAAACCTAGAACCTAGAGTGATGTCATAGAACTAAAAATTCGAAGACATGTGATATCTACCAACCCGCACTGAGCCGCATGGTGGATTACAGCCCACTCCCTCTTATAATGAGGAGGCCTGTGTCCCAGCAGTGGGAACATTATAGGCTGATGATGATGTACTATCTAGTCTAGGCTAACTTTTAAAGTAATCTTTAATAAGTTTACATATTTTAGAAGTATGTATATTATGATGAATGATGATGTATTTATGGAGATTTAAGCTAGAATAACAGCAGTGAGTTTACTGGTTTTTTTTTCTTTAAATACAAAAAAATATTTGAAATGCTGAACTGTTTCTATAAGCCTTAAATTCTTATTCTTGTTGGTTAAATTATTATTTTTGGTTATTGACTGCATGACATTCCACATAAAAACCATGATGATGATGATATTGACAAAGTGATGCAGAAAGATAAACTAAACTTGTCTTGTCAAACAGTCGTTGCAGCCAATTCACCATTTCCTTTAGTATAAAGCCTTGTTGTGTGAACATATAATAATAAAAATAGACTGTCACTGAACACTGAAATTTTTCAGTGAATTCTGGCTTGAATGCATCTTAAGTGTCTTATTAGACTTACTATTCAATGTTAAAGCCTATTGTCAATGTAAACGAACTTCAAATGTTCATACATAAATATACTTCTAGAAGGAAATACTTCAATTCGGTCAAAAGGCTTAGATGTAAGCAACATTTAAATACAAACATTCCTTTAGTATTAAATCATGAAACAAAGAAGTTTTTAGGTCAAGCAGCTCTAAGGACATTTAACTTGGAAACTATAAGATCTGGCTTTATTAAGGCATAGTGATAAAAGTAAACACTAGAAAATACGTAAATAAAACTAATAAGAATCTACCTCAAGATCTTCATTCGCTTCAGACCCATCCCCCTTTTTATCAGACGAGGACGATACTTGACGGTCCACCGTCAAGAAATCCATGATGATGTTCTTATATCTCCGACATTGAAATGAAATCACAGGCACAGATTGGTTTATTTGATATTCAGTTTTTGTCAACTCTTCACAGCAAGAGAAATTCTTCATCAATAAAAGCACTTTTTATTTACCCGTTTATGACGTAACTAAACATCAAACATGTCAATATTGATTGACACTTGACAAAATGACAGACATCTTTTCGTTTGGTTGTTTCATGTAGTGTTTATCTTTGTTTTTTTTTTTATTTTTTTTTTTTGTTTGTGTTTTTATTTTTTTAGTACACTAATTATGTTCGGCTGCAGTCGAGGATGCAAAAGAAACCGATATAATTTGCTTAAAGACTTTAATTAATATAAGTATTACAATTAAATCGGTAAAACTAGGATGCGCGACAATTGTTCGATGTGAGAAACAAGAGTGATTCACTAATACACTAAATCTTCGATCTCACGCCATGGGGATGCTGAGAAGGCGAATTGCACGTAGCCGGCGGGCGCGATGCGGTAGGGCATTGTCAATGCGGTAGGTATTAGTCATTGTCTTAAGATTTTAGGGTTCCGCAAGTAGGACATAACATCTCCCTCCACGAGATCGGCAACTATTTGAAAACTCTAGTCGAAAATAGTGTCGATGGCGAAGCTGGATCAATCTCGGTCTTGCCGGCCTCCTTATCTTTAGCTTTAATATCGATTCCATCAGTGGCTTTCTGTAGTTGGTTCAATCTGCGACGACGAAGTGTAACGATGAGAATGAGTACACATGCACCGGAAAGTAGAATGTATACCGGTATGGTTGTGTGGTATATAGCTTCAGTGTTCGACGACTGTAGCGCTACAGGTTCTTGTAGAGGGATTTCAGAGTTACTTGAATGCAAACTGCCAAGGTCAATGGTATCTAGTTTTATAGTTTTCATTAGTACATTATACGAATTTTCCTTTATAATTGGTAAGTCCATAATTTTCAATATCTTTCCCTTAGTTTGATCATGACGATTACTTGCAGTAAATGCTGTGGTTCTTAGCATGCAACCTTTAGGTATGATAGATAGGTAGCTTCCTTTCAGCATTCTATAGTTATCTTCAGAACAAGTTAAACGAACTTTCGTAGGTTTAGGAAAGCTTACAATAAAATGTTGGTCGTCTAACTGCTCCATAGCTTCAGAAGACAGGATGACTGACGTAAATTGACAGGACTCATTAATTTTCTGATGAAGTATAAGCTGCTGGATACAGTCCAATTGTTTGCCATGGTGGTGACTTAAATTATCCTCGCAAAGGTGACCGTGGCTATACTTCGGACATTCTGTCTCCATGTACAATAGATCTTTTTCGTGAACCGCTAAGAAAGGATAAGTTGGAATTAGGACCTTATTGTCGTGATTAGGAGCCAGGGATAATTTATATAGGATATAGTTAGTAGGATAAAGTATCGGAAATTTCATAACTATCACTATTTTATTCCCATTGTAATAATATCCTAGTCTAATTATGTCAAAATATTCTCTAAAACTTATATCTAGGAATTGATCCTTATTATATAACATACCTAATTTATTCATCATGTCCTTAAACATAGCATAGTTCAATATAGAATTATGAATACTTCTAGCCTTAATAAATGCCAATAAATTTTGCAATTTGTCAAGTTCTTTAGACAAATTATCTATATTGTCTCCTAATATCATTAGTAACTGTGCTAAAAGAGCATATTTAGTGGAATCTGTTTCATATTTACTATTGCTAGCTAAAATAGAGTTAATAATTTTCTCGATTTTCTCTTGGTTTTCTACTATTTTATCTGTAATGTTTGAACTACGTAAAACCCACTGCTTACTTAAACTCATTTGGTGATTCATTTCAGCAACTAAGTTATTTTCATTCTGTTTTAAGATTGCAATGGCATTATCGTATTTTAATGCATCAGTATAATCTAGATTACCTGAAATGCTCTTTATTACTGAACCAAGACCATCTATGAGACCTCTTTTAACACGCTTTACCTCAAGTGTTTCTAACTGTTCCGATATTTCGTCTAATTTAGTACCTAGATATTTAACATGGAGTTCATAGAGAGGTCGCGACATATTACTCAATTGTGGCGTAAGATTTTGCAATTGCTCGCTAACCGTTTCTAAGCTATTGCGCATATCATCAAGGTTTATCGTTTGGAGAAAGGAGTGGAAATGTGAGATAATTCTCGTGGATCCCAGGTTGAAGGGCAAAATACCTGGTCCATCGTTAAGACTGTCTAGCGTTATCTCGTCCGCTCGGGCCAGGGCCAGGGTCAGGACTAGTAGTATTTTCAGTATCCTGTAACAAACGAGCACTATTAGGCACCCGTTTTAGGCGTGATTTAGGCACGGTTCCTCTTTTCTTTTTGGTGTAGATATGAATAGGCAGATTCGCTAATACTGTATCGCGAGTATATCGAGCTGCTAACTTTCGCCTATGGCATAAAGGATTCCTAATAAAAACTTGTTGCTCTGGTTCGTAATTTTCTTCAGGTTCACGATTCTTATTAACATTCTCAGTAATTTCAGTGCGGCGATGAAGTGAAGTGTCGTTGAGGATATCGTATACCTTTGACATTCGCTTACGGTGTTCTTGGATATATTGTTGTAAAAGATGTTCTGTTAGATTCATATCAAAAGGATCCCGGGGATCAAAATGACCGGTAACTATATCGATAGGTCTACATTTTGTAAAGCTATGTATTGAGCTATTATATGCCAATATAGCATAAGTTATAAGATTAGCAATTGAATCTTCTCGCTGTTCTAATTTTAATATACGCAAATGTTCTAACAGTGTAGAGTTAAGTCGTTCTACCATACCATTTTCATTGGGTGTATTAGGACAGGTTTTATGATGTTGAACTTTGTGCAATTTAGTAAATTCGGAAAATATTTGATTGTTGAATTCCGGACCATTGTCTGTTACAATAGTTAAAGGCACTCCGTGATGTGTAAAAAACTTTAGTAAAGCTTGAACGACACTAATAGCTGTAGCATCCCTCAAGAAGTATGCTTGACCATACTTAGAGAATGCATCTACTATTATAAGATACTTATTCATTTCTATACTAAGTAAATCTAAATGTATTAACTCAAAAGGCTTCGTAGGTGGAGGTACAATTTGTAACCTTGGTCTAACCGGATTACGATCATACTTAGCTTGCCCGCATATTTGACATTCATTGATATACTTCGTTACATGCTCTTTCATATTTGGCCAATAGCATCTACGCGATAGTGCTAGATAACACTCGTTGATGCCTCTATGATTCGTTTTGCCTTCATGATATTTCTTAATAATTTCCTGTTGCTTGAAATAATCCTTAACATTTTCCACTTCGGTTTTGGTGAGTACTAATTTCATTGCGGAATTTTTAAAATATTTCTGAATTATAGGTATTATAGAATACATTTCTAATGTAGGATTAATTAAAATACCTGTCTTTACATTTGGATTAACGTATTCTTTAATTACGCTAATAATGTCTTGTTCTAAACTAGATTTTGAAATTTGTACGACAGTTTTAGTATGTGTTTCAAATGGTTTAGAAACACTAGGCCTGCTTTTTATATCTCCTACAACATTAAGATATATTTGCTTATTAAACTTATTAAGGGGTTCGTCGGATATAGGGATTTCTAATATGGGACTTTCTAAATCGCTATGGGCGCTCAAAGCCCTAGAATCCGCGCTTTCAGTTCTAGAATCTGAGTCTGAAGCTGCACCTTGTGATGTGTTAACTACTATCGAACTAGCCTCTTCATGATGAATTTCTATTCGTGACAAAGCATCTGCATTAGTGTTGTGCTTTCCTTGCTTATAGATAACTGTGAAGTCAAATTCGCTTAGCCGTAATCTCCAACGGGTTAAACGGGAATTCGGCTCTTTAATACTCATCACCCATTGCAAGGGGCGATGGTCGGTCACTATTTTAAATTTACGTCCAAATAAATATGGCCTGAAGTACTTCGTTGCCCAGACTATAGCCAATAACTCCTTTTCTATAGTGCTATAGTTTATTTCACTAGAGTTAAGCGTACGTGAGGCATAGGCTATGGGTTTATCAGAGCCAATAGACCCTTGTGAAAGTACTGCTCCGATTGCCAAATTTGAAGCGTCCGTAGTAAGTATGAATTCTTTTTTAAAGTCGGGGTATTGAAGAATTGGATCATTGATCAAAAGGGTCTTACATTTTTCAAAGCATTCGACATAATTTTGATCAAGTGTAATTTTACAGCCCTTCTTCAAGCTCTGAGTCAAAGGTTTGGTTATTTTAGCAAAATCGGGAATAAATTTTCTATAATAACCAAGAAGTCCTAAAAATCTCTTGATTTCGGTCGGGGTTTTAGGTAAGGGGTATTTTTGTATTGCTGAGATTTTATCTGGGTTAGGCTTTATACCATCTTTGCCTATAATATGTCCTAGATAAGCTGTTTCTAATTTAAGGAACTCAGATTTGTCCATTTGTATCTTAAAGTTAGATTCGCGTAATCTTTTGAAAACTTTTTCTAGGTTTACCATGTGTTCTTGCAATGATGTACTAAAAACTATGATATCATCTAGGTATACTAGACAAATGGTATTCTGGAGTTCTCGCAGCACATTGTCCATTACTCTTTGAAATGTGGATGGACTATTTTTAAGACCCATTGGCATTCTTAGAAATTCGAAATGCCCATGTTCTACATTGAATGCTGTTTTTGTAATATCTTGGGGGTCCATTTCAACCTGATAGAATCCACTAGCTAAGTCTAGCGTAGTAAAATACTGGCAGTTACCTAATTTGTCTAAGACATCAGCTATATTGGGGATTGGGTATTTATCATCTATGGTATTCTCATTAAGTTTCCTGAAATCTACTACGATACGCCACTTCGCCTTTCCTGATGCGTCAGCTTTCTTAGCTACTACCCAAATAGGAGAACTCCAAGCAGAATTTGAAGGTCTAAATATACCTTGTTCTAACTTTTTACCTATCTGTTCTTGTACTTCCTGTCTATGAATATATGGATATCTATAACTCTTTGTATAGACTGGAACCTCATCTGTGGTTTTAATTGAATGTTTGATTTTATTTGTGAATGTTAATTGTTCATCTTCAATATAAAATATATCTGCATATTGCGAGCACAATGTTTCTAGATTAATGCGTTCCTCTTCATTTAAATGGTCAGTACGAAGGCGAGATAGCACGTCTTTTACACGTTGCTTTTGCTGTTTAGTGCGCGTGCACTCGACATTATGGACTTCTGCAGGTATTGCACGATCCATTGAAAAGATTATATCATTTTTACTTAGATTCTGTACTTCTAATATACCCCTATTATGTTTAACCGTAGTAATGCATTCACGTATAATACAGTTTGAAATAGATTGTTCAGGAATATAAGCATCTCCATCGCGAACGTTAATCGGAATCTTTATTAACTTAGATGAACCTGCTGGAATAATATTTTCATATAAATTAGTATTACGTGAATCATAGATTCTAATAGGGTTTGAAGCGAACTTAGTTGTAAATAATTTATTTTTATAATCTATTGTAGCTTCCCATTTTTCTAGCAGATCGGTACCAATAAGACCATCAAAGTAATCGTGGAACTTATAGATATCAAAGGAAACTGTACTTGAATCATTAAATTCATTAAAAACAGGTAAAGTAATTGAATAGTCGTTTCTAGTTTTAGCATGAACGCTGTGTACTTCGAACGGAGAATAATTTAAAGGAATATCACTAAAGTATTTTTCGACAGCATTAGGACATAGAAATGACTGGTTCGCACCCGTATCTATTAAAAGCTTAAGAGGAGGTGACGCGATTTGAACGTATGGAAGGTACCGTTGTGTTTGGAGATTTATTTCTATTTTAATTTGACGGATTTCGGAGTTTTCTGAAAATCCTCCTTTGATTCTTTGGCGTCCTCTTTTATGCTTCCGGACGGCTGAGGATATTCAACACATTCCTGAGGGGATTGAAATTCATAGCACACATTTTCTGGGAACTCATAGAAATCGTAATAATTTCTATCATAATCGGTAAAGTACTCGTCGAACGAAGGATCATTGTAACAATCACTAAAATGCATCTCCCGGCTTTTGAAATAATTATTGGGTGGAGGATTGCCTGACTTGCTCCAGTCATGCCTAGAAAAACTGTTGGTAGGTGGTAATTGTCTGCTCACGAAATGGCTTACACCACTCATTGGGCGTGGTTGCGCTGATACAGTAGGCTGGTTAGGAGAATTCTGCTGGACTACTTGAAATGGGTTATTCTGACGGTTGTAGTTCGGTGGGGGTGCCCTGAACACTAGCTGAGTTCGGGTCGGACCAAACTGGCGAGGTTGGAAATAATTCGGTTTCCACTGTGGTGGTTGTTGAGCTGGAAATTGGAATCGTGAAGGTCCTGGCATCCTATAATTATTGAGCCTCGGATCAGGCATATTAAACGGCGTAGAGGGCATTTTAAAATGATTACCTGGTTGGTTGTTGCTTTTAATTCCTTTATCAGGTAAACGGTCATTACGATTTTGCAGATACATGGTATTCGTTTCTTCATGAACAAATTCTAGTGCTTGTTCTATATTTTGAGGGCGCATACAACGCACGCGTGATCCTACAGGATCTTTTAATCCGCGCACAAAGGCCTGGAGCGTTAATTTCTTATATAAATCCCTTTTAGCGTCTATAGTAGTTTTTAAGGTGTCGTGTAATGAAACATACGTCATAATTGTACTAAAAAGATTCTGACAACGCTCATAGAACTCTTGCGGAGTGTTAGACCCCTGTGTTAAAAGAGATAAATCGCTATAAAGAGCGGTCTCGTCCCTGTGGTCAGCAAAATTATTTATTAATGCCCTACGAATGCCATCCCAATCACTTGCTATACCATTCGAGTTGATTAAGCGAGCAGCAGAACCTACAATTCTATTTAATATACCATTAATAAGTGCAGAGTTACATAATTCGGAACCACCTTGCACATTATAATATTCTTTAACCAAATGATCACACAATTGAATAAATCTAGTCAGCACATTCGGGTTCCCGTCAAACTCGGGTACCAACCGTAATGCTTTATAAACGGTGTCTAAATCTAAAGACATTTTCTCAGAAACCGATTCTGTGTTTTCGTATAATGTATCTAAATTAATATCTCTTCTAGAGTCTATCACTAATTCTCTATTACTTCTAACTAACCTAGTATCCTTGGATTTTCGTGGAAAGAAAATTTTGGAAAGTTATATTAGTACGGGCTAGGAGAAAGCGGCCACTAGAAATAATCTAATGTACTTACATGAACATTATATCAGCCCCTTTGCGTAATCAATGTCTGGATTCCTCGATACAGCACGTCGTGTAGATTCGGGATACTCTGGAACGACTGGATAGCCGTACGGGCGGCTTAACGATTGCGGAAATCTTCCTTACGCGAAACCGACCGCGAGTATCCTACCGGCTGCGCCAATTATGTTCGGCTGCAGTCGAGGATGCAAAAGAAACCGATATAATTTGCTTAAAGACTTTAATTAATATAAGTATTACAATTAAATCGGTAAAACTAGGATGCGCGACAATTGTTCGATGTGAGAAACAAGAGTGATTCACTAATACACTAAATCTTCGATCTCACGCCATGGGGATGCTGAGAAGGCGAATTGCACGTAGCCGGCGGGCGCGATGCGGTAGGGCATTGTCAATGCGGTAGGTATTAGTCATTGTCTTAAGATTTTAGGGTTCCGCAAGTAGGACATAACACACTGACATCAATCCTGTTTAATTCATGGAACAAACAATGGAGAATCTCCAAAACCGTTAAAGGTAAATTTTATGGTGATATTCAACCTGAGATTCCCCACAAGCCATGGTTTTTCAAATATAAATTAGCAAATAAACTAACTACATCAACGATTTGTCGCCTACGCCTTAATCATTGCTGTACTCCTTCTTTCTTGGCCAAACTTAGGGTTAGGGATGGTTCTCTCTGTGAATGTGGTTTGGACGAAGGAAACTTGGACCATTTGTTCTTTTGTTGCCCCAGAATGCGGTTCTCTTTTTATGAAATCATTCCTCCTAATATCCCTCGACCTACTTCAGTGAAATGCCTCCTTTCTCTTGTATTTACTCGCTTTGTGTTTACTCTGTGTAAGTTTATTGAAGTAAATAAGATAAAATTGTAATTATTTTTTCTTTTATTTTTTCTTTGACAATACTTTCCTTATTTTACACTACACTACAGCTACATTATCTGTCTTAGAACCTTTTGTCTGCGTTAAAATCTGTTGCAAATATGTTTCTGTACCGGTCAAATAAAGTTTAACTGAATATCTCCTTCGTTTGATGGTCTATTGTTAGTACGTGATACTGGCAGAATTGTGGTCCTATCTCCACAAAAGCCATTTATCAAGAATTGAATTGAATTGTAGTGTTTATCTTAGCTCCCTGCTGGTCAGCCTCTTTCAAGTTTTAAAAAGCGATCTTGTTCCTTAGTAATATATTACTTCCGGCGATGCTGTATAATTACACCATATTGTAATCGAAACCAGGTGACATTAAAAACTAAGATTTAATAATGTGAATTGAAACGTACATGTCAATTTCTACCT
Source organism: Cerastis rubricosa (assembly GCA_949152445.1). NCBI lineage: Eukaryota > Metazoa > Arthropoda > Insecta > Lepidoptera > Noctuidae > Cerastis > Cerastis rubricosa. The sequence continues at coordinate 23,065,436 of OX424527.1, forward strand.
GTGACATAAGACTTTTTACAAGCGTTCCATGACTAAAAACTGCTATCAGTTGCATTATCTACTGATTACTATACTCTTTGATCTACTGTTTCTATCACGTCTTTCCAATACGAAAAGAAAAAGATAGTCCGAAACTGGGCAAGTCGCTGCGAATGTTTTGTGTTACCGTAAGTAAAAATATTCACTGGTTTCCAATTTCTGTGTTTACTAAATAATATCGGTAAATTACGGAGTGCAGTGAGTGGATTTGTATCTTAATGAGTGGTATAATGGGTCTTAGAAAGAAGAAAATCATCATAATCCTAAATCTGTGTATGGTGATATGTTTCATACTCTATCAGCTGTACTTTTTCTTGGCTATAACTTCGGAAGCCGGCAATAATAGTAGAGTCGCACCAGTGTTGGATCTGGAACTGGATCATGCGAAAGTGGAAGCCTACACACACCTGCGTTCTGAAGCTGATAAGTTTATAAACATGAATGGAATCATTCATGGTGTATTGTTCTCTCATATGTCGAAATACAGACCAAATAATCAGAACAAATTCACTTGTTTACAATCAGACCAAAGAATACCTTTCGAGCAGGTGAATGATGAGTACTGTGACTGTGAGGATGGGACTGACGAACCCAGCACAAGTGCGTGTGTGGATGGAACATTTTACTGTGAGACTCAGTACAGGGCTAAGTCGGTGACCGTCAACAAGATACCATCAAGTCAAGTAAATGATGGTATCTGTGATTGTTGTGACGGTTCAGATGAATGGAATAATAACCCGGCCTATAAACTATTGTCTCAATGTTCTTCAAAGTTTTATACATGTTATGTAACTAAATGCCCTTACAACTGTTAATAGAATTTTTATTTATGGTTGTAAAAAAAAGGCAAATGTATTGGTAAGAAGTCTAGATAATTCATATATATATATATGACTTGTAAGAAGTATGTGAGGGTGGCTTGTATTTAATTTTATTCAGGTGTAATTTTTTTTTTATCTTATTTACTATAGGCTCACGCTTGACCATTATCTCCTTTGATGGTAAGCGAAGATGTGGTTGACAGTGAAGCACGCTTGCCTAGAAGAAACCTATTAACTCTTGACTAAAAGACCCCTAGATTGTAGCTATCAGGATACACTGACTCCAGCAGGGAATTCCACTCCTTAGCAGTATGCATAATAAAAGTATTCCCAAAACGATTAGTGTGTATAGATGGGATGGGATGTCCACCATGTATCGATGGCGCATCGCTGTACGTATGGTAGCCCGATGATGAAACTGGCTATCCAGAATTAGATCATGCAATTCCATCGCACACTTCCTGAAATGTAACCGATAAAAAACCTATAATATTACATTGTCTGTATAATAAATACCATTTTAAAATAAGTTTAGTCCCTTTACAATGCAAGCATTTAAATTGAAATGTATAATGTTGGGTACTTACATTATCAGTAAACCTAACTTCTAAAGACTGAAACCTTTCTATTAAATGAATTGTAAATATGAATCTTTGTTATATTATTAATGCAGTTTCATTTTTTACTTCTAAGAATCTTAACAACTTTTTGTAAGGGTTGTAGACCTTTACTTACAAGACTTTTCATAAGAAGAGCTGTAGAAGGAGCCCATGACGAAATAATAACACCCGCTAAGGTTGATCTTTAGGTTAAGCCTGCTTGCCTATTGGGTTGTGCAGGTCAGATAGGCAGTCGCTTCCTGTAAAGTACTGGTATTCAGCTGCATCCAGTCAGACTGGAAGCTGACCTCAACATGTTGGGAAAAGGCTAGGTAGATGATAATCAGAACACAAGGAAAAAATAACTTATAGTTATGCCTTTTTCTAGATAGCCGTAGCCCTAAATATTTATATTATATTAATTAAATTATTTGAAGTTTAGGATCTTCATACGCTTCAAATCCATCCCCTTTTTATCAGATGAGGACGATACTTGACGGTCCACCGTCAAGACCACATGATGATTTTCTTATATCTCCGACATTGGAATAAAATCACAGGCACAGATTGGTTTATTTGATATTCAGTTTTTTTCAACTTTTCACCGCAACAGAAGCTCTTCATCAGTAAAAGCAATTTTTATTTACCATATGACGTAACATAACATCAAATATGTCAAGTTTGATTGACACTTGACAGAATGACGGACATCTTTTCGTTTGTTGCCTACAAAATCGTTTCAAGTAGTGTTCATCTTAGCTCCCTGCTGTAGTTTTGCCTCTCAAAAATCTTGTTCATTAGTATTGTATGATTTCCGGCCATGCTGTAAATACACCAACAACACAACCTCTAAAGTACACTATATTGTAATCGAAACCAGGTGACAATAAAAACCAAGATTTAATGTGAATTGAAACGTATATGTCAATTTCTGAATTTCTACTTGTGACGCAAGTTTTTTTATAAGCGTTCCATGACTAAAAACTGCTATCAGTTGCATTATCTACTGTTTCTATCACGTCTTTCCAATACGAAAAGAAAAAGATAGTTCGAGTGGCAAGTCGCTACGAATGTTTTGTGTTACCGTAAATGTTCACTAGTTTCCTATTCCCGTGTTTACTCAATATTATCGGTAAATTACTGTAGAAATACTGAAACAGGAGTGCAGTGAGTGGATTTTTATCTTAATGAGTAGTACGATGGGTCTTAAAAAGAAGAAAAACATCATAATCCTAACTCTGTGTATGGTGATATGTTTCATACTCTATCAGCTGTACTTTTTCCTGGCTATAACGTCGGAAGCCGGCAATAATAGTAGAGTTGCACCAGTGTTGGATCTGGAACTGGATCATGCGAAAGTGGAAGCCTACACACACCTGCGTTCTGAAGCTGATAAGTTTATAAACATGAATGGAATCATTCATGGTGTATTGTTCTCTCATATGTCAAAATACAGACCAAATAATCAGAACGAATTCACTTGTTTACTATCAGACCAAAGAATACCTTTCGAGCAGGTGAATGATGAGTACTGTGATTGTGAGGATGGGACTGATGAACCCAGCACAAGTGCGTGTGTGGACGGAATATTTTACTGTGAGACCCAGTACAGGGCTAAATCGGTGACCGTCAACAAGATACCATCAAGTCAAGTAAATGATGGTATCTGTGATTGTTGTGATGGTTCAGATGAATGGAAGAATGACCCGGCCCATAAACTATTGTCTCAAAGTTCATCAAAGTTTTATAGATATTATGTAACTAAATGCCCTTACAATTGTTAATAGAATTTTTATTTATGGTTGTAAAAAAAAGGCAAATGTATTGATAAGAAGTCTAGATAATTCATAAATAAGACTTGTAAGAAGTATGTGAGGGTGGCTTGTATTTAATTTTATTCAGGTGTAAATAATATTACATTATCTGTATAATAAATACCAATTTAAAATAAGTTTAGTCCCTTTACAATGCAAGTTAACATACATAATGCTTAAAATTGATCAGTCTAGCGTTTAAATTGAAATGTATAATGTCAGGTACTTACATTATCAGTAAAAGTAACTTCTAAAGACTGAAACCTTTATAATAAATGAATTGTAAATATGAATATTTGATAAATTATTAATGCAGTTTCATTTTTTACCTATAAGACTCTTTATGGGATTGTAGACCTTTAGTTAATTAGGCTTTTCATAAGAAGAGCTGTAGAAGGAGCCCATGACTAAATAATAACAGCTGCTAGGGTTGATCTTTAGGTTAAGACTGCTTGCCTACTGGGATGTGGAGGTCGGACAGGCAGTCGCTTTATGTAAAGTACTGGTTCGATTGATTCATCTGCATCCAGTTAGACTGGAAGCCGACCTCAACAATTGGAAAAGGCTACGTAGATGATGATAAGATCTCAAGGAAAAATATTACTTATGGTCATGCCTTATTCTAGGTAGCTGTAGCCCTAAGTTTAGAGACAGAGCCAGTAAGCAGTCAGTAGAAACCTGCATACTTTTATTTTATAAATGTTCAGTAACATTTACAGCATACTGGTATTAACATTCGAAATCACTGCCTTTTTTAACCCCCAACCAAAAATAAGTTCGACGTGTGTATCTGTGTCTGTGTATCATTGTATCTGTGTCTGTGGCATCGTAGCTCCTAAACGGATGAACCGATTTTGATAAAATTTGTTTCGTTTGAAAGGTATTTTAATCGAGAGTGTTCTTAGCTATGTTTCGAGAAAATCTGCTCAGCCGTTTGAAGATCATCACCTCTTTTTTAGTTGATGACGGGATATAAACAACTTCCGTCACCATTGGCATTACCGAGGGGGGGAGGGGCTGCACCCCCCCTCCCCCTAAATGATCGGTTTTTTTTTAAATTTATCTTTCCTTGTTTTCGCGAGATAAGGCGCAACAACGTGAAAATTGGAAGGAATGGGGGAAAGCCTATGCCCAGGAGTGGGGCAGTCAAGGCTAAGAAAAAAATATATAAGTTTAAAAAGAATGAAAAAATAATTAAATTAAAATTTTAATAAACCAAAAACTTTATTAAAAAATAATTCAAGCGTCGTAACGTCAAGGGACGTTAAGTACCTACAAACGTAGAACAAAGCGGGCCCCGACGCGCGACGCTAGGACGCTTGGCATAATTTATTTTTTGTTTTTTAGAGGGTTTTGTGTCGGGGGTTTTTTTAAATATTTTTTTAAATAGTGTATTAAATTCTGTTAGTTTTTATAGAAGTTGGTCACGATCAGCGTGGGGATAGGTAGTGAGATATGCTGAGATGTAGTTCTAAAATTTATTTCACCTGTTCATTGTTGCGCGTAAAGAAACGGAGATGACACAGACAAAATAGATAATAAAACCGAAAAAGGTCAAGAAATCCTGAAAATAATTGAATCGTTCTTATTTTAAAGGTATCTGTTTTTAATACGTTTGATAATAATATTTTTACAATTCAGTAAATAAAATATAAAAAATACTCATCTCTTTCTATTTAGTACAAACGAAAGAGATAGATCTATGCACAGTCAATCTAGAAAATTCCAAAAACCACGCTTCCTCTTGTTATATCTGTGGTGCGTAATTCATTCAAAGATTGACTTGACCGGCGTGCGACTCATCCTCGGTTTCGAGAAAAAATAATCAATTTATTTAAAATTAGTCCTAGCAACGTACGCGTTGCAGTTATAATTTATTCTAATTAATATAATAAAGTAAAATCATCCACCATGACGGTCGATGAAGGCGTAGATATCACTAAGACTGGTGACCGCGGTGTATTGAAGAGGATCATCAAAGAGGGTACAGGGACTGATACTCCTAACGCTGGATGTCAGGTCACGGTGCACTACACAGGGACACTCCTGGACGGCTCCAAGTTCGACTCCAGCAGGGACAGGAAACAGCCATTCGAGTTCGATTTGGGCAAAGGTAATATTTTATTCAATTCAATTTCTTGTAACTAAGAATGGTTTATTACCAAACTTGACCTCTGGAATAACTACCGTGATCGATTTATCTATAATTTAGATAATTGTTCGAGTCCGCATTAATTAAGACGCTAATAAACGTGCTCTCGTACAGTTCCAAATACCTAGCCTAAATCTAATTTTGGTATACGGCTGTACGTAAGGTTCCAATCTTTGTAAGATCTATATTGAAGAAAAAAAAGGATAGAAATATGTCGAAACACATTAAAATAAGGCTAACCAGCTGATTCAATGTTTGCAGAGATGTTTCCAAAATTTAATGTTGAGTCATTTTGAATGCTCATAAAATCGTAAAATCTAAAATGAAAAGGCATTTTTATATACATATCTATTTTATGAAAGAAGTGAAACAGGAAATTAGAATGTGATTATTTTTGTAGTAGTTTTCTGTCAGCTGATTAAAACTGCATAGTTTAAAGTAACTCTTGAGTGAGGCTCTGTAACGCTGGCCTAGCAATGTAGAATATCTCATTGTCTTTTCTTAGGCTCTGTAATCAAAGCATGGGACATAGGAGTGGCAACAATGAAGAAGGGGGAGGTGTGCGTCTTAACTTGTGCTCCGGAGTATGCTTATGGTGCTGGGGGCAGTCCCCCCAAGATCCCACCTAACTCCACACTGCAATTTGAGGTGAGTTTAAATTAGACTATGAATTTACAATGCTGATGGATTTGATCAAACTGTGAAAAATACTGAGGCAAAGCATCAATTTCTATGTCAAACTATCTATATGTTACCTTCCCACTTCAACGAAAAATCTTTCCGTGATCATGGCGTTTGCAACAGCCCCGAATTATTGGGAATTTATAACAAATAATAAACATGGTAAATATCACGTTACTAGTATTATTGATAGTGTTAGTGACCATGTCAGTTTAAAAACTTATAATAACAAAAGCTGCTCGAAAATCACCCGTATGTACTTACGGCGGATCTAATGAAACTCAGCTATCAAAAACTTCTTAAGAGAACAGACACACTGCAGGGGTTTGCAAAAATAGTATGAGTAGCTATCCTCACTAGGTCAGGCACTTGACCTGACAAAACCTTTCAAATTATCTGCTTATAGTAGACTACTGACTGAGATCAGCACAGAACAACAAAAAAGAACTATGGAATGCTTGTGTTTAAACAGAAACACATAATTAGGGTTCCGTACCCAAAGCGTCAAACGGGACCCTATTACTGAGACTTCGCTGTCTGTCCGTCCGTCTGTCACCAGGCTGTATCTCACAAACCGTGATAGTTAGCCAGTTGAGATTTTCACAGATTATGTATTTCTGTTGATGCTATAACAACAAATACTTACTAAAAACAGAATAAAATAAATATTTAAGAGGACTCGCACTTGGCCGGTTTTTTGAACATTTTTATATTAAAACTATACAAGATATCTAGGCAGACAACTGACCCATTACTGATATACAATGTGAGTTTTACAAGTATTAAAGTCATTGGGGTATTCTCTGTTCTTTGTCATTCTGTCAATGCTGAGGTTTGCAACCACATAATATTTATAACACATCTCCAAGGTTTGTAGTCTTTTGTAGTAAGATTGACATATTAGGAGTGCCAATGATCAATGTCTAATAATAAAATGTTGAACAGATTACGATTGATGTGTAACAGTCATTTGCTAAAATAATTAATTCCCACAGGAAATATGGTTTGACAAAACCACATGATATTTAAGGTTCCTCTTCACCGCAACTTCCTGTTATAGTAATTGTTTAGGTACATAAGAATGAAAAAAAAAAAGTTATTTTGGCTGAGTGTACCTACATAATAATAACTCAAAAAAAAAATCCATCCAAAATATAATAATAACTTACATTATTATTTAATAGCCCATTATTTTTAAATTATGTAGCACTTTGGTGAAAACTGTATTTGGTGAAGGACTTGCGAACTTCCTTGGACCTATGATCTTTATACATATTTATTTTAGTATTGAATGCATATTTAATGATATTGCATACAATGGAGACTTGCAAGTATGCTTATAATTATTTTTTTTCGTAGTATACTGTCGACTGTAATAAACCAACATCTTTGTGCTTACACAAACTAAATAGTTTATACTTTTTTGAAAAGATTTGCCAGTCTGCAAGGCCGACTGCCTTTTGTGAATATTATAACAAGTAACAATACAGCATTTTATAAGCAGTGACCCAGTGGTAACGACCGGCCTTACATGCTGTAGGTTTTTGAATTCGAATCCAGGCTGGCTGGCTTTTGCTTGACTTTGTCTAAATTATTTAATTAGCGCTGCTCTCAAAACACGTAGAAAACGTATTGAGGAAACCGACATGTCTTAGAAACGAAAATTTGAATGCCATTCACCAATTCCCACTGGGAATGCATCGTGGATTATGACCCCTCTCACAAAGAAGGGACCTGTGTCCCGAGTAGTAGGAACATTGTAGGCTGATTGTGGTTATGCTACATCGTTTATTACTATTCCAAGGTCATGTATATTTCTATTCAAACTCTATGGCGGCTCGGAACATCTAACGTAAGGCTGCGCAGAACACAATTTAAGATATCAACGTGGTGCAGAGGCTGCATCGTCTTGACTGTACAATAAGCAGACCGACACTCGCGGCTGACTTCGGAGCCGCCATAAAGTTTGACAGGACTATAAAGGTGTTCGCACAAAAGCAATGATTTAAATTGCTTATTTCGTGTTATAGTGCACCACATTTTTTGTCACATATTTGTGTCGTTGGCGTACCGGGCACGCGCTTGCTTGTCACGTATATGTGACAATGGCGTTCAAAACGTTAAAAGTTTTGTATGTTAATTGTTCTAATTAATATTCAGTTTTGTATTTAGTCTGTGAATTAATTAAACCCTACAAAAAATACTAAGCACGCTGCACGAACTATTCGGATACCTGCAGCATTTTACGAAATGCGGCGCGTACGGTGCGGATGAAATGTACGATTTCATATAACGAATTGAAAAATGCTACGCTTAGGGCGCGTGCGGAGCGTACGGTGCTGACAAATGTGCGATCAGCTTTATAGAACTGAAATATGTGAAACATAACATCAAAAATATACCATTACTCACACACAATATTCATGTTCAAATGGCAATATTCAATTGTTTAGATCGAAATGTTAGACTGGAAGGTGGAGGACCTGTCTCCAGGCAAGAACAAAGGCATTCTGCGTCACATCATCGAGCAGGGCACCGGGAGCGACGCCCCCAATGACGGCGCCATGGTCACAGGTAAAAGACGCATGGCAATAAAATTGCACTTTCTGTTATGTGTTGGTAAAAAAATAATCCAAGCGTCGTTGCTTAGGAGGTCTGCTTTGTTTTGTGCTTCTCTCTCGGTCTATTTAGCGGTCCCCCGACGCTACGATGCTTGGATTAATGTTTTTTTTTGTGTTTTAGAGGTTTTTAGTGGGGGATTTTTTAATTTTTTAAATTTATTGCATACTTTTTAAACTAATAAATATTTATTTAGCCTTGACTGTCCCACTCCTGGCCATAGAATAGACCTTCCCCATTCCTTCCACTTTTCTCGGTGTTGCACTTCTACAAACAGGGTAAAATTATAACTTTAAAAAAATCCTGAGCCTTTAGGGGGGAGTTGCCCATGGTGACAAGAATTAAAATTTCGAATCAATCAGACCTGTGGAAGTTGTTTGTATCCCTTTGTCAACTAGAAAAGAGGTGGATGATCTTCAAACGGCTGAGCAGATTTTCTTGAAACATAGCTAAGAACACTCTCGATTAACACACCTTTCAAACGAAACCAACTTAATCAAAATCGGTTCATTCATTCAGGAGCTATGATGCCACAGACAGATACACAGACACACACGTCAAACTTATAACACCTCTCTTTTTTGGTCGGGGGTTAAAAATACGTAGATCTGGTTACACTATGGCGTTCAAAAATCAACCTTATAACGATAGTGTAAGATCACACAATTCTACAAACTCTGTCATTGCTTTCTCTGCCCTTCTTTTTATTCCTATTTACGGGAAGGTTTGCACTAAAAATACAGAAAACAAAAGGTACAAAATACTAAAGGTGCATTTCACTATGCTGTCGTAATGTGATATATTATTGTTCACATTTTCCGGTCTGAATATTATGAAATGCGATACATGATATTATGATAAAGAAATGTTCATTTAAATGCTTTGACAGACAGTTAGTATATTGATAAGGAATAGAATAATTTATATATATATACGTATGTATGCACGGCTATTCAGGGAAGAAACTATGATCGACCGACTAACCGGATGAGAATTTTTATCATTTTTGGTTAATTCAGTAAGCTAATACAATAATAATTTCAACAGTGGAACTCGAAGGCAGACTGCAAGCCGACGGCAAAGTCTTCGACACAAGAACAGTGACATTCCCGCTAGGAGAGGCCAGCGAACACAAGGTCTGCGAGGGCATCGAGAGAGCCCTAGAAAAGTTCACTCAGGGCGAGAAGTCCCGGCTAACCATCCAGCCGAAATACGCCTTCAAATCTGAAGGCAATGCAGAGTTAGGTGTACCACCAAACTCGCCTGTAGAATACATAGTGAAATTGAACAGTTTCGAGAAAACCAAAGAGAACTGGGCAATGGATGGTGCAGAGAAGCTAGAGCAGGCTAAGATGTTCAAAGAAAAGGGTACCAATTACTTCAAGGCCAGCAAGTTCCAGCTGGCTATCAAGATGTATAAGAGGGTTATAGCCTTACTAGAAGGTGAGTTTCTAATGACTTTGTACCTGGGTTTTTCTTTAAATAATTTTAGCTGATGATTCTATTCTTTTATCTATCTAGCAGTCTTTCTTTCTGTCTGTTCTGTTTTTTTTTGCAAATGCAAGACAGTTCCGAGTCAAGTTTGTCTTCGCATGGGTCTGCTACTGTCTTAATTAGTCCCTTCTAGGGGCTGCGCATATGTAGCACTGCACTTTTTGTTACGGACACGGCACACCGTCACAGGAAACCGTAGTTGCTTGGTCCTGTAACGGCGACCGGACATAGTTTACGTCTGCGCAAGGAGTGGCTGATTTCATACTGGTTATACAGGGTGTAACGGAAAGGGTATATACATACTTAAGGGGGTGCTACAGACCATCAAACTGAACATGTTTCTCCATCGGACAAACATCGTAGTAGCGAAAAAATTATCTGCTGCCCCATAAAAAAATTCAATACCTATTCGACCCAAATGTATGGGGTAGCCGATATTTTTTTCGCTATTACGATGTTTGTCCGATGGAGCAATATGTTCAGTTTGATGGTCTGTAGCACACCCTTAAGTATGTATATACCCTTTCCGTTACACCCTGTATAGAAATCAAATATTCATTGATAGCTTGTATCCGACACAAGACAACCGTTTCCGCAGCGCTTTACCAGGAAGATCAGAAGCAATACATACTGAGATAATGGATGCGGAAGTAACTCGTCTTACGGCCGTGTGTCGGTCTGTCCGTTACCTTTAAACACCCAACTTCGGCGTAATTTGTCACACAGATACACTGTGGCCTGGATGGGTTAGGACAAAGATATAATCCTGGAAGTACATGTTTGTGGGATAATTAACAACCTAGTTTAAGTTTTATTTTTTTATATCATTTCAGACATGCCAGAAGACACAAGTGAAAAAGAAGAAGATCGGACCCTAGCCAAGGAGCTCCTATTATCTGCTCACCTGAACCTCTCCCTGGTCTACTTGAAGGTCACTCCAGCTCATCACTTTGAGGCCAAGGAACACGCGCTGAAAGCTCTTAAGTTCGACGAGAACAATGTCAAGGGACTGTTCAGGAAAGGCCAGGCTCTGCTGGGACTTGGGGAGGCTGAACAGGCTATAAAGGACTTTGAAAAGATTGTTCAGGCTGAACCACAGAATAAGGTGAGTTGAAACATTGTATTTTCGAAACATTTTTTCCTAAAAATACAAAACACTTTCTAAACTGTGCAATGTTTAAGTATATTTGTAATAATTATTATGGTAAGCATGATGTATTATATATTTTATTTTTTAACTTTATATGATTGGCACAAAAAAAAAACGCCGTTGGGTCAGTCTCTTAAGTGTGAGTTAATGATCAACTGACTGCGGGAAAGTCGTGTGATTCCACTACCCTAAGCACAAGACCGGTTCCTCTAGCGCCGCCTGGGGTGACGTATGTCCAGAAGTAACATTGAGTTGGGAGATGTGTTTGTTTTTGTCCACTTTACGTTATCCGTCTTGTTTGTATCGCCTTATCTTATCTAGACTTTTCGCGAACTATGTTGGAGTCGGCTTCCAGTCGAACCTGTAGTAGTTTACATGGAGCAACTGATACCTTTTTTATCTCTATCAACCATCTCGAAGGAGCTCGTGGCTAAATAATAACAAACGCACTGGTCGATCTTCAAGGTTAAGCCGCGCTTGCCAAGGTCGGTCTGTGGATGGGTGACAATCATGACATATCGAGTCTCGTCTGTGCCTCGGAAAACCGTTGGTCTCAGCTGTCATTTCTAGATCTTTGACAGTGGTTAGAGGTAATCAGTGGCCCGAAAGTCTGACAACCAGTCTTACCAAGGGGTATAGTATTACCCAGTACTAACTGGGTTGTTGAGGTCAGATAGGCAGTCGCTCCATGTAAAATAATGGTATTAAGCTGCATCCGTTAAGATGGGTAGCCGACCCCAATCATTATTGGGGTTGGCTGTTGGGAAAAAGCTAGGCAGATGAACCAATAAATCTTTCAAACTATTTAAATTTGTTTCCCAGGCTGCCGCCAACCAGATCATAATGTGCAAGTCGGCGATCGCGAAACAGAAGCAAAAGGAGAAGCAGTTGTACGCGAACATGTTCGACAAGTTCGCTAAACACGACACGGAGGTAACAGGTCCGCGAGAGTATTGTACACCGCTTTCCCATGCCACTGTCATTCATAATAGAGTAGATCTGTCACATGAATTCGGTATGTAATAGTACATTGTGTATTAAGGGCGGTAAGTAAGGAATTACGATCGAGGCTCTAGTAGAACTCCGAAGTCGAAGACTGAGGGCTTTCTGAGTCGAGGTTCGTAATTCCCGTACCGCTCGTGAAACATACAATGTTTTTCATCACATTTGCGAGTAAAAAAATTATGAATTATAGCTTAAAATTCACGTCAGCACAACTATTATTACGAAATACGTGAACTTTTTTAAGCGGATGGCGGGCTCCATCTAAACCACAGACTATACAAATGTTTCTTTCAGAAACGTTAAGAGTAAATACTTACGTAGGCATACAGCCTTGACGGAGGGTAAAAAAAAAATTCGTCGTTTTGATACAAAAAAGCATTAGTTTAGTATTTAAGTAACATGTAGCTAGAATGCAATGAAATTCCTGTTTAGATAACATTTTAAGACAATTTTTCAATTGCGTGTAAACTCCTTGTTTGAACTTGCATGACCTATGTGCTGTGCTATAAATTAAAAAAAAACCTACTTACCGCCCTAGGGTTTGAGGGAAAAAAAAGCTCGAGGGTTTTATATGGGGTATTACGGCCAAGTTGACGTGTATGTTTAGATACTGTTTACGTGCAAGTGTGATGAAAAGTATTTTTATTTTGTAGATTGAGTCATTTTATGCAACTGATTTCAATATTTTAGTATTAGAAGCTGTGTTTAATATTTCATACATTTTCAAACTTTTGCTCGTTTTGTCGCCAGAGGTGAGGCCGAAGAGTTCGATGTCTTTTCCACGTACATACACATTTTCATAGTACAAGAATCCATAACCAAAAGTGTATGTTTATTACTTTAATTAATAATATAAACTTGACACTTTGTATAGTACACCTAAAAGTCGTCTAAATCAGCTCAATGTGTGATGACTTGGTTTCAAGTATTTTTGTTAAAATTAACGCCATCTTACAATTTTAAAAATAAGGTTTAGAAACCTAAAACCTTGAAATTGTTTCGGAATGCGCATAGGTTTATTTTCCTTTACATACCGAATTCGGCCTACACGCACGGACGATTTAACCGCAACGTTTTCTTTGCGCGCTTTTATTAACCTTCGGAATTAAGTGTCTATTATACCATCGCGCCAAAAAAGCTCGCTGTTTTTAGGGTTCCGTAGCCGAATAGCAAAAAACGGAACCCTTATAGATTCGTCATGTCTGTCTGTCTGTCTGTCTGTCCGTCTGTCCGTCCGTCTGTATGTCACAGCCACTTATTTCCGAAACTATTAGAACTATACTGTTGAAACTTGGTAAGTAGATGTATTCTGTAAACCGCATTAACATTTTCACACAAAAATAGAAAAAAAAAACACTAAATTTTGGGGTTCCCCATACATAGAACTAAAAACCAAAAAAATTTTTTTCATCAAACCCATACTTGTGGGGTATTTATGGATAGGTCTTCAAAAATGATATTGAGGTTACTAATATCATTTTTTTCTAAACTGTATAGTTTGCGCTAGAGCCACTTCCAAAGTGGTAAAATGTGTGTCCCCCCCCCTCTAATTTCTAAAGTAAGAGGAGGAAAATTCTGAAAATATTTAGGATTGTAGAACATAAAAAAAACTATCAACGCAAAATTGGTTTCAATAAGATATGATGTTTAGTTTTTGCGATATGGGACTTTTTCATCAAACTGCAGCAGTAACTTTGTTTTTCATAAACATACTATGAAAAACAAATTTAGTTTTGCGGTTCTGTGGAAGTTTACTAACTAATACTACTAACTAATGAATGACAGTTCAAAATATTGTTATTATATTGTTTGGAGCTATGGAACCCTGTGTGCGAGTAAGACTCGCATTTGGCCGGTTTTTTTTTAATATATTTTTTTTTTATTATTCATTACCAACAGTGTCTTGAAAATCCTACAAAAATCGCAGGTTCTACGCCATGCATAAAAACTGTTTTAATCAATAACTGGTAACAGTGCAAACAAGTATTGTGTTAGACAGGATCTTCTTAAGCGTCACGTCTTCGATATACAACGTGTCCCAGAAATCAACGTCAAGCCGAAAACGGGCAATAGGCCAAGTCGTGACAGCTATTAGAAAAATATAAAAAAAAATCTTGGTCATGTACTTTTCGAATTATAAGCATTCAAAAATAAATCTCAAAAAGTGACACCCTGTGATGATTTTTCAAGTCCTGTGACTACATTATTAACATTTCGGTAGTTTTTTTCTCTGTGATCTAACCATGAATAACCCTTCTGTAAATTACAGTTAAAAGTTAAAACGTAACTGCCTCAGTTTTAAATTAAATGTTAGATTTTTGCCCAATATTGAATTCAAAATAATGACATCACCCAAATTTAACCGACTGTACTGAAAAAAAAATCTACTACACTATTTTGGCAAGTAACTTTAAAAGATGGCGCGTTTAGTCAGGATTCCAAAATGGTATAACACATACTAATTGCTACTTCTTAATTGAGAAAAAACATTTTTTTTTTATGAAGCCGTATTTCATAAAAGTTCGATTGAGACGAAGAGTGACGTTATTTTGACTAGTGTGAGCGAGAAAGATTCATTTTAACTAATGTGAGGTGACGCTACTTTGACAAGTGGGAGCGAGATAGATAGTGACGCTACTTTTATCTAACTAAGAGGGAGACGGATTGACACATCATTTCATATGTGTGAGTGAAACAGATAGAGACGCTACTCTGGCTAAACAGGGATGCATCGGCAAATTGTGCAATACTGCAGTACGTTACGCTCTTTCGTTGACTGCACATCTTTTTGTATTCGTATTGACTTCGTACTTACAACTGTGGCTTTGTTTATTGGACTTGATTTGCATTGTGATTTGGATTTATCTGCACCGTTTCTGACAACCCCGGACTTGTTTTAATCGCAACCCCGTGTTTGTGTAGTGTTTTATCATGCCATCTCGATACACCGCACAGGAATACGCCAACATGCATCTCATTTATGGAGAATGCTTATGCAACGCCAATGCTGCAGCAAGAGTGTATCATGAGAGATACCCGAATGCTGAGCGTCATCCCGATCATCGAGTATTTATTAATGTGCATCGGTCATTATCAGAGGGTCGATTTCCTAGCCAAATGGTTAGCGAGGGAAGACCCGTTATGCCCTACGAAGCCGAAGTCTTGCAAGCAGTTGAAGAAGACAGAAGTATCTCAGTACGTGGAATTGAACAGAGCATAGGAGTCCCCAAAAGTACTGCACATCGTATTTTAAAAAAGAACGAGTTTCACCCATACCATGTACGACGAGTACAAAGTCTGCTACCCCGAGACTACCCAGAGAGAGTACGATTTTGTCGAACGATGTTGCAGAGGCACCGAGAGGACCCGCGATTCTTTGAAAAAATTCTATGGTCCGATGAATCAACATTTAAAAAGGACGGTTACATGAACCTCCACAATTTGCACGAATGGCACGTGGAAAATCCAAATTTGATGCGGGAAGATAGATCTCAGTACCAGTTTAAAGTAAATATGTGGACGGGAATTTTGAATGGTAAAGTTATTGGTCCAATCGAGCTGCCGGAGAATTTAAATGCCCAGGGTTATTTGAACTTCTTACAGAACCAATTACCAGAATTATTGGAAGAAGTGCCACTGAACATTTACGGCAGCATGTGGTATCAACAAGATGGCTGCCCAGCGCATTATGCTCTCACTGTACGAGAGTTTCTCAATCGAGAATACCCCGATAGGTGGATTGGGCGGGGTGGTACAATTTCGTGGCCTGCCCGTTCACCCGATTTAAACCCCATAGATTTTTTTTACTGGGGAACGATAAAGGATAAAGTGTACTCTAAGCCAATTCAAGATTTAGACGAGCTGCGCCAAAGAATTGCAGAAGCCGCTGAATACATCAACTCAAGAAGATACGCCCGTCTTATTACGCGATCATTTTTAAAGAGATGTAGAACTTGCATTGCAGCTGAAGGAAAACAGTTTGAACATTTGTTATAAAACTTCGTAAATCTGATTTAATAAAAATTATAATAAAAGAAATCCAACGACTGAATTTTATTTCAAATGCACCTAAAACCAACAATGTACTTTTTTTCCTCAATTAAGAAGTAGCAATTAGTATGTGTTATACCATTTTGGAATCCTGACTAAACGCGCCATCTTTTAAAGTTACTTGCCAAAATAGTGTAGTAGATTTTTTTTTCAGTACAGTCGGTTAAATTTGGGTGATGTCATTATTTTGAATTCAATATTGGGCAAACATCTAACATTTAATTTAAAACTGAGGCAGTTACGTTTTAACTTTTAACTGTAATTTACAGAAGGGTTATTCATGGTTAGATCACAGAGAAAAAAACTACCGAAATGTTAATAATGTAGTCACAGGACTTGAAAAATCATCACAGGGTGTCACTTTTTGAGATTTATTTTTGAATGCTTATAATTCGAAAAGTACATGACCAAGATTTTTTTTTATATTTTTCTAATAGCTGTCACGACTTGGCCTATTGCCCGTTTTCGGCTTGACGTTGATTTCTGGGACACGTTGTATATACTTTTGTTACTTAAATTTAGCTATCGATCGAGATTTTTGCTGAACTTTGCTGGGAGATAGCGCTAAATAATTAAATAAAATAAAGATCATTTTTTCTGATAAAAAAAGTTCATAGGAAAGGGAAAGTTATAAGTAACAAAAATTTTGCCAAAGCTTTTGTTTTTTCGCTGTTTGGTAACTTTTTATTCGAGAAGACAGTGAAAAAGACAGCTCCAGTAAACACGTACGTATTTGCAATTTTGAGGAGACATTCTTCCTGTACAATAATTCAACCATTACCAGCAACAGCTTTCTAAAATGCACCTCATAACCCCGCTTAATCACCAACTCTTCACCGACTTGACACCTAACACACACAATTCCCCGTTCA
The DNA here is from genome assembly GCA_949152445.1 of Cerastis rubricosa. Classification (NCBI taxonomy): domain Eukaryota; kingdom Metazoa; phylum Arthropoda; class Insecta; order Lepidoptera; family Noctuidae; genus Cerastis; species Cerastis rubricosa. Next base: position 23,082,732 of record OX424527.1, read on the forward strand.
GGTGGAGAAGCAACGAGCTAGAGACGAGATCGACGTCATAGGGGAGAAGGTGGGCGAGTGGGGCGCGGGCGAGGGCGAGTGGACCGACCAGCAGCGGCTGAGGAAACCCACGGAGTTCGAGAAGGAGAACCCTAACATTCTGCTGTTAGACAAAGACGGACAGTTTGAGAATATGTGAGGTGTGCGGCATTGGGTGAAGTGGATGCTTACGTAGGTATGTGGTTGGTAGAGTAGGTTTTATGCTATTGTATGTACAGTACCTGGAAGTGGATAAAGCCCATCGAGCTTTAGAATAGAGAAATTTAGGATGCGGTCATACGATTTCTTCGGATTCGTATACACACTGGTGAAAAACCTTACAAGTGATAAATAATGTTTATTTTGTAAACAGGTTTTTACAAACATTCTACACGTTGTCTTTTTTTAAACTAGACGAAACTGGTGTTTCGTGCCTGACTGCTTTGAAAACAAACAGCCGAAACTAACTCAGAGGTCAGTCTCTTTAAAGGTTCAGACATAATCTTTGTCAACTCACATGAGCACTATGCAGATATGATATGCTATGTGTCTGAGATGGTCTTTTGAAGAAATAACCAAACAGATTTGGGTGGACCTGTTCAGCCAGTGCTTTTATCTGTTAAAGTGTAGCTCGAATCATAACTCAAAATCATGTTATGTATGTTTGCGTAGTTTTACTCAAAAAACTACTTCGAATAGTCATATTCGTATACATACTGGTGAAAAACCTTACAAGTGTGATGTATGTCATAGTTTTAATGAGAAAGGTAATTTGAGTACACATATTCGATGGTGTGACATCTCTATAAAGCTTGATGTGTCTTTTTTATGCCCGAGTATTGTACAATGAGTTACTAATTTGTGCATTCTTAATAGAGGAACGTCTATGAGTTAAGTTCAAAATGTCTTCAAATCATTGACCTATTCCGATTAGATATTAAGTTTAAAAATAATTTTAATCAAATCTCAGCAGTAATAAAGTGTAAAGATATGCCCCACCTGAAGCGAAAAACATTGTAATTGAGTATAAAGTGTAAAATTAAGTTTTTAAATAAATAACTTAGCTAGGACATTCTATATAAGCATCCACTTGTATATAATAAAGCCTTCTGCATCAAAAGTGCATTAAGTTAGGTAGTGTATATTCTGATCAAGTTGTATGTTGTTGCTAGCCACCTCATAGATCTCTTCACCCGGTAAACTAAACTACACAGTACTTAATCAATTTAAAATATCAAACAGTTGAAACTCTTTTGTCAGACGTTTTGTGAGGCTCAATAAAAAATAAACCTTGTGTTGCTTGAAATACAGTTCAAAATAGCTTGACCGCGCGCCGTTTACGTCTCTCCGCGTCAACAAAAGTGATTTTCGACTTTATATCAAGGTGCACAACGTTGATATTTTATTGATAAAGACCGCATCAATGCACTTTGCCAGGTTAGCTGTTTTCATGTTACTAATAGTATAATCACGAATAATATCACTTTATAAAGAAATCTCTGTGTAAATCAGTGTTGTTCTAAATGGATGGACTAAGTAAATCATTCCTCTCTCGCTATTTATGTATGTATAGACAGTAAGGCTGTGTTCGTCCACACGGTTCATTGTGTGTTAGGTATTGTTTCAATTTTGCTTGCATTGTGACCTAAGAAAATGTTGGTGAAAGTATAACTGGTGATACTTATTTAAGACTAGCTGTGCCCGCGACTTCGTCCGCGTGGAATTTTTAAAAAAAGTTATTTAGTATTTTTTTTCGCTTTTGTAATTTTTCTAAAATAGAAAGTAAAACTGTTAAAGTTACTCATTATTACATCAGCTATCTGTCAGTGAAAGTGACGTCAAAATCGGTCCAGCCATTCCAGAGATTAGCAGGAACAAACAGACAGACAGACAGATAAAAAATGAAAAAAATGATATTTTTGTATATGTATCGTATATACATTAATATGCATGTAGTAAAAAGCGGATATTTTTAATATTACAAACAGACACTTGAATTTTATTTATTTATTTAGACTAGCAGGAGAAATGTGGATGTAGCTATACCAGCTACTCACCTGTCTCCTCTAGGCACATCTCTGTCTATCCGTTTGGGAATTAAAAGCGTGATGTTATGTAATATTTGTAGAATTTTTCAATAAGCTTTGTTCAAATCTTTATTTTAAAGTTAAGATTAACTTTTCTGTTTAAGTTTTAACGAATTTCATAACTCAAAAAAAACAACAAAACCTTCCGTAGCTTCTGTTACCCTGCAAGCAAAATGGCGTGTGTCTTTCCGATTGTTAATTTGTAGCATAATGTTTGTTTTAAATATGAACGGGTTTATCGTAGTACTACATTGGTTACTGTATTTAGGTATATGAATGAATTTACTTATTAAACTGTTAAGGAGGAGTAGCTTCTTTTATTTTGTGTCCGTTTCAACCACGCGGCCACCTCATAAAACTTGATGAAACTTTGCCAGGAATTAGTCCTAATTTGTTCCTATACACACCTCTTTTCGTGAATTTGTTCCAAAAAAAAACCAAGGCGCTGTGACCAAGAATAGTTGGCCGCTAGAACCGCCACTTGCCGTAGTCATCGCCCGTGATTACACAGAAACTATATGATGGAGATAGACGAATTATGCATCAAAAGAAAGGTCTTAATTTGTTCCATTTGTTTCAAAAATAAAAAACATCAAAAAGTAAATAAATGAAAAGTTATGCAATATTTAGTTTTCAGGTTATGAGTAGGTAGGTATCTCACCTTATATATCAAATTATTAGAAGCTAATGTGTATGGACAATTAGTCCCTAATTTGTTACAGCGAATAAACAGAAAAAAATACTAGAAAGTAGGTTCAATGATTTGTTAGAGTCGATTTTAGTTGGCCGCTCGGACGGCAATATGCCTAAAATACAATGCCTTTGCAGCATTTGACCAAATTCTCGGTTTCCTTGTCATGTCTAGGCCACCATACTGTGGTTCTTAGTCTCACCTTCATTAGGACTATTCCTGGGTGTTCTTCGTGACCAGCTGTCAGAACCTGACTGCGCAATGTTTTTTGGAATAACAATTCTAGTGCCTCTCAATAAAACTCCGTCGTAAAAGCATAATTCGTTTTGGAAGATTTTGTAAATTTTTTTTTACCTCTTCATCCCATTTGTTGTTATAAAGGCCTTCACTTACTTTTAATATTTCCTTGTCTTGTTTTGATGCCTCCATAATTTTTTCTTTCAGTGAAACTGCTATTAGCCTGCTTCCTTCAACAACTTGGTGTATATAGTTTTTAGACTTGTCCTGTGACGTTTTACTTAATTTACACAATCTTGATAAACTATCTGCTATATTTTCTTTGCCAGGCTTGTATATTACTTTAAATGCATATGCTTGAAGGCGTAGTATCCACCTTTCTATCCTTGCACATGGTTTTGATTTAGGACCGAATATAACCTCTAGTGGTTTATGGTCGGTCACCTATTCAAACTCTTTTCCGAACAGAAAAACATAAAAATGTTCCACAGCCCAGACCAGAGCTAAGGCATCTTTTTCTGTCTGGCAATATCGCCTTTCAGTCTGTTTGTGTCCGGTGACCATACGCAATAATGCGAGGTTCATGATCATTAATTTGAACTAATACTGCTCCTAGTCCTAACGGACTAGCATCTGCTATTACTATAGTCCGATCTTTGGCGTCATGGTATTCTAGAGTAGGAATATTAGACAAGGCCAATTTTAATTCGTTAAATGCAAATTCCTGTTTACTGCCCCAAAGACTTTAATTCTGTGGTTTTGGTCTGTTTCTTCTTATGCAGTTCTTTTAATGGTTTTGTAGTTGTGGCCAAATTAGGGATCCATTTTCCAACATAGTTGATTAATCCCAAGAAGCTCTGAAGCTCACCTATATTCATAGGTGGACGAAATTCTTGACTAGTTGTCACGTACTTATCTAATGGTTTTACACCTCTGTGATAATTCGTATCCTAAAAATTGAACCTTTTCTTCTATGAAAATGCACTTGTCCTTTCTCAGTACCACATTATTTTCTTCTAGAGTTTTAATTACTGATTCTTATCTTCGATCATGTTCTTCAAATCTTTTCCATATACCAAAATGTCATCTATAAAATTAATAGTGCCATTACATCCCTCCCAATAACATTCGTTCTAGGGTTTTTATAAAAATTTCCGGGGCACAGGATATTCCAAACATTAGCCTTTTGTATCTGAACAGGCCTTTACTTGTAATAAAGGTTGTAATGTGTCGAGAGTCGGGATGTAATTCAATCTGTTGAAAAGCATCTTTTCTGTCCAGTTTTGAAAAGTACTTCGCACTTTAAATTTTTAGATGCTTGTCCATATTGGGCAATGGGTGATTTTCAGGTAGAATTGCTTTATTTGTCCCGCCTCATATCTATGCAAACGCGAACATCTCCAGTATTTTTCAAAACCGGCACTATTGGGGATACCCAACTTGAGGATCCTTGAACTTCCTCAATAATGTCTTTCTCCAACAGTTCTTTTTTTTATTTTATTTTTTTTCAACTTTTTCTTCCAGTGGTATGGGGGGATCCTTCTTAATGGTTGAGAAACTGGTTGTACTTTCTCATCGGTTGGTACCTCCACTAAAACATCCTTGAATTTGGGAAACTCTGTCTTAGTTTCCATTTGGTCGATTTCTAATCCAATTTTAAGAAAACCATAGCCATATGGTAGTTTCTTTCCCAAGCAGATCTCTGGTTCCATCAGCGATGACGTAAAAACTTGCATTTTTTGATCTACCAGCGGTTTTTATATTTGCGTCAAATGATCCTTTTAGGTCAAGGGCTTCTTACTTCCATAACCATAAAAAGTCTTATTGCAACTGTTTGGTTACGTTACCTTATTTTGTTTCATATTGTCCCAGGTTTTGTTTGTGATCAAGTTGCATTTACACCCAGAGTCTTCTAACATTTTAACCTTCATTCCGCCAATATGGCAATCTAATACACTGTCATCATCGATTTTGAACACATATTGTATGTCTTCGGGCTCTGTTTGATCTATCTGGTTTGTGTCGTTTCTTTTGTTATCTCTTTTCATTTTTTTTTTCATTTTATTTGTTGTTGTTTCCCTCATATTTCCTTTTATTCGTTATGTCTCGTGTCATTGTCCTGCAGAATTGTCCAAAATGTCCCTTAGGCCCACATTTGTGGCAATCTTTTTCTTTTGCTGGGCATTTGCTGTCTTGAGACGCGTATCCTGAGCTCCCACATCTTCCACATCCTGTGTTTCTTTTCCACTTCTTATCTTGTTTTCCTGTTATTCACTCTGTTTATGTTTTCAGTTGATGTGCTGCTTTCTCCGAATTCTTCTATTCGTCGACTTACAGATTCAAGAGTATTTGCTTCGACAATTGTATTTGTTAGTGTTATTGCGTCTCCTGTTTGTATAATTCTCTTTCTAAGCTCTTTAGAGGAACACTTTTCTGTAATTTGATCGATTATATGATCGTCTTTGTCCTTAAACTGACATTTGTCAGCTTATTGCCAAAGCCGTACTAGGAATTTTTCAAAATTTTCGTTTGCCTCTTGTTTTATCAATCTAAAAAGGTGACGTTCATAGATCTTACTTTGTTTAGGTAGAAAGTATGCGTCGAGTTTGGTTATAGCCACTCCGAAGACATCCTCTTCATCTGCTGGTGATACATTTGCATCTGGTATATTATAGAATATTTCCTGCAATTATAGTCCACCAAAATGTAGCAGCGAAGCACGTTCCTTCGCACTACTCTCAATTCCAGCAGCTTCCAGGTAGATCAATAGTGCCCGCTTCCAGCGTTCCCGTCTCGTTCGTACTGTTGAAGGTTCACCCTCACAATCCAATTTCTCTAACGTGAGTTGAGAACTCATGTTATCAATAAATAACCTGGAACCATTATACAGGGTGTAACGGAAAGGGTATATACATACTTAAGGGTGTGCTACAGACCATCAAACTAAACATGTTTCTCCACAAAGAAACATCGTAATAACGAAAAAATTATTTGGTGCCCCATACAAAATTTCAATACCTATTCGACCGAAATGTATGGGGCAGCTGATATTTTTTTCGCTATGATGATGTTTCTTTGATGAAGAACATGTTTAGTTTGATGGTCTGTAGCACACCGTTAAGTATGTATATACCCTTTCCGTTACACCCTGTATAAAGGGTTTGCACTAATCTGCCCAGTTAAAATATTTGGCAATTTAATGACCAGTATGTACATCCAAAGTACCACTACTGTTGACACAAATGTTCTTTGATGGTTTGTCAATTTAATGACCAGTATGTACATCCAAAGTACCACTACTGTTGACCAAATTTTCTTTGATGGTTTGTCAATTTAATGACCAGTAGGTATATTCTCCTGCTGTTAGTCATTCTCTGATGACTGTCAATTTAATGACCAGTAGGTATATTATACTGCTATTACCGTCATTCACTGATGACTTGTCAATTTAATGACCAGTAGATATATTCTACTGCTATTTGATTTACTAATCATGTAGCACAAATCAAATAACTAAACATGAGGTCCCAGTTTCGACTCCCAGGTCAGGCAGTGTCACTGAGTTTCTCCATAAGGAACCTCCCTGGCGTCCGGTTAATGGTAACAGGCATGCTCAATGTAATTGGTGAAACGTGGTTGCATCACACATCTCTGATTACCCCCTTGGGGAACACAAGCATGATGTTATGTTGCAAAACAATACATTAACGAACCACTTTTTGTTTCAGCCTTCACAAAATTATTTATTTACAGTTAATAAGTCCAATGAAAGATTCTAATGTATTAATATTTTGAATATTTCTTTCCGAAATACAATTAATTATCTACCTGTAGGAGACTACCTTTCCTTTTTTTTTTATAAAAATATAAAACTTACGGTTTTCTCCTCGTCGCCAATGTAAAATATGCACAATTATCTACACTAATAGTTGACTCGCCAACACGCCACCGCACAGGCCGACAGTTCGACAACGACTGCCCGCCCCTTTTTTTTTTTTATGAATGGCATCTCGCAGTTCAACCTAGGAGGTTGTCGTCTGCTTAACCGGACTATCCTGTGGGTGCCTTAAGAGTAAGGCCTCCAGCCAGGGCATAAAAACTTACAAACTAAGCGACTATACGCTGAGGGCACCCCCTGTGGGGTACGAGCCTCGGCTCAGGGCGTCGCTGGGGGAGGACTGCATGGGGACAGGCTGGATCTGAGTGATATCATTATTTAGGGGCTGATTTAAAACTACTGGCACAGCATCGCGGGCTGGCTCGAGCGAGGGTCGGGGAGGGCATGGACCGGGACGTCGCGACGGACCTCGACGGCGAGGTCGGAAAGACGGCGGTTTGTGTCTGAACTTTTTAAGAGTGCTAGTCTCTTTGCTACTCTCCTGGAGGAGGGTGATAGCATCATCGGGAGTGACGAGAGTATGCCGAGGACGGCGTACTGTACTAATGCGCGAGGGTTCGTAACGGGCGGCCGCTGCGATCAGGGGATTACGGTGTTTACTGGCGTTATCGAAGAAACGCTTCGAAAGACGTTTCATAAACTGAAGGACGGTGGGCATTCTAAGGTCTACGTGTAGACGGTCGTTACGGACATAAAAAGGGGCTCCCGTGACTCTACGTAAGAACCGGTTCTGCAAGGTTTGCATCCTATGGATGTATTTAGGCTTGGTGTGAGCGTACACGACGCAAGCGTACGTCATAATGGGGCGGATCACCGCGGTATAAAGGCGCAACTTGCACTTGAGTGACAATTTGCTTTTTGCCGAGATCATGAAATGAAGCCTACCCATAGCAAAGGCAGCTCGGTCGCGAGCTGCTTTGATGTGCGCCGCGAAAGACAGGTGGTTGTCAAGTAAGACTCCTAAGTACTTGGCTTGCTTCTCCCAAGGGATAGGCTTACCAAACATAGTGATCGGGCTGAGCGCGAGTGGCTTATTTTTACGCGGTTTAAAGAAAAGAACTGCCTGACTCTTGTCGGGGTTCACCTCGATTCTCCATTTCCGGAACCAAGCGCCTAGGACGTTGGCTGAGGTTTGGAGGGTGCTGTAAATAGCGTCGTGACTATAGCCAGTGTAATAGATGGCCGTGTCGTCCGCGAACAGGGCTAGCTGTGCCTTCTTGCTCTTGGGGATGTCACTGGTCTGCCCGCCCCACTACTCGGACCGGTATATATAAACGTGCGACGTGCGCGCCCGAGGCAACGTCACAGTACTGTAATCGGTTTGTAGTGCGATGTAATGATATCTACATACACTACAGGGACTAATTGTCCATACACATTAGCTTCTAATAATTTGATATACAGTATGTTAGGTTAAACGAGGGACATATTGAGGGAGGGTATTCAGTATTCGATTCTCGTCCCAAATATGTAAAAAACCCATAACCTTAATTTGTGACGTAATTGTCCTATGAAATACATTATTCATAAACACTGAGCGCGCAAGAAGTGAACTTGTAAACAGTAAAATAGTCACGCGGCAAAACATGTGCCTATCTTGCCGAAAAGGAAGCGCGTACGCAAACCCCGCCCCTTTCCTTTGAATTTTCGCCGATGCACCGACGCGACGGGACACACCCCCGCGCTGACCGCAGTCCATGCGTGTGCGCCGCTATTTCCGCATGTCCAATATTGCGCTTCCGCGTATTCCTTAAACAACCCCGCTTAATTCGCGATAAGTGTGTCCTGTTAACGGAATCTTGAATAATAATCAATAATTCCGCGTATTCCATAAACAACCCCGCTTACTTCGCGATAAGTGTGTCCTGTTAACCTGATCTTGAATAATAATCAATAAAAATGACGTCTTATCAATATTCCAATGAAGAATATTGGGATATGGTTCGTGCCTACATGTTAGCAAATGATAGTGTGCGAGGAGCCATTCATTTGTACCGAGTGATGTTTCCCAACCGCCAGATTACGTCGTACAATCTCATGCTGGGTGTAAATAGGGAAGAGTTAAAGGTACGTATCACGAACGCTTTTAATAGTGTAAGAAGTGATCCGTTTGTTTTTAACCGATAAGACAATATGCGAAAACGTGCCGAACTTTGCATAACACGAGGAGGTGCTCATTTTGAACAATTTTTAAGATTAGTCTAAAAATGTGTAAATAGTCACTAAATTCGTTGTAAATAGTCAATCAAGTTAATCGTTGTAAATAGGTGTGATTCCATTTTTTAAATCCGCCAAAAATACTAAGTGCATAATAATTAACTTTGTCTTAAATTAGTGCGAATCACAATCAACATTTGCATTGAAGATTTAAAAATGATTTGTTTAGTACCTAGATATTTTTGACTGTCCTAAGCCAGGTTTAAAGTATGAAGGGAAAATGGATAGGTATACCTAAGAGTCATTGACCCGATCACATGTTCTGCGATAGTAATAAATCGCTAGCGCAAGGGTGTATACACGTTGCGAGACATTTGCGAAATTTTTGGTATGGTTCTGTTTGTTATTTATCAGTGTTTTTTTTTTGTTTAAATTTTTATTAGTATCATGTTAGCATGTACTATTGTGGGTTTGAATATGTCCCTCGTTTAACCTAACATACAGTATAAGGTGAGATACCTACCTACTCATAACCTGAAAACTAAATATTGCATAACTTTTCATTTATTTACTTTTTGATGTTTTTTATTTTTGAAACAAATGGAACAAATTAAGACCTTTCTTTTGATGCATAATTCGTCTATCTCCATCATATAGTTTCTGTGTAATCACGGGCGATGACTACGGCAAGTGGCGGTTCTAGCGGCCAACTATTCTTGGTCACAGCGCCTTGGTTTTTTTTGGAACAAATTCACGAAAAGAGGTGTGTATAGGAACAAATTAGGACTAATTCCTGGCAAAGTTTCATCAAGTTTTATGAGGTGGCCGCGTGGTTGAAACGGACACTTTATTTTACAAATAAACCTGTTGCAACCTAAGCTCCCGTCATACCATAGCAGACGCTCCGGGCGTCGGCAGAGGGCGGACAACGTTCTCTTTCGGCATCCCTAAACCGATACATACCATACGCCGGGCGATATGGCCCCGGGGACATCCGTCGCCCCCAGCACACAGGACCTGCGCCGGCGGCGTTGTGTCCCCCGAGCGCCTCTGAGGCCGCTTGCACATCAGCTGGCCTATCATGACGTCAGCAGTATTGTTTTACTCTTATTCCAGTGGGGGTAAGAGACAGAGCTATACAGGATGCCTAGCGATCGCCATCTCTGCCACACTGGAAAAGGAGTAATGTGTGACGTCATGGTAGGCCAGCAGGACGTTAGCAGCGCGCGGCGGAAGCACATGCCTTCAAATTATAAGAAAAGCCGCGCGGCAACCGCGCCGCAATTTAGAAAACCCCCGACACAGAAAACTTAGCGGTCCCCCGACGCTACGACGCTTGGTTATTTTTTTTTTTTGGCTTTTTAGAGGTTGATCTGTGTCGGGGTTTTTTTAAATTTTTAATTTAATTTTTTTTCATGCTTTTTAAACTTTTATTATTTTTTCTTAGCCTTGACTGTCCCACTCCTGGGCATAGGCTTCCCCCTTTCCTTCCAATTTTCTCGGTGTTGTCTTCTCGCTAATTAATGAAGACAAGGAAAGTTGTAACTTTAAAACATACTACGATGCCACAGACAAACACACAGATACACACGTCAAACTTATAACACCCCTCTTCTTTGGTCGGGGGTTAAAAAGGGTGGCGCACTTCATTTCAAATATGACAGGATACATTTTGTATTGGTCGAAGGAAAAGTACCGTGGCAGAATAATAATAATTATGATATAATAAAGTAGGTACTTTTTTACGGATGGGAAATCCTCATATGACCCCTCCTGCTCTGGCTGGGCGGAGCGGAAGGAAGTGTGAGACTTGTACTGACTAAAATCGCGTGATGTTATGTTTAGTATAAGGTATTTCTAGGAAATTTCACAATGGGTCCGCGTGGTGGATTACAACCCACTCCATTTCACACGGAGGAAACCTGGGTCGCCTAATAGCCTGCGCAGATGACGGATTTTTGTCCGCTAAAATAGATCGGTAACAACTGTATCGAGTAACGCAAACGAGGGATGAAAAGTACCGCGTACAAAAAGTCCCCCGAATAACCGAGGACATGCAGAGAGCGGGCCGGACGAGGGACTCCTCCCGAAAAAAATAGAACTCGTGTGGTTAATGCAACATTTGATCGCACACTGTGTACGTTGAGTTCGCGGTAAATCCGCGGCGGACTTTTTATTCGCGGAGCGTACTTTTTTCTCCGCCGCGAAAAAAAGCCCGTCGTCTGCGCAGGCCTTAATCGGAAAACTGGTATTTCATAACAAAAACCACAACATCTGCTTAAAATATAATTTATTTCATCGAATTGAGATCAATTTCTTTCTAACCAAAATATCGATTTTGAAACAATTTATTTACACTTTACATTGCATTACTCGGTTCTGTTTTTTTATCCTAAACATCTTTTAAAGTTTTGTTGGTAGGCCCAGCCTAGCCTCTAAAAACGTTATTAGGGAAGTATCAGGTACTCCAAAAAATAAATATTATATTTCTACTCGTTATCACGTTAAAAAGTAACGCCAACTTAGGGCGAGAATATATATATAGGTATTAGGTATATATGTACATTTAATAAGTATTGCTTTCTTGCAGCCGGTACAAGTCAATTAATTAAACACTTTTATTGCACAATTTTATATTTACGCTCGAATTCTCAAATTACTTTTTTATACTAAATTTTCTTGCTTTTGTTTGGCCGCAACTCGCTAGATAGTCTAGGATAGAGCTCGATTGCCTAGAACAGCGTTTCCCAAAAGATGGGTCGCGACCCATCTTTAACATCATCGGGCAACATTCTAACATCACCGGACCATCAAAATAAATACCGGGTCGCAGAATTTCTACCTTGTTTTAAAAAAATATCAATTTATTTATTAAAACTTAATGCACAAGTAAAAACTGATTAAAGGCGGGCTTATTGCCTTGGGCGTTTTCTTCTAGTCCACCTTAGAAAAAATTGCTCCACTCAAGTAAAATTGATCAGTATCGAGTATTTTGAGCGAAATACGCGATTCCGATCTATTTTACTTGATGTAATTAGCGGGGGAAGAGGTTTTAAAGTATTGAGTGGGTCACTAAGGGCCAGTGTGACATTTACTGGGCCATGGCTGAATAATGCTTGGGAAACACTGGCCTAGAAGAAACCGATTCACTCGTACTTTAAAGGGATCCAGAATATAAAGATAGAGGAACAGAGAAGCCGGCTGTGAATTCCACAGACTGGCGGCTCGCACAATAAATGTGGACTATACGTCCACATTTATTGTGCGAGCCGCCAGTCTGTGGAATTCACAGCCGGCTTGAGCTTTGTTTAGATCCGTGGAACTTCCCACTATGTGCTAACTCGCATGCTGTCTCTGTAATAATAAGGTGCATTTTGACGGCGAAAGATCTTTCATAATGCCGTGTGTGTCATTTGAGAATTCGAGGACTAAATACTAATAACTTTGAGCGGGATTACCAATTATTATACTCCCAAACTCTATACATAGATCTCCAATATATAATGTAAGAATCTTGTATACTAGAGGCCAGTGACCTAGCAAAATGATAATATCTAAGATAGCCATAATGCGACCTCATGGAAAGGGCGCAGTAAACCATAAATGGTTAAAAAGCATGGAGATTGCTTTATTATATACTACTACGGCTTATATACTGTAAAATGTACTTATTGGCAACTGTTATATGGCTTAAAATGACAAAACACAAATATTAACAAGACAAGGTGCAAATTCGACCCACTTAGATAACTTAATCTCACAACATAATTTAAATAACTTAATCATAAAAAATACATAATAAGAATGAAAAATTAACGAAAATTCAGTTCTTGAGAGGACATCTCGCAAAATAATCACTTGAGTTTAAAACTCTTTTCTTTTTTTAAACCTATCATAGTCACATTACTAAAAGTATCAATACTTTAAAAAAATAAGTCTTAATTCTAAGCCTAGATGGCTAGTAAGGGCTTAAAAAAGTCTGCCCACAAAGATATCATATAAGATATGAAATAAAATATTATTATTTGATTTTTCTCAAGTCTTGAGTTTTCACAATTTTGCCCACAACCTTCTTCGTACAAACTATTCAATTTCGTTTAGAAATTGACCATCTCTTTATCACAAGCCAAAGTATAATTCTAATACTCAGTTGCATGTCCACTCATACAAATATAGTATGAGTGGACATTTAACTACATACAGATAATTCACCATTGGGTTTGGGTTCCCTTATGAACAGCAGTATTAAGAAGGAACAGGGTCTCCGATTCTCGATAAAAATATATTACCCTTTTTCTTCCTGAATAATGCCTCTAAAGTAATACATTTTTTATTTTCATAAATTGAGGGTATGCTGTAGACACATTCCAGTCATTTCCTTTTTTTCAGCAACTAATAAGTAAAGAAAATATGTATAACTCACCACAAATAACATAAAATATCACATATTTACCGCCGTGATTAGAGGACTACCAGACAAATTTGAAAAGTTTTTAACGTTAAAGAAATTAATAATAACCTAGACATACTCTTTCTTAAAATAGTAATGTCATAAATAATTGAATCGCCTACTCTTCGTATGCAGGCAATGGCAGCAGGTCAGCGGGTCATGTTAAAAATTCCTCGCAGGCCCTGTTCCCTCTTAAGGCGTTGACCGCAGTAACCGACGCAGAATTGGCTTGTGCAAGTGACACATCACCAAATTTGTCGCATTTAATTCCGCGCGGCGTCTAATCACGTTATCCATTGTCTTTTTGGACTTTATTATCTGTTCTCTGTACCTGGGGAAGCCAATTCCGCGGCTGCAAGTGCGGTCACTCGGTAAAATCTAGTGTCATTGGCCAGTTCGCCAATTCCGTAAATCTCAGAAGGATTTTATTAGAGAACTCGTTTTCACAATATAAGAAGCATCATACAAAAAATACATTGAAATCCATGTGGTTAGATAACAAAATAATTTTGGAAGATTTTTGTATGAGACGGACATGGTCAGTGGTATCAACATACAAAAATATACAAAATCGTTTGACATACCGTCTATTAAAGTAGATACAAATTTCTTTGATAATTGTCCGAGTCTAGGTTAAGATAAATAAACTAATATTGCCACCAAAAATCCCTGCCCATGGCCCTTTTGACAAACTCTTAATTACGTGCGTTCTTTGAGGCCACTTTTGAAAGAGGGCTTTGGTTAGACTTTGTGAGGTTTTAGGCTACGCCTTCTCCCGCCTTCCAGCATTACGTGTATTTTTTTATAATTAAAAAAAAAAAAACAAATGGCTTGAGAATCAAAAGTATTGACTCAAATTACCTTGCTCGTGTTTTGAATTCATGATTGGTAAAAAATATTGTAGGTATACACATCTCAAATTACGTAATTATTTTTTTAATACAGTTGCTCAAAAAGTGGCGTATTGCAGGGACGTATAGCGTTCGGGATGTGGGCTATTACACACTCGAGCTTTTTCTTTACCTTTCCCGAACTCGTGCGTTATCTTTCCCAACTGTCAAAATAATGTCTATTAAAAAGAAAAAAAACCAACCACGGAGTTTTTACTAAAAAATATCATAGTTTTTGTGATTCATGCAAATATTTCTAAAAAGAAGCTACTAATTTGTTTCAATATCAGATTTAATGATTTGATTCAATGAGTAAGGTTAGGTTTTATTTCATTTTCATTTCATATCAATAAAAAAATTCTATTGAAGACTTGGCTGTATGGGCATAGTTCCCTTTGCCTACCCAGAATGGGTGAAGAAAACAAAAAAAAACTCTGCTTCTATTCTTTTACGGTTGGCGCCATTTTCCATAAATGTTCTTTATTAAATTGCTTCATTTTTTCGCAACTGTATTAAAAATAGTTGTTCAGTACACGTGCGGAACCGTCATTGCAACTTGTTCCGACTGTCAACCCTCACCTTCGGCTGCGCCTCGGCTCGGGTAGACATTTGTCGGAACTCTTTGCAATGACAGGCTTTCCGCACTCGCAATGAAATATACTATTTTCGTTTAAAAAAATACACGTGATTTTCACAATATTCCCGATCGTGATTATTTTCTTAACCCTTCGAACCCCCTTTCTTACTCCCATCCTCTTCGAACGTCACGTGGTTAAGCATGGCCTCAAAAAAGTAATAGACAAACTGTTCAAAATTTTAACCCCTAGTGCATGTATGATATCGAGGGGGTATTGTTGGTTAACATTTGTAAAATTGGCGTATTGTACTACCAGCCAACCAGCCAGCTAGTAGTTAACTGGGTTGTGGAGGTCAGCTATATTGTGGTATTCAGTTGCATGTGGTTAGCCTGGAAGCCGACCCCAACATAGATTGGGGAAAGGCTAGGCAGATGATGATGCTGCATGAAAAACACAAAATTGCAACGTTAATTTTGGCCACGTGCCAAAAGATCCCTGTTCAACTATTCGTAAATTCGCGGTGGCTATCTGTCTTTGCTGCCGCAAGTTATTCCCCCTCTTCATCCGAGGTGTTCGGCATGCCTGATGGCATGCAGTCCTGCATGCTCTTGAAGTGAGCTAGGACTTCGAAGTGCATGTTCAGTGAGTGTGGCATGCCGGGCTGGTTGTGCAGGTATCTTTTTACCTGAAAGAAAAAGATGCAACGTTTTATAAGTCTGAAAAGGTCAATCTTTATCTCTATATATATGTATATGTGTACAGGGTGTAACAGAAAGGGTATATACATACTGAGGGGGTTCTACAAGCCATCAAACTGAACATGTTTCTCCATCGGACAAACATCGTAATAGCAAAAAAATATCGGCTGCCCCATACATTTGGGTCGAATAGGTATTGAAATTTTGTATGGGGAGCAGATATTTTTTTCGCTATTATGATTTCCGTTACACCCTGTATATATATATTAAACAAAGTCGTGTTAGTTACACCATCTATAACTCAAGCACAGCTGGACCAATGATTTTTGTGTTTCTGGATTTGTCTTCGTCCGGAATAGGATAATATGTATTAAAATATAATATTCTTCAATAAAAAAATAGCCCTTCATTGGTTATAAATGGTATAACAAAACGCAACTGACTTGGTAGGCAGTACGTAGGTAGGTAGATAGTAGGTAGGTAGGTAGATAGTAGGTATGAACAAGTGCACTGCAACGCATGCCGGGATCAGCTAGATTGTAATAAAAAGTTTTAAATGTATGAACGTGAACGAAGCAAAAGGAGTAGGTAAGGATTGTAGCAGGTGGCGTTCTGTGGTTTCTGCATACCCTCATCTTAAAAAGGCCTGAGTATATGTATGTTAGTTTTAATCAACGCTTGGGTTTATCATTTACAAATGTTTGGGGGAGTCTTGGCAAAAACAATGCATGATGGCAAAATTAAGCAAATTTGGCGCAATTGAAATTAGCCAATTATGTTCCCACGCACAACTCTCAGAGAGACCGCTGCTCCCTAGAGAACAGCGGTGGCCCAGTGGTGGCAACCCTGACTTACGAGCAGTGCTGCCTGGGTTCGAACCCACGACTCACTGCTCGTAAGTCAGGGCTGCCACCACTGGGCCACCGCTGTTCTCTAGGGAGCAGCGGTCTCTCTGAGAGTTGTGCGTGGGAACATTACTGGCTAATTTATGAGCCAAAGCAAAATAAAACTTAACACACTGCTTTAAAGTTTAATTTGAAATGAACTTAATCTGCATGATACCTTAGCGCCATTCTTCTTGAGTAGACTTGTGAAAGCCTTCTCTTCCTTGCCGATCCAGGGTCTACTTTCATCTTGTACTTGGTAAGGACTGACGTGAACGAAGATATTTATATCTGGAACAGAAGCATTTTCAATTAGTTACGGTGAGCAAAGGTCTTTGGTTCGCACTGGTTCGCACTGCAGGAGACCGCATGGTTTGGAGACGTCATATTTCGTTGCGAACCTCAGCAGTGGGGGACGACGAAGAAGAAAAAAGAAATCGAGAAAGCACCAGTGGTCAGTCAACTGAATGAAACTTGCTGATTGGGCGATAGGCCTGTAACTGATGGCTGAACTATACTTATTGCTAAAAGTAATTTAGTGGGAAGATCATCATCTGCCCAGGCTTTTCCAATAATATTAGGGTCAGCTTCCAGTCCAACCGGATGCAGACCAGTATTTTACATGGAGCGAGTCGGAGCGACTGCCTATCTAAGTTAGTATGATCTTAGATATTTTTGCTCAAATCCTGAGACCGTCGGATTCCAGTCTGACCGGATGCAGCTGAATTTTACATACAGCGACTGCCTATCCGACCTCCACAACCCAATTAGTACAGGGTAAGACTGGTTGTCAGACTTTCGGGCCACTGACTACCTGTAACGACAGTCAAAGATCTACAAATGACAGCCGGGACCAACGGCTTAACGTGCTTTCCGAGGCACGGAGAAATCTCGGTATATTATGGGTGGTCACCCATCCACCGACCAACCTAGGAAAGCGTAGCTTAACCTAAAGATCGATCCCAGCGGCTGTATTATTAAGCCACGAGCTCCTCGGTTTTTGTAGAGACCTGCGGGCGCTTAATGACTGACTCCTAACTCCTTAGATACGTGAGTGATGAACTTACTGAGCCTGGTGAGCGTCTCCAGCAGACTGCGCGACGTGATCCAGGTGTTCTTGCCACCCGCGTGCCCGCCGTCCAGCCAGTACATGTCCACTATGCGAGACATGAACCTGAAGCAAAGGACATAAGCATATCATCAAGATTATAATTATCTGCCTTGCCCTTTCACGGCTCTACCAGAATGTGTATGATGTGAAAAGAAAGCCGTTTGGTGTTAAGTCAGTTTCAATTACACGAAGGCTAGACTATTGATTTAGAGCTTAGGTTACTCTCGTCCAGCTGTTACCGGAACCATGGGACGACTCCATTGTCAAAGCCAAGCTCCAAAGCCTTGAACATCGCCGCAAAGTTGCCAGCCTATCGGTTACATTTCGGGGAGTGTGCTTTAGAATTCATCATCATCACCATCAGCCTATAATGTTCCCACTGCTGGGACACAGGCCTCCTCTCAATGAGAGGGAGTGGACTGTAATCCACCACGCGGGCCCAGTCCAGGTTGGTAGATGTCACATGTCTTTGAATTTTTAGTACTAGAACATGCCGGTTTCCTCACGATGTTTTGCTTCACCGTTTTTGACGGGCAACGATGATGAAATAAATTACACAAAGTAATGCGCCTGCCTGGGTTCGAACCCACGGCTTACTGCTCGTAAGTCAGGGCTGCCACCACTGGGCCACCGCTGCTCTCCTCGCTTTGGAATTACATAATCTAATTCCTGCATTTCCATTCGAAGCGAAGCGAAGCGTGACCGTTATATGGTTGTGGTTCCACGGACCCGAACAAAGCGCTATGCTTCCACATTTAATGTGCGAACCGGCAGTCCGTAGAATTTCTATTATATTCTGGATCTCTTCTAAGTTCGAGTGAATCGGTATCTTCTAGGCAAGCGTGCTCCAGCCTAGGCCGCATCATCGTTTCACATCAGGCGAGCGCGGCCAAACGCAAGCCTATTTAGTATAAATATATAAATTACGTGTCACGTTGTTTGTCGGGGATGGACTCCTGAACTACTTAACCGATTTTAATCAAATTTGCACACCGTGTGCAGTTTGATCCAACTTGAAAGATAGGATAGCTTACATCTCAATTTATAGTCGCAATATTATTTTATTGCAAAGTTAAACCAAACGATTCTAACAGATGGCGGTATCTGTTGACTGGATTGAGTAAGTATTCAATAGATGGCGCTGTATAGAAGCGGAGCAGCAATGAAAAATGTTGCGAAAACGGGGAAAATGTGACGCAGACGAAGTTGCGCGGGACAGCTAGTTTAGTATAACGGTCATCGGTTTTAAGGCTAATTTGCATCTGCATGCTTCTGTAGGATTATAATCCACACCTACCTCATCATATGCGCGTCACCAGGAGTGAGGGTCTTGACGTAGTGGAACTCGTAGATGAGCTGGTTTAGCACCACGCAGCCCTTGCTGAACCCCACCAGGGTCAGCTGTGACTCGTCCAGAGCGAACTTGTCCCGCCACCACAATGGGTCCCACTCACTGGTGGTAGAGGAAGATTAGGTTTTATAAGGAGTTTGATGGTGGTTGATTTGTTAGAACTACTGTACTTGTAAGGGGAGAACTAGATAGTATCAAGCTTTTGATAAAATTTAAGAAAGGAAAAGAAAGAAGAAACGAATTTTGAAAAATCACCCCCAAAAGGGGGTTAATAGAGTATAAAAATTTGTTAAAAATTTCATCATTTTTTAAGTAAGAAATCATCCTTAAAACCCGTTTCACAGAACGTCACACAAGTAATATTTAAGCATTACCTACTTAAAATTATTATGAAGTCTAAACAAAACGAATCAAATAGCTTTTAACTAGTTTTAAGTAAGTAAGTCCTATGGTTCCTAAGAAGTTCCAGAATGTAAATCTTATCAGGAACACGATTTAACCTTTGGTATAGAAAGTGGATCGGCGAACTAAAGTTATGATCAGTGGGTCGTATTAGGAGCGGATTTAATATATTTAATATAATAAAAACTCATGATGTTATTTTGTCGTGGATCCGCGTTTCGGCAGTATAATGGGATCGCGCGGATCCAGACATACCAAAGATAATAGATTTTTTTTTCGTGTGGCTATTGGTTATAATGTCGTTTCAGCCCAAAAGACGTCCACTGCTGGACAAAAGCCTCCCCCAAGTGTCGCCATATTGACATTTTGGGGGGTTTTGCTATAATCGCCACGCTTAGCAGGCGGGTTGGCGACCGCAGTACGGTTGTTACAAAAGCACAGAGAACGCTGCTGCCCATTCTCTGGAAAATCCCTTATTCGCCTCTTACAACACCCACGGGAAGAAATGGGATGGTGCTATTCTTTACGTCCGACACCATACAGAGGTTATAATGTAATGTAAGTAAAAACAGACGCAAGAAAGGAAAATAAGCGGAACATTACAACAACTTGGAACTAAACCTACTCACGGCTTGTGCTCTGGCGGGTCGCGGTCTTCTTCAGGCTCGTGTGAGCTGCTAGCTGCTGCCTTCGTGCCGTTCGACTTGCTCGGCTCGGCCGGGTGGATGGCTGAGTTCTGTAGAATTGGTAAGCTTAGATGATTTATTTTCGAGATGGATGTCATCATCTGCCTAGCGTTTTCAAAACTATGGGGGGTCGGCATCCACTCTATTCGGATGCAGCTGAGAACTAGTTTCTCAGTTCTTTTTAGGGTTCCGTACCCAAAGGGACAAACGGGACCTATTACTGAGACTTCGCTGTCCGTCCGTCTGTCCGTCCGTCCGTCTGTCACAAGTCTGTATCTCATGAACCGTGATAGTTAGCCAGTTGAAATTTCTACAGATTATTTATTTCTGTTGATGCTATAACAACAAATACTAAAAACATAATAAAATAAATATTTAAGGCCCCCCTTAAATATATATAATATTAGTACGGAACCCTTCGTGCGCGAGTCCGACTCGCACTTGGCCGGTTTTTTTTTATTTCAAAAGATCTCACTGGAAAATATATCAATAGTTCAAGGGCGAAAAACTGACTAATTGCTGACTGCAGCCTGTAGGGCAACTACACTGACTACTCGTTCAGTTTGAGTTGCTAGCAATTGTTTTGCAGCGCGGATGCGGCCTGACTTAGGCCATATTACATCAAACTTCAGATGTATGATTAAGGCATACGATGAGGGTGTTGTCATTGTTATCCAGTATTTTCAGTTTTCGTGTCTGCCTTCGTGACTACTTAAAATGTAAAGCATCGTGAGAAACCCAGAATGCTTGAGAGAGATTTCTCGACAGCATGTCAAAAGCCAAGTCCCATGGGCTGCATAAAACTCCGACACCAGTTATGGCACTAACTACACAATAAAGAAGATTACTTAAAATCTTCAAAACTCCACATTACACTTCGTTATGGTTTTCTTCCAAAATGTTCACATGACATGTCGCGATTGCACCCGTGCGAAGCAGGGTCAGGTCGCTAGTATATCACTACATAGTATAAAACAAAGTCGCTTCCCGCTGTCTGTCGCTATGTATGCTTAGATCTTTAAAACTCCGCAACGGATTTTGATGCGGTTTTTTTAATAGATAGAGTGATTCAAGAGGAAGGTTTATATGTATAAAACATGCATAATATAGCAGAGAAACACTGATAATTTTAGAGGTTTCCAATGTTATGTCGACGGACATTCTTTAGTATTTTTAGTATCAGCATTGCACCCGTGCGAAGCAGGGGCGGGTCGCTA
Organism: Cerastis rubricosa; assembly: GCA_949152445.1. Lineage (NCBI taxonomy): Eukaryota > Metazoa > Arthropoda > Insecta > Lepidoptera > Noctuidae > Cerastis > Cerastis rubricosa. The sequence goes on from OX424527.1 coordinate 23,104,087, forward strand.
GTTACTAATAATAAACAATCATTTCAGAACAAGAAGTCCATGCAGTTCACAGACCGTAGTCCGTAGCTATCGATTATCGCTAAATAAGTAAGTACATACTTCACGCTAATTTGCGATTAACGATAACAGCACGGATTGAATCGCTGGCTATTGTAAACTGATGTTTAAGCAATACAACATAATCATATTTATTATCAGTATTGAAAGAACATCTGATAAGTAAAGCTAATTGCATTTTTTTACTATAGCAGATCGTCATCATCTGCCTATCCTTTCCGAACTATCTTGGGGTCGGCTTCCAATCTTACCGGATGCAGCAGAATACCAGTACAGTGAAACCTGGTTAATTGGGGCCTCAAGGGACCTAGAATATTTTATAACTTACTAGCACATAGCCAGCGAACATTGTGATATAATATATATAGCCTATGTTACTCGGTAAAGATATAGCTTTCTAACGGTGAAAGAATTTTTAAAATCCGTCGAGTATTAGTTTTTGAGTTAAATCGTAACAAACAATCAATCAAATCTTTCCTCTTTATAATATTAGTTTAGATAGAGGCTTTTCATTTACCCTGTTTCCCAAATAGGTAGGTTTACGTGACAGTTGTTTTATTATAGAGGGTCCTATGGCAGGGCGAAATGTACCATTTATCATACAGATAAACAGGTCGCCATGTTTTTAAAAGAAATTCATATTTTTGTAAACAACCGTGTCATCACTTGTCTAAACCGGATAAGTTGTCTCACTTAGGTATACGGTTTATTGAGCTACGAAGTCCCAATTATAAAAAATTTCAGAATAACCCCCTTACCGTGGTTTAAGGAATCAGAAATTATCGAATTAACGTTTGAGATTGTTTGTATGTGTAGAACCGCGGTTATAGGGCGAGATACAGATGGGCCGCGTTTAAGAGCCCCCGCACATTATGGCCACCAGTCGCCGCTACTAAACGCGACCACAGTGGTTCAGTCAGACCGCTACACGCCTCCACCAGTGGAAGCCACAGGTCTCGAACAACTGCCGCAAGTGGCAGCTACTGAAAGCCGCATCCAGCCACCAGTGGCTGCCAGTGGTGGCGGCGGGTAGAAAAAGAACTTACGTGCAAATCTTCAATATCGATGTCTTCGGGCAAAGTAACTGGCGAGAAAGCCTCAATCATCTCTGTTGTTGAGAAGCCTTTTATCCTGTTGCTGACGCTTTGTAGAAGCCTGCGTTAAAACAAAAGTTCATTCAGATAGAGTTTACTTTCACTCAGATAAGGATGTCTGTAAAACGGAAAAAAATAATTTGTGGGTCATTCTGCCATTAAGATGTACCTTAATGAATTTGACGATTATGAAAAAGTAACTTGGAATTTGAGGATTTATTGCCCCGTTGATGGCAATAGGCTTGCCCCCTACTACACGGGACTCAAATACAGCTGGTTAAATGTGGGAGAATGTAACTTATTATCAGGTATTATACGCCTGGCGTAATGTTTTTTTAATTGGAACCTCCTAAAATAACTCCTAAAAATCCATCGAAACGAGTAAAAAACAGTTTCTCACCTTTCTAAATGCAGCAGAGCGCCATGCGTAGGCGTGTGTTCGGGCACGCCTGCGTTGTTGCTAGGCACGAAGTTGTCATAGCAGCTGAAACTCTTGAATTCTACCCTGGAACCACCGATGTACCTACTTCTATAATACAGAACATGGTAGAACAATCTTCGTCTCAGAGACCTCTCTGCTTTCACTATCTACTACTATGAAAAATCTTAAAATCAACATCTGCCTAGCCTTTTTCCCAAACCATCTTGGGGTCGGTTTCCAGTCTAACCGGATGTAGCTGAGTACCAGTATTTTACATGAAGTGACTTATTATCTGACCTCCACAACCCAGTAACTGGGTAATACGATACCTCTTGGTAAGACTGGATGTCAGATTTTTGGCTTCTGACTACTCGTAACGACTGTCAAAGATCTACAAATGACAGCCGGGACCAACGGCTTAAATTCAATTTTAAATATTTATTCGCTTACTGACAACGCACCGTCTACACTGCTGGGTCTACACGTAATTAAACTAAATATGAAATTTTGAACATAAGAGAAACAAACAAATTATGAGTACTGAGTTATTTCGTGCTATCTTAAAGTTCATTCGTTAGTGGGGTAGTTAAAAATCCGGAGATTAGATTTAGTTTAGATTAGGGAGGAGTTTAGATTAGGGACCGCTAAGAAGACCACTTAGAGTACAGAACAAAGCGGACCCCCGACGCTACGACGCTTGGATTAATTTATTTTTGGATTTTTAGAGGTTTTTTGTGTTGGGGGTTTTTTAAATTTTTAATTTAATTTTTTTTCATGCTTTTTAAACTTATACTATTTTTTCTTAGCCTTGACTGTCCCACTCCTGGGCATAGGCCTCCCCTCTTTCCTTCCAATTTTCTCGGTGTTGCGTCTTTTCTCGCTAATTAACGAAACCAAAGAAAGATATATATATTTTTTTAATGTAATTTTTGGGGGGGAGGGGCGGTGCTCCCCCCCCCCCTCTCAGCAATGTCCATGGTGACAAGCGACAATATTTCAAATTTCAAATCGACTAACTGTGAAAGTTGTTTACATCCCTTCATCAACTAGAAAAGAGGTGATGATCTTCAAACGGCTGAGCAGATTTTCTCGAAACATAGCTAAGAACACTCTCGATTAAAATACCTTTCAAACGACACCACCTTTATCAAAATCGGTTCATCCGTTTAGGAGCTACGATGCCACAGACAGACACACAGATACACAGATACACAGATACACACGTCAAACTTATAACACCCCTCTTTTTTGGTCGGGGGTTAAAAAATATGGACAAGGTGTTGGTTACAGTGGAAAAATTTTGGAGCAACTTCTACGATCATGAGAGAACTGCGCGCTCATGATGAACATGAATTCAAAAAAAAAATAACGAGAATGACACCTTGCCAATTTGATTTCTTTCGAACTGTCCAGGCGTTTACTGTCTTTCGGCACTGACCGGCCTCTGTCTAGTTGTGTTCGTATGGAGCTAGTGACGACCCAGTAGCTGTCCTTGTGGGAGTGGGGGAAGGTCAGTGGACAGTAGAAACAAAATATTTTGAAGTTGCTGACCGACAATAACTGACCGGTCAGTCTGGCTCAACTTTGTTTTAACGGACCCAGTAGCTGTCAGACAGTAACTGTCATTCACTGTCCGCCAGCTACTGGGCCTGTGAAAACCAAGCTTAACACTTAAAAGTAGTCAGTTGAAATTTCGTAATTATTAGACTGTGGAATGGGTTGTCCTACCACTTTGTATACATACCCAAAAAAAAAAGATAGATCTGCAATACAAAACGAATCAATGCACACCATACCTAGAAGGTCTCACAACCAATATATGTTTTGTAGGGAAGCAGTGTCCTAGCATTCGCACCATATTCTCCAAGTTCCATTTCATGTAGTTCCGGTTCTCTCGGTGTGCTTCCATCACTTCTGGGAAGTCCTGGACAGAGAGGAAAGGATTTAATGAGAAGAAGATTGATACTCGATGAGTGTAACGTCTTTGGAGTGATTATTGGTGTCACTGGCTGAGAAGACGTGCTAATGATCATCAATTATGGGCCATTTCTTTTTCTTCTGTCTCGTTGGTCTAGTGGTTACAAACGCGACTGCTAAGCCTGAGGTCCTGGGTTTGATTTCCAGGTCCCAGGCGGAATTCTCAGTAGCAGCCGGACGGATTTTGGATTTATACCCGGTTGATGGCAATAATTTCGCCGCATATTACTTGGGACTTAAACATAAATGGCGAAATGTGGGTGTACTTGTTGAGTACACGTCTGCCTAACCCTTCGAGGATTACAAGGCGTGATGTTCTTTTTTTTTTTCTAAAAATACCATATGTAAAGAATTCTGAAGAGTCCCCACAATTGTTGGTATGTTATGTTGGTCGTGTATACTGTGTCAATCGCGCGGATAACACTGTTATATCTATCTATATATATAAACACGGACAAACAACGTGACGCGTAGTCACGTTGTTTGTCCGGGATGGACTCCTAAACTGCTTAACCGATTTTAATCAAATTTGCACACCGTGTGCAGTTTGATTCAACTTGAAAGATAGGATAGGTTACATCTCAATTTATAGTCGCAATATTTTTTTTTTTGCAAACTATGTCACAATTATCTGTTAGCTCCAAACGATTCTAACAGATGGCGGTATCTGTTGACTGGATTGAGTAAGTATTCAATAGATGGCGCTGTATAGGAGCGGAGCAGCAATGAAAAATATTGCAAAAACTGGGAAAATATGACGCAGACGGAGTTGCGCGGGACAGCTAGTAAAATATATGTATTAGTTCAGTAAGTTTGTTGTGGTGTAAATGTGGCCACAGGCTGACTTTAATACTCCATCTATTGACTATTATCTCGTTCTGGATCTTCATGCCTGTCAGTACACACACCTGCACATCTCCGAAGAACACAAGCGTGAGCTGCGAAGGTGTGATACAGGCGGCGCTCGCGCGGCCGCCGGCCGATAGGATCAGGGCACCCTTCGTGCTGTCAGTACACACATACACACCTGCACGTCTCCTCCGAAGAACACGAGCGTGTGCTGTGACACGGGCGGCGCCCGCGCGGCCGGCTGGAACAGCGCATCGTTAGCTCGTCCCTCGTGGCCGGTGACGCGCCGCAGACGCACCGGCAACATGATGCGGCTTCTTACACTAATTGTTGATGTGACACTGTTAGCAAAATATTTATTGGTATTAGAGTAAAATTTTACTAACAGGAATTTCAGTATGTCTGTGCATCACCTAAAGGTAGACTGGTGGCAAGTAGGTAAAATGCTTAACCAGAAATTCCGCGTCTTTAAATTCGTTTGTGCTTATTAAATAAATAATTCCCTGTACTAAATGGGACTTAAAAGTTGCTGTAGTAAACTGGGTGGAAAGTACATAAACGACACACACGATTACCATTACATTCTCAGTGCATATTTTTCATTAATAATAAAAAAAAAAAAACGGTCGCTCACAATGGGCCTCATCAGAAGGCATAAAGTCACCCAAAAGAGAGGCCTATGCTCGGAGTTTCCTTGCGTGATCAAACTAGAAATGAGGACATCCGCAAGACAACCAAGGTTACCGACATAGCTTGAAGAATTGCCAAACTTAAGTGGCAGTGGGCAGGGCACATTGCTCGCAGAACGGATGGCCGATGGGGCCGAAAAGTTCTGGAGTGGCGACCGCGAACCGGAAGACGATGCGTTGGAAGGCGTCCCACTAGGTGGACCGATGACTTGGTGAAGGTTGCAGGAATCCGCTGGATGCGAATCGAACGGGACCGGTCAATGCGGCGACACTTGGGGGAGCCCTATGTCAAGCAGCGGATGTCTTTCGGCTGAAATGATGATGATGATGAATAAAAAAAACACTTTCTTCCTACAGAAGTGCAATACCTACACGGTCAAAACGAATGGTGCATATTTTGGTGCAACACGTGATATTTTTTTTCTGTTGAGGGGGTTTGGAATGAGGTTCTGAATATGTGGCAACAGATTCTGCGTCGATGTCCTGTCTGGATACCTCTGCTTTACCCTTTGGGGTTAATAGGAGTGAAGCAGAACAAATAGTACATTAGCTGACTTGCCAGAAAAAAGGCGTCCATGAAATAAAAAATTGTGACAATGCATCTTTGATATGCATGTTGCAGGCTTGCCCTCTATTACATGGTACACATAACTGGCGAAATGTAGGTTTACTAGCTAGGTACACCTGTGCCTATCTGTTCAAGTACAGGTAAGATCATGTGCAGGTGGCAGGCAAATTGTAGGGTTATTTCATGCTGGTCTAAATGCTGCCCACAATTATATTAACTATATTTTAGCAGCCTTTATGTCATTTATGTAATGATCTTGCTAGATTTCTGATTAAGCAGAACATAAAATTGGTAATGGCAAGAAAAACACATTGTAACTAAATGCATTTATTTTTAAAATAAAATATTACACTTAAAATCTAGATTTTATTGGTAAAAATATTAATAAATAAATGTCCAACTACTACATGTCATTTGACATTTCTGCTATTTTTCTGATGGTAATACTTGGTATCATTCATGCACACTGTGATCTTCAGTGTAATATCATCAAGGCAGTTCTTTAGATCCTCTCGCAACTCCCTGACTTTGACCCTGACATCCTCACACATAAGGTTGTAACACATGGCTACGAGTCCCATACCCAGTAGGACATAAATAAAGTTTATAACCAGCTTCAAGTGAGAACCTCCGGCTGAATCAGCTATATTAGCACCTGGCACAAAGTCACCAAACCCAATTTTACACAAACTTATCACACAGAAGTATGTTGAATCCAGGTAGTTCCATTTCTCCCAAGCACCAAACATAATTGTCCCTGTTAAGATATAAAATGATATCACCCACAAACAAGCTGTTGATGGCACAGTAATCTTCCGTTTAACGGGCTGTATTTCTCCATCTTCAAACAAAGTGTCATCTCTTCTGCTACATTCATGGGCAGTTATGTATAACCACTTAAAAGTCTGTGCTAACACTTTGCCCATGTTACAGAAGTATAAAACATAGATTGGTATGCCAAAGCAGGCATAGGCTATTGTCGTAATCTTGCCCCAAACTGTCTTGGGGACAATATTTCCATAGCCAATCATGGTGAACACTGAGAGGGAATACATAAGGGCTGCTGGGAAAGACCATATATCCTCAGCTGCTCTGCCGTTGTAGCCGGTGTGGATAGCGGCACTTATGTTGTTCTGGAACACTTTGAGTACTGCATCCACTTTGATCACCCAAGAAGTTTCATTGAACAGGTTATCAGTTATAGTGATGTTCCACAGAGCCTCCGCACAGTTCCGTCTGAGCTGCCTCACTTGCTCCAGTTGCTCGTCGGGGCTGTCCTTTTCGATGTGCATGAAGCCCGCGGCGCCAAGGATCGCGTAACAAACAACAAGGGCGCCGACACCCACTTGTGTAAACATAAAAGCTATGAATTTTCTGAAACAGTCTTTTATTTTCTCTCTTGCATCGCTGCCAACTGTCGATGAGGAGTCCCTACTCCTCATGGAGCCGTGGAAACTCGCGCTAAGTGGGTGGTGACGGTCCATAATATATTACTGATGTTAAATAAAACAGGGAGAGGAGTAAACGGCAAATATCGTCACGCCGGCGTAAACTATTTCGGGACTAGTGCTGGCATCGCGCCAGTTGTGTTGTTTGACATTGATTACAAAACATTACGGTGTAGAACTCTTGGTTTCGTTAAATATGATATAAATGAAGCTGTATAATAAAAATATATATAATAGTAACGAGCTGAAGTTGATTATCATCCTTATAACATCCTAAGCTATGAAATGAATTCGCACTTAGAGTAATACTTACGTGAAACTTTAGTTTGCATAATGCAATAAAATTATGATAACAGTTTTAAATTAAAAAAAGGGAAAAATCAATAAACATCTAAAATACTCGAAAACTTACGCTCACTGTTGCAAATTTAACATAGCGTTCAGTTCTTTGATATACACAGGATAATTTAATTGCAACTAAAGCGATAAAATTCACAAATCACTTGACTTACTGATTAACTACGCTAACAGCTATCACTACAAATAGTAATAAACTAAAATCTTGTACTTCGAGTCACAATAAATAGTAAAATTTGACATTTGCTGATTGCGATTGACCATCAAACGAAATATTATTTAATGAATAAATGAATGAGTTTTCATAAATAGTAATTGTTTTATGCATATTCAATAAGATTCAATGTATAAATAATTAAATACTAGTATTTTTATTAATTTGTGTTTTTCTATGTTTGTATAGTTAAATTATTTATTGCGTTTTAATTTAGTTTTGATGAGTTTAACATTTTTGAACGAATCTCTCCATTCATTGATTTTTTGGCAGTCTGTTGAATTTCGTTCCAGAGAAAACGCTGGGCCACTTCTTTACATTTCTTCTGTTGTTTCACTTTTCTTTCCATAAAATAGATAAAGCTATCCTGTAGTAATGCTAAATATTGTGAACTGTTTTATGGGAACGCGGAGAAAATCAAAAACCACACGTTTTCTTGGCGTTGTTTGTTATCCGGCGTTGCGTTTTTATTAAAGTTTATCGTTTATTTCCGCTGTAACAATATAAAATGTAGTGTGGGGCAGCTGTCCGATGCTCATTTATATGTTTTTATCCAAAATTTGTGAGTATTGCATGATATTTTCATTGCTAAGATGATTCCTCGCCTTCTCAGTGCTAATGGCTGAACAACCTAGAATTCGTGGACGAATGTAGACGCTGCAGAAAAAATATTTGATACTACTACAAAATGGTTATTATCTAGAATGCAATATTAGGTAATTCGTGTAGTAAGAGCAAGATGTTCCCGTCACAAAGCCCAAGGTCACAGCGTTCGCTCATGCCGACATTTTTTTTCAGACAACATACAGTACAATAAACATGTAGCCGCAAATTAAATTACAATACGATGTTTGCAATAGCAGCGTTCCCAACACCCATTTGACACCGATGTAAACGTAATAGATGGATCATACTTAGCACGTAGAGGTAGTGATGGCTTCACCGACGCAGCCGGACGGGGTGGCTTCCCCGGCGCAGGCGGACGGCTCGGGATGGCTGGAGCAGGCGGAGACCGTGCTGGGCCGCAAGCTCACGTCCATAGACTTGGTTGGCGGTATATTCTGCAGCATCTGTCAGTCAACATTTGCTAACAAGAAAGATTACGACTCGCATTACGTGGACCACGACATAGGCGACGCAGACATCGGCTACACTTGTGTCGTGTGCCGCAAACAGTTCACCGGCTACCCAAGCTTCCGCAACCATTGCTACTTGATTCACGTTGCTAGAAACAAACACAAGTGAGTATTGATTTTTTAAGTTAGCCAGCGCTGGGAACAACATAAATCAGGAACCTGTGGAGTGGGATGATAAGCTGAAACAATAAAAAAAAATGATCAGTGAAAACTGATCTTCTAACAGTTGGTCAAAATCAGAATAAGTTAACCCTTCTAATTCCTATTAGATTTATTGTTTTTCACATTCTGTAAAAAATAGTACATAGTTGAAATTCAGCTAAAAATAAATAGGCTCAGAATCTGAATCACCCAATGATTCTAACAGTATGATTCATTCTGACCAGTTTACACTGAAATAAACTTTCTGTTCTGATTTTGTTGAGAAAATACCTGTTTTATTTTTAAATACAGTTTTTCAAGTCATATCAATCCTATTTTAACTTAATAAAAATCATGTTAGGTTTGGAATATCATAGCATATGAATATGAGATGCTGAGCTCATAATTTTGTATGTTTTTAAAAAAAGACAGGCACTTGCCTGGTTGTTCATATTAAATTAGTCTGGTTTAAACAAAATTCACCTTTTATTTCAGATGCATACATTGCTCCAAAACATTTTCAAAACAGTCAGTTCTGAACAGTCATATTGACACAGCTCACAATTTCAAATGTGAACCTTGCCAAAAACAGTAAGTTTACAAAACATTTTAGTTAAGTTAACACGAAAATATTAATTTTCAAATAACTAACTTTAAAACTTGTAGATTTCCATCTAAAAAGGAACTACACACACATCGGGTCATCCACGGCAAGGACAAGCCTCCATACCATTGCCAAGACTGTGGGGAGACCATCGAAAGCATTGACATGTGTGAGTTTCACATCGATGAGCACTGCTCGGCCCTATACTCGTGCCCCATCTGTAACGACGAGACCGCCAACAATAAGCTAGACGCTGCAAAACATCTCACGAAACACTTTGGCGAAGTACTTATTGACAAATACGTTTCTGATTCCAAAATTGGTGAAGACTGCTCCATCGACATCCTCGGAGGAGTCCTCTGTAATTACTGTGATGAGTTATTCAAGAATAGAATAGAGTTTGACACACACTTTGCTACCGAACATGGAGACCGTCCACTGGTATACTCTTGCAACATTTGTGGGAAACAGTATGACAAATATAATTTGTTTGGCGACCATTGCTACAACCATATGACCAAAGGTAGATTCGAGTGAGTATTTGATTGACTGTTATTTTGTACTTACAATTACATAATGATCCTTAAGTCGTCTTAAAAACCCCGTCATATTCAAGCGAAAATATTTCATTTAGTACGAATTAAATAGCTAGTTAGACAGAAAATGCATGCGAATTCTTAAAAACTGGGAGCATCAGAACCGATGAGTCACTTTTCGACGCAAAATTGGCTTGTGCCATTCAGCATTCATGCTTTATTACAAGTGTGTGTTGATAGCTATAAGAGTAGAAGAAGACCCTAGATTGCCCTAGAAGAAACAACGGATGGACTGTGTGTAGGATAGAAGACGTGCTACGTCGACCCCAATTAAGTTAGGAAAAGAGCAGGAGTATGAAATGAGGTCTGTAAAGAGGTAATTCATGAAAACGTGTGTGTCACTAATGTTTACGACCATCCACAGATGCACTGACTGCGGCAAGACGTTCCCTCGGCTGTCCCTGCTAGTAACGCACACAGAGGCCTACCACTCTTCCATAGCAGCCGAGAAGCCATTCTTGTGTGGCGAGTGTGGGCGCGGCTTCAAGTCACCCAACCGGCTGCGCGAGCACACACGCGTCGTGCATGAGACCAGCACTATGCGCTGCACGGAGGATGGCTGCGATATGTTGTGAGTATGACAAAATTTGTTTGTTTTCTTGTATTGCCTAAGCTTACATAATTCATTTTTACTTGTATGCTCAAGTCATCCAGCTACGTAAAAAGACGACGAGGCAGGTTGTGCACACACGAACGAATTGTTGTTCGATCCACATGCTGGGTGCTAAGCGCCGAAGGTGTTAAATTGAAAATAGACATGCCTTGCAGTCAAATAAATTGAAATCCATAAGAAATGGTGTGACACAGGCATTCTAGGAGTCCTATATGAATTTTGAAACACTCATTCTCAACTCAATGACTTGATTATCTGTTTCACCAGATTCGAGTCCCTCAAGGAACTGCTCCTTCACCAGCGCTCGCACCGCTCGTGCCGCGACAACTGGTGCCGGCAGTGCGGGCTGCAGTTCGTGTCGCTGGCGTCCTGCGAGCGCCACCTCGACGTGCACCGCAAGAAACACTACGCCTGCCCAGTGTGCCGCCGCAGCTACCGCGAGAAGTACCTCATACTCAAGCATATACCCAGTCACTTTGAGTGTGTGCTGCATGTTTGTAAGGTCTGTGGGAAGGTAAGTGTCTCGTATGTTATTTTAACGTTTCCAGCTTAGGCACAGTTCTCTCCAAAGCGGAGACAAACTTGCAAGATTTAACCAATCTCCGGAGAGATGCGAGACAGGATATGAATTTCACCTAATGTGATTGGTAGATTCCTGCAAGTCTTGTTTCCACTCCACTTGTTTCGTCATTGGTAACAAAGCTTTGTTTGCATCTAAAAGTTGATTATAAAAAATCACTTTTAGTGGTAATATCGCCCACCACCTTATGTAACTAGGTTAGTTTAGCTAAATTGTATTTGCAATTTATATTGTGTACAAACAATAAATAATCTCTTATCCAACTACCAAGGTATTCAACCTGCGCAGTCGTCTCGTGCAGCACTCTAAGACCCACTCCGACCTCCGCGCACACAAGTGCACCATATGCAACAAGGGCTTCATGAAGGCCTCCATGCTCCAGCAACACCTCAACATACACACCGGCTTCAGGCCCTACAAGTGCACAGAATGTTCCAAAACCTTCGCCAGCTACCCCAACTGGCACAAACATATGCGACGTATGCACAACCTCGAGAAACAAGAAATAAAGGATAAGACAAACATTCAAGCTATCACCGCTCCTGAGCTTCCCTCGCCACCCCCTGTTACTATAATCGATAATCACGATGCCAAAATGAAAATCGAATCGGGAATCGATTCTACGAGTTCGGAAATGTCACTAGAGACATACTGTTTCGTCGCCGAATCGGATGACAGTACGATGGATAGTATTGATCCGACAATCATTGAGAAAGATTGGTGCATCTCGAATGAAAGCTCCATTATAGACGATAGTTTGCAATATACAGATATGCTGCCTGTAAATAACACTACATTTGATTTTGGTAAGTTGGACATCCTATTTCTCTTTCCGTGCAAAAGCTAGTAAACAAACATAAGAACAGTATCCAAATTAACTTTTCGATACCATCGTGTTCACCGTAAATTGGTGTGTACGGTGGTCTCACTGTCATCTTGCTTAACATCTAGAGAAGCTCCCAGGTAGCGACTGTAGCAAGCTGACACACACAAATTGTAATTTATGTTTTTTTTTGAATTGACTTTGTGAATGCCGCCCGTTTGTTGATTGAATTTTGGGACCGTCTTCCACATTTTCTGAGTAATCTACAAAAGTATTCTTGTATTTGTCGTACAGAATATAATTTCATTACAAGTAAATTAAATTGAGTAAACTTCTTTTTCCTACTGCAAATTATGGCGAGTGGAGTATCTAGTAACATAACTTTAAGAAAAATAAGAAAATCTAACTCTTATAATAATGTGTCGATTATGAACGCTTCTGACTCGTCACTCTTTAATAGTACGATGCAAAGTCTACCTGACCCCAGTGAAACTTTAGAAGTACGTAATTTACAAATAAAATTATCATCTGTACAGGAGGAATTGATAATTGCAAATAATGAAATTGAGAATTTAAACTTAGAGAATACTAACTTAAAGTTGGAATTGGAAAAATGTCAGAAGATTGTAGAATTGTACAAAAAGGTCGGATACGGCGAGTCTTGCTCCACCCCACCAACATCAACGAGGAAAACGAAAAAGAAAGATGAGCACAAAAATACTCTCAACAAGGGTTCCCAGACATGTAACCCGATCAACAAGGACAATAATACCGAAGTTACAGAAAACAAAAACCAAAATAAGTCAGATCACGCGCCTAATATAAAAAAAATACCTAAACCAGAAGTTCAAGGAAGCCAAAGAAAGGTATGCATCCTGAGTACAAACAACAAAAACAAAATACTAACGATTGCAGAAAATACATTATTAGATTACAAAATTTGTCACTACTTGATACCGGGTTGTGGTATAGAGGCACTTATTAGGGACATAGATCTCAAATTGAAGAACTACACTACGGATGATTACTGCCTGATCTTCATCGGCGAGGAAGACTTTCGCCGAACGAACAACTATGTCGATCTCATAATTACATTGCGTGAAGCACTTTTAAAAAATAATCATACTAATATTATAATATGTGCACCTACATTTAAATTGAATGACTTTTCTATGATGTATAATAGGAGAATAGAAAACTTTAACAGTCTTTTATACTTAGATGCCTGTACTCATCACTACGCGTATTTGTTTGATAGTAACTTTTATTTGACATATGATTATAAAATGTTCTTGCCAAGAAGTGGATCTGTTAATAATAATGGTATAATGAACATATTTAAAAATATAAATTTAATGCTTAATGAGATTAATAGCTACGACGTTTTTCATGTAATTGATGGTGAGTCTCCCCCAATTTCTTCTTCGTGCACAAAGGACAGCACTAGTGATACTTTTTTTCGTTAAAAAACATATTAAATTGTTACACCAAAATATTGCTGGTTTACTAAATAAAGCAAATGTTTTAACTGTATGCCTAGATGAACTGTCCGAAAAAAAGATTGACGTGGATGTTTTATGTATAACGGAACATTTCATTATGGAGGGGTTCCAACATCAACTGTATGTGCCAAATTATAACCTAGCTGCCTGTTTTTGTAGGGAAGGCAGGAAAAGAGGAGGGGCTTGTATTCTTGTGAAAAACGATGTTCAATATAAGGAAATACCTAAAATTTCAAAAATATCGACGTCAGGCATATTTGAATGTTGTGCGATTGAGCTCACCCTTTTTAAAATAATTATTGTATGTATCTACAGAGTACCAAATATAAATAATCTCAGTTACTGCTTCGATAAAATGGAAACGCTTTTGAAAGAAATATCACGCACACGATATAACAACATTGTAATGGCAGGTGATTTTAATATAGACATGCTTAAACCCAATAGCCACTCAAATGCTTTCGAATGTCTGTTAATGAGCTTTAACTTAAAACTAGAATTAAGACAGCCAACTCGCATGGCCAGTATGACGTGTATAGACAACTTTGCTCATAATTTTAGTTCAGTATGTAAAACCGAAGTAATCGAACTGGCTTTGTCCGATCATACGGCACAGCTGCTTCACTGTCCAGTACAAACAAAGTGTCTCTTAAAGTATTGGTATACCGTCAAAAGAGACTACAGTGTAGACAATATTTTGTATTTTAAAAACCACATTAAAAATCTCTCTTTTGGTGAGATTTACGACACAATCGATCCGAATGAAGCCTATAATAAATTTCTCGATCTATTTAAATTAATTTACGACTTGTGTTTTCCAACTAAACTGATCAAAGTAGATGTCACAAAAAGACCTAAATGGTTGTCAAAAGGTATTAAACTAGGCAGTCAAAAAAAAAGAAAGCTTTTGTGGCAATTCAGATTAAACCCAAACAAATATAATAAATATACTTTCAAGAACTACTCTCGCTTACACAAAAAAATTATACACCTAACACAAAAAGCCCAGAACAATCATAATATAACAACATCTAAAAATAAGTCTAAAACCACGTGGCAAATTATAAATCGTGCAAAATTTAACCTACCTAAGTCTAATATTACTAAAATTATAAATAATAACAGCGTTCTATCTAATCCCAACGATATTGCCGAAGCATTTAACAATTATTTTATCGATAAAGTACAAGGGAAACTGGATGTGACTAGCAAACCTAAATGTAACAGAATTGACACTTGTAATAAAACAATGTTTATGGCTCCTAGTATACCACAAGATATTGAGAGAATCATCAAATCATTAAACAATACAAATAGTGTAGGGTATGACGATATTGCTACAAAAATATTGAAACATGTGTCTAAGGAAATAAGTGGCCATTTAAGTCACATAATTAACTTAAGTATTAGCGCAGGCGTTTTCCCTGATGCATTAAAAATATCGATTATAAAGCCATTATTTAAAAAAGAAAATAGAGAACGGATGGAAAATTACCGACCAATATCATTAATTCCCGTTATTTCAAAAATTTTTGAAAAATATATTTATAGGGAACTTTATAAATTCGTAGAAAAAAATAACATTCTGTGCGAGGAACAGAAAGGATTTCGTGTACATAGGACTATCAATATGGCTATATATGATTTTTTATACAATGTCATAAAAAATGTTGATATCCGGAATCCTGTATGTAGTGTATTCTGCGACATGACCCAGGCGTTCGACTATGTACACTATACTACTCTTTTAAAGAAACTCGAAGCCTACGGGATGAGAGGCAATGTCCTTAATTTGCTTAATTCTTACCTACAAAATAGAAAACAAATTACTGAAATTAATAAAGTCAATACAGTTAATAAACGTGAAGAAATATTTCGATCTTCAGAGCGTGAATTATTATTTGGGGTACCGCAAGGCAGCGTTTTGGGACCCTTTAAATTTATACTATACATAAATGACCTACCGAAATCTATTGATCGACCAGTAACACTATTTGCGGATGACAGTACGATTACAATACCTTGTAGAAGGATAGATCATTATGAGAATGACATTAATAATAGTTTACAACAGATGGTAACCTGGCTAGACGCGAATAATTTAAAAATAAATTTGAGTAAAACTAAAGTTATCCATTTTAGACAACAGACCTCTACTATTAATTTAAATATACACTACAATAATGATATCATAGAGGAAGTTGAAAGTACAAAATTCTTGGGTCTCAAAATAGATGGCAAATTAAATTGGAAATCACACATTGATACCTTATGTAAGAAGCTGAGTAAGTCTGCATACGCTCTATATACATTATCACCTGTAATTAACACAGATGCTCTTCTTACTGCTTATTATGGCATAGTAGAATCACATTTACGGTATGGGATCATATTTTGGGGAAACTCTACTGAAAAAGAAACCGCCTTCAAGGCGCAAAAAAGATGCATTCGATCGATGTTTAAGATTAAACCCACGGATAGTTGTGAACCATACTTTAAAAGTTATAAGATTTTAACATTACCTTGTCTATACATACTAGAGGTAGCTGTGTTTGTGAAGGCAAACCCGAGTCGTTTCAGACGCATAGCTGACGTGTTTCCCCGCAATAGACGCGACAATAGCTTGCTTTGTCAGGAGCCAGCTAAGACAGCACTCATGCGCAAAAGTGTCTACTGCATGGCTCCAGTAATTTATAATCACTTGCCTAAGAGTTGGAAAGGGCTTCCAGTCCAATTATTTAAAAAAAGACTTCGTAGCTTTTTAGTGGTGAAAGCTTATTATAATTTAAGTGAATACCTTACTGAGAAAAATTTTTTAAGTTAGAATAATGTTTATTTTGTGTACCTACTTTTTCGTGTAATGTTTTTTAATTCTACCTACTATCTAGTTATAAGTTGATGTTCTATATCTTTTGCATGCCTACGTGGTAAAATATGGCTGAACTTTCAATATGTTTTTTTTTGTCACCATTTAATGTTACCCATGTTTGCAAAATAAAATTATCTTTATCTCTATCTCTCTTTATCTTTATGTTAATCCACAGATTTATCTCAGCTGGAAAGCTTGGTATCGTCCGGCGTCGCCAGCTCGCCGGGCGACGCGGGCGACGCGGGCGGCGTGCTGCGCGAGTACGGGCCCGAGTTCAACGTGTGCGCGCTGCCCGACGCGCTGGGCGGCGCCTGCATCGACCTGGACGAGCACTACCTGCCGCACATCGACCCGCGCCTCACCATCAAGACGCCGGAGCTGCCGCTGGCGCCGGCCTGGGAGCCGCTCATCACCAGGGTCTACAGCGCCTACGACGACGCCGCGCGCGACAGACTCTCCATCATCAACACCGACATATACTGAACACCGCTGTACGCTCCTCCGCACTGCGCTCGCATCGACGTGCGGTACCATATTGATAGATGTTAATAGTTAAATAGTATTTTGTTCCGGCCGGATGGGTTTGATCGCGTTGGATAGATAGTTTTCCTTTAAAAATAAACACTGCTCTGTCTGTTATGTTGCACCAGTGTTCGATCAAAACCGCTCGGCCACCACACAGCTACCTCAGGCGAACGACTATATACCTCAGTAATCCATAGGAAATATTTTAATGTAACTGTTGATATATACATTTATAACATAGATCCCACCAAACATTAGTTGGTTAATGTTCTTTAATCATATTCATAATAATGCTACCTCATTTAGTTGTTTAAGTTTATCGCTATAGATCGTTGCTTAAACGTATGCCTCGTCGTTCAGATGTAGAACAGAATGTAGTTATATGTGCCATTTTATGAAGAGCCGGCGAACCTGGGATATAGGTCGTACTGCGGGCATGTTTCTTGGTTTTAAGATCAAATCTTGTACAAAAGAGAGAGGAGATGAGGAACAGCGTAAAATGTATAAGCTTTCCATGTCTAAAATATTATTTGTTTGTTACACCTATGTCGGAGCCATAGACGGTTTGTTTGAGTTGACTTTAAATCTGGCTGAAAGCCGCCTATCTCGAATATTAAAGTAATATTTGACATCGCCTCGCTCCTGCCTCACCCGCCCGCCCTACGTCGCCTGCATGTATCTACCCCGGGTGTCGCCGCCTCACGGTCGACAGACGCCAGTAAAATCTTTATATTGCTGAAAACTATTCGGTTCCAATATTGTATTATATTCGATGATTATGATCCAAAGTTAGGGTAAGATGATTTGGTGAACAAATTATTTGCATTTGTAAATATTTTGGTACTTGCGGCACTTGCATTTTCGACGCTTTTTGAGGCCGCCGTTGGTCGTGTCTAGGATAAGATGAGTAGAATATAAGGCAAGTAATGTATCTCGACTGCTCGTTGGATATCAGCTGAATAGCTAGAGCTCGAGTTATGTAAACGTATGACTTCACTGAAAGCGTTTGAAGTCACTTCTAGTCCAGATGAGTTAGTAGTCATCAGTGTGTTGCCTAGCGTTCTACCGAGAGATTCTTCTTCGACTGATGATAGTATGTTGTATTGTATGTGCTATTCTCTTGTACAGGGATTTGTGTAAGACCTAAGTATGTTAGTAACTAACAGGCATTTACTAGAGTGAGACATTGTATCGGTGGCTGGTTCCAAAGGTGTGCTGTCGTTGAAGTATCGCGTCGAGACCAACGGCGGTGTGCTCATGCATTTGAATTTCGATTCCTTTATTATTATTGTTATTTTTTTATTCGGAAGTTGTGACGCCAAGCGTCGTGATTTTAGTGTAAGTGAATCGATAGTGCTGTGATATTTTTAATGTATATTTAGTGTTAAGATTAGAGAGTGTAACGTAACGAGTGAGTACAAACAATGTTATACATCGCGAGTTAACGGCGATCGGAGCCAGAACCCGCGGCCCGCCGACGGAACGCGAACACCGCCAGGCGGGCGGGTCGCACGCAGTACATGCACGAAATAGGGAAGTGATGTTGGTACAAACAAAATAGATGCGCGAGCATTCTAAACAAATTGAAGGATACAGGTGTTGCCACACCAAAAACAAAAATAAAAAGAAACTTGACAATGTTTACTTAAGCAGAATCAAGCTGCAAACTTAAAATGTTGATGTAAATGTAAAAAAAGAGAAAAAAATATTTAACTCCGAAATATATTTTGGAGAGAATTATTTACAAGTGGGAAGAAGATGGGTCTTAGTGATAAAGTTATCCAAAGACTGCTAGGTATTATGAGTTCTTTGAACTTGAAATTCGACTTATAAGTCAGGGATTTATGCGGAATAAAGTCAGACGTAACGAAAGCAAAATATGTAATAGACAACGGCGTAGCTATCGGATAATCATAGGCTTTGACAAGAAAACGACAAAATTAACAAACGAATCAAGTATTTGGCGCCTCAAATCACCTGAAGAAGGTATAGGGCAGAGTTGCATTGATCACACACGACCTGGAGCACCCGGCGAGCCCGGGTGCCGCCGGCATGAGCGGATCGGACGATCCCATGCTTTGGTAAATTACAAAAATGAAAAATTAAACGCGCGCACGCCGACCGGACAACGGAACGTAAATTATTTTTGTCTGCATTTTCACTCGTAGTGGAAGTGTCCGGGCGGTGGTGGCGCGACCAATAACCACGCTAGATTGGTTCCCCTATTGGCGACCGTGCGGTGGACCAAACAAAAAAAAAAACATAGTATAAATAATCTTCATGTGGCGTTAAATTGTACAAGTTTTGCCAAGTCGATGATAGCAGTATTCTATGTCTTTTTGTCGTGGTCGGTGTTTGTAAATCTGTATGTCTAAATTATAAATTAAGAAAATATATAAAAAAATGTCTCCACCGCGCGGCTCGTTCAACGCTGTCAGTTCAATGCGAGCTTGTGACAGTTATAATAAACATAGCATTAACTCACATACAATATAAGGATGTCTTAAACCTCACCTGAGGCTTTCATTATTTCAATATAAATAGTACTTATTTCGAACTTCTGTAATCATGAAATACCATTTTGATGTTAAAATTTGTTGCAAAGGGGACAATTGTATATTTTCGGCAAAATATACCCTTTACTGCATTATAGATAAAGAAATAAAAGGCTGGGTATCATAATAAGACAATTAAGTACACTTTACGAATATTAGGGTCTATTAACACTGTAGAAAGTTTACTTACATGAATAAGATGAGTTCCTTTATGATACGCATGAATTAGTGCTCGTTTTGCACTCCCGTGCTGTTATATCTGCAAGTATTTATGAGGCTTGTTAACTGTTAGACGTTTCTAGATCCTAATATGTCCATGTTAATAGAAATACGCAGATAATCTCAAGGGCTCAATCCCACGATCTATATCAATGTTGAACTGTTGTTCCATCAACTTCAGTCGATGGCTAAAAATGTATTGGTTCCAATACTTCTCTGCCATTGGCAGAACCGCCCAGGCTTATTCTTGCTCAAACTTAGATGCGTTATCAATTAATTCACTACATATTGGCGAAGACTAAACCGTAGTCCGACCAGTATCTGAAAGTGAATTAGATAAAAACAATCGGGCTGGAACAAACATGCTGGTTCAGCGAGAGTAGGCCTTCAATGCGTGAGATCATCGGAACGAGCCCAGTGGTTCACCAGATTAGCCCGAAATTGTCTCATTGTACCCTTTGCGACCGTATTTGTCCCTAGCTTTTAGGTGTTAGGTTATAGTCGAACACAGGGTATTGTGGTTCTATTTTAACGGAAGTGTTAAAAAACGATTAGTAAGCGACACATCGCACCCGAAACATGATGGCTACATAATACTACCCCAATACCCAACATGTGTACAATATAGGTACCATTCTAAATCTGTCTTAAAGTGTAAGGTTTTCAGGCCGGGTTACGATTTTACTTACAGGGATTTATCTAAAACGAATTTTGAGAAATACGTATAAAGTAAATATAAATGTGTGTACAATGTTATACTGAACGTATTGCGATAAAGTGAAACGAATTCCTTAAACTTCGTTTTGTAATAAAATGGTAACAGATTTTGCAGTCTATGTTCATTTCAATTGTGGGAGGAAATGAAACGAATCGTATTGATAAGAGTTGTGAGTAGACGGAAGTTACGATGTGTTTCTGTCTACAGAAAGTGTTAAAGTTTGGCCAATTTTGATATGAACGTATTCGCCGATAGTAAAGTTAAATAGAGATATTTTTCAAATAAATATTTTATTGAAAAAAAATATGTAGAAATGTTTCGAAATATGTAAAGTAAGGTACAGTCGTGAAGTTTATCAGAACCCGGTCGATATTTCATGTAGTAAGCTAAATAAATTACGTTTTCATTCAAAATTCTTCATTTTAGAAATTTAAAAGAAGTAAAAATGCATAATAAGTATACATAGTGTTTACCTACTGGTTGATTTGGTGTTGCATTTTGGTATCGTGAACATATTTTGTACATAATTCTGTAATCAATTTTATCCTTGACACCTAACTGTTTTAAATTTTTGTAAACTTATTTTACCGACAAGACTGTTTTATATCAATGGATTTTGAAATAAAATTGTATTTATTTTTATCTATTTGATCAATTTTTATGGAATAATCATATTTATGCCAGACATGGTTTTTAATACTGTTTTGTCACTTATATAGCTTTTACCCTTTTAGGGATGTAATAATGATATTAGATTTGGAGCTAAGTCTTGTCGTCTAAATATGTAACCGGCCTAAAGCACTCATGTTGATGTTAGGCTATTAAATAGTCGGCCATGATTTAATGTAGCTAACGTTGGTAAACTTCGGTATTAGTGAATTCAAGCCAAATCATGGTCTGCTGCGCGTTTTTAGGTGGAAAGGATAATATTAATCAGCTTTTTTCGCTTTGATGTTTTTAGACTTTTGACATGATATGTATACTTTTAAGAAACTGTATTTTTTTGTGCGTCAAGCTTCTAATTGTAAATAAAAACGCTGTTACATTTTTTTCTACTATTCGATAACTGTACGGGATTTGATTTAAGACGTAGGCTCATATATTTAGCACTAAAAACCTGAGCAGAGGAATGTAGGAGTTGGAATGTACTACAGTAGCGGACGGCGGCCGCCAGAACTTCTGCACTTTTCTGCTCAGGCTCAGTTTATAAGTAATGTACCGAACTACCTCTGCATGCCTCCATGGATAACAGTAATTATAGATTTCTTTTTTGTTATTATTGCGAAGTAACTTTACATTTACACATTGATATATTTTGTACGTTATATTAAACAGATAATTATAAGGGACAGGTTTAACAGTTATACAGTTGCTATATCAAGATGTACGATTTGAGGCGTGCAAGATTTCTGTTTTATATAGGACGCTACTCAAATCTGAATGGAGTTATTGATTTTATTACATTACATAATACAATCTGACTAGTTCAAATGATGTTTTATTTATTTTTTGTTAACCTTTTTTTTATTGGAAAAACTTATTGCCCGGCGCGTGTTTTACCTCCTTGTGGAGTTTGGTTTATTGCTCATGACTCGTGACTCTGACATTGGCAAGGTTTGCTGCGATGTGAAGTAAAAGCTCACATTTAGCACATTTCGTTACAAGTAGAGCGTTAGGGTTCCGCCACGTCTACCAGCACGGCATTTTTAATGCTCCTATTCTTTTTCTGTCCTTCAGAACCATGAGTCCATCACTAATTGATAAATCACGGCTGCTGACCCTGGAGTCCTGGGTAAGATTCCCTGGTCGTGCAATAGTTAGTCCCGCCATGATGACGTTTATTTATTTATTTATATAAATACTTGCTGTACTTACAGTTTGCACCCAAGCATGCAGCAAGCCATCAACATAACGTTAACTGAAGAACAAAAAAGTTAGTTTATAAAGATTGCTATTGGGTTTTTTCGTAACAAATTTCGCAATACATAGTAGCCCAGAGTTTGGCGTTATGTTACCCCCGTGCCTCTGAGAGCACGTTAAGCCGTTGCACCTAATCTCTCCGGTCGTGTCTGTTTGCCGTCCCTGACGACTATTAGGGTTCGATCACAGACCGGCTCGGAGAGGAGAGCAGATTTTTTATCACGTTTAAAACAGAGTTTTGAGTCATTGTAGGAAGGTTTTTTTTTACATGTTACTTCTTTTATTATTGAGAATGCTTGAGAGTAAACCTAACGCGCTTAGTGTGAAATAATAAGTGGAACCGACCGGCTCCGGTTGCGTGCTCTTTCACGCTCGCGCGGCCGACCGGCTCAGATTGCGTCCTATCGTTCCGCGACCCGCATGCGCTGACAGCCGCCAAGTTAGCCGCCTAGTCCCATACGTACTCGCGCCGGTCTGTGTGAAAAGAAGAGCGCCGGCCGATGCTCTCCGAGCCGGTCTGTGTGAACGGACCCTTAAGAGTAACGGAACAGAGTGCATCTGTGTCTCCCGCGCCGGTAGAGCGAGTAACAGCGGGAGTGCTATAGCTGTTCCTCGCTGTTGTTTCTGTTCATTCGACTTGCCAGTTTCAGCTTAGGGGCCAACGCAGATTCGAAAGAAATACCGTGGCCCTGGAACACAAAGGGCTAAGAAGGAACATGGATGGGTTTTAGTCAGTCAAGTCTGACACTCCCTTCCGCTCCACCCAGAGCGGGAGAAGTCATTTGATGATTTCCCATCCTAAAAAAAAAGGGCCAACACAGATAATGTAGCAAAAGAGAGAAAGTAGAACATGTTCTTTGGTGACAAGTTTTCATAGCAATGTGCGCAAACACGCACTTTCACATAACATAGTCAACCAAATTTAAACTAGTATATTTATATAGCAGAAGCAAATAGTTAGCAATGTATCGATGAAAACCTGCTGCATTTTGGTGCTCTGTCTGCTTGGGCCCGTTTAGGATATTTGTGTTTTCGCCAACGTTTTGAAATCAGAGGGAATATACAGGGAGAGTGGTTCCAAAATAATACAAACTCGTGCGGTAAGTATCCTTTATTTACCATCAAATTACGCACCTTACATCTATTTTAATTAACTATATAAAACTGGCTTATTACATGAAATTGATGGCGTTCGCTAAATCGTGTGATAGTATAAAGAAAATTATCTATGCGACTACTAAATCTATATAATAAAGGAATCAGTACTAATCATGACATTTAAACATGATTATTTAGGTAATAATGTAAATTACTATATTATTGGTAAGAATATAACAGGTCGCGTTTCCACCGTGCCCGATGTAATGGAACAATTTTTCAGTGATCGCGGTCATGGAAACGGGCCCTTAGATGCCTAAAATACGTTTACTAGTACAAACTATTTATTGATAAAATATTCTGAATGGAAGAAAAGCAACAGTTGGCTATTATAAACTTTTAATTACAAGAATTTAGGCTCATACAAATAGAGATCCGCAAGTCTGAGGCATTGTACGTTTTTTCTACAGAAATTATGTATATTTCGTAAGTTAAAACCGTAAATGCGATGAAACTACACGGGGCCAGTTAAATAATAACCTACAGTTAACTGTTACAATCGATGCGATTCACTTTCATGTGTAAAACTTACTTTCCTTACGCCAAATTTACTAATCCCGCTTATCTAACATTAAAACTGACTAGACGTAAAACTGAGACGATGGACACTGGGCTGCGAAGGCTGAGTCCTGAGCCCGTGAAAAAAAACGGCGCCATTTTGTCTCTATGTTTACTCCAAAGCGAACATGACATTTCAATTGTAAATTTTATGAAAAAATATACAAATTGCATAACGGTTACCTTAACTATAATTTAGCGGGGATATATTTACAATTACTTGTCATACACGATAGTATTTATAGTGAGAAAACATCATGTTTTTACTACAAATTCCAGTGATATGACTGGAAGTAAGAATTTGAAGAAACGGGGTTACTAAATAGATTATGTTGATTGAAAGAAATTGCTTTCGGGCAGTTAAAACGCGACTTAAGATAATAGATACCGAGATTTATCAATAAACCTTGGATTCTCTGAAATATATTTTATAGTTTATTTAATGATCTCGGCAATTAAACAGTAAATAAAAATATTTTGCCAGTAGAAAAAGAATTGTGACTATGTCTTTCGATATATCTCCTTAAAAAACTAAAATTGCAGTCGAAATAGGGTTCATTCAAACATAGTCTCTAAAATATGAATAAATGCAACAAATATACAAAAGAAATAAATGAAAACAGGTCACTAACTGGTTTTTCACTCGAGAACAAGTTCACAATCAAGAAATTATTCTAATATTTATTTTATCAGTGGTACTCCAATAGTCATTCAAAGTGCATGCATCATGTCGGACAAGTGATCTGACCCAACGTCCGGTAAATAATTTAGCTGTTAATCAATATTGCACTTATATTTCGATGAAATCATACCTCTCTAGGTTATATGTTAGTACTATCAAAGTTTCTAATTAGGGAGTTCCACTGCATTACGCCCAAACCTTTGACAATGTTTATATGTAAGCTATTATAAGAATATTATTTGTCAAAAGTTTGAAGCAATGATAATCATCTATAGTAACAAGAAATAGTAAGATTTGGGTATTCGTGGGCTGTAACTGTTCGCCTATTTAACTTTAATAATTCATATCTTAATCAGTAGAAATCATCATTGTCAATTAGGCAGATAAGTTTAGCGGCACGATTCAAAGAAATATACTGCACAAGTTTCGAAATACGAACTTTGAATATTTTGTGAGTTTACTACCCTGATACTGAAAGTACAACCAAACTAGCTAACAGTTTGACAAACTATTTGATTGGCTGACTAAAATAACCAACAGCCAATCACTTTACGTAAATTTCACAGTTTGTAAGCTTATTTTCGTGTTGTTTTGCCCTTCAGGAACCAAGTGTACCCTATATTCTTTTTAATCTTTTACTCACACAATAGACAATGCTCCCATTTCGTTTACAGAATTGCAGTAGTTTGTAATACATTTTACAAAATGACTTCGTAATTGACCGGTCTTTACACAACAGTGTGTACTAGGCCTTACAATTATAATCCAAAATTGTAATACGTTTTCATAATTCGTCATTGGTTATCAAGTCATGAGGTCAAAGTTATATAATCATCAATTTGTGATGTCTTTTTAGTTTATCATTCACTGAATTTTGTGTAGAAACTCGGTAATACATCCCATATTACAGAGTTTCTGCACAAAAATCTCATGGATGATCTTATTTGACATTAGATAAGACCTCATAACACCGTTAGAACATTAAAATCCCATAATATTTCATTATTATTTATGATGTGATCTGTCCATTGGCAGGTTTCCTAGAAAAAACTCTTGTGTTCGTCTTTTTAGCACTGTTCACTGACCCTGTGGCCTTATTCGGCACAGTTTTTGGCCTCAAACTGGGTATTTGTGACACTCTAATCCCGATAGCAGTTTTCTGCTTAGGGGCCGAAGACACTTGGGCCTTTGGTTGCCCTTCGAAAGTGGAACTTCTAATAAGTTTAGGAGGTTCCGTTTTATCGGGTTCTATCCAAACTTTCTTTTCAGCTTTGCCAGGCAACTTTTTCGCTTGTTCTACCTTCTTCCACAGACTAGCTATTTTGCTTTCTATGTCTTTGGAGTTTGTTTTAGAGGACTGTATCGAGTTGACACTAGAGGTGCTGCCTTGTCGAGAACTTCTCGATGCTATTGTGATGGTCTTACCACTCTCATTGCTTTGCAAGCTGTGGTTTGAAGGAGAGTTCTTCATGACCGGCTCAGATCTCTTAGTGACCCTTGACGTGGAAGGCTTAGGCTGACTTTGTTTAGCCGGAGGTGGCCGCGTACGATTGAACTGCGGGAGCCTCGAAGGAGATGTATTGTTTTTGCTCGGTGCGGGAGCCTTAGACGGCCGAGGGACAGTAGTCTTTTTGTCAGGGACGGAGACTGGTAAGTCCTTGGCCGGCACAGAACTTTCTTCCTTAGTGAACGTTCCTTGTCGTTCTAGAGGTAAAGGTTTAGTGGCAACAGGAGGAATAACTATCGGTTTCTGTTGCAACTTCGTCGGGGACTTTGGAAGTGATTTTTTAGGAGAAGTGTTTGCGCTTGACGCCCTAGAAACTGAAGGTTTTGGGGTTTTGGCACTTGTGTGGGCTTTGACGGGGTTCGTAAGTTTGGGAGGAGCACTCTTAGGTGCTATCTTAGTTTGAGGGGCCGCGGGCTTCTTGGCAGCGGCGGGTACGTTTCGCCTGTATGGCGACACATACAAAGCCTTCTTTCTTCCTCTGATAGCTTTCGGGGCATCATTTTCTTTTTCTAAAGAATCATTGGAGTCGAGACTTTCATCGCGTCGTGCCGGTTTGATTATCTTGGGCTTCGGCCTAGGAGCCTCCGGGTCAGATTCCGACTGAGCCTTATCTTCAGAATTACTATCTCCCTCATAGCTCGCGAAATCACTGCTGCTTGGGTTCTGATTCTTATCGCACTGCATCTGCTGCATTGTGCGTTTATATGAGGCAGTCATCTCGATGTTCTTAAGATTGTATACGACGCACATGTCTACAGCGGCAGGACTTTCAATGACAGGTAAGTAGTTCCTGAAGCTCTTAGTGTAAGTCTGCATCTGAGTGGAGTTCAGTTCGAAGTCGTCCTCGTTATGTCCGCTGTCAGTCTCTCGTGAGAACACATTATCGTCCTGTCGGTCGTCGGATATCTGTTGGTGGTTTAGCTCATTTGATGACAAGCTGTCGTAGCCCGTCGTAGTCTCGACGTTTTCGAAGTTAGCGTCTTTTGTTACGAAGGTGGGTGAAGGAGGAATGTCTTCGCTTAGCGTCCGCGTTCGGAATCGCTCTGCATCCTCGATCCGCTTTTGTTTCATGGTCTTTTTGGCTGCAAGCCGTTGTTTTAGACTTTCCAAGTGCGGGTCGATGACTTTCTGCGGTTCTTGTGGTAAGATGGTATGAATGTCAACAGTTTGAGTTTGGTACCTAGCTCTGTCTTCCAACCTCCTCTGTTTGGCGCTGAGTTTCCTTCTGGACTTGATCTCAGAGGTCGCCGTGACGTACTCATCAGACCGGTCGCTCTCCGATTTGGTCCACGTTACGAATTCTTCTTCAACCTCGAGTACTACGTCACTCTCGGCGACTGTGTCAGTGATGGTGTACGTTTGATATCTGTCTTTAGATACATGTCTCTTTTCTTTGGGAGTCAAGTATCTCGAATCTCTCTGTCTCTTTGGCGTGGATTCCACGCTGCTGATATCCGATGGTATAGGCGTGCAGTTCTCCGAACCTGACGGAATATCTGTGACTACATTCAAAGTGTTGGACACGCAATCGTCATACATTTGTTGTGCGGTCGTTGGTTCGATCTCCGTCGTTGATTCTGCGATTTCATCGAACAAAGATGGCGGGTTAACCTTGTCTAGGTCATGGAAGATGTTGGTGAAGGTGCTACAGAGAGGGAAGTCTTGTACGGGCTGCTTGAAGTCAAACACGATAGGAATGCGGTCCCTGACTTCAGCGACTTCCGACACTATACTGGAGACGGATATCATGCTGCTCTCCATGTCAATGTTCTCCATCTCAGAAGGAGGCTTGACGTTTTCGAGGAAGCTGACTGGATTGCTGTCCAGGTGTTCAGAGCTGCCCTGGTGCATGGAGTTGCTAAGAGCTCGTTTGACCATTAACGCAACGGGAAGCGATTTCTTGCGACTCTTTTGTGATTTCTTCGAGACTTGGGAAGTTTCGTCCCAGTGTCCTGATGCACTGAGTGATAGCAAGCTGCCGAGATGTGACGGTGGCTTCACATTATCGAGGTCAAGAGATGTTAGTGAGGTCACGCTGGTTTCCATGCCGTACGCGGAACTTTTTAATTGAGCGGCGAGTCTAGCCGCTTCTTTCTCTATGGCAGCTGAAATGATCGAGTCAAACTTCTGTTCGCTATCGTCCACCAACGATGTGAAGCTCGGTTCTGGCACACTGTCCAACATTAACCGTTCAGCTTCTAATCTGCCATCCATCATCATGATTAACGGAGACTGTGGTATATCTCTGTCAAGTTCCAGTTTGTTGGTCAAATCTGGTCGGGAGAAGGACATGGTAGGATTTTCGCTTTTCTCAAGCAAATCTGGTAATGTCATGGCGTGATCAGCAATTTCACTGCGGATGGAAGATACCATATGTACGGAACCACTAATAGTGGGGAAGGTGACATCGTCAGGACATGTGTTATCGTTCCATGTGTCTGTGCTCCGTTTAGACATCTCGTCGATATGTGGAGGAAGATCTTCCAGTGGTTTTATGTCAGTGCACTTGATGTCAGTCCATTCTAGTTTGTTTTTCTTACTGTGTCTGGTTAGAGTGCCGCCGTCGCATGCGTCGCGTGGATGCTCTCCGTCACTCCAGTCGCCGTCCATGACATCGGCGTAGGACTCGTTGGAGCGGTTCAGTTCGTCCGGGGGCTCCGACTCTAAGGTCGTGTTAGCCGACTGCGGAGCGAGGCACTCGTTGGATCGGTGTAGCGTGGCCGGGCCCGACGTGACGTCACTAGCGGCCGGGCCGGGGCCCTGCGCGGTGACGTCAGAGCCAGGTGTGGCGCGGGTGGTGAGGTCCCCCCCGCCTGCGGGCGCGCGGGCCGCAGACGGCGGGGACACGTTTTTTGTCGGCGGCCGTCGCGGGGCTCTGGGGCCCCCGCCGCCCCGGGGCCCGGCAGCTCCCCGGGCCCCGCCGGCCCCCCGCGCGATGACTTCCTCTAGCAAGGCCCGCGCGGGCCCCATGCGAGCGAGCGCCCCCCCTCCCCCCCGCCTGCGCCGGGAGGCCTCCAGCCTGTCGTCACTGCGGCCTCGCCTCCTGGCGCCGGAGCCGTGCGCACTACCGCTAGCTCTCGACATGCCAATACGTACACTTCTCTCGAACACCTCCTGGTCGGTGGACCCGAAGGAGTCGTTGCTGAGTGAGGACAGCGAGGTGCTGCGCTCGAGTCGCGGCGACGCGTGCGACTGCGACGTGCGCACGTCGGGCGAGCGTCGCCGGCGAGGGCGACTGTTGCGGGCGACTGCCGGCAACTCTGGCTCTAAATCACGAGACCTTAGCGGCACGCGATCCAGCGACCTTGGAACACGATCTCTCCTTATATTCTCCCCGACGCCTTCAGCTGAGTGAGCTCTGGTTCTGTCATCAATGGTATACTTAGCTCTCGGGTTGACGCTTGATAACCCAGCCTTCACGGTTTCCTCAAAGATCTCCCGGTCCGTGGAGCCGAATGAATCGAGGCTCAGTGATGAGAGGGAGTCGTTCCGAGCGAGGTTGTCGGTGGCAGCGGGACGCGGCTTGTCGCGACGCTCTGCCTTGACGGGGAGACGACTTTCGTATCTGCGACCTGTAACGTAAAATTCTATGAAAATATTTGAAACAAAATGTTTATTTTGTGGGTAACTTGGTTCACTACAAAACATTACAGACACGTTCACTGTCGTCATGTCATGCATGTCTGTAAAGAATCAGAACCCGTCGTAGTCGATACAAACCCGCGCCGTGATCGCGACGTCGCACCCTGGTACATACAGTTACATTTTTATTCATAAATAATACAGACTATCTATGATAACCTTGACCATATCTGCAACCTTGTTATATTTAACGAGCATGTGACGTCGACGTCGTCAAGGAGGAGGAATACTCCTTTTCGTGCGAATCTGCGTGAATAGAAATTGATCGGTCCGCGTCATCGTTTACCGAATTACCGTAGTGAGCTGAGCGCACAGTAATTCCTTGTGTTGTTATGGCGAATCGCACATGCCGCCGGCTTCCAGACCGCCTTGCCGCTGAATTTGCCGCCGGCTTTACCGGCGGCCTGCAGATGCAGTTGCAACATCACTACCACTCCGTATCGAAGCCGCAAGCAAACTGCCACCGGCAACCAAAAGCCGCGCGTACCGCAGGTAAAACATGCATGTGGCCGTGCCGCCGGGCGAGTGTGCATGCGCCCTACAGTGCAGGACGTACGTACCGCGGGCGGGCGGGCGCGGCGGGGCGGGCGGGGCGGCCAGCTTGGGCGGCAGCGGCGGCGGGGACGACGAGCTGCCCGAGCGACTGCCGGAGGGAACACAACCATTAGCGTCCAATTATTACAAAAATATGATAATATATAGATAATATACTTGTAAAATAGTGACTAATAGAAAAGGTTGGGAGAAGAAATCTTTTTTTTTTTTTTTTTTATTCTCTATAGGCCTGCGCTTGACCACTATCTCACCTGATGGTAAGCGATGATGTGGTCGACGGTGAAGCACGCTTGCCTAGAAGAAACCTATTCACTCTTGACTTAAATCCACCGGCAGATCACAAATAAATTGGGATTAAAACAGTGAAATAATGAATAAAGTTGCAGAATACAATCAGACATAAAATAACTATAAAATGGCCTAGACCAGGTTACCAACTCGTTTTTGATCCAATGTTTAAAAAAAGAAAACAACATACCTATCACGAACGTTCCTGGCGAACTCGTGAGACATTCTGACAGTCTCCGTAGACGAACGCAAGTACGGTGG
Organism: Cerastis rubricosa; assembly: GCA_949152445.1. NCBI lineage: Eukaryota > Metazoa > Arthropoda > Insecta > Lepidoptera > Noctuidae > Cerastis > Cerastis rubricosa. Next base: position 23,135,213 of record OX424527.1, read on the forward strand.
AAGCGATCTCTGTAAACACAGTTCATTATGTTAAGAGCTGCATAAGACAAGTAAGTAAGTAACTAAGTAAAACTGCGCATAAATTATTGCTGGAACACGACTTTTTTTGGGAGTAAAAAGCACGGTTTATGGTAGAACTCAATGTGAACCACACAACACATTGTGCAGATGGAAGCATTGAATAGTTTAGGAGTAGTCGCGGTTTTAAAGTTCTTGTATTTAAAAATATATACTTGTGAAAGAGTTGGATATTTAAGCCCCAACATCTCCGTAACGTTCTCAGGTACGGTCATCATCATCTGCCTAGCCTTTTCCCAAACTATCTTGGGGTTGGTTTCCAGTCTAACCGGTTGCAGCTGAGTACCAGTATTTTACATGAATCGACTGTCTATCTGACCTCCACAGCCCAGTACCTAAGTAATACGATACCCCTTGGTAAGACTGGACTGGACTTTTGGCTTCTGATTACTCGTAACGACTGTCAAAGATCTACAAATGACAGCCGGGACCAACGGCTTAACGTGCTTTCTAAAGCACAGAGGAAACTCTGTATGTAATTATGGTCACTCATCCACGGACCAACCTCGGCAAGCACGGCTTAACCTTTAAGATCGACCCGTGAGGCTGTTATTATTAAGCCACGAGCTCCTCGTTCTCAGAAGTACGGTCAAGAATTAAAAAAATTAAATGATTGTAATGACAGTAGACAGTGAGATCGAGCGCTTTTCAGTTTCGTTAAGAATACTTTAACACTCATTATAAGTAGTTACTATTACTGTTAGCCTATATCATCCCACTGCTGGGCAAAGGCCTCTCCCAATAACTTCCAAATACTTCGATCCAAGGCCAATGTGGACCACTGGTCATCGGTTCTGTCCAGCTCGTCCCGCCATCTCCTGCGAGGTCTACCGCGTCGCCTTCTGTCTGTGTCAGGGCTCCACATCGTGGTTATTTTGGCCCACAGCTCGTCGGGCATACGGCTGACATGGCCAGCCCAGTCCCACTTCAGCTTAGCGGCTTTTTGAGCAACGTCAGTTATTAGTGTTTTGGAGCGCAGTGTGGTGTTGCGTACATGGTCGGTTAGTGACGCCTAGAATGCTGCGCTCCATTGCACGTTGGCAGACCTTGAGTTTGAACTTTTGAGTACTTGTCAAAGACCAAGTCTGGGATCCATAGGTCAAAATGGGAAGAATGCACATGTCCAATTAGTGGAAAATTAATAAAAAATAACAACTTACGTATACTTCATCTCTGAACGGGTTGATGGAGGACACATCCGACGATGGACCTTTGTTCTTCACCACCTGAAAACAAGACATTTCACTCTTATTTATTTTTCAATACTTTACAGCAAACATTAGGCTGCGGTTCCACTGAGGCGGAGCGGAAACGAGCTGTGTCGCAATTCAATCACATGGCTTGAAATCCTCATCTCTTCTCCTCTCCGCCATGTGATTGGTGAATCGCGGCACAGCTCGTCTCCGCTCTGCTCCGCTCCGCCTCAGTGGAACCGCAGCCTTATCATCTGCCCACCTTTTCCCCAACTATGTTTGGGTTGGCTTCCAGTCTTACCGTTTGCAGCAGCAACCTCATCTGAACGACACAAGTGAACTGTGATCGGCAATTACAATATCGCTGATTTTATTATCCATTTATATTGTCTTTGATGTTGGATCATAATGGAATGAAATCACCAATTGTCACAAACTTTCGACTTTGATAGCTTATAATTATCTCGTATTTGGAAAACATTAGTTTGGTTTAGAAGATTTTGTCTCTGAATACAATACTTATATAGATTGACGTCAGCTATTGTTAGATACAGGTTTTATGCGTGACAACAAATACGAATAAAAAATGGCGGGTTTTAGCAGTGACGTATCTAGGGGCCAACAATACGGCAGGCCCCTAAGCCAACCAGACTGTTCGGTAACACTAACATCATGAAGAGTAGGTTATAAGGGCAAGCCATGCGTTTAGGCTTGTATGAAAGTACCGCCGCTACAGTAGACAGGGCCAGGCTCTATACAAAAATATTCAAAACCCTTTGAAATGTTGTAAGGGACCTTGAGTGTGTCGTTGCACTGATTCGAAGGTTACGATATGTCGTAGTACGATGTACCGATGATTTTTCTATTTGTAGATGTATGTCACCGTGGGTCGCGGTTCGGGAACCAAATGGCTTGTAAGGGCGTGACACATGTCTACGGTACGGCACCGGCCACGGCGGCCACCGTGTACCGGCACGCCGCCGCTCCCGACAGCCGGCATGGCGGCGTGCCGGTACGGTGTCGTGTACGGCGAACCGCTCTGTAGTAGTTCTTCAAAACTTGATATGGACATTCTAAAATATTCGTCAAATTTTTCATCACCACATATTTTCAGCGCTTCATATTTCTCTCAAAATGACTTCTAGCATGGTTCATTAATTATAGAAAGATATGGATTCACCCAGTATTTACTTTGATTCAGTTTTTCTTTATTCGGCGCCTTAGTAACAGGAGCAGAATAAAACGTCTTTAGCGGTCCATATGAAGACAAAAACTGAACGATGGTTGCTGCCTTGTGCCCGCGGTGCACCGTACCCGGCACGACGGCGCCGTACCGTACACATGTCCACGCCCTAAGACACAGGCTTCCTGCCTAGTCTAGAAGTCAAACATTCGTTCTTAAACTGTCTTTGTACAACTTAATCCTTGTCACTAAATTGTATCGTTTGATTTTTGTGTACAAACCGATTTTTACTTTCAGCCAGTATCTTTTTGATCGAATGCATACATTTTATTAAACTTAATAGGATGCATTAAACCTCTGTGGTAAATTTAATTCAAAATTTAAAACAGTGCAGTAATGAAAAACAGTGCAATAATGAGATTTCATATAACTTTTCTGCACTATTCTGGTTCTAAGCAAAAAAGACATCCTTTGTGATCGGTTTTGTAGTGATTAATGATAACATTACTGCGTAGTTGAAAGAAAAAACATTTATTTACCTTAGCGATGCCCTTCTGTATGCACTCCTCCAGCAGATCCCCCGCATCGCTCAGGTTGGAGCTGTCGGACGTGTCGTGCGTGTCGTGTGTGTCGTGCATGTCGTGTGCGTCGTGCGTGTCGTGCGTGTCGTGGTGTGCGGGCGCGGACTCGATGGACAGCGCGGAGAGGTTGGAGTTGCTGCCCGCTTTCGATAGGATGGCTGGAGTGTCCTCTGTGAAGTAGACTTTGCACACCTCGCCTGGGGTTTGGGTTCCTGAAATGATATGGTTTCTCGTTATTACAGTTGTATTTATTTTTCAACTGCCTACTGTTGTGCATATGGTCCTGAATCCGATTGCCAGCTAGGACGCAGTGCTATAGGGTTTTTCTATCAGGAATTTAGTGTCCAGTAGGTGGCGATAGGCTCGCCTATTTATTACGTGGGACTAAAACATTACTCGCGAAATGTTGGTGTCCCGTTAGAATACATCTGTTTTACCTTCGTTGAAAACAGGCGGGATGTTCTGCAATTTTTAATATTAGTTGTAGTTATATTGCAAAGATATAATTGGATAGATAACAACGAACAGAGAAATATGGGAGAAGAAAACGCGTGCTGTACCAACCAAAAATATATTGGTAAAGGGCATTAGAGTGATGATGTTGTGAGCTTGCTTCCTTTTCCATTTTTAGGGTTCCTTACCCGAAGGGTCAAACGGGACCCTATTACTGAGACTTCGCTGTCCGTCCGTCCGTCCGTCTGTCACCAAGCTGTATCTCATGAACCGTGATAGTTAGCCAGTTGAAATTTCTACAGATTATGTATTTCTGTTGCCGCTATAACAACAAATACTAAAAACAGAATAAAATAAATATTTAAGGGAGGGCTCCAATACAAACAAGTGTTTTATTTGCTCGTTTTTATAAATGATGGTACGGAACCCTTCGTGCGCGAGTCCGACTCGCACTTGGCCGGTTTTTTTATATTGTGTGTACTTGTGGCATGTACCAATGAATGGTTTTTCTTTCTTTCTTTCTTGAAACCTTACCTTTCATAGGTTCGTTAGCAACGAGGTGCGATGACGGCAATGTCCGGAATTGGTCTCTGAAATAAATATACATTGTTATTGTTACTTGGTCCTTGTAAAAAAGCAAGATTAGGATGTACTTATAGGTTACGCCTTTGCCTAACCCCTCCGGGATTACAGGTGTGTTGTCGTTATAAACCTTGGCTTTGTTATGTGTAAAAAAAACATGTTTATTCGCTTATTGACGTACCTATTTCTATTGTCCTGTAAGCCTTCTTCTGGGTTATTGTTGAGCGATGAACTGATGAGCTCTTCTTGATGAGTAAGCCTCGGTAACAACTTGAGTGATTGCTGTAAAGGAATTCCACTGTATGTTACCAAAAAGATATAAACATGTTATGGATAATTGTTTTATTATATTAATATGATTATTTACAAACTACACAATAGATATAAAATAAAATATGTACAAGTATCAAAATTACACGGCGTCAAAAATATACCAAACAGGCCGAAATCGACACATTAATATAGAAGCATGTATTTTAGATAATGACCGTTTGTCATTGTTTTGTTTATTGTTTTATTGTGTTTGTCGTACGTCTTTCACTGTGTGGACTAAAGTTCACCGCTAGACGTCACGATAACTTACCTTGGGCAGCTTGGGCTCATCGTCGATGGTGAGACTGCTGAGGCTGGTGGCCGCAGAGAACTGCGCCGGAGTGTGCTCCACCAGGAACCTCGACACGCGCTCTTCGAACACTGACCCGGGGCATGCGGGCTCTGGGAAATACAACATTTTGGTTAGATTATATGTTCTATTCTATAGCTAGCTTTTTTAAACTGATTTGTCCAGCAACAGCCCGGTGCCGAACTTCCATAAAACTTGTTTGATGCCTATGGGTCGAATCTAAAAAATTTTTTGCTTTTCTTCTCACGTTTGTTGTACACGTCTCACGTTTTATGTATGGAACCCTTGAGCTAAGGATTAAAGCTGTGCGTTGTCTGTCAGTGAGTGAATTTTAAGTATTTTAGTACCTCCTGAGTTCCTGACCGTTTTCGGTTATGGTGGTCAGTCGCAGTTAGCCGTATAGCCGTAACAGATATTATTTTAGTGCACAAGTGTAAGAAGACACGTACTCTCATTAGAACGATGGGACGGCAATTCGCTACGACCGGAGAGAGATCAGGAAGTAGAGATTTACTATGTAGGAGTATGATGAACAAGTGTACTCAATACTCCTTAGAAAAGGGAAGAACCTCCGAGCAGACGGGTGTTGTGGGTGTGAGTATTTTTATTTTTTACTTTTTGGGAAAGCTTACAGACTAATAACAAAAATATATAACTAAATTGCTAATTACAACCATCCACAGATAATAATGATAATTTTTGTTTTGTGTTACTGTAGGACTTTTTGTAGTGCTGCTACAACTTTGAAAATGAGTGACAGTTTTACCTTGTGGCGGCGTAGACAGCGCGGTGAGCGACTCTGTGGCCGGCGCCGTCCTCGTGCGCGGGGACAGCGGCACGCCCGCGCCGGGCGAGTCGGGGATCTCGCTCGGGGATATGCAGCCGGACGTTAGCCGACTGGGACAACACGAACACGTTTTAATGATAGCTTATTACCCATACAGACAGTGACAGTGTCCTTTTGGAGAGATCAAAGCCCTGTTTCCTCCAAAACGCGAGAGGAGCGGAGCGGAGCGAAGGCTTGGATGATTTTACCGATCACAAGATGAGACTCCGGTCTCGCGATCGGTAGAATCATGCACGCCTTCGGTAGAATCAATGTGGATCTTAACCAATGTGATTGGTAGACTTCCGCACGTCATCTCTTCGGTCCGCTCGACATTAATGAATAGCATTCTATATGGCATCTCTTTTATAAGTTTTTTTTTTTGTATTATTTTTATCAGTGACACGCGAGCAATATGATATCGTCTTCATTAGGCATTTCAATTCATTTATGTTCTTTAAGCAACTCCATCGGCAGTTTGAGAAACCTATCTTAAGTCGATGTGGCGGAGTTCTCTTGAAAGCTTATTGAACTTAATAATTATAAGAATAATCGAGGAAGCTTTTTAATTCGATTGGCTTTCGTCTCAGCTTAAAATCCAGTCTGGGCAACAACACAAGCCCGAAACACTATTAGAAACGAAATTAAAAAAATATAACTAAGTGCATAAGATTTTCTTTACCAAATGTCAAATTTTGTGATACTGACATAGTATTGAATCAAGAGGAACTTGAATTTGTCGATGAAACTGTTTTCTTGGGGATCACGCTCGACTCAAGGCTACAATGGGGTCCTCATTTAACATCTCTTGCAGGACGGCTGAGTTCAGCGGCATATGCTGTCAGAAAAATCCGTCAATTTACTGATGTAGATACCGCGAGGTTAGTGTATTTTAGTTATTTTCATAGTATTATGTCATACGGTATTTTACTATGGGGACGGGCTGCAGACATCGAGTCTATATTTATTCTGCAGAAAAGAGCCATCAGAGCCATATATAACCTGCGTAGGCGCGATTCTCTAAGAGAACTGTTTAAGGAAATTAACATCATGACTGTACCTTGTCAATATATCTATGCAAACATCATGTACGTTAGGAAAAATCTGCATTTATTTAGTAAAAGAGGTGACCGGCACCACTATAATACTAGAAACAGGGACCAACTAGTTCAGCCAGGTTTCAGGTTGGCTAAAGTAGACTCATCTTTCATGGGGTACTGTTTAAAATGTTACAATAAAATACCTCCCCCCATTCAACAACTGAATGAAACTAAATTTAAATCTTGCATAAAACGCACACTATGTAGGCAAGCATATTATAAGTTGGGGGATTACATTGATGATAAAAATGCTTGGCGCAATGCTGGTCCTGCTCCACAACCATAGGGGCAAACTGAATCATCTGAATTACCATTTGAAGTTATTGTGGAAGCAGCAGAAGATTGTAAAAATATATTTGCACTGTATAGATTCAATCTAGTATTATATAATTGCATAGCACATGTGTGAGTACTATGTACTGCAAAGCCACTATTTACTGAGTACCTACATCTTTCATTGACGCGAATATACCCTGGTAGTTGAGTGAATGTCATGCTCACTTAAATGTCACGCTGATGGTGGCGGGTGTGTCGGGTCATTTAGTTCCCTTCAATATGGTTGAGTTGAATGATGGCTGATACATGCGTGATGTTCGTGAACGGGCGCTGTTAGTTGTGACTGGTCATCTCTTAGCTGCCACGGTTTATTTTAATTTCTTTGTTTTTGTATTGCTGATTTAATCTTTTACTCTGGACGCTCTTAACTTGCCCGTATTTTTACATAGTTCTCACATATTTGTAATTCTTAACATGAATGATGTAACCAAGATTTTGTAACATAATTTGATTTAAAAGAGTGTCCATGGAGTTTCTTGCCCATTCTTCTCCATAGAGATCTACGCTTTGGAATGGGCAACTACAGTACTTTCACAAGTTATTATGCCTTGTGGCTGGGACTGTAGCTTAGCGTTATTTTTGTTTTTTTGACTTTCAAAAGTGCCTGTAATGGTCTAATTGAAATAAACGCTTTGAGTTTGAGTTTATAATTTCCATATCAGCAGGAGACAGAACAGAACAAGGCCGATAGGTACAAAGGGACGTTTACAACTGGAATAAACCCAGTTGCCTAGCTCGCTGTTTAAATATGAACTACTATTTGGTTCTAGGTATTGGAGCACGATCTCACCTAACTTCAGACAGCACAGATCCCTGATCATCTTGCTGCTCGCACTCGGGCAGCGAGCCCAGCGACGACGAGCGCGAGAACATCAGCGGCGTGTCCTCCACGAAGCGCTGCGCCGGCGGCGACGCGGGCGGCGAGTGCGACAGGACGGACGCGGGCTCCGTCGCGAACGTTACTGCTTTGGAACCTGACATTAAGGATAGGTTAGTATGCGTGAGCTTTGTTTATGGGCAGATTTTTCCACTGTCAGATTATGTCTGTTATTTTAGCAGTTATTCAAATATGGAGTTTTTGGCGCTCGACTGACCTTGAAAGAGGCTATTGGTTAAGTAAGTAAATTTTATTTGTTGAAACATGGTGTACATGAAACATTAACAAAACAATTAACAACAGTAAGTCAATTAACATTAGTGTTATTTGTAATGATTGAAAAACACAGATGGTTCCATTAGTTCAAATTTTAGAAACACAGAAAAAAACATGGAAATTTTCTGGTGTACATTTTTATTCCACCGTCAAAATTTGAAGCGGATAAGGGACATTGAAAAAATCTGATGAAGTATGATAATGATGATGTGAATAAGAAGAATAAAGCGTTGGATAATAGAGAAAGTTTAGAAGTACGGATTGATTGGAATTATTTTGAGGTATCCAGTTGGTCTTTATTTTTCCTTAACATCATTCATCAGAGATGAAAATTTAATCCTTTACCTTCTTTGTCCTTAGCAGAACTGCTCGTACTTTGCTCTGGAGGGCTTGGGTCTACGTTGATGGTTGCCATGGCATTCCTCTTAGCCAGACTGTCCTCTTCAGTTGGTTCGCCAAGACTGCTCAAAGAGCTGACCCTCGAGAAGTACCCAGGAGTGCCTTCATCGCAGTAGTTCACTGGCTTCTCGGGACTTATCATTCCCGAACTGAACTTTGTATCGAAAACCCCTCGTTTTACAGGAATCGGTTCCGGTGCTGACGTTTGGGGAGTCGATGCTGCCCTGTCGTTGTCGGGGTTCGGTGGGTCCTCAATCGAACAAGTGTCCTTTTCGTCTGAATGCGTCATCGCTTCAGGGTTCGGTTTGGCGGTCGCCGCTACTTTCTTATTGTCTTTGCCGATCACCCTCAGATCAGACATTGAGGTGGCTGTCGAGAAGATCGCCGGTGTCTCGTAAGGAGTTCCTTCTGTGGCGAAGTGTTTGATAGTGTCCTCGTGGACTGATGGACCGGCAGGTTCCGACAGGTCAGACCCAGTCTCCGACTGATGTTCAGCGTAACGCAAGGAATAGTCCGTAGGCTGGTCCAAGTCAGTCTCCTGGTAATCACCATAAGTTGTAGAACTGTCCTTCTTCGAATACTTCTTATTATCAGTCTTTGGCTTTTCAACCTCTGACTCGGTGTTCTTGGTCTCCGAGTACTTCCTGCTGTAATCTATGGGCTGGTCGCAAGAATCCTGGTCGACGTCAAAACCGGATTCTGTGTAATTTGTTCTCATTTCTGTGGTACTTCGTGGCGGAGGAATGGGAGGTTGTGTGGGGTACCGAAGGAAGGTGTTTTCTTTGTGTTGCTTCGAGGCCGCTTTGAATGCCTCGCCCGACATTTCACTCTTCACTAGGTCTTTATTTCTGGGCGTGGGTACTGGTACCTTGCCGGTGCGCGTGGCCCGTTCAAACACTGAGTCTGAATGAGTACTGGTCACCGAGTCTTTGCTTTCTGATCTGTTCACGTTACCCGCACTGCCTGTGTTGGAACGGGTGACCAAAGCACCCTTCAGCAAAGTGTTACTACAGCTCAAATAGCTCGCCAAATGTGCGCTGTGACTCAAAGATATTTGTGATGTTAATGTCCCCATGAGAGGTGAACTGGACGTCATTCTATGCCTTTCTAAATTCATGGCTATCTGTCTTTCAGTGGCCGTGAAGAGGTTCTTTTCTTCTCTGTTACTTGTTGTAGGAGATGTTGCTGGTTCAATATTGTCGCAAGTTTCTGCCAAGTTTTGATCTAATTCCTGTTCCAAAGCCTTTTGTTTCCTAGCTCCCAATGTAGGTAAAGCTGGTAGGTTCATGTTCCTAGCTGTCGTGTCTAGTGATATAATGTGCGTTTTACCCGGCTTGGAGTTGAGCAAATTTTTGAGGGCGGCACTTGAGCCCATCGCTATCATTTTATGCTTAGAGTGGATAAGACTTCTAAGCATCGGCACCGCGCCGTGGTCCCACAGGAATTGTTGGTCTTGCGGGCACCTCGCGGACAGGTTCCAGAGCGTGCCGCACGAGTTACTGACCACAGTGAGACTCGGAGATTTGAGGTGCTGCAGTAAGACACTCAAACAATTTCTCTCCCGGAGAATTTGCCTGTAATCTTCGCGGACGGCGATGTGACTCGACACGTTCCTCATGATGCCACCTGCGTTCTCCACTATCGCTAGTGTTTTTGTGGGTGAGTTGTAGCTGAGCATATCAACTAGGAAGCCGAGTGCTCCTTCAACGGAACACAAGGCTACTTTGTTCATTGAGCAGTGAGCTGTCAAGTTCCAGAGGGCGGAGAGGACCGACTTGAGTGTGGCTTCCTTTTGGCACGTCATCGCGGCTTTTGTTAGACCTTTGACGGCCCCAACTTCTCTTAGTACTTGTTTGCTGTTGGTGTCTGCTCTCCAGGAAAGGTTTCGCAGCACAGCTGCTGTTACCTGTAAAAATCACACCGTTTATTAGGATTGTTCTGATTGAGAACTGTCTCAAAGTAAAATAATGTAAGTTTGTCAAAATATTGTTTTACGTACCTGTCGCATATCATCATTGGGTGACTCCAGCTGCTCAACCAGAGCAAGCATAAAGTCTTTGAAGGAGCACAACAAGGATTTGTTGTTGCCGTCTCCGAATGTAAGGTTCGTCAAGGTCATTCCGGCGTACTTCCTCATGGTCAAGCACGTGTTGTCATCAGTTCTGCTGCCGTGTGCCGCCTGGTCACCGCTCACTAGCGCCGCCAGCGCCTGCAGTCCTCCCAACTGACACACCACATGCCTGTGCTCCTCGTCAAAGGACAACTTCATCAGAGCAGCCACACTCTGACTTGGATGCTTCGTCGCATCATCTTCTATCACTTCTTTTCCTTCTTTTCGCATTTCCACGAGGTCTTCTAATACGTAACAGTATTCTCTGACTTGTTCTAACAACCTCCAGACTCTGGCTTCTCTTCGGCCAGCCTTGTCGTCGGTCTGTGTGTGGATTATGTTACGAAGCGCCTTCGCCGCGCGGTCTCGAGTTTCTCTAGGGACCTTCGAGTGTATTAACTGAACTAGTAACGGAATGCATCCTGCTTGCCGCATGGCGATGCAACTTTCAACAGACCTGCTCATATCCAATAAAGGGCCGCTCAAGTCTGCGTTGTTTTCTGGTGATAAACTTAGAAGCGAAATTAAGGAACAAACGCATTCCATCTTATTTTCTAAGTTAGACGAAGGTCTCGTTCCCTCTGCGGAACCGTTACTAGAGAAACTGCGAACGCTGGCGGAGTCATGACCTGTCCAGACGTCGCGTTCTCCTGGCCAGGTCCCCCGATAGAGTTGCGAAGCTCTTTTGTCTCGCTCACTTGATCGTGCCGCACTTTCTAACCCATAATGTAGAGCGCTTCGGTAACTTGTTCTGTGAGGCCGATCTTCTGAACTGGAGTAAGTGGAGGCCTGGTTTTTCTGTGTCCTCTTTGGCAGCGCTCCAGACTTCTTTTGTGCTTGACTGTCGTCGCCGTCGACGTCATCGTCCAGGAAATTCGGGTTGGTAATGTCACCGCGTTCGTCGAATTCATCAGGCGACGGCGAGTGGTCGAGGAAGTGCGGCTTGGGGATTCGGCATTCGATGTTCGACTTGGAAGGCGGTTGGTAATCTTCGTCAAGAAAATGCGGGCGGCGTGAGAGGAGGTCTATGGTATCTAGTTCAAGGGTGAGCTCTGCCGAGCGCGCCTTGTCGGATGTCTTTGGGGGAATGTGTTTGGGGATGATCTTCGTTTTGGTGTCTTTTGGGTCGGGTAAGCGGCGCGCGTCAGGCGAAAGCGGAGAAGACGCGTCTAGAGGCCCACGAGGGGGTTCACTCGAAGTGGAGGGGGTGCAGTCTTCACTTGCCGAGGGTCCGGAGTCAGTTAACGGTGAATTCGAGGAGTCCATGCTGCTCCAAGGATCTACCATCACTTCGTTCTCCAACTGCAACAAATTGAAAAATAGTAACTTAAATCTCAGGCCATATAAGGGCAAAGAAGTCAAGGTTAAGGACTCGTAGTGGTGACGTAATCAGCTTAAGACGAAGGCTGCCCGAAATGAGCAGTACACTTAAATTACACGAATGGTCAATGCCAGTCGGCCGCAACCGTGGCGTACATATGATTGTATTTATTTGCGGACGGGTTAAAATACCGGTTAGCCCAGCTCGAAAAAGTACGCGCGTGCGTGGTGAGAGACCATGCGTGCAATATCCTTAATTACCAGAGTGATTATTGGGCGGCTGTGCCCAGTTATTAAATAAACCTTCGTCATAAGTGCAACAGTTACTACATTAACAGTCAACAAGGCGAGTTATAACGGAGTTTGAATAGGTACGTAATGAGATGCGTTTCAATAATGTGTAGTTAACGGAAAAATGAATCATTGATTTCAAGGAAAATTATGCACATTTGCCTGTGTATCTAACAAGGTTTATCGGGCAGACATATTATGGATGATGTTACCAAATCAAAATATCATTTTTAATTAAGTGGGACAAATATGGAGTGGCATTATGTCTGTGTGTGACGTTTGACCACCCGTATGGGGACTAATGCGTATAACATTACAATGAGTCACAGTCTACAATGTAATAGTAATATAATATTACTGCTTACGTCATAACCTCCTATTAGCAAGTTCCCCTTGGATGGTGAGTTTCATGAAACGTAAGACGTGTCTGATTGAATTAGGTCAGTTAAATGGGAATATAACAAGTTTGGACGTGGCTTATGAATTTATAACACGCAAGTTTGGGATCGTTGTAAATATGCCAGTTTGTTGTTTTGATTGGACTTTGTAATTTAGGTTGTTGTATCTTAATGGGTGTTTTGAGGAAGTTTATAATATCCACGGTTAGGTAGAAGAAGAAACGATTAACAAAAACATGTTCTGTGGATCATGTATAGTTTGTTTTTGAGGGGGTGAATCCAAGCTACAGGACTTGAACGATAGAATTTGTTTCTATATAATTGTCATTGTTTAAAAAAGACCAATTTTATATTTATTTAATTGGCTAATGGGCTTGTTTCGACTTCGATCCCACCTGGTGGAAAACGATGGATAAAATCTTCGATGGAATGAGCATGCATCATTTTAAGTTCAACAGCCTCAATAATGACTAACCCTACGCACGTAATAATGACTAACCCCTTTTCTTGTGTTCAAATCAAGTGATTGTGTCATAGGGAGCATTGTCTCAAGTAACACCGATTGGCGAGGCCGGACAATGGCTAGACGAGCCGCTACCGTCCGGTCCGGTGCGCACACAATGGTAGGCGCCAGCCATCACTAATTGTACTTTGTAGTATTCGATCCGACAAGCGTTGCCCCGGACGACATGGATTTGCATTTTATTGGTACTTGCTTTTGTATAAATGGTTGAATCTATTTTTGTCGCAGTAACAGGGATCTTCAATCACATCTAGACAAATAAAATAACGCTGGAGTTGTTTTTTTTTTGTTTGACGCGTTAGTGTTTGAAACGAACAATCGGATTTGAAAATTTTTCTTTGCGTTTGATAGTCCCATTTCTTGAGGACGGTCTTAGGTCAGCATCATGATAAGAACCTTAGCAGCCGAGCAAATGAGAAACGTCGGGTAGCTAGTCAGTTACAATTTTGAATTAAGCAATCATTTCAGTAACCGAAAAACTTTTATTTCATACAGCACAGCTAAAAGCAGAAATTTTAAAGTCAGAAATCCCGAACATTACAATAAAAAACACACCGCATTTATGTATCGCGTTAAAAAATACATCAGTCCGAAAGCTCCGGGCATTTGCAAATTTTTATATACCCATTTATTTCTGAAGCCAAGCGAGATAAAGTAACCAGTCATACGAGAAACTTCACGCTGTATGATTTAAAGCGTATTGAGTGGTTGCAAAATTTTATACACATGTTGGTATTATAATCATCGAAGTTACTATAGTAAATAATCCTTTGAAAGCTTCAAAACAAAATTCGAAGAAGATAATCAAAATTATGTCTACTAGACGTCTCTTACTAATACTTACCAAGTCACTATCATTAGAAGTGGATACATCTTCAATGGGGTTGCCATTTTCCATATCAACACCAGAATCGTTGGGGTCTCCCCGCCTCCTCATCATATCAGTCCTGGTGATGTCGTGGAAGTTCCTCCTGAGAGGGTTGAAGGCGATGCGAAGGTCTGTAGTGAAGTCATCGTACAGTTTGAACTGGTTGGCGTTGAATTCCGTGTCGTTGTCCAGAACATCGTGGTCCATCGATATCCGGGACCGTTCAGCTCCTTTGCTCATGTAAGACACCTTATAATAGTCCCGCGAACTCATTTTGATAGCACTTTGTTTTATCGTTTATTTCATAATGTTAAAAAGCTCCTAAAATATTTCGGAATTAGAGTATGTTGGTCGTCGGTAGCCGAAAATACTCCCTATGTATTGGATACCACCATGTGCCGAAGTGTACTTTTCGCATAGAATATAGTACGCGTAAATCATAGTAACGAACACTAAAATCCCATTATAAAAGCGTTGCCCGCGAATAAACAAACCAGCTGGTCTGTGCCAGATTGAACGCGAAATAGGTCAGCTCTATGGCGAATTTAGAAGGGCTCTCATGGGAGGCACAAGTTTTTAATTTTATTATAGTGGTCTGTAATTTTACCGCTTTTTTATTTGGACGAGAGCCAGATCGTGGAACATAGTATAGTATACAAATACAAGTCGTGTCGATGTTTTTCACGTAACTTCTCAAAATAAATTTGTGAATGAAAATTTTATGAAGTAACAAAGAAAATTGTAGAATTTCTGTTGTTGTGTTAATTGGGTCATGGTGAAATTAATTAGGAGCGCCGTTTCTATTGTTGTGATGGTAAGCGGATGAAACTGAGCGTAGTATAAACATTTCACGTTAACATTGGACTCGTAAATTTTGGTATACAGTTGTAAGAAGTACACGCTGCTCGTAAATGTCTTGTGGAAATAGCTTTATCTGTATATATTGGACTAACTCAAGGCTATATAGAATATACGTTAAGAATTAAAAATGAAAGAGTTAATATTTACACTGTAGTTTCATTATGATAAGCTGGATCAACATGAAGAAATTATGTAAAAAAATTATAAGTAAAAAAACCTTTTTAAAAAAAGCTTTTATTTAAATGCTCTAAAAAGAAGAAAAATAAAATTTTCTTTTAATTTTTAACTTTCAACTTATAACCTCATTATACACAATTTATATGATCATAAAAGCTTGTCGCGAGGTTTGCGTAAGTACCTATCAGTATTTAATTAAACTGAAATTAAAAAAAACTTAGCTGATTAAGTTACTCAATTAAATAGGTACTAGTTTATTATTACACAAGTAAACCTCGCGACAAGCTTTTATGATCATATAAATTGTGTATAATGAGGTTATAAGTTGAAAGTTAAAAATTAAAAGAAAATTTTATTTTTCTTCTTTTTAGAGCATTTAAATAAAAGCTTTTTTTAAAAAGGTTTTTTTACTTATAATTTTATTTTACCATTTTTAGTTTTGCCGTAATCGTTTCTGAACACATTATTATCTCAATCTCAACACTTTTTTCATATCCATGCTATTAACCGTTGGGGAGTTCCATCGTGAGGAGACGATCCTGGCTGTAGGATGAGTGCGTGATACAAATCGTGATTATCCATCAAAAATGAACCCGAATGCAAAGTTTTGTGTCCACGCTATTAATCGTTGAGGAGTTCCCTCGAGAGAAGACGATACTGGCTAAGGGTTGAGTTCATGATACAAATCGTGATTATCCGTCAAACATAAGCTCGTATGCAAAGTTTCGTGTCCACGCTCTTTACCGTTGAGGAGTTCCCTCGTGAGAAGACGATCTTGGCTGCAGGTTGAATTCATGTTACAAATCGTGACTATCCATCAAATATGAACTTGTATGCAAAGTTTCGTGTACACGCTATTAACCGTTGAGGACTTCCCTCGTGAGAAGACGATGCTGGTTGCAGGTTGAGTTCATGATACAAATCGTGATTATCCATCAAATATGAGCTCGTATGCAAAGTTTCGTATCCACGCTATTTACCGTTGAGGAGTTCCCTCTTGAGAAGCCGATCCTGGCTGCGGGTTGAGTTCATGATACAAATCGTGACTATCCATCAAATATAAACCCGTATGCAAAGTTTCGTGTACACACTATTAACCTTTGAGGAATTCCCCCGTGAGAAGACGATCCTCACTGCAGGTTGAGTTCATGATACAAATCGAGATTATCCATCAAATATGAACTCGTATGCAAAGTTTCGTGTATACGCTATTTACCGTTGAGGAGTTCCCTCGTGAGAAGACGATGTTGGCTGCAGGCTGAGTTCATGATACAAATCGTGATTATCCATCAAATATGAACTCGTATGCAAAGTTTCAAGTCCACGCTATTTACCGTCAAGGAGTTCCCTCGTGCGAAGACGATCCTGGCTGCAGGTCGAGTTCACGATACAAATCATGATTACGCATCAAATATGAACTCGTATGCAAAGTTTCGTGTCCACGCTATTAGCAGTTGAGGAGTTCCCTCGTGAGAAGAAGATCCTCACTGCAGGTTGAGTTCATGATTCAAATCGTGATTACGCATCAAATATGAACTCGTATGCAAAGTTTCGTGTCCACGCTATTAACCCTTGAGGAGTTCCCTTATGAGGAGACGATCCTGGCTGCAGGATTAAGTTATGTCTGTCATAAGAATGTATTGTCTTCAGAACCAAAGGTGTGTGCAAAATTTCAGCTCAATCGGACATCGGAAAGTGGTTGTAATTTACCTTACAAGATTCCACCGTAACAAACATACATACATACATACATACATACATTGCAAGTTAAATAAAAGCTTTTAAAAATATAGTCAGATTTTCAACTTTTCAAGGACTTCTTTATGTGAACAATGAATTTAGGGTACACCAATCTTTTCTTCTCTTAACGATGAACAAACGCGAGGAGATCAAGCTACCCGGAACTGTCAAATTTTCCCAATCAACTTTGAACCCTTTTCTTTAACAATAAGGTTGAAAATCTATTAATTAAAATTTGACAGATTGTTGTAGCTTGATGTGTTGAGGTCTGTACAAATACTTAGTACTTTAAATTACCATATTTGTAAATACTTATAAAATACACACAGCTAGAATCAATTATTGTGCATGCAATTTGATAACCATGCTGACCCCGAGGTTTAATTGTTCCAAGATTTATAATTGTTTCTTACATTCTGTTTATAATTTTTGTTTGCCATTAATTGGGCAGATTCGAATAAAAAGGCTTCAATTTTTAGTAAATCTCACGAAAGAGAACCTTATTTTGTTGTAGACATCATTTGGCTTGTAGCTCCAGAACAACATATGGATACTGAACTCATTTACCGTGTTCGTATTAAATAACAATAAAACAGATCTAGGTTTAATTTCTTAAAAACACTGGGATATAAAATGATTAATAAAGTTAACTTTTCGTAGAAAGCCAAACCAATGAATCTATTACATCTTTACAATATGGACAATGCAATATGGATCCTAAAGATCTATGCAGAAATCACTTTTTGACCCATTTAAAGAGGACACTAGAACCGACAGGCAATCGATGATGAACAACCCGAGATAAGTAACGACTCAGTATAAAAAAGCCCGGACAATGAGCCAGACAGAGTAACATCAGGTTTCACTTACAAAAAATACAAAAATGTTCATGAATTAGCAAATTGATCAATGAAACGTATTGCATGAAGTAGTAAACCTTGACATGTTTTGATAAGACAATGGTATTCATTCAGAAATAGAAGAACTATAAGTACATATAAACACAACATGGGTAGGTATTTAGGTAATATATACTTTCAGTTCCTTTCCGTTCACATAAAACACATTGAAATATTTATTTTTCTCTCTCTCTCTCTCTTGTTATTCTTCTTCGTTTCGTGTCGATGGACTCAAATAATAACCGACCAGTATGTAGCCACCTGAACAACTATTTCGTTGGCTCCATTATTTGAAATCTATTACCTATGTCATCAGACAACATGAATTTTTTTGGGAGGCTTTTCCAGTTCCTCGTACGCACAGTAAGTCGAATTTGTTTTCATAACAAAAAGGGTCTCGTCTCGAGGAACTTTCAACTCCATGAGTCAGTTCTCATGTGTGAAGGGTCACATTATACAAGCTAAGAACACGGTAGTTATTCCAACCACCCTCGACCCAGTTCACGAGCGGAGCTTTGACGGTTTTTCGATGACTCTACTAGAGTACTTTGCGATCTCAAGCCCCTTCGGCGAATCAATGATGATGTTGCAAATTCTGGCTTTACAAATGATGTGGAAACATTTTGTTTTTCTTTAAAAGTTTAGATGTAAAGCGGTGTTGCTTTAAATTTAAAAACAACTTGGGCTTAAAGATTGCGTTGAAGTGAAAATAGTGGCAGGATGTTGGCTTATCTGAGTAAGAAAATTTTCCCTGAAACATCTTAGGCACTTAAGAGCAGAGAAGCAGCGTATTCTGTGATTCATAGACAGGGCAAACAGTTAGGTATACATAGATCAAAGCTTCCAAAGCAGACACTGATTCAACAGCTGTTGGCACATCTAATGACATCGACCAAAATGGCGAAGTATGAGTCAAGCCGAGTCATAAACCTAACAAGGATATTACTAAATGCGGTCTATCTGCCATGGTGGGCGATAGATAGCCAATTGAATGATTGAACCCATTGCTTTCCAATAAACTTTATAGGCTAAAAAGGCTGACAGCCGTTAAATTCAAGGTAACAAACATAAAAACCATAAACAAACAAAAGTTGACTAAAAACGGTTCGGTCGTCGAACTAGTGTTGCGTAAGTGAAAACATTAGCGAAGAACGTTTCGAGCATTAAGTCCACGAGGTTCTGTATACGCATGTGAGAGCAATAAAGTGGCCGCAAAACCCGAATCTGGGCAACAACAATGTACCCACCAGAATGGTCGTTACACACAAATAGGTTGGGAAGTTGGAACTTACCGGTAACTGCAGTTTTGCAACTCTTTATTGTACCTTGTGGTAAAATAATTTCACGTTTATGGTAACCTATCGCAATAAATTACATTATGAAATGAGATTTATTGGAATTAAGTAGCTATGTTTGTTGCCAACAAAACTGGAATTGACGTTTTTGGATACTCTGAAGTCTGAATAAGGAACTTTAATATTTAAAACAGATGGCATAAGTTACGACGATCATAACGGGCTGCAAAAACTACCGGTCACAAAAAGCAAACACTGCAGAATCTGCAAATAGTAATGTTAAACAACCGTTTTCCGTTTTACTCATTTGCATTGATTAATCTGGCCAGTAACACTGCGCCATTAAATACACTGGAAGCCGGACAAAAGCAAACATTTATAAACGCCATTCGAATTATTCAACTACTAGAAACAATCACGGAGTATACAAAAATAATCATTTACGGCTTAAATTGATGGCTTTTGTCATTTAATCCTCCAAGGTTTAAAAAACAATCGGAGAATAAATCCTGCTTCGTTTTTAAAACCACATTGTGACAGAGGAAGACGTATGAGAACAAATGACGGATTTGGATCTGTGACAACCGTACAGGAAGAGGGAACGTAAAAATAGAACGCATATTAGTTTTAGAAGATGCAAAGTAAACCGCTAACGATTTAAACGAGGCAATAATAGCATTTGGGGAAGCAGTAAATAAACTGAATAATGATGGTCCTTTGAGCCTTGAGGATTCAGATAGCTTCACTGGCAACATAAATTCTGAATTAAAATTATTAAATGGCATTCGGAATCTTCCCAAATAGTACTACGGATGTTATTTTACTCAAGCAAAATTGATGTAATTCAAACGTGAGAAATCTTCGCGTATAACCACACAATAATTATGGTATCACACTACATAATACTCATTACAAATCTCGCATAAGGTAACAAAAAATAAGAAATAATTTCATCAGCAGATGTAACACCAAGTTACATAGAGGAGCGAAAAAAGATGCAGCCATTAATCATAGCGAAGAATAAAACAAAACAAGAGCATACTCTCTAGCCATTAGGCACATGAAAGCAAAGCCACTTACAGCGGTGAAAGTATTATGGAATTTCGCGATGCACCCGGCCATTATTGTAATTGGAGTGAGACGGTACGTCTAGACCGGCATGGCAGAGTCTGCAGAGTTCGCAGAGAACAGCGAGATGGATGGGGAGCAAGGATCGATCAACTCAATTATAATTGCGTCGACTGACAACTTATGTTGTATGCTTTATTACTTCTAATCAATTTACCAGCTGTTAGCTTCAATGTTTCCAGTCGGATTTCGGAGTTTCAAGTCTATATTTGTTAAGGTTAAACATTGACTTCTGCATTATAATTTTCTATTTGAATCTCAATTTCTTTTCAATAATCAGTTGTTATCTTGACGTCACATGCAATTAAATTATTTTCTCCACAATGTCATCGTTATGGTCAAGTCATGCGACGCCAATGTCACCTACTAAGATAACTTCGTTAGAGGCCATGCGAAATTTTATCTTTGGACACGAGTGAAAATGTATGCACGATGCATTTCTGTGTTCTATTTTATGACGCAAGCTAGATTTTTAGTTAAAGTAAAGTCGATACATTGATTTATATCTCTTGAAGTTCTGTCGTCTATATCTTTTTGCTTTTATCTTCCTGACTCACCGTTTGATATTTACAAAACCGTTGGCCACAGCCAAACCAGTAATTAACTCAGCCAAACTAATACTTTTACATCATCAAATGAAAAGTATTCTCAAAGCGTTTTACCACGCTAATTAAACACGGCTAGTGCAACTTGCGAAGTGATAGGAAAGTGAAAGTGTAAGAATAGTGGAAGAAGAGAACTAGATAAAGTTCAAGAACATTTCTTATCTAGCTCAGCCTGCAAATAATATACAAGTTGATATAGTAGGGATCGCTGTTAATTTAGAAATATAGATGGATCTATTGTCTCAAAGATAATATAGCTACAAACTAACATATAACTACAAGGGGTGATGACTAAGAAGATGACTAACGGAGAAGTATGGAAGAGACACAGAGTAAACAAAATTGGGATAAAGGCAGGAAAATGCTATGAATCCATGTGATATAAAGACACATTTACTTTCAAAACAATGAACAAAACAACGGTGTATTGAATTAATTTTAATTAAAGAAGATAAGGATAACGAATGACAAACAAAGGTCCATTCAATACCTATTTAGCTGAGTGCTAGTCCAGTATTGTAGTGTACCATTACAATAAGTTTAAAGATAGCAATAGTTATACTAAGTGCATTTTCTTTCAATACAAACAATTTAAAGACAATGCAGTGGATAGTTTCTTAGGGATGCAACGCACGTATTCGCGTCGCCGCGCGCCGTCGGAGCATTCGATACGGCAGCATTTGTGGAAGAACAAAACATTGACTAAACTTTTGGCTTTTTTCGGCTTTTGCTGATCGGCTAAGTCCGTTCAGCATTTATCATCGCTGAATGATAACAGGATTAATGTTTGTAAAGTTAGTATTTCTAATTTGGACACACGTTCTAACTTTAATGATGGGTGAGGAACGAGGTTAATAATAATATAATTGTTTATGTTGCGTTTAGTGTACTTAATGTGGAAATATTTAAACACAAATGTATTTTTAGTTGTGAAATAAATAAATAACTTGAAAATCGAACCTCTATCTAGTAATATATACTTATAATATTTATATCTTTTTCTTTAGCTCGTGCCTAAATAATAACAGCCGCTCGGGTCGACCTTCGGGTTAAGCCGCAATTGCCTAGGTTGGTCCGTGGATGGGT
Source organism: Cerastis rubricosa (assembly GCA_949152445.1). Taxonomy (NCBI): domain Eukaryota; kingdom Metazoa; phylum Arthropoda; class Insecta; order Lepidoptera; family Noctuidae; genus Cerastis; species Cerastis rubricosa. The sequence continues at coordinate 23,157,020 of OX424527.1, forward strand.
GACCACCCATTACATACCGAGTTTCGTCCATGCCTCGGAAAGCGCGTTAAGCCGTTGGTCCCGGCTGTCTTCAGATTCTTGACAGTCGTTACAGATATTCAGTGGACCGAAAGTCTGACAACCAGCTTTACCAAGGGCTATCGGGATTGTGGAGGATAGATAGACAGTCACTCCATATAAAATACTGGTATTCAGCTGCATCCGACTAGACTGGAAGCCGACCCCAACATTGTTGGAAAAGTCTAGGCAGATGATGAGAATATTTGCATTTTGTCCGCCCAGCACGCGTAGCGTGTCCGCCGAAGAAACGGGCAATGTTGACCAAAGAATCGACAAACTGACACATTGTCATTGTCTTAGTATCTGTCATTATGTCCATTCTTCCGTAGACAAAAACCGTTTGTACTGTGGTCATGCTGGTGCTGGTTTGAACAAAATAAGTGTGTAGTATGCCTTAGTCCACTTTTTCCTCGATATAACGTTGGAACAATATTTTTCTACGATTCATCGTGGAAAGTGGAATGGAAACTAAACGATGTTATATAACTTAATATAGGAACCGTATACCGTAGCTGTATTTCAAATAGAACTAATTAATTGTTATTGGACGGTACTAAGGAAAAGTAGTAGCACTTTATTGTGTAATATAAATGTTGAAAGAATTAATTTCTCGTTTTGTTAAGAGGGGACTCTAGAGGGCCTTTCTCCATACAAACGTATTCCGCTGTTTTCTGTGTGGATAATGCGTCTAGAGCAATTTTTCTTTTCCAAAGAATCTAGGTCTTATTAAAACATGCCCCTAACATTTCTTGTTTTTTCAAAACATAATCACTAAAAGAATTATGACAATCCAAAAACCCGAAAAAAAAAAACCGTTTTTACCGCCATGTTCAGACGACTATCAGACAAATTAGATAAGTTTTTAACAAAAAAGAAGCAACGATATACTTTACCTCAAAATTTTGATATAAAAATTATTTAGATTAGTTTAGTTTTGAAGAAGAAAACAGCGGAATACAAATCGTCTTTTGGTCAAGATTTTTGTAGGTAAAATCAGCCTGAGCTGAATTTGTCCCTTTCGCACTTTACAGGGGCTTGGTCGGGCGCAGCGCGACGGCAATAGTTTCTTCAAATACCTATTCTTCAAATTCCTCAGGCGTAGAGTCCCCTCTTAAGTATGACTATTTATTAGATAAACGTAGCGTGAGAGTGATACATAACATGACGCTTGAAATCCCCGAAGAGTTAAACAGAGGTGTACCAATACTTTACCCAGACATTCCTGACTATCAGTTGACGAGGAAAACATGAATATATGAAGTTTCAAGTGTATTTTACACAAGCTAAAGGAACCTTTCATGATAATAAGGACCACACTGAAATATACAAGCCATCACTCGCCACTTGAGACTATATTTAGGAGCCTAAAAACGTTCAAGCTAGTGTCAATGACTGGGAGAACCAGCAGATGTCAATCAGCTTCATATTATGTGGATTTATTTTTGTACGAGTTAAGATTTAAACTCAACGTTATTAGAAGTTCATTGTTCCAAACAATACTTACGTTGTTGAAAATTCAAGACAGTAATACGGTTGAGTGACTCACTTCTGCGTGAAACATCATCAAAAATTAGTACAGACATTTCGGCGTGATTTAATACAGACAAACAACTGGACATTATTTTTGTTAAAATTGGAATTGACAATAGTTTTTGGCTGTTTATCAAAACTAGGGACACACATACCACCTGTTTTGAAATGTTGCGAAATAGCGACACGGTTACACGGGTAATCGAGAGTAAACCTATATATATTTCTGAGAATGCACCGGCCGGGTCAGTGCATCTAGGCTGCAATGCGGTACTCGTAATCTTGGCTCCGGCACACAACCTTCAAAACGAACGCTATCTCCATTTTATACTGGGAACCGTTTCGCAATAACAGCACAATTTAATTCTTTATTCATGCAAGTGGAAAGAATGTTATATCACTTATAGCGTACATTCTACGAAAATGTTTGGCATTACAATTTGAACCGTGTAAGCTATTTTGTGGAAAGATAATATTTAACATTTTATGGTCATTCAATAAGGAGTCGCTATAAAATTCATGGTCATGCCTGGCGCAGAAAATGCTTTAGTAAGTATTTTTATAGATTTATGATTTAGTAAAACTGCCAATAGCAGAGAAAGTACGACAAGATTTTCTCTAGAATCGTTCGCATAAAACGGAACAGTCGATAAAAGTAAAGTTAATGTTTATAATGTAGAAAATGACTCTCTATATTTAGCTCAAGCTTTTACCTCCCACAACAATCACTTCAGAGTAAACTAATTAATTTAGAAGAGCTAGACCACACATAGCGGGAGATTTGGAGCGCCTGCGCCGTGCGGTCGCATGATTGATCATGGCGACAGATACAACATGGCCAACAAATAAATAAATGAGAACTATATCATCGAGATTAATGTCCTCCTTCATTTATTCAGCTCTATTCCCGAATTTCTGCCATCTACAGGGAAAATAATGTCTGAAACGGAAGGGTAACCTAATATCTTCGTAACATGAGCCCCTAAACCTCCCCTGGGTCTATTATACCTCCGCAACGGGTCCCAGCGTGTCGGGTTATTGCTGTCATAACTAGGTTACGCATATGGTGACCGCATGAAATACTAGTACACCTGTGTGCCACAAGTATCGAGGGTATTCTCCTAAAATTTACATTGTAAAGTCCTTTCTTGTGAAAATGTGGGTGTTTTAAAAGGATCTTTGTTGAAACTTTAAAGCAAAATAATAGCCCCGTTTCCTTTAAGAGGGGTATTTCGCGAAGTTGCCAGGTTTCCTAGTTGAAATTGTATGCTTTTCGTTCGTCGCTTGAAGTAACAAACACTTGTTAAAATTTGTTTATTTTTTCTCGACTACAATAATAAATCGATTTTTTGTATTTATTTGGTAATAAATATTCTCCCGATGCATATTTAGAAAAAAACTCACGGAGACCTGATTGGGACCTCTAATTTGTAGGTTCTTATAGACCTTAATTTTTTTTTCATTTCACAAAATATCCGTTTTGTATTTTAATTAAGGTTTTTGCATTTTCGTTTTACGCCTTTTAGGTAAATTGTTAAATTAGCGTAACGCCGAAATGTAAGAGCTCCTAAAGGTACTTTGAAGAATTTGCAGATAATATTTTCCGCCTTAACGGAGCGTCAGACAGCAATGTTTTAGATGTTTCATCTACAAATTGTGTCGAAGAACAATCTGCAATTTTCAAAGCAAATTATCATAAAAAATTCAATGTTGAATTACAATCAGACAGCAATTTGTTTCTTAAACACATTGAAGAGCATACTTGAGATTGTCTACATCTAACGCATTGTCAGCTGTCGAAGAATCTTAGTTGGTGGAATTTTAAAACAGCTTTGTATATAAACATAGCACGCTATTCGACATTCTTGAAGATGAAGATTATACAGCTAATTGTCAATACGAATTGTGATCAGATAATAGAATTTTGTTTAGCTGAATTGAGGAATTCAAATATTGGACATATTTTGTGTCTGTCTTTTCATCTATATGCATGTGACGGTCTATTTATTTTTGCATTTCATTGTTAGTTTCTTTTGGAATAGGTATTATTTTTATATCTTTTTGACTGTATAGTAATGATTGAGTTTTATTCAATTTCTGTATACTTTTCCTTTTATGATTAAAGCTATTAATATTTCAAATATGGTTTTGCCAAAACCGCATTATAAATGTAGTTCTATTGTATACTCGCACATTTTGTTACTATGTAACCAACTGATAGACAGAAAACAGCAATAATATTCGCGGCTCATGCTTCATTTTCCAACGCAATCCATTCATAAATCTCATTAAAGAACTCATTTCAAATATCGTCCATGTCTATTCCAATAAAAATTTCATCTGGGTAGAAATACATGGAATTTTACGACATCGTACGTCATTGAACAAACCGGATAGAATGTTTTCGGCTCGCCGGAGAAAATAATTAAACTTAACGAGTTTCCGATAGCGCTGGTCTTTACGATGTAGTAGTGATAGATATGTTTATGTTTAATCGACCTCGGGGGGCTGGCCAGTTTTAAAAGTCAAGGGTTTAATACCCAGCATGTCACGGTCAGCCTGAACTGCAACTTTTTTCGTACTTGTAACACTTTTGTTCATAAAATAATGGCAATAAATTGAAAAAGTAGTCGGTGCTTGGCGGCAAATATTGGCGAAATAATATGTAAATTGAAAACCTAAAGTCCGTTGATCTTCAGGATCATAAATATTGCTATTAAGATATTCATATTTATAAAGTCAAGTGCTTCAAATAAGCGAGCGATATAAAAGACTCATAAATGAGGTGTATTAAAATTCAAGCAATGAAAATTTTAAGCGTTCAACGAGAAGCTTCATTTTAGTATGGAAATGAATATTGTTTTGAATATTATTATATATTACATTAATTCTACTAATGGAAGACAATATAAAAAACCTTTTACTAGTAGGACCATTTTCTCAAAGCGAAAATCCAAATTCTGAATAACTTAGAGGCGAACATTTTCACGCAAACAGGTCATTAATACTGATCAACCTAGCAATAGAAATTATTATTATTTTTGAGGTTTCAGAAATAAGGTTAGAAAGACGACACATAGCATATTATGCATTAAATAAATAATAACAGTGTGATCTAGTGCATATGAATAACAATATTTTCAAGCAGTAAACGAAGGTCGTGACGACAGTAACTTCCTTATGAATGAAACGCGGGATCAGACAGGACAGCATGGTCACGATTTGCGGGAACACGACGGAGCTCATCGTGGTGGTAGAATTGATGTGAGCACTCCATGTCCTGCATTACTTAATCCATCGTTCCTTTTTCTGGTTTATCAGATGGGTCAAATAATGCAGGGTACTGACTGTACAATAAAATAAATCCTGGTGATGCTAATGTTTGTGAGAAACTAAATGTTGACCGTCCTCTGGGACTAAACGATGGATGAAGATAGGTTGATGCAGAATCTGTTTTCTTAAACCTTGAAGAATGAATACCCCGAGAGGTTTTCTTCGAAAACCCAAGCCGGTAGATCATTAGTATAAATATTTAGCCCTCATTCGTAATAAAAAATCTTTAAATAACATGAATATTTTAATACAACACCAAGAAGTGGGCGATAATTAACAAACACGTAAGCGAAGCCAAACAAAAGCACATTAAAAACCAAAATGGATCCGAAAAAAGATGACAGGAAAACAATGAATTATCTAATAGGACATAACAATGACGAAGTTATGAAATGTTATGCAGAGGAAGTTGTCATACATATAAGAAGTGTAACAATGATTTTGTAACGTGTAATCTACTTGTGTGAATGTGAATCTTGTTTAACAAGCGATTCTCTGAATATTACAAGTTCCGTGATTCTGTTTCAGTGGTGATTTTTTGTGTGGGAATAGAGCTCGGATTTATATGAAAAGTTATTTGTATTGTTAATCGAATTTCCATCTCCTAATTGAAATACTTTAGTCTTACGGAACATTGTAGTTAGTCTCGGGCAAAGTAGTCAACGCAAATGATTTAAAGTATTTTTTGTTTTCGTTTATGTGGAATACATTGACGACATTTTAGCTAAGCGACACACATGCGGTGATATTAGTTGATTTTTCTTATAACGGAGTACCTATTGAAAAAAGAAAAGCGTATTGTAATTTTCTATTGCCTGTAAAAATCTTATCTTTACGAAAAGATTTTTGTAACCACGGCAAACTAATTACGGTTTGTATTAGTTGCGTAGTGGAAAAATAGAATTGCAAATGATACGTATAAACTATCGGCAAAAACTGTGTTAGAATTCCAAGGGCTATTATATTGGTTGCCTTATTTCCTTCCACTGTGATTACCACCTGGGTGATTATCCTAAAATTTAAGAGCGTTTACGCATTACGACATTTCATACAAACTATCAAGTCCTTATTTTCCGAAATTATCAAACTGATTTTAATGAAACTTAATACACATAAGCAGGATACATAGGTCTAAAAAGTTACTAAAAACATTTTCATTAAAAGTTCAAGTTTCATTAAAATCGGTTCAGTCATTTCGGAAAATAAGGACTTGAAAGTTTGTATGAAATGTCGTAAGGGATAAACCCTCTTAACACTTGTATGTTACCAGATTGGGAAATATTTTTTTTTCGTTTTAATGTACGAAAACAGTTGTTTTGGATAATATTTGATTCAATCGTTTCGATACTGTGTTAGCTCGGTTTTATATTTCTCGACTGTCCATCTACACTTCTATTGAAATATTGCGTTGATAACACTTGAAAATACTCTCAGGTATCAGAGTAAACTAAATCGTCCCTACAATACTGCCCAGTTCATCAACCCATCTTAATTGCAAGCACAACAATTAATTAACACTAACAAGAGAAAACTCACACAGAAAGATGACAAAGTATCTCGGGACGAACGTCGTAAGCGACGCTGTTAAGAATGAAAGTAAATACCAGAAGTATTACGTGTACTTATGTATTATGTATAACAGGTAGATAAGTACTCCCCACGCTTTACATAGTGCACGAGGAATGTTATTGTAATTAGTTTTGACAAGGCGTATTCATAACAAATATTTTTATTGGACATTTCGAAATGGCAGGTGGGCCATTTTGAAATGTCCAATAAAAATATTTGTTGCCTTTCTTGCCCATCTTGCAACATCCAGGATTTAAGCCGAAGCCAAGATAGAGCTGTGCAGCAGTAGGTACATCAACACGCAAAAAAGAAGAAGTACTTAATAACAAAATTAAGACAACAATAAAGTATGATTTGTTGATGGTGATAAACTTAGTCTATAAGTACTCAGAGAACGAAAGTGAGAGCCAGAAAGTACACGACCTCACTGACATCACAGAACGGAATGGAAGCCTCAATAATAACTGTAATTACTATGGACGTATGATGAAGGCACATATCTGTAATGTCATTTATTTGAATGTTTATTTGTTTGTTTGTATAAACGTCATCATTGTTGTCTGTATCATGTAACGATTGTAGCAGGTCGACCATGTTGCAGTTTCTTTTTTATACTAAATAGTCTTGCGTTTAGTAGCAACTCGCCTTATGTGAACCGATGATGCCTGGGGTGGAGCTTGCCTAGAAGAAACCGATTCACTCAAACTTTGAAGAGATCCACATTATGGAACAGAGAAGCTGGCAGTGAAATGACATGAGTTTATTCATATTCTTAATTAAATTGAAATCGTGGAAAATTAAACGAGACGTAGGTGTTATCAGCAACCCCAGTGACCGCCAGCTAAAAGGTACGGGATTGAAAAGGGTTGAAGCTTTGGGTTAAATCAAATAAGCCAACCCAATTTGAAATATTTGTCAGAATAAAAAAAGGGTACAATCACGTTCGTTGTAATAACTCTTTCGCAGACGTAATTCAACGTGGTCAAAACAAATCAAATACGGATATACATAGAAAAGCCTTATACGCGAACCGTGAAATGAAAGTTCATAATTTGTTAATCACATCATTATGTACATTTTTCTAAACGCACTAGGCGTATACTAAACAATTAATTACCAAGATTACATAAACTTCAAGCACGTCTTACACAACACGGTTCCAAAACAATACATTATTTATAACCTTGAGTCTGAGGAAGTTTGAACAACCACCAATCTTACGAAAATTCGACAACCATAGACTCATTAATAACCATAAAAGGTTGCCAGTTCCGAACTTCCCATGGAAGTGCTGGCAATTTCCGTGGCGGATGGGGTCAAGTACCTGAGGGACAATCACGGTGATGTGCCGTGAAGATTGGAAGGAAACCACGGCCTGAATTTCGGGCTCGAGACTTCGGAAGTTGCTGATCGATGGGAGGAGATAAGTTGCTGTTTTGCTGTGTAATGTTGAAAACTATATTTAAATTAGGAGTATTTTCCAGTTGTAATTTAAATAATGTTTTGTTTGTTTTGTGTAAGCAATGTCTGCAATCACAAAATGTTATTATCTTTGTCAAATTTACTGCCATTTAGCACATTGAGGAATTAAATGAATGGAAAACATTTCAAGCAGACAAAACGCGGCGATGAAAATGGAATAATTATAACTAACATCCACTCCACTCATTACGAACTAGTTGGAATTTCCTCGATAGTAAATGTTTCACATTTTAAGCAGATCATTTACTCGCACATTCCCATCATTAATTCAATGGGTCTTCATTTACGCAATAGGTATCCTCTTTGATTAAAGTTTTTAAGAACCACAATATCATTAAGTTTTTTGTCATCAAGCCAATATAGCGCTATAAAATTTTCTCCTCAACTTAGTAACAACAAACGGAAAAAAAGCTCAACGTATTTGTATGCAAATATTAATATTACTGGCCGCACGCCTTCAACTACGCGCCGTAAAAGGCAATGGGAGGTATGGTAGCATACAAATTGTTGGAGTGGGATGACCACGACAATGTTTAGTTAGGTCTAATGTAGACAACACTCCGTGGGCGAATCACAAAGGACCATACTCTTACGGCAATAAAGCTAATAGGACTAAATTATGTGGAAAGGACCGGGATTTGGTTACTAAGTGCAGTAAGTGACTAAGTGGTGTCGGTTTCGAAGAGATTGCATTTGATTTCGTGTTCAATTGGTTTATTCTTCAAGCATATGTTTGACTGTTGCCAGTATTTCGCAGAATGGGGCATTAATATCATATTCTGTGCTAGTCAATTGGTACATTCCTAGATTTAAATGGTGCAGAAGTTCTAAGAATTTAAGTAGTTAGGAAGGCTGGTTGGAAATTGCTTACTTCGAATCAGTACTTATCAGACTTTCTTATTACTTCACCGTATGTTGTCAAACAAATTTTTTACCTTGTAGAGTAATAATTCGTTGTTTGTTAACCATTTCATTAGTGTGCCAGGTCGTTAAACCATCATTACAAACAGCTTAGTAGCTAACTTTATCTATTTCCCTTTCGTAACAGTCTTCATCCGTTTCGTTCAACAGCTGTCATATCCTCTATGATAATCCTTATTTGAGAACTGTTTATCTACTCTTACAAGTTTATATTCTCTATAAGCGATATTACCGATCCCCATTTGAAGGTTTGGACTCGTCTACATTGCAAACACGTTAAACCACAACTTTTAAGAGGACCAATCTCTATGTTTTACAGTATACTGCGAAAGATTTATTACAGAAAATCTACAAGAAACTAAATGAAGATGCAGGAATAAGAGTAATGGTAAGTTGTACAATTCCAGAAACACTTAACGGAGATGACATAAATCAAAGAATTCTGACAAGCCTTCGCGACTATTTCGTTCCGTATAATTGATGGCTCAGTGAAAGTAAAGTGTAACAAAAAGTAAAATCAGAATAGAATTCGAAATAATTACAGATGCAATCAAAGATACGTAGACAATACGCGCAGGTAGACAATACTAGTTATTTGTCACGGTACTAATATCAGTTTCTATTGCACAATCAAAATCAGCTGAGATAATGTAGATATAAAATTAGACCGTGAATACTTATCAGCGTGCAATATTTAGAAATCTAGACAAGTAATTTTTGATACGGAAACATTGTGACTTGAAGTTAAAGCGAAAAAAGAAACTGAAGCCGTTTAGAAAGTAAAATTCGCTGCACAAAGAATTCGCATGAATCATGAGCGGTATACATCGTCTTGAAGCGATGACCTTACCAAACGTGGCTAAATAACAACTCGATGGGTCTAGACTGGATTGCAGATCTGATTCTAGACTCAAACCAATGAAAAAAGATAATCTTATCGAATATTTTAACAAGAGCCTGTTGGCCAAGGTGAAGAGGCGTACCGAAGGCTGTACTCAAATAATTAACTGTGTAGGACCCACTTCAGACATGCTCGAGCACGACTTCCGAAAAAGATAACTTTTTACTTGCAAAAACAATTTTGATGACACAACTGTGATTGATCAACGCTACAAATAAGGGCACAAACTTCCAAACAAGTTACTTATAAGAGCTGCAAATTACAAAACGTGCAGAATATTTGCCCAATAGGGCCGGTAAAAACGGTCCACATTCTACCTGGGACCGGTTGCGATCGCCCACAGGGTGAGTCATCCAGGTTGGATCGCGTGATGTAATGATAGGCCGGTCGAGGTGCATGTTACGTTGGCACGTAGGTGTACGATGATGCATTTATTCTGCAATATGTAAATTGGATTTGACATTGGGATGAGCCAAGTGATTGCATAGAAGCTTGTTATACAAAGATTGGTTTGTTTTAGAATGTAATAGATAGATAAATATCGTTTAAATGCCTCTGTTGCAATATGTACTAGTTTAAATTGGCAACAATTCACTGTTCAGTTTCTCAGAAAGATGCATATCTGTTGTTTGAGTCAATAATAGCTTGGTAACGAGACTATTATATTATTTATTATTACACTGAGACTTGTATTTTTAAAGCTTGACAATTTTCTCTCGTGGGCCAGTTTTGTTTAAAATTGGGTTCGATGAACTCGTTACAAGTAGCCAGAAGCATAATAAGTTAGACAATCAGTCTAACCAAGGAGTCTTTTGTCAATCGGTAATTGGGTTGTGGGGGTCAGATATTGAAATCGATTATTGAAATAGAGAGATAGGCCATAGGCAGCAGCTCTATTCAACATAGTGGTAAGTACTAACTGGTTAGACTGGAAGCCGAACTCAACGTAGTAAGGAAAAGGCTAGGCAGTTTGATTGATCGGCCTGGGCCAATATCCGGTATGTCCAGGTGAAAGAGCAACCGGCACTCTCTTCATCATCAACATTTCAGCCGAAAGACGTTCACTGCTGGACATAGGCTTCCCCTAAGCGTCGCCATATTGACCGATCCCGTGCAACTCGCATCCAGCGGATCCCCGTAACCTTCACCAGGTCATCGGTCCACCTAGTGGGAGGCCTACAAACGCATCGTCATCCATCGTCAATCAACTTTTCGGCCCCATCGGCCATCCGTTCTGCGAGCAATGAGCCTTGCCCAATGCCACTTCAGTTTTGGTAATTCTTCGGACTACGTCGGTAACCTGGCTATCTCTTATCAGTGTCTTATACAGGCAAGTTCTCCACTAAATCATGACCTCGAAAAACAAAAGATAAACCCGCAACCTGAGTAACATTTCAATTAACAAAAAAAAACCGAACGCGATCAATAGCTCATTGTAGGCGCCGCTTCGCCTCACTCATAAATAATAATGTAGTGGAGTGCTTAAAACAATACCCGACATACTTCGGTCATGACGTGTCGAACATTCAGCTGAATTTTGAGAAGAGGTGTCAGGTTCCATACAGAATGCTCTTTGTTGGTGTTTGGAAAGTTATTGGAAAAATTCGTCAGTCAGCTGTAGTGTTTTCACCTTTTGGATTATTCACTTTACAATAAGCCTGGGTCATCATCATCATCATCTGCCTAGCCTTTTCCCAAATTATCTTGGGGTCGGCTTCCAGTCTAACCGGATGCGACTGCCTATCTGACCTCTACAACCCAGTAACTGGGTAATACGATACCCCTTGGTAAGACTGGATGTCAGACTTTTAGCTTCTGAGTACTCGTAACGACTGTCAAAGATCTACAAATGACAGCCGGGACCAACGGCTTAACGTGCTTTTCAAGCCTGGGTCATAAAGTCTGAATTAAGAAATCATTGCAATTACTTTAATTTTCTAAAAATATTCAAGAATGCTGCGAATAAACACTTCTTACAAGCTCTTATTTAACTTGCAACGTTTGTATGTTTTTTTGCGTCAAATTTTGCAACTGAATTTTAAAACCGATTGATCTGAAATTTTGCATACCTATACCTTTAATTTGACTAACAATGTGTGGTTTGTGACGTCAGTCTAAATCCAATATGATGGACTTCCAAAAAACGGTTGACTAGTAATTTTTATGTACCCCTATGATATGGGTATCAAATAAACGGCTTTGAGGAAAAGAAAACGAAAACAAATAATCTCACAACTACATGAATAACTACAAATAACTAACTACCTCTTTTTTTAAGGTCAAAAATTACTTAAACCAGTCCCTTAAAGCCTGCCCGTCACCAATACCTAGTGTTTTAGCTAAAGAGAAAAAGGGCTGTTGCCGGAGAGATTCTTCGTTCCGTCACTTATAAAATCTTTGAAGTAGGTATTTAGCAGAACAGAGACGTCATCGCATTAGAAAAAGCGCGTCAGACGATAGCTGGACGTCACTGTTAGTTTAATAGTTAAAGTATTAGGACTAAATGCGCTGGTCTTATGACTCATGAGTATGCGAGGACCATTACTTTACATTACACTACCGCACCTTCCAGACTACTGCTTTTAAGAAACTAAGAACAGCATATAATTTTCGATGGCTAGTAAGCCGTGGAAGCTATGGGCCACCACGTCGCGTCGCTTGTGTGTCTTTCAAGAATCAGTAATGCATATTTCAATTTCGTTGCTTCCATTTTTTAGTGACTATAGCAAGTTGTTACTTTTGTCTACAGCTGAAGTATCGTCTAAAAGTTTTTGTCGTAAAACCTTTTTACTTTTGTTTTATTATCGTTTAATAGGACGAAAAAACAACCAGCCTATAAAAGTTCAAAATAATCTACTATATAAATACAAACCGCTCTTTTAGGAAAGCGGATATAGCCACCAATTTCCTCAGAAAAACTATTAGATTCTGAAACTTAATTCTTCCACGGAAATCGTAATAGCAACCCAATCCCAAATCTGCTTTAATCTTCGTTATTTAAAACAGTACTGGTCTAGTAAAACAGGTCGCCATATAAAAGCAGTGTAAGGTTTCCATTACAGTTGGTCGCCTGATCGGTGTCCGCATTCAGTCGCATGCGGCTAATGTTGCTCAGTTGACCTAATATTATGTTTCTTGTGTTGCAGTTAGGATTGGACTTTGCTGTTCTTTTGCTAGTGATGAATTGATTGACCTAGTAATAAAGACTACGACAACAACTTCCTTTGTTTGTCCTGATTTTCCAATTGTATACTATGATGACTGAAGTATCATCATCATCTGCCTAGCCTTCTCCAAATCACGTTAAAGTCTGCTTGTAGTCTAGTCAGGTTGTCAGATTTTCGGGTTACTGGCTACCCTTTTATGAATGTATGAGATAATCACACCAGCCAAAACTGCACACGGAATAGTAATGCTCACCAGAGATAATAAATCTATGTTGTGGAATCACCTTAATTAAAGATATCTGCACTAAGACGCCTAGCGCCGGTCGATCACCTGACACTGCAGCACTTAACAACCGATATCTATCAGTAACAAACTAGATTATACCCTGCTTCCATTCTCTGTAGCTGATGTAGGTAACAGGTTCTAGAAGCCGGTCGATGCTTGGAGCGATTCGCTCAATGATCGTCGATCAAGTTAACGACATGGTCACGACACCCTGTGGTTATCGATACTAGAGATATGTCTCGATTACAACATCGAGTAGGCGGAATGGCGACTACTAGATTGTCCCTTGCGAACAATTGTGACACATAAAATCTTTAATCAAAATGAGGAAAGCTATGACGATTGTGCGACAGATGATATGTCAACAAATGAAGAATACTGAGGAAGTGGCTGATATAGATATAAAATTTATTGGGACAAAGTGGTGTTTTGAGAAAGAACTGGAATAAACGAAATTAAATGAAATGGAAAAAATGCAGCAGTGGGACAATCCAGGCTAGTAATAATAATAATATCCACGGATGGTGTTTAAAAGCCGGCCAAGTGCGAGTCTTACTCGCACACAGGGTTCCATAGCCCCAAACAATATTTTGAACTGTCATTCATTATTTAGTAGTATTAGTTAGTAAACTTCCACTCAACCGCAAAACTAAATTTGTTTTTTATAGTATGTTAATGAAAAACAAAGTTACTGCTGCAGTTTGATGAAAAAGTCCCATATCTCAAAAACTAAACATCATATCTTATTGAAACCAATTTTTGTTGATAGTTTTTTTTTACGTTCTACAATCTTAAATATTTTCAGAATTTTCCTACTCTTACTTTAGAAATTAGAGGGTCTCCCTCTAATTTCTAACACATTTTACCACTTTAGAAGTGGCTCTAGCGCAAACTATTCAGTTTAGAAAAAAATGATTTTAGATACCTCAGTATCATTTTTGAAGACCTATCCATAGATACCCCACACGTATGGGTACAATTAAAAATTTTTTTTTGGTTTTCAGTTCATGTATGGGGAACCCCAAAATTTATGTTTCTTTTCTATTTTTGTGTGAAAATCTTAATACGGTTCACAGAATACATCTACTTACCAAGTTTCAACAGTATAGTTCTTATAGTTTCGGAAGAAAGTGGCTGTGACATACGGACGGACGGACAGACAGACAGACAGACAGACAGACAGACAGACAGACAGACATGACGAATCTATAAGGGTTCCGTTTTTTTGCCATTTGGCTACGGAACCCTAAAAAGTAGATATAAAATCCAATGATTCGCCAGATAGAAATATCCAAATAGCACTAATTGGCATATGGCAACATATCTATAACATTAAATTGCTTCTAGTTGATCTAGAAGCCAACTAACTTCCTAAAGCAAATGCTTTCGATACGAGTGGGAGATGCATCGATGCCGTATCGATATTCCGAATAAGCACTCTTAATATAAATGGGATCGTAAAGCCTTTTAAGGGATTAAGCGAAGTGTCATGGGCTTCTTTATACGACAGGGTTTACCTATACAAGTACATAAGCTTAAAGTGTTATAACTTATAATACAAGCTAATTCCGTAGCGATTGAAAGGTCTTTGCAAATTGAATAAGTTTAAATTGAAAGGACCAATTTACTATTGCAGTTACTGGTTATGGGAATGACTATTCTGATAATAGAGAATGCTAGCAAGACAATTTTGAAGTCCTTACTCTTATCTGGTATCTAAAGTAAATATTGATAATTATTCGATTGTCAACAAAGTTGCCAATTGGTTTAAAATGGACCAAATAGATAAATTAGCGTCAATAGGCTTACAATTCAATGTAATCCTAGGTCCTTGGTCTAGTTGGTTAACATTATGGTTCATAGAAACACGCCTACATCCAAGGCACTCGAAGATCTATTTAAATACTAGTATCGTGCAAAAAATATTTCATTATACTAGGCGTTTGTAAGTTTATTAGACATTGTGTATTATTATGGTGGGCGGATAAGACAATGATGTGTCAGTAAATGTAACAAATACATGGCAATGTTGCAGCAACTGCAGTTAGAATACTTCACACCGATTATTACAATGGTGATAATGGTTGCTGCAATCTCATTCACCACCTCATGTTTGTCAGTAACAAACTGGAACTATAAAATGTTATCACAATAATATGCTTCACTGGGATAAAAATGGGGACTAACAATACAATGATGACTGGAGATGGACTGCCCAATCTAACGAATGGGTAAATCTGAACAAAATGAAAGTAAATAAGATCCAGGCAGACCTTAAAGATGAACCATCTATTATTACCAACCAAGTATTAACGGTATCTCTTCTCAAAGCATTAGTGATAGCTGAATGTAGATCATAATAGTAGTAGTGACTAATTACGACAGCATACCATGAGCTTGCCAACTATTTGACCGCTCATGACGTAAAACCGTGGATAAGAGGACTTTCCACTAGATTCTAGTACAGCCTGTTCGAGACTCCAAATAAGAAATCCGAATAATTTTAATTAGTTGAAGTAACAAAAATCTTAACAGAGACGTAATAACTAAAGAAAGAAAGAAAATCAAAGACAAGAAACGAATAATGGTAAGTAAATATAAGAACATAATCAGAATTAAAATGGCAAGAAAGGAGGTGTCTGATGAGATGACGAGTAATAGCTGCTGATGCTGAACATGTTGCGCCGACCCCAATTGAATTGGGAAAGGGCAAGAATGAATCAGAAATAAAATTATCTGGATCTGTGAATAAATGCAAAAGGTTGACTTTTCCAGCTGAAGATGAAAAAGACTAAAGCAAACAAGAATAGTCTTTAAATCTAACGCACGTAATCTATGATACATTTAAATAAACTTGGCGTTGAAATAATCTAAACACTTAGGTACACTGACCTGAATGCTGAACCAGTTTTCATTCTCAGACGTATTGAGGGCAAAACTGTTCTGATCTTGCAAGAGTTATTGTTCAAGATTAATAGTAGTGCCAGGCAGTCAGCCGAGGCAGACCTAGGACGAAAATAATGATGATCGTCTTCTGTAGCTAAATAACAACCACCGTTAGGATAAATCTGCAGGTTAGGCCGTACTTGCCTAGGTTGGTCTGTGGGTACGTCCACCCATTACATAGCAAGTTTCCTCCGTGCCTCGAAAAGTATCTGGTTGTCAATTGTAGATCTTTGACAGTCGTTACAGGTAGTCAGTGGCCCGAAAGTCCGAGAACCACTCTTACCGAAGGGTATCTTACCCAGTTGTAGTTGGGAAAAGACATATAATGAGGAACAGTACGGGCTGATTTTAATAATAAATAACATTATTTTATAGGTTGGTGTTTGATCACAATGGGAATGGGAAGAAGAAAAGGCTAGGCAGATGATGTCTGCTATTTGAGAAAATAGTCGCGCTTACATGTGGCTTTTCTGGTTAACCAGGGAAGGCACTGAACTTTAACCCAAGGGTAGTATTGCGTAGGCGAAATTCAATATTGGTTGGTCTGATCAAGCTGTGTTATTTTTATACTCTGTATAAGTTGTTATATAGGAAGCCAACCCTTAAAAAAATCACCGCCCACAGCATCTTAGTGACGTACATTGAAAGCGCCATTCAAGTTTTACATTGCGTAACTTGTAGAATATTCCGTCTAAGAATCCCTGTGACGCCAGCCTTTAGTAATGAAGAACTTACTGTGACATCAGTCAGCATTGGATCGTGCTAATAGATGACATGAATAACTTAAATTCTAACGTCGTCGTATCCAAAGATGCCGTACCTAAATGAATGAGTTACGATCGCCTAGAACAAATTCCAATGCTATTTGAACTCTTAAGAATGTAAGGAATTATCTGAAGGATCCGGAGTTGTAGAAACGAAGATTTATTTATTGGAATCTATTCAAGATTAGTTATGTTATTGTTATCGAGTGTGAATTATTGTAATGTTAATTTGTTTTAGTTGAGTAGAATTACTGTGGTAAAAGGAAGACCAATGAAATCGATTATCGGAATATATTTTTTTATCTTCACATTCAAGATTCAATGTCCGATGATTCTTGAGATTTTTCATTTCGATTTTTTATATCGTTAACATTTTCTTTAAAAATTAATTCCACAGATCATTTAACACGGGTTATACTAATTGATCAACTAGCTTTATAACAGGGTTGCAATGATTGACTCATAGCACCACTAAAATCTTTAGTGTGTCCAAATTGCAGACAAAAACACCACTGGCGCATAAACAAAACTGCACACTGAACATTCTACAGACATCATAAAACAAATACGAGAATTTACGACGGACATTCACGAGTTCACTAAAACCACTTTAAAATATAAAAAAAATGAGGCTAGTCTTTCACATGGCTACAATGACTGTACCTGAAGACGTATGTTTTTCATAATTAGATATAACTGGATCTTCGTTTTCTTCTTCCTTTTAACAATGGATTACTCTCTCCTTTACACGTTATCTACAAGAACTGCTAAGGGATTAGGAGCATATCATGGTCACCCATCCATCATACTTAACCGTGAATTAACGCAATGTATCTTCTCATTGTTGAATCTGTTTATCTTCGGCAATTCAGTAATAAGCTTTTGTTTTTGTATGTTGTTTTAGGTGTCCAAAATTTCAGATAATAAAAATATTTATTACTGTATGATGTTCACAGGTCTTTGTTTTTTTTTAAATGCCCTTATGTCATCCCCAAGTAGATCGGGTTCACCTGGCTCCGAACAGCTCATGGCTGGAGTAAAGACTAGGTCAAACATGATTTAAAAACTAATGTCCATTGACACGATAGTGTGTCATCGGTCTGCGCAGACACACAGTCGCTACACTCACCTGCGCATGAGTCATCCTTAAAGCTTTAACTTTATTTTTTTGCATCTGTAATGTGTTTTAACGCTTTTATGTGAAGAGATTGGTGTCTGATATATTTAGAGCGTTTCATTTAGAAGTAATTAAACAGTGAGTGCACCTGTTTTTTGATGGTTCAAATATGACTCATCGAGCTGTGTATGAGTGCGTAAAAGTCTGTATATATTAACGAAAATAGATGATCACAGCATATCGAGAAATGCAAAAGGTTATTGTCATGTTAGTGCCAATATAAAGACACGTAACCAAGGTTAAACTATAAAACGAAGAATGCCACATGCGGGTGTTAACACAGGGCCACGAAGTGCGAAATAAAAACGCAGTAACCGCAGAAAGAAAGAAAGCGCAATTAAAATCGCAAATAGCACCTGCATCTACAACCGTAATCAAAGGAACAGTAAATCCAATAGTTTTCTAATCAGTAGAAAGCAAATAGACGGAATTAAAAGTTACAAGAACAAATGTACTGATTTACATATTTTACATGTTTCGTGATCGGGATAGTAATGTCGATGTCGTTGATTCCGGGCTTTCATTGCCAATGTCGGTTTTATGTTTTATCGATTCAACAACTTAACTGTTATAAATAGTTATGCTAATTCTAGTAAGTTTATACCAGAAGACAAAAGAAGCAAAAACAAAACCAATAACTTGCTGAAAATACTAGTATTGGAAGTAACACCTAGCCCTGTATTCCACAAAGAACTGGACAGAGGTAGTATTGGTTGGAGTATTGCTTAATGTACATAAGTAGCAGTCACAGTATTCAAATAACTAAATCAATACTTAATAATGTTCCTATTCAACCCAGCCACCTGTTACTATTCCTGCGCCAGTACAAACCATAAATCACGAAGTTGATAATTAAAATGTAAATGTATACATTGGTGCAGTTTGGTGCAAGCTCGAGCTTTGTGAATAATTGAAGAATCTGCGCGCGACAAATGCAAAACGAAATGAAAATATCAAACGGCAAGCTTCCTTTGTCCTTAATAGTAACATACGAGATGATGGGAGACTTATGACAAGTCACATTTCTGGCTCATCAGCTTAGATGAAAGACGGGGAAGTTGAAAATCTGAAGCAAAATATAGCACACGAAAACAATCCTTTCAAAAGAGAGATTTTAGAGAATTCATTCATTTAAAATATCAGTGTGCTATCCGCTCTGTTTTGGACGCTTTTGAAGAAGACGTTGATGATGGATGACCTCCACTGTATTTAGACCACACGTTTCAATGAGAATTAGATACAGATAGACTACACGACGCGGCTATGGCTTTCGAAGATAATATAATTTGGATTTATGTAAATTATTATTTCAGCTGATGTCTCCGTGCGACTGAAGCTGTTGAAAGGTTGGAGTAAGTGCACTTTATTATTAATGACAAAAAGCGAATAATAATAAAAACTTAGAAATCGTATATTACTTAGATCTACTTTAATGTTCTCTCACGTATCAGGGTGATCCAAATGGTAACAATATGCGTTTACACAGAAAGTAACGTAGCGGTATCTAATAGATGAGACTGTGTTCTGGCTTATTGTCAACAAGCACCATAATAACCCACTTTCTTCCTACACTTACTTGTCATTCTAACTAGCTCACAAGAAATTTTCTTTAGATCTAAGAACAAAGAAAGTACGTAGCAATACTCCATTGTGATGAAGACACAGATATAGGTATGACCATGGTTTTAATAACCATGGTCTTCTATCTTGAGACCTAATCAATCTCTATGAAGCGTTCAACGAAAACCAAACAACAACCCACAAATAAACTAACAGAAATGTTCTGTTTCACAAATTAATATAAGCAACATGTTAAATGGTAGCAGTACAACTCATAATTGAACTTTTGAATTAAAAGACGCGGTAATAATAAGTGTAGCACAAAAACAATTGGTGCACAGATGTGCAGTCTCTCAAGTAATAACTCCTTGTTCACTAGCGTTGACCCGTTTAATGTAGCGCCACGCTTCTATTCCCGAGTCTGACTCACTCCCTCACTGTACTAATTATAAGCAAAATTACTCGACCACGGTCGTTACTCCACCGACCGGTTGTAACAAGTTAGGTAATTCAGTATTTATTTTTAGGTGAACGTAGGTCAAGAACACTGTGAATTTTGGTATTGGTGATTTTTTGGACTTAGTACTGAGCGATGATGATTTTGTAGAAGACTTCAGTGATCTATAAGAGAGATTTCTGACGTCAGTTCCATGTTATGACTATGTGGAACAATGAACTTAAGCAGCAGAATTATTCCAAAACATAACGAAGGAGAGAATGTTATACATGACATTGTAACAAGAATACAAATGATATTTATGATATTGGTAAAACCATTGCTTACAAGGGAAACAATAACATCAGCTACATTAAGTTTTTTTACATACAATCTAAAACGATTTACAGAAGTATATGAAGATGATGAAAAGAAAGCATCTGCCACCAAGCTTTTAAGATTGTCGTTAGTTTTTGGTATTGATTATTTATCTATTGATGCTTGTAATAGTATCTTCTTAAGCGAATACATCAATTATTTTTTTGCGACAACTCTCACAATCACCGATCCAAACGACGAAGATTATAAATTAGTATTGCACATGCGCCATAAGCAGTAATACTGAGAATCATACAAGTTGAGAAACTAAGTGATCGTGATGCAAGTAGGCTCTATGCTCTAATACATGTGAGAATGTACGATGCCAATGTTAATTAAAGAAAACAATGGCCATTAGTCATTATTGATGCTACATGAAAACTATCAGAACTTGATAAGGATCGAATCAATTATTTATTTCTCACTCCTGATGCACTCAGGAAGTACCAAGTTTATTATAATGCCCTTAATATAGCAGTCCTAGTAACTAATAAAATAAGGAAAATCTGCACATCAGACTCAACTTCTTCATTTTTCAATCCAATTTGAGCGAGAGTGTTAACAGAGCATAATATCAGGACTGCCTAAACATTTTTTATTCAAAGTAAGGAGCTACTATTACAAACGATTGTTTAACTACCTTCGGTATTGTTTAGATACCACATTTCCGTTCGGAATATGTTTTCATACACATCTTCAGCTACAATCCAAAATATTTACAATCTGCTATTAACCATGCTCCGTATGGTGTCGGACGCACAGTGGAACGAATGTATGGGAGCGGTTGGACGTAGACATGTCCGAAAAATAAGAGTAAAATTATGACAAACTAATGATGCCATCTTATTCGATTACTTAATGCCTTCATAAATTGTGGTGATGAATTTCTTCATAACTCCCATATTTCGGGAGTAATTTGAGAAAATGTGAAATTTTACTATGAAAATGAGTGTATCGAGCTCTCTCCCTCCTGATTCCGGGCTTGTTTCAAGTAGCGGTCTCTAATATCGTAATGCTATTACTAAGAGCTATATTTAATACTAAGACACATAGTGCGCCAAATGTGCACTTTCTGGGATAAAAGGAAATGAAAATTTAAAAAAAAAAACGTTTTTTCCCCATTTGTATTTACTTTAAACCGCAGACAGACTTATTAAGAGGTCTATAAATATATTATATATATACAGAAATATAAATTAACAAAAATATTCACAAGAACTGATGAGAGTATGACTTTTAAGTAAGTTGATAATAAATTACCTAGTTTCATTAAAAGTACAATAAATAATTAAGATGTAAGCTCTAATTTACTAAGTTACACATTTTAAAACAATAACATCATTTAATTATCTTCGTCATCATCATCATCATCAATTAATTCAAATTCAGAATCGATGTCCGCTAAATCATTTATGTTAACAAATTCGATATCACTTTTCTCAGAATCCGTAAGCTCATAAAATTCCTTAAAAGAAGATTTTTTTACAAACTTATTTCCTTTTGGACGGATACTTGTAACAAGTGGATCAGAAGACAGTAAAAGATTGTGCATAATATCTTCATTGCATGAGATACTGCTATGCTTTCGAGAATGCCCCTCTCTATATTTTCTAAAATCTTTATTTCTAGCCTCAGATGCCTCTTCGGATAGAAAACCAATGGGCACAATTGACATGTTCTGAACTATGTCTGGCCCATGCATTAAAATTTTATGAAGTGAAGAAGGCATATAATACCATGGGTATAACTCCACGTAAAGCTTAGCAGTATCAAAGCAGAACTCTCGGAATTTAGTTACGTTGATCTTCTCTCCTGATGAAATACACTGCAAGATCACACAGATTTTTCTTAAAAGCATAGCATCTATTCCGGTCAGTTCAGCAGATTTAGTGTAGTTTTCAAAAAATCTCCTTGCCGAGTTGCCATTGTTGGTGGATCCACTGCCTTGTTTCACAACATCGAGAAGTAAGCCCGTTTCTCTTCTTACAGCCTCTTGAACTCTTTTCTTCCTGTCATCAACTTGCCTTTTTGCTATATCACCCCTTACTTGCCATGATTTTATGTCTAATTTGTAGGAAATGTGTAATAAGCATTCCATTGAGCGAATCCAAGCGTGAAGGGTGCTTAAGCTATATTTATACATGTCCTCGTTTGCGTGTTTATCTTTGATTAACTCTAAATTATTCATTTCTTTAGGACAAGCCTTGCATATGTCACACACTGAAGCTGCTGTATTGGATATAATGGAATGAATTTTACCATCAATCATTGTCAACAGCAGTTGGTGTTTGACACTAATTCCATCAGTGATGGTGGATGGAGTTAAGGCTTCAATCTCTGCTTCGATTTCAGCCATCTCTCTCTGCACATTTTCTTTGGTTTCCTTTATAAACTTAAACAATATTGGCCGGCAAAATGAAGTGGAAGATGGTCGCTCGTTTTCCCAAATTGTTACACCTTTTGAGACGAGCCGCAGTGGTACAAGACTAATCATAAAATTACTAGCAAGATCGATTTGCTCATCTTCACTCGTCCTTTGATGATAAATGCTTTGGCTAGATGATCCGTCAAAACCCCATTTGCTGGTCAATACGAGCTGTTGATTGGGATCAACAGGGGTTTCTAACGACCTAATAAGTCTTCTTGAGGTTAAATCCATCAAGGCTTGTAATTTGATTTTTGCAGAGCTCTCTGTAACTGTGAGATCTTCTTTGGCCGGATAGCACTTAATTTTTTCTTTAACCAACATGTAGTAACTCGGGTATTGAAGAGCTCCTTCTTGAGTGTTGAAATCCCGAAGAGTGTTATAGCGCCATTTCGATAAGTTCATCGATACATAAAGAGCCAATGCCTTCAAAGGGGATATTTCCCGTACCTGAATTGATTTACCTTCAATGAAGGCTTTGATTTTTGAGGCCTCTTCTGGATTCTCCGTCAAGTATTTCATAACATAAGCTGTATCGCTTTGTCCTGCCTTTTGAAGCGCCCTTTCGGCCGAAAACATAATTTCAGCGCTGCTACTGCTGCATGAAAGACTATCTTCAGTGCGTCTTCTTTTTTGCCGGTTACTAAGGTCCTCAAAAGATTTACGAGGACTAGGATGTGTACAAGTTGAAGCATCAGATTTAGCAGGAGAAATTATGGGCTCGATGACGTCACTTATATTTTCTGTAGAAGGTTCCATATTTTCATTCTGTAATTCCGGCCATTGAATTGCAGCCTGTAGCCAAATCTCATGTTTCTTCCGAAACTTATCTGTGCTTCTTCCAGACTGTGTCCATTTTGCATAAATGCGGTAGCAAAATCGACGACACCAGTCTTTTAAACTTGTTTCAGCACTTTCACATAACTGAACACAACTGTTATCTTTTAAAACACTGAACAAATAGTTAAAGTCGCGTAAATCTTTATGTGCGCGTGCGCATAAAACAACGTGAATATCAAGATTTGTATTAAAATTTGGAAAATACATTGCGAGATTAGCTTGGATACAACGAGGTGTAAATCAACACTGATTTTAAAGTTACTAATAGTGACCTATTTATATAAAATCCAGGTATCCCAGGTATCCTTTGTTAAATATTGCAAGGTAATTAGTTATTGTGATAATTAGTAAATGATGCATGCTAAATTAGTGTATTAAGAGCCATTTAGTAATTAAATAATAGCAATGTTCTTATCAGTAATCATTAGTGCATCAGTTTTATATGTAAACCTTAAGTCCCTAATTATATATCCTAATTAGCTTATATCTTCTCTAATTGGCTGCTCAGAAATGTTATTGTAATAAGGTAAACCTTTAGAAAAACGGTTTTAATCAACAAAATAAACAAAAAATAAAAAAATTGTGTTATAAAATAAACATCACTCTTTATCCCAGAAAGTGCACATTTGGCGCACTATGTGTCTTAGTATTAAATATAGCTCTTAGTATTAGCATTATGATATTAGAGACCGCTACTTGAAACAAGCCCGGAATCAGGAGGGAGAGAGCTCGATACACTCATTTTCATAGTAAAATTTCACATTTTCTCAAATTACTCCCGAAATATGGGAGTTATGAAGAAATTCATCACCACAAGTTATGAAGGCATTAAGTAATCGAATAAGATGGCATCATTAGTTTGGCATAATTTTACTCTTTTTTTTCGGACATGTCTACGTCCAACCGCTCCCATACATTCGTTCCACTGTGGGACGTAAAGAATGGCACCATCCCATATCTTCCCGTGGGTGTCGTAAGAGGCGACTAAGGGACTTGCCAGAGAATGGGCAGCAGCGTTCTCTGTGCTTTTCTAACAACCGTACTGCGATCGCCAACCCGCCTGCCAAGCGTGGCGATTATGGCAAAACCCCCCATGTTATGTCAATGTGGCGACACTTGGGGGAGGCCTATGTCCAGCAGTGGACGTTAAAAGGGCTGAAATGATGATGATGATGATGATTAACCAACGTTCAGTATATTGTAACCTTAATGTGCAATGGTGGAGATTTATTAACCAGTTCTTGTTATCGTCTTCATTTCCTTTCTGTGTTTAAGGTATTTGATTCCACATTCACTTTCTGACATCGTTTCTATTCGGATTTTTCAAATCATCTCCGATTTCATCAAAGGGATCGTCTTTTATCTGTAACTCGGTATTGCAATCCAATATAGTATTTACCGTTTTCAAATCTGCGTTAGATTTAACGGTCACCTTATGTCTGATGTCGGTATTTACAGTTAAGAATTCTTTAGGCGTGTATTTCTCATTTACTTAATTGACCATCGGCCTACAAACTTTCTTGTACAATTTAACAACAGCTACAATATTATGCGTCAATAGTCTTTAGCTTTATTTAAAGCGTAAAACGTATCTCGGTCATCATCTACCTAGCCTTTTCCTAACTATTTTATAGTCGGATACCAGTCTAACCGGATGCCGCTGAGTACCAGTATTTTACATGGAGCGACTACCTATCCCACCTCCTCAACCCAGTTAGTTCTGGGTAATACGATACCCTTGGTAACTCTTGGTTATCAGACTTTCGGGCCACTGACTACCAGTAACGACTGTCAAAGATCTACAATTGACAGCCGGGACCAACGGCTTATCGTGCTATTCAAAGCAAAAAGGAAACTCAGTACCTATGTAATGGGTGGTCACCAATCCACGAACCAACCCAGGCAACCGCAGCTTAACCAGAACATCGACCCGAGCGCCTGTTATTATTTAGCCATGAGCTCCTCAAACGTTTTTTGGTGATCATCAGAAATAATTGTAAAACATTCATAGTTTGATTTATTATTTAATTTAGCATTCATGACAGTGATTCAAGCTTAATGTTCTCATAATGTTCCAACTATGGTAGAGCCGTGGGCAGGTGCAATGATCGAAGGTTGTTCTTTACAACCGTTAACTTTTCAATCTGAAGGCGTTCTGTTATGTTGTTACAACACAATTATGTATGTTTTATAAAACAATAAATTATTGATGTGACTGAAAGATTTACCTACAGTTATTCGTGCCGTTGATTTTGAAAGTTTTCTCTGAATACTTATAAACGGAAGGAAATTTAAAATGACTCTAAAGTAAGACATCTTTACTACTAAACAATTCATAAATAAATAATTAAGTACTATCCACGAACTTATTGTTTAATTACAATCAAATTAAAGTTTAGAACTTTCTTAAAGCTTTTAAGACTACCTGGGAATTATAGCAAGCCGTTCAATGGCCTACACATGGCAAATCAATAAATTATTCATCACTTTCATTCAAAACTTCGCCTTCAGCGCTACCACCCACAATAAGGGACTCGTTAACACTTCTGAACGAAACATAAATATAGATCCTAACTACCGAATATCCAGCTCCTGAAAATACGGATTTAGAAGCGAGTAGACTAACGTACCATACAACACTCTTGCTTGTCAGTTATACACCGTATTGTTAGTGTGTTAAGGTACAGGGTGAGCGCAGATGGAAGGTGGTAAGTCAAGATGCACCCCCACAGTAAACATCCGGTAGTTAAACCCGTGTTCGCGATGTCTTAATTCTATAAAGTGCTTTTTCTTGTTAGAAAAATGTCGTGAATTTCCGGAAAGGGCATTTTCTGGTGATTTAAATGTTCGCTACTTTGTTGATGAGTGCTCAAATGAGTTACATTACGGTGGTTAAACATTAATATGGTAAGATGGACCGGTGGGTCATTACAATAATTGTTAGTAAACACGAGTGCGTGGTAAAAATATAGAGAAGCGTACTAACGGCTGCCGACGCACCAGCCATGAACAATGGCCAGCGATGCCTGAAATCGCCGAAGGTACACTAGTTCACTATCCGCTGGTTACCTCCATGATAGGTCTTCTACTGGATCGTTCATGCGGAACGATTTCTACGCATTCCGCCGATAACGTTGCGTTCTGCCCGTTTACTATTCAATTAAACCCTGGGGGCTTTGTTTGGCAAAAGATATAACAAAAAAAAAAACACTTCAGAATAAAATCACAAGTTTAGTCACTTTGCATGTTCACAGATAAAAAGATAACAACAAAAAAATTAAAAAACAAAACAATTTCGAATTCGCGAACGCGCATCGAAATTCGAATGTAAAGAGTGATGTCGCGGGTAGTGCGTCCATTGGCCGCGTGTAGCGCAGACTGAGCGCCGAGCAGCGCGTACGCAGCGTGCGTGTGCAACCGATATGGTGGGATATTGTTTCAGCCGATATAATTATGTTTACTTAACGCGGGTTCGTTTACATTGCATCTGTACAGTGTAAAATCGAAATAGAAACAGTAGACAGAGTTGAGAGGCTTACTTGGAACCCGTAATAACACATAGCTTACCACTTGGCTGATATTAATATTACGGACGTGCTTAAGCGCGTAATGTAACCCTTTCATCCTGACATATTAATCTTTAGCGCTTTAGCATAGAGCACTTGCATGTAAAAACATTCATAATGATGATCAAATTCTTTCTCAAAATAACACCAACAATTATGTAAATTGAAAACTATGCCGATGATCAGTATCTGTAACAACATAACGTAACGTTACCTCCTTAGGCTACGTTACAGATTATGTTACCTTTAACACGAGAAAGCGATGGACACAAATTAAAGGCAAGTGCAATTGCTATGCAATCTGCGATCGCTATTAGAGTAGTGACTCGATTAAACATGAGCGATTTACATTTTAATATAGGATTAATTCGTTCGGTTTCTCTGTGACAAGACGTAATACTAGAGTTATGGTAGCTAATGATAGTTATAGGTATGAAATTCAAACGGAACGTGACATAGAAAATTGAGTAATTTATTTAGAAAGTAAAATACTGTTTGAAGAAAAAACTAAGAGAAAAGAAGTTGCAAAAGAAAATGGAATTAAAGAAGCCATTTATTATTCCCTTTTTGCAATTTATATACACAGAGAAAAGGAATTACTTTCAGAAGCTTTCGCTGAATCAAAGGCAAAAAGCACAAAGCGAATATAAAAAGCTTTCTAAAATTGTTTTATGAAAACTGGTGAAGTCAGTCACAAAGTTAATTAGAATGTGTACCTCTATGAATTTATAAAATAATGCTTATGTCTAAGCGCCTTCACAATCTACAAAGGCTCAAATACTTTGAAGACTATAAGGTACCGGTATACGAAATTCATCATCGTCGACTTCACATAATGTCTTGTTTTTCCGTTTGATCTTAGACAGTCGTTACGGGTAGTCACGGCACGGCAGTCTGACAACCATTTTTGCCAAAATGTATCGTGATACCCAGTCACTGGGTGGTGGAAGGCATATAGGCAGTCGCTTCATATAGCAACTCGACTAACGTGAAGCGATTATGCGGCCTAAGATGGAGCACGCTATTCTAGAAGAAACCGATTCACTGGCATTTTGAATAGATCCATATTATAATGACCAGAGAACAGAGAAGGCGCAAATACTCGTACTCAGCTGCATCTGGTTAGATTGGAAGCCGACCTCAACATAGCTGGGTAAATAAAATCTAGGCAGATGTTCAGCTCAGGTCAGAAGTATGTCCTCGCTTTTATCAATTCTCTATCCTCTTCTTTTTCTACCTGAGCACGCTCTTTAAAGTCAAAATTCCACCCAAGCCAAGCCTATTGTGTAGACACTTTTAACGTGCACGTCTTGCTACATCGTTCACACATATTGTACCATCACAACATAAATGAAGGTTCTGATTTAAAAGAGAAGAAGAGAGTGTAAGAGAGTTTCTTGCCCTTTCTTCTCCATAGAGATCTACGCATTGGAATGGGCAACTACAGTACTTTCATAATTATTATGTCTTGTGATTGGGACTGTAGCTTCATTTTTATTGTTGTTCGACTATTCAAAAGTGCATGTAACTGGCCTACTTGAAATAAATGATTTTGATTTGATTGTATCCCCTCCGATATATAACTTCCTTCCTAAATTGTATCTCATTACCTTAAGGTATCAAGACAGTACAGACAGGTGCAAAGTGGATTGCGTATCGAGGTTGCGCGACATCGCCACGCTCTGAATCTTGCAACTATTGGTAAACATTCACTATGTTATATTATGTGTACGGTATGCATATTATGTGATCCCTGTCTCAATCTGAAAGGTATTGAATAAATAAACCCAGTCATGTTTAAATATCTTTATCATGTTGCTGTCAACATTGTTAAGTCATTGGATCGGAATGGAGATCAAAGTTTTACTCGATTCACGAAAAGATTCGAAGCCTGTCAAAAGGAGGTGGACCATTTGATCTGTAACTGCTATTCTTCATTGACCCGAATACGTATTTATATCTAGGCATCTGATTATTTTGCTTTGAATAATTAGTTAGTATGTACTCGGCGTCCAAAGCAAAAAAGCTGTGTGGGTTGGAATGTTTGAGGAAGTATTGAAGCATGTCAATCATCATTGTTTAAGAGAACGGTATTAGTTTTTCATTGTGCAAAAACTCATCGAACATATAGTAGATAATCTGAATCTAGATATCTAATTTCGAATATCTTTATAGTCAAGCTAACATAGTGCGACTACTAAACTACTACTAAATTAGATTTTCATTAGATTGAAAATCTAATTTAACAGTTTTGGCATGAAAAACTTAATGGTACATTTTCGTTCAGTTTTTTTGACAAAAATGATGTAGCCAGCCAAGATATTTGTTCGTGAAACTGATGGCAGTTTGCTGCCATCACATAACCACTTGCCAAGATTTTTAAAATGGTTTGTTGAAACGGGGAGAGGGAGTTCAATGCTTACGGAAAATGCTTTCAAAGCGTACCAGTGATGTAGTATTCTGGGCCTGTAACCCCTGAGGGGTTAGGCTGAGGTGCATCATAGTATACCTACATCTCGCTAATGATGTTAAAGTACCACGTAACGACGGGCGAGCCTATAGCCATCAAGTGACAACAAATTCTGACCCACACTGTGCTGCTACTGAAAAGTGGAGTTCCAAAAAGTCTTCCGTAAAAAATTATTCATTTTCCATCGTGCAAACAAAACTTTACCGTACCAAAGGACGATCATTATGACATTAGGCACTTTTAATTACGACAAGGCGCGGGCGCGCCCAGCAAGGGGCGGTGAACTAATGGCTATTAAACATAAAGTATTACCGCAGCTGCAGTAAAAAAACTACAGGCTGTCGGCCTGTACTTTATCCACTTTTATAGATGGGGGGAAACGATTTATGAGGAAATATAGTCTAGTCTAATATGCAGTTTGTTCACACTTTAAAAGACTAGAATATCAGTCTGTACTTGTCGAAGAGTAAGGCAGAATTGTACCCTGTGCATTTCAGTATGTACTGAGCGTACAATAACTCATATTTCGCTGGTTTTATTGAAGTGCCATATAATAGGGAGCGATGGGCTTCAACCGGGCAGGAGATTCAGAATCCGAGTTCATCATTTCAGCCCAAAAGACGTCCACTGCTGGACATAGGCCTCCCCCAAGTGTCACCACATTGACATTTTGGGGGGTTTTGCCATAATCGCCACGCTTGGCAGGCGGGTTGGCGATCGCAGTACGGTTGTTACAAAAACACGGAGAACGCTGCTGCCCATTCTCTGGCAAGTCCCTTAGTCGCCTCTTACGACACCCACGGGAGGATATGGGATGGTGCTATTCTTTACGTCCGACACCATACAGAACATAGAAACCATACAGAACCACCATATAGAATCCGAGTTGCAACTGAGAAATGTTAATAAAATGTAATGATTTCTGGAAAAAGCAAATAACACTTTGCCCGACCTGCCAATCGAATTTCGGGCCACATGCTCAGCAGATACACTTACAATCACTAGCTAGACCAACGAGATTTTAAAACGCTACAAAATTGGCAGTTGGTGGATGTCTGAAAGCGAAAGGGGGACGACAAAGTGGTTAGTAAAATGGCGTCAAGTTTTAGTAGAAAGTGGTCTAATGCAGTAAACAGTGATTCGAACGCAATGATTCAGTGATTATAGAGAAAGGAGGAAGAAGTCGAGATATGACTACGATTTCAATCAATGGTTTTCAAGATTATTGATTTTGCGGGGGTCCAGGGATCACCCAACACATAAAGCCTTGGAAAGAGAAATAAAAAAAAAAGTTTATTTTAAATTTATCTTTATTAGGCTAAAAAGAGAATACTGAAGTGCTAACTCTACAGCAAAAAACAAAAACTTGTCATGTCGTCTATAAATATTGTAGAAACGAGACATTTTATGTACCTATCAATAAATCGATAAGTTCTATGGAGGTGTCCAAAATGATCATTAACAAGTAGTCGATAATACATTATTAGTCTTTCAAGACACCACACTGAAGATAACAATTCCATCGACTACCAATGACTGCAAATCAGGTGACATAATCTGACATAATTCCCTGTAGACGATTATAAACCCCAGGCATTCATAATATACTATACACAATCGTACGACAATCAACTAAAACAATGGATATAAATTCCATGGCTAGAAACCAATGACTCCACACGAATCAATCAACTCACTTTGTCCGGTCTATCAAAACTACATGTTTAAGTCTATGTCTATAACCAACTACGGATACAAAATTTCATCGACTAGGAACCATTGAGTCAAAATCAGGAGATGCTGTATAGAGTCTGCTTGACATAAAAGGTCGTGAAACCACTCGGCGAAACATAAAGAATCAAAGAATCTGTCATCATCATCATCATTTCAGCTCAAAAGACGTCCACTGCTGGACATAGGCCTCCCCCAAGTGTCGCCACATTGACATTTTGGAGGGTTTTGACATAATCGCCACGCTTGGCAGGCGGGTTGGCGATCGCAGTACTGCTGTTACAAAGCACAGAGAACGCTGCTGCCCATTCTCTGGCAAGTCCCTTACTCGCCTCTTACGACACCCACGGGTAGATATGGGATGGTGCTATTCTTTACGTCCGACACCATACAGAGCCATAAGCGTCTGACCAACACACGCTTATTTAAATTACAGGCATTAATCAAAAGCCGATAGCTATAAGACTATAACCAATAACCACCACAATGGTTATAAAAATTCCAAGGCAACGGATCGGAGTCCAAATCAGCTGATATTGGCGCCCAGCCAGGGTCGCCGTCAGACTTGCGCATTGCGTCGGTAAACAGACGCGTATTGACAAACCTGGAGCCACGATGTTCAACAAGCTTATTTTCTATATGGGCAACATTATTTATTGGGAATATGTGTACGGAAGTTTTTTTGGTCTACTCGTCATTGTTGGCAATGACGGAGGATGAGTCAAAAAGATTAATGTGGTGGTTGTGTTAAATCTTCTATGTGTATTGTGATCGTATGACATAATATCACGCATGTACTTTCGTGAAAGATTAGGGTTAGGGATTAGGGTATTTCCTCATGGAATTGCGGGGTCTAACTACGTTACTATATAGTACACCCAGATTTCGCTAGTTTTGTTTAAGTCCCATGTATGGCCACCTATAGGCGAGGCTATTGCTATTGACCGTGCACAAATCCAAACACAGTACACTTCCTATTTATGAAAAAAAAAACATAGCATGTTCACGTCTTGAAATAAAAATCATTTCATCCGCCGCTCATCCTGGCAGTCCCGTTTGCTTTCAGTAAAAAAAAAACATTGGGTGTGTACCATGCAGGTTTTAACTACCAGATTAGTTGCACAATGAGAAATGGATGTTTGCATCGAGAGAAGAAAAATATAGTGCATAATAAAGTACTTGAAAATCTCTTGAATCTTTGATCCTTTATGATGACTCAGAAAGAGCACTGAAGGTTGGCTATCAGGCATACCATTCTCCCACTCATCGTAAATAGTGTTAACACCCACGGTATCCTTGTTACTAATAAATACTGCATCTTATGACAGATTTTGTGGAGGCATAGTATCAATTTAAAACAAGGTGGGTATTTTACTTTGTGATTTAATTCATAACCACGGCTTGTTCTGCTCTCAAATTGGTAAAGGAAAATCGTGAGGGAGCCAGTATAACCCAACATTCGAAGACTTGGTATCCTCGTAACCACCAACCCACACAATGCCTATATCTTACAGAGAGGAGACCTGTGTCCCAGCAGTGGGAACGTTATAGGCTAATGATGCTTGCATGAAAAGGGCGTGACGACTACATTTATATAGTGCCGGAATAAGAAAAGGAACCAGATAATAAGTTATTTAATTAGCTGAAACCGCCGTAAAGTGGTAGGTAGGTGCCGGTTGCATCGTGCAGGATTATGTAATGTTACTACTGCTAGTAGACTTATCAGATAATCTAGGTAGATTGTTGGAACCATTCATTTGCTCGAAATGTTTATGTGAGAACCTTACAGGGGGTCTACTCTCTTTCTCCAAAACGTAACTTCGGCAAAGAACGAAAATTAAACGTAGTTACGTTTGTGACCCTAATCTATATCGTTTGAGGACGCACACAATAACATTTTAATACATTCGTTCACGTTAATTGTCTGTGAATTCGAATTTCTTGTGAGTGAGTCTACGTTTCGGAGAAAGAGAGTAGACCTCCTGTACACAGTCATACCACCTACAATGTGATCTATTTGTCATATAAATTTAAACGGATGATTAAGGTATTCTTTAATGTAACAATTACATCAAGGTTTTGTTTTTATATCTAATCCCAGAATCGCGTGTTTACCAAATTCCATCATTGTACAAAAAATGTCAGTTTATACAACCTCAGTGCATGTCTAGAACAAATATTTGCTCATACCAAAAAGAAGGCATTCAATTTGCCGTGCTGTGTGCTGTACCATCACCGTTATTCGTCTGTTTATCAAAATAAACCTGATGACGTCATATCTTGACAATGCCATTAGACAACGATTGCGTCAGCGATTTATAACGCCAACTTTCATAGCTAAATCTATTGCTGGTACTATTAATCTTGGTTTAACGGCTAAACCTCGATCTATTCAATTCACGGTACAATTTGACTTCGTGATTTAATCTAAAAAATAATTCACAAGTGTTTCATAACAGGATTTGAAGTGAATTTACTGTGTTCTAGGCCAATTGAGTTGTATGCAATCAATTTAGTGCATCAAATTGTCATCCTGCAAACTATTGTAGTAATTTGCAGTACCGAAGCGTATTTGTCCCACAAAGACAAAAGCATTGTCACATAATGCGTTCCTAACTACAAGCGGACACAGGACGATATCCAATACATGAAAATCACCAAACTATACCTCTTTGTAAAAGGCTCCTCAATAAAAAAATAATACTGTTTCCCTAATGACTAAGCTAGTTAAACTAAGCTCGAATATAATTGCAGAAAATTCGCGAACACCACAGACGTCACTGTAATTTTATATATTTTCTTTCAGCACTAAACACATCACATCCTTTGTATCACTTCCGCGACAGTTTTTCATTCACTGTAGTTTTCATCGCCACCAAAAAAATACTAAAAAAATGCTTCTCTACGAAATTAACTGCACGAGTTAAAAACGCGAAATAATGTTACTATATAGAAATCCATCATTTTTCCTTGCACGGGGAAGGAAATAGTGGATTGTTTTTGTTACTGTTGTATAAAATATGAAAATAAAAGTGTTGAGCGCCGGGACACGTCCGGACCGAGCCGGCGACGCGACTGCGAGGATCGACCGTGCCAACCCTAGGGGAGGCTGCGTAAGTGCGCGCGACAGACTAACTATTTTCCACCTCCAATCTAGCCACTTAAGGTCGTAATTCCTCCACACTGTTATTATTCAACAAACACGTACCGTTCGTTTGGAAAACGTCGCAAGAAGTTACGGCGCACGTTCAATAATAAGACTTATAGTGAAAGCATAAACTGAAAATTAGTTTGGGTTATAAATTCTGGGGAAACGCTAGGGATGAGGTGCGGTCGCAGTGAACTTGAATGGGGGTATAAACGTGGGGAGGGCGTTGTTTCGCTTAGAGGGCTGTTACCGGGCGCTTTCATTAAACTCACTTTGTTATCACGTCAATATAACCATCCGTTCATGTTCTATCATTCCTCTGGGTCATATGTTGCCAACGTATTCTGCAATAAGGTTTATTTTCCATTAGGGCACCACCACTTAGCAATTTTTCAGACCTGAAAATTTGTTTGTTCAGAATTCTTTTCATCATCAAATTAGCAGCCATTGTAAATGACTGTAAAGCTTTTGATTGCGTCTTTCCAAAAGTTTGTCTTTGGAAGCAGCTCATTTATACTTCTGACTCCCTCGAAAGCATTGGCGAGTTCGCTGTTTATAATTTGGTCGCCCCCCTATCGGAATTTTCCGCCTTCCGTCTGACCACAGATTTCATGCCCAACCCCCTATGTAGGTACACGTGACACCGTCAGATGCAACATCCACGTGAGTTGGATTTCGTTGCTAATCAATAAATCCAAGGTTCAGCACATTGCCGCTTTTATGGCACAGTAACGAATTTAAGAAAGAGTTTAGCTTTGTAGAGTGTCATCTTTGCCACTGAAAGCTAAATAAAGATGAGATAAACGACTTTCCGAATCGAAATCGAATCCGAGCGTTTCTGAATAGGCCTGCAGACCACACACACACACACACACACTCACACACATACCCACATGCACATGCATTCCAAGGAGTCTTTTCATTCGTCTACAACTAGAAGTAGGAGTTCCTAATACATGGATTTTTCGCTCTTCAATGGCAATTAGCAAGAGGGCGTTGTTGGTACAGTATGAACATTTTAAGTGTGAAGTTCGGGGTGGCGTCGCTTGTCAGCGAAAATGCATCACATTATGTCAAACTTGGTACATTTAGATTACTTCTGTGTGTTTCCGCTTGCACAGATAAGTTGGCTGAAACATACAGTTTCTTAATACTTGATGTGCTTGCTGTATTGACATCCGCCCGGGTGATGTGCATAATATAGTGGTGCACGTTTCTTTTGGGGATTGAATGACATTGTGAATTTGTCTGTAGAAATAGATTTTTAAATAAAAACAAGATGGCAGCGTTAGTTTCGACGATGGCCACGTCACCACGTGCCATATTTATCCAGTGGGAGTAGGGTAGACAAATGTTTGAATAAGCACTGGGATTGAGCTGGCCTTCGCCAAATGTTTAGACGTGGATGTTATTTGACGAGGTTAGAGAGAAGTGATTGCGTGTCGGTAATTAACTGCTACTGCATCATTCTCTTGCCCTTATCCCAATTCATTTGGGGTTGGCGCAGTACGTCTTCTTCTTCCATACCTCTCTATTACTTGTCATCTCATGAGATACCTCCTTTCTTGCCATATCATTTTTTACACAGTCCATCCATCGTTTCTTTGGTCTTCCTCTACCCTTATACCCATCCACATTCATACTCAAAACCTCGTTCCTCCGCATCACATGCCCATACCACGACAACCTATTTCCACGCATCTTTTCAGTCACCGGCGCCACTTTCAGACTTCCTCTAATGTACTCATTCCTTATTCTATCCATTTGCGTAACACCACACATCCCCCTTAGCATTCTCATCTCAGCCACATGCAAGTGCCTTTCATTCATCCCTTTTGTGGCCCAACATTCTGACCCATACAAGACAGCAGGCCTAACCATTGTTTTATAAATCTTCCCCTTAAGTTTAAGGGGAATGCGGGAGTCGCAGATAGTTACCGTGACCTGCCGCCCTTTCATCCATCCAATGTTTATTCTGTGCTTAACACTACGATCTATTTCGCCATCGCTTTGCACGAGTGAACCGAGATACCGAAAGTCGGAGCAGACAGGAAGAAACGCGCCATCTAGCGCTACGACTCCAGGACTGGAGATACCGCCGAAATCGCAGAACATGTATTCGGTTTTAGTTCTGCTGATTTTCAGGCCAACATTCTCCAGCTTCTGTTGCCATTTCTCCAATCTGCTCTGGATCTCTGGTCCATCTTCACTAACGAGAACAATGTCGTCGGCGAACAGCATGCACCAGGGTGCCTCTTCCTGTATGTCCGACGTCAAAGCGTCCATAATCAACAGGAAGAGGTAAGGACTCAAAGCCGACCCTTGATGCAAGCCTACAGCCACACTGAACTCGTCGGTGTTGCCAGCAGCTGACCGGACGTAGGTACAAGATTGGCTGTACATAGCACGAATTAACTCTACATACTTCCCAGGCATACTTTTCTCTTTCAAGGCCCACCACAACACTTCCCGAGGTACCCTATCATACGCTTTCTCTAGATCAATGAACACCATGTTACTGTGGAACATTAATTAACCAGACCACTATTATTGATACGGGAATCCTGGCAATGGAAGGATGATGATTTTATTCATCAATTAATTTCTATTCGTTTCTGATCGAACATACTTGCACGAACGAATAAAGTGCCAAAACACAAAGAAATAGATATACTTAAGAATATTCTTGCTTTTTCTTGTCAATTACTTTTCATGGATTTTCCCTGTATTTTGATATTCTTTCACAAAATTATCCACTACACTGACCTGATGAACTCTACAGGTACACAGTGTTAAATCATAGCAGTGACAATATAAATCCATAAAAAATAAAACAGTGTTTAATAACTACCACTGAAGTCATAAATCGAAAGATACATTACATTATTATTGCGTAATGTATGCCAGGAAAACCACAAATATCTATTTAAGAGCAAACAAACAAATAAAATAGTCCAATAAGTACACACGGTAACACATCAAGCTATACATTTCGAGTATAACATGGCCCTGCTTTGTATATGTAGATTTCCCGTACAATGAGAGATCCGCATAAACTGGTTTTTATGGCCTGATTGGTCGTCGTTCTTAGTACTGATTCCGTTGGTTCATTTCACAGGGAGGCGCAATAAAGTGAAAAGATGCGGAGGCTAACCAGAAAGCTTTTCTTTGTTGTTACTTAATTATCTGAATAAAAGAAAAGCTCAGTATTGTATTTCCGTTTTCAGTAGATAACATCTAAATAAAATTGAGATGTCGGATTATGAACTCTCAGTCCTGAAGCGAGCGTTGGGAATCTAACAAACACTTTTAAGTAAGGATTCATATAGGTGCCTCCTAGTGGAGCACTAGACGCTTATCTTAATTAAAAACCACGGACCTGTGGTCGTAGAGAATAGTAAGTAAAGCTGCTCATTTTGTATTTCAGTTAATTGTAGAACTGTTCCGTTTTAATATTAAAGATAGCTTAGCTTGGCTCTGGTCTTTCAGTCAAGAAACAATATTATGAAGACTGTTCTTTCGCTTGTACC
The DNA here is from genome assembly GCA_949152445.1 of Cerastis rubricosa. Taxonomy (NCBI): domain Eukaryota; kingdom Metazoa; phylum Arthropoda; class Insecta; order Lepidoptera; family Noctuidae; genus Cerastis; species Cerastis rubricosa. Next base: position 23,195,240 of record OX424527.1, read on the forward strand.
TTTAGTAGTGATGGTGAACATAGTCTTGCTGGAACGAGAAAAGAGAAGAGACTACATGAAATTGACTGAACATTAAAGTTGCAAAAAACTACAAAGTGTAAGTCAATACCTACTTGTTGCAGTTACTAAACATTTACAGACCATTTCAAAGTAAGCACAAAGGAGCAAACTGCCATCATACGTCACAACATGTAATATATTCTCGACGCGTGCCCCAAAGGAAGCAGCAGGCACTGCATACGAATGTGTCAGAACAAAATATTAAGAACGGAAGCCTGGCCCCACTGTTTCGCGAGTGGTGTAAAATGTTGCCATCTGCATGTCTGATGGGATTCGCGAGGTGAAAGACCAAGTTTGTGTCGTGAAAATTTTGACGTAGAACTCTATTACAAGTTCAGGGAAAACGGAACATTTGTTGTCTGGTCATATGTAATTAAATCATAAAAAAACAGTCTTTACAAAATACTAATTTGTACGGAATCCTCGGTGGGCGAGTCCGACTCGCTCTTGTTCGGCATTTTTTACAGTTTTTTACTACTCCTTTGTTTCAATGAAAAATTTTATTATCTGTACGCAGTACTCAATTTATTTATATAATACAACTAAAATAAAAAAATAAACAGTAATATGATGGCGGTTTGATATTACGTCTGTGACTTTTAGGGCGCGTCTTAAATTCCGGTCTAATATGATTCAAATTAAAGAGCTAAATGCACACTGCCGGTTTGCTGAGGGATGTCCCTTACAACCTGTATTAGGACCGGCAAAGTATTTTCAGGAACTGTTTTCTTGCGCCACTTCATACGTTACGCATACAGAATTATCAAAACATTAGGAACGGAAGCACTGCCCTAACGTATAGCTAGTTGGTGTAAAGGTAAACGTTGCGATCTGCATAAGTGATGGGGTTTGTGAGTAACGCGTGGGTGTGTGAAACTACACTCAGCGTCACAAAAATCGCACCTCTCCGAAAATAAGTTTCAAGCAAGTCCCGCCATCAACGTATGCATTAAACCCTATTAATATTGGTATCAATTGAAAGTATGTTTAACGACCTTTAAATTAACAACAGTTAGAATTCCTAAACACAACAGATCTCATTAGCGCGTAACGTTAAAGAAAATGTTGTCAAAATACGCATTACAACGGCCACTAATTGCACCTCCCTACAAGGGTATAAAACGGGCGACCCGGGTCAAATGTGAGTCATTCGCTATCCAACCTTTGAAGTGAACACACGTGAACAGCTGCAGCAAGAAAAATACCCCAGAAGATGGATACCACAGCAGATGAAGCCGCTCAAGTCATTGCACTACTGCAATCAGGGATGCGGCAATGTGATGTTGCTCGGCAACTGAACTTGAGTCGTTTTTCCGTTCGACGAGTGTTCCAACGCTTCCAAGAGACTGGTGGCTATATCCGAAGACGTGGATCTGGAAGACAACGGTGCACATCCGAAAGAGACGATCGCTTCATTGTTTCAACGTCTTTACGTAATCGGTTCTCCAATGCTGTTGAGCTGCAACAACAACTGCGATCAGCTCGCAGAACTTCTGTCAGCGTCTCCACGATTAGAAGAAGAATGAAGGAGAAGAAAATTGCAGCTCACAGGGCTGCTACAGGGCCAAAATTGACTGCACAGCATAGGAGAGACCGGTTGCAATTTGCCCGTGACCATGTGGATTGGACAATAGACCAATGGAGGGCTGTACTCTTCTCGGATGAGACGAGGGTGTGTCTTTTCTGCAACGACAGGCGTAGAAGAGTGTACAGGAGGCAAGGGGAACGATTCGCACAAGCCTGTATTCAAGAGACAGTGGAATACGGGGGTGGCTCGTGCATGTTCTGGGGCGGCATGTCAATCGACGGCAAAACGAACCTTGTGTGTGTTTCTCGGACTGGAAGTGCTCGCGGGCAAGGGTCGCTGACTGCTCCTCGGTACATAACAGAGATCTTAGAGGAGCAGGTTGTCCCTTATGCGGGTTTTGTTGGCAGTGGGTTCACGTTAATGCACGATAACGCCCGCTGTCACACCGCATTAATTGTAAGAGACTACCTGCAAGAAGTTGGGATCCCTGTTATGCGCTGGCCGGCGCGAAGTCCAGACCTGAACCCTATCGAGCACCTTTGGGATGAACTGAAACGGCGAGTACGGGCACGTGATCCTGCCCCTACCACTCTCCAAGACCTCCAAGATGCCGTCGTTGCAGAATGGGACAACATTCCTCAAGAGACTGTTGTCACATTAATTAGATCCATGAGAGAACGCATGGAAGCTGTCATCAGAGCTAGGGGGGGTAACACTAGGTTTTAAGTTGATTTTATGGACTTTTTTAAAATTTTCACTGTTAAAATAAAATTTAAGTTTTTAATCATTTGCATTAGCGTGTTTTTTTTATTCCCTGGCAAACAAAAAACCAAATTTATTGATTTATTCTGAAATTTAAATAAATTGCCTTTCCAATGATACCTTATAGTCATGTGTGTACCATTGATTAATAGGGTTAAAATGACTTTGAAGGGAATTCTTAAAGAGGTGCGATTTTTGTGACGCCGAGTGTATTTGAGACGTAGGAGTTTCGGCTCCGCCTATTAATAAACGCCACTTTGCATAAAGGAACTGCTGGGCTTTAATGTGCAGAGTAGGTTCTAATTACGCTGTTTTAATTGTTCCACACACAAACGCAAAAAGTTTTCCTCTGTTATCCGAGATCTCGTGATTGAAGTGTTAAATCCACCAGATAAAATCATTTGAGGAAGTAAAGATGTGATGTTCCAAATTCATGGTCACTTATGGGGAGCTAGATTATCCCCGAGTCTCATAGGTTATTTTTAGGGTTCCGTACCCAAAGGGTCAAACGGGACCCTATTACTGAGACTTCGCTGTCCGTCCGTCCGTCCGTCTGTCACCAGGCTGTATCTCATGAACCGTGATAGTTAGCCAGCTGAAAATTCTACAGATTATGTATTTCTGTTGACGCTATAACAACAAATAATAAAAACAGAAAAAAAAATATTTAAGGGGGGCTCCCATACAAAAAGTTTTTTTTTTCGTTTTTATAAATAATGGTACGGAACCCTTCGTGCGCGAGTCCGACTCGCACTTGGCCGGTTTTTAAACGTTACCGGGGAATAATCTATGGACATAACGATAAAAAATAACAATATTCCTATACTCGTATTCATGTAAAGCCCGCTCACATAACACTCATATCAAGTTTAATTAATCCAGCTGGCAAGCGAGCGCGTTCATTCAATCAATAGAATAAGCATTTTGCACTTTGTGAATACTAGCACAGGTATGTAACTACGAGTTTCAATACGTGGTGTGGTGATTTCCAATTACTAGGAGCCCAGAGCAAGTAAGGCCTGGAGCATACGAGACTTTAGGTTTAATAATTTGATAGGCTCTGAAAAATGGCAAAGAAGAAGACGGTTAGACGACCGAAAATCGTGAATGGAGGGTCTATTTTGTCTACCAGAGAAACAGTACGGCATCGTGGCTAAGAATAACAGTCGTTCGGGTCGATCTTCAGGTTAAACCATACTTGTCTGGGTTGGTCCTTGGATGTGTTACCACACATAACATACCAAGCTTCCTCCGTGCCTCAGAAAGCACGTTAAGCCGTTAGTCCTGGCTGTCAATTGTAGATCTTTGACAGTCGTTGCAGGTGGCCAAAAGTCCTAGAACCAGTCTTACCAAAGGTTATCGTACCTAGGTGCTGTTGGGAAAAGACAGATAATGACGAACAGTACAGGCTGATTTTAATAATAAATACAATTATTTGATAGGTTGGCGTAAGATCACAACCAAATGAAAAGCGAAAATACGGTTGGTGATGGTGCAAGCTTACTTGAAGGTAACTTGTTCACTGTTTGACTCAAAGATTCTTAGATCAGAGGAAAGAGACGCTTCTATAAAAGTCGATAATTAATAGGTATCAGGTAAAGGAGCTAAGTTCATAAGCACTTTTGCAGTCTGGAATAAACGTCAACATTTATCCTAAACTGCAAAATTACCTTTTGGCATAATTTTGTTAAATTGGTTTGCAAACGAACCGACAAACTTCTTATTTTACTACTGTGATGATAAAGCTGACGATAACAATAGCCTAGAAAGTCAGAAATGGCTCAATTGATTGCATGGCCGATGCCTTCAAGTTGACTTGTAAGAGGATTATATCGAGGTAAAGGCAATGGCAATCAGTGAGTGAAGCGTGATCATAGTATCATCTAACCGACATAGTCGAGCTATATACGTTAACTGACATATGCTTGCACTGGATGGACATGTGTGGTTCTTTCTTCAAAAGACCATCTCAGAAACTAATCCATGTGATGGTCCTCATGTGACATGATGATGACTGTAACTTCAGAGTTTATTTCGGCTGTTTCTTTTCACAGTAGTCAGGGACGAAATGCCAGCCTCATCTAGTTGTAAAACATAACTTATTGTGGCGTGTTAAAGTGTTTTTTTTAAACCAACTTGCAGAAGTGAATATGCTTTAATTTCGGCGGTGTTGGTGGGGGTGAACTTAATTGGCAGTGGGCAGGGGCCCACATTGCTCGCAGAACGGATGGCTGATGGGGTTGAAAAGTTCTGGAATGGCGACCACGAACCGAAAGAGTGTGCGTTGGAAGGCCTCCCACTAGGTGGACCGATGACCTGGTGAAGGTTGCGGGGAACCGCTGGATGCGAGTCGTACGGGACTGGTCAATGTGGCGACACTTAGAGGAGGCCTATGTCCAGCAGTGGACGTCTTTCGGCTGAAATGATGATGATATGATGATGGTGGGGGTAGGCTCCATAAGGAAGTCCTGATTTAGCAGAGGACCTTCTAAGACTGCTGTCAAGATATTTGACTGCAAGTAATTAGGAGTGAGTATTACTCTATATAATTTTTAGGGTTCCGTACCCAAAGGGTCAAACGGGACCCTATTACTGAGACTTCGCTGTCCGTCCGTCCGTCCGTCTGTAAGTTACCAGGCTGTATCTCATGAACCGTAATAGTTAGCCAGCTGAAATTTCTACAGATTATGTATTTCTGTTGACGCTATAACAAGAAATAATAAAAACAGAATAAAATAAATATTTAAGGGGGGCTCCCATACAAAAAAGATTTTTTTTTAGTTTTTTTTTTATATTGGTAGGTACGGAACCCTTCGTGCGCGAGTCCGACTCGCACTTGTCCGGTTCTTTTTTAAATATTTACTACATATTCTACTAAGTGAGAAACGAAAAAAGCTTTCTTGTATTTCATAAGCTACGATAGTTATTTATGAGCAAGTGCTGACAGATAAAAGAAGAAAACTTCAGATTTAGGTCGCACATGTAACTTGTTCAGCCAGCTCAAAACTAAGCGAAATAGTAAAGTACGACGGCTCACAAATCGAAGAAAAACTTTATGTTTGAACACTGCTGCACTTGGCTTTAAACACCAGGAACAAATGCAGTAACATTTTGACGATTTTTGTTTTCGTCAAAAAAAATTACATCAGAAGTTCCTCCAAGTTTTTTTCAGCAATTAATCAGGTTAAATTCAGCATTTGTGTGAATATTGAAATCGTGATGCGTTACCGCTTTATTGGCCGAAATACAGTTTGCTATACAGTGACAAGCAATGAAATGAAAACAGCAATTTTCTCCTGCTGCTTAAAGTTTTACGTTTTCACGAACATAGTATTTTGGAAGTCATACCATTACAAAATAGCTCTTTTATCAATTTTTAAACGGTTATTTCACCAGAAAATTGCTTTTGAATTTTGCTAAATTTCATTGCTTGTTTACCGCATTTGCTATTAGGGGGCAATATTGTGTTCCAGCTTTAGGCTGGTATAAAGGTAGGTGGGCACGGAAGCCGAACGCTTGCACCTCGCACGTGAATACGCCGCACCACGTGGCTTATTGATCCAACACCCAGTATGTGGCCCGCGCTTTAGACGTGTGTCGGACGTCTCGTTTGTAACGAACGGGAACGAATTGAGTTGAACGTAACTCTTTTAACTGATATTTAGATTAAAATAACTCACTTTCTAAATCTCAATTATTTCATCATCATCCTTACCTTTTCCCAATTATGTTGGGGTCGGCTTCCAGTCTAACCGGAAGCAGCTGAATGCCAGTATTTTACATGGAGCGACTGCCTATCTGACCTCCACAATCCAATTAGTACTGGGTAATACGATATCTCTTGGTAAGACTGGTTGTCTGACTTTCGGGCCACTACTGTAAAACAAACAAATGACAAAGTACCAATGACAGCCGGGACCAACGGCTTAAGGTGCTTATTCAGGCACGGAGGAAACTCGGTATGCAACTTACTCACTCGGTAGTTTTCAATTATTTGGAGTATGACATGGACATTAGCAGGAAGATTACAAAATGAAAGAGCCAGGAGCTGGATAGTGGAACTTTTCAGTAGCTCTTTACCAAACGGCTCGATTTTGGGTTTGTATGACTGGTATTAGTGCTCGAAATATCCCGCCCAAGCCAAACAGAAATATTTGTTCAGTTTTGTCCTTCCTCCTCTGTCCCGTTTAATGAGTAGTCGGAGCTGGTTGAGGTAACTCAGGCACATGGAGGGCACAGTGGTCCGCAGTGAGAAGGCTCAGCAACGATTCCATATTAGGATGATGGGAAACGAGAGCATTTTGAAGACAGCATAGAACAACGGGCACATCACAGCCTTCCTTGCCTTCTCCTAAGCCAGCCTTGTCTCGTCCCGTTTGTCAATGACGAATTAGAAAGCTAGCTAGGTATTATTTATTTCATGACTGCCATGACACGACATGTTTATTTTCTAACCGACTTCTTAAAAAGCCGGTGGTTATGTATTCGACCAGCATCTTTTTAGGGTTCCGAAATTTCAACTGGCTAACTATAACGTTATAATAGGGTGGCCAAAAAGTCGTGGGTCAAACGCAACTAGGGGTTGGATGGGGTCATCAGCTGCAAAAAATTGTTCTACGGGAGGTCCATAAGGTCAACCCCTGCAGAATTATAATTTATTTTGTGTTTTTATGAGAAAATCACAGTCAGTGTTTTACTAATTCTTATTAAAATTCGAAAAAATCTATATCCTGTATGTCTTTTATAATTTTCACTAGATTGGTACGGATGAGTCTTTGCGTTAGATATGCTATTTATGGTTGTTTATTGGGTGTGTTGAAGATAATATTAGGCTTTACGAAAAAAAAATATTCTCGAATTATAACTTTTTATTTACTTCGGAACCCACTGTGTGAATGCGCTTCCGCTGCATGCTGGTGGTCGGAATACCCATTTGAAGCTGGCTGGCTGTGATACTCGATACTCGAAGGCTTGAGGAAGTGATGTTGACGATTATGACGTCACGTTGCTTGAAGGCTGCGCTGACGTCCATTTCGGGGTCACCAGTTTAGGGGGTAGGGGAGGGGGTTGTAGTCGGGTTTTTCTAAATACTCTCAAGTCGATGTAAACTTTGCATGTGAGATGTAGGAAATTGATGTTAGTTCGTCCGTCGTGTCATAGATGGCGCTGTAGTACTTTTTGTAGTAAGTTGATTTTTTGCGAATTTTAATAAGAATTAGTAAAAAATAGTCAATTTTCTCATAAAAACAAAATAAATTATAACTCTGCAGGGGTTGACCTTAAGGACCTTCCGTAGAACAATTTTTTACAGCTGATGACCCCATCTAACCCCTAGTTGCGTTTGATCCACGACTTTTTGGCCACCCTGTATAATATTGTCCCGTTATATTACTGAGACTTCGCTGTGTGTCTGTCACCAGGCTGTATCTCATGAACCGTGATAGTTAGCCAGTTGAAATTTCTACAGATTATGTATTCCTGTTGCTGCTATAACAACAAATACTAAAAATGAAAAAAAAAATAGTATATTTCATTGCGAGTGCGGAAAGCCTGTCATTGCAAAGAGTTCCGACAAATGTCTACCCGAGCCGAGGCGCAGCCGAAGGTGAGGGTTGACAGTCGGAACAAGTTGCAATGACGGTTCCGCGCGTGTACTGAACAACTATTTTTAATACGGTTGCGAAAAAATGAAGCAATTTAGTTTATTTATTTATTTAATTACAACGGTTTACCACCAATTACTGCAACTAAAATTAAAATGATAATTATTCCACATATTATAATATACAAAATGACAAATTAAAGCAAATAAAATTGAAACATATAAAACATGGTATAAATAAAAGGAGGTTAACAACACTCATAAATTCCTCTCACAGTACTTCTGACATACCAATAAAATCTTCATCCATCCATCCGCAAACAGATCGCTAGTTGGACTAGACTCCAAGAGACCATTAAGCGTAGCCAGAGTTCGAGGAATTGGCGACTTAGCACGTGCAACAGTACGACATGAAGGCACGGCAAACGTGTCCGTTTCAACCACGCGGCCACCTCATAATACTTGATGAAACTTTGCCGGGAATTAGTCCTAATTTGTTCCTATACACACCTCTTTTCGTGAATTTGTTCCAAAAAAAAACCAAGGCGCTATGACCAAGAATAGTTGGCCGCTAGAACCGCCACTTGCCGTAGTCATCGCCCGTGATTACACAGAAACTATATAATGCAGATAGACGAATTATGCATCAAAAGAAAGGTCTTAATTTGTTCCATTTGTTTCAAAAATAAAAAACATCAAAAAGTAAATAAATGAAAAGTTATGCAATATTTAGTTTTCAGGTTATGAGTAGGTAGGTATCTCACCTTATATATCAAATTATTAGAAGCTAATGTGTATGGACAATTAGTCCCTAATTTGTTACAGCGAATAAACAAAAAAAAATACTAGAAAGTAGGTTCAATGATTTGTTAGAGTCGATTTTAGTTGGCCGCTCGGACGGCAATATGCCTAAAATACAATGGCGTTTATCTCGTTATTAAAAGCAGGTTTAAGCTTAGTTATAGTACTAATTGACGGGTAACGTAACCTAGTTTGGATAAACATGGAGAATATAACTGCAGCATTCATATTTTAGAAGAAATTTACAAAAAATCTGTAGTATGAAACCGTATGAGAGTAGGGTGACCATGATTACATTGGTACGAAGGCATGTTTTTAATGTTGGACTCTGTTTGAACGAATACGCGGTTCGTTTTGCGGCCATTGTCTATTGTTCTTAATCGAAAAAAAAAATAAGAATAAAAAAATAAAAGAAAAAAATAATAATAAAGAAATAATAAGATTTTCAAAAGGTGTTTTTTTCGTTTGGGAGCAGCCAAAAGCAGGCTTGCTTCCAGTCATCATGAAAAAGTAAAAATTTAACTTACCGCAGTTCATTTGGATCCCTCTGCAATACTTTTTGGTGGTGAGTTCCACATTAACAAATCCAACATTTATGTGACACAACTCATAGCTAAGCACTCTTAGACACTTCTGGATTTAGTGATAGTTGTCTCAGTACCTTAGTAGTTTGTAAATCTCGGGAATTAAATACGTACGAGGTACGAGCACACAGTTAAAAATTCAGCACAGTAATGACTATATTCACAACAAAAAAAAATCGTTCAAACCCCTTGTGACAAATATTTTTAACAATAGTTTGGAAACAATAGAGATTCTTTTTCTGGAATCGTTCCCATCATAAAACACCTGTGGAAAGTCAAAGAAACGAAAATTTAATCAGTAAATACTTTAAAGAATTAAGAACAATAGACAATGGCCGCAAAACGAACCGCATATTCGTTCAAACAGAGTCCAACATTAAAAACATGCCTTCGTACCAATGTAATCATGGCCACCCTACTCTCATACGGTTTCATACTACAGATTTTTTGTAAATTTCTTCTAAAATATGAATGCTGCAGTTATATTCTCCTTGTTTATCCAAACTAGGTTACGTTACCCGTCAATTAGTACTATAACTAAGCTTAAACCTGCTTTTAATAACGAGATAAACGCCATTGTATTTTAGGCATATTGCCGTCCGAGCGGCCAACTAAAATCGACTCTAACAAATCATTGAACCTACTTTCTAGTATTTTTTTCTGTTTATTCGCTGTAACAAATTAGGGACTAATTGTCCATACACATTAGCTTCTAATAATTTGATATATAAGGTGAGATACCTACCTACTCATAACCTGAAAACTAAATATTGCATAACTTTTCATTTATTTACTTTTTGATGTTTTTTATTTTTGAAACAAATGGAACAAATTAAGACCTTTCTTTTGATGCATAATTCGTCTATCTGCATTATATAGTTTCTGTGTAATCACGGGCGATGACTACGGCAAGTGGCGGTTCTAGCGGCCAACTATTCTTGGTCATAGCGCCTTGGTTTTTTTTGGAACAAATTCACGAAAAGAGGTGTGTATAGGAACAAATTAGGACTAATCCCCGGCAAAGTTTCATCAAGTATTATGAGGTGGCCGCGTGGTTGAAACGGACACCGGCAAACAGCCTGTGCTTTCTTCCCCGGCAGGCGGCAGTAATAGTCTGGGACAAAGAAACGCGCCAGCACTTCAAGCAGATCAGGTGCATCTATAGCGCCACGGAGCGTCTTACAGGCTATTGTGAGCTGATCTCGAGCTCGCCTTACCTCTAGCGAGTTGTATCCGAGGCAACCCAGTAAGAATTTTGTCGGATAGAGGCAAGGATAGTAGCCGTGCTTCTGCTTATAAAGGTACCTAAGGAACGCTTTTTGAACCTTTTCTAATAAAAGTGCATAGGTACTTTCGTGAGGATTCCACACGCAAGAGCTGGTTTCCAGCTTGCTACGTACGAGAGCATTAAATAGCAATTTGACGGCATGAGCGCACAGCAGAGCATATATTGTTGTGTTCTTACTAATGAAACATTTTTTATTAGTGCTGCAGACTTAAAAAAAAAACAAAATACAGTTGAGTGTAATCAGCACTCTTTGAACGTCAAAATTCGACCCTCATCAAAACGACCGCCCTTCGCAATTTCCGATTTAGTTTCCTTTTTTTTCAGATCCGAACTTGGCCCCGATTACTATGCCTTTAAGAGCCACAGTAATGCCGATTCACCGAACTAGCACCAACATTAACCTAATGTACCCATACGCCAATCTTAACCACACAGGCAGGTTGAACTTTGTGAAAATACCTGTTTCCCCCAAAGAGCTGATTCAACACATTGACTACTGGGGTGAAGGTAGGGTTGACAGCGGACAAGGCATTAGCGGCTTTCCAAACAGCTATAATGTCAATTATGTATATAGACTGGTGAGTAGCGGGCCTGACACGGACAAGTGCATACCGAACAGGATATCGAAAGTTACACCAACTGCGACACCAGTGCGTTTATCAAGGACAACTCTGTCCTCACCGTGACCGTCGCTGGAGCTCGCATCACCAGCAGCTGCGTCAAGGACATCGCACGCATCGTCAACAATGATTACGGTAAGGTGGTCGTGTTCGGCGTGCGTGATCACTCGCAAAACATCTCAGAGCTCACCGTTGAATTAGAGAAAAAAGGACTGTTCGTTTCCGAAGATAATACCCTGCCTAGCGAACTTCAAGGCTTGACATACTTTGATAGTCACGTGGCTTTTCTTAATAAAAAATATAATATAATACTGGAGCTACAGCAGAGTTCAGCCAAGATTTAAATATGCAATTTGGTCTGGATAAATGTAAAACTCTTCACATCATACAAGGCAAGATACGACCCGGCAACTATATAGTAAATAACACACGACACAGCAGTGGCGAAGGGTGAAAATATTGAAAGGGGAAGCCGAAGAAAAAAATGAGAATTTTGATTTTGTTTTTCTTCATCGCATTTTTCAATTTTCGTTTTAATTATCAGCCAACCCGAAAACCTCGAAAATGACACCCATGACGAAAAAAACAGAAATTTACGTCGCGCGTCGGCGCTATTTTTAATTTTGGTGTCTTTATCAGCGACCTCGAAAACGAATAAAATGTCACCCATGATAAAAGTACCAAAAATTTTCGAAGGATCCAACTTGATCTTTTTTTCATAACTTATGTAATGGAATGATTAAATGCACAAGAACTACATAAAACACTGTATAAAAAAAATATAATATAAAAAACCTTTTTGAAACAAGCTTTTATGAATATGAACTGTAAAGAAGAAAATAATCTTTGAAAAAATTAATCCGATGTAGGATAATTTTCACAAAAACTTGTCGCCTTAAGTTTTTATAGCATTTACCATTCACGCGACAAGCTTCAGGTATTATGTTTATTCATAAAAAGTGAACGCGTAAATTTACGAAGTTTCATATCCGTGCTATTAACCGCTGAGGAGTTCCCTCGTGAGGAGACGATCCTGGCGGTAGGATGACTTCATGATACAAATCGTGATTATCCATCAAATATGAGCTAGTATGCAACGTTACGTGTCTGTGCTATTAAATGTTGAGGAGTTCCCTCGTGAGCAGACGATCCTGGCTGCAGGATGAGATCATGATAGAATTCATGTTTATCCATGAAATATGAACGTGCATACAAATCTTGTCTGTGCTATTAACCGTTGAGGAGTTCCCTCGTGCGAAGACAATCCTGGCTGCAGGATGAGTTCATGATACAAATCGTGATTATCCATCAAATATGAACTCGTATGCAAAATTTCATGTCTGTGCTATTAAACGTTGAGGAGTTCCCTCGTGAGGAGACGATCCTGGCGCTAGGATGAGTTCATGATACAAATTGTGATTATCCACCAAATATGAACCTGTATGCAAAGTTTCGTGTCTGTGCTATTAAACGTTGAGGAGTTCCCTCGTGAGGAGACGATCCTGACTGCAAGATTAAGTTATGTTTGTCATAAGAATGTATTGATTTTAGAAACAAAGGTGTGTGGAAAATTTCAGCTCAATCCGACGTCGGGAAGTGGTTATAATTTAACTTTCTATACATACAAACACTGTCGTAACTCGATAAACTTCGGCTTACCTAGTCCCTACAAAACGCTGCGGATAGCCGCGAAGTCACGTGTCCGCGTCCATACGAATTTAGTTCTGAATTCTGACACCCGAGCTCCGGCTTACTTTTGGCGCCACATGTAGCTTTCTTTGTTGACATGAAAAATGTTGGTATTCTTTTTTTTCAATCCGATGTATTTAATGCCTGTACTGTAATGTGATAACCACAGATGTGTACATAATTTACTAATTGACTACAGTAGACACTAGACATTACGTACATTGCCTTTTTCTCAAAGGTAAGCCGGCAGGAATCGGCTTCTTAGGTGCCTTCGGGCCTGCGACACAGTAACTGCGATGGAACCGTTCGACTTATACAAATATTTAGCGTACACACAATTAAAGGGACTAGATCATGTTAGAATCAAAGAGACACTTACTGCAGAGTTCAAGAGGAGACTTAACGCTGTATGTAAAACCCAACTGTCTGGCAAAAATCTCATCAAGGCCTTAAACACATTTGCCATACCCATATTAACATACTCATTCGGAGTTATTAAATGGACAAAAACAGACACAGAACAATTAGAACGAATAACACGCACCACACTTACAAAACATAATAACTTACATCCTAAATCTGCCATTGAGAGACTTACTATAAAACGTCAAAACGGAGGGAGAGGCCTAATATACATCCAGCACCTATGGCGGAAAATAGTTTGTAGATTAAAATCATTCTTTCACACAAAATCACATACTAGTAACATCCATAGAGCCATAACCCAAAATGATCACAATTACACGTCACTTAAATGAACAATCAGATATTACACACATTGATAACGAAGACCCGCAGACACAATAAATTTATGACTGGAAGAAAAAAGTTCTTCATGGGCGACATCCTCATGACCTAAAACAATCACACGTCGACCAAGTTGCCTCAAATAAATGGCTTAAAATAGGAAATTTATTTCCAGAAACTGAAGGATTTATCATCGCTATACAAGTCCAGATTATTAATACCAAAAACTCTAGAAAAATTATTATCAAAGATCCTTCAGTAACAAATGATAAATGTCAAATGATAAGTGTTAACACGCAACCTAAAACTATACAGCACATAACAGGACCGTGCACAACTCTCACGCAGACCGACTACACACACAGGTAAAATCAGGTGGCAAATGTTATTCACCAAAGATTGGCAGTCAAATACGCAATCATACAAGACACAAACACTCCATACTACAATTACACACCACAAGTTACCCTCGAAAATAATACTCATAATTTTTTCTACGACCGCGCCATTCTCACAGACAGGACAAATCACTATAATAGACCGGATATAACACTACAAGATAAAATAAATAAAGTCACTTAATTAATAGATATCGCAGGTCCCAACACACACAACATACAAAAAACAATCACCGAGAAAATTAGTAAATAAGCAGAACTGAAACAGGAAGTAACAAGAATATGGTGCCAGGAAAAGTTTATGTGGTCCCCTATAGTCCTCTCCACAACAGGTGTTAACCCGAATCACTTACTCTATAGCTTCAAATTATTAAACCTAAAAGAAACACTCTATATCACCCTTCAAAAAGCTGCAATTTCAAATACTTGTCGAATTGTCAAAGTTCATGCCAATTGATAAAAACGAAATAGGTTCTCATTACAACACCCCCTCAACATAACACACCATACGCTGCATTTACTTTGGTTTCGGCCCGTAAATGTAGTTCAAAGTACCAGTAGGCTGAGAAGCAAAAGCGCATCCCAAAAATATAAATATAGGCATGGCAACGTACAGTAAGGTCGTTAACGGTAACTACGACAGTGCAGTGGAAATGAGTAGAAGTGTTGGCGAAGCCATGAAAGAAATTGTAAAAAAACTTATCAGCTCTGCTCCTCGAAACGTCATGATCTACGCGTATAAACTGTGGCACGGTGGCGCTGAAGATGTTGTTCGCAATCATTTCCCCAAGCCGTTCCAACACATCATTAACGAAGGCGCCGTCATAATAGTCAATCAGAAATACGATTTGGCTTTGAAAATAGACATGAGTGCTTCTCGAACAAATACAGCCATTTGGGGTGACAATCTCACATTCATACTGTACAACGTTGAAAGCAAAGTGGCTGTGAAAATGGACGACAAGCGAACAATATCGGAGACACACTACATTGGGGATCGAGGATGGATCAAGAAGATTCAGATAATGACAGATACAAGTATTATTTGGAGCCTTTTATTGGAGCTGATGGTAATGAAGTGTTTATAATGAGTAATGTTTACCATAGACAAGGACTCAAATTGGACGTGAATAATCTGAGCAATGGAGACAGGAGACTTTGTGGCCAAGATGGCAACATCGACGATGCAAATGATATATTCAGGTGAGCTGTAGCACCTTCGTCATCTAGTTAATGATTACGTGGAACCTCCGGAACTGCTCTGTTAAAGTGTCAACGACTTATCGTCGTATCCCAATTACACTATTTTGTCTAATTGAAAATTATGGAAAAAATACGTTCAGGTTCTCCTCACTTTTCACATTTTTTAAAATATTTTTACCTAAATTGTTAAGTTTTGTTTGATAATAAATTGTATAAATATTATGTTTGTCACTGTTAAGTCAGCTTAAAATGAATATCACTCGCTATTCGATTACCGTTTTACACATTGCCATTAAAATACTAAGACAGTAATCACTCAGCCAAGACGGAGAAAATATACCAAAACGTACCTCTCAGCCGGAGGTCGATACCTCAGGAGGGGATCACAACTTACTGCATCGAGATTAGATTTCCTTCCCCTTCGCTATGCGCTGCAATTTTGCGCTCTCAGTATTAGGAGATTAACTTAGTTACACCAATAGCGTTACACTACGGGGATGAAATATAAATGATGGGGACCGACTTCCTCAGGTACAGTTTTAGAAAAGCGTTTAAAAAAATGATCAGGTGGTTTTGGGGTGTTGAAGACTGTATTTAGAAAACGAAAATATTGTTTATTATTTGTGAACTTCCAGTTTAAGTGGCCGGAGTTCTTTGAGCTTGTTTTGTTTTTGGACATCTGATAAGACAATAATACCTACACGTTGTAATGCTGTCAACAAAGCAATCAGTCGGAAATCCAGGGCAATCAATGCCATCAGTCGTATATTCAGTGGAATCGACCCCGGTATTAGCACCCCTTTGTTGATGCATAGGGAACTTTTGAGCCCATGTTAGCTTAGGGAGACAGATTTATATAGTGAATACGACAGGCTAAAAGCTTAGTCGGATATAAGTGCGTAGTAGTGGTAGTCCTCTGCTCTCTTTTATATAGGTGTACAAGAAACTTTGAGCAGCTTAGCATAAAATAAACGTCGAGTTATTCTAAAATATGCGGCTCTGTTCTGTATGGTGTCGGACGTAAAGAATAGCATCATCCCATATCTTCCCGTGGGTGTCGTAAGAGGCGACTACGGGACTTGCCAGAGAATGGGCAGCAGCGTTCTCTGTGCTTTTGTAACAACCGTACTGCGATCGCCAACCCGTCTGCCAAGCGTGGCGATTATGGCAAAACCCCCCTTATGTCAATGTGGCGTTGGGGGAGGCCTATGTCCAGCAGTGGACGTCTTTCGGCTGAAATGATGAATGATGATGCGGCTCTGGGAAATTACATGATGATGAATGGAACTTCACGGAGGAAAAAAATACTGTTGCACTCAGGACTATTTTGGGGAAATCACAAAATATGCAGATGTTCACACTTACGTATCGGGCCGCCTCATATATTCAAAGTTTATGAGCTTAATCTGAGAGTTCCAATTTGAAAAACAGGATAAAGTGCCTTCATTTCTCATTTTTTATAAAAAGCTTACAACATAAGGCAGGGTTCAATGAGGTTGCATGAGCATCGCCCCTTCGTTGCACCAAGTCTATACACCCCTCAGTCGTGTGCAGACATCCTTAGATTAATTGACTACAAAACTGTGGGATTTGTTATTTCGACACGCGGTAGTGTAGGGTTCGATGTCAATTCGAAATTTATTTGAACTTGATGTTTTTTGTAGTATTTGAAGCATTCATATGTTACGGGTTATGCTAAGAGAAGAATTAAACTTAGCCTAACTTAGTTTAGCCAAGGTGTTTGGGTAAGGTCCGAATAATCGCTAAAATAATAAAATAAAGCGCGGGCTTTTGGTCACAGTTCTAACCCAACCGAACCTATTTGGTCGGTGTGCCATAGCAATAAACAATTATTGCAATCTCGTTATATTGCTTGTCTTCATATTAATAAATCATCATATTATTTCAATGTTATATGTAGGTATAAGTTTTATTTAAAAAATTGTCTAAACTACACTTGAGAGCAATAAAGTCGCACACCTTGACTTTTTTTTGTTAAGGCATATTTTTTTCATGAATCTGAATAAATATTAAAAAAAACACACACTAATTGAAAGTCTACCTCATTACCTTTCTAATATCAAATACAGTGTAAAACAATACCCATAAGAGGTTTTACGGCACAAAACCCAACAAACGGGTAAAATTACCCAATTTCGCTTAAGAAATAATGAAAATCAAACTCAAAATTCTTGATCAAATTGTTTATTAATAAGGTGTATTCTCTTCCCTAGCCTTAATTACAGCTCTTAATCGGTTTTTCATGAACCGTCTTAATTTTACCATGAAATCTTGTGGTATAGCGTTCCACTCCTCTTCAATGGCAAGTTGAAGCTCACGGAGGCGCGTAGGAGCAGGGCTTCTTGCTCGAACTCTTCTTTTTAGCTCATCCCAGATATGCTCAATCGGATTGAGATCAGGACTACGAGCTGGCCACTCCATCGCGGTGATTCCAACGTCTTCCATGTAGTCGCAAACGGTTCTAGCGACATGCGGTCTGGCGTTGTCCTGCATTAGGACAAAATCTTCTCCCATAAGCCACGCAAGCGGCCTCACATGTCCTTCGAGCACTTCTTCGACGTATCGTGCAGCCGTCAAACCTCTCGATCTCGGGCCGGTATTCGCCCCAGTGATGAATACAATGTCAGTTTTAGTGTCCAACATTATGCCACCCCAAAACATACACGATCCACCGCCAAAAGCCACACGTTCGCTTATGCAGCATTGTGAAAATCGCTCTGATGACCTTCTGTAGACCCTAGAGCGTCCATCATGACCATGTAATGTCATTCTGCACTCATCAGAGAACATAACAGACCGCCATTGGTCATACGTCCAATTTAAATGTACCCTGGCAAATTGTAGTCGGGCTTGTCGGTGAGCTGTGGTCAATTTGGGACCATTTGCTGGGCGGTGTGAAGTCAGTCCTGCTTCACCAAGTCTTCTTCTGACTGTCCACCGACTTATACTGACATTGCGGACTTCTCGAAGCTCTTGTCCCAGTTGAACCGCATTCAGTTGCCGATTTCTTAAAGACCTCGACACAAGAAAGCGGTCATCACGCTCGATGTTCTGCGTCGCCGGCCAGATCCTGGTCGCCGAATGTAGCCACCGGTCTCTTGAAACCTCTGGTACACACGACAAACAGAGTAGCGGCTCAAATTTAGTCGTCTAGCAACTTCACTTTGATTATGGCCTGCTTCGAGCAAGGCAATAACTTGAGCGGCTTCTGCGGGCGTGGTATCCATATTTTTCCGTATGCTTTCAGTAGAGTGCTTACCCAAGGCTTGGGTAAGCAACTGATTGAAAATCCAAAAAATCGACTCTTTTATACCTGCGGGTAAGGGGTGCAAGTGCAAGACAATGCTAACGGGTGAATTTGGCTAATTTGGTGTACGGCTGGTTTCTGTAAGTTACGTAAAGGTCAATGATTTTAATTTTGTGTTTTTTTAAAGCTAAACTTGTATTCTTTAATTTTGCCTAATGTTTTGTACTCAATATCTTTCGATTTAAGAAAAAAATCAGTAATAAACCAAATTACAAGGGGTGTGCGATTTTATTGCTCTCAAGAGAAGCTACTAAGGTTTTCAAGTAAAAAAGGGAAGCAGATTTTTCATCATTAATTCAATGAACGATTTGAACCTGCCTGTACATTATTTTGCAAAAAAACTGGGCGTGTCCAGTTGACGAAAACATAAAAGTGATTCAGGTAATTTAAGTTTTACTAGCTGCACACTTGTTAAAATCTTGGCGTGTCCAGATAACGAAATAATAAGTGATCCTATTTATGAGTTTCACCAACTGGACACACGTGTGTCCAGTCTTTCGTGTCGAGTTAGTGACTGACCCAATATTACAATCCCTAGTCCCCTAAAATTAAATCATACAATTTCCAAAAAGCCAAAGTGTTCGAATTCGGTAATGCCAACATTGTTAACACCATAAAAAAGTCCAAAATGACAATCACAAGTCCCCCTACTTATACCGTAACATAGAATAAGAAAACAGTACAGAAGCGAAATTATGTACGTTTAGTTGACCTCTTAATTACGTAACCACGGTTGACAATGATACCCCGTAAAAGGAAACTTCAATAATTAAGGTTGAAAGTAGTAACTGTTATTTAGACCAATTAACTTACGGCTCTTTTTATGAGCCCTAATGCGGCAGAAATAATCAGCGGTCCCCCACCTTGTTACACGTCGTCTATAGTTATGTTTTTGTCGCAACACCGACCACAGCAGTTCATTCTGGGATTCGGATGCCGTGGACAAACGCCCTGTCGCTGCACTACAAAAAGTTCTACAGCAGCACAGAACTAAAAGTACTGTAGCGCCATCTATAGCACACATGAACAGCTAACCTCAAATTCCTCCATCGCGCAGTTAAAGTTCTACACATGAGCACATGTCTACTCGGTGGATCCTCCCTTTTCTTTGCAGTATTCAGAAACTTTACATTACTTTATACTGTTCTTCATACTCCTATAGCCCTAAGAGCATTTACGCACAGAATCGAATCCGAATTCGAAATCAAACTTCCATTACAATTGAAAATATTCTAAAAGAGCTTCAGCCAGTAGCATCGCAAAGTTCTGAATTTATGCCAAAGGACTACCTGGATAAAAAATATACTAAGTCCTAACCTAGGTCTTGAGCTACCTGTGTTAGTTTTATAGAAGCCGTGTAGCTGTTAAAGCGTGAGAACGAAACAGACAGACCACAGACACGGGATCCTTTGCTTACGCGTGAGGATCTAGTACCTCAGCCTAGGTACAAATCAAGTCATAGTTTCTAGTGTAAGAGGTTTCAGATAGTTTCTGATGTTTAAAATTATGCCCTTTTAACATGTTAACTGTGTCTCTGTTCCCTGATCAATACAATCTGGATCTCTTCTAAGTTTGAGAGAATAGTTTTTTTATGGGCAAGCGTGCTCCATTATAGGTCTCATCATCGCTTTACATCAGCGATTGCTAAACGCAAGTATACTAGTTTTACTAGCTGTCCGGCGCAACTTAGTTATATGCGTCACATTTTCACCGTTTTCGCAACATTTTTCATTGCTGCTCCACTCCTATTGGTCGTAGCGTGATGATATATAGCCTACAGCCTTCCTCGATAAATGGGCTATATACCACTGAAAGAATTTTTCAAATCGGACCAGTACTTTCGGAGCCTATTCAATGCAAACAAACAAACATACAAACAAACAATCAAATATTTCCTCTTTATAATATTAGTTTAGATATATTTTGTGTTTAATTTTTCGGGCGAAATTTTCCCTTCTACACATTCTTAATCTTTGGCCGTAGTCCGTAGCCAAAAGGGAATGTTTACCCGAGTGTGTGTAGGTCGGGAATCGAAGCGGTGCCGGTATCGATCTGGCAACCAACATGGTGAAGTGAAACGGGGAGACGGTTCGTGTTTTATTTTGTTCCTAACAAACTTCCGAGGTTTAATAACTGCAGATATTGTTAAATTACTGCAGCTTTTAGATTTATTAAAGCGAGCAAGGCTGATTTGTATAACATTTTGCCTAGACTTTAAATGTTTAAAAGCATAGTCCAGGAAAATTAGGGGTTTCACCTCGGAATGAGAGATAGTCCTTCAGCTATAAACTTGTATAAACCTTTATTTTGACACCCAGCGCGCGCTCTGTCCTTTATCTCGAATATGGTTCAAAAAAATGTTTCAACAAAAGTTGTAGACAATTTAATCCTTTACAATATTTATGAAAATATATATAGCATAAAACCCATAGGAATCCAAATATCTCGTATGTCTAAAACTAATATTATAAAGAGGAAAGATTTCATTGTTTTTTTTTTGCATTGAATAGGCTCCGAAACTACTGGTCCGATTTGAAAAATTGTTTCAGTGTTAGATAGCCCATTTATCGAGGAAGGCTATAGGCTATATATCATCACGCTACGACCAATAGGAGTGGAGCAGCAACGAAAAACGCTGCGAAAACGGGGAAAATGTGACGCAAACGAAATTGCGCCGGACAGCTAGTTTGCAATAAATGTGTAAAAAACGATTTTTTGACATTTGACCCTGGAATATCTCTAGACTCGGACACCCTACGATAAGTAGGTTTTGAGACTGGATTTAGGGCATAAAGATTTATACAAGTTTATAGCTGACTATCTCTCATTCCGAGATGCTTGCCCTAATTTGACTAATTTTCTTGGACTAGCGGTTGTCTGCAACATAAGACTTTTAATTGGGTACCTACCTATGATTTTAGATGGCAACATATCTTCCCTAGTATAGTAGTACTAGTGTAGTTAGTACTGTGTAGTTTCCTAGTATCTTCCCTATACAACATGTCCCAAAATTCAACCATAAGCCAGCACCGCAGGATAGACCTGCCCATGACTACTCGGGGAAAAAAGAAAATTAAATATATCTCATTTTTTTTTGAAGTTATAAAATCAAAAAGAAATTCATACAAAATTGAAATTAAAAGAGGTATTCTAGTTTTTTTAAGAATTGTGGGAGATAGCATTGCTATTCAGGATGCCTATAAAAAATAACAGAAATATTTAAAAAAGTGTGG
Source organism: Cerastis rubricosa (assembly GCA_949152445.1). NCBI lineage: Eukaryota > Metazoa > Arthropoda > Insecta > Lepidoptera > Noctuidae > Cerastis > Cerastis rubricosa. Next base: position 23,217,083 of record OX424527.1, read on the forward strand.
TCATGGTAGTGAAAATAATCATAAAAGGTCTCAACTTTTTTAAGAATTTCTTCTTTTTTATAACTTAAAAAAAATGAGATATATTTTTTTTTATTTTTTTCCCCGAGTAGTCATGGTCAGGTCTATCCTCCGGTGCTGGCTTATCGTGGAATTTTGGGACATTTTGTATACTTAGCAGTTTTAATAGCCCGAGTTAAATTGGGTCCTCAACCAGTTCCAATTTGATTGAACCAAAGTATTGAACAAACAGTTTATTTTAGGGTTTGGGGTTTATTTAGAGCGTTTACGCCTTACGACATTTCATAAAATCTTTCAAGTCCTTATAATCCGAAATGAACGAACCGATTTTAATGAAACTTAATACGAATAAGCGGGATACACAGCTCTAGAAAGTTACTAGAAAACATTTTTGAAATGTCTTTAAAAAAAAGATAATTGGAATTTTCTATGTCTATAGATAATTTATGATCGGTGGAATTTAGCTGTAACACTAATTTTCGAAGATGTTTATTATCTAAAAACATAAAATGAAACATGTATCTACGCAAGTATTAAAATACTTTAATGTATAATTTAAAAACATGACGGTGCCTTTGCAAAAAGGCTTCATATGATTCACGTTGCAAACTAAACTGTTACCACAGACGAGAGAGAAGCGGTTTACAATTCTCTCTGGCGGAACGTCAAGTCGCTGCGGGTAGCCATATTGACTTGGGTAGTTGTCAAGGAAGGTGGCGCGTAACAAGACGTTGACGGATCGCCGACGTCTGTTTGCTTAATCTAATTAAATCTGGTGCCACATATCATAAGTAATTCCGATGCGGCGGGTAAGAGCCTTCAAACACAAATCTTATCACTAGAACAAAACAAGTAGTTACCAGAATATTATTATTATAAGAAGAACAGTGGTAGGGAACTAGGAGGGACTCAGAATAGATCCGCATGTTAGATGGTGGTTAATGTTGCAATACAATGCTACTTTTGCGAATATGATTACGAATCAGAATAATTATTTAATAATCAACAAATACGAATACCTAGATAATTGTTGTTATTATAAATTATTAATTTAAGAAAATAAAACACAGAATATCGAGTTGCAAAACCAGATTTGACAACTCTTAAGCCCCTTTTTTTTTTTTTAGGCTTGGAAATCATCAAATGACGTCTTCCGCTCTGGTCGGAGCGGAAGGGAGTGTGAGACTTGACTGACTAAAACCCATCCATGTTCCTTCTTAGCCCTTTGTGTTCCAGGGCCACGGTATCTCTTTCGAACAACCCGGAGCCCTGGCAGGCATCGGCCCTCTCGGATCCCTTCCGATTTGCTGACATCTCCTTGAGGCGCGCGTGGAACACGAACGCGCCGTCGGCACGGCCTGTCGTCATAAGACGGACGGACGACGGTGAGCTAGCCCATTACTCACCGTCCACAGGCCCGCAACTCTTAAGCCCTTAAATATGGATATTACTTACAACCAATGAAACTAAATGCAATAAGAACTTAATGACAAAAACAAAACATCACACCTATAACTCAGAAGGGTTAGGCAGAGGTAAACCTGCGGCAAATCTACATTTCATCTGTATACTAACTTCCTAAGTAATACGAGGCGAGCCTATTAACATCAATCGGACTCCAGGCTACTACTGAACTGAACTGAACAGCACGATAATTTATTTATGTACATACATACGCACTGTAATGCGAAACTTATTGATATATTGTGAGGATAAATACTGTTATTATACCAGTAGATAAGGTTGTTTATTTACAGAACACTGCATCGATAACTATGCTCCTATCGTTAAGAACAGAGATCTATGTTTGCTCTTAAGTGCCGAGTTAATCTTTGTGGGAAAATGAGCAAACATAGATCTCTGTTAACGTTACTTTCGTGTCGAGTTTTACGCCCGTATATACAGGGTGTAACGGAACGTTTTTTTTTTTTTTTTATGTACTAACGCTGTAACACTCAAATATTGTAAAACCAAATGATTTTCCAAGAGTAACCATGGAGTTTCTTGCCGGTTCTTCTCCATAGGAAACGACCAACCCGAACCGTGCATCTTTTGTCGACGTTTTATAAGTGCCCATATAGGCCTATGTAAAATAAAATATTTTGATTTGATTTGATTTGAAAGGGTAATACATAATTAAGGGTGTGCTACAGATCATCAAACTGAAAATGTTTCTCCATCGGACAAACATCGTAATAGCGAAAAAATTATCTGCTCTCCATACAATATTTCAATACCTATTCGACCCAAATGTATGGGGCAGCTGATATTTTTTTCGCTCTTTTTCGGTCGAGTAGTTTTTGAGTTAAATCGTAACAAACGAACAATCAAATCTTTCGTCTTTATAATATTAGTTTAGAACGACATTTGAAATTCGCGCGTGCGCGTCTAACCCGTCTGTTGTTAGTCGCGGGATGCCGCCGTTCTTTCTCATTACTATAGTATTGGTGGGTAGGCAGAGCACCCGCACGGCTCGCAACCCTGAATTTCATAAGGCTGTTGCGTTATTAAGATTATAAAAGTTAATGAGTTTTAAATATCTTTGGGAAAGTTGTTTGTTATCATGAGTACAATCACGTGTTTAAGTGTGGAGGAGCTCGTGGCTAAATAATACCAGCCACCCAGGTCGATCTTTAAGGTTAAGCCGTGCTTGCCGACCGGTTGGTCTATGGATGGGTGACCATAATTTAATATCGAGTTTCCTCCGTGCCTCGGAAAGCACGTTAAGCCGTTGGTCCCGTCTGTCATTTGTGGATCTTTGACAGTCGTTACGAGTAATCAGAAGCTAAAAGTCTGACATCCAGTCTTACCAAGGGGTATCGTATTACCCAGTTACTGGGCTGTGGAGGTAAGATAGGCTGTCGCTTCATGTAAAATACTGGTACTCAGTTGCATCCGGTTAGACTGGAAGCCTACCCCAAGATAGTTTGGGAAAAGGCTAGGCAGATGAATCACGTGTTTAAGTATCGATCACTAATTACCAGTCACCCTATATAAACATGACAAAGTGTTTAATTGCGTAAATGCAATTATTTAAGATACCATTTTTTATTATTGTGTAGCTTAGTAATTTCTTGGAATTGGAACTACAAAAGTTAGCATTCTTAGCTTTGATTTCTTTGTCGGTTCTTCGTTTCTAAAATTCTTGTCTATTACATAAGTAATTACTTAAGCTCAAGTTACTTTAACTTGACGATAGATGCCAGGGTTAGAAGGTAAGCCGAACAGTTTAGTCGACATGGTTTATCAGGTTAGTTACTGCGGCCCATCTGATCAGAAAGTTACTTAGTAAAGGGATAGTTTAAATAAAACTTACCTATTCACAAAAGCCGGTGTGTGATCCATTTGAACTCCTTAGCGATGCGAAGCGCACTAACAACACCTCCTTAGGCGAACCTTAGAATGAAATAAAGGAGTTACTAATTTTTGTTAGTCAATTGTGGTCCCTGAATGGTTAGTACAGTTCTTTCACAATAGTTTTACCTCTAATAGAAATTTTGGCAGTATTATACATAATATAGAAGGTAAAATAGCTGTAAAAAGACTGCCAACCCTTCGGGGATCACAGGATATGCGTTATTTTTATCAAAGTATGTTCAAAACGGAATGAATTGGCTGTTGTAACTCCAATCTTGCTAGATGTGGTATTAGCGACTAATCTTGAACACAAAGGGACCGTGGAGCCCCAACACAGGATAATGCCACATCACACTCCTGCCCGTTGTGACAACTAACTGCACGCTCCGGGTCTTGACTAAGGCAAACGATAGACCTCTTCAGGCCCCCTATTCACAAACGCTCGGATTCGATTCGATAAGTCGTATGCGTATCTTGTTTTGGCATTACGAAAGCAAGCGAGATAGACATACGACTTTCCGAATCGAAATCGAATCCGAGCGTATGTGACCGTAGGCAGGTCCCTCATGCTGGAAAAAAGACTCTCTCTGAGACATCGATTCGAGAAGGAGATGAAATTCTGTGTACAGTAGGTGTGTGTAGTACAGTATATCACTCACCTGAAGTGTTGTGTGACGGGAGGGGGCGCGGAGCGGGGCGCGCTCAGCGAGCCGCACCGACGCCTTCAGCCCCCGCCTGCAGATGACCAGCCGGTTACATACCACGCTAATTATTGCTCACCCTAACTGACCGGCTTTTTACCCTTTACTCAACTACGGCAAAGCCAAAAGTAAGGGTTATGATTTATGTTTAGCAGTCTATGTAATATTGCCAACTTTTTATTTTCCACCGTAACGCCCAAACTACTAAGCCGAAAAAGGTGATTTTTATGAATGAGGTGTCAAGCGATTCGTTATTAGTACTACTGTCCGGGTGATATACAAGTATGCTATATAGCCTATACTGTACAGGCTACATTGCATCTAATTAACAAAATCAACACAGCGATGTTAAGATTATGCGATGTCAACGCAAAGCTGAAACCAGTGGACGGATCGGGCCAAAATTTGGCATACAGATAGATGGCTAAGAAATGATTTTGGAAAATTCAATCCCTAAGCTGATGAATAGGGGATGAAATTCATAAATATCAGTCCCCAGGCGAAGCTGGTGCGGGTCGGCTAGTCTCTTATAACAAGAAAACGTGATTTGAAAAGTTTTATATACATAAGTATCCAAGTATAAGTATATACTGTGTCGGCCGCCGCCGCTACTTATACTTGTAACTTTTTACTTATACTTTGTAGGCCGAGAGATATTGAATATGTAATGTAGTTAATTATTATGTTAAGCAAGTCCGTCATTTCTGACATCTTACCAATTAAGTACTGTTGCGCATTAAATAACGAATTGCGCAAGTCGGGACATGCCTATATTCACTATGGCAATGTACACAATGTACATATTATGGACGTGTCTCCACTGGCTGGGTCTCAGACAGGTAATGTAAGTAGGTATTGAAGTATTTGTCTGAATCTGTCGTCCGTAGTCCTCCGTTGCCTGTGCGAAATTTATCTGGGCGGGCTTTACCGTACTTTTTAGACTCTGGAGTCTATGGGTGTGGTAGGGTTTTTCTCCCAGCCTATGATTTGTATTTTTTTTATGAGCTTACCAAATTTATTTACTTACTGTTCTTTTTACGACATTTTTAATTACACAAATAAAGAAACAGAGATTTTGGCAGCGTTGATGTCTAACAAATCGTCTTTCTCAAACTCATTCTCAATTAACTCCATCATCAAAGCATATTTATTCTTAGGAAAACTGGGAAACTGTCCAAATTCTTCATCTGTTGACAATCACGAGTTCTATCGTTAATTAACTGGCCCTTTCCATCCATCTTCCATCAGACAAACATCAACCAAGCATGTTATGTCAATGAACTATAAATAAAAAAGTTACAGAATAGGCTCACGGGCTATTTCGGATTGCAGAATGACGCACGACCTGACGGATATAAATCAGCCCTTTGATTTTACTGATGCTGTTATTTTTATTTATTTTTGTTGGCAATACAGGTTTATTTAAAATTTTAGTTATTGAAAAATAGTGTGTGGTATTATAGTTGTTGTTACTGTGACCTGTTTTTTTTTACAACTGAGTCTGTTTCGCAATCCATTAGGTATGGCATAAGGATTGCCATGCTGTGTAATTAAGGTTGCACAAGTCGACGGCACGAACTCGTTGGCGGGCGAGGGTAATATGCATCCTATTTAGTAAGTTTTTAATTTACAAAGTTTAATTTATCTAGTTTTTGTTTACTTATTTATATATTTATTTATATGTTTAGTGAAACATATGACGATTTATAGCGAAAATGAGCGCGTCAAATTTCATAAATTGAGTTTTGGCCTGTAAATATTATGGGAAAACTACTAAATGTATCTACTCAAAATAAATTATTTGAACTTTTGAATAAATTATCTATCCCTGTACGGATTCACTTTTTCCATTTTCATACTACATAAGTGATTTATTTACGCCCAAAGATGAGTTAAAATTAGTGTTGAAATACGGAACTTTCGACGCTCATAACTTCCAAACCAATATTTTTTTTCCAATTCTGCTTCCATACAGGGCTAGATAATGACAAGACCAGTTGATAGAATTTTTAGTTTTGAACCTACACCGTCAAACAGACGAGTTAACACCATACTACGTTTGTATGGAAGAATGGCCGACTTGTGTACCCTTAAGAAATGCTGTGACAACCCTAATAAATAGAAAAAAAAACAAGGCAAAATCTGTGCATCATTGCAAGATTTTTACAGATAATGGCTATGAATAACAGAGATAAACCAAATGCAATGTTTACATGAAAGTATGAGAATCAATAATCTGATTGATATTACTGATAAGATTGGACAACCTATTTTTGCAAAACAAGATGATATATCAACAATTTTTTATCATTAACACTTTCATCAACAATCACTCAACTGGTATGTTATTGTAACAAGAACAGTTGGTTATATATCCAGAAGACAACTGAAGCATAGTTTTTTTGGTTAATTTTCTAGTTAAGTATACATTACATATCTGACTAATTTAAAGGGTAATGGACAAGCAAGTTATATGGAGTCTAAAGGTATTTTTTTTAACAAATAAGATGAAATTTCTGGGAAGGAAATGTAAGAATATAAAAAATGTATTTGGTACCAGGCAGAATACAATGGAGAAGTGTTGTGTGTGTGAATCTTAAGATAAGCTGAGTCTGTACTTGAAGAAATGGAACAACAGGTATACTGGTTTACAAAATGATTTTGTTGATATTGAGAGGATTGGTCTACACTGGCTCAAGATGGAGTGGATTGGAATAGAGAAACGGTGGTCTTTGACCTGCAATGAGACCTTCAACTGAAAATAAATTAAATAACAAAAAGCACTCTTTACTCGACCCTACAATCAACAAAATCAAAAGCGCTCAGCCAATAACCTACTGTCATTGAAACAGACTGAAGTGTAAAAGAATCAAATCAAAATACTTTATTTTATATAGGCCTACATGGGCACTTATAAAATATCGACAAAAAGGTTCACGGTTTGGTTGGTTGTTTCCGAAGGAGAATAATCGGCAAGGAACTCTATTCATAATAATCATTAAATGATTGATGGTCTGTATAGTGTCGGACGTAAAGAATAGTACCATACCATATCTTCCCATGTGTGTAAGAGATTTGGCGATTTTGATTTGTGTCTAAGGGATTTGCCAGAGAATGGGCAGCAGCGTTCGCTGCGCTTTTGTAACAACTTAAATGCGATCGCCAACCTGCCTGCCAAGCGTGGCGATTGTGGCCCCCCAAAATGTCAATGTGGCAACACTTGGGAGAGGCCTATGTCCAGCAGTGGACGTCTTTTGGGCTGAAATGATGATGATTATTGATTAAAATATGGCATAATTATCTTCAGTGTGATGATAGAGAATCATTTCATCAATATCTAACAGCTATGTTAGGATCAGCTTTCAGTCTTAACGGGATGCAGCTGGATACCCATATTTTACACATGCTGGCTATCTGACAACCAAGCTCTTTTGCGATAGACACCTAGCACCTTAGACCTTCGTAAGTTTGATTGTCAGACTTTAGGGCTTCAGAGTGCCTGTAATGAGTATTAAAGATCTGTAGAGTGATGACCAGGGCCAACAGTTTAATGATGTCTGTGAGAAAATGATGAAATGAATTATTTGGTAGGTTATGGTAGTTTTTGGTGGTTTTTATAAACATAAACTTACTCATAAATACAATTTCTTTGTTTTTCCAATAATGAAATTAAATACTAAACGGCCTGTGGCCAGTGCTCAAAATTTACCTTACTTACTTTAATAAAAAAAATGAAAAGATGATGTCACAAGGACACTACAAGTCCTACAAGGGTAATATTGATTGTCACTAAAAACAGTTTTTAAGCTCACTCAATAGGTCTATTTATATTAGTTCTTGTCTTCTCCTCTCAAACACACTTGCAAACACAAAATTTATTGATATCACAATATGGAACGTCGAAAGTAGCAAAAGGGCAAACGCGATAAGATCTTGGAAACGCCGGTAGCTAATAATTTATCAATAAACTGAAGGTAGACGAAATTCCGCAGTTTCCTTTTATGTGACAGAATGAAAAACCATGCTTTCCCATATTTACACAATAATTGGGGATGGTGGCGTGTAGGGGCTAAAGAACTTACATTACTAAGATGTTATTTGTAGTAACCCATTAAAAAGTAAGAAAGTATTTCAAAGGAAACCAATTCAAACTCGTACAAACTCATCGGTCTAAAACGTTAACCATTTTCACGTTTCTCTCACATTACACTGTATATATCTTATATTTTCGGTGTGTAGATGAATTTAATTACCATTTTCGTGATTATCAATACCGGTTTCACTGTTTTTATTAAAATAACAACAAAATATCACAACAAAACTTCCTCCCACGATAGCCGTTTGCAATTTTCTAGACTAGTGATGCGATCCAAGATTGATAAATAAAACATTCAATTATAGTGGTGCCAGACTGTGAATTCGTTTTACTCTGAAATAAAATCATCTACACGGTTACTAATACTGAAAACAGTATAAAATTATGAAAAATAGCTGTCGTGTCGATTGAATTTTTATTTAATTGGAGGATTTAGTTTAATCTAAATACATTAATTGATAAAACTTTGTATTGCTTCTGGACATCACTACTGACACAGACAATAATGAGGCAACGTTTAGTTACTGCTAATAAAACTTGCTTTACTGACATCTTAACGTTTGGTTTACTTCGTCGAAGGCAACATTATTTTGAATTATTTTCCTGCAGCAGCAACATTATCATTCCACTGTCAAAAAGATAAATAATTTCGCTTTTTGCAAATGCTGTAAAAACTACATAATTTATTCCTTTTCAGGCTGTTTTCTTAACGTTTAAAGGTACATTTCACCGCACATACGTAATAAATATATATATAGTCGAAATAACGAAATAATTTCTGAAAACTGTAAGTCGTGATGTAAGAAGTTGTATTTTACATATTTTTAATACATAATTTCAATGTTTTCCCTTACAAAATCGTAGTATGATGTTAGGCAAATTATATTTTATGAAAAAGTGTAATTAAGTAATATTCTTTTGGTCATAGATGTTGAAATTAAGCGGGTTAGTGATTTGGAGGTTAGGATCAAGGGCAGCCGTAAGGAAGTACTCCGGTCCCAGTGCCACAGTTTTCAAAACTGAGAAGCTGGAGCTCTCTACAAATATACCTGATAAGAGACTAGAAGAACTCACCGAAGACAAGGATAATGGTAACGTAATTGTTGTAAATATACCAATTTTATTGTCCTGTTTTTTAAATGTGTATTAACTTACTGCTGTAACAATAGTCTACAATAGAATTTATTGTATTAAGAACTTTTTACAACACCAAAACCCTGCAAAAATATTGTGTGAGGGCAATTATGTCATTCACACAGTATTATTATTAGCATAATACATTTCATAAAGTATTGCTTTTTAAATTTTTCAGGTTTAGTTGCTGCAGCATTTGCTTCCCTTCAAGAAATAGAAACAGCCGAAGGTTCAAAGAAACCGAGTCCGAAATCAGCTAAGTTCAGTCGCCTGGCTCAGATAGACGGACAGATAGCAAAAGCTACGGACCTTAACGGCTTGCTTGTTGTCGCTGAGAACCCTGTTATATCACGAAGACATGCTTTAAAGGTCAGTTATAATACAATTTATTTTCTAAAAACAAAATAAAAACCATTTTTTATAAAATACATCAGTGATTTTGTTTATTTTTTCATAATTTAACATAACATCATGCTTGCATTACCTGAAGGGTTAAGTAGAAGTGCATCTAATGGTACACCTTCATTTATGCCAGTGATGTTTAATTAAGTTCCATGTAATAGGGGTGAGGCTATTGCCAACAAGCAGGTTGCTACTGAGATGTTCCTGATGGAAAAGTCAAATAACACACTTGCCTAACTTGAGAAATGAACCTAGGAAGATTGATTGATGTTGATCTATATATGTATAGTATTTATTACGTTTGTTGTATGTATTAGTTTAGTTTATAAAAGAAGTTGATTTAAGTTTTATAAGTACTGTTCATGCACAAAGCTGCATCCTCTTTGGAAAATATTCCTGTTAAATAAGGTTTGCTGTAGGAAAACCCAATTCTGGGTTAAGCTCGCTATTGTACATAAGCTATATATTATTTGTGTGTACATCTTTTAATTTTATGTCCAATAGTGTGTAGCAGTAGTGCTTGCAGCCACTCATCCAGCAATGTATATGTGACCGGCCAAACCCGATTTCCAGCTAAACTAGATTGTCCTAGGCTAAACTAAGACTCTAAATGAGTTAGGTTAGTTTAGTACTGTAACCATAAACGCTTGAGCCGAGCAAGCGTAGTAAGCGGTGCCACATCCAAGTTAGGCACATTAGAAATGTTTTTTTGGGTCAGTATACCCTGACACGATAAACCAGTAAACCGGTTGGGCCTGAAATCGGGTTTGGCCGGTAACATATACATTTATTACTATTTCAGTTAATTTTAAACAAAATTATGTGATACCTTCATCACAAGTTATTCTCTTCTTATTTGTGTGTTTCAAAACTTATTATATTGAAGAACAAACAAACATCGTTTTAAATTTAGGTAAAATTTAAAACGATTAAACAACGCAAAAATAAAATTATTTTCTAAAACTTTTTAGATGGTGTCAATCCTATCAGAATGGACAAACAGTAACAAAGTGAAGCTGACAGACTTTGAAAAAGACCCTCGGTTCCTGAAGCTGTGCCGCATCCTGGCCAGGTCTACCACCACCCATGCCATCGGGTCATTGACCATGGCTGAAGATCTGAGCACGGTGTTGGGCATCACTGGAGATGACGAGGCCGCTAGGCTTATCACGAATTTGACTCTGCCACAGATGATTAAAGTGAGTTCTTACTGTTTTTTTTTTTTGTTTTACAAAATTTATTCCACGATGTTGTTCATTAATTGGATCTCCAACATATGCTACACAATGACATGCATGTATATGTTACAGTTAAAACTGTTAATCGGACACAACCACTTTTGGCTGGTGTCAATCAAAATCTTTATTTAGTTATGCATTTTCTAAAAAAAATATTTTATTTGGAAATGCCTCAGTTATGATTACCTAGAATTACTACAACATGATGTTATTCAAAATGTCACAAAAAAACCTAACAACCTAATGAGTTTCTAAGTAAATGTTAGTTATTGTTAAAATAGTTTTACCGGTCTAAAGTAGGTTTTAATATGACATACATATTACAAGAATCTGAACAAATATTAGAGTCCAATTCCAATAATAGTAGGATACCAGATCACATTCACTTATAATCTGGGTGGTTTTTCCTTTTTATTTCATCTTTTTCAATGTAAAAAGAATGCCTGCAGAATTGTGGAATATTATTTATTGTAATATTTTTATGAAAGTTTTTTTAGTTATTTATTAGTACTTTAGCTACTCACACACATTCGTCTTTTTACCACCTTTATCCCAATTTATTTGAAGTCGGCGCGGCATGTCTTCTTCCATACGGATTTTCGGGTTGACGGCATGGTAGGCACAGTGGCTAAACGATTGACTGCTGCGCTGCGTCGCGGGTTCGATCCCCGCACGGAACAAATATTTATAAGGCGAAAAGATATTTGTTCCGGGTCTGCTGTAAGTGAATGTGAGTTTAAATGTTTGTAAACGCACCCACGATACAGGAGAAATTCCTAGGGTGGGGGCAACGTTTTTGAAAAAAGACAAAAATACTGCTCTTGTCATCTCATAAGACACCTCCTTTCTTGCCATAAACATTCTCGGTCTTTATTATATTCTCACAACAGTCACAGGTGTACCCTTAGAGGGAGTTGGCCGAAATCCACCAAGTAGCCCAAACCGCAGACTGAGCCATCTGCAATACCAACAAAAACGAATCCTTGGTTGAAAAGTATACTGATAGTCTGCATCATCCCATTGCTGAGCAACGGTCAATGTCGACCACTGGTCGCTGGTCTTGTTTTCTATACTTAATGTATACTAGCTGTCCCGCGCAACTTCGTCTTGCTCGATAAATGGGCTATCTAACACTGAAAGGATTCAAAATGGACCAGTAATTCCTGCGATTAGCGCGTTCAAGCTAACAAACAAACTCTTCAGCTTTATTATTAGATTAAAGAAAAGTGTTCTTTATTCCTAGGTAATGAAAGCCCTCCAACAAAAAGGTCGTCGTAGCACTCCGCTCCTTCGCGCTCTCTCACACAATATCACCAACCAGGCTGAGGTCATCGACCTCAAGAAGTCAGCTGATCTCCTGTATTCTATGGCCTCACTCAACTTCCCAGATCCTGTGCTATTAGATAGGATATGCAAGTAAGTGAAATAGATACAATAGGGTATAATACTGGGTAAAGAAAACGAAATTCTATTTTGTCTGTCAGACGGGCAATACAAAAATATTAGACACGTATTTTTTGTTTTATCAAAATATCAAAAAATTACTTAGTTAAAACTCATTAAAGTTGGAGAGTGGGGGCTCACTACGTCACAAGTAGGTATAAAAATTACCTACAAGTGACGTCATGTGCCATTTCGACTCAATATATCTCCGAAATTTTATGACCACGTGAAAAAATAAAAAATACGTGTCCAATACTTTTCAATAATCTACCCGACAGATAAAGAAAAAAAAATAGTGATCATCCCCTATTCTTTTACCTTTGAAAGCTACCTTATAGCAATGAAGATTAAAGATCACCGTGATTCAAAATTGTTGGTCTAATAACTATGAACAAATTGTATGAACATTACAGAATTTCATTGGCAAACCAAAAGCTAGGTTGGTGTTGTCTAAATAATTTGATCATAGTTTAATTTGCTTTTCCTTACCATAGGGGAGCTGAGGGAAAGAAACTCATAAGCAATTGGTTTCCTTACTCCAATACTAACCAAAGAGATCTTTCGCGCTATACACGGTACTTACATGGTTTCATTCAAATGTCAATTATTTGCTTGGATAACTAGAACGCGTGGTCTTGTTGGCAGAGGGTGCCCCCTCTGTCGGCGCGACCACGCGTTTATGTTCGCTAAACAAAATGAAGGTGACGATCTGTTCCTCAGATGATCGCGGTCTTAGGCCCGGACTCCACCGAAGTGGAGACTAGCAGACCAGCGAGGAGACGTACGTGATTGCACCAATCACATTCGTTGAATTCCAAATCGCGTGTCTCGTCTCTTCTGTGATTGGTTGAATGTTGCACGTCTCCGCGCCGCTCCGCTCGTCTCCGTTTAGTGGACACGAGCGGAATCCGGGGCTTATGATGCGTTGAACACTGATATTTCTATCATATTCTATCAGCAGATTTACTTGGCTTTTAAACAAAATTCAAAGCCAAAACACGACATTACAAAAATACATGCTAAAACCTCTTTTCCAGCGACGTAATAGAATGCCTACCATCAAACGAAGACAAGTCTGCCGTCGTGAACTCCATCACGGTCTCCCTCGGGCTCCTGAAGTACCGTCACGAGCCGGTGCTGACCGCGATCGCTGATTGGTTGGAGCAGCACATACAGCAGTGCCGCGCTACTGATATCGCGTCTGCGGTCGTCACGTTGGCTACCGTTGACTGTTTGCCGCCTTCGAGTTCTGGGGTTGCTTTGATTCAAGTAAGTTTCTTATAATACCTAGCTAATGCCCACGCCTTCGTGTTTTGTTCGGCAATTGCCCCCGGTATAAAAAATATAATTCCCGGTAGTACGGGATCGTACTAGATAAAAAGTATCATATGTGTTAACCCAGGTTATAAGCTACCCGTGTTCCAAATTTCATCTATATCCGATCAGTAGTTTTTGCGTGAAAGAGTACCAAACATCCATCCAACCATCCTCACTTTCGCTTTTATAACATTAGTGTGATATAGTATTAATTACGCTAGCTATGAAATGTTCATTGGGAATATAGCGTTATTGTCGTCTATCTAGCTATCGGTAAAGGTGATGTGTTTGAAATCCAGTTGAAACATTTGGTATATGCACATCATTCATCATCATTTCAGCCCAAAAGACGTCCACTGCTGGACATAGGCCTCCCCCAAGTGTCGCCACATTGACATTTTGGGGGGTTTTGCCATAATCGCCACGCTTGGCAGGCGGGTTGGCGATCGCAGTACGGTTGTTACAAAAGCACAGAGAATGCTGCTGCCCATTCTCTGGTAAATCCCTAAGTCGCCTCTTACGACACCCACGGGAAGATACACCACCATACAGTACCATACAGAACATATACGGTATATGCACGTATCTCAGTAAAGGATTGCTAGCAGCGGAGTCATCAGCATCTTCCTGCACTTGTCCCACGTTTTTTTCTTCCATTCTAGTCTGGCAAACGTCACGCTATCAGTTACTCCTTTTTCTTTCATATCGTTACTCACATATTCCATCCATCATTTCCTTGGTCTTCTCCCTGACTCCATCCATCAACATTTATATTCATCACTCTTTTAGTCACATGTGTTCCATCCCTCCTCATCAAATGCCGACTACGAACTACAAATTGGCAAACCATTGATCATCGTCAAATCACCCAAAAGACATCCACGTCTTGACATAGGCCTTCCTCAAATGCATGCAGCGTATTTGGTCTGCCTCCACCATGACATTGATCTACCTTGTGGGCCTCCTACTTTCCCACAAAAGTGGCTAACGTTTTCGTAACGTGATTGTACATCCTGACTCAAAATTGTCCATAGTTCTCTTAATAATCAAATGAATTGTCACGCCCACAGACGGCTCTATCCCTCAAGGAGGAAGAGATGACCAAGTCCTCATCCTGGCTGGACCTGGTGTTCTCTCTGCTGACCCTGAACAAGGCTACTAAGCAACATCTGGAGTCCACGCTACAGCCTGAGTTTATTGACAAGTTGCTGTCGGCTGGCGGTAAGCATGTATTTATATGAAATTACGTTCTGAAAGTCTTTGTGGAACATACTTAAAAGAAGACTGCTGTGCAACCTATTGATTTATTGGAGTATGGGGTATCATGCTACCTAGTGAGTTGTGGAGGTCAGGTATTTAATCAGTCGCTTCATGTAAAATACTAGTATTCAGCTGTATCCGGTTCAGACTGGAAACTGACCCTAAAATAATTGCCACAACCGACTGATTTTCAGAAGCCAGGTGGTCGGACTTTCTGGCTTCTTTTTAGCTTCAGCTGGGAACAACAGCTCCGAGATCCGTCCTGCTCTGGATATGAGCGTCGTTTAACCTTAAAAATCCATCCTTGCTACTGTAATTTAGTCAGGACTCTTTCGGCAGAATCTCACACACCGACACGCCCGCGCCCTTACCATTTTGCTTCTTTCAGAAATCCCAATCCCTAGCCGACGTAAGCTGATGATGATAGACGCATACCTAAACCTCACGAGCCCGGGCTCCGCGCGCCTGCCCGAGGACATATCAGTGGGAGTCCCCGTGGTGTACGCTAAGGAGAAGTCTTTCTACGTCCAGAGCATCATGGACACCTTCAAGAGTCTAGTGTCCGCTGAAACGTTCCTGAAGAGGGACTGTAATTCGGGCATGGGGTTCTTGTATGGTAAGTGACTTATGTTTGAAATTTTGGCCTAGATATACCAGTTCTAGTTTGAAATAACTGATATTCTGTTAAAGAATCATCATACTCAACATTATAACAGGTCTTTTAATAGAAATAAATATTTGTACTTTAGCTTGAAAATTCTTCACACAGAAATCGGGCGACGGTCGGGAGCCGGACGGGCGCGACTCTCGCTCGTCACCTGACCTTCACTCAACCCGCCCTAGACCCGCGCAAGAACCGCGCCCGACCCGCGCCCGACCCGCGCCCGACCCGCGCCCGTCCCGCGCCCGACCCGCGCACGCTCTCTGTGTGATGTCGTTCATATAAGTACATGAATTACAACCGTCGTACTCTCGCGCCCGTCCGCACCCGCTACCTATGTGCGTTGCGTTTAAATGTTTCTAAAGAGGAAGGTTTACAAAATACCCTTGTAACAACAGTGATACATAAAATTTTATCAGCCGCGTCTCGGGCAGTCGGTTAATTTTCACACTTTGATGAGCTATGCTCATATACTTAGGGCGTGAATATTGTGTTATTTGTATAAGTTGCTTATAATTATAAGAGGAGTAAATGACCGCGACGGCTGACACCGAAGAATGAAAGATAAAAATGTGCCAAGTAATAATTATGGTCAACGGCAATGTTATAGTGACTTGTTTATAATTTTACAGATGCTGAATTTGCAGTAGACGCCAAATGTCATCCTGTACCTTTAGAGAAAGCTAAAAACGACAAAAGGTAAATTTATAATTTCTTGCATAAATTATGATGTAGGTCCTAAGTTCGATTCAGAGGCTGGGCAAAGTGTTGTTGTGTTCTTACATCAGGCATTTTTTTTCACAAAGTCACATACACAAACAGCCAGACCCGGAACAACTATCTGTAGGTCATACAAATATTTGTTCGGTGCGGGGATCGAACCCGCGACACGCAGCGCAGCAGTCGATCGCTCAGCCACTGCGCCAACCGTACCGTTGTTCATTTCTCAGTAGCAGCCACGGAGTCTGAATTTGTGGGTTAATGGCAATATACTCGCCCTCCTTTTACGTGGGACTTGAACATAACTGACAAAATATACTAGGTATAACTCTGCCTAACCTTTCTGAGAATCATCATCATCATCATTTCAGCCCAAAAGACGTCCACTGCTGGACATAGGCCTCTCCCAAGTGTCGCATTGACATTTTGGGGGGTTTTGCCATAATCGCCACGCTTGGCAGGCGGGTTGGCGATCGCAGTACGGTTGTTACAAAAAGCACAGAGAACGCTGCTGCCCATTCTCTGGCAAGTCCCTTATTCGCCTCTTACGACACCCACGGGAAGATATGGGATGGTGCTATTCTTTACGTCCGACACCATACAGAGCAAACCTAGTAAGGACCTAATGTATGAGTAAATTCTAATCTCCTATTGTGCTTCCTCCAGCGTGTACCGGATAGCGGTGCTAGGTCTGGACTACCACGACATGACCCGCAAGTCCGCCGTGCCGCTCGGCATCAACCAGCTGGAGACCAGGCTACTCACACTTAAGGTCACTTGTACTTTTTATTCATCATCATCTGCCTAGCCGCTTCCCAAACTATCTTGGGGTCGGCTTCCAGTTTTACCGGATGCAGCTGAGTACCAGTATTTTTCATGAAGCGACTGCCTATCTGACTTCCACAACCCTGTAACTGGGTAATACGATACCCCTTAGTAAGACTGGATGTTAGACTTTCGGCTTCTGACTACTCGTAACGACTGCCAAAGATCAAATGACAGCCGGGACCAACGGCTTAACGTGCTTTCCGAGGCACGGAGGAAACTCGATATGTAATTATGGTCACCCATCCACAGACCAACCTCGGCAAGCACGGCTTAACCTTAAAGATCGACCTGTGCGGCTGTTATTATTTAGCCACGAGCTCCTCTTTTTATATTAAATATTTATTTAAAGACACGATTTCTTACTAAAAATCTTCCATGTCTACATTGCAGGGCTTCAAAGTACTCCATATTCCATACACAGAGTTCAATCCCAAAGACAAGCTAGTTTCCAGAGTGCAGTACATTGAGAAGAGGTTGAAGGAAATAGTCAGCAGTCAGGAGCAGGCGTAGAAGTTCTTATGTAGATATGTACTATAATGTATTGATTAATGTATGTATGTTCGTTAACTGGGCAGAAAGGTGAGGTCCCAGACAAGGTGACGATAATAGAGAATTCAGATATTTGCCTCCGTAAAGCTTATGTCAATTTAACACTAGGTACGGGATATTTACCATGTTTACTATTTATTTTGAGTTCTTGATATTTCGACGGTGTTTTTCCCGTTTCTGGTGTTATTGGTTATGTCTAGACCATGTCAGTTTAAACACTTATACAAGCTGTTGTTTTGCATCCTCGTCAATATCAAGGAGGTAACTATGCTAATGATTCTCGACCCGAATCAATAATAAAATGGGTATGTAATTTATTTTATTTATTGACAGAAAGTGTGAACCACCGGTGTTTTAAACGCGGCCCGTCTGATCCTCGCACTATAACCACGCTTTCACACATACAAACAATCGCAAACGTAAACGTTTGCGTAAACGTAAACGCAGATTTTTTTGTTGCTAAAGTTTGTCAGTATTTCAGAAAAACCCTCTCAACTTGGTTTAGGGAATAAGAAATTATCGAAAACAAGACAAGACAAAACAAGACAAACTTTAGCAACAAAAAAATCTGCGTTTATTAATAATTAACTAGGTACCATTTAATTTGATTATTTATGTCTTCTGTGACAACCTCCTGAATTTTGACGAGGATGCAAAACAACACCTTGTATGTATGTAAATTTAGTTGAAAATCCTTGTAGCGATACTAAACGCTTCGAAAGTCTTTGGCTCTTGTCTAAGCACTCTCGCGGCAAGCGCAGTCATGAAACGTGCGAGTAGGACGAATAGACGGTGTATGTTTAGAACAGTCTCTTGTTATCTCCCTCCCACATTTTGTGACCGCCGCTGCTACAGACGTTGGCGAATGCTGTAGTTATCTTTCTATGTGACGTCAGTTTGTGAGATATAGATGGCACAATACAGGACAAATAGGACCATCTTTTTTTGACGACATTACGGTCTCAGAAAGATGAAAAATACGTAGGTATTATAAAATATATGTATTTATAAAACGACTTCAGCAGAAAAAGTTGGGACAGGACTGTTATCCAAATGTTGGAACAAAACTTGTTTAATATTGTTTTGTATTATTTTATTAAAAAAAAAATTGTGCGTGGAGTCCTTCTGCGCGGAAGAAGTGAAACATAACGCAACAGTGCTTTCATACCCCCTCCATGGTAGCGTTAAACGTATAACGCAACCTTTGTTGGAAGTCGCATAAGAAGTTTCACTTCAAAAAGATGGGTCCTACGAAATTTTTCAGTGGAAGCTGACTGGCATTGTTCCACTCTTTCGCCTTTGATTTTCTGCAGTTGCGGCGCGCGACCGAACCGGAATATAGATTATTACACTTAAACAAACATACAATGTTCAGGCAAATGGTGCTCTAAACGTTTGTTGAGATATGAGCACTTATGCTCCAAATATCTCGACAAAGAAGCACTGTGGGGTGCTATATCTTGTTTTTACCTTTTGATGGCTCTATAACTCTAATTACATCCACCGTCTAAAGTACCTGAATAGTTTTCTAACGTACCTGCCACACGATAATATTGAAGCCAATATTTTATTCTGTTACTATATTTTTAGGGTTCCGTACCCAAAGGGTCAAACGGGACCCTATTACTGAGACTTCGCTGTCCGTCCGTCCGTCTGTCACCAGGCTGTATCTCATGAACCGTGATAGTTAGCCAGTTGAAATGTCTACAGATTATGTATCTCTGTTGATGCTATAACAACAAATACTAAAAACAGAATAAAATAAATATTTAAGGGGGGTTCCCATGCAAACAAGTGGTTTTTTGATCGTTTTTATAAATAATGGTACAGAACCCTTCGTGCGCGAGTCCGACTCGCACTTGGCCGGTTTTTTAATATTGACATGGTCTTGTCATTAAAAGATTCAATATTAATCCCTATTCTGTTATTTATTTTGATATAAAAGAAGATAGCAATAGATTTAAAGCGTTTCGTCATCGAATAGAAAAATATTTGACGTTTTTTTTATAATAAACTGCGATGGATATTATTTTCACATTTTGTAAATCATTTAAAGTGTCTAGTTACCAAACATACTTGTTAGAAACATACTGTATTAATGTAATTTATTAGTTAAATTGATGCCTGGGTATACATGGAACCGTTCGTCCAATATTGGTCACCAACATGCCAACACGATGGCTCTAGTTCCTGTACTTATTTTCTTGTTGAAACTATG
Organism: Cerastis rubricosa; assembly: GCA_949152445.1. NCBI lineage: Eukaryota > Metazoa > Arthropoda > Insecta > Lepidoptera > Noctuidae > Cerastis > Cerastis rubricosa. Next base: position 23,237,025 of record OX424527.1, read on the forward strand.
TAATAGAGTATTGGACGTAATTATATTGGACTACCAATGTTTGGAGAGGAATTTTATGATTTTTGTGTACAAATATTATTTTTACAAAGATTTGAATCGTTAGATTCACTGGACTGTCAAAAGAAGGTCACGTTACTCACAATTTAAATGCTATTGTCTTGCTCGCTCTTACTGAAAATCGTTACTATCGTTCCAGGCGGTACGTTTTAGATCCCTCTACTCAATATGAATACTTTTGTGTGACCTACGTACGGTGAGGGGACAACTAACGATTTAAATTCTTTGGGTTGTTATATATTTTTTTAATCTGAGGGCTGATTTTTTAATAGCCAGATTTACTTTATCTGAAGAATAAACTTTTATCTGATGAAGAAAAATAGGAAGTTTGTAATGTTTATTCCTGAGATAAGTAATGTATGACTATCGAAAAATCAATCCTAAATTATTTTCAAGGCTCCTGTGATTTACATAGCAGTTGCATGTCCATTTGGAATCACAGATGTTTTTAATTTCGCAGAGAATACAGTTCTACAAAGATCAGTTGGCGGTTGAATGACTTTCATAGAGTGATGTCTTAAATGTTTACCAACGACGCCGCTATGTTTCATGAAATTCGATTGAAAAGAAAAAACAAGATGGCGGAGTTAGTTCCTATTTTGGCCACGCGTCAAAAGATACACAGAGCAGCGAGAAATACCTTTAAAAGGTACTTGTAGATGGTGCGATCATAGCTAGGTCTCAATCTGACCAATGAAGTCAAGCTATTTTGAAATATAAAAAATGACATTACCAGTTTTTCAACCTATGACGATGCTCGGAACTAGCTATGCTAGCGCCATTAGATTCAGTTGCCATCCCCTTTGGAACACGTTGACAATGTATGACTGTGTGAGTGAGATTGTAGATACGGCTGTTAATATTATTTAAATAAAACATTTAAAATTATTTAAAGCTTATTTATTTTATCATTATATCACATTTCCCTGTCGTAAGGGTGCGAACAGATCGACTTCTTTATGAAAAAAAACTGAGTTTCAGGTGGGTTTGCGCAAGAGCAAAAGTTCCGTCAAATACATATTCTTCAAATTTCGTGGAGCGTATCCTCTTAATTCTAAATCTCAGGAACACAACTCAATGTATAACACCAACGTTCAAATAAGGATATCTATTTTTATTTTTAGCGGTCAATCAACAATCAACTTAAAAACACACAGCTAAAGTAGAATTTTCAGTGGCAATACGAATACATTATAAAATAATATTGTGTTTTCGAGTTAGTACTTACGAAGTCGGTATGATAGCACCATAGATGTAGATATACCTAGATACCGCAAGAGTGCCTTCGCATGCTCGGTTTAAGCATTTTATGTTTAACGTAGCTACTGTCGTAGCAAGCTAATTTGCTTGAAACAATAACGTTACAACAAAAAAACTTAATTCTAGACATTTAAAGGACAAGAACATAGTCTTTTTTGTCTATTCACTTGTTTTTAAAGTAACTAAATATTGCTTATGACGTCATAGCTAATAGTAAAAAAATTACACGTTTGCTTTTCATACGGATCATGATACTTGCGATATCTAGGTATATCCATATCTTTGGTTAACACCCTTGAAACACTTCTAATCAATATATTTTGTGAAAAAAACCGTCTAAACAAAAATCAACATTGCCTTAAAACAAAGCTAACCAACCCTAAAGTAAAGTCTAGAATAAATAACCCGAGATGCGCGCCCTTGTCCGCTTTCATGCACTCGGGGTAGTGGTTAATTTTAAACTTTATGACCGCCTTTTCAAGGTCGATATCCGTTTGGCAGAAACAACCGCGTTAGTCCTTTATCAGATATCCATTATGTGAAATTAACTGATTGAGTGCGAAACGAATCTGTAACAATAATATGATTTTATAAAGCTACCAACTCCTTTGGCGATGTCCGGGCTCATCTGAGACATCGTCACCACTCGCGAGGGCCGTGCAATGCGACAGCGATAGACTCCCCGATCTATCGCCCGCTTGGCACCTCCTAAACCTAACGGCTCAGGCGCAAAATGTCGCTTTCGCAAAATGTCTACTTTTAGTAAAATATCTCTTTCTCAAAATGTCGTTTTCTCAAAATGCCTCTATCGCAAAATGTCGCTTTCGCAAAATGTCGCGATAGTAACTTAGACAAAAAATTTGCGGTTAGTGGGTCGTCTTAAGGGTGGATTTGTAGGAGTTGGAGTATATGCTTAGGGGCACTATGACAAGCAAAGAAAAAAAAAACGGGAATTTGAAAAAAATTGCAGCTTCGGGTTAACCTTGACCATAGAAACCATTTAGGTTCTGAGAAGTATGGACCCGCGACATTTTGCGAAAGAGGCATTTTGAGAAAACGACATTTTGAGAAAGACTCATTCTGCGAAAGCGACATTATGAGAAAGAGATATATTACTAAAAGTAGACATTTTGCGAAAGAGACATTTTGCGAAAGCGACATTTTGCGCCTGAGCCAACCTAACCTAACCTTTGTTTGTTTAGTTGAAGGCGCTAATCTCAAGAACTACTGAAAAATTATTTTAGTGTTGGATAGCCACCGTTTATAAAGTCCAAAACTTACGATCCGAAATTCCTGAAGAACTCCGCGAAAGCTTTGATGACATCGCTGAAGAATATGGCTATTTGTGGTACATGGACCTTGGGCACCCCGGGAGTGAAGACCCTGTGGTTCCTCAGCTTCTGCAGACTCCTGAAGTTGTGGCGGCCTACGCCCACCTTACCGAATAGACGGTACTGGAACATGACGGTTGAAGGAATGAAGAAGAATTTTAGATTTTTCATAATAGCAAGGGTTATAGAACTAACTTTTAGTTCTGATCCGACTTAAGGCGCATCGTATTGACTTTATAATGCGCTGATCGTCACTCGTAGCTAACTTCCGAGCCCCCATAAAGTTTGAACAGATCTATCAAAATCGAAATACTTATTTAATTTTACATAGGCCTACATGGTTTATTCCCGGTCGTCCCCACCTCGTCGTCCCCACTGGGTAAGAATGGGAAAAACAAGTTTCGTTCTACCCCGGTGGTGACGATTGGAACTTTTTATTTTCTACTCGTTCCGCTATAGACCCATTTTATATTCGCCAATCGTCACCACCGGGGTAGAACGAAACTTTTTTTTCCCATTCGTACCCAGTGGGGACGACTGGGAATAAACCGCCTACATGGGCACTTATAAAACGTCGACAAAAGGTGCTCGGTTCGGGTTGGTCGTTTCCTATGGAGAAGAACCGGCAAGAAACTCCATGGTTACTCTATGAATGTTATGCGTTAGTACTTAAGTATGGGAGAACATCGTAGGTCCGAAAGTAAGTCGTTGATTAACGACCGGTACTAAGGACCTTTGTGCTGTGACAAACCTTTCTGTATAGTTATTTTGTTGTAGGCGGAACTAACACCACTTGACTGCCTCGTTCTTTAGTCTAGTGGTCGCAAGCGTGACTGCTGAGCATGACGTCCTGGGTTCGATTCCCGGCTCGGATTTTTTTTTGAGTTTTTCCTTCAGGAATTTCTCAGTAGCCGCTACGGAGTCTGGATTTGTGCTCGGTTGATGGCAATAGGCTCGCCCCTTGTTACATGGGACTTAAAAATAACTGGTGAAATGTTGGTGTAATATTAGGTACACCTCTGCCTAAGGGTGTTACCACACCAATCGATCGATCTTCGATTGATGCCATCGATCGAGTGTAGAATGGATTAGTCGACGTCGATAGATAGTTTCTATTAAACTATCGTTCGATTGACGATCGACGATATGGTAACACCCTAACCCTTCGGGGATTACAGCAGTGATGTTATGTTATGTCTCACCTGTGCATCCGTCAAATAGATGGGTGTCGTGAAGATGATCCAGACGACAGCTTCGTTGCATTCCGGAGACGTGAGGGACCCGGAGTACGTGTAGTACATCTCTGTGTTTGAACTCATCAGCTTTCTGGGATACACGGAGAAGGTTTGCAATTGATTAAGTACCTACTTAGATCTCTAGAGGGAAGTGAGTTTGTAAAATGTGAGGACCGACCGACCTGTTATGAAGAGAATAGAGATTAGTAATACTGCTAATTCGTAGTCGGTTCGGTAATATTTTATTATAGGGCGTAGGGAGGAGTGACCACTGCAGCTGTCGCAAGACACGTTTTTAGCGGCCCTCAAATTTTGCATAATCGTTTTTTTTTTGACAATAAACATAAGCGACAACAAGATTGTTGAACTAGGACTAGATTACATGGCAAAGTAGTATAAGATAAAGCACAGGCAAATAGTTTCTTAATCTAGTTAGTGGTTGCCGTACTGGTCTCCTAGATAGGTTACAAAATAACCTGTGTTTATTTGATCCCCGTCATAAATGGTTGACTTATGACAGCACACGTGTAAACTATGTTGGTATAAGTATAGTTAATCATTCGCAAGCAACAACATGAGAGACAAATTAGGCTTTTAAACAAAATCAAAAATATAAAATCCAAAAACAACTACGTCAACCTACTTGAAGTGCGTGTACTAGTCGCAGTCGCAATACGCGTGTTTCTTGAGCATGCAGCTTACCGCCAAAAGTGGAACCAATATATTGGGAGCTTAAATTAACAGCGATAGCCTAGTGGTGTGATTGTTGGACTGGTCATAGGACTCGACTTGACCTCTGATTTTTCGTATTCATGTGCGTATTGTAGAATTATTACTTGTATCAATGAAGGAAAACATCGTGAGGCAACCAGCATGCCTGAGAGATATTTCTCGACGGTATGAAAAGCCAAGTCAGAGATCAATGGGCAGCCACGCGATAAAGAAGAAAACCGCAAAAAGAGAATAAACTTACAACTATTTTCTATTTCTAAACTGTAGGTAGGTACCTAATCCAAGCAACAATTCCCCTTCCCAGGTGGAACACTAGCTGGATGTGTGATTAGTCGTTCTTCCTAGATTTCCCAATAATTGCCCAATTAGGTGCCTTAACAAGATAATGTGCACAGGAAGAGCATTATCAACTTGCCAAATATTGAGGCCAATCGTCCTTAATTCGTTCCTAATTTAGATCAATTTACTATCTTAACTTTTCACGTAAATTACTTACGTGCTTGTTACAAAAACTTGTTGATTATCTCTGGTGGTTTAAAACTCAAGCAGTTACCAATTAGTGAAAAGTACTTATTGAAACTGGTTGAGAGAAAAATATTAGCATGAAAGTTACCAAGCAGGTGATTCATCATCAGCCTATAATGTTCTCATTGCTGGAACAGGCCTCCTCTCAATGAGAGGGAGTGGGCTGTATTCCACCACGCGTGCCCAGTGCGGGTTGGTAAATATCACATGTCCTAGAATTTTTAGTTCTAGAGCATGCCGGTTTCCTCACGATGTTTTGCTTCACCGTTTTTGACGGCAGCGGTGATGAACACAAATACACAAACTAATGCGCCTGCCTGGGTTCGAACCCACGGCTTTCTGCTCGTAAGTCGGGGCTGCCACCACTGGGCTACCGCTGCTCTCTACATCAGGTGATTATTTAAAAGAAAACGCTGTAGGGTACCCTAATCTTTATTTATTTTACATGATATTTGTGTAGCGATACATAGAAGGCACCTACTACCTAAATTTCAACTGTGTGGTGCCAATAGTGTCGGAGTTAAAAATCTGTGACATACGGACGAACAGACAGACAGCCGGAAAGGACGAATCTATAAGGATTCCGTTATGTTGGTCATTCTAGAGCTCCTTGGGTTAAGTGGAAGAGGAAACCTATGCCAGTACAACACTGAAACATTATCATCTGGCTAGCCCGCTACCAAGTAGGGCTAGGGTCGGTTTTCAGTCTAACCGGATGCAGCTGAATGTAACTAATTAACATTGAGCGACTCTAGGCAGTCGCTCAAACACCCATGCCGTCAGCAATAATCTACGAATAGACCAGACCAGTCCGGACCTTAGTTCTGCAACTGCTTCAACTTTGGCTTTGATTGGCTGGATAACCCCCACCAGAAGTAGTAATGGTATCATCATCATCAGCCTATAATGTTCCCACACACAGGACACAGGCCTTCTCTCTATGAGCGGGAGTGGGCTGTAATACACCATGCAGACCCAGTGCGGGTTGGTAGATGTCACATGTCTTCGAATTTTAGTTCTAAGACATACCGGTTTTGTTACGATGTTTTCCTTCACCGTTTTTGAGGGTAGCGGTGATGAAATAAATTACACAAAGTAATGCGCCTGCCTGGGTTCGAACCCACGGCTTACTGCTCGTAAGTCGGGGCTGCCATCACTGTGCCACCGCTGCTCTCAATGGCAGTAATGGCATACTCACGTCATATCGAGGATGACTCCGCTGACTCGGTCTCCGGTGTTCAAGAGTTTGGGGATGTACTGCATGAACTCCGACGCTTCTTCCTGGTCGTCGTCGAGCTCGGCTTGTACCTGTAGCACACAAGAGCCACCTTAAGCGTCAATGAAATATTACTTATATTTTGGCTTATCCCCGCTAAGGTCCGATTCCGGCCAGCTAAGGTTGGCCACCTTAGCCATGGTCGAAATCGGTCAGGAATATTATTGCAGTTACTCTGCGCCCTCCGGCTCGCAGTCACTACTCTCATGTTTTAAATTTTAGCAACACCTATATCAGCAGTGGTTTGCTATAGGCTGATGATGATGATTTAAGTAGGTACCTTCCTCTCATATCTTCGAAAAGGAACAGTCGGCAGAAAGAGTAAAGGTCGAATCGAACCTAGGATCCCATCCTCGGCAGACGCGCTTAGTGTTCTTAAATGTAGCTAAGGCACAAACCGCTAGAATTAGTCAATTGACCAGATGTTTGTTCAACACACTAACATTTAGTCAAAGTCTAAACAGCTCGGTACAAACGGACGAGAAGACATTGCGTTTTATAATCACGGAATCAGTGCCGGTTTTAGCAATACCAGCGCCCTGGGCGAGATTTCTACGGCGCCCCCTAAATGCAATTCAAACCCATACGAAAAAAGGCAACGGATTAATTGAAATGAAACTAACGTATTTAGTGATTAGATGATAAGATGGCACTTTGATCAAGTCAATAGAGCACTAGACTAGACTCAATAACTGTTTCTAATTCACTTTACAAGGACCCTGGGGGGTTCCCATACATTACTATTGTGTTTTTACCCTAGCACATTCTCTTCCTGCTAAGTCCTACAATCTTTTCTTAAATGTTGCCCCACACTCAGAATTTCTCCTATATCGTAGGTGTGTTTACAAACATTTAAACTCACATACACAAACAGCCAGAACAGGAACAACTACCTGTAAGCCATATAAATATTTGTTCCGTGCGGGAATCGATACCACGACACGCAGCGCAGCAGCCGATCGCTGAACCACTGCGCCAACCGTGCCGTCTTATGTGGCAATAATTAAAATGGTTTAGTCATTAGTCTGGGGTTCGGTGGCGTGGCTGCTGCATATCATATGAGCTCATGAGTTCTATTCACAGTTCGGATAAATGACATTCAGTTGTTGGAAGGTCTGTAAGAAGTTGTATCCTTAACCCGTATGAAATAAAGATCCCTGCACGCGTAGCATGACCGCCGTAGAAACGGGCTATGTCGACGGAAGAATCGATCGACACTTTGTCATTGTCTATCTGTCATTACATCGATTCTTCCGTAGACAAAACTCGTTTCTACAGTAGTCATGCTACGGGTGCTGGACGAAAACTATATAGGTAGGTACTAGCTGTCCCGCGCAACTTTGTCTGCGTCACATTTTTCCCTGCGACTATAAATTGAGATGTAAGCTATCCTATCTTTCAAGTTGGATCAAACTGCACACGGTGTGCAAATTTGATTAAAATCGGTTAAGTAGTTTAGGAGTCCATCCCGGACAAACAACGTGACGCGTAATTTATATATATATATATATAGATGTAAAACTGTATATGCACAAGGAGGTAACAATTCCAGATAATTAAAGAAAAAACACAGTTTCAAAAAGAAATTGTAACTTTACTCAATTCATTCGACGATAAACCTCCGAAGAACGTGTCAAGGGCACAAGGCCACACTTTATGCAATCGTTAGCAACAATATTTATTATTGTTTTAGTAATTTCTTATATTCTTGCACTGTTACTGAAATGTGCATGATAAAGCCTTAATGAAAATAAGCTGATTGGTATTTTGCGTATGTTTTATCGCTGACTTCGCAAATTGGAACTTATTAATTAAGTAAATGAGTGACTTAGATAAATTATGTGTTATGCAGGGTCAACAAACTTATGAGGGCTTTGAACTGAAGGCTGGGTCCACTCTGAGGGTCATAAAAAGTGACGATAATGAAGGGAAGTTGCTGAGTAGGTTTATTACAAGATATAAGAGCCACCCCTAATCATCCGATGGTTTTCGAGAACCCCATCTGAATCAATGATTTTACTTTACATTCGCCCTACCGCGTAATATAACCTACTCCTTACACGTTATTTTATTTCTGACAATGATATCTGTAGTCCATCAACAACCATAACTTCATAAAAATAAAGATCACTATATTTTTAATATCCTACTTGTCGGTGATACGATTTTGACAGTGATACCTACTAGTCAAAGTGTAGTCATGGTTTCTGTTTCGTTCACCAATTAAATTTGGGTAGTTCTGTCTCGTTTACTCATTCTGTAAATCATATAGCTATCATTCCAAGTGGGATGTGTGAGCTCACTCTTTCCACAAATTCTTTTCTGAGGGCACATCTTAAGTTATAAATCTTTGGTAATCATAACTAATATTATAAATACGAAAGTAAGTTTGTTTGTTAGTTACCTCTACACGCATATACAACTGAACCGATCATCCTACAATTTTGCATATACGTTGTCAGGTGTACAGAAACGGGCATAGGGTTTACCTTTCACCCCGAAAAAAAGTAAAGTTCCCGAGGAAAACACCAAAAACTTTTTGTGATAATAGATGGCGCCACGTGTCCCAGACGGTTATTGTCAAATTCTAAATTTACGTGGGCAAAAGCTAGTATTTAATACGGATGACAAAACTTACATTTCCAAACACCGACACGATAGCCAGTCCATCTCTCTTGCCCAAAGCGTCCATCACCTTCAGATCAGTCCTCACATGGACGAAATGTAACTCCATTGGGTATCTGAAATGTGTATTGCTTTTTAATGGAAACATAGACATCCAAAAAAGGTGGTTTCTATAAGTATTATAGCAGTTTTCTCCTGTCTGATTTCCGGCTATCACGAACGTCAACATGACATCGTCTCGGGTGATCTCACCATGGCTAGGGTTTATATTATGGGATCTCAATGTGAGCTTCATCCAAGGTTAAGATCATCTAAGGCGACGGAAATTGGTGTAGGCAGAAGTTTGAGTCGTTAGTACAATAACAGGCACAGATAATGTAGCGATCAGTACTATGCACTGAAAAACACACTATTGTAGAAATCTCATTCTAAGGGTCAAGATAAAAGAGAAAGATCTGTCGGAAGATGCGCTACGCATCGTCGTCGGTCGCGGATCGCCAGGACAGACAAATAGATAGTAAAACATCCAACTTTAAACAACTGATGATGCGGCTACTTCCCCGCCGACCAACTGGATTGCACAACCAATTGGGCAATCGGGAATGCAATACCTGTCTTACTGTGATCACGCTTTTTGTTTGCGCTCTGGATAGAATACGTCTTAATCGAGTAGGTAGTTGGTCGGAAGGGACTCAAAAATATAAAACTACACAATTGGTTGCGCGGTGGGGAAGGATCTTGAACAGCGTTCCCGACTGCACCTGAAGTTGTGCAGTCCGGAACGCTAGTAGTCGATGATCAACGCATCTTCCGTCGGATGTGCGTCCACCATAATGTGTTACAAACCTGAAGGCAACTTACTTGACGCCATTGATGGCGTGTTCCGAGAGCCAGTGGAAGTGCAACTGTTCCAAGCGATAGATATGCTTGAGAGGTCCTCCTGACAACACCGGGTGGATGGCCTCATCGCCCTCCGTGCTGAATTGTACTGCGAGGAAGGAGGCTCATCGTCATCAACTTTCAGTCTAGAATCACCCACTGCTGGGTTAAGGCCTCAACTTTCTTCTGCCCTACTTCTCAGTTGCATGCGTCTCTCATACATCTGTTTCCTGCGACATTCCGCGAAGGGCGTGCATTTTGAGGGACTGTTTCTAGTAATTTTTTTTAAATTCAAAATGTGCTGATTTATAAGCCTACCTTGAATAAATGTTTTTTGATTTGATGTGACTTTGACGCATTCGTCAACCAAACCCGTTTTCGTATTATTGATCAAAGGTTTTCGTGGATAAAGATGGGTAGAAGAAAATCCTTAGTCATCTCACTTAGATACTCGCGACAGTCCATACGAGCGTCTGACACTCGCGACACTAGTCTGTAACCCTAAGTATAAGATCACAGAAGTGTTTATACCTTAAGAGATGGTGGTACAGTCCCTGATTATAAGCAGAACCACTTACTTGTGTGTCCATTATTGATCCCTGAGACCAGCACCTTATGGTATCCCGTGAACTGCAAAGGTCCATACTTGATGTACTGCCTCGCAAAGTCTTTGATCACGTCATTGGTCCTGATGTCAATGGGAGACTGCCTTTTGCCACCCTTCTGACAATGGCGGCCTGGCCATTTGGATTCGTCTGTAAAATTATATTTTATATTCTATACTAACATTATAAACAGGTAAATTTTGTGAAGGTTTTAGGAGGTAATCGCTGAAATTTCATAAACTATTAAAAAAATCTTTCACTTATTTAAAGCTACACTATTGCCGTGGGCCATAGAATGTGCAAAACGCGGGCGCAGTCTCAGGTAGAAGCTAGTGTTTAGTACAGCGTTCAAAATTAAGTTATTCCAATAACTCTTGTCATCTTAAAGAACCAGTAAAATTCTAACATCTACAAACAAATCCAATCCAGGGTTGGTCTTCACGAGCGCGTTGTCAGCTCATGCGGTATCTAAGGGGAGGTGGATCGAGCTGCAGGATGACAAAATGGGACATTAAACAAATTGTTTGAGTGATCGCTTGGAAATATCCTGAAATACGTACTAGGTGGGCCTAGTAAGTATTTCAGGATATTGTCAAGCGGGTGATCGACTCTTCACGTGACCAGAGGGCTGGCTTTTTTTTGGCCAAAGAATCAACATTGCCACCAATCGTGGCAATGCTGCCAGCCTTCTAAGCACTTTTCCTGACAGCGATGTGAACGAATTTTTTGACGCCCTATAATTCTATTCCCATTTTGATACTTGTATATTTTTTTATTATCTTTTTAGAACTAGTTTTTATTTATTTATTTATTTAGTGATATTTATAATCGCATATTTTAGTCCCATCGTACCCTAAATACACATTTCTCATATCTGGGCCATGAAACTAAGATCCTCTTCGCATCATCACAATTTGGTTTTGCCAGGATTTTATTAAATGTGCCTACTTCAAACCTGTTCAACCTCAAGACCCTAAACAAATCATTTGTCCCAGATTCTTAACGAACACTGTTCAACAATAAGTGGTGTAAGTCTTCAACAACTACACACTCCACATAGATAAGCGAGTTCGTTTTTCTCGTCATGAACGCAAACTTATTACATGGACTGCGTCCAGATCTGAATCTATGAGGCGTAACAACTAATTTTCGACTTAAATTATTATTTACAAACCAGGGTACACGAAAAGGCTGACTCTGCATGGTTTTATACCAGATGCCTTTGTCAAAAGAATGCTTGTCAAAATATTCATTCCAGTCATAACAGCAATTTTTAATTTTGGTAAAACTTCTGAATAATCCAAAATTATATTAGTTTCTAGTTGTACTTGTAAATAATGTACATATTGAAATCAAATAAAATAATTTGTTTGATGAAAGGAAAGAATGGGCAGTGTGGATTCCAGCTACAATACAATACCAAGAATATAATAGAAACTGAATCAATGATTTTCTAGCGATCGAGTAACCAAGACTAATGCATTACACGGTATTACACCATATCTTTGAATTACAAAACTTTAATATCGGTTATAATTACGCCTCTTGATATGGCACCGTCGCTAAACTTGATCAAGAACTCAAATTACCTAGCTTCTGTAGGTACAACAATGTACCAGTAATAATTGCATTCCGAGAATTCCTTACGTTACGAACGCTTTTTATTTCCCTTGGTTTTTCGTGCTCTTTTTTGCCAGTTCCTACTTGAAGTGCCTCGGAAAGCACCATAAGCCGTTGGTCCCCGTTGACATTTGAAGAGGTTTGACAGTCATTACAAGATAGTCATATAAGAAAGTCTTACAACCCGTCGTTACAGATAGTCAGAGGCCGAAAAGTCTGACAACCAGTCTTATAGAAATTTACTTAAGGTATCGTATTACTGGGTTGTGGAGGTCACATAGGCAGTTGCTCCATGTAAAATACCAGTATTCCATTGGTCCGGTTAGACCGGATGATGATTTTTTTACAATTTGTCGAGATAAGCAAACATGTAATATATGGAAGGTGTAAACGGTCCCTGCATGAAGCTCTCAACCATCATCATCATCATTAGCCTATAATGTTCCCACTGCTGGGACATAGGCCTCCACTCTATGCGAGGGAATAGGCTGTGATCCACCACGCGGGCCCAGTGCGGGTTGGTAGATGTCACATGTCTTCGAATTTTTAGTTCTAGGACATGCCGGTTTCGTCACGATGTTTTCCTTCACCGTTTTTGAGAGCAGCGGTGATGAAATAAATTACACAAAGTTATGCGCCTGCCTGGGTTCAAACCTACGGCTTACTGCTCGTTAGTCGGGGCTGCCACCACTGGGCCACCGCTGCTCTCCATCAACAAAACATTCTGTAAATCACATTAAATAACTCTACGCGAAAAAAAAAACGTTTTCTTTTAGGGCGAAAAATCACGTTCTACCGTAGGGCGAACTTTGAAAAACTTCAAGTTTAAGTAGAAAGTCGAGTCTTACCGTCATAACTCCATACCGGTTCATAGTCTATGATGATGGTCTCAGTAGTCGTGGTGGAGGATGTCGATGATGATGTGGAGGTCGTTGTGCCGGCCGTGCTCTCTGGCGCTGTGGCCTCCTCCATGGTCTCTGCTAGCGCCGTGCAAGCTGCTGCCGCGATTTCTGGAACAGCCATGGAACATGACACAAGAACTTCTTTGACTTCGTTGGTCTAGTTGCACGTAAAACTGCTGAGGATGCGGTCCTGGTTCGAATTCCAGGTCGGGGTTAAGTGTTATTGAGATTTTATATTAGGGTATTGCCCAGTAGCAGCCCTCGGGAGTGGATGCCCGGTTGATCCGTTGATAGTAATAGGGTCGCCACCTATTAGGATTTAAACATGTTCTGACGAAATGTGGGTGTAGTATTAGGCACCTCTTTGTAACCCTACGCGGATAATAGGTGTGATGTCAAGTTAGGAGCGTTTACACCTTACGACATTTCATACAAACTTTCAAGTCCTTATTTTCCGAAATGACTGGACCGATTTTAATGAAACTTCATACGCATAAGCAGAATACATAGGCCTAAAAAGTTACTAAAATTCATTTTCCCCGGCTCTCCCTCGTGAGATTGGTGAGATTCGGCTAGACACCCTCTCCCCACCTAAACGCCTCACGTAATTAATTGACGCTCATTAACCTCAGCAATTTATCTGTTTAAAATGTATTTTGATATAAAGTGGTTCACTCACAACTACACCTAATTAGACAATCCACATTATTCACTGTTCTAAACAATGCGTGCGTGTTTTATAAACAGTAAGACAATGAGATACGGCACTCATACTATTGTCACCATATTTTTATTATTCTTATCAATAATTTTAGATACACAAAAATGATTTTTGCAATATACAGGTCAGTGTCGAAATTTGAAATGAATGACTTTTTCATGAAATAGTCATTGAATGGGATTAAATAAACTTTATTCTAATATTTTATTTTACGTAGGCCTACATGGGCCTTTATAAAACGTCGACACAAGGTGCACGGTTCGGGTTGGTCGTTTCCTATGGAGAAGAACCGGCAAGAAAATCCATGAAACCAGCAAGAAACTCCATAGAGGGAAGTGAACATGAACCATGAACTGTATTCATGATTTGAATGATTATAATTCTGGTACTACATAGTTGATACGGCCGCGAACCATATTATGTTTTACATCAGCCTGACTCTGCCCCCTTTTAAAGCATTAATTCACAACTAAGGGCTTTAAATAGAAAAGCCAGTTGCAAGCAGTAAATAATCTTAGCATCTGTAAAAAGTCCGATCTATTGCCGAATATAAAACTCAGTAGACTGTAACAAGGTTTTATTAACTTTAACTATATTTTTTGTACATTGTATTTTTGTACAGTGATAACAGTATCAAAAAGGGTGATTTGAAGAAATTTCACTGTTTAAGAGCTACCGAACCATCTGACTAACCCGTTTCCCACAAAGCTAGAAAGGGTATTGGGTAAGTTTGTATGGACCAGTGGCATGATTTTTTTCACAGCGGCCACAAAGATAATTGTTGCTAACGTATAGTGGAATATATGAAAATACTGATACTGATTAGCCTGTGTCATCCCTCTGCTGGGCAAAGGCCTCTCCCCATGACTTCCAATTGTCTCGGTCCAGGGCCAATGTGGACCACTGTTTGCTGGTCTTGTCTAGCTCGTCCCGCCATCTTCTACGAGGTCTACCACGACGCCTTCTGGTTGTGTCAAGGGTCCAGAATGTGGTTATTTTGGCCCACAGATCATTGGGCATGCGGCTGACGTGGCCAGTCCAGTCCCACTTCATCTTAGCGGCTTTTTGAACAACATCAGTAATTTGTGTTTTGGAGCGCAGTGTGGTGTTGCGTACACGGTCGGTTAGTTTTACGCCTAGAATGCTGCGCTCCATGGCACGTTGGCAGACCTTGAGTTTGGACTTTTGAATATTTGTCAAAGACCAAGTCTGGGATCCATAGGTCAAAATGGGAAGAATGCACATGTCCATGATTTTTCGCTTTAGCGACAAAGGAAGGTTTCCCTTCATAAGCTCCTTCATGGACCAGTAGCTCTTCCAGGCATTTTCGGTTCGTCTTGTGACTTTCTTGTCTATATGTTAACGGAAATGTATGAAATCCGTCATTGTATAAAATTCCTAGGAAATGTGTACAATTCCTAAAATCCATAGGATATGTATGAAATATTTTTTAATTAACACTTTTCCTAGGAAATCTATACATTTCCTAAACCGTGATAGGAAATGTATATCAGTAGTCATCGCTGCGCCGATCGCTCCATTCAAGCGAGCATGCAACATGCAGCAGGCAGGGTTTCTGTCACGGCTCCGGCGCTGCGGGCCTCCGGCGGCCCCACGCGTGCTAATCTTCGCAGACGGCTTTCGCTCACCACGCTGCTCGCTCGCAGCCGCCTGCTCCTCAGCCCGCGGGCCGCCTCGCCCCTCCGCGCCTACGCGATTTTAAATTACACTCTAGGGGTAGGACAAACAAGACTACGTGGAGTCGGTTTTGCAGCAATTCGGTTCTGTCACTAACTTTTGTTGCACAGCATATTAAATTTTTAACCAACAATATTATTTAATTGTTACAGAAACTATAGCAAATTGGTTTGATCAGAATTATGTATGCCCCCACTATAAGTTCACGACCACCATTTTCACCCAAAGTCTCACAACATCTAATATATTCTTCAGATTAACTTATAGTATAGTTTTTAATTTTATACATTTCCTTCTGTCATATAGGAATTGTATAGAGTTCCTAGGAAATGCATACAATTCCTAGGAAATGTGTGGAGTAAAAAATAATTATGATACTATTTAACACATTTCCTACATAGACTCGGAATTGTATACATTTCCTAGGAATTGTATACAATTCCTAGGTTTCACACATTTCCGGTAACATATATATATGATAATAATGACTCCTAAAAGAATTTTGCCGAAAATTATATCGGAGCTGAAATATCGAATGTCAAAGTTGTGTGGTTCCTACTAAAAGTTTGCATACTGTTTGTGTATGTGTATTTTATCAAAAAAGAACTCTTTTTTATCGTTTGCCGTATGTCATTACTTCCCAGAATTTGATCCTTAGCAGCGACACTATCGAATGGTGTAATAATATAGAGAGGTTTTTTTTTTTTAATTAACGGTTTCGATTCCTGGCTTGGAATATTGATTTGAAAGCAATGCAATGCAGTTTTAGTTTTTATCAAAATCAGGATCGTGACTTCTTTGAGTGTTTTTCGCTATTCCTCATAGTTTCGGATTTGGCCTTCCACCCACTTGAAAAGTTCACCCTGTATATCTCGGCTCCGATGCATTTTGGAAATTTTTGTTCATAGAAGAAATTGAATGTTTTATTGTGTTCTTACTAATGAAATATTTTTCATGAGTGGCCGTTGACTTAAAAAATCATGCCACTTTTACCCAAACCCCTTTTTAAATTATGTTTTATTATCAGTCAATTAAGAAACTACCGTTCTGGCAGGTATCTCGTGGTTGCGTCATCATCCCTTAAATTCTAGAAAATGTCAAAAGAATAATAATAATAATCTACTCCCTTTCCAATATACTACTAGCAAATCCAAAGCGGGGTAAATTTGCATTAGTGCGAGTTTTGCACAGTGTGAATGTACAACCTACGCAAAAACGTAGTACAAGTGAGAACAAAAACCCCACTAGTTCTACGGTTTTCATCTCCTTCAATTGTAGGACTATTGGGAAAAAATGATTACACCAGTTCTACCGTAGAACTGTTTAGTAGAACTAGTGGGAATGAACCGTTATTTTTTCGGATTTTAGTCGGTTCGATGTCTGTGTGGCAAGTGAATTTTCGAAAATCTTTGAATGCAGATTTGTTTATTTTTAAAAATTTCGTTTGAGTAGAATTTGCTATCTCCAGTATTTAGAGTGCTTTCCCTCCAGGTGAGGTTGAAAAATTCTACCCTGTTTACTCGTCTGGCAGATACCTGCCACCGCTAGAATATTCTAGCTGTTTTCTTTTACTTGTTAGACCATTGAAAAAATGTTCCGTCAAAATTTGGGACTTTTGGGTACAAGTTATGAATTGAAATATGAAATGAATCCCGATGAAAACTTTGCTATCGTCTGGCTCATACTTGCAACCCTCTAAATAGGTTGTCATTTTTTTTTACTTTTAACTTCATGTAAATTACCGCATGTTAAAATTGTAGCCAAGTGAGAAGTAGATTTTTGTTTATTTCTTTGACATTTAAAAAATTTAAGGAATGATGACGCAACCGCGAGATACCTGAACGATTTAACGATACTTTCTTAATTGACTGATAATAAATCATCATATAAAAAAATACAAGCTTTGTGGGAAATGGGTGATTCAGAAGATTCCGTAGCTTTCCCACTAAGTTAAATTCGGCAACATATCGAATGTTTAAAGTTGTATTGTATGAGTAATATTCTCTTACGGCTCTTCATAATTTTCTTGCCCTTATCCCAATTCATTTGGTGTCGGCACAGCTTGTCTTCTTCTATACTTATAAGACCGCCGTTGTAACCATAAGATTAGCAGTTTTGTAAGCCCGTTATTTTTCATTTTTGGTGTACAATAAAGTTTTATTCTATTCTATTCTATTCTATACTATTCTATTCTATTCTATTCTATTCTATTCTATTCTATTCTATTCTATTCTATTCTATTCTATTCTATTCTATTCTATTCTATTCTATTCTATTCTATTCTATTCTATTCTATTCTATTCTATTCTATTCTATTCTATTCTATTCTATTCTATTCTATTCTATTCTATTCTATTCTATTCTATTCTATTCTATTCTATTCTATTCTATTCTTTTCTATTAATTGTATTCTCATCAGATACGTCCTTTCTTGACATATCACACAATCTATCGTTTCTTTGGTCTACTCTACTCTTATACCCACTTCATCTTCTTCTTCTTCAACCTTGGCCACCCAATGCTGACTGTAGGTCTGTTCCAAATCTCTCCACTTTTGGAGGTTATGTGTCATGGCTATCCAGTTTCTTCCGGCCACTTTAATGAGATCGTCTGTCCACCCAGTGGGTTGTCTTCCCACCTTCATACTCAATTCATGCTCTTATAGCTCTTATCAACTCAAATGTTCTTGTTCCTTTCCTTCGTCTATTATCAAAACATGAGTGAAAAATATTCGTTCCACATTTGCCGATGCCAATTGAGAATGAATATTTGTGGCACAATACAAAAAGAATACTGTCAAATATTCAGTAATTCGGTAAAACGAGTTCTATCATTGTACGTATTGAAAAAAGATACCCACTGCTTTTCTGCTAGCTAGTCATAAAAAATCACTTTGTTTTGTGTTAAGAAAATTTTCTAATAGGCAAAATTCTTCAAATAGTTTAACAGCCAATGATGATTCCTTTGTTTCTCAGGAATACAATACCGTCTAGATATTGTCGAATTTTAGCTTCAGATTTTGCTTTGTGTGGCACGATAAAACATCCGGTCTTGAATAAAATCCGAGTGGAGTCCAGTCAGAACTCTTAAAATCTTTTCTCGAGCGGATTTACCCGGTCAGATGGTAACCCTATTCTCAATAGACGAGTTACATGCTTTTGGAATTATTATAGTAAAAGATTAGATAGTAGTAGGTGGTGGTGGTGGTAGTAGTGGTAGTGTTGTATACTTATGTTTCCACAAATAAATGTCTTGTCTTGTCCGTTTATTTGACGTCATCATCATTCATCATTTCAGCCCAAAAGACGTCCACTGCTGGACACAGGCCTCCCCCAAGTGTCGCCACATTGACATTTTGGGGGGTTTTGCCATAATCGCCACGCTTGGCAGGCGGGTTGACGATCGCATTACGGTTGTTACAAAAGCACAAAGACCGCTGCTGCCCATTCTCTGGCAAATCCCTTAGTCGCCTCTTACGACACCTACGAGATGATATGGGATGGTGCTATTCTTTACATCCGACACCATACAGAGCGTATTTGACGTAATAATTGTGAAAGGCACAGCCAGAAGGCGACGCGGTCGACATCGCAAGAGATGGCGGGACGAGCTGGTCAGAACTAATGACCAGTGGTCCATACGGGCGCTCGATCGAAGTATTTGGATATCATGGGGAGATGCCTTTGCCCAGCAGTGAGATGACATAGGCTAACAATAATTGTGTAAGGTTTGTTGTTGTCAAGTTCAAAAACGTATAATACACAGGAAAAACGATTTTTTGGTGCAAGTTACATAATTTAAGATCTGATTTTAAGTACATACATAAGTCTTTGAAAGCGATTTTAAAACCTAGTTTGTTTTTCTAGGCCAGCCCTTTTTTTGGAAATTAATATAAAAATCGATTTCATTAAAAAAACAGACTGCCCCGTTGGCCTAGTGGTCGCCAGCGCGACTGTTGAGCATAAGGTCCTGGGTACGATTACCGGGTCGGGCAAAGTGTTATATTGCGTTTTTCCATCAGAAATTTCTCAGTAGCAGACACGGAGACTGGATTCGTGCTCTGTTGATGGCAATAGGGTCACCCCTCATTACGTGGGACTAATTCATAGCTGGCGAAATGTGGGTGTACTATTGGGTACACCTCTGCGTAACCCTTCGGGGATTACAGGCGTGATATTATGGTGTGTAAAAAACAGCTGTATTCTAAGATCTCTACACAAACAAATTGTCTTTTCTGTGATTTTCTTCGATGATTTCGGTTTGGACAATCACGCGTAAGTCCCTGGGGACTTATTATTCTGTTAGCAGTAGTCTGCTAACAGAATAATTATACAAGGGGGTACAATCTCCCTTGGTACGTCTTTCCCACTGTTTTATGTCCTGATGCAAGCGCTTTCCTTGTTCTTTGCTAAATCTCCCAGGTTATATTAGAAATGATGGCGTGCTAATTTAAAGCGCTCAAGCATGTTATTCACCAAGTCCATCAGCCTTCTTGTTCCAAGAGGATTTTTTAGTAACTTCCAGAAAGGATTTCCACGCCAGTGTTTCTACTTGAGTTATTGCTAATTTAAAATATGTGGTGTCCTTAATGAGTCCACGTGTTCGGGATCTATCAGAAATAATTGCGTTTGATAAAACAATTTGTGAAAAGTTTTTACAAAAACGGTAAATTTTTTTCAGACTATTTGTCAAAAAAAAAAAGACAACGAACAGAAGAGACTACGTAAAGAACTGAAAAAGTCATCATCATCATCATTTCAACCCAAAAGACGTCCACTGCTGGACATAGGCCTCTCCCAAGTGTCGCCACATTGACATTTTGGGGGGTTTTGCCATAATCGCCACGCTTGGCGGGTTGGCGATCGTAGTACGGTTGTTACAAAAGCACAGAGAACTCTGCTGTTATTCTCTGGCAATTCCCTTAGTCGCCTCTTACGACACCCACGGGAAGATATGGGATGGTGCTATTCTTTACGTCCGACACCATAAAGAGGTGAAAAAGTGAAAGTACTTAAAGTAGGCATTTTTGGTGAGCCTCTTATAGGTGGACACCGTATGAGTTATCTTGTCTTATGTCTTACATATCTACGGAGAATAGTAGGCATGACCTCCATGGACACACTTTAGAATCAAACTTATTTTATGTATGTTTAGCGAACCTAACTTAAAGCAAGTAAACTTCCCAGAGGCCGTAGACTTCAGCCAAACCTGGCAAACATTCTACTTCTTCTTCTTCTTCTTTACGTGTCGATGGCAAGGTAAATTGTGTCGGCCCAGAACTGAGCCACTAGTTTGGCGCCCTCTGTAGCGTCCATCAGTTCCTGTGATGTACATCGTGCCGCATCGTTTGTGGAATAGCACCACATTTACACTCCACGGCAGAGTCATTAATGAATCTCCACATGGGCAGGTTTTCCTTGCTGCTACCAACCTGGGTCCGAAGTCTATTTAAAGACTTCTAGGTCAGCCATGGCAACTCATGTTCAGGTTGACTTTCAGCAGGTGGAACGAATGGGTTAGGTATGGATGCACTACCTTCCCACAATGTTAGTCTCTCCGTAGACCGCTCACCAGTGAGTGGGGCACTTCAAAAAACTGTTTCGGCTTTTCAGCCTTTGCCTAACGAGGGTATTTAGGTGCAGAGGGTGTCGTGTGTCTGAAGCCATTTTGGCTCTTTCATTAGAGCTTGCCACTGTTCGGCGAACTTCTGGTGGCGTTATCCCTGTCAGAATTTTGACCGAAACATTTGTATAAAGCCGCAATTCTGGCATTTGGTAGTCTGGTAAAAATAAATTTAATATAGAATTGGATACTATTATGACCTTGTACTTTGTAGTAGGTTTACAGTAAACACCCCTATGAGAGGATAAAGGTGTCTTCGTCTTGGGCGAGCTTGAACTCCTCGCTGCCCTCAGGATTCCTTCGTTACGGTCGGTATTCAGCATAGCACCCGTGACATAAGACACTGTTTAACCCCTCGGTGAATCTTCTCATCACCGAATCACTCGAAACACTAGTAATTTGGACAAAGTTCAACAAAGAAAAGTAAAAACACTCAAATACATACCTAAGAAAGGTAGAAAGCAGAAAATCCCTAACATATTGGCACTAGTAAAGCTGGACACTGCTCGTCACCACGTTTTAATTATGAATGAGATGCCGCGCGTCTCATCGCTGAATTAAAAAAGATATCTGATGTTTTCAAAACAAATCAAAGAATAATCGACATTGTTTGTGATTTTGTTGAGAAGATTTCACGGTTATCGAAATTCGTTTCCCATATTTTGGAAGAATTTATTAATGAATGGGCTGTAACTTTATATCGACATAACATAATATGGTGAAACAGTTCCTACTGCGTGACTCAGGCTTCCTTTTCGTGATTGGGATGCAATCTAACACAGTGAGTCCAGCGATTGCCGAGCCTTGTCTCAACTTTGTTAAGGTTGGCTTCCAGTCTACCCGGATGCTGTTATAAACCAGTATTTTACATGGAGCGACTGCCAAAACTGCCAAATTTAAAGTCACTCAATGTGCTATGGAAAGGGCTATGCTCGGGGTTTCTCTGAAAGGTCGAGTTCGTAACGAGGTGATCTGACAGAGAACCACGGTTATCGACATAAGCCACCGCATTAGCACAATGAAGTGGCAATGGGCCGGCCATATAACCCGAAGAACCGATTACCGTTGGGGTAGACGAGTTCTTGAGTGGAGACCACGGATCGGTAAACGTAGCGTAGGATGTCCTCAGACTCGGTGCAGCGATGATCTTCGCAAGGCGGCTGGCAAGAGCTGGATGAGAGTGGCCGAGGATCGTGCTCAGTGGCGTGTCGTGGGAGAGCGCTATGTCCAGCAGTAGACGAGTACAGGCTGATGATGATGAGTACTGAGTGACACGATATCTCTTAGCAAGATTGATTGTTCATACGGATTTCCGACTATCCGTAACGACTATCAAAGGTTTACAAATGACAGCCGGGTTTCGACGTGAGGAGGAGTCTCGGTCTGCGGGTTGTTCGAAAGAGATACCGTGCCCCTGGAACACAAAGGGCTAAGAAGGAACATGGATGGGTTTTAGTCAGTACAAGTCTGACACTCCCTTCCATTTTATCAACAAGTTTGATTAGTTCAAAACTGTCAAATTGACGGCACAAATTTTCACACTTTTTACTTAAATTAATTTGAAATTTTTAAGAAAACCTAGAATATTGGTGATAAAGTAAATAAAAAAGGGATAAAAAATAACTATTTAACGCGTGTCCTGAACAAATGTAAGATTTGTGACAGTTGCAGAAGATATAGTTTCATGATGTTTGTATCATGATGTTTGTATCCTGTGAAGTTTCAAGGTTAAGGAGCGCAAAAACTGATGGTGGTTCCTGATCGGCGGCGGCGATTCGGGGCGGCGGCAGCGCGGCACGGCGCGCACTGGCGACGTCTGCTCCGAGCTCGTCTGCGAGCTGGAATTGACCTGACCGCTTACCCGGTTTTCCTGCGACTACGTCCGGCGCTGGCGTTTCGTGGTGTTCAAGAAGTAAAAAGTCCAGAAAACCAGTGTTATAATATTAGTGTTTGTGACTTCAGTGTTTTGATATTAATTTAGTTTATTATATTTTGTTTTGTTAAGTCTGTATTTATGCATAACAGCAGCAGCGATGTGGTCGGTAATAGTGCATGTCAACCTCCAACGTCGCTGACCACCCTGGAGAGATGCCCGCTTTGTACCCAAGCACGGTTTTTTAAAGGTAAGCGGGGTCTGAATGTGCATATTGGAAAAGTACATAAACTACAAAATGCACCAACTTCAGGCCCTGTTTTATCACCCTTAACCGCAACACAGGCAATATCTTCTTTCGATCCACTTTGGAAAACCCTATCAAAATTCAAAAACTCCGTTCCTATACTGAAGCGAGTTCCCCGAGGCGCTAGACCAGTTGTCGCACAAAACCTAGCAGGTTGCGTGCGCCTTGCCGTCCGGGAGAACTCGCTAAGTGCTTGGGAACAACTGCTCACCTTCCCTTATCGAATTCTTCACGTACAAAAGAATTTGGCAATCAAAAAATCTTTAACATCACAAATTAAAGAAAATTGTAATATTTCGGCTCGAGATTTAGACACCAAATTACCGAAACAGAGATATACCTCTTCAAGAGGTATATCCCATTTGGTGGAAAACAAGTTAGGCGAAGGTGACATTAGTGGAGCAGCCAGGATTCTTTTCAGTAGCGATGTGCTGGCACCGTGCTCCCCAGAAACACTCGCAGCTCTGGAGACCAAACACCCTGCCCCAGCGGATGGCCTTTCTTTTCCCGACCCTCCTGATTCAGACATACACTCCCTCACCATTACAGGTCGAGAGGTGGTCACAGCTGTTTGCTCCTTCCGGAGCGGCTCCGCCGGTGGCCTCGACGGCCTAAGTCCTCAACACCTAAAGGACCTTATCTGTTCAGGCGCCGGGGAAGCTGGTGAGCTACTCTTGAAGGAGCTCACAGCTCTGATTAACCTTATGCTCTCCGGCAAGGTGAACGAGGCCGTCATCGACGTCCTATACGGGGCAAATTTATGTGCCCTGCGCAAGAGGGATGGCGGCATTCGTCCCATTGCCGTGGGAACTGTCTACCGTCGTATGGCAGCCAAGATTTGCTGTAAATTTTTTGGTGAGGCTGTTTCGAAAAAATTTCAGCCCCTGCAGCTAGGTTACGGCTCTAAAGGGGGCTGTGAGGCTGCCGTACACGCTTTGTCGACCTACCTAAATTCTGGCAAAGGTGAGGTCATTCTGAAGGTTGACATAAAGAATGCCTTCAACTCAGTAAATAGGGACACCTTGCTAATAGAAACAAAAAAAGAACTACCCCAAATTTATAGTTTTCTTTGGCAATGTTACAGACACCCATCAAAATTACTATATCACGACAACCTTTTGGAATCTGCTGTTGGCTGTCAACAAGGTGACCCCCTCGGGCCAGTGATTTTTAGTTTAGCTATTCATCCAATTGTTCGACAACTAAATTCTAAATTTAACGTTTGGTATCTTGATGATGGAACCTTGGGAGGCGATGTAGATACCGTGTTAAATGACCTAAATTTCTTAAAAAATGAATTTCATTCCATTGGCCTTGACCTAAATCTTTCGAAATGCGAGTTATATGTAAAGGACAGTACCGACAGACAACAGACTATTTCTAAATTTAACGCAATAGCCCCTTTTTTTTTTTTTTTTTTTTTTTTTAGGATGGGAAATCATCAAATGACTTCTTCCGCTCTGGGCGGAGCGGAAGGGAGTGTCAGACTTGACTGACTAAAACCCATCCATGTTCCTTCTTAGCCCTTTGCGTTCCAGGGGCACGGTATCTCTTTCGAACAACCCGCAGCCCTGGCAGGCATCGGCCCTCTCGGACCCCTTCCGATTTGCTGACATCTCCTTGAGGCGCGCGTGGAACACGAACGCGCCGTCGGCACGGTCTGTCGTCATAAGACGGACGGACGGTGAGCTAGCCCATTACTCACCGTCCACAGGCCCGCGCCTACGGTGGCCGGGGGCCACTGGTTGCCCCCCGACGCCCGGGGCGTCTCCCGCGGCGGCTGGGACGTGAGGTTCTCTCCCTCTCACGTTCCGCCACCTCCTTCGCTAGCATGACTGCTTCGCAGAAGGAGGCGACGGCTTCCCATTCCCTCTCGCTCCGGACCATGGATTGAACCAGGGCCGGACGCGAGAGGTCGCCGCCGCCAATCGCCGCTACGAGGACACGGCGGTGCTCAGCCCAAGCGGGGCATAGCTCCACAGTGTGCTCCACCGTGTCCTCCGGCCGATCCTCGCAGTGGTGACACCCGGGCGTTTCCTCCCGCCCGATTCGGTGCAGGAACCTCCCGAAACAACCGTGTCCGGTGAGGACCTGCGTCAGGCGGAAGGTGAGGGCGCCGTGGCGCCTCTCTAGCCACTCCTCAAAGAGGGGACTTATCGCCACTATTGTGGCGTGCCCTGCACGGGGTTGCGACAGTCGCTCTCTCCATGTCGCCATGAGATCGCGCCGGAGGTCTGTCCGCTGAGCGACAATTTGCCGCGGCAGCGGAGTTTCCCCCCGGCGTAGTGCCTCCGCGCGCCATTCGTGCAGGCACGCGAGGACTATCGCCTCCAGATCCCATGGCGGCAATCCGGCCAAGAGGCTCGCCGCCTCGCCGGAGATCGTGCGGTACCCCCGGATCAGCCTTACGGCTACCACCTTCTGGGGCGCGTTCAGGTAATGGGCGGCTCGCCGCCTCAAAGAACGCGCCCACACCGGGGCCCCGTAAAGGGCCATGGACCGCACGACCCCCGCATAGAGCCTCCGGCAGGAGGCGTTTGGACCCCCCAGGTTGGGCAAGAGCCGCTTGAACGCAGCCCCTGCCCGTTCCAGTTTGGGGGCCAAACGTCGGAAGTGCTCCACGAAGTTCCACCGGCTGTCGAGGACAAGCCCTAGGTACTTCAGCGTCGACCCGACGCCGATGGGAACCCCTCCTACCGTCAGTATGGATCCCGACGGTGGCGCATTCCGAGGCCCATGAAAGCACATGGCCTCGGACTTGTGCAGTGCCACCTCGAGACCCAGTTGCCGGATTCTCTCCACGACTATCGCAACCCCGCGTGTCATAAGTTCGGCCGCCGCCTCATGCGACCTCCCTTGTGCCAGCACCAGCGTGTCGTCAGCGTAGCAGACTACACTGACACCGCTAGGGAGGTCGGCGCGCAGCACCCAGTCGTAGCCGATGTTCCACAAGGGCGGCCCCAGAACCGATCCCTGTGGGACACCGCACGACACCTCTCGCCGATTCCATTCTCCGGTGCGACCGGGGTAGATGACGGCCCTGTCCGTCAGGTAGTCCCCGACCACACGACGAAGGTAGATCGGCACCCGGTGATACCGGAGTGCCTCCCTAATGCAGCTCCAGGGCATGGTGTTGAAGGCGTTGGCGATGTCAAGAGAGCTTTTCTCAATAATTTTGACGCAATAGCCCCTGACATCAAAATTATTGAGAAAAGCTCTCTTCGTCTCCTCGGGGCTCCAATCCATGAAAATTCTTTTCCCGATTTCATAGAGGAAAAGATTCAAAATTTTAATGATGTTTCGGAAAGATTGCTCCAAATTAACATGCATTCGGCCATCACCATAATTCGGTACTGCTGTTTCGGTCCTAAATTAACATATTTCCTTCGTGCTCCCCCTTTATGGAAGCACACACATCTTTTGGACAAAATGGATCAAATTATCAGACATACTTTATCATCCATTTTAAATGTGGCTTTGGACGACCGAGCTTGGGCACAAGCAAGTCTTCCCATTCGCATGGGAGGACTCGGCGTCCGCAAAATTTCTAGTATTAGTTTACCGGCTTTCATATCCTCGGTCCACGGCACTGAGAAATTAATCAGGAATATCCTGGCTTCCACACTGATTGATTTTGATGTGCCGTGCCTCTCCGAGGCCATCGATGCTTGGAAACTCGCTTGCCCGAATACTGAAGAACCCGACAATCCATTTTCCCAGAGACGGTGGGACGAGCCGCTCTGCAGAGTAGTTCAGGACAATTTACTTCACACAGCTGCTACTACTGCTGAGCGTGCACGACTGCTTGCTGTGGGTGAATGGGAGTCGGGTCTTTGGCTTCACGCACTCCCGTCGTCGAGCATAGGCACTTTGTTCGACGACACGACCTTCCGCCTCGCTGCTTCCTTACGTCTTGGTGCCGCCTGCTGCACTCCTCATCGCTGTCACTGTGGTGAAGCTGTCAACAGCCTCGGACACCACGGCCTGTCATGCAGCCGAAGTGCGGGCCGTTTTGCGCGGCACGCGAACATAAATGACATCATCCGTCGAGCTCTTGTTACCGTCGGCGTTCCAGCTATCTTAGAGCCCAATGGCTTGGCACGTGACGATGGCAAAAGACCGGACGGCATGTCGTTGTTTCCTTGGAAGATGGGTAGGCCTTTAGTGTGGGACGCAACATGCGTCGATACTCTTGCGCCATCACATCTTCCAAGCTCATCGTGCTGTGCTGGCGCTGCCGCTGCGGCTGCGGAGAACCTCAAGCGGCGTAAATATAGTAACCTTTGTGGTAACTATATTTTCGAGCCGTTTGGGGTTGAAACTCTGGGGCCGTGGGGTCCGAGTGCTCACAGCCTTTTTAAGGAAATCTCCAAACGCTTAGTTGACGCTTCACGTGACCCAAGGGCTGGCTTTTACTTTGGCCAGAGGCTAAGTGTTGCCATTCAACGTGGCAACGCCGCCAGTCTCTTGGGCACGTTACCAGCTGACAGCGTTGAGGAGGAGTTTTTTGACGCCCTTTTATAATTTGTTGTTATTTTAGTTTTAATTATCTAGTTTTATGTTTAGTAATCAACAAGTCATTTGATGATTTCCCATCCAAAAAAGAAAAAACCTAAAAAAAAATAAAAAAAAGGAGGGTTCTCGGTATGTAGGGATGCGGCGGTTATGATTTGGTGCCGAGCCTCTCTACATAGATACTAGCCAACCAAGGGCTATAGAAAGATAATAAAATAGGTGGATTTTCCGAATGTAGAAAACAGATATAAACCTTCTCGTCCTCTTCTTTTTTTTTGGCTTTATAAAAAGCTAGTAAACCAGCTGGATCCACTCTTGCATTACTATTATTACTCTATGCATTTGACGAAAATCTAAAACTAATCTGAAAACAATATTCAATAATTCTTAGTATTTTGACCTTTGGGTAAGCTCGTACCATCGTCGACTTTGTATCTGTCATCTCTGACCTGGACTAGAGTCAAGAGCAAACCCAACACAAATACCAAAAAAAAAAAAAAAAAACATAAATAATGTTTGACTGCAGCAGGGAGCAGAATTTTCGTTTGGGTCAAACAAATTCGAACTCACCTGACATTATTGCATTCCATTGCTAGTCAGTGGTCAGTTAAAATCATCATCATCATCATCATTTCAGCCGAAAGATGTCCACTGCTGGACATAGGCCTCCCCCAAGAAGGGGGGGTTTTGCCATAATCGCCACGCTTGGCAGGCGGGTTGGCGATCGCAGTACGGTTGTTACAAAAGCAAAGAGAAATTGCCCATTCTCTGCTAAGTCCCTTAGTCGCCTCTGACGACACCCACGGGAAGACATGGGATGGTGCTATTCTTTACGTCGGACACCATACAGAACTCCGACACCATACAGCACTTAAAATATAATGAGATAATTATGCACCCTGTCGAGCACCACAAATACAGTAGAAGGGAAGAAGCTTTTCTTCGTATCTATATAGTTTGAAATTAGAGAAGGGTTTACTAAAACGCAACCGAAATCTTTCAAATTTCTTTCTACAAAACTACATCAAAATGCCATGCTTTATTATAAATCCCTGCCATCCATCTAGCCATGTCATATCTTCATCTGCACAAATAGATAAAGCATCGCGTCCCCTCGGCCATCAGACGTAATCGCCAGGAAATCTAGACTAGGTCTGGAGTATCTTGGCCAACGGATGCTTAGGCAGATGAATAGATACCCTATTGTGCTCTGATTCGGGCTGATGGAAAGATGAGTAAGTGGAATTAGGTCAGTAAAATGACTTAAGAAATTAGGTTTTTTTTAGAACCTAAAACTTAAACTACATGATGCCTGTAATTCCCAAACGGTTCACGGTTACACCAACGGTTACGGAAGCTGTGCTCCTATGGCACGGCTTCATTTTTCATGTCATAATTTGTAATGTAGCCCGTGGCTAAATAATAACAACCGCACGGGTCGATCTTTAAGGTTAAGCCGTGTTTGCTGAGGTTGGTCCGTGGATGGGTGACCATAATTACATACAGAGTTTCCTCCGTGCCTCGGAAAGCACTTTAAGCCGTTGGTCACGGCTGTTATTTGTAGATATTTTACAGTTGTTACGAGTAGTCAGAAGCCAAAAGTCTGACATACAGTCTTACCAGGGGTATCGTTTTACCCAGTTAGTGGGTTGAGGAGGTCAGATAGGCAGTCGCTTCATGTAACATACTGGTACTCAGCTGCATCCGGTTAGACTGCAAGCCGACCCCAAGATAGTTTGGGAAAAGGCTAGGCAGATGATGGTGATGACGATGAGTTTTTAATGTGGTAACTTTACTTTTAATACCTCCATGACCCGTTTACTATTCAATCCATCCATCAGCACAATGTTTTGAGTGCGTTACATTGAGTTTTAACGTAAAACGTGATTTTTCACCCCAAAGAAAAAGTCGTTTGTCAGCAATAATTTTTGCGTAGGATACAATGCCACTACTAGGACACATGGATGTACAAAATGCTTGGTTGACAGCTTCGTCAAGTATTTGTTTACACCTTGTATGTCTTAGAGAAACGAAAGAACATTGAAGATCGCGTTTATTTATCGTGTAGTGTTTTTCATTGCGTCCTAACATAGTTATTTTGGGTCCGTGGCTTAGGCCCCCAGTGGCCGAGGCACCTGTGGCCGACGCCCCCGATTCGATTATTTTAATTCAAAGCTATTTTTGATCAAATTCCGGGCAATCCTAGATTTGGATGGTTCTCAAATCTCAACACTGCCCAAATGGTTAGAACTAGTGCGCAAGAAACACTCAGTTAAAAAGTGGCTCATTGCTTTGACAATCAAGTTCTTGAAATCGAAACGCATCTCTTCTGTTTAACAGCTGATTCATGGATTTCATGCATGCACCTTCTTCATATGAAAAGAGGCCTTTTGAGTGTTTCTTTTTGACGGAGAAACTAAGATACCTACTAGTGTATGTCATCAACATTGCAAATAAATGTATTTCAAGGTTTTAGGTTAAGAAAACCAGTAATAAAAATAAATCCATAGCAAATACTTTAGATTTAGGTTAAATATTTTAGAATTTCTCGGCATGTGTCGTAGGTATGTAGGTCTTCAGTCTTGCTATCATAGAACCTAAATATTTTCATGAAATAACACATAAAAGTACTTATCCAAGGATAATTGAGTGGACAGTGGGTACCTCAAAACCTTGAGATAATTGTGCGCACTTACATATTTTATATCTTTGTGTAATTTTTCGCGATAAAATCCGCGCAGTGTAAGAGATACGCAATTTATTTTTTCTGGGAATGGCGTCTCGCTGTTCAACCTAGGAGGTTGTCGTCTGCTTAACAGGACTATCCTGTGGGTGCCTTAAGAGTAAGGCCTCCACCCAGGGCATAAAAACTTACAAACTAAGCGACTACACGCTAAGGGCACCCCCTGTGGGGTACGAGCCTCGGTTTAGGCCATCGCTGGGGGAGGACTGCATGGGGACAGGCTGGATCTGAATGATATCATTATTTAGGTGCTGATTTAAAACTACAGGCACAGCATCGCGGGCTGGCTCGAGCGAGGGTCGGGGAGGGCATGGACCGGGACGTCGCGACGGACCTCGACGGCGAGGTCGGAAAGACGGCAGGTTGTGTCTGAACTTTTTAAGAGTACTAGTCTCTTTACTACTGTCCTGGAGGAGGGATATGCTAAGCATTGTCATCTTCTTTTTTCCGTGTGGTTGGTGCCTTACCTGGTGTCAGAGATTTTTCCCGCTTAAGGGCCTCTGACTTGGCTTGCCAACGCCGCCAGTCTCATGGACATAACGGGTTGAAAGGTGAAAAGTGCTTGTCTTATTAGGCCTGCCTAACCCTTCGGGGATTACAGGGTGATGTTATGTATGTATGAAGTCAATACACTCAAAAACTATTCCCATAAATTCAGTAAGAACTTTTCTATTTCTAGCTACTCAGCGTTGGAGTTTTATCGGTTTAAAAAAACAGCAGTTACATTAGAAGCGGAAGCGGTTCCATTATTGGATTGTTTAGAAGCAGTGATAGCCAAGTGGTCTGACCGTCGGACTACCAAGTCATAGGTCACGAGTTCGACCCAAAGGCACCTCTGATTTTTCGGATTCATTTATTTATTTTTATTTAACAACTAGCTGTCTCGCGCAACTTCCTCTGCGTCACATTTTCCTCGTTTTCGCAACATTTTTCATTGCTGCTCCGCACCTGTTGGTCGTATCGTGATGATATGACCAACAGGTGCGATCTATAGCCTTCCTCTATGAATGGGCTATCTAAAACTGAAATAAGTTTTCAAATCGGACCAGTAGTTTCTGAGATTAGCGCGTTCAAGCAAACAAGCAAACAAACTCTTCAGCTTTATAATATTGGTATAGATTTATGTACACACTTAATATATAGAAGAAGAAAGGAACAGAAAAAAGGTACAAAGGTGATGCTTATTTCTAAAGAAATCTCTTCCAGCATACCTGCGAAAGAGAATATTAAAAACAGGATTCATGTGCGTATTGTATAATCATCACTACCATAGGTGTTGGAAACCATCGTGAGTAAATATGAGGAGAAATTTCTGCCCCATGTCCGATAAAACTTTGACACCAGATTAGGCAACACGAGGAAGACAGAAGAGCAGTTCTATACATTTTGATCGTTACATACTGACCTAGACAACCTATTCAAGTCTCAATTTGATATTTTATAGCGGAAGTATCACTGTCGCTGGACTCGCGGCCATTAGGTCACATCCTCGCAGACAATCGCAATTGCTAGGACTGATCTGATCCGGTTACATAAATAGAATAAACTCTTTTGTAAGATCAGGAGACTGTTTATGTAATTTCTTGACGATCTTGTATTTCAGATTTCGGTGAAAACTTGTGACAGCATCGGAGAAGAATGAAATGAAAATGTTTTTGGTAACTTTTTAGACCTATGTATCCTGCTTATGCGTATGAAGTTTCATTAAAAATCGGTTCAGTCATTTCGGAAAATTTGGACTTGAAAGTTTGTATGAAATGTAACGACATAACGACAGAAGTTAAATTTTAAGAATTTTATTAAGTTTTTTTTATGTCATGTTTTCTATTTCTGAAAACAAATGCCTAGCTTTTTCCCAATTATGTACGTATGTTGGGGTCAGTTCCAGTCTAACCGAATGCAGCTGAATACCAGTATTTAACATGGAGCGACTGCCTATCTGGCCTTCACAATCCAGCTACCATTGGGTAATACCCCTAAGTAAGACTGGCTGTCAGATTATCGGGACACTGACTACCTGTAACGACTGTCAAAGTCTGTCAGATCTACAAATGACACCAGGGACTAACAGTTTAAGAAACTTGATTTGCAAAACAATTTAATTTAAAGTTATAATTACCTAATAATGAAACAAGAATTTCAATAAATATTAAATGTAGTTTCCCCCTCACTCTGAAAGGTATCTCACATGAATTGGGGGAGCCTGCAACAAATTGTGTTTAAATATATGATTTCGTTTGCTCGCCTCGGGTTCATTCCTGCCAAATGAGAAACAGATGAGCTGAGCTTCTTTGGAATTTATAGTTGAAAATTAAGGAATCTTCCAAATAACGTTTTCTTTTTTGTCCGTTCTTATAATACTTTATTCAACACAAGAACTCCTGTTGTACAAACAAGCAACCAGCTTAAAGGGATGTTTAGTGTTATGGAGTCTACATGCCAAAGCCGACATGTGAAACAAAGCAAAACGAAACTTGATGAAAATCGAACCAAAACCTGAAAATACCAACGTCTGAAAAGGTAACTGGTTTTCATGGTATAGGTAGGCTATACAAATATTGTTTTGAGCGAGAATTGAACCTATGGCTCCTAGCTTGCCTTTGCCATTCTATTGACAAAGGGGTAATTTTTAACAAGAATAAACGAACTAAAATCAAGCTTTCAGAAAGTGCTAAGAAGTTTAGCTAGAATTGCGTTCACTTTATGTTGATGTAATCATGATTGGAATTCTGAGAACTCAACACTTGAATGAAGTTCAGTTCGAAATGATCGTGTTTAGTTTTGTTGGTGTCTGCGATATATTGATTATCCTTAGCCTTCATTCATAACATAGTCTTTATTTTAGTGACAAATTAGTTCATTAATAAAAGTTTTCAGGGCTGATTAGAAATAAATTAAGTGACGTTTACTCGATAATTAATGCTTTTATCGAAATATTTATAGTTTTTATCTTTTGTTTTGCAAAGTATTTATGATTCTAAAAATAGAGTTATATCAATATGTACGTGTAGATAAACTACTATTTTTAGGAATCGTTAATTTAATGATTGTTTCTTAATCACATAAGATTAGTTACCTATATGAATATTTTTTTTTCTAATTTTCCTCCTCTTACTTTTAAATTAGAGGCGGACACATTTTTATGACTTTTGAAACGAATATCGCATCAACCAATGCCTTATCAAAAAAAAAGAAATTTTACAAACCTCGATGTCATTTATCAAGATATAGACACCACCCCACACGGTAATATAATACGTTGAAATTATTTTTCAGTCCTCAACTGGGTTAGCCTCAACCAAGTTTTACCCTTGTAATCAAGCGTAAAACTTGTACGTAACCGAGAAAACTACAGTAGCAAGTAGGTATCTGGTAACGATGCAGTTACCACTACTACGTTGCAGTAGTAAGTTTCTAGGAAAGGAATTTGTTTGAAAACTGCTTGGAAATTTATTAACCACTCTGGACTGTGTACTATGTAGTAGTGTACAAGTTTGTGGTAACAGTTTAACTGGGTCGGTTCCTGAAGTAAGGAGTTTCAATGGAATAAGAGGTCAGCCTACACTGGATTTGTTATCATCATCATCATCATTTCAGCGAAAAGACGCCCACTGCTGGACATAGGCCACCCTAAGTTTTGGCCACATTGACATAACATGGGAGGTTTTACCATATCGCCACGCTTGGCAGGCTGGTTGGCGATCGCAGTGCGCAGACGGTTGTCACAAAAGTACAGAGAACGCTGCTGTCCAATCTCTGGCAAGTCAGTCCCTTAGTCGCCTCTTACGGCACCCACGGGAAGATATGGGATGGTGCTATTCTTTACGTCCGACACCATACAAAGCAGCGGATTTATTATCAATGACAATAAATGGTCATTGCCGCAAATTATTTTTTAAATCATTTTATCGTCAAAAATGTTCTAGAAATTGTTCAATTAGGTAGAATTCATTCAAAAATCATGTCACTCTAACAAAACTTAAGTTTTATCTGTTTTCACCTATCTCTATTTATCAAGTAATTAATCAGATTTTGATTCATGATTCACTAATTGTTGATAATCTTGACAAATTAAGTAACACTACAATCTTTAACTTCGGACTAATTCAAAGAATTGATTAGTAAAGTAATGAAGTGAAAATAATTATAGGTAGGCAGCTGTTATTAAAATTATGTGCAAAAAGTAAAGAAGGCATGGATGACTTAGAAATGATTTCACTATCTTTAACTAATAAATAAATAATCTCTTTATTTCAACTTTCTTACTGACAGTTTAAAATACGACATTATCACCCATATTGTAAGAGCCTTCCCAAATCCATTTTTATCTTTTCTTGGTATGACAACAGTTGAAGACACCCACCAAATCGTTTTCCTAGAACTTCTTGGCTGCAATTGGCGGATCTTCGAATAAGGTCCCTCCTCTAGCTAGCTATCTTAGTCAAACTCATAGTTGCATTCTGCTTTAATAAATGCTATAGATTTCATGTGTCACTTTAATCAATGTTAAAGATGTATAATATATTATAATTAATAGTTTTCTGGTGACAGATGAAAAGTAGGCGTTTATATGTCAATTTATAAAAAAAACAGGATGTGAATGCAGGCGTGGTTTAGTCCGACTTCAGTACAGTTCATGACTTAGAATACCAGTGTAAGTCCCACATATAGGTCCCTTGGTTCCCAAACTAGATTTTCACCAGTGACTTATGAGGCAGTGTTTCTACACAACCCCATAGCCTTTAGAATAAGAGTAAATTTTTTTTATACGTTTCCCCGGTCTAGGATTTTGTCCTGTATCGTGGGTGCGCTTACAAACATTTCACTCGCATGCTTATACAGCCAGACCTAGAACAACTAGCTGAAGAATTCTTGGTAATTCTATATACGTATATTCATACTCATAATTCTTAACACAAAGTGCAAAACAGTTTTACGTCCGTCACATCATTATCTCTGGTCCAGTTCAAAACCAGCGTCGGGCAGTTTGCTGAACTGGGCCTATTTGGCGCAGCCGTGAGACACACAATATTATCTTTTTATTTTCTTTTTAGATTTAAGTTTTACATTTTCATTGTGTGCACTTATGGCATGCGCCAAATAAATATGATTTCTTTCTTTTTTCTTCTTTAGGTCATGCAAAAATTTTAACCGTGCGGGGATCGAACCCGCGACACCCAAGGCAGCAGTCAATCGCTCAGCTACTGCGACAACTGTGCGGTGCCGTATGTGGGACTGATATGAGTCATTCCTTACACCTCACGGCATTTCATACAAACTTTCAAGTCCATATTTTCTGAAACGACTGACCCGATTTTAATGAAACTTAATACGTATGCGTATTAAGTTTCGCTTCGTTTAGCAGGAAACATAGGTCTAAGTTACTGAAAAACATTTTCGAAATGTCTTTATAAAAAAAAGAAAATTAGAATGTTCTGTGTCTATAGATAATTCATAATCGGTCTAAAAGAGCTGTAACACTATTTTTCGAAAAAGCTTCTTCAGCAGCATTTTAGACTACGTATCCTGCTTATGAGTTTGAAGTTTCATTAAAATCGGTTCAGTCATTTCGGAAGTAAAAACTGGAAAGTTTGTATGAAATGTCGTAAGGCGTGAACGCTCCTAAGTTCTCACTAACCTATATGGACCTTGTTGTTTTAAATGAAGGCATAAAGATTATGATGAACTACTGGAAAGCGAATGCGCTGAATTAGCAAAATCTGCCTACTCTTGCTCTCTCTCAATGAGGAGAAGCTGGGCCGGCCCGTTGTAGGTTAGTAGGTGATACATTCTTCTGAATTTTAAGATATTTAAGGTTTTTTTTTGCAATTTGCGGGTCAGTGTCAAGTTGTGTGATGATAACTATGATTTTAAAGATTAATATATAATTCCGTAAATACTTACGTGACGGTCGCGGATCATATTTTGTTCAACATACCTACAGGCTGATACCGACCTGCATGTTGCAAAAAACTTAAGAAAATTTGCATTTTGCGGGATACCCTGTCAGTCCCTGTCGCTTCTCCCTCAATACAGACAGTTTCTGCACGCTAGCCTGGCGCTTCCCCTTTAAGACAGACACAGTTTCTGCACGATATTTACCTTCAGTGTTTTAAGAGCAGTCGTATATATAAAACAAAATGGTTTCCCGCCGTTTGCCGCTTAGAGCTTTTAAACTACGCAACGAATTTAGATGCGGTTTTCATTAATAGACAAAATGATTTAAGAGGAAGGTTTATATATCAATAACTAGCTGTCCGGCGCAACCTCGTTTGCGTCACATTTTCCCCGTTTTCGCAACATTTTTCAATGCTGCTCCACTCCTATTGGTCGTAGCGTGATGACATATAGCGTATAGCCTTCCTCGATAAATGGGCTATCTAACACTGAAATAATTTTTCAAATCGGACCAGTAGTTTCGGAGCCTATTCAATGCAAACAAACAAACAATCAAATCTTTCTTCTTTAAAATATTAGTTTAGATTTATCCCTGAAATCAGACCAAAAAGAAAAAAAAGTAAACGTGGTCCGATTGATCGGACTAAGCAGTCGGACCAAGCGTTCACAGGGTAAATAACACATCAAAATTTCTACGCGAACGAAATCTCAGGCAGCGCTTGTAAAATAATAACAACGAAAAAAAAGTGTATTTGTCGATTCGAAACTAGGATCATTAATAGTAAATTTCATTACGAGTGCGGAAAGCCTGTCATTGCAAAGAGTTCCGACAAATGTCTGTCTACCCGAGCCGAGGCGCAGCCGAAGGTGAGGGTTGACAGTCGGAACAAGTTGCAACTATTTTTAATACAGTTGCCAAAAAATGAAGCAATTTAATAAAGAACATTTTTGGAAAATGGCGCCAACCGTAAAAGGATATAAGCAGAGTTTTTTTTTCTTCACCCATTCTGAGTAGGCAAAGGGAACTATGCCCATACAGCCAAATCTTCAGTAGATTTTTTTATTGATATGAAATGAAAATGAAATTTGAGATGAAATGAAATGAACCCTAACCTAACTCATTGAATCGAATCATTAAATCTGATATTGAAACAAATTAGTAGCTTCTTTTTAGAAATATTTGCATGAATCATAAAAACTTATATGATTTTTTTTTTAGGAAAAACGTCATGGTTGTTTTTTTCTTTTTAATAGACATGATTTTGACAGTTGGGAAAGAGAACGTACGAGTTCGGAAAAGCTAAAGAAAAAGCTCGAGTGTGTAATAGCCCACATCCCGAACGCTATACGTCCCTGCAATACCCTACTTTTTGAGCAACTGTATTAAAAAAGGCTTATCGTATATTTACCTATAGAGTTAGGTCAGGTAGCATCAGTCATCGAACTAAATTGCAGTCTTCGGTAAAATTATCAGCTATAGAAGTGTTGTGCAGTAAATATTGATAAGGAGAGATTGATGGATTGCGATTAATTATAACCATAATTTAATCATGTTCGTTTCGTGTAGCTATATACACCGCTGCTGCTGTGTATGGTCTAGTGGCTGCAACCGCGACTGCTGAGGTTGAAGTCTCTGGTTCGATTCTCGGGTCGGGCTAAGTGTTATTGGGTTTTTCCATGAGAAATTTCTCAGTAGCAGCCACGGAGTCTGGATTTGTGCCCGGTTGATGGCTATAGGCTCGCCCTCTATTACATGGGACTTAAATTTAACTGGCGAATTAGGTCAATCTCTGTGTAAACCTTTTGGATAAGAGGCGTGATGATATGCCAAGTCGTGTGGCTGTTTCAAAACTTTATGATTGCGGGTATCCACAAAGACATTAACTTCTAGTATCGGCAAGAACATAAAACAAAATCAAGCCTGTACCTACCTATTCCCCATTTATGTTTAAGTCCCACGAAACAAGGAGAGAGCATATTGCCATCAACCGTGCACAAATCTAGACTTAGCAATTCCTAATAAAAAAAACCCTATAACGACCATGTCATGGTGTAAATAAGTATGCATTGGGTAGTCAACTTGAGCCTAACTACTGAGGATGATGACGTCTCACATTTAGGTCACACGAGGAGGGCTACCCATTGATTTCACCGCCTCGGCATCAAAACTGCCCTGTCTCGCCCATGAGGCGATTTACTGACTCAGTTGCTGAAAAACGTGCTTTAAAACCTGTGGCAAATACTTTATTTCAGATTTGTAAGTAAAGGTAGTGCTCACCGTTGTCCACTTATGCTAGTTGATTGTAGCCTATTTCACTAACGAAGTTGGCTTGATTCGTGGATAATAACGGGGAAATCACCTGTTTACATGAAGAACGTCAAAATGAGTGTTAAAATAACAAATACTCCACTCTACACATAGCCATCCTCTTGGTCAAATACGGTGTACCGCAGGGGTGTGTCTTGGGACCTCCTCTATTTATCTTATATATAAATGACTTGCTACGACAGACACAACAACCCATTGAATTATTTGCAGACAAATAATAATACAAATAAATATATTAATAATACATCTAAAAAAGACAACGTAACGTCAGTAATGCACTTCTATCATTTTTAGTGTAGCGAAATTTCTAAGGATCTTGATTGACAACAATTTGACTTGGAAACCGCATGCCGCTGACGTACGTAAGAAGTTAAATATGTCGGCCTACGTACTGTAGAACCTATCAAACAAAGTTAGGAATGATACATTTTTATTAGCTTATCATGGTTTGGTTGCGTCAGTGTTAAGATTTGGAATCATATTTTGGGGAAACTGTAGTGAGAGAAAGGAGATTTTTAAGGCCAAGAAACTGTGTATTAGATCTATGTCAAACCTTAAAAGCACAGATAGCTGTGAACCTGTGTTTCAGTCTCTGAGGATACTGACTTTTCCATGTTTGTGCTTATTGGAGGTGGCAATTTTTGTAAAAACCAATCTCAACTTATTTCCATCACTGGCCACGCAATGGCCCCTAGAGAACCCACTACTTGCAAGAACTTGCTAGATTCGGGCAATTACAAAACAACAGTGTGACAATGGGACCTGTCATTTATATTAAAAACCACGGTTTTAAGGATCATTCTATAAATATTTTTTTGAACTATGGTTACTGAACTACTTTTAGGCATATGTTATTACCATAGATCGGAGTAGGTGATTGATTTTTGGTACTTGTATCATAAATGCACAC
The DNA here is from genome assembly GCA_949152445.1 of Cerastis rubricosa. Lineage (NCBI taxonomy): Eukaryota > Metazoa > Arthropoda > Insecta > Lepidoptera > Noctuidae > Cerastis > Cerastis rubricosa. Next base: position 23,276,688 of record OX424527.1, read on the forward strand.
AGAAAGAAGAACATGGATAAGCCATTTTTCCGGAAAGTAATTCCGGTATTTCCGGATTCAATTAAATATTGTTAATATTGGTAGTGATATTATTACTACTCAATTCAAAATTTAAAGGAAGGTATCAAAACTAAATTAATTTATTATTTATCTGTTGAATAATAAAAACAATCGAATTCCGATGGAAGCATTAATAATAATTTTTATTTTTAGCCTATTTATGGCCACAACTTTTTATAAATTGTTGCACTTTAATTTCAATCAAATCAACCAATTCCGGAGGAATGTCCATATTAACACGTACGTTTCGGATCAATGACCCCAATTCAATCTACCTACTCCGATCTATGGTTATTACTCAGTGAAAGACGATGAATGAAGATGTAAAATACTGATGGCGCTCAGCTGCATCCGGTTAAACTGGAAGCCGACCCCAAGATTGTTTGGGAAAAGGCTAGGCAGATGATGATGATTACCTAATAAACGTAATAATTTTCACGCCGTTATGTAGACTGTAGCTGATCTCCTTAATTTATGTACAACATCTTATACCTGTAGCTACATTCATAGCAAAATAAAGTTCTGAAACTGATTCTGAAAACCAAGCAGGAAGTGATAAAGAAATAAAATACTTAAATATTTTCTATTGATTTGTCATATATTTTTCAAACTATGATTACTATGATATACTGTACATTTTTTAGTAACTAATAGTAACACATATCACACACTCGTTTTCCAATCGTTCATAATTCACAGCCGATTATTATATTTTTATCAAAAATAACAAAACTTTTATTAATGAAACATAACCTTATTATACAAATCGTTGTAATAGAAGTGTTAAAATAATAATATGTAGGTGTAATTTTTTTACAAAAATAATACTATCTTGCGTTCTTTTAAAAATAAGCAAATATTTACAACCGAAATGACGGACTTTTCAACTATACAAAGATTTAACGATTATAAGTTATTTACATTTATGATTTCGCTTAAGATTAAATACGTCACAAACAGCCAATAAATCTATTAATAAAATAAAAATAATTATTATCCCAATAAATCATATTTATTGGTGTAATAGTATTATTTTGCATTGCGATAATCCTATAGCCTAAGATAACTATAATAATAGAGATATAATTTAATATTCTGATAAAGATTATTTATATGATTGTGACGTTGTATATCAGTGACGTTTTATGGTGGGTTACCTACTATTTCGTGCATAAAGGTACAGGTTATAGGTACCCGAACTTATATTATTATTTTGAGATGATAATGTCACATTAGTGAATTTAGGGTTTAAAACGTTGGATTTGCGTCTATCGCTTTTGCACGAGTCCCATCACATGATAGACAATGTGATCTTCAAAGTCATTTCGAATTTTTTCATCTATTTGTTTTTTTTCTCCATAAATTCAGTCACATGTTCAATCACGTGCTACTTGTTTCACATGAAAATTATTTCAAAATCGGTGATAAGCTATTAATCATCAATTTGATATAATCACAATGAAAATATGCTGAAAAAGCATGAAACTAGTTTTTATTGCGGATTATTATCTTTCTTACAATCTTATGAGTTATATCCTTTTTTGAGTTATTCACTGACATTGTCGAGAGGGTAAACATTGGTGTTTCTTGTTTTGTGAAATGAATTTAACAAACAATATGACAGCGTTAGGTACTTTCAAACATAGCCACGTACCGAAAGGTGCAAGTACAACGATTTGGCTAGGTACTGCAAAAAGTTTGTATAACATGATAATTTAGAATTACGTCATAATAGCGGAACGTCAAATAATCCGTAATTAAAAACTAATTTAATTTTGTGCTTCACATTAAATCGCATGACTATCAAGAAATGCGATCTCATAATCGAAACTTTACATCTTAAATAAATTTTATCAACACGTGCAACGTAAGTTAGATTAGTTAAACAATCTTTATATTGATGATGACTAGAAATCGGCGATAATACATAATATTTAGTATAAGATTTCTACCGCGGCTTCGCCTGCATATAAGACAGAAATTGGCCGACGAGAACGTTCTACCTGGATATAAAGTATCTTTTGTAATAAGGTCATGTTCTAACCCTGTGACAAAATTCGTCCATAACCGTTCAGCCGAAATGCCAGGCAAACCGATCTACTTTTGCGTTTACAATAATTTGGTATGAATTTATGAGGGCCAATCTTTTTCGGACTATTACCGAAGATTAATGATTACATAAATATAATAGCTAATGCTAAGTCTTCGTCTGGATCTAGAGAGAGATAATTATACCCGCATACAATGAAAATGCGAAAATGAATCGATCGTGACGTCATTAGGTACGTTTATTATCGCCGATTTTTTGATAATAATTTATTACTTATTTTACATAGATGGTGCAATAAACTATTATTGCTCATTTTTGGCCTAGTTGATATGTAAATATATGCCTAAATGAAAACACACTGCTGGATTTTCAGAGCTCGGTTCTGCCCCGAGCGTTGAAATTTTAACAGTGCAAGAATATTTAGGTGTACAGTGACGGGAAAAATGCTACACCTAAACCGTCTGGCTAAACACGTTTTGAGCACTTCTAACAATTTTCTTTCTAACACATAATTTTCATACCATTTTTAGATGCCTAAAATCACTGCACAAAAATATTAGCTGACCTTTCCAATTACTTGCATATATGGCACATTCAAATTAATAGATTTATCATATAAGTCAGCTACATGTCGAAAAACAACACTTTTTTGTTGGCATCTTAATAAATTACTAATATCTTTTTTGGCAGTTCCTTTTTTTCAATCCTCTAGACGAATTCAGAAAGAAACTGAACTGAATTTCTGTAAAATCGCTGATGGATAGCTTAATCATTTGTAACAGAGTCCAGTAGATGGACCAAACGCTTCAAAGAAGATTTTTAAGACCCTCAGGACTTCTCAGGAATTGAAGAAGATTCGACTCCAAAATCCAACTAAGCCAGCTTCGCGCACTTTTTGATGCTGTCTCCAAAGAGTTTCCTCTTGATATTCCAGACGGCACTCACACCTTTGTTGACTCCTGCAGCCAGGGTCGTGGACAGGCAGGAGAGGAGAGTGAGCAAGGAGCCAGGGAGTGCTGGCGCCAGGATCGAGGCGCAAGAGGCTATAGAGCGGTAGACCACCCTGTTGTTAGTAGGCTGAAGGCTTCTGTAGTTGTAGGCACCGCCCACGTCCACTTTCGTGAATAGCCTGTACTGAAGGGAGAAACAAGAGTTCAGTATTTTGCGTTTATGCTCCGGCCTATCCCATTGCAGGGTGACTAAGGGGTCTTCATACTCGAGCATCATACTTGCTCAAGGTGGATTTCCATTTTCAGACTTCTTATAAGTCTAGGTGTCCTTACCATGTCTGGCAAAAATATGCTTATGCGCTTTTTATAATATCATGCAAGGACTTTGATTTACATACTTTTATGTCATCTAAGAATTGACTAAGACAACAAAACAAATTTCGTCGTATTGCAGAAAGATTGAGTTTATCTCGGAACAACGGATTATTAGGTCGTAACTTATATCTCTCATTAAAATTAATTCTTACCTGGTCTGCAGTGATGTACAGGGGTTTATCCATGACGATCCAGGTGACTATCTCCTGGCACTGTGGAGTGGTGAGGGATCCGTGGTACGTGTAGTAGGACTGAGGCTCACGGCTCAGCAGACGCCTGTTAAGAACAATATCAATGTTTAGGATGTGTGAATTGGAAATGTTTGGAATATAATTGGAATTGCTTTCATGAGTGGCAATATTGAGATGTCTGGCTTATCAGCCAGTCAGCCAGGCTACTCTTTATGCTGGCCAGTCAGGCACACTACTCCTTATGCTGGTCAGTCAGCCAGGTTACCCCTTATGCTTGCCACTCAGCCAAGCTACCGGTTATGCTGCAGATTACCGAGACAAAGTGAAATTCTATCAGCGATAAATGATGACATGATAGAAAAGTGTATAATAACAATATTGGATTGACATACACTTTCAAGAGATCGTTGTCTTTGGAGGAATACGAAATGCTTTAAAAGCGATTGCCCCAAAGCGTCACTGACAAGTTATTTATTGCTTTGGTGTGAGCTATTCTAGTCAAGTTCATGTTGACAGAGAAAGGATGATTAGGTAGGAAGCATTGTTAAACTATCACTGATTTTAGACTGATTTGTCCTTGACTGTGCATTGAAGTACTCAACCGTAATTAAAACCTCCTGCTATTGTTCTCTATAGCTTTCGTCACCCTTAAGCCCTTACAATAATGATTATTTCCACTACCGACTTCCTCCCCTTAATCAATTTCAAGAAGCAATGGAACGAATTTTGTAACATTTTAGTATTTTCTTATTTTAAGTCATTTTGGCACTTGCTCTCACAGAAAGGATGCTTGTGTCAACAGCTAAGGTTTGTGTTAGAGGCTGAATATGAAGGTGTGAGTCACAATAAGGTAAACTATCCGAAAATGAACCTTAATGTGTGACACTTATTAGCAGAAACATTCAACAATAATTCTCAAAAATTATAAGCCTGTACTTACGTTATATCAACTTTGTGGCCCTCGGTCTGGTTTGCGGCGCTGCTAGCAATATACGGTACGAATGGTGTCAGCTGCTCCAGAGCATGTGCGCTCTCATACCCTCTGTTGACCTTCAAAGAAGAAATAAGTGTTAGATTTACTACCCCGTGTTTTTGTCGATAAAAATATAGGATGGCGAGGGGTGCTACAAAAGACATGTTCGGGTCAGCCTGCTCTAGCACAAGCAGCAGTGGTCACGATAAGCAGCAGGTAACGATGGTCAATTATGATTGTGATGGACGGTGATGATGGTTACGAGTAGTCAGTAGCCAAAAGTCTGACATCCAGTCTTACTACGGGGTGTATCGTATTACCCAGATACTGGGTCGTGGAGGTCAGATAGGCAGTCGCTTCATGTAAAATACTGGTACTCAGCTGCATCCGGTTAGACTAGAAGCCGACCCCAAGATAGTTTGGGAAAAGGTTAGGCAGATGATGATGTGCGTATTGCATAATTATAACTTTCTTCGGTAAAGTAAAAATAATAATCATCGTACGGATACCACACCTGAGAGAGTCTGAGAGATATTTCTCGCCCGGCATGTAAAGCCAAGTCAGAGGCCCGTGGACGACATAAACGTAGTTCGTATGTGGCGTTGCATACCGCCACAAACTTTTTGTAATTGATTTTTTATACTAACCATAAACATCACTCCAATGACAGCCAATCCATCAGACCTCACCATAGCTTCTTCCAAACTCAAGCCAGTCTTGATGTGGACCATGTGGACTTCTAGAGGATATCTGTTGACAAAAACCTTTGGTTAAATCAGGGTCATCATCGGCCTAGCCTTTTCCAGTCTAACCGGATACGGCTGAATACCAGCATTTTATATGGAGCAAATGCCTCCTGATCTCCACACTCTGTATATCACGATACCCCTTGTAAGAGTCGTAGAGTTTCTTAACACAATCAAAATCGAGATTTTTCAGTTGTGTGTACATAAAAAATGTGCCGAATAAACATAAACATGTTCACTTTATTTCTTCGAATTATAAAGTTGCAGGAGAGTGGTACACTTTTTTTATGGATAGGAAATCATCAAATGACTCTTCCCGCTCTGGGCGGAGCGGAGGGGAGTGTCAGACTTGTACTGACTAAAACCCATCTGTGTTCCTTTTTAGCCCTTTGTGTTCCAGGGCCATGGTATCTCTTTCGAACAGTCCCGCAGCCCTGGCAGGCATCAGAGTGGAACACCTTAGTAAAGACAAAGTTAAGTAATATCTAGTTTGATTTTTTGACAATTTCCTTTACAGACTAAGAGGAAACATTCCTTTACTACATGTCGTAAAATGTATATCTTGTTACTAATAGGTAGGTACACATTTATTTAAAGAAACAGGTAGCTCTTTATTTTATTATGTGTTGACATATTTTACTGTATTTAACTGATTAGTTTGTAAAACAAATAAAAAAGTTATTAGATGAATTCTGGTTTTTTCTTATTATAAATTACAGTGTTTATGCGATTGTCTTATCTGGTATTAATTTGAATGTCATGAATGTTGTTTATTTCTCTAAACTGCATGGTCCTTATATGACTTGATCTTAGAAGAGACTATGACCTCTGAGTTTGTTTCAGCTATTTCTTCTCAGAGTAGTCAGTTACGAAACACCGGCCTCATTTAGTTTAAAAAAAGACGAAAAAAGTATTTATAAAAACCTATTTGCCAAATAAACATCATTTATCTCAAAATCAATGGCAATTGTGAATAAGTGTGTTGCGCAATTATTTTGCCAAAATACTATCTCATTCACTATTAGAACTTGTGAGTACAAAAACACTTCATTGTTTTCAAATTATTCTAGTCTCCAGTGTGGAAAGAAACGCGCATGCGGCAGTGTTAAAACAAAATTAGGGAACAAATAAATGTCACTCACACGCCACAGAGTATACAGTTAATACTTACACAAACGCTGCTGATACCCACTTATCACGGGTGACATAATATTGTACGATTTGATTTGTACAAAGATTAGACTATTTTGGACAGTGTTGGGATGATTTACATTCCTTTGTTGGTGTACCTTCTCTCGGGGCAACGACTGTTGATGATTAGCTAGTCAACAGTGTCTGATTAATGGACTGGCTGTCCATTGAAGTGTACACTTGAAGTCAGTATCGTTTCTTCGTATGATGTAGCCATAAAAATGTAAATGTTGCAGATTTCTCAGTAAAAGTATGCACTCCGGTGAACCACGTCTGTCTTTGGAAATATAAACGCGATGGTGAGATCTGTTATTGAGTTGTAACACACCATCGACTTAGGTTAAGACCTGTTATGGTAGTTGTAAGTCATAAATAAATAAATAATCTATTTAGTAATACCACGGTTTAAAAAATAGTGATTAACGACTCTATACAATCCCCAAAAATTAAAAAAATATACACTTTTAATCTTTGGAGTGACAGATGATGAGGCACAACTGGACTTAGTACCCCACTAGAGAGAGATTCTTCTAGAGAATAATTCGGATACACAAAGATTACCGAAGCGCATACAATTTCTGGTTAAACAGTAGTTAACATTGCCTAAGATTTTGTGAGAGCGAATAAAAAATACACCACGAGTCTATGAAAATTGGAAAAGACAATATCTGTTCATGAAAAGCGGAAGTTATATTATACATATAAGTAATAACATTAACACTATCAATGTTATCTCTTTAATAATTTAAATATTTATCTATTACATAACTAAAAGCCTGGCATTTAAATAATGTCTAGTAAAATTACTTAATTATTATCGTTTATTTTTATCGTAAAAACAAGGTTTTCGGTGACAATCCGTACCGGTTTTCGCAGGTGAATGCACTGTTAATTTTATTACATAATAACTAATAAGCAGTTATTGCAGATTATTGAAAACGCTGAAAATTACAAAATGAAGAACATAGCTGTGCATACGTGCGTACAGTCGAGAGACATCCAGACTGTCTGTTAGACCGATTACCACTTTACGAAAATAATTATAGCCTACATATAGAGGTTGTTTAATAGGTTGCCCTCGGATAGATAAATTAAATAACTATCAATCGATTGAAGGATTAAATTGGCAACAACAAACAATTATTTCCTACATTCAATACACCCAACCACTCGGGCATATAAGTAAATTGCCATCTTTTCACGACTTAAAAAAACATCTTCCCTAGCAATAGCAATTCCCTTTGATGGAATGCTTAATATCGGATTAAAATTTCCGGACATACCGATACATACGTACCGGATGGAAGGGATACCGAGACGGTTACGACATACTCAAAACATCACTGCTCATCATGAACCCACATATAAATTGTCCATTGGTAATTCAAAAAAATACTGCTACTTTTGTAGGAAAAAGCAGATTTTATTTAAATCACCCATGAAAATTGTCCATGTGGTTCAGAATGATGTTAGTACTGAAGATATAGACAGACACATGGTAACTGTATATACTTATATGAAAGCTTTACTTCTTTTTACTATTTGTATTGAATGACCAGGGTTGCAGAAAATAGGGTGGGTTCTAGGTACGGTCAGTAAATGCAAAGTCACGTAGTGGCATCGTTAGCAATGAAAAGGAAAAGTTGGAACGAAAGGGTGCGAAATGGGAAAGGTCACCCTTTCATGGTTAGATTTCTGAAAAGATCGGCTTTTGAAAGAGTTGTAAAAAGATCCGTAAGGGAAAGGGTTTACTTAGCAGAACGACTCACTTTCGCCATTAAATCGGGTAGGATTTTTTTTGATTAATTCGTGAACTTGTGCAGTGAATCTAAAAAGGTTTGGTGAAGGATAGCAAAGTTATGACGTTTATTGTTCTGTTTGGTAGGATGCCAGGAACATGCAACGTAAGAAGAAAATAAGATATAAGAAAATACTTATGAGTGTGAATGTTTTAAATATCTACATATATGTAGGAACTTAAATCTATCTTTAAGGTTAAGCCGTGCTTGCCGAGGTTGGTCTGTGGATGGGTGACCATAATTACATATCGAGTTTCCTCCGTGCCTCGGAAAGCACGTTAAGCCGTTGGTCCCGGCTGTCATTTGTAGATCTTTGACAGTCGTTACGTGTAGTCAGAAGCTAAAAGTCTGACATCCAGTCTTACCAAGAGGTATCGTATTACCCAGTTACTGGGTTGTTCAGATAGGCAGTCGCTTCATGTAAAATACTGGTACTCAGCTGCATCCGGTTAGACTGGAAGCCGACCCCAAGATAGTTTGGGAAAAGGCTGGGCAGATGATGATATGTGTAGGAACTTAGATGCCTAAAAACTCTGAATGTTTTTACTATTTCTTATTTTAGGAGTTACAGTGGCAGGAAATATTTTATCGTAGAGGTGTATTTACATTGATGCAGTAATTCAATAATGGAAACCAGTGCAAGTGCTTACCTTATTCAAATTCAGGATGTAGACTAAATTGAACAGGTATTGAAATACTGAATCAGTGTAAACTAACACCAGCTTTGCCTGGTTTAAAAAGAGTTGTACTTGTATTTCACTTACTTCATGCCATCAATGGCGTGTTCTGACAGCCAGTGGAAGTGGAACTGCAGGAAGGTGTAGTTTCCTCTCAGAGGACCACCAGACAGAATTGGTGCTTCATCCCCTCTGACTCCAGCCCATTTCACTAAAACAAACATAGAATATTAGTCGTTTAGCTCGAGGCTACTTCGTTCGTCTGGTGGTCGCCAGCGTGTTTGTTGCGGGTAAAGTGTTATTTCGGCTTTATGAAATTTGGATTTATGTACAGTTAAAGGCAATAAGATCATCCTAGTAGTACTCGTGTATTTTTATATTTATAATATGGTATGGACGCTAGAGAGGCGCCGATGACATGCCTGCCTAAGGCGCTCTGGACACTTAATCTTCTGACTTGCTGACTCGTCTATCGACTGCTTCTGATCAAATAATACCAAGTAACAGGAAAAATATAGGAGTACATTCTTGAAGAGATAAAATCACTCTCACTAGTCGATAACTGAATGTTAAGCCAAAATATGCACTGTTGGATTTTATACGCTCAGCTCGAGCGTCGAGAATAACTAAAAAAAACCCAACAGCGCAATATTACGTTTAGCAATAAAAAATTAGGGGTGGTGTAGGTGTTTGTGTACCAGTGTTCACTAACACTAGATATAGTGGCAGAAAACTTCTAGAGGCGTCATCTCGACGTCTATCAGTCGTATATAAACACACGTATGTATGTCATACAAGAAACTTTTGAGTAGGGTCGAACTAAACCGGAAGCTGTTAGAAGGATCGAAAGGTTCCAGCGCTCGGCGCTTCCTGTAGCGGAACTTAATTTCCATTTAATTTCCTCTCCCTTCTCCTTACTTCCTATTTATAACCCTACTTTATCTTTTAAATTGACTTATGACAGGAGCCCCAAATAAGTTACTTTTCCAAACTTTTACTCTCTAGACTGCACGCTGTTTGAAACAAAACAAATTTAAGAGTGCATATGCAAACTGAAATCGGTTATAGATAATCAAAAATGTATGCTGATAGAAGCCAGCAAAAGCTTATTTCGATACCTTTGAAGAAATAAATTTTTGTAGAAGTACAGAAACTTGGAAGGAAAATAACTTTTGTTTGGTCTAGTGCAATTAATCGTAGCAATGATGATGTGTTTCCCAAATATGTACTGAGGCAGATGTGCTATAGAACCAATGCTTTCAAACTGTTCATTTCCTCAAATGAAATAAAAAATACTGGGTCGACTACAACTATCATAATCATCTTTTCCTAACTATCGGATCGGCTTCCAGTCCAACCAGATGCAACTGAATTCCAGTATTTCATATAGAGAAACCAAATAAATCTCTAAAAAATAAAACAAGAAAACATTTCGGTCTACTCACACGTATGTCCATTGTTACTAGCGACGAGTTCCACATTATTGTACCCGCGGAAGACCAGGGGTCCTCGGATGTGGACCTGGTTCTTGTCCAGCACTGTTTCCTGGGACATAATGTTGATCGGAGACTGCAGCTTGCCTACCGTGCACACTCCTGGCCATTCGGCTTCCTCTGTGGGGAGAAAAGAGAGTTTAATATTGACATAAGGGTAACCCGCGAAATTATATTACTTTTTGCTATTTGGCGGTCAGTATCGAGCTGTACATAATATGATTTGCGGCCATACGTATGTATTTCCAAAATTATCATCATTAATATTTAATCCCATTGAATGACTTTTCCCATGTCTTCCCGTGGGTGTCGTAAGAGGCGACTAAGGGACTTGCCAGAGAATGGGCAGCAGCGTTCTCTGTGCTTTTGTAACAACCGTACTGCGATCGCCAACCCGCCTGCCAAGCGTGGCGATTATGGCAAAACCCCCCCTTCTTGGGGGAGGCCTATGTCCAGCAGTGGACGTCTTTCGGCTGAAATGATGATGATGATGATGAATGACTTTTAGAATGAATGAATGAATGAATTATATTAGGAATACCAATGGGATTTTCATATTATACTCTATCTTTATTTAGTTCGTTCCATGATGGCTGTACATTGTGGAAGTAACGGATGATTCAGTCTTTGACTGAATGGATTATATGAAAGATGACTTGCTAGTGGTGAATACTAGGTTGATGGCAGCATATTTGATCCGAACATTCACCATCCATTTTCTGAAAAATATGCGCCGTGTTTTGAGTTTTATTCTCAAGCTATTACTAGCTAGTCTAAGAAAAGTTTTCTGTCATAAATGAATTTGCGATTTGGTAAATAGATAAAGGTACTAAGAGTAAACAATGTACATAGATAATTTTGTAATTGATGAGCTTTTAGATTGTCTTTCAATCGATGTCTGGTGTTTATAATTAGTAAACACCAGTAGCTGCAGTGCAGCACTTATCGTCGTACCAACGGTCGTGACATCGCCACGTTTTTAGGATTCCTTACTCAAGGGATATCATCGGAGATCCTGAATGGTTCCGTCAAGTCGGTACGGCAAAATTACGGACACAGCTTCAGACACCAGACTCTGGCAGATACCGTAATAATTGAAATATACGTCATATCCGAGTCCGATGTTTGCAACCAGTTTTAATTTGACTATTTAAATCAGTTTAACAAAACGTTTATTAAGTCTACGCTGTGTGTTTCACAGGACTACATGATTGTAACTGTAACAGCACAGAGAAAGTGTAGGTAATATGGAAAATAATAATCAGTAGATTTTTTAAGCCTATACAAGAAAATGCGAAAAATACGTTTTGTTTCTGCGCTAACTTCAAACTCAAGAAAATTAAAACCTGCACAGGATTATTAGTGTTTGTTATTGGTACAGAACTCTAATGCGCAAGTCCGACTTACACTTTACTAGTTTTCTATTATTTATTTTATTAAGCATGCCTATCGTCTGACTTCGAATTCATTGGCTAACTTCCAGGGGTGAAATAAGTCATGAATAGAAAAATCTTTCAAGTAAGTACCTACATAAGGTCCAACTTTGAAATATTACAATATATCTACGGATACATGAATTTTAAAATTAAATGCGGCGTTAATCTACATGATTACAAAGTGCAGAATAATTGACGACTAGCTTTCTGAGTTGAAATAGTCGCAGGTTCGATTCCAGCAAGAATTGTTTAGGTACTTATGTTAGCATAAATATGATAACTAGAGTTTTTTTATTTCAAAATTATTTTGTTAAAATACCTGCTGATGTTATGAGTTATCTATATGTAGATAGAGCAGTTACTTAAGTTAATAATTAGAATTTAATATAATCAGTATAATCACTCAAATATTATTAACTTTTAATACAATGTGTGATTCATTTGTTTTGTCGATTTACAATTTAATTATTGACAAGTTATCTTGCAAGTCAAGTTATCTTTTGGCGCCTTACCTACTACAAAACAATGCTATTTTTAGAATGAAAACTCATGCAAAATTCTTTTGCAAGTTAAAAATAAAAAAGTCAGCAAAAAACTAAATTCGTTCTGGCTTTAGAATTTATAATTAAATATTCAAAGTTAATAATTAGCTGTTTAAATATTTCGTATCGAGGTAATTAAAATATTTCTTAGCTAATAAAGTCATTTAAAACCGCAATTAATAAAATTCTGCCCAAATCAGTTTTTTTGCCCAATGGTTAGGTTTTGATAAAGGTATTAAATGATTCCCCATATCTTTCCGTGGGTGTCGTAAGAGGCGACTAAGGGACTTGCCAGAGAATGGGCAGCAGCGTTCTCTGTGCTTTTGTAACAACCGTACTGCGATCGCCAACCCGCCTGCCAAGCGTGGCGATTATGGCAAAACCCCCCAAAACGTCAATGTGGCGACAATTGGGGGAGGCCTATGTCCAGCAGTGGACGTCTTTTGGGCTGAAATGATGATGATGATGATTAAATGATTTGAAATATTTCACTCATCCTTTAATTTTTGCGAATTTTTATAAGGTAGGTATGTATGACAGGAACAAACTTTTTTTTTTGACGTGATATGTTACCCTACCTAGGAATTTCTCGTTGCGTTTTCCAACATTTAAACTCACATACACAAACAGCCAGACCCGGATCACATCTGTAGGTCACACAAATATTTATTCCGTGTGGGAATCGAACCCGCGACACGCAGCGCTGCAACTAATCGCTCAACCACTGCGCTGTCGTAACCGACCAATTTACATAATTAGGTTATGTTTTTCACTATTAAATAGGAATGATAAGAAATACTCACGGCCATAGGTCCATTCTGCCTGCAGACTTAAGTCTGTAACAATATATTTAATGTTAAAAATAGTAGCCTAAAAATAAAAACAATGTAAAAAAAAACAACAACAACAACAATGTCTATAAAATGGGTCCTCGCGAGTCCCTTAGAGAAAAATTTAAAGAGATCGATATACTGACTCTGCCTTCAGTTTATATCTTAGAATGTATTTTATACGTCCGCAAAAACCGAGGGCTTTTCAAAATTAGAAGCGACTTCCATAATATAAACACACGCAGTAAACACGAAATTGTAATACCCAAATTTAGATTAACAAAAACTAGCAAGTCATTTCTTATAAACAGTATACGCTTTTATAATAAGTTGCCAAAGTCAGTTATTGAACTGACCGATGGAAAGTTTAAAAATTGCATCAAACGTGTCCTTATTAAAAAAGCATATTACAAAATTAAGGACTATGTTGAAGATAAAGAAGTTTGGCTGTAGTTCCCTCTGCTCATGCGGCTTCCCTGGTAGCTCAAAAACGACACAAATATGTGGATGTCTCTAACTATTCCGAATTTTATTTATTCTATTCATTTTTTTTCAGATGTTTTACAATAGTTTTCAAATCATTGCACCGTTTATTCATTGTGCAGAATAGTTACAGTACTGATGACTACATTTGTGTCAATTGTTTATTTAATTGTTCTTAGTTTTATTTTTACTTTTGTATAGATTCTTTTTCATTCATTTTTTTTTGTGAATATGTGGACATTGTAGGCTTTGTAATATTTTTTTTTTTGTAATTTTTTTTTTTTTTCATCTTCATCTTTTTCTACCTTTTGTAGTAAGCGATGACTTATTGTCGGGCCTACGCTGTCCTCTCATACTTAAGTACTAGCGCTGTAACATCCAAATATTGTAGAACCAAATGATTTTAAAAGAGTAACCATGGAGTTTCTTGCCGGTTCTTCTCCATAGGAAACGACCAACCCGAACCGTGCCTCTTCTGTTGACGTTTTATAAGTGCCCATGTAGGCCTATGTAAAATAAAATATTTTGATTTGATTTTGATTTGATTTGAATGTGTTATCTACGAAAAATAAATGCCGGAAAACAGATAAAAAGGATTATTAACAATTAATAAAACTGTTTCAAATGTTTTAAAAAATAATAGAAAGAAGATAAATAAAAAGAAATTTGTAATGTTGGCGGGAAAAAAAAAATGGAGTCTACACTAATGTCAATTTTTATTTTTTTTACCATTCACAATATAGACACTTATTTGTAGGTCATTTATTTTGACGATATTTTATTAAAGATCTGTAATACTTTATTTATTAATGAAAAGTGCACCTGTATTGTATAAGTAGTAAACAATCACACACTACAATGTGCATATTCTTTACAAAATATACATAGATTGCAAAAAATATTAAAATAAAAAAATAGGAATTCAATTATATTTCATTCACTTCCTGGTCATTTCTAAATTCTAAAAACAAAGTTCAGTTAAATATTGTTGGTTAATGTTGTTCTTTTCAGTTTGGTAATATTTATTACACCTACAAATAGGAAATAAGAAAACTAATTACAAAACCCACCAGCAAAACTGATCACAAACAACACAAATATCGCAACCATTTTTCAAAATTTAGTAAAAAAATATTTAAAAATATTATAATATTTACTGCACTTGCTATTATTAATTATTTATTTACTATAATTATTTATTTTTATTGAAAGTTATTGGAACAACAGTTCACTCTCACACCCACAGTTCGGGACTAATTTCGAAAACAACCACATCGATGTTTTATACATTTTTTTTTGTTTTGAACATTTTTTTATCTGGCGCTTGCACCGTGTGCCTCGTCCCGCCAACACTGACGGCGCTCGTACCTAGTGTTAAGTGATAATAGGTATGTTCGTGACACACGGTAGGGAACGACGGCGAGCGGTCGCTCGACGCGTGCCGAGAATCGCGTTGGTCAATACTGGGCATGCGCGGTAAGAAATAATGCTTGAATGTGGAAATTGAGTTTGTTTTGATATCAGCAGGTCGATGCTTAGCTGTTTACTGCTGAATGTAGGTTATTTACGTAAATGTCGTTAAGTAAGGAAATTATCGTTATGTTGAGCATAAAATTATAATAGAATACATATTTGCATTGTTATTATGTTTTTGGTTTTAGTGTGGTGGGTATTGAGTTCAGGGTTCTGGTAATCAGAAGCCAAAAAATGTGTATAGATTTAATCACTTCAAAGTACACACAAGATTATAGAACCTAGAGCTAAATAAAGGTTCATAGTAAATTCGTTACCAAAATCTCGCGTCAGAGGGACGTCTTAGGGGCGCATTTTTAGGAGTTGGAGTATACGCTTAGGAGCACTATGAGCAACAAAGAAAACAAAAGAAAACTGATCTATATTTACAAAATGGTAGCTCAGATGAAAATCTTTTGTGGAAAGAAACTGTTGATCTAGTAGAAAACTATAAGTGGTGTAAAAAATCAGTGAAATATTGAGAAAAAAGAAAAAAAAAGAAAAAATAATTGTAAGTGTCGGTCGATCTTTCAGCTTGCGTATCCTTAGGGGGTAAACGAAGCCAAATTTCCGAAGATTATTTTTCTAACAGATTTCGGTAGTTTTTGTTGCAGAACCTTATTACCTTTGTCCATACAAACCAATTAGGTGCTGATAAGCACGGCCCTACGACGCACCTTTTCCGAGTTAGGAGCTTTTTATATCTTTTCCTGTTTTTACAAAACGCTCTATATTTCCAAAATGGTAGCTCAGATGAAATTCATATATAGCGTCCAGCTAGCCATAGCGCCCCTAAGGCTACACTCCAACCAAATCTTGTGTATGAAACTAAACTATTCCTTGCCTTGGTAGTCTAATGATTCCTCCTAAATGATTATGGTACTCACACTAATTTAAAACTTTAAGTAGATTGTTACAGATTGGCCCTTAAACGTCATACTAGTTTTTTTATAAGAACTTAATAAAATACCCTTCTCGGAAGATTCTAAAAAACCAAATACAGTTGTCTTGAAATTTTCCCCAAGAATGAAACTCAAATCAATTTTGACGTTTGAAAAACAGAAACCAAAGGTTACAATAAATAAAATATACGTCAACAAACAGATTGTTTACTTCCAGAAGTGTCAATAATACAGTAGGCCAGAACTCAGTGGTAAGAAAACCAGTAAAAGCTGGCCTCTTTTTCTATTAAAACTCCATAATAAGCCAACTCAAAGATCAAAATGTTGCCACTACCTGCAGCAGAAAATGGGTCAATCAAATTGTTTACCGCACAAGTGTTTTCTGTTTTCCGTAACTAATCAGAAAATCTCTGCATTTTCCAAAAGATGTGTTGCATTGATAGCATAATCATTTGTTTCTTGATAAATGTTTGTCAGCAGTCAATTGTTTAATGTTTTTAATTATAAATCAACAAGTCTTTGTCTGGTATTTTATATTGAGTTTGTTTTATCGGTTTGTGTAACAATTTGTGGAATACAGGTTATTATCGTGTTGTTTGATCTTATTTGCAACAAATGCATCTTTTTCGCTTGCCGGTGCAAAATGTGCTGATTGTGCCTTGAAATTGAATTGTGTATAATCTATACCATACCAATATTATAAAGCTGGAGAGTTTGTTTGTTTGTTTGCTTGAACGCGCAAATCTCAGGAACTACTGGTCCGATTTGAAAAATTATTTCAGTTAAAGATAGCCCATTTATCGAGGAATGCTATATATCATGTCGGCCAATAGGAGCGGAGCAGCAATGAAAAATGTTGCGAAAACGAAAAAAAATTTCGCAAAAATTTTCATTGCTTCTCCGCTCCTATTGGTCGTTGCGTGATGATATATAAGCCTTTCTCGATAAATAGGCTATCTAAAACTGAAATAGTTTTTTTAAATCGGTTCAGTAGTTTCTGAGATTAGCGCGTACAAGCAAACAAACAAACTCTTCAGCTTTGTAATATTGGTATAGATATATTAAAAGCTCATTATAAAAAGATGATGATAAAGTCTTTAAAAATATAGCTATACCTAGGTAGAGGTATGGTACGCGGAGTACGCCCAAATTTCGTCACTTTAAAAAAAAAATTAATTAGGCCTGCGTTTCGCCGCAACTCGCCTGATGTTTAAGTACCGTGTAATAGGGGGCGATCCTATTAATTTATCAGCTCATACATTTTAAAGGTTAGTCTCTTTCATATAAAGATAAAATTAATGGTAAGATTTGATGAGCACATTATTATTATATTTTTCTGTTTGGTCCTTCGAGTAGAATACCAATCTATATCATGATCATCATCAATATTATAAAGCTGAAGAGTTTTTTTGTCGTTTGCTTGAACGCGCTAATCTCAGAAACTAATGATCCGATTTGAAAAATTCTTTCAGTGTTAGATAGCCCATTTAGCGAGAAAGGCTATACATCACGCTACGACTAATAGGAGCGGAACAGCAATGGATGCGGAAACAGGGAAAATGTGGGACAGCTAGTTACATTATTTGTTGCTAGTTGATCAATGCTCGTACCTTGTGTTTTAAGAGAAGGTTTTTACCCTGCAGTGGGACAGTAATAGGCTGGTATTCATTATCATAATTCTCCTACCCTTATCCGAATTTATTTAGAGCGCAGCATGTCTTCTTCTGCAATACTTCTCTATTACTCGTCATCTCAGCCGTCACTTTTCTTGCCACATCATCCTTCACACAGTCCATCCATCGTTTTTTTGGTCTTCCTCTTAGTAATAGGCTGATATTATTTAGTTTAAAATATAGTGATAAATTCTAGTGTTATCTATAGGTATCCCATCGTGGTGTACTTTAATGTCCTGGGCGTGATCAATAAAATAATGCTGATTCATAAATTGATCACGTTCTTCACGATCATTAAAGAAACGTTTAGTATAGATGATTCCAGATTTTTTCAGTCCTCATATTTTCTGTGCTGTAGGGGCAGTTGTGGTTCAGTGAAAATGCGACCAAATTATGAGTTGTACAACCTGGATGCGAATTTAGGGAGGCACGTTACTTTGTGCAATTTATTTTATCAAAACTATTTTGAAAACTGTGAAGCAAAACATTATCATCTTGCCCTTAACCCAATTTTTTTTAGGGGTCGTCGCAGCATGTCTTCTTCTTTCATACTTCTCTATTACTTGTCTGAAAACTGTAAAACATAACGTCGTGAGGAAAACAAAAATCGTCGAAATTTTACGTCTTCCAACCCGCGGTGTCGATTGACTCCCATGCCCACACCCTCTCTGAAGCAAGAGACCTGTGTCCCAGCAGTGGGAATATTTTAAGCTGATTTGCAAAATCTACTTAAAGCTTCTTTAATTTATTTAGTATTCCAAAAATATAAATAGCACTCATCGACAGACGCTTCGTCATGCATACGTAATTACTTACTATCAATACTTTATTATCTTGAACAATGTCCGCACCTAATTCCTTCAGTGTACTTACTTTGCTTAATCTGAAAACTCAGCATATTTGTCGATAAGGAATTACTTAATCATTGGTGATTAATGTCTAGGCGCTGAGTGGAACATTGAAAATCCAACAGAGCGATTTCAATTAGGCATTCGTTTAAATGTCACAATAAATGAAAATTAACATAAGTTATAGATAGCAAAGTATCATCTGCGTAGCCTTTTCCCAAACTATCTTGGCGTCGGCTTCCAGTCTAACCGGATGCAGCTGAGTACCAGTATTTTACATGAAGCGACTGCCTATCTGACCTCCACAACCCAGTAAATGGGTAATACGATACCCCTTGGTAAGACTACTCGTTACGACTGTCAAATATCTACAAATGACAGCCGGGATCAACAGCTTAACATGCTTTCCGAGGCACGGAGGAAAGTCGGTTGTAATTATGGTCACCCATCCACGGACCAACCTCGGCAAGCACGGCTTAACCTTATAGATCGATCTGTGCGGTTGTTGTTATTTAGCCACGAGCTCCTCAAATTGTAAAGTAGTATGTAGTTCAAACACGTACGTATCAATGATATTTTTGATAACATAACCTAGCATCGCGCCTGTAATGCCTGAAGAGCTGGGCAGAGAAGGTTAGGCGAAATACCTAATGGTACACCCACATTCTCAGTTATTTTTTAAGTCCCATGTTATAGGGACGAGCTTATTGCCATCAACCGAGCACAAATCTGTGCCTCATCATCATCATTTCAGCCGAAAGACGTCCACTGCTGGACATAGGCCTCCCCCAAGTGTACGTTAGGGGGGGATTTGCCATAATCGCCACGCTTGGCAGGCGGGTTGGCGATCTGTGATTGCTACCGAGAAATTCCTGATGAAAAATCCCCAATAATACATTGCTCGACCCGGGAATCGAACCCAAGACCTTGTGCTCAACAGTCGCGCTTGCAACCACTCGACCAACGAGGACCACTCTTTATTTTTTTAATTAGTCATATTAGAAGTGAGTGCATAGTATTTGACATAGATTTCAAGTGTTTCTAGTAGTAGGAATTCATTTTTATCAGTTGCTCAAGCATTGGTTACTTTATAGTGCATGCCAATCCACGTTTGCTCTTTATTATAGAAAATTTGAACAAAACTGTCGAAATACGGGTTGACTATGAGGACCCTTCTGCAGAACCTTCTGAAGATTACAGCCGTGATGTTATGTCATATTTGTAAACGTATCTATTATATCCATACATAGAAATAAATAAAATTGAAGTATCTGTTTGTAATATTAAAATAACCGCTTTTTAGGGTTCCGTAGCCGAATGGCAAAAAACGGAACCCTTATAGATTCGTCATGTCTGTCTGTCTGTCTGTCTGTCCGTCCGTCCGTATGTCACAGCCACTTTTTTCCGAAACTATAAGAACTATACTGTTGAAACTTGGTAAGTAGATGTATTCTGTGAACCGCATTAAGATTTTCACACAAAAATAGAAAAAAAAACTATTTTTTTGGGGTTCCCCATACATAGAACTGAAAACCAAAAATTTTTTTTTCATCAAACCTGTAAGGGTTTGATGAATTTTGAAATTTGATGTGGGGTATCTATGGATAGGTCTTCAAAAATGATATTGAGATTTCTAATATCATTTTTTTCTAAACTAAACAGTTTGCGCTAGAGCCACTTTCAAAGTGGTAAAATATGTGTCCCCCCCCCCTCTATATTCTAAAGTAAGAGGAGGAAAATTCTGAAAATATTTAGGTTTGTAGAACGTAAAAAAAACTATCAACGAAAATTGGTTTCAATAAGATATAATGTTTAGTTTTTGAGATATGGGACTTTTTCATCAAACTGCAGCAGTAACTTTGTTTTTCATTAACATACTATGAAACTAATACTACTAACTAATGAATGACAGTTCAAGATATTGTTTGGGGCTATGGAACCCTGTGTGCGAGTAAGACTCGCACTTGGCCGGTTTTTTATTATATGAATATGGATGTATATACGGTACATTTATCAAAATAACATTTTTTACAATTTCTGTCTGTCTGTCTGTTTGTTCCAGCTAATCTCTGGAACGGCTGGACCGGTTTTGACGGAAACAAAAAAAAAATTTTTATTTTAATTTTTAGAAAAACTCTAAAATTATTATTAAAAAAAAACTAAGTATATAACTTTTTTGTTAAATTCCAGGCGGACAAAATCGCAGGCACTACTACTAGCTAGTAGTTAATAAATCTCACAAGATAGAGAAGACTGATAAACAGTAATTTAATTTAGGTAGAAAACTGGATTTTTTGATTAATGAAAAAGTCCCCTCTTCTTCCAAATACAAGTACATAGATAACAAATCATGATGAATTTGAATGCTGATTGTTAATTGTGCTGAAAGCATGCATACAACTAATACTGATTATAATTCAAATGATTGATAGTAGCGGATAATGAGATGCTATCGGAAATGATCGAAGAAGATACAAGAATTAACATGGCTTTGCTGTCGAAGAGATGGGAGATAGGCTGTAAATTGAGATTGTTGTTGATGCAATTTATATTTTTTGCTGGTAACCATAAAAGGGCAATGACATTTGGGATACAACAACACCCCTGTCCTGCCAGACGAAGC
The DNA here is from genome assembly GCA_949152445.1 of Cerastis rubricosa. Lineage (NCBI taxonomy): Eukaryota > Metazoa > Arthropoda > Insecta > Lepidoptera > Noctuidae > Cerastis > Cerastis rubricosa. The sequence continues at coordinate 23,298,042 of OX424527.1, forward strand.
AGGTGAATCGTCGCGTGCTGCTTTGCCGTTGGTCATTCGGCAGACCGTTTGTTTTGTGGCGACATCTAAACAGCCATATACAAACTAAACTAATGTATTCTACATTTCGATTTCAGAGTTATACGTGCTATTAACAAAACAAACCCGTAAACAACTGACGGGTAGCCATGAGACACAATGCGCCCTGGCAGGAGGTTTCTGCCTTTTCAATGAAAGCTAAAGAACTTTCGAATTTTCTATATGGAACGTGAACAACAGTTTTATGCTAATACTCACCATATTCTTTTATTTGTAATGTTGATATTCGTATGAAACTCCTTTTTTAAAACGACTACTTCAAATAAAGACCTGGCGAAGTCAAGTCAGTCATGATCTGCCTAGCCTTTTCCCAAACTATGTTGGGGTCGGCTTCCAGTCTAATTGGATTCAGCTGAGTACCAGTATTATACATGAATTGATTGCCTATATGACCTCCACTATCACTCCACCATCTCTATGCTCTCTATTTTGTCGGACGTAAAGAATAGCACCATCCCATATCTTCCCGTGGGTGTCGTAAGAGCCGACTAAGGGACTTGCCAGAGAATGGGCAGCAGCGTTCTCTGTGCTTTTGTAACAACCGTACTGCGATCGCCAACCCGCCTGCCAAGCGTGGCGATTATGGCAAAACCCCCCAAAATGTCAATGCGACACTTGTGGGAGGCCTATGTCCAGCAGTGGACGTCTTTTGGGCTGAAATGATGATGATGATGATGATGACCTCCACAAACCAGTAACTGGGTAATACGATATCCCTTGGTAAGACTGGATGTCAGACTTTCGGCTTCTGACTACTCGTAACGGCTGTTAAAGAACCGGCTTTTGACTACTCGTAACGGCTGACATTTGTAGACAAATGACAGCCGGGACCCACGGCTTATCGTGTTTTCCGAGGCACAGAGGAAACTCGGTATGTAATTATGGTCATCAATCCACGGACCAACCTCGGCAAGCACGGATTAACCTTAAAGATTGACCTTTGCGACTGTTATTATTTAGCCACGAGCTCCTCAAGAAGGCAAAGTTAAGTCAGTCTCGTCTGTGAAGTTTAACTTAAAAGTCAAGCAGTAAAAATATAGGATCAGCTGTTTGATCCACAAACTTAAATTAAACAAAACATCGTAACATCACGCATGTAATCCACGAAGGGTTAAGCAGACGTATACTATTAGTACGCCCACATCTAGCTAGTTATGTTTTAAGTCCCTTGTAAATAGAGGTGAGCTTATTGCTATTAACCGGGCAGCAAGATCAGCATGCCTGATGGAAAATCCCAATAACACTTTGCCCGACACTTTAATCGAACCCAGGACCACATGTTTAGAAGTCGCGCTTGCGATCACGCAACCAGCGTAGTTCTTTACCTTTTGAATACCAGCGTCACATATACGTGACAAGCACGCGCGTGCCCTGTACGCCAACGACAAAAATGTGGTGCACCACATTTTTTGTCAACACGAAATAAGCAATTTAAATCATTACCTTTCTGTGTGTTTATTTTTATATCTTTAAAATGTGATCTTTAGATTTTAAATATTAAATGTCTTATCAAGAAATAAGTTAACAATACTTTTGAAATCCCTTTTTTTATTTGTAAGGATTTGCGGTGAATCTGTGGCTTGGCGTGGAGGGCACGTGCGTGCGTTTATGCTCTGGCGTTCAAAATGTTAAATTAAAGTCAGAACATTTTAACACAAGCTCGTCGTTCTAACCGCTCGTATGTCACACGACTAAACGTCGCGACGCGCGCAGGTCACCTAATTTATTAATAAAAATCTTACCGAGCTTACCAAGTAAGTGGATACTGCACCGACCTTCTTGTACATAAATAGTGTAACTACAGGATCTGTTGCAGTTGCTTCCTTACCTAGAATTAGAATTGTATGGCTAAGAATATATGGACTAGGATTTCGTTTTCTTAAGATTCTATCGTCTATAGGCCTCGTGTTGTAGAGATCAGATAGACAGCCGTTCCATATTTATATGGAACGTCAGTATTTTAGTACTGGTATTCAGCTGTTTCTGATTAGACTGAAAACCAATCTCAATCATCATCTGCCTAGCCTTTTCCCCAACTATCGGTCGGGTTCTAGTCTAACCAGATGCAGCTGAGTACTAGAATTTTACATGAAGCGACTGCCTATCTGACCTCCACAACCCAGTAACTGGGCAATACGATACCCCTTGGTAAGACTGGATGTTAGACTTTTGGCTTCTGACTACTCGTCACGACTGTCAAAGATCTACAAATGACAGCCGGGACCAACGGTTTAACGTGCTTTCCGAGGCACGGAGGAAACTCGGTATGTAATTATGGTCACCCATCCACGGGCCAACCTCGGCCTAACCTTAAAGATCGACCCGTGCGGCTGTTATTATTTAGCCACGAGATCCTCCAAGTTGGAAACCAACGTCAATATAGTGTGGAAAAAGCTAGGCAAGTGATGATGATGCAGATGATGGAAGGTTGGAGAGCCCATTCGTTTTCTTGCGAGTAATATTGATGTCGCCATTTCGATAGCCATTATTTTCTATCTAATGAATCGACTTATCCAAAACCGTAGCTGGTCTAATAGTTCAAAAATGCTGTTACAGTTTCGATCTTTTAGACCTGCTTGCACGACGAAATGTGTTGAACACTAAACTTAATAAGAACATCACTCTGGCTCTATTAACTTCCGAGGATCGACAGCAATTAAATGACATTTTAAATAGTTTAGCGCTAAATGCATTTATGATTTGTGTTGCAAGCGGGCAAGTGTGTGGTTTAAAACTGTAACAGGTTTTCACTATTTTCTTATTCATCGAAATTAGCGAAAGACTGTTCACGTTGTGCCTTTTCGAGGAAATATCCAAACGTGTAGTTACCGTGATCCACGGACTGGCATTGGTCTTGTAATACATTTTGTTTGGAACTCTCCAGACGCAGAATGGATTATCCTATAAAGGGTTTTATATCTGCTCTATTATTTTATTAGGACCTCTAAATAACGAAGATGCCGGAGAATAATAGTTAGGTACTGCTTTGTTCTTAACATACTTGCAAGTACTTACACTTTGCTTTGGTGAGTTGAAGTTGAGTTTAAAAGTCTTTCAGAGACTTATCTCAGTTATTTAAAACTGAATTGTCGTTGAGTTTTCCGCTGTTAAACACTTCCTCATTTTATAATGACATCTTCAGAAAGATTTGGCAAAATATAAATATACATGGTGGAAGAAACACCGACGGAAAAAATTTCATCGGTATTTTTTTTTAAACAGCTGTTCCATACATGTTGAGTTTTTTTCAGGAAGGCCAAAGAAAAGATGGATGGATGGTGTGAGGGAAGAATGGAAAAGGTGTCGCGCCGACCCCAAATGGGACAAGGGCAGGAAGATGATGAAGAGATATTGCAGTTTTTAAGGAAACAGCTGTATTTATTTAATAACCGACGAAAATTTTCTGTGTGGGGGGGGGGGGTTCTCAATGCTGTACAGATGCCAGCACATTTAGCTACAACAATCTGCCAAATTTCTATAATACATATTCAAACATTATAATGTTAAAGAATACGGTTCAAGGTTGATTGGCGAAATTTGACAATTTCGGGTAGCTTGACCTCATGGCGCCTGTGTTGAACACGTGGTTACCGTTTTAGCGTCCGTGTCCTAGCAACCCTGTATAATCTATATATATATGTTACGGGCAATTTGATAAGTCCGGGCACTATTAATAATGACCGGTCTGTATTCATAATGCCCGACTCAATTGGGCTATGTGATTAAAACAGCATGATTAATCACTTTTCCCGGCCATTATGAATAATGCCCACCCTATCTTGGGCAAGAAATAAAATAGGTGAACTGTAGTGGTTTTGTTTATTAAATGAAATTAAACTTACAAAATTTTCATGAAAAGTTAACAAAAAATTACCTAACCTAACTTAATCCAATTGCCCAGCTACAAGTAGGGAATTATTCATACTGCCCGGTCCAAGTGATAAATTCAAGCTATCTCAAACACTGACTTATTACATGGACCACGGGCCGTCGGGCATTATTAATAACGGCCGGTCAAAGTGATAAATTAATCACTTTGCCCATCGCTCTTGGGCATTATTAATAATGGCAGGTCCTTATTAATAATGCCCAGTTAATCACGTTGCCCGTAACATATATATAAATTACGCGTCACGTTGTTTGTCGGGGATGGACTCCTAAACTACTTAACCGATTTTAATAAAATTGGCACACCGTGTGCAGTTCTAATAGTTAATGTCAATAAAAATATATAACAAATTGCCAGAAGAAATAAAACAACAAAACAAAACCAGTATATTTTTAAATAAATTAAAGCAATACTTAATTAAAAAAAGCTATTACTCATTAAACGAATATTTTACGGATAAATTTAGTAAAAATACATAAATATGATTATCAGACATTTATATCACAGACATTTAATATGTAAAATAACAAAAAATATAATAAATTATAATACTTAATTATTAATATATTAAAATAAATAATGAATGAATAGATAGACTCGAATACATAATATGAATATAATAAGTAAACGGAAATATAAAATAATAAACAGGATATAAAATATTTCGAAATTATAATAATTGTAATAATTGTATAATTACTCTTTTTTTTTGACAAGGAAAATTATAGAAGCAGTCTTCCTCTCTCTAGTTATTTAAAACTTGCTGTGCCCGACAGGGTCCATAATTGTGTCTATTATTTTTTATTCGACCACCTGTGAAATGTACATTATGGATGCAATAAATGATTTGATTTGATTTGATTTGATTCTATCCAGCTTGAAAGATAGGATAGCTTACATCTCAATTTATAGTCGCAATATTATTTTATTGTAAATTAAGTCACAATTATCTGTTAGCTCCAAACGTTTCTAACAGATGGCGGTATCTGTTGACTGGATTGAGTAAGTATTCAATAGATGGCGATGTGTAGGAGCGGAGCAGCAATGAAAAATATTGCGAAAACGGGTAAAATGTGACGCAGTCGAAGTTGCACGGGACAGCTAGTATTTTATAAAATATAAGTACTCAGGTTTATCGAACTCTGTCTGTTAACTCTCTTGGCATAAAAGCTCAAAGTATGACCTGGATTACGTTAGGCGCGCGTACGACGCTTTTCACCCCAGTAATACCAGTAATACACTACCTCGAGCTATTAGGTCTTTAAAAGCTCCTTGGTCCTTGCAGCCGCAGGTCTAATAACCTGTATCTGGGTTGGACGCAATAGATGCTGATAACAAGTCACTGACATAACTGACCTCCGCACTTAGATACCCTAGGGGTGCTAGGACTTTGCAGCCGCTGGTTTTAATGTACCTGATAACATCTCGCATGATATCTATTAATAACTTCCAGGTCGCGCATGGTGTTTTTGGTTTTTACCTTCAGGAGTTTCTCAGTAGTGGCTACGGTGCCTGGATTTGTGCCTGGTTGATGGCTATAGGCGAGCCCCTATTACATGGGATTTAAACATAACTGGCGAAATGAGGGTGTATCATAAGATTCGAAAGATATCAAGAGTTTAAAAATATTAGTATTAGAAAAAAGTTGCGTGGTCGCCGCTCACCCTGCTCAGCTGGCTAGCTAGGCAGCACCTTATGCGATGTAGGCGTCATCAGTGACGCCAAATTTCGCCAATATTACTCTGTACCCTGGGGTACAGGCCGTACGTGAGGGGAATCTTCAAACTTTCTTTATATTTTTTTTTAGTAACCTGACGCACATGGAAGGGTTTATGTGTGTGTATTGTAATTATTAATTTTGAAATTTTTATTAAATTACCCGCGCGAAGCCGGGTTGGTCTGCTAGTACGTAATAAGATGGTGAAAATATTTTTTTTTTCTGTTACGAGTATAAATACAGCGTGGCATACGATCGGAAAAGCAAAATCTCAAACGCAGCGCTAATTTAAAACATTTAAAAGTTCCTTTGAGAGCAGCGGTGGCCCAGTGGTGTCAGCCCCAACTTACTAGCAGTAAGCCGTGAGTTAGAACCTAGGCAGGCGTATTACTTTGGTTAATTTATGTCATCACCGCCGCTCTCAAAAACGGTGAAGGAAAACATCGCGAGGAAACCGGCATGTCCTAGAACTAAAAATTCGAAGACATGCTACATCTACCAACCCGCATTGGGCCCGCGTGGTGGATCACAGCCTATTCCATCTCATAGAGAGGAGGCTGTGTCCAAGCAATCGAAACATTATAGGCTGATGATGAAAAGTACCTTTTGTAAATAAAACATGAACATCCTCCTGATGTTCATGTTTGCTGGCAGACCGCGAACTAAATACTGTTTAGACATCCCTTGCCACTTTATAATATTTGTAATGCTTTAGAAAAGTGACCATTGCTTTTAGAGCGTTTTGTATTTCTAGAATGACTTTCAACAGTGTTGACATAGCTTTTCGGTAGCACATGTCAAGCCAATGTATTCCATCTAACCTGGCAATGCTGCCAGCCTTCTGGGCACTATTCCTGTTGTCAGCGATGTTTCCAAATTGTTTGACGCTTTTCTTCTTTTAATTTGTACATATTTTTACTATGTTAAGTTTGGTTATAGATAATTATGTTAATTGTGTATAAATTAAAGTTAAGTGTGTGTAAATGTAAAAAACCGGCCAAGTGCGAGTCGGATTCTCGCACGTACCATTATTTATAAAAACGAGCAAAAAAAACACTTTTTGAAAAACCCTTAAATATTTATTTTATTTGGTTTTTAGTGTTTGTTGTTATAGCGGCAACAGAAATACATAATCTGTAGAAATTTCAACTGGCTAACTATCACGGTTCATGAGATACAGCCTGGTGACAGACGGACGGAAGTAGCGAAGGCTAGAGGGTCCCGTTTGACCCTTTGGGTATGGAACCCGCAAAAAACGAGCGTCGTTATAGGCCTCCTTATTGGTATCAAACTCGCTACTCATTGCACAGAAAATTAACACTCCAAGTATTGTTTTGCATAGTTATTTACATAATTATAGATTCTTACATGAAGTTGTGAAATCTTTTTTAAGTATCATCAGTATTGAAACAATATCACTGTAACAGAAAAAACTTATCAAACGTTATGTTTATCTTGAACAATAATTAAAAACTGTACAATAAATATGAATGTTATCACATCTATAAATTATTTCTCCTCACGTATTTTGGTGCTGTAAAATGATTATACTGAAATCTTTTAAAGGAAATCATGTAGACTATACATAATATTTAATATGCTATCGCTGCTAATTAATTATATTTCCAGGTATAGAGCGCACCTATCAAAATGCGTTTACACGTATCAATGAGGATAAACGACTAAGACGGATGGACATCTATGTCATAAGTTCGAATTAAGCTAAGCTCGAAGTTTTACAAGATTATTAATATTTTATTTATTTGGATCTCCAACAAAAGATACATAAATACAACCTCCTGTGTCCGTGGTCCTGCTCCAGAACCATATGGGCAATCTGATTTACCATGTGAAGTTATTGTGAAAGCTGCAGAAGATTGTAAAATAGATTTGCACTGTAAAGATTCAATTTTATAATATCATATAATTGCATAGCACATGTGTGAGTACTATGTACTGTAAAGCCACCATTTACTGAGTACCTACATCTTTCATCGACGCGAATTTACCCAGGTGGTTGAGTGAATGTCTGGCTCACTTAAACGTCACGATGATGGTGGCGGGTGTGTGGGGTCATTTAGTTCCCTTCAATATGGTTGAGTTGAATGATGGCTGATACATGCGTCATGTTCGTGAACGGGCGCTGTCAGTTGTGACCATCTCTTAGCTGCCACGGTTTATTTTAATTACTTTATTTTTGAATTACTATTTTAATCTTTTACCCTGGACGCTCTACTTGCCCGAATTTCTACATCGTTCTCATATATTTGTATTCTCACCGTGATTAGTGTTACCAATATTTTGTAACATATTTTGATTTAAAAGACCATGTGCATGGAGTTTCTTGCCCATTCTTCTCCATAGAGATCTACGCTTTGGAAAGGGCAACTACAGTACTTTCACAAGTTATTATGCCTTGTGACTAGGACTGTAGCTTCGCGTTTTGTTTTTGTTTTTGATTTTCAAAAGTGCCTGTATTGGTCTAATCGAAACAAATGCTTTGAGTTTTTGAGTTTGACATTGTAGGTCACAATCTTACGAACGGTTTTTTAAGTGTGTTCGTTTAATTAAAGGAGACCAAAGCATGCACATAAAACTAAGACACAAATAACTTGTAACATCCTTTTAACCTGTGTTATGGAAATAAATGATTTGTATTTGTATTTAGGTGTTTAGATTAGAAAAAACATAAAAATATTTAGCATAAAGCGAAAAAAAGAACAAAATCGAAAACAAACTCAAAATAAATAACAAAAAGCCCGACTGTCAACCCTCACCTTCGGCTGCGTCTCGGCTCGGGTAGACATTTGTCGGAACTCTTTGCAATGACAGGCTTTCCGCACTCGTAATGAAATATACTATTTTAGTACAGTTGCTCAAAAAGTAGCGTATTGCAGGGACGTATAGCGTTCGGGATGTGGGCTATTACATACTCGAGCTTTATCTTTACCTTTTCCGAACTCGTGCGTTCTCTTTCCCAACTGTCAAAATAATTTCTATTAAAAAGAAAAAACCAACCACGCAAGGGCGGATCCAGCTTTGGCGCCAGGAGGGGGTCACATAGTCGTGGTCAAGTCAAGAACTTAAATTTAATTTTGATAACAATAGATACAAGTAAAAAGTAGGTAATTAATGTACGTAAGTACTGTACTTAAAAATATTTATTCTTTATTGTACACTTAAAAACTTAACACATAATAACTTGTACATATTACCATCTTCTCTTGAAGACATCAGAGAAGCACTATCACGCACTTTTTTTTTTTTTTTTTATGAATGGCATCTCGCAGTTCAACCTAGGAGGTTGTCGTCTGCTTAACCGGACTATCCTGTGGTTGCCTTAAGAGTAAGGCCTCCAGCCAGGGCATAAAAACTTACAAACTAAGCGACTATACGCTGAGGGCATCCCCTGTGGGGTACGAGCCTCGGCTCAGGGCGTCGCTGGGGGAGGACTGCATGGGGACAGGCTGGATCTGAATGATATCATTATTTAGGGGCTGATTTAAAACTACTGGCACAGCATCGCGGGCTGGCTCGAGCGAGGGTCGGGGAGGACATGGACCGGGACGTCGCGACGGACCTCGACGGCGAGGTCGGAAAGACGGCGGTTTGTGTCTAAAGTTTTTAAGAGTGCTAGTCTCTTTGCTACTCTCCTGGAGGAGGGTGATAGCATCATCGGGAGTGACGAGGGTATGCCGAGGACGGCGTACTGTACTAATGCGCGAGGGTTCGTAACGGGCGGCCGCTGCGATCAGGGGATTACGGTGTTTACTGGCGTTATCGAAGAAACGCTTCGAAAGACGTTTCATAAACTGAAGGACGGTGGGCATTCTAAGGTCTACGTGTAGACGGTCGTTACGGACATAAAAACGGGCTCCCGTGACTCTACGTAAGAACCGGTTCTGCAAGGTTTGCATCCTATGGATGTATTTAGGCTTGGTGTGAGCGTACACGACGCAAGCGTACGTCATAATGGGGCGGATCACCGCGGTATAAAGGCGCAACTTGCACTTGAGTGACAATTTGCTTTTTGCCGAGATCATGAAATGAAGCCTACCCATAGCAAAGGCAGCTCGGTCGCGAGCTACTTTGATGTGCGCCGCGAAAGACAGGTGGTTGTCAAGTAAGACTCCTAAGTACTTGGCTTGCTTCTCCCAAGGGATAGGCTTACCGTACATTGTGATCGGGCTGAGCGCGGGTGGCTTATTTTTACGCGGTTTAGAGAAAAGAACTGCCTGGCTCTTGTCGGGGTTCACCTCGATTCTCCATTTCCGGAACCAAGCGCCTAAAACGTTGGCTGAGGTTTGGAGGGTGCTGTAAATAGCGTCGTGACTGCGGCCAGTGTAATAGATGGCCGTGTCGTCCGCGAACAGGGCTAACTGAGCCTTCTTGCTCTTGGGGATGTCACTGGTGAACAGAGTAAAGATAAGGGGAGAGAGCGGGGAGCCCTGAGGGACTCCGGCTCTAATGGGGTGGGGGAAAGACAGTGCCTTCCCGATGCGATAGCGGAAGGTGCGATCCGACAAAAAGTCTCGTAAGATGAGCACGAGACGGTCTGGCACTCCCAGTTTGTACAGCTTATATAATAAGCCGTTGTGCCAGACTTTGTCGAATGCCTTTGCTATGTCGAAAAACAACACACCCGTCATCGCTCCACGCTGGAAGCCAGCGCTCAGGTGTTCTACGATGCGGTGGGCCTGTTGAATGCAAGAGTGTCCGGTCCTGAAGCCGAACTGTTCGTTGGGGATGAGGCTCTTAGCCTCGGCGAAGTCTTTGAGTCGCTTATAAATAAGTCTCTCGTAGATTTTACCGAGTGCATTCAGGAGACTGATAGGTCTGTAGCTTGAAGGCTCAGACTTGGGTTTGCCTGGCTTGGCGAAACCGATGACAGTGGCGTCTTTCCATATTTGGGGAAACGCGTTGTTGCTCAGGGAGCCATTGAAGATGGCCGCCATTAACACGACGAGCTGAGCGGGGAGGAGTTTGAACACCCTATTGGTGATTCCGTCGGAGCCGGGTGCTTTTCGCGGATGAAGTTTGTTAATGATATCTTGCACTTCGTTAGCTGTGACCGGAGGCAGAGGATCATCAGGGTCTTCTTCGGGGGGCAGGGCGGCTCTACGTTCGACGAATGCGTTCACCTCATCGAGATGTCGCTTGTCTACTGGTTGCGAGCTGGGGGAGCACTGGGACTCCAGGCTGTCGGCTAGGCATTCGGCCTTCTCAGAGTCGTCGAATGCGACGCTCTTATCGGGTCGGGTGAGGGGAGGCATCGAAGCCTCTTCGGTGGAGCGCATCTTGCGTTGCAGCTGCCAGAAGGCTAGGTGGGTAGGCTCGAGTTCGCTTAGCGTTTTTTCCCATTGATTATTACGAAACTCACTGGTGCGATCCTTTACAGCACGCTGTAAATTACGCATGTGGGCTTTGTTTGCCTCGCAGGGAAAGCTGCTGTAGGCACGGATGGCCGCGTTCTTTTCGTTTATCAGTTCACGTATGTCAGCGGGTAGTATCCAGCGTTGATCGCTCATTGCTGGGACTTCCCGTGAGCAGTCCGTCAGTACGGATTGCACGTGTTCTGTAAACGAGTTGATGGCGGCCGTCGTGTCTGCGACTGAGACTATGTGGTCGGGGATGGCCTCCAGGTGAGGCGACGTGGTGGATTTCAGCTTTTCGCTGACTTTCCTCCAGTCGGTTATCACTTGGGTCGGCGGGGGCTGGCTGGGGTCAGAAGGACCCGAGCGAGGAACTAAGTGCATGAGCACTGGTCGATGATCTGAGTTAAGCTCATGTAAAGTCTCGATGGAATGCAACTTAAGGTTGCCATTCTTGAGAAGCGCTATGTCGAGAACGTCCGAACGTTGGTCGGGGTCGTGGGGATAGTGGGTGTGCTCCATAGGAGCGATGGGATCGAAGTTGAGGGACTCGCCCAGGTTATACAAGTGACGACCTCTGGCAGAGGTCGTCGTGCTGTTCCAGGCGGGGTGTTCGGCGTTGAGGTCGCCCGCTATGATAACGGAGTCGCTCAAGCCGAAGAGGACGGCAAGGTCTTTGGTGAACAGAGTGTGCTCCTCGGACGTGCCGCCGGGAGGGATGTACGCAGAGGCGATAGTGATCGGTTGATGGCCGGTCATGCCTAGTCGACACACTGAGGTCTCGAGTAGAGACTCCATGGGAGGGGGATCTAAGGGGATGCAATGCAGTTCTTTTCTATAATAGATTAGAGTCCCGCCCTTGTGGCAACGTGACCGATCGTTGCGAACTATGCGATAGTTGGCAATTCTCGGATCGCGGTGACTGGGCTTGAGGAAGGTCTCCTGTACGAGGAGGATATCAATTTGATGGTCGCGGAGGAAGGTGGCGATCTCATCACGCTGGCCTCTAATGCCATTGGCATTAAAGTACCCTAATTTTAGGGATCGGGGTTTGGTGCACGTTAATCTCGTATTATCCATTGGAGTTAGTCGAGGTTAAGGTTGCGGAGGAGGTCGCCTAACTTAAGTAGGGACTTGAGGATAATTTTAAGTTTATCGCCACCAGTGTTAGCCGCCCTGAGATCAGCCGCCATGCGGTCTGCTTCGGGGGTGACTAACTCTGCTAGCGATTCTAAAATTACGTTGTGAGAGGGGTCCACAGCCGCGGGGCCAGGTGGCGTGGGACGAGCGGGCGCCGGTGCGCTTGCCTGGGCCGCGGGAGTGGGGACAGGGGCATCTAATAGCCCGGGGATGGGGCTGGACTTTGCTTTACTTATCACGCACGGAATGAGGCAGCCTATTTATATTCCATAACCGTGGTGAATGATTTGTCATAACAGCTAGAGGTATGTCGAGGGGTATGACGCAAAACTCCGCAAAAGTGAAGAGGTGGTACGACAAGGGTTTCCAACAAACAAAATAGAAACAGACAAAATACATATACAGGGTGTTTGGTGCGTCGTGTGCCAAATTGAAATGGTCGACTGGGAGGGTCATCTGCTATCCTTTCAGACCCAATTCTCATGCACTGTGGATCTTTTTATCGACATTTTTTATTGTTTTATTAAAAAAAAAGTATGTATAAGTCGTAGACTCTGAACATTAATTTAATTAGATGTGTATTGTATTCCAGTACTCTAAATTCAAAATTAGTGACATTAGCCATCTAGTTTTTTTTTTTAATTTACTCGCAAAGTTTCGGACTTCAATTAAAGCTGTCCATGTTACAGCTATTTACATGGCTATAAAAAAAACCAAAAGCGACCGGGATCTTACAACTCCATCAAAAATTATATAGACTATCCTCTAGAAGGGGGGTTCTAGAAATAAAAAAAAAATGCATTTTTAACATACAACACCGTATTTAAATAAGAAAATCAATTTTTCTTTTAGGTCTTCCCCCAAAACGCGTTATTACGTCAATGGGTACGTTTTTTGAACGTGGAGAAGTGCCAGTCCGGTTAAATTAATTAAATGTTCAAGGTATGTAGTTACATAAAATCTGTATGGTGGCATATTTTGCCACCATACAGATTTATAAATTAGATAAATAAAATCATTATGTTCAATTAGTGGTCCACCTAAGTCCTGGAACCAGCTCAGGGGGGGGGTCATGACCCCCATGACCCCCCCCCCTGGATCCGCCGTTGCAACCACGAAGCTTTTACTAAAAAACAAAACATAGAAGTTTTTATATCTAAAAATAAGCTACCAATTTGTTTAAATATCAGATTTAATGATTTGATTCAATGAGTTAGGTTAGGTTTCATTTCATTTCATCTCATTAAACATTTCATATCAATAAAAAAATCTACTGAAGACTTGGCTGTATGTATAGTTCCTTTTGCCTACCCAGAATGGGTGCAGAAAACAAAAAAAAATCTCTGCTTATATTCTTTTCTATTTTCTATTCTTTTACGGTTTGCGCCATTTTCCAAAAATGTTCTTTATTAGATTGCTTGTCGGATCTCTTTGCAATGAGGGATACAACAGCATTCGAATTAAAGGATTTGTCAAACTCATATCTGCATAATCTCTCTCTTCTATTGACAGTCGTTGGTCCTGTCTGTCATTGTAGATCTTTGACAGTCATTACATGTAGTGCCAGCCGGAAAGTCTAACAACCAGTCTTACCAAGGGGTATCGTATTACCCAGTACTATTCGGGTTGTGGATATCTGATGGGCATTTAAAATACTGGTATTCAGCTGAATGCGGTAATATTGGAGGCCGACTCCAACATTGTTGGGAAAAGGTTAGTCAGTTGATGCTGACTCTGATAGAAGGGCTATGTGGCCGTCTTCCAGTCTATATAACCGGATGAAGATGAATACTATTATTTTACATGGACTGCATGTCTATCTGACCTCCACGACCGGCTATATTCTTGATATGACTGGTTGTCGAACAATGACGGTTATGACGATCATGTATTCGTATCATATTTTCATCATCAAAGTCGTTTGTCAAACTATTTGAAAATATTTAACAAAGTTTTGTGTAGTGATTTGATTTATTGTTATTTTGATCAACCAACAGTCAGCATGTTACATATATTTTAGTGCACAATAAAGTAAATATACATGGATCAGAGACTACTATAGTACTTTCACAAGTTATTATGCGTTGTGACTGGGACAGTAGCTTCATCTTTTTGTTTTTGACTTTCAAAACTGCTTGTAACAGTCTAATTGAAATAAATGCTTTGAGTTTGAGAGTTTGAGTTGGTCGCAACCAACAACTGCTAGTCGTTGATCCGTCACCCATTCGGCAGGTATTTTCACATATACGGAATCGAAGTAACAATAACACGGCTGTATCGTATAACAAGAATGACGTGTTCGTAACATCCGTATCATGTTACTGTAGTACGGCAGCGCCCCATGTCCACTGTTACTAATCTGCAAAGAACTTGGGATTATAGGGTGGTGGCAAGGTGTGTGAGGGCGCGGGCAGCGGGTTTGGCAATAGCTTTCTTTAGGATGCTCATCTCGCCAACACCGAGCATGTCAAAATCTGCGCAATTTAGGTTTCCCGAGTAGGTAAGTTTACTTTTATATGTCGATGCTTTGATTAGAACAGTGTCCGATGCGCTATAACAACAACAACAAAATTAATTACGAGCGACTTTGCTATGAGACGCAGTACGCGCTTTAACGTTGATACAGGCTCGGCCTAGTTTAGATGTTAGGGCTCATTTTGATCTGTTTACTTACATACTGTACTTGTGACCATATTTTGTTAAGTGTTAAATGTATTTCCTCTTTTTTCAATAAAGATAATTTATTTATAGTTCCATTTAGAGACAGATTTTCTTTGTTTCATGTTGAGTTGTGGTTGACATAATTTAAAAGCGAGATCTTTGGTCATTAGCATTACAAAGCACGGCACGTATATTACTAAAATCTACAAAGGGTGATTAAAATAAATCCTTTATTATAAGGAATATAATATAATTAAATGAAATTTACAATTTATCAGGCGAATTGTGACCAAAAGCAAGCCTATTCAATAGTAAAAAAAAATACAAAGTACTTAATTGTAATAGTTCCATTTATTTAAATGAAGAAACACCTTAATCGTTCGAATCCGTGTTCATAGCATTCGGAAAGCTTTAATCATGAAAACGCTCCCGCCTCCGCTCTTTCCATGCCATATCCTTATTAGGTACGTAAGAATTAATTAAATCTAGGCGGGTGTGAATGATCTACGTAAGTGGATTACGAGACAGACGAACGTTAATTGTAGACTCCGAACGGGAGCTCGTTATTTCCAGTTCTCAATTTAGGACTTTAGACTAGATTAGTATTGTTTACTTTAGGAATTCTGCATGATTTTATAAAATAGGAGAGGTATTCATATATTTTTAAGTGACTGGCTGACATAGGTAGAAGAAGGTAATTGTCATTCTACAAAATACAGGGTGGACGGTACAACGTCGAACCATAAATGATTACCACTTATTCGGAATATAATTCCAAACCCCTAACATTGAAATTTTTCATCGGCAATTTAAAACATATCAGCTCATCATCTGGCTAGCCTTTTCCCAAAGTCGGCTTCCAGTCTAACCAGATGCAGCTGAGTACCAGTATTTTACATGAAGCGTCTGCCTATCTGATCTCCACAACCAAGTGACTGGGTAATACGATACCTTTTAGTAAGACTGTGTGTCAGTCTTTTGGCTTCTGACTACTCGTAACGACTGTCGAAGATCTACAAATGACAGCCGGGACCAACGGTTTAACGTGCTTTCGGAGGCACGGAGGAAACTCGGTATGTAATTATGGTCGGGTGACCATAATTACATACCGAGTTTCCTCCGTGCCTCCGAAATCCACGGACCAAAACGGCAAGCACGTAACCTTAAAGATCGACCCGTGTGGTTCTTACTATTTAGCCACGAGCTCCTCAAAACATATCAGCTGTTTCATACAAAAGTGCAATACCGCTCACACACGATACAGGATCGAAATGTATGGAACAACAGATTTTTTTATAAATTGCCGTTGAAAAACTTCTAGGTGAGGAGAGTTTGGGAAGATGTACTGAAAACGTTGTAATTGTTTGTGCGTTGATGTCCCTTCCACCTTCTACGCAGATTTGAGGATCACCAGGTGTCAATCGGTTTCAAAGCATGTTTCGACAACGATTTGCTATAGTATTGACATAACCTTCCCGTTAGCGTAGGTACCTATGTCAATCTAGTGCATTTTAGACATTACCTAAATTGTTATAGCTGTTAGAATGCTTTCTTTGTCTAGGGCCTAGACGGAGACAGGGAGTTCATTTCGGCCATTTTGAGTGGAATTGGTGTTGGCTAATATAGGAACGGATTTTTTGGTAAAGCTAGCTGTGATAATGTTTATACAGAGAAACAAATCTCACAAAAAGCAACATTTCGAAAAAAAACTATAGGTCCTATAATTGTGCCTTGTGGGATCCTGTAATCCAAGGCAAAGCAAACCAACACCGACCGCAATAATACAGCCGTCCTTGACAATCTATTTGTTGCCTTAATTAGTTCTAATCGCTGATAAAACAATCATAATGAACACATTAATAATATGAATAAACTAGAAAAGCTCTGCTAAGCCCTAATCAACACGCATTCAGCAAGTGTTTTGAAGTTCCAACACTAAAGTGACACGTAAAAGAATGCTTAAATATTATGATGCATAATTAATAGGCATTCAATTACGTATCGCGTAATGATCGTAAAAACGGTGTGATCTTGAAGAATTGCTTGAGGGGTGCAAACGGAAAACCATCACGATAACGAATAGCGGAACTATTTTTCGACAAAAGTGTAAGTCTGTGCATACCTCAAAAGAAGTAAATTATTAGATACTCAGCAATTCTTAAACGTCAGTCAGTCTGTGCACCTATAACATCCGCGACACCCAACAGAAAAAAACCGTTTATTGTTGATTGTCCATAGTGTCCAACACAATGACAATCAGCTGACGAGCCACACTATCAGATAAGTGACGTCACATAGACAGCGGCCCAGTTGCTCACAATAGATAGCGGCCGCTCCTATTTCTAGTCATAGATTACTTAATATGGTTGAGATCGGACAGCTGGTAGACGTAAAGAATTTTGGGGAGGGAATTTCTAGCTTTATTTGTGGGATATTTTTAGGCTCTGTTTGATGAGTTTTATTTGTTTTTTTCAGATTTGTTTCATTCATGTGCACGATGGGGTTCTCGTCAGGAGCTTCTTTTCTATGGAGTATTGAGGTACTTAACACCCTGTTCTTCATACCCCTAAGCTTAGGGATTGAATTGTCATATCACAATTATAGTTTTCAAATCATTGCACCGTTTATTCATTGTGCAGAATAGTTACAGTACTGATGACTACATTTGTGTCAATTGTTTATTTAATTGTTCTTAGTTTTATTTTTACTTTTGTATAGATTCTTTTTCATTCATATTTTTTTGTGAATGTGTGGACATTGTAGGCTTTGTAATATTTTTTTTTTTTTTTTTTCTCAGCTTCATCTTTTTCTACCTTTTGTAGTAAGCGATGACTTATTGTCGGGCCTACGCTGTCCTCTCATACTTAAGTACTAGCGCTGTAACATCCAAATATTGTAGAACCAAATGATTTTAAAAGAGTAACCATGGAGTTTCTTGCCGGTTCTTCTCCATAGGAAACGACCAACCCGAACCGTGCCTCTTCTGTTGACGTTTTATAAGTGCCCATGTAGGCCTATGTAAAATAAAATATTTTGATTTGATTTGATTTGATTTGACAATCTCTTCCTTAATGGATATTTGTTTGAAAGGAATACATAATTATGTAATATTTCTAGACAGCAGTTTAGAAATATTACATAATTATGTAATATTTCTTGTTTCGTGTTACGTTGTCTGTCAGTAGGATGAACCTTAATTGAGTAAGTAGGTACCAGCAGCATTACAGCATTATCGATTGATAATGCTGTAATGCTGTAACCATCCTCCAAACAGGATTCTGTTTGGAGGATGGTTGAGGATAAAAATGAGTTGCAGGTACATTAATTTCTGTTTCTTTCGCAGAACATTGTTTTTAACGTCCTAAGATTTCTTCGCCACTACCTTTTATGGGTTTGGGTGCTGTTTATCTTGTTAAATTTTACATTCGCTGTTTAATTTTGTTTAGTTTATGGGGATTGACAAAATCGTTAGTGGTATTATTCATAGCTTTAATTTTTAAGAAATAATTAAAGCGAAAATTAAGTGAGTTTTTGGGATGTTGTAAGAGACAACTTAAGCTTAGGTAAAATGAGTTGTTAAAGTCACATTAAACAATATTTTGGCAGTATGCTATTGCAGCTGGTGCCATACTATCGAAATGAAGAAATAGTTGATGTTTCCTATTGCATTTCATTTAAATTAATAATTTTTAAACAGGTTATAAGGATGTCTTTTTAACTTGATGCTGACTTCTCTTCTTTTTTATACGTTGTCCCTTAATTCTGAGCATTGTCTATGTCTTATACTGACTTGTCGCTAGATATGGCAGTCCTGGGTCATTTTTCTTCCAGAAGAATATATTATTACTTCCTAATACACGTATCAGTTACTTCCTCAAAGTTGGTTCATTTATTTTTTTATTTTATGCCAATATAAACAATAAACGGTTCAAGTGCAGGTGTCTCTTATACAAAAAATGGCTTTGCTAACAATTTCCTTACTGTGCTTGCGTTTGTGCAGAATAGGTCAATGCCAGGTTCACAGGAAATTTCGTTAAAACTGCGACTGGCTTTTTGAAAGTATGCATTACGCCTAGAATTAGTGTTTGCATAAGGTGCATGTAGGAGTGGTAGCAGTCGCAGTCCCATCTGATTAGTGCGTAACGTTAATTTTGAGACAAGTTCAGGACTGTCGATGGAACCATTTGCGATATTAAATAAGAAGCATACATCATTAATATGACTTCTGCGGTCGAGTGAAAATGGTACCTTCTGCATCGGTGAGTGTAATCTAAAGAAACTTGCTTTGCCCTGTAATCATTCATAAGACTTCCTGCAAATAATAGAGGGGTCAGTCCACCGTTTTTCTTGCGGAAACCGACCTGCTGGCTTACCATGACCTCATAAAGCAGTATTGTTTTACTCTTATTCCAGCGTGGGAAAGAGACGAAGCTAAACAGGATGTCTAAGGCCATCTCTTTCCCACACTGGAAAAGGAGGAATGTTTTAAGACGTCATGGTAGGCCACCTGGTCAACTATCTTATGTCTACCTGCTTCAAAATAACGTCGTATCTACAAATTATCGTATCTATGTCCGAGCACAGTACGGATGTCCATCAATGACTTCTATTAGCCGAGTTGTGCGAAGGTCTCGGTTATAATATAATATAATCTTTATCAGTACCTGTAAGAGGGCATAGACACCGTATAAAGATAACCAGTAAACCAACTTAAGCCCTTTTTGTGAAATCAAACGCAGGAGTTAAAGGGTTGTCAATTTAACTTTTTGTTATGTTCCACTACACATATAAAACGAAAGATAGCAGCGGTGGCCAAGTGAGAGCAGCGGTGGCCCAGTGGTGGCAGCCCAGACTTACGAGTAGTAAGCCGTGGGTTTGAACCCTGGCAGGCATTACTTCATCACCGCATGTCCTAGAAATAAAAATTCGAAGACATTTGACACCTACCAACCCGCACTGGGCCCGCGTGGTGGATTACAGCTCACTCACTCTCATAGAGAGGAGGCCTGTGTCCCCGCTGTGGGAACATTATAAGCTGATGATGATAATTATAAAACGAAGTCAAATGCCTTGATGAGACAGCCCCGTCTTACTCACTAGTAAAATGTTAGGTACCTGAAGAAAGCTTAGAATTCGTGCAACGCTTTGCATTTGTGTGTGAACTGCTACCGAATCCGACCATTTTGTTCCTAGTTGAAAGACTGTACATTTAAGTACTAGTATGTCTGCCGTCGCTATAATTCACTTGAGTGGTGCTTCCGGAAGGGCCATAGGTAACGGTAATTTATTGGATTCTCATGTATGGTGTATGTCGACATACCATTTTGAGACTTCCGACATTCTCATAAAATAAAGTATATTTTTGTTCAAGACCGAGAATTGGAAAGCAAAGGGGCTGGTGACTCAAACTAATGTTCTGGCCCTAGGTTCGTCTGGACGCGAAAGACGCGAGAATTAATTGTGGTGACAGGATAAGAAGAGGCCTATGTCCTTCTTTGAAGTTTCTTCATTTGAATAGTAAGGTACATATGTAAGTGTCTACATTAATTTATATCGCACTTCTTGAGATCGGTGTTAGTGCATATCTACGAAATCTCTTGGTCTAACAATATAAATGTTACTACTACTGGGACAGAATTTTCGAATTAAATTGATTAGTAAAACATAACATCACGCCTGTAATACCAGAAGGATTAGCAGAGGTGTAAAATTAGAACACCCACAGTACGCCAATTTTGTTTAAGTCCCATGTAATAGGGGGCGAGGTTATTGCCTCCAAACGGGCATATATCCAGACTCCGTGGCTGCTAATGAGAAATTCCTGTTGGAAAACCCCAATAACACTTTCCCCGACTTCTGAATCGAGGCCAGGACCTCATGGTCAGCAGCCGCGTTTGCGATCGCTGGACCAATGAGGCAATAATTTAATTCATCATCATCAATTCAGCCGAGAGACGTCCATTGCTGAACATACGCCTCCCCCAAAAGGGGGGGGGGGTTTGCCATAGTCGCCACGCTTGGCAGGCGGGTTGGCGATCGCAGTACGGTGGTTTCAAAAGCACAGAGAATGCTGCTGCCCATTTTTAGGCATGTCCCTTAGTCGCGTCTTACGACACCCACGCGAAGATATGGGATGGTGCTATTCTTTACGTCCGACACCATACAGAGCAATAATTTAAATTATATATACGGGGTGTAAATCACCTCATCACGAAGCGGACAACCAAGCATTCTGTACATGAAACTAATTAACTTTACGCAAAAATTATTTCTGGGAAACGACTTTTTTTGGGGGGTGTAAAATCATGTTTTGTGGTAGAACTCAATGTAACGCACTCAAAACATTATGCTGAAGGACGGATTGAATAATACGGGGGTCGTGAAGGTGTTTAAAGTAAAAATCGTCCATTAAAAACTTGTATTTAAAAAAAATACTCTCAAAAAGTTGGAACGTTGACCTCTAATATCTCCGTAACTAGAAGGTTCCCAGGTATGGTGTAGAACAAAAAAAATGATCGCAATGACAGGGAGAACCAGTGCCTTTCGGCTTCGTTAAGAGGTGTTTTACACCCTTTATATAGTAATAATTATTTTAATTAATAGCATATATTCAGGCCTCTATTCTCTTTGAAGAAGCTGAAGTGTTTCAACGGCTTCCTCGAAGTACGATCACTTGCTGCATAATTAGGACAAGCTTATCCAGCTTTGGAGTTTGAAAGGTTAATTTATTGATTGTTTGATTAATAGCATAGTTAAAACTATTATCAGCCGCTTTCGCATCAGTTATCAGTGATAACAAGTTGTTTCAGCTTTTATCAGCTAAGCCAACGAACTTAGTATTTAAGTAATTGTAATTTCATGTTGATTTTGATCCATTTATATTGGAAATGTCATATTATGTTGAATACAAGATAAGTTATTCGAACATCTGGTGCTTAGTCATTTTATTTAGGTATAGGTACGTCTATGTTTACATTTTTAGGGTTTCATTAAATTTAAACCTATTTTTCTCCAAGACATGATTTGTAAATGGCAAAATATACTGTAGATACTTACAGTAAGTGAAGTTATCTCTCCCCATTTTTCTAGTTTTAAAGAATTAATGGCGATGTTTTTTTATTGGCAAATTTTGTTTTTCTTTTAGATATCTACAACTAGACTTTGGAGCGACGGAAGTAAGTTATTTTTTTTAGCGTTGTCAGTTTAAGTATTAAACTCATGTGTTTTAGCGATTGTCTGGCACTTTGAGTACTATAAGCGACCTACACAATGTACATCTTTCTTTGGTATTGATCGTCGTGTCGTGGAGCTCCTTGAGTTATGAGTTGAGCTACTCGATAACTGACAAATGCTTACACTAGCTGAACAGGTTTACTGAAATCTGTAAATCTGTGTGGTTCTTTCTTCAAAGGACCGTCTCAGACACTTATCTGCATAGTCCTCATGTGAGTTGACCAAGATTATGTCTGGAACTTAAAAGAGACCTCTGAGTTTGATTCGGCTGTTTCTTCCCAGAGTAGTCAGTTACGAAACACCGGCCTCATCAAGTTTAAGAAAAAAGACGACGTATAAAAGTGTTTGTAAAAACCTATTTGCAAAAATAAACATCATATCATGGACCATTCATGATTTCTCTACATGACTGTACGAACTGCCTCAAAATGTTTGTCCGGCAGACGGGCAAGCGCAGCAAGACTAAATGACTTTTGATTTTGAAATACCAGCTTGCCGCGCTTGACTCGATGGAACGCAGAGCAAAGAGGATGATTGACGACGTAAATTTGGTGGATGCCAAGCTTCACAGCTTGGCTTATGGCCGCAAGGTTGCCTGCTTGTCGGTCTTCAACAGGCTGTACTTCGGTGAATGTGCCTAAGAACTCCACGACCTCATCCCACCGCCCCCCCCTACCATCGGACATCTAGACGCACTGCAAGTTACCATCCCTACTTTATTGCTATTCCACCAATTCGCACTAATCGTTTTCAAACGTCTTTCATAATGCGTACAGCAAAAGAGTGGAACTCTTTGTTTGTGTTTCCGAACGCTTACGACCCTAATCTCTTCAAACTTAGAGTGACCAGGTTTCTTCTGGGTAAGCTCGTACCATCGTCGACTATTGTCTCTGTCATCTCTGACCTAGACTAGAGTCAAGAGCAAACCCATCGCAAATAATAATGTAAAAGTGACTGTACAATTAAGAATGTTAAGTATAGAGCTCTATAAACACTGTAAATCAAAGTAATGACAACTTCCGTGGACCGAGGAAGTTGCTGACTAGCCTTGATAATATCCATATTGTTCTTGTACCGGAATCTGGGTCTAGGTTAAGGCTTACGTGACTATGTCAGTTTCTAAATAAAATTATGTTATTAGGTGCTTTAGTTCATAAAATTTAATGATAATTATAGCTAGACTATATGCTACTAAGTGACAATAATGGCCTGTATAATAAATGGCCTGATTATAATAGGTAAATGTCGTAAGTCGTGATAATTTGTCGTACGCTGTCTACAGATATTTTGTAAGTTTGTATCAGTTTTATAGATACCGTATACATAGTAATATTCTATCGAAAACGATGACGCAAAAGTTAAAAAAAAGTTGTAAAAAAAGTTATAAAAAAGCTTTGGTTTAAATGCCTTCGATGGAAGTAGACTTTAAATTAAATAAGACCCATCAACTTATTACATTATAGAATTTATATCATTTATGAGCTTGTCGCGACAGTTATCTATGTGTCTAATCTATGCATATCATGTGGATGCTAAAATAACTAGTTCGCCATTTTTGGGAGTCCGCCATTTTGGATTAAGAATGACGTCACTTAGCTTACCATGCATTGTCATCCAAACTAAACAAGTGTGCAAAATTTCAGCTCATTCTGTTGGAGAACAAGCAGACATTCATAACATTGCAAGTTCAATAAAAGCTTGTAAAAATGTGTAGGATTGACATTGAAAAAATCGTATTACTTATATTATAAAGCTGATGAAGAGTTTGTTTGTTTGTTTGCTTGAACGCGCTAATCTCAGGAAATGCTGATCCGATTTGAAAAATTATTTCAGTGTTAGATAGCCCATTTATCGAGGAAGGCTATAGGCTATATATCATTACGCTACGACAAATAGGAGCGGAGCAGCAATCAATAATGTTTCAAAATCGGGGGTTTTATTTTCCTTTTGAGAGATTCCGCTGCGTGCGCTACGTAAACGGTTAAAGTTTCGCAAAAATCAAGTATGACAACATTATTCCCCTTTAAAAGTTCTAAAAAAGTCCCCGACAGCATAAGTCTATCTTATAAGGTTGACTCACTATAACCTTTTTATGCTAACCAAATTTGTTCTAAAATAATGCATTATTTTCGAAGGAGTTTTATAAACATGATATTATTCCTTATCCAAATAAATACGTTAAATCAATCACAAATATTTAATTTAAAACAAAATTGCCCTTTGTATCATTCGATTTCAATGAATATCTATACTAATATTATAAAGCTGAACAGTTTGTATGTTTGTTTGCTTGAATAATCTCAGGAATTACTGATCCGATTTGAAAAATTATTTCAGTGTTAGATAGCCCATTTATCGAGGAAGGCTATAGGCTATTTATCATTACGCTACGACAAATAGGAGTTGAGCAGCAATCAATAATGATTCATAATCGGGGAAAATGTGACGCAGACGAAGTTGCGCGTAGCTACCGCCGTATCTGCCGTATCAATTAAACGGGGCCCCCGGGCCACGGCAAGGAGAGTGTAATATTTAATATGAATTGTTTGTAAAAATTTAAGAAAAAGTAACAGATAGATAATTATGATGAATAAAATAATACTTCTTTTAATTTTATGCAAACATTTTTTTTTCTTTGTGAGAATTCTTTACCCTTCATAAGGGCCTTGGCCCAGGGCTACTGGAATTATACGACACACTTTGAAAGCGATTGCTATTTGTCCTAAGCTTGCAGACCTATTAGGGCATTTTCAATAATATCCTAACTTGTCTCTTTATGTCCATAATAAATGAAAGCCTACAATGATTGCATGCATGCTATGGGTTTGAATAGACTAATACGCAATTACGCATTAGAAATCTATTGTTCGTGAATCATTTCTAGTTGTGATCTTATGACCCGTAAGCTGTGCTTAGACTTTTATAGCCCCAGAAAGGTCTGCACGGAATATATAAGTTGTAAAGTTGGTAACTATTAATTATTTTGAACGCGCAAACGCAGTTGACCCTAAAGACACTGGAACGACGACATAGTGAAAATCGCAGGCAGAACTTGTACCAGCCAGGTTAGCCAGAGACCGATATGACTGGCACAGCAAGGAGGAGGCTTTTACCAACTTGCACTCAGACGATCCTTACATTTAGGCGATTCGCACACTGCACCGCATCACGCAGCGAAGCGCGGAAGTGCGTGTTCTTACGTTCGTTGCAAGTATCTGTGTTTGTACAGAAAACACGCGTAGTGCAACACACAGAAAACGAACCCCGCGCGTGTGTCCGGGGCAAGACACAAGCTATTGCACACAAAATTCTGCAGTATCATGCGTGATTTTGAAAGAGCTAAACGTACTATATTTCAATCAATCATCATCATCATCATTTCAGCCGAAAGACGTCCACTGCTGAACATAGGCCTCCCCCAACGCCACATTGACATAAGGGGGGTTTTGCCATAATCGCCACGCTTGGCAAGCGGGTTGGCGATCGCAGTACGGTTATTACAAAAGCACAGAGATCGCTGCTGCCCATTCTCTGGCAAGTCCCTTAGTCGCCCCTTGCGACACCCACGGGAAGATATGGGATGGTGCTATTCTTTACGTCCGACACCATACAGAACCAATCAATCATTATCAGCCATATAAAATTCGGGGTTGCGAGCCGTGCGAGTGCTCTGCCTACCCACTGTCATCTGGCACGGTACGATAGTAATGAGACAGCACGGCATCACGCTGCAAACAGCTGATAGGTTCTGGTTAGGCCCGCGAATTTTATATGGCTGTTGTGTTATTGTGATAAAAGTGAATGTGTACCTATAAAAAAATACTTTATTTGCGAAAGTTGTTTGTTATCATGGCTAAGGTATGTGATTAAGTATCGGTCACTAATTACCAGTCACCCTATATATTTACCGATCAGAATGCGTCGGTCGAAGAAAAAAAAATCAGGGTCAAAATAAAAATAAACAGGTCTGCAATGTACTGTCACCACCGCAGGCTGCTGTGAAATGGAGCCACTAGGCCACCGCATGACTATACTGCAGCTACGCGAGTTTGTGCGGAAAAATCTGCATGATGATGCGGATCTGCTCTCCCGGACCCGCACGCGTGGCTCCGTCGCCACGCAGCCAGCAGCGTAGCGCGGCGCAGTGTGTGTTTCGCCTTAAATTATATTATAAACGGTTTTAATGAATAATAGTATTTTGAAATTAATGCAATTAACTAATAATGAATTTGAAAAAAAATTACGATTATTAGCCATATACATTCAGCTACATCCGGTTAGACTGGAAGCCGACCCCAAGATAGTTTGGGAAAAGGCTAGGCAGATGACGACCTAATGCATGAATATGAAATTTAAGGAATCAAATACAAGCTTTATTTATTACATGGGCAGGGGACATGTTTGGTAACGTAACACGTAACATCACACCTGTAAATCTGGAAGGGTTAGGCAGAAGTGTACCTAATAGTACACCTACATTTCGCCACATACACAACACATATACAGGATGTAACGGAAAGGGTATATACATACTTAAGGATGTGCTATAGACCATCAAACTGAACATGTTACTACATCGGACAAACAGCGTAATAGCGAAAAAATTCTCTGCTACCCCATACAAAATTTCAATACCTATTCGACCCAAATGTATGAGGCAGCTGATATTTTTTTCGCCATTACGATGTTTGTCCGATGGAGAAACATGTTCAGTTTTATGGTATGTAGCACATCCTTAAGTATGTATATACCCTTTCCGTTACACCCTGTATACACATGGTATTCAGGGATTTACATCTAGTAGAGGCGGAGATGGGTGTGAAATTCTGTTACATACTTACTTTGTACATAGTCAAACCACTTCTTGTATTTACACCAATAAAAGTTATTTTTGAAGTTTTGATTTTCAAGCTTTACACGAAAATAGAAATTAACCTAGCTGCCTATTCACAAAGGTATAGTTTTGTAGGAAGAAGGATGTTGCAAGAAGCTCCACTGTTACAATATTATCGCTTCTATTACTACAAAGCGTTTTGCATGTTAAAGTGAAGGTAACTAAGTAACTTTTTGTGGAGCAACGTTTGCAAGTGATGGGCAATATCGGATAAAAAGAAAAACATAACATCACGCCTGTAATCCCCGAAGGGTTATACAGAGCTGTACTTATTAGTACACCCACATTTCGCCAGTTATGTTTAAATCCCATGTAATAGGCACAAATGCAGACTCAATAAATTCCTGATGGAAAAACCCAATAACACTTTGCCCGACCCGGGAATCGAAATTATTAATATATTAACATATGAATATTATTAATATATTAACAAATTTATGTTTCGTATTAAAATTCACGTTTAACATTTTCTAACATTTGTATGCCATTCTATGGCAAAACATGTAAGTTCACCACCCTATTTATAAGACCTAAATGTACCATGTTTTTACGCAAATAAAAATTATTTTATTCTATTCTAAAGTTACCAAATGTAACTTCAGTGTGAATGCAGGTTTAGAGTCAAAGTCTAAAATATCTCACCTTTCGAAAGGGTAACTGATAATTATAATATAATTAATTTTATAAATAAAATCAAATTACAATACCAGTTTTTAAATAATGGTGATTACCATAGCTACAATCTATCTAAATATATATCTAAATATATATAACTCTAAGGTGACTGACTGACTGGCATAGTGATCTATCAACGCACAGCCCAAACCACTCGACGGATCGGGCTGAAATTTGGCATGCAGGTAGATGTTATGACGTAGGCATCCGCTAAGAAAGGATTTTGATCAATTCTTAACGCGAGCGAAGCCGCGGGCAAAAGCTAGTCTCTTGATAAAGTTACAGGAACAAGCTTGATTTAATTCGTTTTAGTAATTAAATATTAAATATAGGTATCACGTCCTCATTCCACGGACGGTAGCCGATTAAGATATAGGAAGGTAATGTGATCTTTCTGAAAAAATATAATTCTGTGGTAAAGTCATGATCACGAATAAGATTTGTCGTTGTTACATAATAGTGTTTTAGGAAGATGAGCTCGTGGCTCAATAACAGCCTATAGGGTCGATTGTTAAGTTAAGCCGAGCTTGCGTATGTTGGTCTGTGGATGGGTCACCATGACCACCGATTACATACCGATTTTCTTGGGAAAGCATGAAACCGGTTATCCGTAGATGTGCACTTAATAAAAACAATATTTAAGGGTGTGGAAAACACATTTAACACCTATCCCAATAAAATGAACATGATATTAGAGTGAAAATATTGCATTATTTTCAAACAACATGATCACATCGCGCCATCTGTCTTCTCAATGATAAACTAACTAAGATGTAACAGATGTAGGTACAGACATAATTCTTTCAGTCTGTTAGCAGTCATAATTCTTAGGATTCTTGTTGAATTAGGAAGAAAAAATTATGCCTTTTATCTTTATTGCTAAGAAAATAATTTAATTTGATACCAAGTTGAAATGTTGCAGGGCAATAATTAAATTCACACAATGTAGCAGGAGTTAGAAACGAATCTGTGTTTAGAAAATATGTCTATTTTTGTAGACTAGGCAGTAACTAATTAATTAATTTATTAGCCATTTAATAATAATAAGGCGGTAATTTTTTTTGTGTAGTACATCACTGACTACCCCCTTTTCTATTTTTAATTCCATAATGTCCATCCAAAGGTTGTCTGGAAGAAATCGCTATCAGCGATAAGACCGCCGTTGTAACCATAAAATTATTAGTTTTGTAAGCCCGTTATGTTTAATTTTTGGTGTACAATAAAGTTTTATTCTATTCTATTATAAGCGAAAACTTATCAATTCATCAGCATCAATGGTTCCAGTTAAATTAATTTTTTTTACAATATTGTTTTTTATTTATTTTTTATCGAAATTAGACGAAGAAAATTAGGTTTATTTAACAATGTTGAACACGTGTACAAAGTTTCGTGTCGTGTGTGGAGATATCTCTATCATTTCATGTCAAGTCATCATTAATGATAAAGTGATGATATCTGTCATAAAAATGTATTGTCACCAGAAAGTTGACAAAAAGAGAGGGGAAAGGTGTGTGCAAAATTTCAGCTCAATTGGATGGAGGAATCTGGTTTGAAATTCAGTTGCAAGATTTGACCAATCTATCAAACAAACTAACTAACAAGGCAAGTTAAAAATATTTATATATACCTACAACACTTTTGTACCTAAAAATGGGTTTGATTGAAACCAGTCAAAATTGTTTTGAACCGATTAATAGTTGTGACTGTAACATCTACAACCATTTCAGTAAAAGAAAATTCAAATTGTCTAGTAAAATATCTAATCTTTTCTAATCTTTCGCGCCTGTTTTGTTTAGAATGTACTTCAAGACAAAATATAGAATTGTGAGATAACAGATAAGATGCTGCCGCTCTTACATAACAGCTAGGTCAGTGTCGGGAGATGAAGAGAGAAAGCAACACGTCAAAACATGGAAGAGAGAAGAACAGACAATAATAGAGATGACGATGGTGCCATTGCTGCCAAGAGTGGAGAAGCTTACACTTATGATGAAGCTGTGGAGTTGACTGGTAAATAAATATTCCTTAATACTTATACTAGCTGTCCCGCGCAACTTCAACTGCGTCACATTTTCCCCGTTTTCGCAACAATTTTTATTGCTACTCCGCTCGTATTGGTCGTAGCGACATGATTTGAGGAAGGCCTATAGCCTTCCTCGATAAATGAACACTGAAATAATTTTTCAAATCGGACCAGTAGTTTCGGAGTCTATTCAATACAAACAAACAATCAAATCTTTCCTCTTTATAATATTAGTTTAGATAAGATCATGCTTGTAATCCTTGAAAGGGAAGGCAGGTTAAGGTACATACCTCATCATACTTCTCCCTTACCTTATCCCAATTAATTTTAGGGTCGGTACAGGATGCCTTATTCTCCCATACTTTTCAATTACTCGTCATCTCATCAGACACGCTCTTTCTTGTCATATCATCCTTCACACAGTCCATCTATCGTTTCTTTGGTCTTCTTCTGCTTTTATACCCATCCACATTCATACTCAAAACTCTCCTCACGACGTTTTTCTCATTCCTCCGCATCAATCACACACCACGACAAGCGATCCGACTTATCCACATTTGCAGAGTTATATTTAAGTCTCATATAATAGATGACAAACCGGGGTTGACGCAGTGGCTAAGCTGCCAGACAGCATGAAGGATAGCACCCTACAATAATTAAAAAAAGAAACACTCAAGGCTTCTTTAATCATCATCATCATTTCAGCCGAAAGACGTCCACTGCTGGTCATAGGCCTCCCCCAAGTGTCACCGCATTGACATTTTGGAGGGTTTTGCCATAATCGCCACGCTTGGCAGGCGGGTTGGCGATCGCAGTGCGGTTGTTGCTAAAGCACAGAGAACGCTGCTGCCCTTTCTCTGGCAAGTCCCTTAGTCGCTTCTTACGACACCCACGGGAAGATATGGATGGTGCTATTCTTTACGTCCGACACCGAACATAAATAATACAGAAATAGTATTATTTATTTAGTGATTTATTTATTTACTTTATTTATTTATGTACACACAAAACACTTAACAGGACAATACATACAAGCAAGCCCAAAGGTAAGGTTTTAATGATCCTATTTGTAACATTCCAACAGATTAGTTGTTTTTAGGGTTCCGTACCCATAGGGTCAAACGGGACCCTATTACTGAGACTTCGCTGTCCGGCCGTCCGTCTGTCACCAGGCTGTATCTCATGAACCGTTTTAGTTAGCCAGTTGATATTTCTACAGATTATGTATTACTGTTGCTGCTATAACGACAAATACTAAAAACAGAATAAAATAAATATTTAAGGGGGGCTCCTATAAGAAAAGTGATATTTTTCCTCGTTTTTATAAATAATGGTACGGAACCCTTCGTGCGCGAGTCCAACTCGCACTTGGCCGGCTTTTTTTTTCCAACAATATGATTGAGTATCGCGTATAGCCGAGGACGCTTTTGAAGTTTCCTACTCAGAAACAGGCTAAATGATGAAAATTAAAGGAGATCAGGTACTCACGGGATGCTAGGAGCCAGGAGATCACCACACTGTATCACTAGCAGCAGTATTTCACGTTATTTCGGTGTTTTTTCACCACGCACGCGGAAGCTGGACCGGCCCGTCGTTGGGTGAGTTCGAACTGTCTTTTTCGTCTGCCCGCCGGTAGAGGGCGGGAGCGATGAATTGTCTTCGATGCGCTCAAAGGGTTTCGCGAGCGCAGGTGGCAGTAAATTTAAAATAGGGACCAAACTTACCTAAATCAACAATTATGAAATCAATGATAGGCCATTCTGACACTATTGTAATAGCAGACTTGAGGCCCAGGTGAGTTGCGGCCAAAGGCAAGCCTATTTAGTATTAAAAAGAAAAAAACTCTTAACTACGTTCAAATTTTGATCAAAGAAAACTGTCTAAGCACCTTTTATTTTATTTGCCTATTCCTACTTCCAGGTCATGGTCGTTACAACTATCTTCTCCTGGCAGTCTGCTGCATCATCGCCAACGCCTTCGCTCTGGACATGTTCGGGTTCGCGACGGTGGTGGCTGCTTCCAGCTGTGACCTCAAGATGGGGCTGAAAGAGATTGGGATATTGGCCTCAGCACCGTTTGCAGGTGAGATCGTCTGATTCCTTTTGTTTTATCACTACCCAACCTGTTACAGGAAAATAAAATGTGGGTAAAATCCTCAATATATCCAAACAAACCAAACTCACAAAAAAAAAAACGCATAACAAGTTTTTTTTTTTTAATGGTTATTTGGTTAGATCATGCATTCCACCGTGAAATGGCTGTAAAGGCAATAATTATAACAGTTCATCAAATTGTGAGCCCAACTATGTATGGGAGAAGGTAGGTGTTCTTTACTACTACACGCAGTATTGGACAAAGGCGACTGCGCAGATATGCCCCAATTATTTAACTTGTCTTTCTCCTTTTTTTTTGTTTGCAAAATAATCCATACAGAATGGCTAAGTTTGGTTGAGTATACTTACAATTAACATCGTAACTGTCAAATTCAAATTCATTTATATTGTCACAGGTGAGATATAGGTTCTTAAAGTTGGCGAAACTTTAAACAAATTACATTATCATTTTCTTGATTATAAGTATTTTACGATGGCAATAATTGGCAATCAATATTTAAATTTAGTTTCAAATAATGATGTATTTCATGGTGTATGTTCCAGGTGTACTATTTGCTTTTCCCTGGGGTTACTACGCAGACACGCATGGTCGTCGCCGCGGCTTGCTGCTATCTACTGCTGTCGGCTTCTTCTTCGCAGCAGTCAGCAGCTTCGCTCCTAGCTGGCAGTTTATGTTGGCTGTCAAGCTGATTGGCAGTAGTTTGTACGTATCTTCAACGGTTACTGTTCTTTTTAGGTTACAAACTTCCAGATCTGGGATACTCTGAGCGAGTTCATTTTCTTTTTAATCTAGTCCTCCAATGTAATAGAATCTTTTTTTTTTCAACTTGTGTATATTATCATGCCTCTGAATTTGTAGAACTTTGACTCTCATTGTGGGTGTCAGAAGCCTGAAAGTTTGACAAACAGTCAGTCTATCTGACAGACAAAAGTTAGGGTTACACAGTTACTGGGTTCTGCCCCCGTATTGACAAACGGTCGGATTCGATTTCGGAAAGTCGTATGTCTATCGCGCTCGCTTTCGTAATGCCAAAACAAGATGACATACGACTTATCGAATCGAGATCGAATCCGAGCGTTTGTGAATAGCCTGGAGGTTAGATACGCAGTCGCTGGTACTAATAAAGCCGCTTGGCTAGGAATGGCATTGAAATTGGCTTGATGGATGTGTATCATGCGTTTAGCTGCTAGCTCCACTTTAATCAATTCATGCATTAGTGTCTTGCAGTGGTTCCAGTATCAATCTAATTTTTCACGCACTAATCAGCACATTGCCATGCACGTGCTCAGATATTTAGCTGTCATTATTATAATGTATTGCATTATTTAAATATTATGAGCGTCTATTGATTGCCATTGTATATCATTTTGATAAAAAACGAATTGTTAGTATTTATAATAATCTTTTTATTACCAAAAATAGATGCAATTTTAGGGGTCCTCCTGGTAAAAGACGAGAACCTTTTCGTCAAAAAAATAATATAGATAGCATACCCATGTTGGGACGTATATTTACTTCGTAGTTTGAGCCCACTATGCAGTCATAGTAAATCTGGGTCTAGTCGATTCCCTAACTTAAGACTATCAGATGACTTGATGAGTCCTTGGGGTACTCTTTTATTTATCTAGACTAATAAATTTAGGGACCAGATCATTGGGAGATAAATCCTCCGAATTGAGGCACATAGAAGGATTGTTTGCTTTTGTTTCTGTTAAATACTCACTACAATCATCTGCCTAGCCTTTTCCCAAACAATCTTGGGGTCGGCTTCCAGTCTTACCGGATGCAGCTGAGTACCAGTATTTTACATGAAGCGACTGCCTATCTGACTTCCACAACCCAGAAATTGGGTAATACGATACCCCTTGGTAAGACTGGATGTAAGACTTTCGGCTTCTGACTACTCGTAACGAATGTCAAAGATCTACAAATGACAGACGGGACCAACGGCTTAACGTGCTTTCCCATCCACGGACCAACCTCGGCAAGCACGCCCGGGTTAACGTTAAAGATCGACCCTTGCGGCTGTTATTACTTAGCCACGAGTTCCTCTAAATACTCACTATAATACAAGGTGTAAAAGGACCTTTCATCAAGCCGTCAACCAAGCATTCTGTACTTTAAACTAAGTATATGCAAAAAATATTGCAGGGACACGACTTTTTTTTGGCGTGAAAAATCAAAAATCTCTATTTATGGTAAGACTCAAAGTTACGCATTCAAAACGTTGTGATGCATTGAATTAGTACAGGGATTGTCGAGGTATTTAAAGTAAAGTAAACATTTAAAACTAAAAGTTCCAACTTCTTTACAAGTTTTTTTTTTTAAGTATAATACGGAACAAAACAATATCGCAATGTTGGGGAGAACAACAGCCTATCAGCTTCGTTAAAAGCACTTTTACACCCATTATACAGGCAAGTCTTTCAATACAGTTTTACAAAGCTATAAAAAAATAAAAAATAAATTAAAATTTTCAAATTTTCCAATCAAATTGGTACCATCAAGAATTAAGGTAGCTTAGACAAACACTCTTTACCATTATTTCATACCTGATAACATAAAAATTGAATTTATGACAATGTAAAATTATATGTCTGTCTACTGATAAAAAGTATTAGCCATAATTATATCATGAGAATATGCTATGTCACCGATTAATTGGCAATAGACGTCACTGCAGTGCGGTCAATCTCACAATCAAAGATTTACAATAAGTACTTAGTACAACATTATGATATGGTAGAAACGTGTCTGAATAATTATCTGCGCTACGTCATGTTCAATTAATCATTTATTGGTATGCAATTAACTTTTGATAATGGCGTTATTGCCGCAACGAGCAAACCGCAATTCGGCGAATTACAAGTTCAAAAAAAAGTCTTGGTCGATTTTTTTTCTAAACATCTAGGAACCAATAAAAAAAGTCCCATGAAAATCCGTCCACTATAAACTTTGTTCCAACTTAAGAATATTTTTTATCTAATTGCACTCAACAACTTTTCTACATTCTTGACATGGCCATGCTTAGGACGATAGAAATCTTTCTACAATCTGTCATTTTGTCGATTTTTCCGTAGAAATAGCCCGTTCCTACGGCGGTCATGCTAGGCCGGCTGATCGTATTTAGAATTTTTAAGAGGTTTCTGGAAAAATGGCGCCAAAGAAGAAGTAGCGAAAATGCACTTCCGACTGAAAAGATAAGCATCTCCAAAAATCGCTTAAGAGAGTATAACAAATTAATTGTTTTACTTCCGGTGAACATCCTTACTGGTAAGCACATTAAAAAAGGGCTCTAATTATCAATTCAGGGCAGAATACCTGTAATAAGCATACTAACTTCTGATTTTAGTTTTAGAATAGGATTAAAAAACAATTGAACACTTTATTAACTCATTTGCAATTGTTTGATAATAGTGATAATAGTTATTATTAGGTCAATAATAACATATTTAACTTGAATGCAGGACACTGGGAGTCAGCGCTCATATAATGACTATTTTGGTTGGGCGAGATATGAAGATGTTTTTAGCCACCATCCACATTTTTAGAGATTATTTTGCTAGACGTAGAACAGGAATACATTTTCTTAACACTTTCCTTGTAACAAAAAGCAAATGAATTTAGAATATCACAGATGTTCATTTTTTAAATCAATATTTCATCTTTATTCCACTTTTTTATGGTTGTTAGAGTAGTAGGTAATGCTTCAATAAAAGTTTTTTTTTAAAGTAATGCTGCGCCTGAGAGAATATTTGGAGCAATTTCCAAGTATGGATGACAATCAATAAATATGCAATTTATTAATACGCATCTTTAACAATTTTTGAGATAATTTTCTTAGCTGTCGAACGTGGGGTAATTTTCTATGGAAATTGCAACTTCTCCTTTCAAGTATGACCCGTAACGTCACTAAAGAAGAAAGGCCATTTTCAGCCTACAAATTAATATTAGTGTCAAACGTCACACACCAGAAAACATTTAATTGTGTATTGTCACGAGAATAACAAAAACTGATTATTATTTAAAAATCTAATTTTTGTAAAAATAAACGCATTTTTATTTTCATTTTGATTGTGCATATTTCACTTTTTTAGTGCTTATTTGAACATGTGATGCGGAGGAATGAGGAAAATATAGGAAAACGTTGATTAGGATTGTAGATGGCTATAAGAGCAGAGGAAGACCAAATAAACGATGGAAAGACTGTGTGTAGGATGATATGGGTAGAAAGGAGGTGACCGCTGAGATGGCGAGTAATAGAGAAGTATAGAAGAAGAAGACATGCTGCGTTGACCCCAAATAAATTGACAGCTTGTCTGATGAAGTCTTTTTTGATATATTATCTAAACTATCTAAACTGATATTATAAAGAGGAAAGATTTGATTGTTTGTTTGCATTGAATAGGCTCCGAAACTACTGGTCCGATTTGAAAAATTCTTTCAGTGTTAGATAGCTCATTTATCGAGGAAGGCTATAGGCTATATATCATCACGCTATGACCAATAGGAGTGGAGCAGCAATAAAAAATGTTACGAAAAAGGGGAAAATCTGACGCAAACGAAGTTGCGCCGGACAGCTAGTTGCATATAACCTGATGTTAAATTGTAATAATAACCAGCGGTCTCGTTTCAGCTCCACAGCCAGCTTCACTCTCAGTATGACCATCCTGGGCGAGTGCACCGGCGTCCGACACAGGAGTCAGTTCCTGCAGGTCATGAACTCCTTCAATTTGGCATCTGAATTGGTTGCTTTTAGTAAGTATTCAAAGTTATACACACGACAACACATCAAGATATACATTTCCAGTATAGCATGGCCTCGCAAAGATAGTAGTAGATACGTTGAAGATAGATAAGTTTGGCCTTAGCCCCTTCACATATGCGGCTTCGGTATAAATGTGTTCTCTAACTATTCTCAATCTTATTTTTTTTTTTGTCAGATTCTTTACAACAGTTTTTTAATCATTACAAATTTTTGTTTGTTTAGAATAGTTACAGCACGGATGACACACATTTATGCCACTTGTATAGTCTAGTAATTTTTTTGTGTAGACTCTTTTTTAATTTACTGTTTGTTTGTAAATGTGTGGACATTGAAGGCCTTATAGATCTTTAGATCCTTGGTAACTTTTCATCATAAGTACTAACGCTGTAACATAGAAATATTGTAAAACCAAATGATTTTAAAAGAGTAACCATGGAGCTTCTTGCCGGTTCTTCACCACAGAAACGACCAACCCGAACCGAGCCCTTTTTATCGACGTTTTATGTCCATGTAGTCCTATTAGAAATAAAAATATTTTGATTTTTTGATAGTGTAGTCAGTATAACCGTTTGTAGTTCATTGCGTAAACTCACTTTAATTGATAAAATCGTTTTTATTCTTGCAAATAATAATAAAGACCCCCTTCTTTTGTTATGGTGTCAGAGGGCCTAGACAAATGGCTATCGCTTTCAAAGCGTGTCTAATTTCTACAGCGTCTGTCAATAGGATTGGCAGTTTCGGTAGCTGCAGTGAATCCCATGTATGTATACATGGTGGAAAGCTCATCGACGCACAACGAGTACCACAACATGTTACAGTGTTTATATGCAAGATATTTTAAATTTTACCGTTTCCTTGCAGGCATAGCATACTTGGTTCTACCCCTAAACTTCAACCTACCTCTCCCATGGTTTGGCATGACCTTCCGACCCTGGCGCCTGTTCACCTTAATCCTTGCGTAACCGCTGGGGATAGGAGCTATGTTCATGTTCTGGCTCGAGGAGAGTCCTAAATACTTGGCCAGTCAAGGACACCATGTGAAAGCTTTGGAGGTGCTGGAGAGGATCTATAAGGTTAATGGAGGGAAGAAGGATGGTTATCCGGTAGGTTGATATCATATGTATTTGTTTCGTATTAGCACAGTGACTTTTAACAGCATTGCCATAAGCTTTTCGGTACCCTGTCAATTTTTTTTTCACAGTTCTTATTTACCAGTCTAGCAGGTGATCAATTTTCAAGAAAACATTATTAAATTAAAATGTTATAATAAATAGGGTGACTGGTAATTAGTGACCGATACTTAAAAAACAATTTCATACGGCTGTTGTATTATTATGCTAAAGTGTGACCAATGTGCTGATATATAATCATACTTACGGAGATTAAATACAAATCGAATGCAGTACCGAAGCATTATTCATTAGGCGGGTCCACACAGAGCGAGCAGCCTCGCGAGGCATTTGCTGCTCGAAGCAGCTCGGTTAGTGCACACACTAACAAAAGCGTACGTAGCGTTTGTACGCTTGTTCGGGGGTAATTTCCTCCTGGGGGCAAATGCCTCTCGAGGCTGCTCGCTCTGTGTGGACGCACCTATTTGTGATTTCATGAACGCCTCATCAGAATTGCTAGCAATGTTTCCAATAAGACGTTACTTTGCAATTTCCAGGCAAAATACATAACTTGTGTTGAACCACAACCAATTCCATTATAACAGCCTACCTACAGACTATACTACTGACTCGCACGTGCTTCGCACGGCGTGGCGCCAGCTATCGGGGCCAAATCTCATAATACATTTGGCTCGAATAGGTATTGAAATATTGTATGGGGCAGCAGATATTTTTTTCGCTATTACCATGTTTGTCCGATGAAGAAACATGTTCAGTTTGATGGTCTGTAGCCTTAAGTATGTATATACCCTTTCCACACCCTGTATATTAATTTTGATCTAATTCGAAGATATAATAATAAGTGCACACGACGAATATCGTGAGTAAACCTGGCCTCATGATTTCTCCTAATAAGAATACTCCTTCACCGATATCAGTGATGTCCAATATACATTTTATTTTCAGGTAAAACACATCCTAACATCAAGCACAGACGTGAAACAGGCCAGTTCATTCTGGGCATCGATATCAGAACATACAGCGCCGATATTCAAGCCACCCCTACTCGGAGGACGGTTCAACTGTTCTTTCTTATAGCACTCTGTTGCAGCACGTAAGCAATTGTTTTGCTTGCTTTTATAAATCTGGTAGGAGCAAAGACATACACAGCAAACGCAGGCCTTTTGCCCTTTATTTTATTATTACATGCTACGATCCTTAAATACTGATTTCGCTTCGGCAGCCATCTTGGTTCTGTTCTGTCGTACGCGCACTTACTGAGAGTCGAGTGCGTAGAACCTGCAAGACGCTTCCAGGTTCTACGCACTCGACTCTTAAAGATGAGCAAAGAGGTGTTGCTATTATAGGTGGATTTATTGTGGAACCACCAGTCTTTAGAATTCTCTGCCAGCTTCTGTGATCCTTGATTATTATAATCTGGATCTCTTCATAGTTCGAGTGAATCGGTTTCTTCTTGCCAAGCGTGCTCCACCCTAGGCTGCGTCATCGCTTCACCTCAGGCGAGTTGTGGCCAACGCAGTATTAAAAAAAAAAATATATATATATTTTGTTGAGAGCAGAGTAAGCAGCATTATCGTACAAAATATAACATCTCCTTCCTTTTGTCAAATTCGTGTAATAGGAGGAGAGCCTTATTGTCATCATCATCA
This sequence comes from Cerastis rubricosa, assembly GCA_949152445.1. Lineage (NCBI taxonomy): Eukaryota > Metazoa > Arthropoda > Insecta > Lepidoptera > Noctuidae > Cerastis > Cerastis rubricosa. The sequence continues at coordinate 23,337,386 of OX424527.1, forward strand.
TTCATCATTTCAGCCGAAAGACGTCCACTGCTGGACTTAGGCCTCCCCCAAGTGTACATAAGGGGGGTTTTGCCATAATCGCCACGCTTGGCAGGCGGGTTGGCGATCACAGTGCGGTTTTTACAAAAGCACAGAGAACGCTGCTGCCCATTCTCTGGAAAGTTCCCTAGTCGCCTCTTACGACACCCATGGGAAGATATGAGATGGTGCTATTATTTACGTCCGACACCATACAGAACGGTTATTGTCATTAAATAGACTGTATTCCCGGCTCCGGTCTAAGGATTTGCTGCTGGAAAAACTCACTAGACGAATGGGGCAGTCTACTTTACTGCTTCAAGAAAACTCAAATCTCTTTTATCTCATTATAATAATGACTTTCAGGAACAACATGTTCATGATGTGGTTCCCGACGATGCTGAACTTCTTCTATAACTCGTTCAACGAAGAACAGAAGACCACCCAGACCTTCTGCGACAGGATATATAGCCAAACTATAGTGTCACCTGAAACTGAAACGGTTGGTTTTAAACCTAGATATTTTTTTTAAATTTTTTGGGCCTGGTTTTTCCAGGTGCACTATTAGTATATTTATGCGAAGGTGCAAATGCATGCCGTTGTAAGTGTAAAGTCGACGGTAATGTTGGTTGCGCGGTTCATTTGTTTAACAGCTATACATTTCTGTGTAGCGTAGCTGTAGTTCGTAGTGCATCCCGCGAACCCATTCATCCAAAAATAAACTAAGCACACGTCCAAAATGTTTATCAATAAGTTTTGTATTGCAGTTCAGCCTAGGAAACAATAGCAGACTGACTGTAAATCCTAATTTACTAGGCATATTATCTTAATGACGGCACTAAGGACTAAAGTACTCGTACCTATTAAATCAGTATTTTCTTCCAGTACACATGCAACGACACAATCTCAACCAACACCATCTACTCCGGCATGGCCATCGGCCTCTTCTACTTCCTGGTTACCCTGGGCATCTCCAAGTTCGCCTCCAGACCTCGCCTGATCCTCATAATCACACTAGTGGTTGCCGGAGTCAGCTCAAGTCTGGTCAATCTGAAGGAACCGGTCTCTAATATGGTGTTCTTCTCTTTGGTTCAGTCGACTGTGTTGGGAATTGGATGTGTGGCTGCGTATTTTGTGGATTTATATCCTACGTGTCATAGGTAAGGGATAATATTGCAACGGTTTCCCGGTATTTTAAGGGTTTTCGCAAAACCAAGGTACCAACAGAGGGCTTAGACGACTGGCAAAAATTTTCACAGAGTTGCGTATTTCTGCTACGGTTTTTAACAAGATTGACATAAACATTACTTTGAATTCAATACTTTTCCTTAATCGTGAACGATGATAGAACGTCAATTTATGTCCTTAGAAGAAATTAATGACCCTTCTGCAAAGTAATAAAGATGGATAAAACTACCCAGAAAATCGCTTGGGTTATGTTGTGAGCTTAAATTTCTCGAAACTTCATTAAACATTCTCGACAAGGTAACCCAAACTCGTTTAAGTTTGATCAAACTGGCCAGTAAATAATAGCAATGCCCTTCGTTTAACGATTGCAGAATTACTTACCTTATTAAACATCAGATGAGGGCTCTCAAACTATCAGTCTAAACCTGTCAAATATCTTCTTAGAAACTACTTCCTAAAGTAACATTCCATAACATCAAGCCTGTAACCCTTGTAAATCAAGGGTAAGGCCAGAAGTGTACCTAATAGTGCACCCACATTTCGCCAGTTATGTTTAAGTCCCATGGGGGGCGAGCCTATTGCCATCAACCGGGCAGAAATCAAGACTCAGTGGTTGCTACTGATTAAATTCTTGATGGAGGAACCCAACAACTCTTTGTCCTACCCGGGAATCGCACCCAGGACCGCAAGCTCAGCGGTCTCGCTTGCGACCACTTATATCATTTCTAAAATGTACTTATAAGAGCGTTCATCGACATTTCATACAAACTTTCAAGTCCTTATTTTCCGAAATGACTGAAGCGATTTTAATGAAACTTAATACGCATAAACAGTATACATTGGGGTCTAAAAAGTTACAAAAACATTATCGCATCCTGCTTATGCGTATGAAGTTCCATTAAAATCGGTTCAGTCATTTCGCAAAATTATGGACTTGAAAGTTTGTATGAAATGCCGTGAGGCGTAAACGGTCTTAATGAATTTATCTTCCAGAGGTCTGGTTACCAGTTTGGGTATGATGGTAGCCAGACTGGTGTCGTTCGCGGGAGTCAATTTGATCGGGCTGGTCATCACCAGCCACTGTGAGCTGACTTTCTACTGCATCTCTCTATTTGTGTTTAGTAAGTATCTCATCATAAGCCATTTGTTTGTCGTCTTCAGAATGTAGGTCTAATCCCGCCAACATTACCTGGGCTTTAGATAAGATATGGTAAAGGCGTTCAAAGCGTTTCGTTTCAAAGAGTTTCTTTTTTTCCACAACATCTTTCAACAAAATTGACATAGGCTTTTCGGTAGCTTATGTCAGTTCATTTACATTTTAACTTTTTAGTATTGCTACTGCATCTTAATAGGAATTCTCTTCGTCTACGCCCGCGCCCTATGGTTTTTGACACATTAAAGTAGCTACAATTTTACTGAGAAGAAAATAATACAGAGTGGGAGGGACTCCGGAGTGACACACAGACTATTATCTCGTATTCAGTAAATAACTAGCTGCCCGGACAGACTTCGTTCTGTCAAAAGTTAAAGCAATGCACTTTTTCTACCTACCTACCCTACCCTACCCAACCCTACCTACCCTACCCTACCCAACCCTACCTACCCTACCCTACCCAACCCTACCTACCCTACCCTACCCAACCCTACCTACCTACTACCTACCTACCCTACCCTACCCTACCCAACCCAACCCTACCCTACCCAACCCTACCCTACCTACCCTACCCTACCCTACCCAACCCAACCCTACCCTACCCAACCCTACCCTACCCTACCTACCCTACCTACCCTACCCTACCTACCTACTACCTACTACCTACCTACCTACCCTACCGTACCATACCCTACCTACCCTACTTTACCCTACCCTACCCTACTCTACCCTACTCTACCCTACCCTACCCTACCCAACCCTACCCTATCCTACCCAACCCTACCTACCCTACCCTACCTACCTACTACCTACCTACCCTACCCTACCCTACCCTGCCCAACCCAACCCTACCCTACCCAACCCTACCCTACCTACCCTACCCTACCTACCTACTACCTACCTACTACCTACTACCTACTTAGCCGCTTGTTGTTCATAAAATTAGATCAGATCTAAACCAAATGTTCAAGGTCAACATGCTACCCCGCAAACATGCCCGCGCGCACTCGGAAGTTTTTGCCGCGCAAGACCCCCGCGCCACTTCCCATTTAAAGCTTATTTTCTCGTAAACTAATGCAGCTACACGAAAACAAAAAATACGTGTGTATAGCTGAAAATATACAGAATCTAATTACGTTAAAACTAATTACGACAACTAGATATAAGTATTTAAAAAAAATGAAAACTTGAGAATTTGCGTTGAATTTCAGTTTCTCCAACAAGAATTAAAGTATTTCCAATTAGAATTGTAATTAGTATCAATAAAACCTATGTATAAACCTATGTATAAATATATAGCACTTTATTAGTAGCCAAATTAACCAAACCAAACAACCCCTGCTCTGATCAATTCTATACCTATTGATTTTGTCGTGTTTTCGTAAAAAAATCACTAAGATTTCGTTTTTTTTCACTGTTTTATATTGCGGAGACACTAATAATTACTTAATTGAACCAATTTTCATAACACCAGCACTTTATTTACTATTTTTTCAATAATTTCTAAAAAAACATTAACAAAATACCACGCTCGACATGACGCCACTTTTACATTTCGATATTGTCGTTTCAACAGACTTTTATCCTACGATGTTTTTAGATATTCGTAAAGCTTGATTAACGAGGTTTATTTTGATATATAACACTATATATATTGGGTTAAAATAAAATAATACTCACGTTTTAAAACCAGGGAAATAATATCACAACAACTCAATACGGTGAAATTTGACACCTGACGTTTAAAACTTTTTTGACATTTAATTTTGTACGGCTGAGATTCTCGTTGTTTTTGCCATAGACGCGGAATTTAATACAGAAAATATAGAGGGCAAAACCATAGATAAAGTGCGACGTGGAACATTTGTAAGTGAGTTTTTTCGGAACTAATGTTTTGGGCTACTATGGTAGCGTGGACATTTGACTGTATTTGGTTTTGGGCTACTATGGTAGCGTGGACATTTGACTGTATTTTGTTTTGGGCTACCATAGTAGCGTGGACATTTTACCAAAAAAAAAAAAAAAAAAAAAAAGTATCCTATGTCCTTCTCCTGGCTCTAAACTACCTCCCTGCCAATTTTCAGCTAAATCGGTTCAGCCGTTCTTGAGTTATAAGTGAAGTAACTAACACGACTTTCTTTTATATATATAGACTAGCTGCCCGGACAGACTTCGTTCTGTCAAAAGTTAAAGCAATGCACTTTTCCTACCTACCTACCCTACCCTACCCAACCCTACCTACCCTACCCTACCCAACCCTACCTACCCTACCCTACCCAACCCTACCTACCTACTACCTACCTACCCTACCCTACCCTACTCAACCCAACCCTACCCTACCCAACCCTACCCTACCTACCCTACCCTACCTACCTACTACCTACTACCTACCTACCTACCCTACCGTACCATACCCTACCTACCCTACTTTACCCTACCTACCTACCCTACTCTACCCTACTCTACCCTACTCTACCCTACTCTACCCTACTCTACCCTACCCTACCCTACTCTACCCTACTCTACCCTACCCTACCCTACCCAACCCAACCCTACCCTACCCAACCCTACCCTATCCTACCCAACCCTACCTACCCTACCCTACCCAACCCTACCTACCTACTACCTACCTACCCTACCCTACCCTACCCAACCCAACCCTACCCTACCCAACCCTACCCTACCTACCCTACCCTACCTACCTACTACCTACCTACCTACCCTACCGTACCATACCCTACCTACCCTACTTTACCCTACCTACCTACCCTACTCTACCCTACTCTACCCTACTCTACCCTACCCTACCCTACTCTACCCTACTCTACCCTACCCTACCCTACCCAACCCAACCCTACCCTACCCAACCCTACCCTATCCTACCCAACCCTACCTACCTACTACCTACCTACCCTACCCTACCCTACCCTACCCAACCCAACCCTACCCTACCCAACCCTACCCTACCTACCCTACCCTACCTACCTACAACCTACCTAAAAAAAAAAAAAAAAAAAAAAGTATCCTATGTCCTTCTCCTGGCTCTAAACTACCTCCCTGCCAATTTTCAGCTAAATCGGTTCAGCTGTTCTTGAGTTATAAGCGAAGTAACTAACACGACTTTCTTTTATATATATAGATTCCGCCAACTCCCTTCCACATGGAAATTTTTCGTCGAAAAAAAAATTTGCTGGTCCTTCCAAAAGTGCAATAACTAAAAGGTCATAATGTATGGAACAGGAGATTTTTTAGTTTTCTTTTCGAGCTTTCACTGTCCCACTCCTGGGCAAAGTCCTCCCTTCACTCCTTCCATTTCTCACGAACCCGCGCGTCCGCCTCGCAGTTCTAACGGAACATGTCCAGTTCGTCCCGCCATCTCCTGCGTGGTCCCGGTGACCCCGCCTCACTGTATCATGGTACCATTTAGGCCCACAGTTTGTCCGGCATGCGGCAGACATTTTCTGCCCAGTCCCATTTGAGTAGGGCAGCCTTTTGAGCCACGTTAGGTATTGTGTTTCGAACACGATCCGTTAATTTAACTCCTAAGTATACTTCGCTCCATTGCTCTTTGGCAAACCTTGAGTTTGGACTTCTGGTTCGCCAAAAACCAAGTCTGTGCACAATAGGTTACTACGGAGAGGATACACATGCCCATAAGTCTGCGTTTCAGTGCCATAGGCACCTCTCTTTTGAATAGTTCCTTCATGGACCAGTAGCTCTTCCAGGCGTTTTCAGTTTGTCTTGCGACTTCTTTGTCTTGTCTCGCCTGAAAAGAGACTACCTGACTCAAGTAAAGGTATTCCCGGACATGTTGTATTGTCTTCCCATCTACTTTTATTATTTTAGACGTTTCGTTGCACATAACTTTAGTCTTCGACATATTCATCTTCAATCCAACCTCAAAGCTTGCATCGCTTTGGTTATGAAGCATTAACTGAAGTTCTCTGGCTGAGGATGCAAAGAGAACAATGTCGTCGGCGATACGTACATTTTTCAGTTTCGTCTCGCCGAGGACAATGCCTGTTTCCCTCCAGTCGGCTGCCAACTTCTTGAAGATTTCTTCAAGGGTGCTGGTCGCCCTGTTTGGCTCCTTTCCCTATTTCAAAATGGTTCGAAATGATGTACTGCATACTTGGTAACCGTATGAGCGTCGACGTCTCCCCTACATAGTCAAGTACTCCAACTTTTTCCATAACTATGAACGTGAATGAAAATATAAGTTTATGGCAAATTATTTTAGTAATACGCTTTTTTTTGCAGGTGGTGTCGTGGTGTCAATGTTTTTACCGCCGGATAGAAAATCGATTTCAAAATGAGTTTTGTGAATAAATGTGATATTTGTGTTAGTTGTTTTTATTTTTTTGTTATCCTTTGTACTTTCCCACTCTTACGGTTTAAGATATTTATTTCTCAAAAAGAATACAATAGGGTATATATAATAATGGGTAAAGAAAACGAAATTCGATTTTGTCCGTCAGACAGGTAATACAAAAATATTAGACACGTATTTTTTGTTTTTCAAAATATTAAAAAAATTACTTGCTTAGTTAAAACTCATTAAAGTTGGAGAGTGGCGGATCACTACGTCACAAGTAGGTATAAAAATTACCTACAAGTGACGCCATGCGTCATTTCAACTCAATATATCTCTCCGTAATTTTATGACCACGTAAAAAAAGAAAAAAAATATGTGTCCAATACTTTGCAATAACCTGCTCGACAGACAAAGAAAAAGAAATAGTGATCATCTCCTATTCACTTAATATGAGAAATATAAGATAAACTTAAACCTAAACATAAGAATTACATAGCAAGAAGGTAGGTAGGTACTCGTAATTAAATAAGCTAATTCGTAGACACAATTTTTACAATGTTGTGTAAAAGGAAAAAGTTAGTGTCCTATTACATATCGATTCTTGAAGGCATAGTCATTAGCAATTACACATTGAAATTTATATTTACTGAAATATTTCGAAAATACAGATTAGGTATCCTTGTTATCTTGGGCAAAGGCTTCCCCCCATTACTTCCATTTTTCTCTATTTTGTATCTCTTCTCGCCAATTAACAAGAAAGCCATCCAAGGCGTCCCGCCATCAGGGCTGCGGGTTGTTCGAAAGAGATACCGTGGCCCTGGAACACAAAGGGCTAAGAAGGAACATGGATGGGTTTTAGTCAGTCAAGTCTGACACTCCCTTCCGCTCCGTCCAGAGTGGGAGAAGTCATTTGATAATTTCCAATCAGAAAAAAAAAAATGAGGCGTCCCGCCATCTTCTCAGCTCAGTTCAGGCTACAGTTTTGTGATATGCAGGCCCACAGTTTGGCCGGCAGACTTATTCTGCCCAGTCCTACTTTAATTTGGCAACTTAATGAGTAACGTCAGCAATTTGAGTTCTGGAGCGAAGTGTGGTGTTCCTCATACGATCGGTAAGTTTAACGTTAAGTATGCTGCGCTCCATTGCCCGCTGGCAAACCTTGAGTTTGGACTTCTGGATGCTATTCAAAGACCAAGTCTGTACACCATATGTCAGTTTGGGGAGAATACAAACATACACACATATAAATTAATGATGATAATAATGTTTCGTCTTTTGATATTTCATCTGATATGACCAGGCCTGTTTATCACCCAGCCCACGTTATCAATAAGCTAAAATACCTCACAGTAAGGAGCTGGCCTTTGGTTTGTAGTTTGTAGAACACCATCATCATCTGCTTAGCCTTTTCCTAATGTATGTAAGAGTCGGCTGCCAGTCTTACCGGATCTAACTGAACACCAGTATTTTATATGGAGTGACATGAACCGGTTCCTGTGCAATACGATGCCCCTTAGTAAGACTGGTTGGTTGACTTTCGGACTTCTGACTACTCTTGACGACTGTCTGACTGACGGAGAGAACTCGGTGTGTTATGATGGTTCCGCTGAAACAGTCAGCAAAGCATTAATAATAATAATAATATTTTTTATTTAAAAAGTATAACAAAAGTGTGTACATATAAGCAGAGTAGTATTATTTATTTTACAAGGGTAAAATTAGTACTTATAAGTAAACTATAACTAAACATATTATTCAAAAGTTGCAAGTAATAATATGTAGTTCAATTCAGATGTTTGGTAGCGACCTGCCCGAACTAGGTTTATTTAAACCTGTGTTTCAGGCCATCACTTTACATAGCACAAATTAATTAGGACATTAAAATTATAAAATAAAACTAATCTATTAACAACTATAAGTATAATCAAATTAGTACAAAAGAAAAACACTAAAACTACAAATAGATACGAGAGGATAACATACTTATACTACAACTTCTAGAAGTTTTTCTGTGTCTATGTAATTAAGTATCGCTAAATAATCCGACATTACAGAACTACATTTTTTATAACTTAAACTATAGATGTTTAGTATCTTGTTAAGTCTATTATAAAGAAAAGGTCCTAGAAACACATAAAATCGATTCGCAAAAGCATGTCTAGTTTGAGGTTTTGTGCAAACCAGGTCCTTCCTTCTCCTATCAGAAGGAACTGGGTCATAGGGAAGTGTAGAGTGCTGGTGTAGTATTATGTGCAGAATAAATAATTGCCGTACTGTAAGTACATTACATGCTTTGTAGAGCAGGTGTGTAGGGAATCTAAAAGGACGGAAGGTCGCAACCTTTAGAATTGCTCTTTGAGCACGTTCTAGAGGGAGAAGAATTGAAATTCCCGCGCCCCCCCAGGATATTATACAATATGTTAGAATAGACTGACATAGCGCTAAATAAATCTGTTTTATTAAATTATAGTCGGCTATATTACGTAAATTCTTAAAAATATATATAAGTTTGCGCACTCTAGTACACAGTAACTCGATATGTTTACGGAAATTAAGATTGGAGTCAATAGTGACACCTAGATATTTCAAGTGGTCAGCTTTATCTAAAGTAGGGCAAGAACATGCAGTGTCAGCGTACGTGCTACAGTTATGCGCGTAAATGTTTAGGTTAGTAAGCGGTGTGTTAGTATTTCTCATTGTAAATAAAATGTATTTTGTTTTTTCAGCATTTAGTGTCAGAAGATTATTCTGGAGCCAATTTGACACAATGTTAAAGCCATTTTGAGCATGTTCATAGGCCTCAGCTCTTGATTTAGCTGCAAATAACAAAACAGTATCATCCGCATAAGACATAATAACACCATTTTGGAGTGGCAGGCAGCACAGGTCATTAATGTAGATTAAAAATAATGTAGGACCTAAAATACTGCCTTGTGGAATTCCAAAACGAGTATTTGAAAGGTCAGAACTTGTATGTGGACCAATTTTTACAGATTGCCGTCGATCACTTAGATAATCAGACAAGAGTAGAAGCTGTGCTCCTCTAATGCCAAGTGTTTCAAGCTTCTGCAAAAGAGTAGTGCAGGAAATAGTGTCGAAGGCCTTGGCAAGGTCTAGAAAGATCCCAACTGTGTGCATTCCACTATCCAGATTTGTAGAAATGTAATTAGTCAATTTGTTTACTGCTTGGCTTGTTGATTTTTTAGGCCTAAACCCAAATTGATTATCTGAAAGTAGTTTGTTATCTTCCAGATATTTTATCAATCTACTGTTAATGATTTTTTCTAAAATTTTTGAAATACCCGTTAGTACTGAAATGGGTCTGTAGTTACTCACACTCCTTTTGTCTCCAGACTTGAAAATAGGTGTGACCACAGACTTTTTTAACAATTTTGGAAATATCCCTTTAGATAAACATAGCTGAAAAATGTGGGTCAGGGGAGGGGCCAGTAGATGTTTAAATCTCTTAAGCAACATCAGCATTGCTGACCAACTGGATCGCCCGCTTTGGTTGTCCAATGGACATTGTCACAGACAGAGGATGTCAATTTGAATCCACACTGTTTCAGTATCTAGCTAAAATTTTCTGATTCAAACATCGAAAAACCACAGCCTACCACCCAGCGTGCAACTGCCTAGTGGAACGATTCCACAGGCAACACAAAACGGCTATAATGTGCCACGCTGAGCATAACTGGACAGAAACTCTGCCCTTGGTTCTACTGGGTGTCCGGAGCGCAGAGGATCTTCAGACTTCTTCTGCAGAACTCCTATACGGTGAGCCTTTACGACTTCCGGGGGAATTTTTCAATTCTGGAGACAGCGTCACCACCGATATCTCGGAGTGCACCACTCACTTACGCTCGTTTGCTCCAAAATTGCAGCCCATACTAGCTACATCCAAGGACAAAATATTTGTCCACAAGGACCTCGCTACCTCAAGCCACATATTCCTCAGGGACGATGCGCTTTGAGGTTCATTGCAAACAGCATACACCGGTCCTCATGAAGTGGTACAAAAAGGCGACAAAACCTTTACTATAATGGTAAAAAGTAAAAAAGGTCAAACCTTCCGTGGACCGCCTCAAATCCGCCTACATATTTGCTGACACACCACCAATCGACCAAGATGTTCAAGAAGCCCACGGACACTCCGCTCAGAACTACCAGGTCTGGTCGAAGGATTCGATTCCCAGATTACTATCGTCCGCAAGACGGTCTCTAGAGGGGAATAATTTCGCGATCACTTAAGATTTACACTTTTATAATTTTAATATTGTTTATAGTCGCTGTAATTTTCTAGTTTTTAGTTTTGCTATTATTTAGGTATCCTATACGTACTGTAAAATCTATAATTGAGGCAGTTGCCTAGCAACCAAAATTTTCCTAACAACGATTGTAACTTTCTCTATCCTAGTTAATAAAACTCTTCCGAGTTAAAAATATTATCATCTTTTATTTGTCTCCTCTGACCGCACGATTATTAGTGTAAAGTAAACCAGTAAAAATCCATTAAATCTGTAAAGAAAGCTGCCTCACTGGTCTAGTGGAAAAAAACGTGTCTGCTGAGCATTAGATCGTGGGTTCGAATCCCAGGTCGAGCCAAGTGTTATAAATAATGTATTTCCACTATGAATTTCTGAGTAGCAGCCATGGAGTCTAAATTTGTCTCCGTTTGACGGCAATAGGCTCGCCCGCCATTGCATACCTGGAAAATGTGGTTGTACAGTAGGTACCTACTGCACCCATGCCTAACCCTTCAGGGCAATACTGGCGTAATATTATGTTATGTGTTAGACAAAATAAATAATATCACCAGATACATTATATGACGTTATTCTTTGCAATTTACTTACAAAAACAAAGACCGTTTACTTAAAAAGATAGCACGCTTTACCTGAGTTTACCAGCACGTCAAATCTATACACGTTACAATACTTCTGTTGATTTACGAAAGTAAATATCAAGATAATTTATGTAATTATTTATAGAAATGATGAAATGTTAACATGTGCACTACCTGCGTAGTTCCATTGTATTAGAAGAAAGTAGGTAGGGTGTTAGGGAATTCCAATCTTCTACTTAGCGTGTCTATGACTATTCAAATTGAGTTAGCACATTTGACGACGAATTTGGAACCCTTAGTAGCGTCCATCAGCTCCTGTGACAGGACAGGCAGGACACGACATCAAAGTGTCCCATCGTTTGTGAGGCAGCACCCCATTTAAACTCCACAGCCATCTATGATGATCCCCACCTCAACAGGTTTCCAACGAATTCCAGAAACTCCAACAAAATGCTTGATTCTTGCCATGCGACTCGCATCTAGCTGATGAACCTTCACCAGGTCATCGGTCCACTTAGTGGGAGGCTTTCCAAGGCATCGTCTTCTGGTTCCCGGTTGCCATTACAGAACTTATCGGCCCCATCGGCCATCTGTTCTGCGAGCAATGTCCCACTGCCACTTAAGTTTGGCAATTCTTCGGGCTACGTCGGTAACCTTGGTTCTCTTGCGGATGTCCTCATTTCTGATTTGATCACGCAAGGAAACTCCGAGCTTAGCCATCTCCATTGCCCTTTGAGTGACTTTGAGCCTTCTGATGAGGCCCAGTTTCGGTCCCGTATGTAATCACTGGCTACCAGGCCCGAAGGCACCTAATAAGCCGATTCCTACCGGCTTCCCTTTGGGAACAAGGCACTATACGTAGTGTCTATTGTACTCAAATAGTAAATTATGTACACATCTGTAGGTATCACATCACAGTATACTATACTGTGATGTGATACCTACAGATCTAAACTGAGTATAGACATTGAATACATCATAGGATTGAAAACATTACAAAAATGCCAAAATTTTTAATGTCAACAAAGAAAGCAACATGTGGCGCCAGTAAGCCGATGGTCGGGTGTCAGCATTCAGAACTAAATTCGTATGGACGCAGACACGTGACTTCGTGGCTATCAGCAGCGTTTTGTAGGCACTAGGTAAGCCGAAGTTTATCGAGTTACGACAAAGTTTCTATGTATAGAAAGCTAAATTAGAACCACTTCCCGATCTCTGATTGAACTGAAATTTTGCACACACCTTTGGTTTTAAGAACAATACATTCTTATGACAGACATAACTGAATCCTGCAGCCAGGATTGTCTCCTCACGAGAGAACTCCTCAACGGTTAACAGCACAGATACGAAACTTTGCATACGAGTTCATATTTGATGGATAATCACGATTTGTATCATGAACTCATCCTACCGCCAGGATCGTCTCCTCACAAGGGAACTCCTCAACGTTTAATAGCACAGATACGAAACTTTGCATACGAGTTCATATTTGATGGATAATCACGATTTGTATCATGAACTCATCCTACAACCAGGATCGACTTCTCACGAGGGAACTCTTCAACGGTTAATAGCACAGACACGAAAATTTGTATGCACGTTCATATTTCATGGATTAACATGAATTCTATCATGATCTTATCCTGCAGCCAGGATCGTCTTCTCACGAGGGCACTCCTCAACATTTAATAGCACAGACACGAAACTTTGCAATCGAGTTCAAATTTGATAGATAATCACGATTTGTATCATGAACTCATCCTACCGCCAGGATGGGCTCCTCACGAACAGGCTCCTCAGGGAACTCTTCAACGGTTAATAGCACAGACATGAAACTTTGTATAGATACGCGTTCACTTTTTATAAATAAACATAATTCCTATAGTTACCTCAAGCTTGTCGAGTGAATGGTAAATGCTTTAAAAACTAAACGCGACAAGCTTTTGTGAAAATTATCCATTATCGTTTTCATTTACTCAAACATTTATTTTCTTCTTTTCAGTGCATCTTTATAAAAGCTTGTTTCATAAAGGTTTTTAGCTTATATTTTTATTTGTTAATAGTTCCTGTGCATTTAATAGTTACAAAAAAATCAAGTCGGGTCCTTAGATTTTTTGGTATTTTTATCATGGGTGACATTTTCGTGGTTTTTGGGGTCGCTGATAACGATACTGACGCCAAAATTAAAAATAGCACCGAAGCGTGACTTAAAATTCTGGTATTTTCGTCATGGGTGTCATTTTCCGGGTTTTCGGGTTCGCTGATGACTAAAACGAAAATAAAAAAATAAAAAAACTAAATTTTTAAATTCTCATTTTTTTCTTCGGCTTCCCCTTTCAAAATGTTCACCCTTCGCCACTGCTGGCTACACACACTGGTCATAGACTTTCGTCTTGAGACCATGCGGAAAGTTGGACCAGAAGATACCACGCAATTTGTCCCAGGTAGATGTAATCGTTTACTACGTCGATTGCAGAATCTCCGATCTTGATTGGAGTGGGTGTGTCATGGGCATTCAACATGACTTTGGTTTTGTCCATGTTCATTTCAAGATCCACTCTTTCGGAAGCTCTACTGAGGTTATCGAGCATTCTCACCTATCGATACATAATTCTTCTGAGCAAACTAAAGTTGGTTTTACTCACGAGACTAGAATATAAACGTGTACCTTTCAGTCACAAAGATTCACGATTCTAACGAAGACAAGAGAAGGTAGATAAGTGCGGAAAGTTTCCTTTCGTACGATGACCATGATGTGGCAATAATTGTCAAGGATTTGGAGAAAAGAGCAATAGATTTGCTTAGTCGCCATCTTGGGATTTGCGTGTCATAGATACGCCAAAGATAAATGGATGGACTGTGTGAAGGATGATATGGCAAGAAAGGAGGTGATTGCTGAAATTATTAGTAATAGAGAAGTATAGAGACATGCTGCGCTGACCCCCAATAAAGATAAGGGCAAGAGAATTATGAATGGGGTGACTACGGAGATAATCACAATAAGTTAGCTAAGAAAAAGGCATGATAGGATGATAGGTATTTTAATGCAATCCTGATCTAACCAGTTCAGGTTCTATACTTAAGATAACATCAACAATCATCTGTTATCATATTGTAAGTAAATCGAGTAAAAACGTAATTTTTTGCGCTCGTTACAATTTATTCTCAATTTCCATGACGTATTTTTTCAACATTAAATTATAGCATTTTTTTTATTTGCTTCTGAACAGCTAAAATAAACAGAGATTAGTCTTTGTTAAAGAAAGGCTTATAAACAAATACACTTTTAAATTTAAATTTTTAAACTACTACAAACGAAGTCGTGATATTGTTTATCTGAGCAAAGTCCTACACATGATTATTTTAAGCGCAAAGTAGGTACACTATTTAAAATGAGCATGTCAGGTTCTAAAAATAAAATCAAATCAATCCTTAGATTTAACGGCATTTTTTGCTGTGTTATACTTACCTTTGTGCTCCCGGTAGCGGCATCGTGCCGTTATACGGTGGCCGGTGCCGTACCGTACACATGTGTACTAAGGAGTGGAAAAGAACGACCTATCACTAAGAAGCTATAGCTGTATAATAACCTCTGCAGGATATCATAAGACAAGGGTGAATTGGTTAAAATCCATGTTTGCACCATCCAACAAAATGCAGCCAACCACCATCTTCGCTTACCATTAAATGAGCTGGTGGTCAATCGCGAGCCTAGCCATCATAAAAAAACTTCTTCAGAAAATCTGAGAAGAAATTCTGCACTTACAAGAAATACAATACTTCAGAAAGCTATGAGCGGACAACCATTAGTTTCAATGCCCATGCATTTTGTGCACGAGAAAAAGACGACGAAGCAACATCAACCGGCCTCATCTAGTTTAAAAAAAAGACGACGTTTAAAAGTGTTTGTAAAAACCTATTTGCAAACTTAAACATCATTTCATTTAACAACATGGCCTAGACATGAATAAGTTTCAAGATCAGACCACTATCTTAAAATGTTGATAAAGATAAGTATTGAATATTGATTGATCCGGCTTTACAACCTTTTGTCTACTAATATGGCACTCTTCTATTTAATAGGGCACTCATAACAACATCAGGGTTTTTCTAAGCATGCTCGTTCAGGAGCAGGCCTATCATACAAAAAACCTGGATACCCTTTTTTTAAACTGTACCTATCGGGATCCGCAACTAATCTTACAATATGTAGCTGACTGGTCCAAGCCCACCGCACTAGTCCCAATCACTGCAACTCAAAGCCAAAGCCAACAGTGGCGATCGCCAGAAAACCGCCGAGACAATGAAGCTCGACGAACTCCCGCAGAAACAATTTAACTATGTTGGATTCCGCGAAACATATATCTGCACAACTAAGCTACTGCTCTTGTAACCATCCACATGGATGGATTTTGCTTTCTCGTTCCCAACTTAAACATCAGAGATTGGTGAAAGATAGTGTGTTAGGGGATGTTCTTCCTTTTTTTTTGGATTGGAAATCATCAAATGACTCGTCCCGCTCTGGGCGGAGCGGAAGGGAGTGTCAGACTTGACTGACTAAAACCCATTCATATTCCTTCTTAGCCCTTTGTGTTCCAGGGCCACGGTATCTCTTTCGAACAGTCCCGCAGCCCTGGCAGGTATCGGCCCTCTCGGACCCCTTCCGATTTGCTGACATCTCCTTGAGGCGCGCATGGAACACAAACGCGCCGTTTGGCATGGCCTGTCGTCATAAGACGGACGGACGGTGAGCTAGCCCATTACTCACCGTCCACAGGCCCGCGCCTACTGTGGCCGGGGGCCACTGGTGGCCCCCCGACGCCCGGGGCGTCTGCCGCGGCGGCTGGGATGTGAGGTTCTCTCCCTCTCACGTTCGGCCACCTCCTTTGCTAGCATGACTGCTTCGCAGAATGAGGCGACGGCTTCCCATTTCCTCTCGCTCCGGACCATGGAGTGAACCAGGGCCGGATGCGAGAGGTCGCCGCCGCCAATCACCGCTACGAGGACACGGCGGTGCTCAGCCCAAGCGGGGCAGAGCTCTACGGTGTGCTCCATCGTGTCCTCCGGCCGATCCTTGCAGTGGTAACACCCGGGTGTTTCCTCCCGCCCGATTCGGTGCAGGAACCTCCCGAAACAAACGTGTCCGGTGAGGACCTGCGCCAGGTGGAAGGTGAGGGAGCCGTGGCGCCTCTCCAGCCACTCCTTAAAGAGGGTACTTATCGCCACTATTGTGGCGGGCCCTGGGGATGTTCTTCCTTAGTTACCCTTTTCAGCCACTAAGTTGGGGATAGTTATAGTGTTATTATACACGGAGTGACTGCCTATCAGGCCCTAGCCGCCCAGTTTCTGGGTAAAATGATTCCCTTTAAGACTGGTTACTAGTTTTCGGGCTAAAGATTCTCCACTTAATCTGAATTCATGATTTTGAATTTTAAAAATAACCGCCATTGGCTTATAATCATGATGATGTTACTGTAATCTTTGATAATTTTTCAAATAAAGGATGACTAGTAAAACTGCTGATTACATTACATTTTATTTACAAGCTTTTTACACAGTACTTACTATGCTGATACATGTCTATCATCTGATAACAGAATCTTAAATATTAGGGTACCGTATTTCTTATCTTGCGAAACCATAAATAAGATTTTTGTGGCATACACGTGAAACATTTCATTCAAGTCATTTTCATTGCAAGGGTAGTTGGGGTGGAAAGAAACTGTAGAGCACCACGTGGTACGATCCTTTCGCTTCATCCGCGTTCGTACAAGGTTTAAACCTAAAAAGACCTTTCACGAAGCCGTTAACCAAGCATTCTGTGCATCTAAGTTAGACTATACGCAAAAAAAAAAATGTTGCCAAACGACTATTTTCGGACTGTTTACAGTACTGTTGGCCTTTTGACTTCGTTAAGGGTCTATTTACACGCATTTTATCAGATCATACACGTACTAGAGTAATAGAGAAGTATGGAAGAAGAAGACATGCTGCGCCGACCCCAAATGAATTGGGATAAGGGCAAAAGCATGATGATGACGATGATATCAAATAATCATTCACGCCGATTTCGAGTATCACTTGACTATTCCGAAGAACATCATCATTCGTGTCAGTGTACTTTCTTCAAAGCGTTTGCAGTCTCATTTCCGTTCACTCACGCGGCCATAGGTGCATCATCACGTGCACAGTTGTTGACCATGCAGAGCAAGAATAAGGTGGATAAGAATATGTATCTTACACAAGTGATCTGAGCCGTGGCAAACCAAGTCTGTGGTCATTGCTCTAGCCGATTTTATATCGAAGTCTAAATAAAGATGGAAATCTTTAAATAGACTTCGATAAGTCGGCGAACGTAACGCGTTCTCAGACAGTTCTATTAAGTTTTTATTAGATAATGTGTCTTCATATTTTTTAAGGTGACTTTGAGGAAGAGAAATAAAAGTTTTATTTTATTTATTTATTTACTGTGGTGAATACCAATTTAATACAAAAAGAAACATCGCCTGGAACTTAGTACTGCTAGATGACATCAGGCGGTTGGCGGGATGAGTGTGGACTTTATGAGATAAATAAGTACGGAACCAAACACGAAACCAAAAAATAACTGCTTGACTATATTGTTTATTATAAAATGAAACTGTAACAGTTGCCGTCGCATTTATAGGCAGGTTTCAGTGAGTAACATTAGGTTTATAAATTAATTGAACTTATATTGTTAGAAGTGTACTCGTAAGTGAAAAATAGTGTAAAAATGACGGTTAAGGGCACTAGAGTACCGTTTGAAGAGGCACTAGACATGACTGGTAAGCTCTCCCTATAAAATCAAAATTTTTGTTCATCTTATAAATTTTTATTCTTCCTTTTTCAGACACCTTTCTCTATATAAGATTGTAATTATGTGAACCAGCGCCTTTAATTCTTGATGTCGAGATAAACAAAGATTTATGGTTATTTATTTATTTTAGTTAAAGTTGTTAATATACATTACGGTGTAGAAAAACTTGTGAAAATCAATTTCTCTTTCTACTTCTCATGGCAGCACACGTTACAGATACAATACGAATTTCTCAGATAACAAATCTATTGATTGGCTTTAATTTAAACCCAATTGATGTTACTGTTAGCGTGTGTCATCCCACCGCTGGGCAAAGGTTTCTCCCCATGGCTTTCTTCGATCCAACGCCAATGTGAAGTGTGTGTGTGTGTGGTTGGTTCTGTCCAGCTCCATTTAAACCCGACATATAATTATTTTATAAATAAATTGTTTCTGAGTTGTACCGATTCCCCAAAGATTTTTGAAGTTTGGCGAAAGAAAAGATGTTCTTATGAACAAAATCAAAGACTTTAGGCAAGCCAAAAACGTTAACTATGAAAAAATACACCGTAGCATGGTGTTTTGTATACACCTGAAATATTTCCTAATCAAGATAAAATAATCGTGTCGTAACGGTTTGTCAGAAGCTACCCAAAGAGATCGTTTCATACAGAGTTTTGGAGGTGAAATAGGCCCCCATACAAAATACTAAACCTAGACTTATACCCTACCCGACTAGACTTCAACCTTACTTGTTTGGAAAAGAACTAGGCTTTCATGACTCACGGGAGCAGTGTACTTCTTGATTAAATTACCACGAAACAAAGTATCATGCTTTTTATTGATTGCAGGATACAGCCGCTACAATGTGGGTATGTTCACGTTGTGTGCCAGCATCATCGTCGGCATGACCTTTGAGATCTTTTCCGTGGCCTACCTGGTGCCGGCTAGTGTTTGTGAGTTAAACACCACCAGCTCACAGCAGGGCCTGGTCGCGTGTATGCCTTTGGTTGGTAAGTAGTCGACGGTTGAACATAGGGCTTCTTATCATCATTTCAGCCCATGAGACGTTCACTGTTGGACACAGGCCTCCCACATTGACATTTTGGCGGGTTTTGCCATAATCGCCACGTTTGGCAGGTGGGTTGGCGATCGCAGTACGGTTGTTACAAAAGCACAGAGAACGCAGCTGCCCATTCTCTGGCAAATCCCTTAGTCGCCTCTTACGAAACCCACGGGAAGATATGATGGGATGGTGCTATTTTCAACGTCCGACACCATACAGAACCTTCAGGTCTTCTTAAAAAGGGTGTAAATAGACCCTTATAGAGGTTGAAAGGCACTTGTTCTTCCCGTGATTGCGGTTTTTTTTTGTTCTGGACTAGGTAGGTTGGCGGATTCGTGAAGGGTCAGTTTACAACTTGTATAATCTCTGTTAAGAAACGTGGTATGGATTCAACACATCGATCAGCCCTTTTTTCTTCTTCTTTATCGTATGGTTAGCGCTTGCTTGCTGGTGTTCTTATGCAACCTATGGGCCTTTGACTTGGCTTTATGTGCCGTCGAAAAACATCCCTCAGACATGTTTGGTTTCCTGACGAGATTTGCCTTCACTGAAGCTTGTGATAATTATACAATACACACACATGAATCCTTGTACCTCTTATATTTGCACCATAAGTATAACTCTGTCCTCCACCTTTCTCATCCAGATCCACTGATCTCAGCGGCCATTTTTAGTTCGTTGTCAATCGGTGCATCTATCTCGTAACTATTCATCATCATCATTCATCATTTCAGCCGAAAGACGTCCACTGCTGGACTTAGGCCTCCCCCCAACGCCACATTGACATAAGGGGGGTTTTGCCATAATCGCCACGCTTGGCAAGCGGGTTGGCGATCGCAGTACGGTTGTTACAAAAGCACAGAGAACGCTGCTGCCCATTCTCTGGCAAATCCCTTAGTCGCCTCTTACGACACCCACGGGAAGATATGGGATGGTGCTATTCTTTACGTCCGACACCATACAGAACACGTAACCATACGTAACTATTATATTAACATTATATTTTATTTCCCCAGGTATCATAACTTCGTCTCACGTCTGGGGCTACTTCGCGGACACGAAGGGTCGAAGGAGGATCCTTATCATATCCATGACCATCGGCTACATAGCTGGAACCCTGGCCGCCTTCTCACCCAACTGGATTGTGCTGACCTTACTCAAACTGGTTTCGTCAGCCTCGTTAGTATCTTATCTTTACTTGAAATTGGAAGAGCTTGTGACTAAATAATAAAAGCTGATCTGATCCATCTTCAGCCATGCTTGCCTGAGTTGGTTCATGGATGGAACCACCCATGACATACCGAGTTCCCTCCGTGCCTCGTAAAGCACGTTTAGCCGTTGGTACCTGCTTTCAATTCTTAATCTTTGGCAGTCGTTACAGGTAGTCAGTGGCCTGAAAGTCTGACAGCCAGTCTTACCCAGTACTAACTGGGTTATGGAGGTCAGATAGGCAGTAGCTCCATGTAAAATACTGGTATTCAGCCGCATCCAGTTAGACTGGAAGCCGACCCTATGTTTAAGTCCGATGTAAAAGGGAGCGAGCCTATTGCTATTGCCGGCACAGATCTATTACTCTGTGGCTGGTACCGAAAATTCCTGATCGAAATACCGAATAACACTTTGCACGACCTGGCCATCAAACCCAGCACCTCTTGCCCATCAGTCACGCTTACGACCACTAGAACAACAAGGCAGTCATCATTCATTTCATTCATCACTTCAGCCCAAAAGACGTCCACTGCTGGACATAGACCTCCCCCAAGTGTCGCCACATTGACATTTTTGGGGGTTTTGCCATAATCACCACGCTTGGCAGGCGGATTGGCGATCGCAGTACGTTTGTTACAAAAGCAAAGAGAACGCTGCTGCCCATTCTCTGGCAAGTCGCTTAGTCGCCTCTTACGACACCCACGGAAAGATATGGAATGGTGCTATTCTTTACGTCCGACACCATATAGAGATACAGAGCAAGAGACAAGGCAGTCATTATTACCTAACTTATATTCTTTGCAGCTATGTTTAACTACATTCACCACACGTCTTTGTTTCAGTGTGTCTGGTTCTATGGCGTTATCAATAACTCTGCTGAGTGAATGTACGCCGGCTGCAAAGAGAAATGCCCAGGTCTTATTGATCACAAGTGCGTACTTGGCTTCTATAGGTGTTATGGCAGGTAAGAATTTAAAAAAATATACATTTTATCCATTATTGTAGCTTTTGCTTTTGCGAGGGTCAGTTGTTATTTGCATAATAGGATCCAAAGAGTGAACGCTAATGGCAAGCAAGCTCCGGGTTCTATTGTCACTATGAGAGTTCCACAGGGCTTAATACTTGGTTCGTTAGTGTTAGAAGAAGACTAATGAGTTAGACTTCTGACGACTGAAGCAGGGGAAATATTGTACTTCAGTGTACTAGTAAATGGCACGGAATTGGATCTAGTGAACACTACTGTCTTCTTTGGTATAACTTTGGACTTGAAGCTACAGTGGGGCCCACATATAACTGAATGGTCGATACGGCTGAGCTGTTCAGTCTACGTGGTCTATAAATTCCGCTGTTTGACTATCGTAAAAACAGCGAGATCTTGTATTCTTTAGTTATTTCCATTTAGTATGATAATTATAGTATGATGTCGTAAGGCATTTTACTGTGGCGATAACTCGTACGTTGTTGGTCCCATGGAGAAAGCTGTTCAGTTTGATGATTGTGGTCATATTATATTTTTACACACCATGCACCAGATATGATGTATAAATAGTCTATGACCGACCTTCACTCGTAATTTTAATTACGATTTTTTTTTCTCCCTACCTGGGAGTCGTTTAGTTAGAGAGATGTTCAAGGTTTCGACTAATTCACTACTTTTTTTAAATACATGTTTTTGATCTTATAACTTTACATTGAATACCTCCATGACCCTTGTACTTTTCAATGCATCTCTCATCACAATGTTTTGAGTGCGTTACTTTGAGTCCTACCGTAAGTCGTGATTTTTCACGCCAAATAAAAAGTCGTTTTCTAGCACTAATGTTTGCGCAGTGTTACTTACTCAGATCTACAGATTGCTTGGTTGGCGGCTAGGGGATCATCCATTAATCACGTGATGCTTGAAAGGGGGGGGGGGGTTAGCAAAAATCACGAAATATCACAAGGGGGGTAGGGGGTGTAGTAGTATCTCATGTATATTAATTTTTTTGGTCAAACGCGCGATTTCGAAAAGCGGCGTGTAGCGTAACCTTGACTCGCCATTGCCAGGAAAGCACCTGTATTTAAAGATAATATTCTAAGATTCTTTGTAGGTACTAAAAAATATACGTGATTTTGGGTGGGGGCGGGTGGGTTAGTCTTAAACCTCACCACATATCACCAAGGGGGAGGGGGAAGGGTTAAATAACGCAAAAAAAAAACATCACGTGATTAATGGACGGCCCCTAGGTGAAGGGTCCGTTTACACCGTGTGTAATGCAATCAGTTGGATTATCATCTAAACTACTTTAAATATTTCAGTTGTAGCAATTCCAATCTTGCCACTGCAGTTCTCCTACTACATACCGTTCCTGGGAATTTACTTCAACTCCTGGCGGGTTTTGGACCTCATCTTTGCAGTGCCATGTGCCATCAGTGCCGTTGGTTGCTACTTTGCCAACGAAAGCCCCAAGTACTTGGTTACTGTGGGCAGGGATGAGGATGCTCTCGAAGTCTTGAAAAGGATGTATGTGATTAATACCGGGAAAAGCGCTGATAACTATAAGGTAAGTAAGAACTATTTAGGGACATTACAGTTTCCCCTATTCCCAGATTTTAGAAATGGCAATCATCATCTTCATCATTCTCAAGAGATCCCTTTTCCCAATATATTTGGGGTCGACGCAGCGTGTCTTTTTCTTCCATACCTCTCTATTACGCGTCATCTCATCAGACATTACAAATAGTAATATTTAATGATATGATTTTTTTTAAATTCATATCATTTAATTTATTTAATGAAAACAACTTTTTTAAAGTAACTCTAGAACTTAAATATTGTCATAATTTCGCT
Source organism: Cerastis rubricosa (assembly GCA_949152445.1). Taxonomy (NCBI): domain Eukaryota; kingdom Metazoa; phylum Arthropoda; class Insecta; order Lepidoptera; family Noctuidae; genus Cerastis; species Cerastis rubricosa. The sequence continues at coordinate 23,360,828 of OX424527.1, forward strand.
TCAAAAATCTTTCAAATTTAGGTACGTTACGAGTATGTTTACTCCGCTTTTTTTTAATATTTATATCATTGTTTATCGATGATATGTTAACACCTTACTGGCTTTCAGGTTGAAGCGTTAGAATTAGATGAGGACCAGTCTTCTACGTACAGCAAGGGATTCTGGGGGTCAATAGCGTCGCAGATAGTCCCTGTTGTGAAGCCGCCATTGCTCAAGCGTACCGTACTGCTATCTATCCTGTTTGTCGTTTGTTATTTTACGTAAGTAGCTTGTTTAACATCGACCATTTATGACCATTTACAAATCATCATTATCAGCTTATAATGTTCCCACTGCTGGGACACAGGCCTCCTCTCTATGAGAGGGAGTGGGCTGTAATCCACCACGCGGGCCCAGTGCGGGTTGGTGGATGTCACATGTCTTTGAATTTTTAGTTCTAGGACATTACAAATGATGAAATAACTAGCTAGGCGTGCTGTCTTGAATTTTCCAGTAATGGGGAAGAATGTTAGAAGGTAATTGTGAATGGTGCGACCATAGCTAGGTCTCAATCTGACCAATGAGGTCTAGCTATTTTCAAATATAAAATGACATTACCAGATTTTCAACCAAACACGATGCTTGCCCAGCTACGTTAGCCATTCGTTTCACATTTGCCATCCCCATTGAAGAAGTTTATGGGAAACATTTAAATGATCCTATAAGAACTTGTTGATCTTCACATCTGTTTTAAAAATCAAATAAAATCCTCTTATTTTATATTACTAACCATTTTACCCGACTGCGCGAAAACAATTTAGAATTTATACAAACAGATACTTTTATAAATTTTTTGGAAATCAATGTTGTAGTTATTCGGGGATTGGCATAAAAATGACATAACCTGATTTATAATTCCAACCATTTTTCTTAACAGGATGAACGCTTTCTTCGTATGGTTGCCTTACATAACGAATGCATTTATGATATCGGTGGTAGGAGGGGAGAGACAGATTACTATATGCCAGATGATCAGACGTTCTGCGAATTCTACATTACTGCAAGAGGTAAAGTTCTTTTCGATATTTCCAATCTTACAGGACTTGACAAGCTGTAGTTGATAGAACGTTATTCCGTTTATTCATTTATACAACATATTTTTTACATTTTTAAATATTCCTATATAAAATCAATAAAAAAAAAACATTTAATAATATAAAAATAGTCGCCCATCGGTATCGGGAACAGGGTCCAAGCTACCGGCGGTCAGGGCTCCAGAGAAAGGAACCTCCTAATGATACGAGCCGTGTCCAGGAGTACCGCTCTCTGAATCAAGCCCTTGATCCAGCTGCCTAACGAGAGCCTCATCAGATATTGGTCGAGGCTCTTGGCAATTAGGCCATTGGCTGATACGACTATCGGCACAATGATCGCTGAGTCAACATCCCACATGTCGACAATCTCGCGAGCCAAGTCAAGATAGTTGATTTGCTTATCTTTCTCGGCTTTCACTAGAACATTTATTATTATGGGTCCAACCATAGTCTATCCAATGAAATAAATACGCTGAGGCGATACGTGTGTCATACTATCAGAGATAACGTCAACGATGAAGGAAAAGCATTGGAAAAGTCAATCAAATCAAATGTACAGCATGACCTCTTTAAGATTCCGGTCAAGGTTGCTCTGCTGGTCTAGAAAAAATGCATCGAAATTTCAAACTTGGTACATTTATTTTAGTTCCGTGTTTACCCTCCTGCACATATACGTTGAATCAAGTGTATTGGATTGCCGAAAGCTAACGAAAAGGTCATGGCAATATAGTTGCAACCTGTTGCAGAAATACGAAACGCTTTGAAAACGATTGTCGCTAGTCTAGTTCTCTCCATGGAACTATTAAGAACAAAATGTTCAGAACTCCATGTGTCTATTATCTAACCTATAGATATAAATGTAGCAGCACTACAAACAGTACTACAATAACTTAGTACCATACTACAGCGCCATCTATGACGGAAATGAAGAACTAACATTTTTTTTTATTTTTTAAAATTTCAAACCGCGCTAAATTATCCGCAAGTAACTCAGAAAAACCCGACAAAACTGTCGTGCAGTAGACCACCAGAAACAACACCGTATGGCCGGTGGATCCTCCTTTTTCGATGGTGGATGAAACATTTTAAACCCTGTTCTTCGTACCTCTAAGTAACTTTATGAAATAGAAAAGTTCAAATCCGGACGAAAGTATTTTATAATAAAATTTATCTGTTTAGTATGCTTAGTTAAATGCTTTCGTTACAGTTTGCTTAGAACGTTCTATTTTAACAATTGGCCGAAGTCTAACACAGAAAAAAAATAAAATATAGAGAAAGCTGTTTTAAATTTTGTACCATTGTTAATTTAGGAACTCGTGGCTAAATAATAAGAGCCGCACGGGTCGATCAAGTTTAAGGCGTGCTTGCCGAAGTTGTCCCGTGGATGGGTGACCATAATAACATTCCGAGTTTCCTTCGTGCCTCGGAAAGCACGTTAAGCCGTTGGTCCCAGCTGTCATTTGTAGATCTTTGGCAGTCGCTTTATGTAAAATTCTGGTACGGTACTCAGCTGCATCCGGTTAGACTGGAAGCCGACCCCAAGATAGTTCGGGGAAAGGCTGGGCAGATGATGTACTATTGTTATTTTTTTTTTCCAGACCCCGGATTGTTCTATGAACAGTCAAGCAATGACTTTGGTGTTTGGTATCAGCATGCTTTTGGCCATCGGTAACATTTTCATGAGCACCGTCATCAATTGCACTGGCAGGAAGTCACTCTTCATAGCCATCCAGGTACGTATTTCCTGCTGATTGTTAGAATTTCCTTTTGATTTTCATATTTTGAACAATATTTGGTCAAACAATATGTAAATCTTAGATATAAATACTATTATGTATGATGCAATTTTGACAATCAATAAAGAGGTTTGGGTAAGTGGCATTTTTTTTAAGTCTGCAGCCACTAATGAAAAATAGTTCATTAGTAAGAACACAATAAGACATTCATTTTCTTTTATGAACAATTATTTCCAAAATCCAGCGGAGCTGAGATATACAGGGTGTAACGGAAAGGGTATATACATACTTAAGGGTGTGCTACAGACCATCAAACTGAACATATTTCTCCACAAACAAACATCGTAATAACGAAAAAATTATCTGCTGCCCCATACAAAATTTCAATAGCTATTCGATCCAAATGTGTGCGGCACCTGATATTTTTTTCGCTATGACGATGGATTCCCGTGGAGAAACATGTTCAATTTGATGGTCTGTAGCACATCCTTAAGTATGTATATACCCTTTCCGTTACACCCTGTATAGGGTGAATTTTGCAAGTGAGTGGAAGGCGAAATTCGAAACTATGAGGATTAGCGAAAGAGTGTTTTTCGCTATTACTCATAGTTTTGGATTTGGCAAGGAGTTCCGAGCTCGATTTTGATAAAAAATTAAACTGCATCATTGGTTTTTTGAAAATTAAATTACAAAATATTCCTAGCCAGGAGGCGTACTCGTACTCGTACCCGAACACCATTCGATAGTGTCGCTGTGAAGGATCAAATTCTGGGAAGTAATGACATACGGCAAACGACAGGAAAGAGTGCATTTTATTAAAATATGTACATAACAGTAGCAAACAGTTAGCAGTAATCAACGAACAACACAACTTTGACATCAGATATTTAAGCTCCGATATAATTTTCGGCAAAATTATTTTAGGGGTCATTATTATTAAATATTCCACTATACATTAGCAACAATTATATTTGTGGCCGCTGTGAAAAATAAAAATGCCACTGATTCATAAAAAGTTACCCAAACCCTTTTAGTACAGAACCTCTTGACATGATAACACTTGGAAAATTAGCAACATTCCACTGACATTAAATAAATTACAATGATGATTATCAACCATGTACGGTTTGTGGTTTGCCCTAATTTCAGCAAAACTGATTTCGAAAAAATATCTATAAGTTGTTTCATTTAATTTGCTTCAGTTCTTCTCCGGAGTAGCAGCATTACTCATCAACACCAGCCCCTACTGGATTCTCAGCGCCGTCATGTTCATGGTCTTCTTATCTGGCATCTTCAACTTTGGCACCCTCAGTTCTTACAGCGTTGACGTGTTCCCAACTTATGTCAGGTAAGTCAGAGTATGGGCTCATTTGCAAGGGGCAGACCGAAGTCTTATACTATAGGACCTATACCGCAACTTTGAGATTTCTGCAAAGTCGCAGCGCAGGATGAAACTGGTACAAATGGGTCAACATAAATAAACAATAAACCAGGGATAATAATGGTACTCAAAAATGGCGCATAGCCGATTAATTTCGAAGTAAAGTTAGCCATGAGAATTAAGTATACAAATAACTCAACAGGAAAATACAAAATGGGCTTTGCAGAAAAACCAAAATTGCGCCGGGGTGACTTTGCTAGAGTCTATAGATAAAAAGCCAAATCCATCCAAACCCACAAAAATGATTGAAAACCCAGTTGTCTGGAAATGTGCAGTCAAGGGTACAAGTTGACGATGAACACGCATCTTACCAGACTAGCATATCACAGTATTAGTGTCGATTTCATCTGATAATATCAACATCTATCTGTCAAATTGGCGATAAACTCGTGTAATGTGTATGTAGATAGACAAATACACACATGATCTCGATTTTAAAGATTAATTGACGCCAAGGTGTCTCCGTAGCAGTATACTACTAGTTCCCAATTTATTATATCACCAAAGGTCTTAAATCAGTGATCGTGAGTAAACCGGCTTCTTAGGAACAAATTAAAGGCTTGTGCATCTACCAACCCGCACTGGGCCTATTCGCTCTCATAGAAAGGAGGCCTGTATCCCAACACTCTTAGGAGCATTTTGGGATGATTATTATTCTCTGTTTCTCTTTCAGAGCCATGGCGGTGTGCCTGACCTTGATGGTTGGTCGTGGCAGTGCGGTTGTCGGTATCAACGTCCTCAAACGACTCCTTGACGAGAATTGCGAAGCTGCTTTCTATATTTTTGGATCTGTTGCTTTTGGTGAGTGTCCTGATGACGTATTCGTTACTAATGTGTGGCTTTATCTTATAGCGCCATTATTATTTATCATAGAAATGCTTATAAACAGCTATAGAAGAATGGAGAGTACTTAGTTTCACCATTTGTCTAGTGGTTGTAACTGCTAAAGCTGAGCATGAGATCTTGCGTTTGATACCCAGATTGGGTAGTAATGTTGGGTTCATCCACCAGAAATTTCTAGACTCGTGTCTTGAATTGATTTGTGCCCCCGGATGGCAATAGGCTTCACCTCTTTTATGGGACTAAAGCAAGTGGTGTAGTGGGAGAATCATGATGCACCTTAAAGACACCTCGTGGACGAGGTGTTCCTCCGGGGGTTACGGGCGAGATGTAATAACTTTTCTTGCAGTACAACTTCTACCTCAAGCAAATTCCTCATTATGCTTTGGTCATGGTAAACTCCTAAAGATAGCCCTTTGTCAATGGAGGTCGTAGACCTGCAAGAATACTAGAAGCTTTTCTGTATCATCATCATCATCATTTCAGCCGAAAGACGTCCACTGCTGGACATAGGCCTCCCCCAGTGTACATAAGGGGGGTTTTGCCATAATCGCCACGCTTGGCAGGCGGGTTGGCGATTACAGTGCGGTTGTTACAAAACACAGAGAATGCTGCTGCCCATTTTCTGGAAAGTCCCTTACCCTTACCTCTTACGACACCCACGGGAAGATGTGGGATGGTGCTATTCTTTACGTCCGACACCATACAGAACCTTTTCTATATACTAGAAGCTTTTCTATATACTAGAAGCTTTTCTATATAAACATTTTTAATTCAGGTGGTGGCCTTATCGGATTCCTTCTGCCTTCAGACGCAAAAATCAGAGAACAGAAAAAGAAATTGAACACGTGAGGACGAGACAGAAAATCTTCTTGTTTTTATTTCGTGACGTTAAAGGTGGTTCTCATAGATGAAAAAGTCGCTACAAGTCATTATCTGTTACCCAGCTCATTAATGAAAATAGGATTTAAAGTGGTACAAGGATCTTCTGGCGCTTGGTTGACGGTAACAGGGGGAGAAAAGTGTTTTGCTGTACTGGTAAAGAAGATGGCGGTTAGTACCGATTTTGGCCGTCGTCAGAAGATCCTTATACAGGGTTATTGGTAAAACACCAACAACCTCTTAAGAGGTCATTCTACTCATCATTATGAACAACTTTTACTATGAGACCAAAACCAAAATCGTTAAAAAAAATCAGCTATTCCCTACATTTTGACGAGTTATGTGAACATAAAGTACGGAACAGCTGATTTTTTTTTCGTGATTTCTGGTTTGCCCCATAGTAAATGTTGTTCATAATGATGAGTACAACGACCTCTTAAGAGGTTGTTGGTGTTTTACCAATAACCCTGTATAACTGTTTTAGTTTTTGGAAATAAATGTGAAAATATAAAACTTTTTAAAAAGAACAGTATTATTTTAATAATTCATTCAAAGCATATTGTGATATAAAGATAGATAGATTATTTTGTTGAAGTTTGTTTTTTTTATTTAGTATTGTGAAAGGAGAAATAAACTATTTTGTTTAGTTAATGTTCGTATTATTGATAACCTTTGTTATGAAGTTGCTCATTCTCAAGCAGCATCGATCTTCAGGAGAATGTTCAGTCTGCAAAGGAGATAAGTAACCAAATTCTCATAATACTAGTATGAGAAACTGGTTACTTATTCTCCTTTGGAGACTGTACCTAAGGATCGCAGCGTTCTGTGATTTATGCATTTCGCCATGCTTAAAAGTCGTTAGTTTATTGTAGTTTTGCATCCACTCTCGAATAGTCTTATTTGAAAACCAAAGCATCATTACCTGCCTAGCCTTTTTTCAACTTTGTTGGGGCCTACTTCCAGCCTAACCGGATGCAGCGGAATACGAAACGACTGCTAATCTGACCTCCACAACCCGGTTAGTACTTGGTAATACGATAACAGTAAGACTGGCTGGCAGACTTTTGGGCCACTGACTTCCTGTAACGACTGTCAAAGATCTACAAATGACAGCCGGGACCAACGGCATTCCGATGCACAGAGGAAACTCGGTATGTAACGGGTCACCCATCCACAAACCAACCTAGGTAAACACGGCGATCGACCCGAGCTACTGTTATTAATAAGCCACAAGCTCCTCCTTAAAAACTAAAACATCTTATCTAAAATGTTGGTACCAAGTTTGGTACAGCTTCATCATTTCAGCCGAAAGGCGTCCACTGCTGGACATAGGCCTCCCCCAAAAGGCCATAATCGCCACGCTTGGCAGGTGGTTTGGCGATCGCAGTACGGTTGTTACAAAAGCACAGAGAACGCTGCTGCCCATTCTCTGGCAAGTCCCTTAGTCGCCTCTTACGACACCCACGGGAAGATATGGGATGGTGCTATTCTTTACGTCCGACACAGAGCCAATGAAGCAAGTCCAGAGTGGGAAAGAGATGGCGCTAGACGTACTATATAGCTCCGTCTCTTTTCCACACTGGAATAAGATTTAAACAATACTGGTTCAATACGTCATAGTAACGCCCCTGGACAGATAGGACAAATCATTTTTATGATGAATATTGCTTCAACACGTCATGGTAGACCACCTGTTGTTTGCACATCACAGGAGTTGATAGACGCTATTGAAAGTGCCAATCTCGTCGCCAAAGTCTGGGCTGACTCAATTTGAATTGCCATCGACACTCTCAAGGAGGATAAGAAAAGCTTCGACCCAAAATATCCATCTTCTGGCACATGGCAATTTATAACGAACTAGCTGTCCGGCGCAACTTTGTTTGCGTCACATTTTCCCCGTTTTCGCAACATTTTTCATATTGGTCGTAGCGTGATGATATATAGCCTATAAATAGCCTTGCTCGATAAATGGTCTATCTAACACTGAAATCATTTTTCAAATCGGACCAGTAGTTTCGGAGCCTATTCAATGCAAACAAACAAACAAACAAACAATCAAATCTTTCCTCTTTATTATAATATATATATATATATATAATATTAGTTTAGACAAATTTTCAGTATTGAATGGAAAACTTAATTACCTAATTATGTTGGTAGCACTTATGAGATTACTACGACACATTATCTGATCATTATATTTTGTTCTCAGCGATGTACATAATATATTTACTTAGTGCAAACATCGCTATCTGATGATAGTGTCATCTTGGATATTAGGGTACCGTATGTTTTTGAAAATCTGCTATTAAGTTCTATACTAAGATGACAAGTTATTTTTTTCTTATCCAAGTTGTCAGTGAAGCAGTCTTACCCAGGGATATCGTGCAGCCTAGTAACTTTGGTAATCATCTCCATTTGGGTAGACTGGAAGCTGACCCGAACTTCTTAAGATAGGCTGATGATGATTTCAAGCTATTTGTATAAATAGGTTTAGTATTAGAATTCTCTTTGACACCTTGGTTATCAATAAAAATGTTTATTTCGCCATGTTTATGGTTTCAGAGAGTTTATAAATCAAGTAAGAAAGTACAACTACCCGCTCCGAATTTATACACTCAGTGATTTCAATTTCAACAAACAATGCAATACAATTATACTTTATTGACCTACATGGCAAATAAAAACAGAATAAAGTGCTAACATGAAATTGCACACCTAATGGACAGTCTTATCGCTAAAGGCATAGAATACAAAACTGCTTCATTATATACTCAAGGTGCCCAGCCCTACGGAACCAAATGCCTTAAAACACGAAACGCTTGACTTAAATAGTTTTTATTATAAAACATGTCCCTGACAATGGATGCCGCAGTATCTGCCGCGATTCTGGTGCAATAATAATGTAACAAGAATAACATATAAGTGTAAATATATAAGTCTTTTAGTAAATAGTGTAAGTGGAGCATAGTGCAAAATGACGGTGAAGACTAATAAGGTGCCCTTTGAGGAGGCGCTGGATATGACAGGTAATTATATATATAATATTTGATTTATACTAATATTATATAGCTGAAGAGTTTGTTTGTTTGCTTGAACGCGCTAATCTCAGGAACTACTGATCCGATTTGAAAAAATATTTCAGTGTTAGATAGCCCATTTAGTGAGGAAGGCTATAGGTTATATAATTACGCTACGACAAATAGGAGCGGAGCAGCAATGAATAATGTTTCAAAATCGGGTAAAATTTGAACAAACGAAGTTGCGCGGGACTGCTAGTTAAGAAATATAAGAACCTCTTCGTATTTTTCATCGCTTAAAAAGCAATAACTGTTCGTGGACGAGGATATTCGAAGGTGTACTGACCTATAAAAAAAAAGCACTATAGTTACCGGCATAGTTTGCACTGTAAGCAAGCTGTGGTGGCCGAAGGTTGGCTGCGTTTGTTAAAGAATTAATAACCGCTGGAACAAACGAGTGGAGACTGTGTATCAGTGAGCCATCAGTGTGACGCCCTCCAGCTTCAGCTAGGTGAACCAAAGACCTTACACCTAGGCTGAATTGATGGGTAAACTTATACAGTTACTCAAATGCTGATTAATGCTTCTATTAATGCCTTCTTACGATATGACTATTCCACTTTGTTTCTAAAGTTGGCAACATAACGCCAATGTGCCTCGTTTGGACAGAGGTACCAAAAAATATTTAAAAAAAAATACTATTTGTATTTTGCCCTCTTTGTCTAACTCTGTGATAAATTAATAACAACTGATAAGGTTCGTTACGACATACTTACTTACGAAATGCACAAATATTGCAACACGTGAACTCATTTTGGATATGAGCTGTTCAAGTGGAGGTGACGAGTAATAGAGAAGTATGGAAGAAGAAGACAATGCTGCGATGACTCCAAATAAATTGGGTTAAGGGCAAAAGAATGATGATGAGGATGAGCTATACAAAGAATGTGTGGAGAGACTTTGTGAAAGATGATATGGTTAGAAAAGAATAGAAAGAGAGAAAAGAGTAACTGCTGAGATGAAAACTGTAGGAATTATGGAGGAAAAAACCCAAACGGTTTTTTTATGTCCGTAATGACCGTCTACACGTAGACCTTAGAATGCCCACCATCCTTCAGTTTATGAAACGTCTCTCGAAGCGTTTCTTCGATAACGCTATTTAGCACCGTAATCCCCTGATCGCAGCGGCCACCCGTTACGAACCCTCGCGCATTAGTTCAGTACGCCGTCCTAGGCATACCCGTGTCACTCCTGATGATGCTATTACCCTCCTCCAGGAGAGTAGTAAAGAGACTAGCACTCTTAAAAAAATCAGACACGACCCGTCGTCTTTCCGACCTCGCCATCGAGGTCCGTCGCGACGTCCCGGTCCATGTCCTCCCCGACCCTCGCTCGAGCCAGCCCGCGATGCTGTGCCAGTAGTTTTAAATCAGCCCCTAAATAATGATATCATTCAGATCCAGCCTGTAGCGTAGTCGCTTAGTTTGTAAGTTTTTTATGCCCTGGCTGGAGGCCTTACTCTTAAGGTACCCACAGGATAGTCCGGTTAAGCAGACGACAACCTCATAGGTTGAACTGGGGTGTGTAATATAATATATGCCATAATAAAAGATGCCATTCACAAAAAAAAAACCCAAACGGTTCGAATTAGCGATGCTGTATATTGCAATTCTCTCTTTTATAAGATTTAGTTAGCCTAATCAATACTAATAATAAAGCTAAAGAGTTTGTTTGTTTATTTTGCTTGCTTGAACGCGCTAATCTCAGGAACTGCTGATCCGATTTGAAAAATTCTGTCACTGTTTGATAGTCCATTTATCGAGGAAGGCTGGCTATATCATCATGCTACGACCAATAGGAGCGGAGCAGCAATGAAACATGTTGCGAAAACGGGGAAAATGTGACGCAGACGAAGTTGAATATTGTATCGTCTGCCTAACCTTTTTTCCCAACAATATTTGGGGTCTGCTTTCAGCCAAACCGAATGCAGCTAACTACCACTATTTTACATGGAACGACTGCCTATCTGACGTCCACAACCCAGTTAGTCCTGGGCAATACGATACCCGTTGGTAAGACTGGTTGTCAGATATTCGGGCCTCTGACTAATAAAAATAAAGACTGTCTTCAAATGACAGCCGAGACTAAAGGCTTAACGTGGTTTCCGAGGCACGGAGGAAACCCGTTCACTGATCCACGGACCAACCTAGGCAAGGACGATAACCTAAAAATCGACTCAAGGAACTGTTGTTATTTAGCGACGAGCTCCTAATTATAAGATATTGTGTATTGGAACAGTTATACAAGGGACTACTAGTTCATCTAACGCATGACTCATAGTACCAAGAATAAAGATCCTAATTGAATCAAATTCATTTACTTGAGCTTGTCAAAATCACGTCGTGGCAGTTTCTGCCGGTTCCTACATGGTTACATTAATTTAGGACATTCGATGCGGTGTGGTGTTAGCAAAATTTACTTGGTTGCGCGATATATGACCTAATTGTATATTATGTTAAGTATACACTACTAAGGGAAAATAGTAGTATACAGGGTGTAACTGAAAGGATCTGCTGGAGAAACATGTTCAGTTTGATGGTCTGTAGCACACCATTAAGTATGTATACAGGGTGAAATTGAAGTCATGGGCATTATTTTAAACTAAGGCACTACTCACGATACTGATTCCATTACGGCTATTAAAATGCAAATCAAAAATATTATTAATACAAGTACGGAACACCTTAAAAGTGTAGTAAACCATGCAAATTATAAAAATTTGATTTGATTTGATTGCGCATCGCGATATTCACGATAGCGAATGCTACCTGTGGTACCTACACTACGCCGTACGCCGCCGCGCCGCTGCGCTGTACGCGTCAATGTCACTCATTGTGCGTGAACTCTTTCCGTACTTGCATTAATAATATTTTTGATTTGCGTATTAATAGCCCTAATGGAATCAGTATCGTGAGTAGTGCCTTAGGTTAAAATAATACCCATGACTTCAATTTCAACCTGTATATACCCTTTCCGTTACACCCTGTACAGGAATACGTTCTGAGCAAAGTTTTGAGTATGAATGTGGATGGGTATACGGGTAGAGGAAGACCAAAGAAACGATGGATGGACTGTGTGAAGGATGATATGGCAAGAAAGGAGGTGTCTGATGTGATGACGCGTAATGGAGAAGTATGTAAAAGGGGACATGCTACGCCGTCCTACTTAATAAATTGGGATAAGGGCAGGAGTATGATGATGAAGATAGTACCTACAATACTTCCTATAAACAACGTTTCGAAGATATTGTGACCTTCACCAGACTGCACTGGGCCCGCTTGGTGGATAGTACCTCACTCAAAATCGGTACAGCCGCTTCGCAGATTATCCGAAAAAAACAGAAAAACAAACATTTTAAAGAAAAATTTCGTTATTGGAGTACCGTTTTATATATTACTACGAGTATATATCTATATATTACTTTCACTAGCTGTCCCGCATTTTCCCCGTTTTCGCAAGATTTTTCATTGCTGCTCTGCTCTTATTGGTCGTAGCGATGATGTATTACCTATAGCCTTTCTCGATAAATGGGCTATCTAACACTGAAATAATTTTGGATATCGGACCAGTAGTTCCTGAGATTAGCACGTTTAAGCAAACATACAAACTCTTCAGCTTTATTATTAGTATATTAGATTAGATATTGTATGCATATCTAATCTAATATACTACATACAACTATGTAAAAATCTGTCATTTTGAAATCATAGTCAATTTTATGTATTTGTAGACCTACATAATAACTATTTCATCATGTGCGACAAGAGGGTTTCCAGTTATAACAGTTCGAATTTTGCTACGGTAACGTATACTACGCGTTCATCCTAGGCCCACTGATATTTATGCTACGGTAACGTATACTACGCGTTCATCCTAGCCCACTGATATTTATGCTACGGTAACGTATACTACGCGTTCATCCTAGGCCCACTGATATTTATGCTACGGTAACGTATACTACGCGTTCATCCTAGGCCCACTGATATTTATGCTACGGTAACGTATACTACGCGTTCATCCTAGGCCCACTGATATTTATGCTACGGTAACGTATACTACGCGTTCATCCTAGGCCCACTGATATTTATGCTACGGTAACGTATACTACGCGTTCATCCTAGGCCCACTGATATTTATGCTACGGTAACGTATACTACGCGTTCATCCTAGGCCCACTGATATTTATGCTACGGTAACGTATACTACGCGTTCATCCTAGGCCCACTGATATTTATGCTACGGTAACGTATACTATGCGTTCATCCTAGGCCCACTGATATTTATAGTTTCTAGATGAATAAAAACAAATACTACGCTTTTAATAAGCTTTATTAATTTCTTTATCAGTCCATTACTTTAAAATAAATAAAGTAATATGACGCAATTTAAATCATGCGTCACGATGATAATTCATGCATAATAGGTACACCATTGATATTTAAAGTTTTCTTATCAAATTCAAATATGCTCGGTTTATTTTGTCAAGAATTATACGCACATAATTATTGTGTGTTATATTAGTTATGTTTGAACATGTACCTTGTGAGTAACGTTTGAAAGACGTGAATTGTCATACAACGTTGTAAAAAACTATAGATCTATTACATCTTTCGTTATTTTTCTACTTCACTAAGTGAGTAGTCGAGTTGTTAGTTTAAAGAGCCAAATTTTTTTTTTTTAAATAATTATATTAATATTGATACAATACATAATAAATTTTAGAAATAATTAGGTATAACAAAGTTCTATGCCTGTATTAGACAATAAACCAATTTTTTTTATTTGCTGTTGGGACTAGAGTCAGCAAGACTCTAGTCTAGGTCAGAGATGACAGAGCCACAGGCTAATTGTGTTATAATAAAAACTGTTTGGCCAACAGATTTCTAAACAACACTTATCATAAGATTTTTTTCGAGGAGCTCGTGGCTAAATAATAACAGCCGCCCAGGTCGATCTTTAAGGTTAAGCCGTGCTTGCCGAGGTTGGTCTGTGGATGGGTGACCAGAATTACATATCGAGTTTCGAGTAGTCAGAAGCTAAAAGTCTGACATCCAGTCTTACCAAGGGGTATCGTATTACCCAGTTACTGGGTTGTGGAGGTCAGATAGGCAGTCGCTTCATGTAAAATACTGGTACTCAGCTGCATCCGGTTAGACTGGAAGCCGACCCCAAGATAGTTTGGGAAAAAGCTAGGCAGATGATGACTTATCATAACATTTTTTCAAATTAGTGAAATAATTAGCTAATTTATTATTATATAAAATATCCACTACTTAAACTCTTATTTATTTGATTAGAACAAAATTAATGAAGGTCTTAAACATGCAGATAAAAGCTATACGTCGATGTCGATTACGTAATTAATTACTCGTAATTACACTATTACGACAATATCAGCAGTATTTATAAACACAGAAAGTTTAGACTCGGGCAAGTAAAAATCGTTGTCATACCATTTTTGTAGCGGTCAAAAATTTGCTTAGACAGCGACACAATCGATGGTAAGTAGGGCAGCGCATTGGTCTCGCATAGGTATCGATGAGTTAGTAACAATTTTTACTGCACTCATGTCTGTATTATTGCATTCATCAAATAAAAATATGATGACAGTACTTTAAAGATTACTGTACTGAAGAAGAATTCGAACGAACTGATAATGCTTCAAGTGATTCGCAAGATAATGCAGCATAGACTTTGGGTGTCTGTGTTGAAACCGCCTTTGTATCTACGAGTCCCTTCTACCCTGTAGATTACACCAAGTAAAGTGCCTGGCTGGGTTCTACCCTAGTCCTATGCCCGAGGACACCACTAGGCCTGCACAGCGTTCCAAATGGCTCAAGTTACCTCATCATCTGACTAGCGTTATCCCAACTATGTTGAGGTCGGCTTCCAGTCGAACCCGTTGAAGCTGAATACCAGTATTTTACATGGAGCGACTGCTTATCTGACTCCCACAACCCAGTGAGTAGGTACTGGGTAATAGGATACCCCTTTTTTTTTTTTTTTTTTTTTTTTTTTTCGGATGGGAAATCATCAAATGACTTCTTCCGCTCTGGGCGGAGCGGAAGGGAGTGTCAGACTTGACTGACTAAAACCCATCCATGTTCCTTCTTAGCCCTTTGCGTTCCAGGGGCACGGTATCTCTTTCGAACAACCCGCAGCCCTGGCAGGCATCGGCCCTCTCGGACCCCTTCCGATTTGCTGACATCTCCTTGAGGCGCGCGTGGAACACGAACGCGCCGTCGGCACGGTCTGTCGTCATAAGACGGACGGACGGTGAGCTAGCCCATTACTCACCGTCCACAGGCCCGCGCCTACGGTGGCCGGGGGCCACTGGTTGCCCCCCGACGCCCGGGGCGTCTCCCGCGGCGGCTGGGACGTGAGGTTCTCTCCCTCTCACGTTCCGCCACCTCCTTCGCTAGCATGACTGCTTCGCAGAAGGAGGCGACGGCTTCCCATTCCCTCTCGCTCCGGACCATGGATTGAACCAGGGCCGGACGCGAGAGGTCGCCGCCGCCAATCGCCGCTACGAGGACACGGCGGTGCTCAGCCCAAGCGGGGCATAGCTCCACAGTGTGCTCCACCGTGTCCTCCGGCCGATCCTCGCAGTGGTGACACCCGGGCGTTTCCTCCCGCCCGATTCGGTGCAGGAACCTCCCGAAACAACCGTGTCCGGTGAGGACCTGCGTCAGGCGGAAGGTGAGGGCGCCGTGGCGCCTCTCTAGCCACTCCTCAAAGAGGGGACTTATCGCCACTATTGTGGCGTGCCCTGCACGGGGTTGCGACAGTCGCTCTCTCCATGTCGCCATGAGATCGCGCCGGAGGTCTGTCCGCTGAGCGACAATTTGCCGCGGCAGCGGAGTTTCCCCCCGGCGTAGTGCCTCCGCGCGCCATTCGTGCAGGCACGCGAGGACTATCGCCTCCAGATCCCATGGCGGCAATCCGGCCAAAAGGCTCGCCGCCTCGCCGGAGATCGTGCGGTACCCCCGGATCAGCCTTACGGCTACCACCTTCTGGGGCGCGTTCAGGTAATGGGCGGCTCGCCGCCTCAGAGAACGCGCCCACACCGGGGCCCCGTAAAGGGCCATGGACCGCACGACCCCCGCGTAGAGCCTGCGGCAGGAGGCGTTTGGACCCCCCAGGTTGGGCAAGAGCCGCTTGAACGCAGCCCCTGCCCGTTCCAGTTTGGGGGCCAAACGTCGGAAATGCTCCACGAAGTTCCACCGGCTGTCGAGGACAAGCCCTAGGTACCTCAACGTCGACTCGACGCCGATGGGAACCCCTCCTACCGTCAGTATGGATCCCGACGGTGGCGCATTCCGAGGCCCATGAAAGCACATGGCCTCGGACTTGTGCAATGCCACCTCGAGACCCAGTTGCCGGATTCTCTCCACGACTATCGCAACCCCGCGTGTCATAAGTTCGGCCGCCGCCTCGTGCGACCTCCCTTGTGCCAGCACCAGCGTGTCGTCAGCGTAGCAAACTACGCTGACACCGCTAGGGAGGTCGGCGCGCAGCACCCAGTCGTAGCCGATGTTCCACAAGGGCGGCCCCAGAACCGATCCCTGCGGAACACCGCACGACACCTCTCGCCGGTTCCATTCTCCGGTGCGACCGGGGTAGATGACGGCCCTATCCGTCAAGTAGTCCCCGACCACACGACGAAGGTAGGTCGGCACCCGGTGATACCGGAGTGCCTCCCTAATGCAGCTCCAGGGCATGGTGTTGAAGGCGTTGGCGATGTCAAGAGACACCGCCAAGACAACCCCACCCCTGGACACCGCATCCCCCGTCGTGAGAGCCCTCACGCGCATGATGGCATCCACCGTCGAGCGCCCTCTGCGGAAACCAAACTGGTGTTCCGCCAGATCCGGCCCCATCCCCACAAGGTGCCCGGCGAGGCGGTTGGCAATGACTCTTTCAAAGAGCTTGCCCACCTCGTCGAGCAACACAATGGGCCGGTATGCGGACGGAGAGTCCGCAGGGCGGCCCGGCTTCCGAATGAGGACCAGCTTCCCCGTCTTCCAACGAAGCGGGAACTGGCCTCTCTCCAAGCATGCGCTTAAGAGCCCTTCCAGTCGGGGCCCGAGAGCCTCCGAGGCCAGGACCCAGGCTTTGCCAGGCAAGCCATCGGGTCCCGGGGCGGTATTTTTGGCTTTAAGCCTGCCTACCGCCGCTCTCAGGTCTACCCCGGTCACTTCCGGAATGTCGTCATCGTCCTCGATGTGGTCCGCTTCCGGCACCGCAAGCGGCGGAGCCATAGGCGGGGGAGGATGTTCCCCTCGCAGAGGGAACAGAGCGCTCACCACGTCCTCCACGAGCTGAGGGCGGAGACTCTGCGTCAGCGGGGGGGCCCAGGTGCGGAGTTTGTCCCGCACCATCTTGTAAGGGCGCCCCCACGGGTCTCTGTCGAGAGTCTCCAGCATCTCCTCGCGGCCCAGGTCTCTGGCCCGCTGGACAGCCTCCTGGAGGGCGGTCTTCGCTGCTCTGTATCCCTCGTACAGCTCCGCCTCAATGGCTGCCGCATCCGGAGGGCGGATGCGGAGCCTGCGATGCCTGGCGTACGGGTGCCGCGCGGCGACGCACGCCTCGCGCAGAGACGTCAGCTCTCGCGACCACCAGTACACCTGACGCCGGGCACTTCCTGGCCGAACTCGGGGCATTGCCACGTCGCAAATGTCGGACATGGCCTCCTGGAACCACTCTGCCTCATTGTTGATGTCGGCAGGCCTGTTCGGTGATGTCACCCAGGCCTGCACTATCGAGGCTTCCAGGAGGAGCTCCCGGTCCAGCTGCTTCAGCGCCCAGCGCGGACCACTCGGGGCCTGTAGGACCGGCGCACTTGAGTCCTGGGCGGAGACATCAAACCGGATGTACCGGTGGTCGGAATAGGTCTCCACCCCCTCCATGACGCGCCAGTCAACGACACGCGGTGACAGAGCGGGGCTAGCGAACGAGATGTCCACCACCGACTCGCCCCGCATCCGCACACACGTGGGGACAGAACCCCGATTTAGGACGACCAGGCCCACCTCCAGAGCCCAGTCCTCCACCATCCTACCCCGCACATCCGTGCAACGAGAACCCCAAGCCAAGTTTTTGGCATTGAAGTCCCCGAGCACAAGCACGGGGAGGGAATAGTTTCGGATGACGGCACTCAACTCCATGAGGGAGTTGTGGAACTCGGCGAGAGTTCGGCTCGGGGAGAAGTAGACTCCCGCTACGACGATCTCCCCGAACCGTGCTGCTACGCAACCCTGACCCTTCCTGACACTCTCAAGGGTCGGGGTACCGGCGGCGGCCGACGAAATTATGGCCACTGAGCCGCTCAGGTCCTCCACCCAGTCTTCCCTGGGCGGGACAAAGTACGGCTCAGCGACCACGGCGACGTTAATCAACCACTCCGCCATGCTCTGGAGCAACAGATCCTGAGCACAGCGGCAGTGGTTGATGTTCGCCTGGAGAAGGCGTAATGGGGCCATTATTGGCACTCCATTTCAGCCCCCTCCTGGGCCCCCTGTGAGGGCCCCGCAACAGATGTTGCGGCGGCAGCGACAGTGACAGTGGCGGCGGCTGCGGCGGTGGCGACGGTGGAGCTGGTGGCTGGAGGCCTTCCCTTGCCCCTGCCCCTGGTCCTGTTGGGTGGTGCGCAGGCCTTGCCCCCTGCCCGGTGATCGGCCGGTTTGCCCGCCGCCGCACATGCAGTGCAGTGCGGCGTGGCGGAGCAAGCCGCGGCCATGTGACCGGGCTGACCGCATCGGAAGCAGTCGCCGCTGCGGTCCACCTCCGAGGAGCACCGACAACTCACGTGCTGCCCCACGAGGCACCGGTAACACCTCAGAGGTCGGGGCTCCAGCAGCTTCACCTGCGCTGCCACCCAGCCCACCAGGAGCCTTCCAGCCTCCACGATTTTACTTGCCGCCGTCACAGGGCAGCTTACCACAACGGTTCGCATACCCGTGTGGTCCGGACGTAGGGTGCCTGCCCTGACCTGCTCGGCAGGACACCCACCGGTCCTGGTGACGGCGGCGACCACCTCCTCCTGGGTCACAGAGTCGTCCAGACCCAGGATGCGCAGGTCTGCGCATCTGACGGGTCTGGACACTCGGGCCTCGGCCGCATCTAGGGACGCTCTAAGCTTTTCAGCCAGAGCGTCAGCGGATGGGCCACTATTTACACCGGGGATCTCCAGCGCTCTAGCCCCTGTCGCGGTGACTTTAAGCCGGAGGCCCTCGGTGATCCCGAGCTCTGCGAGATCCACCGTCGCTTTCGCCTTCGCGAGCACGTCGCGGTAGGACACGCCCCTCTTTTCCGCTTCCGGCTGTAGTGTGATCACTACAGCTGCGGTCTTCGGAGCGCGGAGTCGAGCCGCGACGCTTCGCGCCTTGTGCTGGCGCCTTCGCTCCTCCTTCCGGGCATTTTTGGCCGCCTTACGTCCTTTCCTCTTTTCCCCGACCACCTGCCACTCGGCTTCGGCCGCGGTGGGGTTAGCGGGTGGTGGGGGCGGCGGTGGCTGCAGCCGACTAGCTGCTGGCGCCGGCACATTCGCCGCCTGAGGAGCTGCCTTGCCTTTCTTCTGGGCCGCTGCCGACTTCCCGGGGCCCGGCCCAGTCCTGGTGGAGGGCTGGCCAGACTGCCCTGCTCCGGGAGTGGCAGCCGTAGCAGCTGCATATGATGCCACTTTCGGGCCCGGGACCACCCTCGGGCCCGGGGCTGCATTCGGGCCCGGGACCACCCTCGGGCCCGGGGCTGCATTCGGGCCCGCGGCCGCCTTATTTGCCGCCAGGGGGGGGCGCAGGACAATGCCCTCCAAGACGGAAAACCGCGCCTGGAAGGCAGCCAGCTCCTGCCGAACCAGGTTCAGGACCTGGTTCTCCACCGGCACGGGGTGGATCTGCCGCTGCTGGGGCACCTCTCGAGAGCCGGACTCACGCAGACCGGCCAGGTCTGCCCGGAGCTTCAGATTCTCCTCGTGGAGAAGCTCCGTGGCGGCCGTCAGGCGGGCTACCTCCGCCCGCAGTTTGGCCACCTCCCCTGGTGGAGGATAGCTAGCCTCCACTGCCGCCATGATGGAGGCAGAAGCCGCAGGTATGGCCCCGAGTTTAGTTGAAGTCAACTTTTTCAAGGCCACGACCCTAATGGCGGCTTCCACCTCCTTCACAAACCTGGCCTTACGCTCCGCATCGGAGCTGCCAGTTTCATCCACCTCCTTTCCGGAGTCTGATCGGGCCTGCTCGCGACCGGCCACCCCCGATCTCTCAGAGGCCGAGAGCCCCCTCCCCTTGCCCCTGAGTCCACCACGCCTGCTGGTGGAAATCTTAGGAGCCGGGACCAGCTCCCCTTCGGAAGACGACTCGTAGTCGCCTTTCGGTCTGGACCGCTTGCGGTCTTCCGCAGCAGCCCCAATCCTCACGCAGCGGGAGCTCTCCGAGCTTCCCGCGCTCACCTCAATGGACGCGGCATCGGAATCCGACGCCGCATCTCTCCTCTCCCTCTCTTTGCCGTCACCGGCTTGATTTTTGTTTTTAGGGTTTCCCATATTGTTCCCACGAGTATGGGGGAAGTAAGAGGTCCATCCGGGCAGTGCCCCCTGTACCCGGATAAGCCTTTGACATTTATAACCCGCCAGA
Organism: Cerastis rubricosa; assembly: GCA_949152445.1. Lineage (NCBI taxonomy): Eukaryota > Metazoa > Arthropoda > Insecta > Lepidoptera > Noctuidae > Cerastis > Cerastis rubricosa. Next base: position 23,381,510 of record OX424527.1, read on the forward strand.
GGGTCGGCTGGTACTCTGGCGGGGGTCGCACTAAAGACTGATTGTTCCATGGAACACCCGTCAGCCATACATCCCCTCACGGTGCGCCGCCGCTTGAGATTCGGGGTAACTTTTTATAGAGGTTTTCTACCTCGCGGTCCAGGCGGTTAAGCCAAGACCCTCGGTCCCGATCGAAGCCGCGAGACGTGATCCACGACACTCCGATGATGGGATTACGAGAACGACGGGGACAGAGAAGGACTGCGTCCCGCACTGTCTGCTCGGAGGCAGGGTGAGTGCACACCGAGCCCGCCCTTGCTCCTCCGCTGTGCCCTCTGCTTTTCAGAGGGTCACGCGGAGAAACGCCGCGTTGGTCCAAGGACCCCACCACGTCAGAATATTCGCCACCGACAGTGACATTCCCCGGAGAATGGGAATCTCTTCCCACTCCTCGGGAAAGGACACTGCCGGCGCCCAGGGTGCACCGTCCCGACAGCAACTGTTCCCTCCAGACGTATCGAGAGGGACCAGCGCCATCGGGCTCACGAGGAGGTTTTCTGACCCAGCACCCCAAATAGGATACCCCTTTGTTAGACTTTCGGGGCACTGACTACCTTTAACGGTTGTAAAAGATCTACAGTTGACAGCCGGGAGCAATGGCTTAACGTGTTTTAACTCGGTATGGTTAATAAGTTTATCTACTTCGGTTTCTTTATATTCGAATTACAACATTGACAGCGGTTTCATTATGTTACCCATAACGACATCGGGTTGCATTATGCGAATCGTCATAAGTTCTAAAACACAAGCAAAGACATTCTGAACATACAGCCGGGTACCTAAATATAATAATACTTCGTAGTCGACACAATGTAAATGATGTTTTTAAAAATGGAACGTTTTAAGTTTAGAACAAAAGTCTCGTATACTATTTGGCTGTTGCGGCTACAAGATCTTTGCCATATACCTACAGACTAAACAAAAAAAAAGTTGACGCGTTTGCGGCTACAAATAATTTACTACCAGAAAAATCAAGACATGTGAAAAAAGAGAGAAATGAGAAATGAGAAATGTTATGAAACCGAAGTAGATAAAAATACTTATTTGACTATATCTGTGTTTTATTCCTTCCTTCGTAGATAAAATCTTGTATGCACCTGTACGTTATTGGTCTTTTAACAACTCGTGCTCACCTATTTCGGTACGCGCTATGGCACTCGTATTAAAAGACCGTCCATAACGTAACAGTTGCATAAATAGCTATTTCGCTTCCATGGACCAACCTAGGCAAGCGCCGTTTAACCTGAACATTGATCCGAACAGGTGTCATTATTGAGCCATGAGCTCAGGTTACCTATTTCTTCTAATATCAATATTTTTTTATTGCAGGCTTCAGTCGCTACAATCTGTACACGTTCCTACTCTGTGCCAGCATCATCATCGGCATGACCTTCGAGATCTTCTCCGTGTCCTACCTGGTACCTGCCAGTTCCTGTGAGCTGGGCACCAGCAGTACGCAACAGGGTCTGGTGGCATGCGTGCCTTTAATTGGTGAGTTTATTCTTTCTTGAATCCTTCTGCTGGATAATACATAGTAGGTTCTTTTGAGATTTTGACTGCCTTGACTGCTTTGGTTAAGTGCTTTGTGTGTTTTCAAGTTACGGAGGTCTTGATTTGAGAGCTATAAAGCCAGTAAAAACCCGGTCTACTTACTCAATTTTGCTCCGAATAATTCGCAATAATTCGGTAGTGATCGATCGTCATGATGTGTCTCACTTATACAAGATGTAACATAATAAACGCATAACCTCTCGTGTGATGTCTCGGACCATGAAATTGAACAACTTTTATTCTATGAGTTCTTGGAATTCACAAAATTAAATGGCTTTGTGAATTGGAATTCACAAAATTAAATGGCTTTTGTATTGAGAGGAATTGACGTGATCAGCTGATCAACTAGTTAAGCTAGACTTAAAACTAAAAAAGTTATGAATTTCCAAAAGTTGTTCTGTATTGTCTGAGACCACACGAGAGGTTATGCGTTCATTATGATACACCTTGTGTAATTATGTGTTTGAGGCTGGTGAGAATATTAACCGATCTGAAGCTTTTCAGGAAAGTCACTATTTCAAAAATTACCACTGATATCTTAACAAACATGTGTAGTCGCCTAAACAAAAATATGTACTGCATTTTTTTCCCAAATTTTAAAGATTCTTTTAAATACTTACGTCACAGTAATCATGGTTTTACTCTTTCCAGGAACAATCGCCATGTCCCATGTATGGGGCTACCTGGCAGACACAAAAGGCAGGCGGAAAATCCTCATCATCTCTATGACGTGTACCTACGTCGCTGGTACATTAGCTGCCTTCTCACCTAACTGGATACTATTGGGCTTGCTCAAGTTACTCTCTTCAGCCTCGTAAGCTCCTTACCTTATTATCATGAACGATCTCGTTTTATCTCAGTAGGATGGCAAATGATTGTTAAATTTAATTCCGTTCGGAACACCTGAGCCCAGGTGGCTTACCATCACGTCTTAAAAACATTATTGTTTTACTCCTTTTCCAGTGTGGGAAAGAGATGGCGCTAGACATCCTGTATAGCTCCATCTCTTTCCTACACTGGAAAAACTGTAAAACAATACAGCTTTAAGAGGTCATGGTAGGCCAGCAGAGCGTTTTGGCTTAAAGAGGATGCGCCAAGGTAGCCCTAGAAATTCAAACTTTCTCATGAAATAGTCATGCAATGGGATTAAATGAACTTAGAGAGTTGTATTAATGATTTTATGATTGAATTATAATTCTGTAAATACATACGTGTTACGGTCACGAACGGATCATATTTTGTTCAACAAACTGCCTGGCACTGACCTGCAAATGGCAAATAAACGTAAGAAAACAAAACAAATAGCGCAAACAAAAAAACAAAAATGTTATTTTTTTTATTATCTATAGGCCCGCGCTTGACCACTATCTCACCTGATGGTAAGCGATGATGTGGTCGACGGTGAAGCACGCTTGCCTAGAAGAAACCTATTCACTCTTGACTTAAAGACCCCTAGATTTTAGCTATCGGGAAACACAGACTCCGGCAGGGAATTCCATTCCTTAGTGGTACGCATTATAAAAGTATTCCCAAAACGCTTAGTGCGTATGTGTGGGATGTCAACCAAGTACCGATGGCGCATCGCCGTACGTCTGGTAGTCCGATGATGAAACGGGCTAGCCAAATCAGATCATGCAATTCCATTGCACACTCCCCGAAATGTAACCGATAAAAAACCGATAAGCTGGCAACTCGGCGACGATGTTCAAGGCTCTGGAGCTTAGACTTGACCAGTACCTAATTGCCAATGAGCCTCTTGGCCCGCTTTTTAATCGACTCAAGTGCATCAAGCTGGTATTTGGCAGATCCGTCCCAGAGATGAGAACAGTACTCCATGCATGATCGAACCTGCGCTTGATACAAGTTGAGCAGCTGTTCTGGCGTGAAGTACCTTCTCACCTTTGTAAGGACCCCCAACTTTTTGGCAGCCAGCTGTGCTTTTGCCTCAATATAGGAGCCAAAATTGAGGTTTGATGTCAAAGTAAAGCCTAGAAGCTCAAGATGGTCTGTTATTGCCACGGTTACATCTCGGAAAGTTGGAGCCGGGTGAAATTTGCTCTTTTTCGCGGAAAAAAGACACAAAATAACCCGTTTCCAGTGATATTGATAGTCATCATCATCATAATCAGCCTATAATGTTCCCACTGCTGGGACACAGGCCTCCTCTCTATGAGAGGGAGTGGGCTGTAATGCACCACGCGGGCCCAGTGCGTGTTGGTAGATGTCACATGGCTTCGAATTTTTAGTTCTAGGTCATGCCGGTTTCCTCAAGATGTTATCCTTCACCGTTTTTGAGGGCAGCGGTGTTCAAATAAATTACACAAAGTAATGCGCCTGCCTGAATTCAAACCCACGGTTTGCTGCTCGTAAGTCGGGGCTGCCACCACTGGGCCACCGCTGCTTTCCTATACTGATAGCGAAAACGTAAAAAAAATATAATTTTGCGGTCTACCCTGGCGCTTCCACCTACTTAAGTGGTGGTGATTATTAAAATCACTGGTATTGTTTCTTAGACCCCTTTTCAGGTTTTAGTCAATTTTATGAGTTATTTTCAGTAAGTAAAGGTTAATTTTGCATTTCCAGTGTCTCCGGTGGCTATGCGTTATCAGTAACCCTGCTGAGCGAGTGCACACCCATGGCAAGACGGAGTTCTCTCGTCTTACTGACCACCACTGTTCACTTGGCTTCTATGGGGGTCATGGCAGGTACAGTCTTGAATCATTTTAGATCTCTGATGGTTTTGACCAGAATATGCTGTGATGCCCATAACATCATGCCTGCAATCCTCGAAGAATAAGGTAGGCAGAGGTTTTCCTGATAATACCCACATTTAGCGATTTAATGTTTAAGTCCTATGTAATAGGGGCGAGCCTATAACCATAGGCCGGGAACAGATTCTGACTCCGTGGCCATTACTGAGAAAATCGTAATAGAAAAACCCAATATAATTTTTATCGACCTGGAAATCGAACTCAGGACCACGCTCAGCAGAAGCGTTTGAAGCCACTAGACCAACGAAGCAGTGCATGGCAGTATCCGCTTGTCGTTTCAGCCGAAAGACGTCCACTGCTGGACGAAGGGCTTCCCCAATAGTATCACCACATTTACCGGTCCCGTGTGACTCGCATCCAGCGGATCCCCGCAACCTTCACCAGGTCATCGGTCCACATAGTGGGAGGCCTTCCAACGCATCAACGTATGCGCTTATATGATTATGATAAAAATTATTTTATACACTGAGGTTGAGTCACTTTTATGGCTTACTGCAATTGCATATCTGATGAGTATAATAATGTCAAGCTCAAGGAGACATTTATCTTATTTGCTTCATATCTTAAGTCAAATTCACTTGTTCGGGTTTTTACGTGGTCACACAATTAAATTCAATTCGATTATATTTTATACCTTAGACGAAAAATTTTGTTAGAAAAAAATCACGGCATTGTCGCTCTATCCCATCAAAACATCACCATCCACCATCAAATGGTGGATGGTGTTGTTTGGATCCTTTCGAGATTAAACGCATTTTTTTCTGACTCCCTCCCGCTTTGAAACTCACGTGATAAAAGGAAGATTCCTTAGTGTAGGTGAGCAACGGGCATTTCTCATTCAATTATGTGAGGAAGCTCACCATTCTTAAAGTTTTGTTCACCATTCTTCCTTACAGTTATAGCAATACCAGTGCTACCACTGAAGTTCTCCTACTACATACCGTTTCTCGGCATCCACTTCAACTCCTGGCGGGTTCTGGACCTGATCTTTGCAGTGCCATGTGCCATCAGCGCTATTGGGAGCTACTTTGCTTTCGAGAGCCCGAAGTACTTGGTCAGCGTTGGCAGGGATGAGGATGCGCTTGAAGTTCTGAAGGGGATTTATACCATGAATACTGGGAAAAGTGCTGATAATTATAAGGTTAGTAGTTTGTTGAATAAGTGAACAAAATTTTCTATTAAGGGGTTCATCTAAACTAATATTGTAAAGAGGAAAGATTTGATTGTTTGTTTGCATTGAATATGCTCCGAAACTACTGGTCCGATTTGAAAAATTCTTTCAGTGTTAGATAGCCCATTTATCGAGGAAGGCTATAGGCTATATATAATCACGCTACGACCAATAGGAGTGGAGCAGCAATGAAAAATGTTGCGAAAACGGAGAAAATGTGACGCAAACGAAGTTGCGCCGGACAGCTAGTGGCTAAATAATAACAGCTGCACGCGTTATCTGAAGGTCGGTTCGTGGATGGGTGAACCCATACCTATAATATCAAGATGAGAGCTCTGCTGGCCTATTATGACGTCTTAATGCAGTATTGTTTTACTCTTATTCCAGTGAGGGAAAGAGACGGAGCCATACAGGATGTCTAGCGCCATCTCTTTCCTACACTGGCAAAGGAGTAAATGGTAGGCCAGCTGATAGTTCATTGCAAAGCAAACGTCATTTGTTATTATTTTACAGTTATTTAAAAGCCTTAAAGTTTGAAACTTGTTTCAGAAGTGGGTTTGTGTTAAACAGGGTGGAAGGGACCGTGCCAGGGCTGCGGGCTGTTCGAAAGAGATACCGTGGCCCTGGAACACAAAGGGCTAAGAAGGAACACAGTTTTAGTCAGTCAAGTCTGACACTCCCTTCCGCTCCGCCCAGAGCGGGACAAGACATTTGATGATTTCCCATCAAAAAAAAAAGGCTGAAAGGGACACGGACGCTAAAACAGCTGTTTCCTACGGAACTGCATTAGGTACCTATACGGTTAAAAGAATGAAATAGCTGTTTATTTTAAATTACCAATGAAAATTGTCAATGGAGGGGGGGGGGGGGGCGTTCAGAATGATGTATTGAGTACGTGGTAAGTGTTTTAGCGTCGGTGTCCTTTCCATCTTATACACCCAGTAACTGTGTTTTGGAATTCAGATAGGCAGTCGTTTCCATACTTCGTATTTTGACATTGGCCTGTCCTGAATATCATCATCATCATTTCAGCCGAAAGACGTCCATTACTAGACAAAGGCCTCCCCCAAAAGGGGGGTTTGCCATAATCGCCACGCTTGGCAGGCGGGTTGGCGATTGCAGTACGGTTGTTGCAAAAGCACAGAACGCTGCTACCCATTCTCTGGCAAGTCAGTCGCCTTTTACGACACCCACGGGAAGATATGGGATGGTGCTATTCTTTACGTCCGACACCATACAGGACAAAATGCTCATATTATCCTAAATATGCTCATATTTAATTAAATATTTCCAGGTTGATGCTTTAGACTTAGATGAAGAACATTCTTCAGCAATACACAAAGGTTTCTGGGGGTCCATAGCGTCACAAACACTCCCGATGGTCAAGCCGCCATTGCTCAAGCACACTGTTCTTCTATCTTTTCTATTCGTCATCAGTTATATCACGTAAGTACTAAAAGGAATTACCGTTTACTTTGTAAAATGTCCGTGAACGGGCGCTGTCAGTTGTGGCTGGTCTTCTTTTAGCTGCCACGGTTTATTTTAATTATTTTATTTTCGAATGACTGATTTAATCTTTATCGTTCTCACATACTAGTAATTCTCAACACGAATGATGTAACAAAGATTTTGTAACATATTTTGATTTAAAAGAGTGTCCATGGAGTTTCTAGCCCATTCTTCTCCATAGAGATCTACGTTTTGGGATGGGCAACTACAGTACTTTCACAAGTTATTATGTAATGTGACTGGGACTGTAGCTTCGCGTTTTTTTTGTATTTTGACTTTCAAAAGTGCCTGTTATGGTCTAATTGAAATAAATGCTTTGAGTTGAGTTAACTCGGGCACTCGACTTTACTTTGTATAGGCAAAATAATACCAGCCGCAAGGGATGATCTTCAAGTTTGAAGCAACGCTTGGCGAGGTCGGTCGGTGGATGGGTGACGATCCCTTACATTCTTAGTTACCATTGTGCCTTGGGTAGTTTCCTTAAGGTGGATTGAAGCGCCAGGGTAACCCGCATAATTCAAATTGTTAAAGTTTTTTTTAACTTACCGGTCAGTCAGTCGGCTGTGTTGATCAAAATATGATTTGCGACCGCAATACGCATATACTCGGCGTTGCTTTGCATACTCGTCAAAAAAAAAAAAAAAAACAATATTTTTATTTGTTGAACATAGGTAAACCAAAAGGTAAAGATGTCATTATTAATAATATGAACGCTATGTCTTGCCATGGACGGCGTACAAATATTCTCTAATTAATAATTAATAAAAACATTCAAAACTAATAAATAAAACTCAATTCAATCAAAATAATAACTACTAAAATAAATAAAAAAAGTGCTTAGCTACATAATCATTTTGATTCACATTAATTAAAATAACAAACAATTTTACCAAATAACTAATTATTAAAATTAAATTAAATTAAATAAAAACAATGAAAATTATTAAGAAATAAATTAAAAAAAAAAAACATTAAAATGTCATTAGTTTACAATTTGTCTTCTAGGTACTCATTGACTGTATTAGTAAGCTTTCTCGCATAACAAATCAAGAAGAGCCTTTTTGAAATGGTGTATGCTGTCAAGGTTTTTTATTTCATTGGGTAACTTATTATACAACTTGGGTGCCATTCCTGAAAAGCTCTTTGAATATAGTGCAGTTTTGTGTGGAATATTACAAATCTCTCTATTGCGCCGTTTCGATCTCAATCTCTGAAATAAGTGCAATTTTGATTTTGCGAAAACTGCTGTCTCGTAGATATACATGCAGGGCAAAGGTAGAAGTTTATATTTATTAAATAATGGCCTACAACTATCAGTCTGTTTCATCTTAAACATAGCACGTACACACCTCTTTTGAGCTTTGAACGCAATGTTTTTATCAGTGGAATTTCCCCAATTGATACATTATTCCAAATCGTAGCGTTGACGAGACATACGCTTTGTATGCTACCAAAACTACAGACTGATTTGTTATGTTCGCAAGATTATGAAGCGCGTAAGAATATTGGTTTAGTTTTTTGCATACTGTCTCCACGTGACATTTCCAATTTAGGGAACTATCTAAGTAGAGTCCCAGAAACCTGGCACGGTTGGTTTCAGGTATTTTGTGGTCTGCGTATTTTATATTTAAATTTGGTTGTTTCGTTCTTTGTTGGAACGTCATAACCTGTGTTTTCTCCAAAAGTCAGGAGGTTGTAACAAAAGACATAAATAATCAATTTAAATTACGATACCTAATTAATTATTAAAAAATGCTGCTATTTTTTGTTGTTTAAATTGGTCTGTATTTCAGAATAACCCCCTTTACGTGGTTTAGGGAATAAGAAATTATCGAATAAACGTTTGAGATTGTTTGTTTATGTGAAAGCGCGGTTATAGGGCGAGGATCAGATGTGTTACGTTTAAGACACGGGTGGTTCACAGTTACCGATTTCCGTAAATAAGACAAAAAAAAAAGAATTACCTACTCATTTTTTTATTGATTCGGGTTGAGAATCATTAGCAGAGTTACCTTCTTGAATTTGACAAGATTGCAAAACAACAGCTTGTTTAAACGGAACTATAAACATCTGTAGCCATAAGTTAGCCATATTTGTTCGGTCGTAAATCATACTATAATCAACATACGAACCGACACTGACTTGCAATAAACCGGCCAAGTGCGAGTCGGACTTGCGCACGAAGGGTTCCGTACCATTATTTATAAAAACAAAAAAAAAAAAAACTTTTTTTGTATGGGAGCCCCCCTTAAATATTTTTTTTTCTGTTTTTATTATTTGTTGTTATAGCGTCAAGAGAAATACATAATCTGTAAAAATTTCAACTGGCTAACTATTACGGTTCATGAGATACAGCCTGGTGACAGACGGACGGACGGACGGACAGTGAAGTCTCAGTAATAGAGTTCCGTTTGACCCTTTGGGTACGGAACCCAAAAAAACGTTACATTTGAATTTTGCGGGCAACCCAGGCGCTTTCGCCTTAAGTAGTTGATCGTTACGGATAGGCAGAAAACTGGAAGTCTGACCACCAGTCTTTAGCCAAGAGCTCCTTGTTGCCCAGTACCTACCTGTGATGTTGATGTTGTGTGAAGTAGCAACTCCATGTTGAGTACTGATATTCAGATAAGATTGCAAGGCAGATGATAATTTGGTCATAAGCATTTACATTAGATTTGTTTTATTCCAGAATGAATGCTTTCTTCGTGTGGTTGCCTTTCATAGTAAATGCTTTCATGCTATCCGTAGTAGGAGGAGAGAGGCATCTAACCATCTGTGAGATGATCAGACTCACCGCGAACTCCACATCTGTACAAGAAGTAAGTTTAAGGGGATCCAATAGCTTGCTGCATGATGCATGGTTGTTTGCACGCTGCATGCTTGCTTGCATACTGCCATACTCTTGCTTGCATACTGCATGCCTAATTGCATGCTGCATGCTTGAAGCAAGCATACTTGTGGTTATCCTTGTATAATGATGTTCGGAAACATAATACTTCGTACAAATATTATTTCGGCTAAGTGTAACTTCGGTACAAAGTTTTTCGACCGAATGAAATGTCAGCGTAACGAAAAAAATCGAATTGATAATAGGTCAATTACTGATGCAGTACTGGGCAGACGTGACTTCGATGAAGTAAAAAAAAAAACGAAACGATAATAGTTGAAAAGTTTTAGCGGAAATGATTTTCGGTCAAATATTTTTCGACCTTATGTAACCAAGTTTAAGCCATAGTCAAATATTTACTTAGGTACTTTTAAAATGACTTTTTTAAATTCTTTGAATTCCTCCGATTTCGATTCAAATCGCCTTCGAGGTAGACCGCGGCGAAGGTGGTGTGGCGATCTGGTGGCCTACCATGACGTCGTAAAACATTATTGTTTTACTCCTTTTCCAGTGTGGAAAAGAGATGACGCTAGACATCCTGTATAGCTCCGTCTCTTTCCCCTGGAATAAGAGTAAAACAATACTGCTTTAAGACGTCATGGTAGGCCAGCTGATCTTGTTTTAGGGCGAACATGGCCAGATATCGCACAGGATAGAGAGATTTGGAAGGAGAAAGGGGTGGCCTTTGCCCAGCAGTAGAATACACGAGGAGCTAACAAAAAAAAAAACATTGCTATTTTTGTTATTCGTGCTGGGGTTTCCAAATGATTATAAGCTAAAACATGTTTCATTTCAGGTTCAAGACTGTTCTATGAACACTGAAGCCATGACGTTAGTGTTCGGCATCACTATGGTTTTGGCTTTCTGCAATATTTTCATGAGCAGCATCATCAACTGCATTGGAAGGAAGCGACTCTTGATCGGTATACAGGTATAGAATATTACATTATCTACTCGTACTATCCGCTCTAACGCGCTCAAATGTGTCACGTGACGCGCGCTTATGCTCTCGCTCCCGCTCACATTTTTGCCGCGCGAGCGCCCCGTGCCACTTCCCATTCAAAGCTTATTTTCTCGTAAACTACTGCAGCTACACCAAAACAAAAAATACGTGTGTATAGCTGAAACTATACAGAATCTTTATATGTTAAAACAAATTACAACAACTAAATATAAGTACTTAAAAAAAAAATGAGAACTTGAGAATTTGTGTTGAATGTCAGTTTCTCCAATAAGAATGTTAAGTTTTTCCAACAAGAATTGTATTTTGTGCCAATAAAACCTATTTATAATTAAACTAGACTATATAAGCTTTGTTTTAATACCCATATGTCCTTACTTTGGCACTTTCTTAGTAGCACAATCACCCAAAATAATCAACCCTCCTCTCATTCGATTCGATACCTACTGATTTTGTCGAGTTTTCGTAAAAAAATTGCTAAAATTGGTGCTGGTTGGTCTAGTGGTCGTAAGCAGTAGGCCGGGCAAAGTGTTATTGGGTTTTATTTAGGATGACAATAGGCTCGCCTCGTAGACAACAAGGACGAAAACTGATCTGTTTTTTTCATTTCCTTTTTGTTGCTTGAGCAAATTCCTTTGGGCAATAACCCCGGTTCATCATCTGTCCAACATTTTTGTACTGTGTTGGGATTGGTTTAGGATCTAACCGGATGCAGCCGAGAGCTGAAACCATTTTTTTACAAAGAACTATCCCTTATTAGAAAAGCGGTTTGTGGAGCTTACCTACAGGACTACTTAACCAACATAACACAACATCACGCATGTAATCCCCGAAGGGTAAGCCAGGGTGTACCTGACCGTACACCCACACTTCGCCAGCTATATTTAACTCCCATGTAATAGATGGCGAGCCTATTGCCATCAACCGGGTACAAATCCAGACTCCGTGGTTGCTACTGACAAATTTCTAATAGAAAAATCCAATATCAATTGGCCCGACCCGGGATGCGGACCCAGGACTTAATGCTCAGCAGCCGCAATTGCGCCCACTAGATCAACGATGCCATCAACCAAGTATAATTCATTTATATTAATTTGTAATTTGTAATTTTTTATACTAAAGTTTGAGTACAAATAGATGGACGATCCACCTCGATTTCATTAGCGTTCATTCTGATGAATGTTAACGAATCAGTATTTTTTTTTTAAAGTTGCTCCGCACTAGGAATTTTTCCTGTATCGTGGGTGTGTTTACAAACATTTAAACTCACACAAACAGCCAGACAAACGGACCACGGATCGGTAAACGTAGCGTAGGACGTCCTCAGACTAGGTGGAGCGATGATCTTCGCAAGGCGGCTGGCAAGAGCTGGATGAGATTCGAGTGGCCGAGGATCGTGCTCAGTGGCGTGTCATGGGAGAGGCCTATGTCCAGCAGTGGACGAGTACAGGCTGATGATGATGATGAAACAGCCAGCACCGGAACAACTATCTGTAGGCCATACAAATATTTGTTCCGTGCAGGGAGCGAACCCGCGACACGCAGCGCAGCAGTCGATCGCTCAACCACTGCGCCAACCGTGCGGTCAAAAAGATTTTGTACTTTGTTTAAAATTTTAATAAAACAATTGATATTCGGTTTCCTACAGATGATAGCTGGAACAGCGGCCTTGGTTATCAACTTTAGCCCCTACTGGATCCTGAGTGCTGTCCTCTTCATGGTCTTCCTGTCGGCCATCTTTAACTTCGGCTTCATGAACACGTATAGTGTTGATGTCTTCCCTACTTACGTTAAGTAAGTTTATAGTAGTAGTAATAGGTCCCGTAAACGCTGATGATAATAACTGTATAATTTTTAAATCACATCACATCAATATAGCCCTCTTAAGTTCATAATTATTCCATTCAATGACTTTTTCATGTTTAAGTTTTTCAGCTTTAAGTTCATTTAAATGGTATATATGAACTTAAAGGAAGTTGGATAGATGATTTAAATTGTTATGTATGCGAATTTAATTGTTTTATATCATTATGCCCATATCTTCCCGTGGGTGTCGTAAGATGCGACTAAGGGACTTGCCAGAGAATGGGCAGCAGCGTTCTCTGTGCTTTTGTAACAACCGTACTGCGATCGCCCACCCGCCTGTCAAGCGTGGCGATTATGCCAAAACCTCCCTTATGTCAATGTGGCGTTGGGAGAGGCCTATGTCCAGCAGTGGACGTATTTCGGCTGCAATGATGATGATTATGATATTATTGTGTATTTTAGTTGTTCTTTAAAGCTATATTTGTAATTTAATCAACATACAACATGACACTGCCGTGCAATTGCAAAAAACGTAAGTTAAACACCTTAACTTACATATTGTAGTCAAAGATACAGAATTACTATATTTGACTACTTTTATTGGACTTTGAAATGAATGCCATAAGCCATGAGCCATGAATATTTCAACTGTAATTCGTATTTACATTACACTAATTCATGATACGTTTGAACCTATTTCTGTAGGAATACCTTTGCCATAATCAGCATTATATATTTCGACTTGTACATTTTCAGAGCCATGGCGGTGTGCCTGACCCTGATGGTAGGCCGTGGTAGTGCGGTCATCGGTATCAACGTCCTCAAACGACTCCTCGACACCAACTGCGAAGGTGCTTTCTACATCTATGGGTCTATCGCTTTTGGTAAGTATTATTAACTCACATTTTGTTCCGAGTAAAACACCGAATAAACAAAAATAAAAAATAACATACATAATACATATTAATATCTTATATATAAAATTCTCGTGCCCCAATGTTAGTTACCATACTCCTCCGAAACGGGTGAACCGATTTGTATGAAATTGTGTGTGCATATCGGGTATATATAGGTCTGAGAATCGGTCAACATCTATTTTTCATATCCGTAAAAAAAAAACCGCGAATGAAGTCGCGGGCATCAGCTAGTGATTCTATAAAACTCACTATTATGGCATAGGGAATTCATAGAACTAAAAGTTGGGGCAGAGATCTATGGGGCACACTATAAATTCACAATTATTAAAAGAACTGAAAAGTAAAACATTTTCTTTTTACTAAACAATGTAGACAAGAAGGCATTCTGGGTCGACCACAAATTATTTGTGATAAGAGCAGGGAGTGATTAGCGTGGTTATCAATGAGCAACAAAATCATCATCTTAAACTTGTACCTACATTATTGGCAAATAAATCAATCTGAATCTGAACAAAACCTTACCTAATAATCTAACCTTCTTTCAGGTGGTGGTATTGTGGGATTCCTTCTACCTTCAGACGAGAAGATAAGAGAACAGAAGAAAGCACTAAAAACTTGAACTTAGTTCTAAGGAAGCATGTATTGTGCGTGTATTTTTTACTGATAATGAACTTATGTTCCAGTTGCAATGTTGTTGCTAATCTTATTTCTAAGGCGCTTGAATGTAGTACAAAATATTTATTTTAAAACATGTTCTATGTTTTTGTTGTTGTTTGCATAAATAGCATTGAGGCATGAAACATTCAGGTAACCCAGTGAAGTCGTCGAATTTTTATTGCTATAAGTACCTATAGGTAAGTTTTAAACGATGATTTATTTTGTATTTCAAGTTATTTATTTCTTTTATTTACTTTATTAGATACTTGTTTTATTTTTAAATATTTGAATTAAAATCTTGTGTTATTTTATTTAGTTTTTATTTTAAATAATCATAGTAAAAAAATTTGTATGTAAATAAATAGGCAAGTTAAAATTTTGTGATATAAGTAAAGATATTATTCGATATTTTTAGGTGTTGTGAAAGTTATTTATATTTTTGAATATGAAAATAAAATATTTAATTTAAATCAATCGTTTGTTTAATTTGTGATTCGACTACGCTAGGACAAAAATTGACTACAGAAGTTGGTACCTACATATTATACATATTAGTATTAGCTGGTATTTTATTCTACTGAAACTTTGTACCACTGTCCTGCATGGAGGACAACGAAAGTCAGGATTTATGACGCCATCTTGTTTTTAAGAGCTTTATTTATTAAAGGCGATTATCCTATACTGCATCGCGCACCGTCATAAAACAAGCTTTTAAAAAATATTTGTAACTTCAGAACCTTGGCTCGAACCCCTGGCTACAGGAACAGGTTTTTGCAGGAATATCCCACCCACATTGCTAGGTTTCTGACAAATCATAAACAATACTATCTTCAAATACTTTGTCAATAAACATTCGAAATCCCAAAAAAAAAAAAACTAAAATTTATTAAAAAAAAGTACCATTGTCATAATCATAAATTTGTCATAATTTCACTTTTGTAGTGATGATACATTTCCTACAACCACCATTTATTGCTTTAAAATAGGTACACATTTACTCCAATTGGTAAATGCTTAAAAAACACTAAAATTGTCATAACTATAAAGGAGATCAAAATTCAAGATTGTTTATTTGCATGAAAAGCGACATACATACGCATACATTACATACATACATACATTAGTACATTACGGTCTTATAAATTAAAAGGTTTCACATATTTTGCTGATCAAGTTAGGTCTCTGCCACAAAGATATTCTTTACTGCAAATAACTCCAACTATCGCCTTGTTCCGTATGATCCAAGATTTTTACCCACCTGTATAGTCAAAAGTCAAATTGATTGCGTGTAGTCGGCTACCTACCTTCAGAAAATATACAAAAATAAAAAAATGCAGCTACCCTCAATATCCATTCTTTTTAGATTCAAACCTCTCTCTCACTCATTTCAATCACCACTTAGCTGGCGCGTGTGAGCACCATGTTCTTTTTTCGAATAATTTAGTTCTTTTTTACATAAAATCTTGAAGCCGCAGCAAAAAGTTTTTAATCTTTATGTTTGTCATCAACAACATGAGTTCATACAAGTTCGTTTTGCGTTTGTTTGTGTATGTGGTGGTTGTGTGTCCGGTTGTATTGTCTGCCCACGCGCATGAAAAAAGCTTTGTGCCACATGGACAAGGTAAGATGTCTTTTTTGTGAAAGATTCGGGGAATGAGCGGTGATAAGGGAAGGTCTATATCGATATTCTGTGATCATGATGATATTATGTCAAGCGAAACTAGCGATAGATTTTAGGTTATGTTGGATCAGTGAGGTTCTTGGACGGGGAGGCCTATGTTCAGCAGTGTCTTTGACTGATATCATCATCATAATTACAGCCCAAAAGACGTCCACTGCTGGACATAGGCCTCCCCCAAGTGTCGCCACATTTTGGGGGGTTTTGCCATAATTGCCACGCTTGGCAGGCGGGTTGGCGATCGCAGTATGGTTGTTACAAAAGCACAGAGAACGCTGCTGCCCATTCTCTTGCAAATCCCTTAGTCGCCTCTTACGACACCCACGGGAAGATATGGGATGGTGCTATTCTTTACGTCCGACAACACACAGAGCCACTTTGACTGATATGCTGAGCACAAATCTGTTAAATATTTAAGGGAAGGATGGATAACCGGGCTTTTTTACAGAATTAAATATAATTAAACTAGTACGGAAATCTTCTGTCTGTGTCTTCATCACAATCCACTTTTTCAGAGCACCAGCATTACAAAGAGCCTCCCTGCGCCATCTGCCCCCGCCACAGCAGGTGTGTGCCCAAGGTGCAATGTCCAGCACACGTCAGAGCCAGTTCCTACAACCCCGCATGCCATCTGGAAGGGACAGAAGGAGTGTGCTGCTTTACTGGCAGTGGGCATGCAGGTGAGACAGAATCCTACTTCCTACTAATTATAATACTACTAGCTGTCTCGCGCAACTTCATCTGCGTCACATTTTCCCCGTTTTTGCAATGGTTTTCATTGCTGCTCCGCTCTTATACAGCGCCATCAATTGAATACTTACTCAATCCAGTCAACAGATACCGCCATCTGTTAGAATTATTTGGAGCTAACAAATAATCTTGACTTAATTTGCAATAAAATAATATTACAACTATAAATTGAGCTGTCAGCTATTCTATCTTTCAAGTTGGTTCAAACTGCACACGGTTTGCAAATTTGATTAAAATCGGTTAAGTAGTTTAGGAAGTCCATCCTGGACAAACAACGTGACGCGTAATTTATATATACAGGGTGTAACGGAATGGGTATATACATACTTAAGGGTGTGCTACAGACCATCAAACTGAACGTCTTTCTCCATCGGACAAACATCGTAATAGCGAAAAAATTATATGCTGCCCCATACAAAATTTAATACCTATTCGACCCAAATGTATGGGGCAGCTGATATTTTTTTGCTATTACGATGTTTGTGCGATGTAGAAACATGTTCAGTTTGATGGTCTGTAGCACATCCTTAAGTATGTATATACCCATTCTGTTACACCCTGTATATATACAAGGTGTTGTTTTGCATCCTCGTCAAAATTCAGGATGTTGTCACAAAAGACATGAATAATCAATATAAATTACGGTACCTAGTAAATTATTACAAAACACTGCGTTTTTTTGTTGTTTAGATTTGTCAATATTTCAGAATAACCCCCTTAACGTGGTTTAGGGATTATGAAATTATCGAAAAAACGTTTGAGGTTTTATGTTTGTGTGTAAGCGACGTTATAAGGCGGGGATCAGACGGCCCGTGTTTAAAACACGGGTGGTTCACAGTTACCGATTTCAGTAAATAAATGAAAAAAAGAAAATAACCTACTCATTTTATTATTGTTTCGGGTCGAGAATCATTAGCATAGTTACCTCCTAGAATTTGACGAGGTTGCAAAACAACACCTTGTATATATATAGATAAATGATAAAATGATACTCTTTCACACGTACTCTTTATTGTTGTATGTTAAACAAATCAATAAATGACTTTGTAGCCATAAAATTAGCAAGTATATTCTAATCAAATCAAATCAAATCAAATCAAATCAAAATCATTTATTTCAAGTAGGCCAGTTACAGGCACTTTTGAATAGTCAAACAACAATAACATATTAAGCTACAGTCCCAGTCACAAGACATAATAACTGTGAAAGTACTGTAGTTGCCCATTCCAAAGCGTAGATCTCTATGGAGAAGAATGGGCAAGAAACTCCATGGACACTCTTTTAAATTAATAGCTTGTTACAAAAATCTTGGTTACATCATTCATGTTGAGATGGTAAATTATGTGAGAACGATGTAGCAAGACGTGCACGTTAAAAGTGTCCACAGTAAAAACAAAAAAAAGACAATTCAAAAATAAAATAAATAGTTCGAAATAAGCCGAGGCAACTAAGAGATGACCAGGCACAACTGACAGCGCCCGTTCACGAACATCACGCATGGATCAGCCATCATTCAACTCAACCATTTTGAAGGGAACTAAATGACCCGACACACGCGCCACCATCAGCGTGACATTTAAGTGAGCGTGACATGTCAATCTATGCAGAAGAAATGTTTTTATTTTTTAAATTCTATCCCCATAGCGGAATCCGAGCACCAATCCCGCGCATCGAGATCGTCATCTATCAGCGCCGATGATATCAAGTCTTCTCACTCGGAGTCGCGACAGAAGCTGACCCAGTGGGTCTCCCTCGCTGCCAAACTTCTGGAACACTCCTTGCACACCATCGTCAATAAAACTTCGCCAAGTTATGCTCACCATTTGGTAAGGAAATATTTTTGTAATTCAAAATATAAAACTATTTAACGTCCATCACATCACTCTCAGGTCTTGTTGAAAACCAGCGTCGGGCACTAGCTACCCGATTTGTCATCTTGAAATAAAAAACTTTTTTTGGGTGGAGTATACGTAACGGGGCACTGAGGAAAAATGACTTAATGTTTTGTTTTTTTTTTAATTTTTAATTTTCCCGATTCTGTCGTATAGAGTACCTAAAAATAAGGCGAAAAGCATCTGAATGGTTTTTGACTCCGACCAACCATTTGTCGTAAAAACGATGTCGAAGGGATTCCAGGGCATCATTTTAGCTTAAACCACCCAGAAGTAGGAGCCCCGCAAAGCGGGGCTCCGTAAGTCTTTTTTTCCTAGTGCCCCGTTTCGTATCCACTGACCCTTTTTTTAGTTTAGCTCTATGTTAGGGTCAGCTACCAGTCTAACCGGATGCAGCTGCATACCAGTATTTTACATGGATTGACTGCCTATCTTACCTCAACAACCCTGTTAGTACTGGGTACTAGATTAGTGCTAGTTTTCGGACTCTTGGGCCACTGACACCTGTAATGAATTCCAAAAATCTACAAATGATGGCTGGAACCAACGGCATAACGTGCTTTCCAAGGCACGGAGGGAACTAGGGTAATGGATGGTCACCAATCGACGGACAGACCTTGGCAAGCGCGACTTAACTTTGCAAAACGACCCTTGAGGCTATTATTATTTAGCCAACGAGTTTCTCGCCTTGACAAGGAATTATTCTATAAAAAACTACATTTATTTGGAGTACAGGCACAATTATTTCTAACTACAGTATTTTCTCTCCTTCAGTCGGTGACGACAAACGACGAGCGCGCCGCCACCCTAGGTCGCGGCGGCTTGCTGAACTTGTTCACTGCGCAGGAGTTGAAGGCGCGCCAGGCTATCTCCGAAGATGAACTGGCATTAGGACTGACTGATAATACTGATGGTGAGTTCGTTTTGTTGAGATACACGACTATTTTGATTATGAAACACTATAAAAAAATTGAACTCGGATCCTACAGCTTATTGCCTATTATCACAGCGTCTTTGTTATGGATGTGTTGGAACGGCTTGGGGAAATGATTGCGAACAACACCTTCAGCGTCACCGTGCCACTGTTTATTTAAAAGTGTAGGTCATGACGTTTCGTGGAGCTTATAAATGTTTATTTAAATATATTTATGGCTTTATCAAAGAATCAGCATTGCCATCCAATGTAGCAATGCTGCTAGCCTTCTGGGCACTTTCTCCGTTGACACATTTGTGGACAATATTTTTTTTGAGTACTACAAATTTACCCAAACACAAATTCTGTTCTATGTTTCAGGTCCATTCTGCCCACCACAACCCTCGTGCTCGGCTCCAAGTCGTTACAGGAGCATTGGGGGGGAGTGCAACAACCCCACATCTTCCACATGGGGTGCGGTCTTCACCGGCTTCGAGAGACTTCTGCCTCCTCATTACAGTGACGGTAATTCGACTTTTTTATATTAGGCTGAACATTATTGTAATGCAGAAGTAGTACACTCTGTTGGAAACTATATCATCTTCATCATTAGCCTGACCATTTCCTGACTATCTTGGAGTCTGCTTCCAGTCTAAGCGCATGCAGATGAACCCCAGTATTTTTCATGAAGCGACTGCATATCTGGACATTTAGTACTGGGTAATACAATACCCCGCGTCAAGACCGGTAGTCAGACTAACTCTGTTACAAGCTCTTGTAACACATTATACGAAAACAATTTTTCAGTTATTAAAATCTGATGCTTATAATATCATCATCATCATCAGCCTAAAATGTTTCCACTGCTGGGACACAGGCCTCCTCTCTATAAGAGGGAGTGGGCTGCAATCCAAAACGCAGGCCCAGTGCGGGTTGGTAGATGTCACATGTCTTCGAAGTTTTAGTTCTAGGATGCCATTTTATTCTAGGCCTGCCTTCTGGACAATTTATCCATTGACAGCAATGCCGATGAATGTGTTGACGCCCTGTTTGACTATTTTACATTTGTAAGTACCTATTGAACGCACGGTACCTAAATATTTTATTTTTTATTTTGTTTTTGAATTATAATAATTCTTGAACTTTTCTCCGATCCTTAGGACTGCTGGATCTACATGTCTTAAGAAAAAGATTAATGGATTAGTCTTTCTAAAAACTCCCATCTTTTCAGGAACATGGGCCATGAGAACAGCTAAGTCCGGTCTACCTCTGCCAAGTGCTCGTACTGTCAGCAGTGCACTACTCCTGGACGGGAGCCACCCCAGCGGGACTCACAACATGATGTTCATGCAGTTCGGACAGTTCATTGCTCATGATATCAGTGCGGGAGTCGTGTTTACTGCAGGTGAGGACCTTCGCTGGAATTCTGTGTTCATGAATTTATTTTTTTATTTTTTTTATTTATTCGTGAAACATCTGCATGTTTATTTCGGCGTTTGATGTAAATTGGCAGTAGAGGCTGGTAATTAATTGAGAAATTGGCTACAGAACTGTTAGATACAGATATTCTACTTTTTGGGCTATAGTTTGACTCAAACATAGTGGTGGCTCGGTAGTATTCATTGTGAGACATGCTAAATTCAATAAAATTCTCTGAAACCATCATAAAATTCAGTAATCTTGCCTTTGACTTCCCCCAGACAATGGCAGTGCTATCTCCTGCTGTATGAACGATGGCGAAGATGTGCTGCCTCCAGAGCTGCAGCACTTCGCCTGCGCACCAATAGTGGTGGCCCCTGATGACCAGTTCTACGGGCAGTTCCGACAGAAGTGCATCAATTTTGTCAGGACTCAGATCGCGCCAGCTAGCGATTGCTCTGTAGGGTATGCTAAGCAGGTAAGTAGTATTTTTGACAGTTTTAAAGTTTATTTCGTATGCATATTGGATCTGATCGCTTACAGACAGATTCTGTGCAGTTTGAAGCGTCTCACTCAGCGCTCTATGGAGTTCAGCGAAGGATAAGTTTGAAAGAAATTATATTACGTCTGCGTGACATTTTCCACGTTTTTGCAACATTTTTCATTGAAGCTCCACTCCTATTGGTTGTAACGTGTTGTTATATAGTCTATAATCTTCCTCGATAAATGGGCTTTCTTTCTTTCTTTCTATAATATTAGTATAGCATTGTAGATAAGCCAGCTGAAATGGCAACGTACTGACCAGACCATGTTTGTTGAAGGATTGATGGCCAATGGAGTATACGTGTGGATATGAGACCCTGTATCGGCAAGCGTAGTGTGAGAGTCCTTCCTGCCAAATGGACCAACTACTATATTGAGTGCGGAAGGCCGTAGACAGGGTGTTATGGCACAGCTAGTCTGCGAGAGGACGGTTTCTACCAGTGGATTGCAAATGACTAATTTTAATGCTCCGATCAATAAACGGTACGAATACTTTTACTTCTCAAATGAAAGTAACACACAAAAAAATATTCTCTCTACAGATGAATGGTGTAACTCACTACCCGGACCTGTCCCACCTGTATGGCAGTTCCGAGGAGAAGCTCTTGTCTCTCCGCTCTGCTGGAGGCCTGCTGAAGACCTTCAATGACTATGGAAGAGAGCTGCCGCCGCTGACCGAGAGGGAGGAGTGTCTAGCGGTGAAGGAAGGATCGGCTTGCTTTGAATCAGGTATTGTAGTCTTGTCTGATGAAAAATCAAAAGTCATTTTAATCAGCTCTTTTTGAACGCCAAACTTTACAAGAGACAGTCCCCCTAAACGCCCGCCCTTCGCCACTTCCGAGTGTTTTAGCTGGGAAGGCGAAGTGACGAACAAACTCCCAGCAATACATCTGTCTCTTAGGTTAGAAGAACCTGATTCTTAAATCTCTTTGCATGTTCCAACTTCAGGTACACAGGACTCGTCTCTGTGAAAAGTGTTGTCATCTATCATGGTGCCCTAGTCCAGATTAATCCTAGGTTGATAGATGTCACGTTTAGAATTTTGGGTTCTAGGACATGATTTCACGATTTTGAGAGCAGAAGTGATAACAAGTAACCCTTTAGCCAAACTTTACAATTTTTTCCTTGTCAGCAGATTTAAAAATAGCTCGACGTCCTAAACAAAAGTGAACTATAATTAAGGCTACATTGTTTGGCAGATATTGTGATAATTCCCATCATGCTTTCTGAATAAAAATGTTTCTTTTTTCGTAGGAGACAACCACGGCAACCAGGTTATCTCCCTAACAGTTCTCCATACGATCTTCACGAGGGAGCACAATCGTGTAGCTCGAGGTCTGTTGGCCCTCAACCCTGGCTG
This sequence comes from Cerastis rubricosa, assembly GCA_949152445.1. NCBI lineage: Eukaryota > Metazoa > Arthropoda > Insecta > Lepidoptera > Noctuidae > Cerastis > Cerastis rubricosa. The sequence continues at coordinate 23,404,334 of OX424527.1, forward strand.
GGATGAAGATACCGTGTTTTGGGAGACCAGGCGGATACTGCAGGCTGAGTTCCAGCATGTCATTTATAATGAGTGGCTGCCTTTGCTTCTGGGTAAGATGTTTTGTAATCCTTGTTATCCCCGCAGATTAGGCAGTATTGACCCTAAAAGTACACCCACAAATCGTCAGTTATGTTTAATAGGGGCGAGACTATTGCTATGAAACGGGCACAAATCCAGACTCCTTGACTACTACTGAGAAATTCCTAACGGGAATACCTATCACTTTGCCCAACCTGGGAATCGAACCATGGAATTTATGCTCAGCATTCGCGCTTGCGACCACTAAACCTACGAAGCAATCATCAGGTTTACACCAAACCTGATGATTTTCTCGGTTTGTTTTGTATTTAGTTGTCAAATGTATTTAGTTTATACAGACTGTTGGGAATCGCACTCAACAACCACACAACGCAAACGCCTTCCCCAACGGGTTATTAAACATTGATCCGGCTCGAAGGACCAATGTTTAATAACCCGTCGGTAGAAATAAAAGTGGACTGTATTTTGGTATAGGCTAGGTATAATGCCGATTTGATTTACATTAGGAAACTGTCCCGGACAAACATAAAATAATTTAGGAAGGCGTTTGAGAGATCGTCCGTCGCGGTGGTGTCCGAGGAAGCGAGTGTCCGCAGGCCGGCCGGCACCGCCGCCGCCGCCCGCAGCTCCCCTCGCTCGCCGATGATGTGGACGATGACGCGTAGGTCGGTCACGTCGCTTGCGCGTGTCGCCTCCGCGTGCCGACTGTGTGGTTGTTGGGTGCGATTCCCAACACAGACTGTAACGGAAAGTTATCGTAATAGCGAAACGATGTTTGTCCGATGAAGAAACATGTTCAGTTTGATGGTTTGTAGCACACCCTTAAGTATGTATATGTTACCGGCCAAACCCGATTTCAGGCCAATCTAGTTTATCCTAGGCCAAACCAGGTTACTGGTTTATCACTGACCCAAACAAAACATTTGCAACTTGGATGTGGCATCGCTCGCTATGCTCGCTCGGCTCGCGCGTTTATGGTCACAGTTCTAACCTAACCTAACCCATTTAGATGGGTTATATGATCCTGTTATGATGAGTCCTAGTTTGGCCTAGGACAAACAAAAGTTTAGCTGGAAATCGGGTTTGGCCGGTAACATATATACCCTTTCCGTTACACCCTGTATATGTTAGTTTCAATATATAATATATCTATGGGCCATAAATTCTATGAAATAAGAATCTGAATTTCAATCAGGCCTTACACGTGGATTCAAAGTTATTGTACGCACCGGGACTCATAGCTTACTACGGCCGATATTCCAAGCGTGTACGATGTGGTTATGTCTGAGACAATCAAGCCTGGTCCACTACCTAAGACCCTGCTGACTACAAACCTAGCCCTACATTAATTACCTAGCACCCTAGTTATCCTAGCTCCCAGTAATTACCTACCGAGCACCCTTGCTAACGTTCTAGCCTACATTATTGGTTATTGCAGGTCCCCAAATCATCAAGACGTTCGAGCTCGCACCCTCTGCAGGCTACTCCTCATCATACGACCCTCACACGAACCCGTCGCTGTCAGCAGAGTTCTCCGCCGCTGCCATGAGATTCGGCCATTCTGTAGTTGATGGCAGAATTGTGTAAGTAGTGTTTTGTTGTAATTTCTTTTTAGTTTTACTACCTAATTATCTTTTAAATGTAATTTGTAATGTTTTTCTTTATTTTTTTGTATGCAACTGCCAGCAGTAACACGGGCAATAAATAATTTCCCATGCTACTACTTTCAACTGCGGTAGTAACACGGGCAACTTCTTTGCCCGTGTTACTGCTGGTAGTAAGAATGGTAATAGCACGGGCAAGTCACGCCTGCACGCGTAGCATGACCATTGCAGAAACGAGTTTTGTCTACGGAAGAATCGACATATTGACAGATAGACAATGACAATGATTGTGTCAGTTTGTCGATTCTTCCATCGACATAGCCTGTTTCTTCGGCGGTCATGCTACGCATGCTGGTGGCACTGTATATGTCCTTGAGTTCGTAATTAAGAAACTGAATTTTAACAAACATGATAGCGAAATGTGATTGGCTTTCTAACGCCACATAATATATCGGATTAAATTCTCTCTTTCAGGATCCAAAGTCCGAAAATGGGCGGTGTATACGAGACCATATCGATCCCGGAGCTGATGTTCCAGCCGACTAGGATGCGGCTGCGGCACTTCCAGGACAGGTTGCTGTTAGGACTGTCCTCGCAGCCCATGCAGAGCGTCGACCCATTTGTTACTGAAGGGGTGGGTTGACTTTTTGATAAGTTTTGCTGGCCACAAATGTTTTGAAGGGATGTTTTTCTTTTTTCAAAATAATGATGAAATGAATGATAGAAGAAAAACAAAAAGAAATTATGCAAACAAGGTGTAAATAGATTATTCAAGAAGCCGGTAACCAAGCATTATGTACATCAAACAAAGTATCCCTAAGCAAAAAATATTGCTGGGAAACGACTTTTTTTTAGGGGTTAAAAATCTCGTTTTCCGGTAAAACTTAATGTAACTTACTGAAAACATTGTGCTGATGGATACAATAACTAGTAAACAGGTCATGAAGGTATTTAAAAGTAAAGTTAGAACTTTACTATAAATGCTTGAATAAATAACTAACAATGTTCCCGTCTCGCAGAAATTGGACAGGACCTCATATCATGCTGAGCAGAAGCGTTTGCAACCAGACATACAAGACAGCTTCTCAAAAAAGATTGACCTTTCTATTCCACGTTTCACTCAAATTCTTCGTTTTCAAATTTCCAGCTCTCCCGCTACATGTTCCACGGCGGTAATCCTTATGGCGTAGACCTGGCAGCAATCAACATCCAGAGAGGACGCGACCACGGACTGAACTCTTACAACCAGTACAGGAAACTAGTAGGACTTGAGACCTACACCGAGTTCCAGCAGTTTGCACCCAGTGTAAGTATCCAAAATGATTGTTTTCATATTTAGCAACTGACAACAGTCCTCTGCTGGATATAATTGTCCAATCACACGCTATTGAAGTCGATTCTCGACAACACTGATCCAGCTGCTACCAGCCCTGCAAAGATCACCTTAGCTTGAGGGCATCATACCTTTCTTTTTTAGGGTTCCGTAGCCGAAAGGCAAAAAACGGAACCCTTATAGATTCGTCATGTCTGTCTGTCTGTCTGTCTGTCTGACCGTCCGTCCGTAAGTCACAGCCACTTTTTTCCGAAACTATAAGAGCTATACTTTTGAAACTTGGTAATTAGATGTATTCTGTGAACCGCACCGATTTTTACACAAAAATAGAAAAAAAATCTATTAATTTTGGGGTTCCCCATACATAGAACTGAAAACCAAAATTATTTTTTTCATCCAACCCATTCGTGTGGGGTATCTATGGATAGGTCTTCAAAAATGATATTGAGGTTTCTAATATATTTTTTTTGTAAACTATATAGTTTGCGCTAGAGCCACTTCCAAAGTGGTAAAATGTGTGTCCCCCCCCTCTAATTTCTAAAGTAAGAGGAGGAAAATTCTGAAAATATTTAAGTTTGTAGAACGTAAAAAAAACTATCAATGAAAATTGGTTTCAATAAGATATGATGTTTAGTTTTTGAGATATGGGACTTTTTCATCAAACTGCAGCAGTAACTTTGTTTTTCATTAACATACTATGAAAAACCAATTTAGTTTTGCGGTTTAGTGGAAGTTTACAACTAGTACTACTAACTAATGAATGACAGTTCAAAATATTGTTTGGGGCTATGGAACCCTGTGTGCGAGTAAGACTCGCACTTGGCCGGTTTTTTTTTTCCTTGGAAATCATCTAATGACTTCTCCCGCTCTGGGTGGAGCGGAAGGGAGTGTCAGCCTTGACTGACTAAAACCCATCCATGTTCCTTCTTAGCCCTTTGTGTTCCAGGGCCACGGTATCTCTTTCGAACAACCCGCAGCCCTAGAGGTCGTCATACCTTACGTTTTCCGATTTTTGGTCTTCACTCAAGAACACGTTACACATCATAATATATGCGGCCCGTTGTCACCAGAGCATGCTTTTTCCGTGAAAGACAGCATTTTATGCGTAGCCTTTCACACAGAAGAGTAACAGCGAACATGCATAATGCTTTGTCTTTTTATGGACTCATCTATCAAGAAAAGGTAGTGGTTAAGATAGGGTTTTCATTCCATCCATAGGTTGCTACGTTCCGTTGTTGAACTCCAAGGAGTTGTTTTGACTATCACTGCTTGGTCAATGAAAACCACTTCAAGAATTACATTAGTGTAAAACGCTTGCTCAATGAATCACATCTGTGGTCCGTCACCTTTTGAACGCCATTGTCGCATATACGTGACAAGCAAGCACGTCCCCTGCACGCCAACAACACAAATATGTGTATACACGAAATAGCAATTTAAATCATTACTTTGTGTGTGTGTTTATTTATATATATATTCCAAATGTGATCCATATAACTTAAATATTAAATGTCTTTTCAAGGAATAAGTTAACAATACTTTTGCAATACATTTTTTTTTGTAAGTATTTTGGGTGAATTTGTGGCTTGTCGTGGAGGGCACGCGCGTGCGTTTATATGCTCTGGCGTTCAAAAGGTTAAGAAAAAGTGAAGCACATGTTCGAGTACACAAAATTTATTTCTTCCACAGGCAGCTCAAAGACTATCCTCAGTATACGAGCGTCCAGAAGACATAGACCTCTGGGTGGGAGGGCTGTTAGAGGAGCCAGTAGACGGCGGCATAGTGGGCCCGACCTTCGCGAATATCATTGCTGACCAGTTCGCCAGGCTTAAGAAAGGTGACCGGTTCTACTATGAATATGGACCTGGTGTTAATCCAGGAGCTTTTACGCCAGGTGAGCGGGTTTCTGCAATTCATAATGTGTAATAGCTATAGGGTGTGAAGTGGCCTTGTTAATTTGTAGTGTTATTTTAGACATAGGCCAAATAGTGCTCCTGGCTAAATAATGGCAGTCACACGGGGCGATCTTCGAGATTAAGCAGCGTTTTCGAGGTCAGGCCGTGGATGGATGGCATGTTAAATCGTTGTTTTCTATTATTTGTAGATATTTGGCAGTCGTTACGGGCTTGAAAGTCTGTCGACCAGTCTTACTATCGTATGACTTGGTATCGTATTCTCCGGTAAATGGATTCGGGAGGTCAGATAGGAAGGCTCCATGTAAAATACAGTTGCATGCCGCTGCATCCGGTTAGACTGGAAGCCGACCTCATTACGTTTGGTGGAAGGTTAGGCAGGTGAGGATAATGATGTATAAATCATGATGCAATATAGGCAAGTTTGTTGGAAGGAAGAAGACGGTAGGGTAGAATAAGATCCGAATGTTTTTTGTTGCCGTAAAACACACAGATTTCGTTAAATTACAGGCACTCCGGCTTACGTCTGGCTATCCGTAGGCTCAATGATAATAAAGGGGCGTAAGTGACCTTCTACTCAAATGCATAATTGTATCAATTTACAGGTCAATTAGAAGAAATAAAGAAGGTGACGCTATCCCGCCTTATTTGTGACAATCGAGACGGCATTGAGTTGTTATCGCAGCCGCCTGCAGCTTTCCTTAGAGCCGATTTACCTGGGTGCGTATTACTACGATCATTCCACTTTGTGGCAGATTTTATTATTTTCAGGCTTAGCAAGTCTGAAGATTAGATAAAATTTATAAGCACAGCAGCGGTGGCCCAGTGGTGGCAGCCCCGACTTACGAGTAGTAAGCCGTGGGTTCGAACCCAGACAGGCGCATTACTTTGTGTAATTTATTTCATAACCGCTGCCCTCAAAAACGGTGAAGGAAAACATCATGAGGAAACATGTTCTAGAACTAAAAATTTAAATCTACCAACTCGCACTGGGCCGGCGTGGTGGATTACAGCCCACGTCCACTTATAGAGAGGAGGCCTGTGTCCCAGGAGTGGGAAAATTTATAGGCTGATGATGATGAGTAAGGACAGGTACGGACGAGACTCTGACTAATAATGAGTCTGGTGTTCACAGCCGTTCCGCAACTTGCTCGTACTGGTTTACAGCAACTTAAGTCTTCAAATTCAAGACTGAATCAATATGCGTTTTTAGATTTAAATAGCTTGGAATGGTTTTAAATCGACGGTCTTGGCATAAACATGTGATGAAGAGGGATGAATCGCATGTGATGAATCGCATGTGATTAATAGAGTGATGAGTACAAATGTTGATGGATGGAAAGGTAGAGGAAGACCAATGAAATGATGGATGAATGATATGAAAATAGAGTAAATGATAACGTGACGGTAAAAAGAGCAGAATGGATGATGAAAATAACATGTTGCGCTGAACCCAAGTAACATGGGAGAAGGCCAGGAAGATGATGATGAATTTGAATACAATGCAATATCCTTTATTTCAGGCAACTAAGCCCATAAATCATCATCATCATCATTTCAGCGCAAAAGACGTCCACTGCTGGACCCGTCGCCACATTGACATTTTGGGGGGTGTTGCCATAATCGCCACGCTTGGCAGGCGGGTTGGCGATCGCAGTACGGTTGTTATAAAAGCACAGAGAACACTGCTACCCATTCTCCGGCTAATCCATTAGTCGCCTCTTACGACACCCACGGGAAGATATGGGATAGTGCTATTCTTTACGTCCGACACCATACAGAGCAAGCCCATAAATAACAATACATAATATAGGTATAAAAACAAAAACTATCAAATAATAAATACTTTATACAAAAATAACTTAACTACTGCACATGAAGTGACGGCGTCGTGTTACGCTACGAGGTGTCACGTAGCTGGCCGCGGAAACACCGATACAGCACACATTTCGGCCAAAACACTTCCTTGAGGAAGGTCACCAAATGGTGAGCCGCAAACGACTTGAAATTGGTGGTATGGCGCGCCTGCAGCTTCTCCACCCTCAAATTGGCACTCACCCGTATGTACTCTACGAAGACTGACTTCGTAGAGTAGTGCAAACGGGATACGTACAGCGAAGACTGACTTCGTAGAGTGGTGCAAACGGGACACGTACGTCGTACAGCTCAGAACGGTACAGTCGGCATCAGAAGTCGGTTAACACTTATCAATATTACACCAAGTTTTGTGCTGATCAGTGTGATCTGATGTAATATTTCTTTGCGAATTTGTGTAACCATTGATAAAAATATTGTTGTCTTTTACTCCAGTCTGTTAATATGGATCGTTCTAAAAGTAAGACGTCTTATATTTTTGGTTGTTTATAGCGACTTTCGTTGCTGCCAGAATGAATTTAATTGAACATCTAACAAAAGTTTCAAAGACTGGAACTAATAATAACATAACATCACGCCAATACTCTCCAATGGCAACAACCATTGCCAGGGTAGGCAGAGGTGTACCATAAAGTACCTACACCCACATTCGTCAGATATGTTTTTGTTTCATGTAATAGAGATCGAACCTATTACCATCAACTACGCATAAATCCTAACTTCGTACTACTATTTAGTCTGATATATATTTATAATTTATTTTACTCTTTCAGGAATGAACCAGTGCCGTGTGATAGTCCAAGAATACTTTCAATGGATTTGAGCAAGTTTAAAGAAAGTTAAATGTTATTTTCTAGTGATAAATCTATATTATAATGTCCTATGATATTTTGAACTCTCATCTAGTCAAATATAATTTTGTAAAAGAAACTGGCTTTTTTATACTTGGTGGTTACTGTAGGTAGATTGATTTTATGTCAATTAGATTAACTAAATATTTAATTTCAAAAGCTTGAAGAAGTAATTAGTAGAACGGATTCAAAGTAGTTAGGGCTCCAGAGCGAGGATTCTCTTATGGCATCATGAAGAGAGTAAACACTCTTATCGATGAGGAAGAGCTAGAACCCAGTGCAATAAAAGCGAAGAACACGTCATTTTGTATCATTTCCATTCGGATGTTGAGATTCAAGACCGTGTCAGAATATTCGCCTTTATCACATGGATATAATGCTTCTTTTTGATCGGCTCCAGCTTATTCCACGTCCTCGTTCGCTCCTTGACTCGACCGTTCAGTAATTTTTATGAAATGGTTATTTAACTATTATGTGATAATACCACGTCAGTTGGTATCCACTGTTAGGACATATTATGTCTCCTCTATGTCAGGATGTTACAAAATGTAAATGTTATCATTCTCTTCAAATACATAGGTAGTTATATAATTGTTTCGAAATTATCATTTCATTGTAATGTTTTAAAACAATTTCAATTATTCAGAATCTTTAGGCACAATGTTATTTTTTCTATTGTCACAACAGGATGTTCAAATGTTTTCGTGTTCCTAAGTCGAAATTCCTTTTTTTTTCTTTTTTTTTTGTATTCTTTCTCTTCTAATTCTTGTTTTTTCCATTCTAGTCTTAATAAGTTAATTGTCTATGTCTACAGCACTTCGAACAAATTGATCTAAATTGCCCACATTGATTAGTTAATTGTATGTTATTTCTGCACTATATAAGATCCTAGTTGATTTTTACAAACAATTGATTCTGTTGCAAAAACGATCTTTGTTTTTGGTTTTATAAAGTTGTTTTTTTTTTTTACTTTTTGTGACATGATCAATGATTTTGTAAGTACGAGTGAATTATTTCGACAGCTGATTTGTTTTTGTAGATACAATGTTTTTGATGTGGTTTTGCTTACTTTCATCTTTGTTTTTTAATAGCTCTAGTTTTTCATTGGTGCCCGAACAGTGTGGAACTAGAGCTGGTTGGGTCATCAGGAATGTTGTGTCTATGCTTAATGGTTATTTAATTGATTTTGATTGAGGAAGTGGTCTAGTGCAAAACATTAATGTCTTGTGGTCAGGAGAGCTTTAATACGCCATGTACGAGTAGGCTTAGGATTGATTTATTTCTTGCGTAATTATCTTTTTTGCTTCTACTTCAGTAACTTGTATCTTGTCTTCTTTTCTTTTTCTTCGAATAGTGAATTTCGACTTAATTTTTGTCTGGAAAAGTACCTGATTGGGTGGTTTTTTCCGTAAAAAATCTATAAATCGGGGGCTAAACTTTGCTGGATTTTGTGACAATATAAAAAATAACCGTGTTATTAAAGTTAATTTGTTAGAATTAATATTTTGTATTAATATATATTTTTCCATATTTGTAAATCACGAAATTTTGTCAAAAAATAATCTACATTAACTACCAGTGATAACGATTGGGAAGACAGTGTTCCACTCCATAGCGGGTTTCTTGTACTTGCGAAGTACACAGCAATTTTTATTTAGGCTATAGTTACTTAGTATTTTATGCATTAAATTATTTTTTTAAGATAGCCAGCTAGATGAGAGTACCACAACGTTAAAAAAAAATAGTAACAATATTAATATTGTCACGGATGCAATATGTCCCACTGAAATACTGTTATGTTTATGTTGATATCAATGAAATTTTACAATTACATACCTACTCACCTGAATGCAATTTTAAAACTTTTTACTATCTTGACTTTTTGAAGTAGGTTTAAAGCGGTAGAAGTGGTGGCAAGATATTTATGTAAAATTATATATTAGAATGAAATCTGTATAGCTAAACTGATAAAGTAACGTTTTACAAACTGTAAATTTAATTGAAAATATAAATAATTTTGATCAATTTTGTAAAGTAGCTGATTTTAATCGGTAAAATTATTGTATAGCTTTGATTTTCAATGATAATTGCATGAGTTTTTATTCTATCATTTGTATAAATGATTTAATGTATATTAATCTTTTCAACTGATTTATCAATCAAACAATCATGGCGTTTTTTTTTGCGGAAAATAATTTTGTATAATATTGCAAGTATACAGAGTGTCATAAACATAATCAAGGTTTTTCATTTTGCTTTAAAATAAGTAAGTTAACTTGTATTCTCATTCAATACAAAATAATGAATATTAATTATTAAATTATTTTTGTGACAGCCTGTATATATAGGAGCTCCTGTAAAAAATACTTTAAAATAAAATCATGTATGTTTTTAAAACAGCCAATAAATAAATGAACACTTACATTTTGCTTTTCCTTATAATGAAGTAGACAACCTGCTTTAAAAAAAAAAAAACTTTTTTAGTTTGCGTTGAATGTTTGCAGTTTTGACTTCCGTAGTATCACCTACCAACAAATATATAAAAATAGAAAAAAAAACAGGCCAAATGCAAGTCGGACTCGCACACGAAGGGTTCTGTACCACTGTATAAGATTTATCACTTCATACGCGTACTTCCGTGCCTCGGAAAGCACGATAACCCGTTGGTCCCGGCAGTTATTTATAGATCTTTGACAGTCGTTACAGGTAGTCAGTGGACCGACGACCACCAGACACCGAGGAGTGGACTGGAAAGTCTGACAACCAGTCTTAACAAGGGGTATCGTATTACTCAGTACTAACTGGGTTGTGGAGGTCAGATAGAAAGTCGCTCTATAAAATACTGGTATTTAGCAGCATCCAGTTAGACTGGAAGTTGGCTTCCAGTCTAAGTCTCCCTGTCATAATTGGGAAAAGGCCAGTGAGATGATGACTTCATACGCCAAAAATTTGTCTCTTGTTCATGACAGTATTATAGTTGCCATAATAATACAAGTGTCGAACCATTACAGTGTCCGTACCATGAAGCTTAAAACATTATTGTTCCATTCCTATTCCAGAGTGGGAAAGAGATGGAGCTAGACAACCTGTATAGCTCCGTCTCTTTTTCACTCTGGTATAGGAATGGAACAACAATGTTTTAAGACTGACGTCTGACGTGACGTGTCACGTGAGTGTGACGTGACTGACGTCGTACCATGACTGGTACGGACGCGGGTCAAAAGATACACGTACCCTTGTGACGGACGGGCGGACGGACAAACAGCGGAACCTTAATTAAAGGGCACCCTTTGGCATCCTTTGGATACGGAATCCTAAAAATTATGTACTAACTCCTAAACCATCTCTTCCTGAGTTATTTAGCACTACCTACCTAATATTTTGATTACACTAAACACTTGCAAATTATTAATATATATATCGGCGCAACTACAACAATTCGTCTAGAAAAACCTAGAATAACTAAGTTTAATCATTTAATTGTCCTAAAAATTAGTTTAAAAACCATAAGTTGATTACTTTGAATTTATTACGATGTAAAATGAATGTCATCATTGTAATTTCAATACTTAACCTAAAATTAAACGTGCACGTACGTCGAGCCTTATAAATACGGCCGCACTGTAGGCGATCGGGTCAGAGGAAGGCCCCCGGTGCGGACGGCGTGTCCAACACAGCGCTGCGCCACCTGCCCTACCGTACAGTAGCGGCACTGGCGCGCCTGTTTACGGGCATCGTCCGCACGGGCGCTTTCCCAGCCGTATGGAAGGAAGGGCGCGTCATTATGCTGCCCAAGGCGCACAAGAACGTCCTCAAGCCGGAGAGCTATCGGCCCATCACGCTGCTCTCTACTATCTCCAAGGTGTTTGAGCAACTCCTGCTGCGACACCTTGCCCAACACATTGTCCCCCGGGCCGAACAATTCGGGTTTCGGGCCGAACACTCGACGACGCTCCAATTGTCCAGGGTACTGCACCTGCTCACCGCGGCACTCAACAAGAAGGAGCATGCAGTTGCAGTATTCCTGGACATGGAAAAGGCGTTCGACCGAGTCTGGCATGCCGGCCTGCTGTATAAGATGTCACAGTCAGGCGCGCCTCGTCGCTTAGTACAGGTGGTTTCCTCCTTTCTGACCAACAGGACTTTCAGGGTGGTGGTCGATGGCACGGTATCGGGCGTCCGCCCGATCGCCGCAGGGGTGCCGCAGGGCAGCTGCGTTTCGCCTCTCTGCTACACGTGCTTCACCGACGACATCCCTACCACACACGACACCACGCTCGCGCTGTATGCTGACGACGCCGCGTACATTGCGACCTCGCTTAACGCGAGTCACGCGGCCGTCAAAATGCAGCGCGTGCTCGACTTACTGCCTGATTGGCTGTCGAAATGGAGGTTGTCGGTGAACGTGGGCAAAACGCAGGCTCTCCTTGCAGGCGCCGCTAACCACCCACCACCCCTCCAACTGGACCGAGCCGACGTCGCGTGGTCGCCCCAGGTCAAGTACCTAGGGGTCACCATCGACCGTCGCCTCACGATGGCAGCACACGTCCGCGGCATAGTCGCAAGATGCAGGAGTGCCCGCTTCCTGCTTCGTCCAGTGCTCTCGTCTCGTCTCCCGCTGCGTACCAGGCTGGGTGTGTATAAAACTTACATCCGCCCACTCCTGACCTACGCCGCCCCAGCCTGGCTCGCCCTCACTAGCGAGTCAACAAAAAAGAAGCCCGCGCGCAGCAATCGCTTGCGCTGCGGTCGATAGTCGCCGCCCCTCGCTATGTGAGGAACACCACCATCCAGCGGGACTTAAAGATTGAGAGCCTGGATGAATTCTGCAGGCGCCTCGCGTCTGGCATGTTTGCGCGTGCCGACGCCTCTACCTGGCCCCACCTGGCGCAAATAGCGCCCTGGCACACGAGCCCGCCTGACGCGGGGCGCACGCAGCGCTTCCGTCGCCTGCCGCGCGACCTATTGCCTGTGGACGACACGCTGCCATCTCCACCGGACTGACGCACCCGGGTAAGTCGCACCCATCTACACGCGACCTACCCAAACAATGAGACTCCACACACACAACTACACTCGGAGCGCGTCGTGTTCTAAGTTAATATAGGCACGACGCGCACCGAACACTCACCCATACTCTACATTCATCTATACTCACGCGACGAACGTGCGGCGCGGGCTCGCTATTCGTTCGCTACAAGAGCGGTGTTACTCACGAACATTGCCGCTCTCACTCATTCACTACGGCCTCTTAGTCTGGGGCGTGATCGGCTAGATCTGAGAGCGTCGCAGACGGGGGCCAACATCTCTAGCGGTAGGGTGCGCCCCATAGTCACCTCCGGCTAGGACTGCACTCGCTGGGCCTCCTCCGGGCAACCGGAGGTCTCACCTGACGGTGACAGACCGCCGAGGTGGCGTGAAGATAGCGGCGCTCGGTACGGTAAAGTTTCGCCGTACCTAAGCGCTTGGCGCTAAGCGCCGCTGGCGCCTCCTACCGGACAAAATTTCAACTACACATAGGCGAGTTGTGTGCGCGCGCTCGCCCCCATTCGCGCCTATACAAGGCAATCAAGTTGAGGGTGCCCGTATTCGCGGGCACACCGTTTCCCCACGGGAAAGGACCATGTCCACACCCCGTCAACCGCGCGCCCCCTGGCGGGGGCGCAGCGATTTGCTTAGAGTCCGATCGGGTCAGTCTTGCTTGAGCCGCCGAACTGTACGGATCTATGTAAATAAGTCGTTACGCTGTCGGTTGAATAAACGAGTCATACAGTGTACTTGTGGTGTTTTACTTGGAAGATCGAAAATGAGTGATCACCCTGAACATAGTCAGTGACGTCAGCTATGCTGACGTCACGCTTTTTAAAAACGGAACGGAGACATTTTCTCCGTCATCAGAAGTGGGATCGCAAGAGATTTCTACTCAAGCCACTTCCTCATCAGCTCGTTGACCACCTGAGCAACTGGAACCAGCCAACATTCGGCGTCAGGAGCCTGGACTGGTCTCCAATACATCAATGGAAGCCATAAATCAATCAAGACCGCATACATACCCTGATCAAGGAATGCGGATGGACGGAATACCACCACAATTCCTTATGCAGATGATGGAAATGATGCAGAGAATGTCAGAGCGTTTGTGTGCTCCGCCTACCGAATCAATAATAAGGATCAAAGGCATTTACCTGCCATCTTTCGACCCGGATACCCATGTCGGAGTACGTGAGTGGTGTCAACATATTGATAGTGGCCATTGAGGCATATAAGTTGAGTGATTTCGACGTTCGTATGAAAGTCTGCAGTCTGCTGAAGGGACGTGCGAAAATGTGGATCGATGATTGGATGGTGACCAGTAGTACCTGGGAAGAGTTACGAAAGAACATCATCACCACATTTGAACCTGAGAACAGATACTCCCGAGACATTGTTATGTACAGGGTGAAAATAATTCATCAGAATAAAACCGTCTACGAGAATCCACAAAAATCGACGAGAACCAACGAGGCTGGTGCAGAGCGCGCACCGCCTGTCAGTGTGGCCGTATCGGAATCGGAAAACCGTAATTCATCAGAATAAAACCGTAAGTAACTTAATTCAAATATTCTAAATATCCCTCAGATAACTCTACGAGAACCTCCGAGAACTCTACGAGAACCTCCGAGAACTCTACGAGAACCTCCGAGAACTCTACGAGAACCTCCGAGAACTCTACGAGAACCTCCGAGAACTCTACGAGAACCTCCGAGAACTCTACGAGAACCTCCGAGAACCCTTTAATAAAATCTCCGAGAACCTACTAACCTTATCAGAATCGATATTCTCAAAAGACAAAACAACGCAAGTTGTTTACAGATGTACTACTCAGAGGAAGTTTTGTTTCTATTCTTTCAGGTCTACGAGAATCCACAAAAATCGACGAGAACCAACGAGGCTGGTGCAGAGCGCGCACCGCCTGTCAGTATGGCCGTATCGGCGCAACTACAACAATTCGTCTAGAAAAACCTAGAATAACTAAGTTTAATCATTTAATTGTCCTAAAAATTAGTTTAAAAACCATAAGTTGATTACTTTGAATTTATTACGATGTAAAATGAATGTCATCATTGTAATTTCAATACTTAACCTAAAATTAAACGTGCACGTACGTCGAGCCTTATAAATACGGCCGCACTGTAGGCGATCGGGTACACTCCCGATGATGCTATCACCCTCCTCCAGGAGAGTAGCAAAGAGACTAGCACTCTTAAAAAGTTCAGACACAAACCGCCGTCTTTCCGACCTCGCCGTCGAGGTCCGTCGCGACGTCCCGGTCCATGCCCTCCCCGACCCTCGCTCGAGCCAGCCCGCGATGCTGTGCCAGTAGTTTTAAATCAGCCCCTTAATAATGATATCATTCAGATCCAGCCTGTCCCCATGCAGTCCTCCCCCAGCGACGCCCTAAGCCGAGGCTCGTACCCCACAGGGGGTACCCTTAGCGTGTAGTCGCTTAGTTTGTAAGTTTTATGCCCTGGCTGGAGGCCTTACTCTTAAGGCATCCACAGGATAGTCCGGTTAAGCAGACGACAACCTCCTAGGTTGAACTGCGAGATGCCATTCCCAAAAAAAAAAAAAAAAAAAGGCGATCGGGTCAGTCTTGCTTGAGCCGCCGAACTGTACGGATCTATGTAAATAAGTCGTTACGCTGTCGGTTGAATAAACGAGTCATACAGTGTACTTGTGGTGTTTTACTTGGAAGATCGAAGATGAGTGATCACCCTGAACATAGTCAGTGACGTCAGCTATGCTGACGTCACGCTTTTTAAAAACGGAACGGAGACATTTTCTCCGTCATATATATTTATATTTTAGGCTTTGCTAAATAAAATTATAGGTACTGTTACGTAAACATCGCAGCAGAATGGAGCAAAAAAGAACAGAAAATGATTTTGTAAACAAAACTGCACTGTTCCATATTGGTCTCAGCCCTGATTACCATCATTCACCAGATCCCAGAACCAGCTTAACGAGAAAGCGCCAGGATACTGCACAAAATTCAAATTCTCTAAGTTCACTAAAACCATCAATACAAGCCAACATTGAATGTCTTTTTTCATGAAATGTGAAATGGGATTAAATGAACTTAGAGATTGATGACCGATAGGGTCGAATAGTTCTGGAATGGCGACCGCGAACAGGAAAGTTTAACCCAACCTAAAAGACATCTATTGATAAAGTTTTCCTACAATTATATTTATCAAATGCAGTACCTACTACTTCGTCTTTATGGCTTTCACACACCTAATACAGTTGTACTTTTTCTCTTATATCTTTATAAATGCAATGTGGCTTTTGTTGAAGCTGTCGATTTGTTACGTTCCTGCTAGAGTCAGGGCAGTTCAAGTCAAAGCTAAATTAATAATAGGTACCTATAGCATTTTAAAAACTTAGCAGTTACTGCTGAACTTAATGTCGTTTTAAAGCTAGTTTTTGTTAGAGTTTCACCTTGTTGACATCCTTAGATGTGAGTGCTTTATGTTTGAATGGCACTGTACAGAGGCGTGAGGTAGAAGGTCAAGTCGGAGTGCTCTTGAAACTTGTAAAGCAAATTACAGCCCGAAACTTAGTGTCTCATTATCTCAATTAAGACATGAATATGTCAACAATTCTCACTTCTTTGTTCTCCTTATTTGCCTAATAAATGCTTGCTAGAAGTTAATGATAGACTTGGGTAACAGAATTAAATGAATTTGCATGGCGACAAAATACTCCATCGCCATCTCTTTCCCACTCTCGAATAAGATTCAAACAATACTGCTTTAAAATGTCACGAAAGGCCATCTGAGGTTGTGAATATAGCGTAAGTATTACATTTAATTAAATCCAACCAAGTTATTTTTTTAACTCCTCATTCAGAACCCCTTAAAGAGAACCAATGACAGGTGTTCATCCGCTCGGTTACAATCACAGCATGCATCTGGGAAGAGATCAGTTCCCTTCAGAATGTTATTAAATCAACAGCGATACTAAATTATGGCTGTTCGCAATGTAAAAAGTACAAGAAATACGGTTTTGGGAATTGGATAAAGGTGGTGGCAGACGTTTGGTGCGGTACCGCGGCGTTTATAGTTGCTTTTTTCGTTTTTTTTTTAGTTAATTAAAATAGTATAATACCAATTACAGTACTTAATATAGAAACATAAAAAGGTAAAAACCAAAATTGACGACATTCAATAAGTTAAACTAACACGGAACAGTGGACACTCTTGCATACTTTTAAAAGTGTGAAAATGTCTCACTTGGGATTATTTTGGAGTCCTGGAGCCTTGTAGTTTTACTTTGTATCCTATCAATAACAAAAAAAAATTTAAACAGCCTAGACTTTCCCACTCCTGGGAAAAAGCCTCCCCCCCATTCCTTCCACTTTTCTCTATTTTGTGCCTCTTCTGGCCAATTAACAAGAAAGCTATCCAAGGCGTCCCGCTATCTTCTCCTCGGTCTACCTCGAGCCCGTCTAGCTGTCTCAGGGCTCCAGTTTTTTTATATGCGGCCGTTTTAAATGACAAAAACTGATCAAATCAGTTATCATACAGTAGTGTTAGGTCATCAGAAAAATAAGTATCCCACGGTAATTTACTATCGGGATAAAAAGAACTCTGCGAACTAACACAGGTATTTTTTTATACCTTTAAGCCCTATATTTCATCGAAACTTCCTCGGCTGAAGACTTGAAATATAATATAATTACTTTTGCATTATTAGAATCGAAAATAAAAAAAGTCTGTTAGCATTTATATCGCAATGAGAAAAATGATTAAATCTCCTGGCGCACTCTAAATTATACCCGTTTGGCGTATCAGTGTATGTTATGTAAAAAGTATAAAAGCATCGATTTTAAGAATTGTTTCTAAAGGTGGTTTCAGATAAACGATACGGCTTGCAGCATTTTTTTTGCTTCGTCTTCAGTATGCGAGTTGCTGTGTATGAACGTGCCCAAGACTGTCTTTCGAAGTTTAAAAAATCTAGGCGACTACGAAATGATGATGTACAGACGGTGCCAAGTCAAGCTATACATTTCCAGTATGACATGGCCTCGCTTTATATAGATTTCCAATACAATGAGAGATCTGCATAAACTGGTTTTCTTATGGTGTCGACTGGACCATCGCTTACCAACAAGTGAGATAGCGGGACAAACTCGAGGCGAGATTAACAGCTCAGGATCGAAGGAGCTGGGTTCGATATAGGCGATTCGACATCTCGTATGGCTATCTAACGAGATTGAGATTTCGATATAATCCTTATACTTAAAAAAAAAGTAAAACTACATGTACCTACTCGTAATCAATCAATATTTAGTGATCCGGATAAAAGTAACCGAAAAAAAAGATAATACTCAGCATGAAGTGTTAAGTGAATCTTGTTAGTTGCGAACCAGGTTTTAATTACTAGCAACTGAAACATTATTACGCAAACACTTCACTCTTCACTACACGACGTATGTGCACTTGAACTTGAATTGAACCCGCGACCTCTCGACCGGTCTATGCCAATGTGCTATTGTGACTTATATATTTGGTTCCGGCACAATATAAATTGGAGGGCTATTGTGCCTACTGCCTTTATTGCTGAACTGTGGATCTAAATCAATCAAAGAATTGAAAAGAGGATTTTTCACTATTAAGCTCTTGAATTAAAACCACTCATTTATTTCATCACCGCTGCCCTCAAAAACGATGAAGAAAAACATCGTGAAGAAACCGGCATGCTCCAGAACAAAAAATTCGAAGACATGTGTCATCTACCAACCCGCACTGGGCCCGCGTGGTGGATTACAGCCCACTCCCTCTCCTAGAGAGAAGGCTTGTGTCCCACTCCCAACAGTAGGAACATTTTACGCTGATGATGATGATGATGATGATGACTCGATAAACCTTCGGCAAACATAGGCCTGATTCGTGATACCTATTTTATTTATTTGGGAATCGTACAATACCTTCTTAACTTGAAACAATGTCTGCCATCTTCCAAAAAGGATAACAAGACGTTAGATTTAGGAATTTTATTGTAAGGCGACGAAGATGTCGTTGCGTTTTTGTTGCCATACCTTTATGACCACGCGGTCAAGAACTAAAGTTTCAAGAATTTTAGTTTTTATTTTCAATCCACAGTTCCATGGAAAGCCACCCCTAAAAAACAACCCGACTTTACTTATTTATTCATGCAAGAAACATACTTAACAAAAAAAAATATCACCATCCTATTTCTTATCAATGTAATAAGCAGGCAGGCAGGCAGTACGTCAGTAGCCCCATAAAGGAGGCTATTATAAAATTAGTTAGTGCGAGAAAGCGCCGGCTAAATATAGACGGACATCTTTTTATTCTAAGCACTCGAGAGCATTGCCCGAGTGCCAGGGCCGTCCTTAGGTCCTATTGGCATCAGCTGTAAATTGGGTAAACATTTTGTAGTATAATATAAGACTGCAGGTTTTGTAGAAGAGGAACTCGTGGCTATAATATAACACCCGTTCTGGTCGATGATTAGGTTAAGCCGCGCTTGCCTATGTTGGTATATGGATGGGTGACCACCCATTATATACCGAGTTTCCTCCGTGCCTCGGAAAGCACGTTAAGCCATGGGTCCCGATGCCTGCTCTGTTCTCATACTACATAAGCGCCAACACTAAAAGAGTTTTTCCTTTATTCATCATCGACCTCCATTCGTGATCGATTCAAATTAATGGCGAGTATTCTAAGACTCAAGGGTGGAAAGTGTAACTTTCAGCTGCTTTACGCGACTAGGCGACAGCTGCTTAAAGCAGCTACATGTTGAATGCATGCATGTATGTTTAAGTGGTAAAAGTTTAGATGTATTCAGATGCAGACACAGATCAGACTCATTCATATTGATTCGAGTACTTGGAATCACAAGAGGAGAAAGGATTAGAAAATGTTTTGAGCCCTTTTAAAGTCGCAGTAGTTATTGCTATTGCAATAACATTGTTGTTAGTGGCCACTAACAAAAATCATTATTGCAATATCAATAACAAAAAAAAAGACATGGTGTATGGCCATGTCTTTTTTTTATTTAAACACTAGCTGTCCGGCGCAACACATTTTTGCATCACATTTTCCCCGTTTTCGCAACATATTTCATTGCTGCTCCAATCCTTTTGGTCGCAGCGTAATGATATATAGCCTATAGCCTTCCTCGATAAATGGGCTATCTAACACTGAAAGATTTTTTCAAATCGGACCAGTAGTTTCGGAGCCTATTCAATGCAAACAAACAATCAAATCTTTCCTCTTTATAATACATATATATAAAAAAAATATATATATATATAAAAGTTTAGATTAGATAATTATAGTCTTCATACAAAGGTAATATTTGTTTTGTACCATTAAACCAGACAATCATGGTTTGTATTGGTATATGTATTGTTTTGTTGCTCGGCAGCAACAACGTTCAAATATCTCTTGTAGTCATTCCATTGGCTTCCATTTCTAAAACAGTAACAGAGGTCCGCAAGTAAGAGCGTTTACACCTTACGGCATTTCATACAAACTTTCGAATCCTTATTTTCCGAAATTACTGAACCGATTTTAATGAAACTTCATACGCATAAGCAGGATACATAGGTCTAAAAAGACATTTTCGAAAATAGTGTCATCATCATCATCAGCCTATAATGTGCCCACTGCTGGACATAGGCCTCCCCCAAGAAGGGGGGCTTTTGCCATAATCGCCACGCTTGACAGGCGCGTTGGCGATCGCAGTACGGTTGTTACAAAAGCACAGAGAACGCTGTTGCCCATTCTCTGGCAAGTCCCTTAGTCGCCTCTTATGACATCCACGGGAAGATATGGGATGGTGCAATTCTTTACGTCCGACGCCATACAGCTTTTTGCTTAAAAACACGGTATTTCTTTTCTTCTCAACTAACCTAATCTAAACCTCCACCGACGGCCCTGTCTAGCCATCAGCCCTCTCCGGAATGCAGCCTGAGGACAGTCCTAGAGGGGTCCGAGAGGGCCGATGCCTGCCAGGGCTGCGGGTTGTTCGAAAGAGATACCGTGCCCCTGGAACGCAAAGGGCTAAGAAGGAACATGGATGGGTTTTAGTCAGTCAAGTCTGACACTCCCTTCCGCTCCGCCCAGAGCGGAAGAAGTCATTTGATGATTTCCCATCCGAAAAAAAAAAAAAAAAAAAAAAAAAAAAAAGGACAGTCCTAGCTTATACAAAGTACTTATAGCCCCAACTATAGGCCCATCGTCCTCGCGGACAGTTTGTATTTATTACCCATGTTGGCCATTACCGGGGCTATGTATGTGGGCTTAAGTTTACAGCTATTAAGAAAGTAGTTACCATGCGTAAATGCGGTACAATGGATGATCGGAAGTTATGTCCTCCCATACTTTTGTATTACTGCTGTAACAGAAATATTGTAAAAGCAAATGATTTTAAAAGAGTAACCATGGAGTTTCTTGCCGGTTCTTCTCCATAGGAAACGACCAACCCGAACCGAGCACCTTTTTGCCGACGTTTTATAAGGGCCCCTGTAGGCCTATGTAAAATAAAAATATTTTGATTTTGATTATGTAAAAAGCATGCTGTATGGTTTTTATGCGGTAGTTTTGTTTGGAGTTGAAAAGTATATTATGAAAAAGGATAGTTGTTGTGACATTAAACACGTGGCAATACTTCTGCACGAAAACAGGCTATCAGGGACTCAAACTGTAACCGTAATAAGGTGTTTTTAACACTGTTTTTAAAATGTTTTAACAGAAAAACACTTTTAAATGTAACAGATACAATACTGTTACCGAATCGATCTGTAACCTTTTATGTGTTTTTCTATTAAAACTGTTTTAAAAACAGTGATAATATGTGTAACTGAAATAATCAATTATAGATTTAGTACGCTGCATTTACCTGTTACACTTGTTAACACTTTTATATCTGTTACAGATACATATCTGGTACATATTTGATTCTGTTACCGATTCAACATGTAACACTTATAATTTTGAAACCTCTATGAAGGTGTTTTTAAGTCCCTGCAGGCTGTGTCAACGGAAGAATCGACGAACTGACTCATTGTTTATCTGTCATTATGTCGATTTTACCGTAGACAAAACTCGTTTCTGCAGTGGTCATGCTACGCGTGCTGGTGCCAAAGGAGAGTTTTAACAGTAACTTGGAGCAACTTGCATGTCTTAATGCAGGAATGTCATCTAACTGGGACGCTGGATTCACTTCCGTAATTGTTACACTTTTAGTTTGCCTTTAGTTTGGCCCGAAAATTGTCTGTATAACTAAGGCATTGTTAAAAACTGTACTTATACGATGTTTTCTGCAATCATAAAAAAATATAAAAAAGTAAAATGCAAATAGCTAAAATTGTTATTGGGTTTTTCCATCAGGAATTCCTCTGTGGCAGCCACGGTGTCTGGATTTGTGCCCGGTTGATGGCAATAGGCTCGCCCCCTTACATGGGACTTGACCAAAATTGGGGAAAGGTGGGCGCACTATTAGGTACTTACATCTCTGCTTGACTCTCTGGGAGACAGGGGTGATGACACGTTATTATAAAAAATTACCAAAAATAAGTAATATAACAAAACATCCGTCTGCCTGCACCCCGGATATCTACAAGCTATCAATGGACGTCATTTTAATAATACTATTACTCTGTATCATCAAGGTAAAAAGTGTTGAAAATATTTATTTATTTTGTCAAATTTCAAAAAGGTAAGGACACAAATTATTTTTAATCAACAAACTCATTTCATTACGAACAAGATGTATTAAAGTTTTTTTACAGCTTCTAATAGAACGAAGAAATAACACTAAGTCATTTTTAAGTTTGTAATTTCGTTTTTGAGGTTGGTAGCAGCTGGATGAGAGTTAGCGAGAATGGAGTTTGTATTGCATAGATTGGGAAAGGACTGTTTCAAAAAAGTTTTCCAGCAGAAGACTACTGTGGGCTAATTGATGGTGGGGATGAATGTTAATTATATTGACTTCTACCAAACTAAAAATACTAATGGGACTGGGGACAAGTAAACCCAACATGATATAATTAGTCATATTCAACATAATCCTTACCACAGCACACAAGCTTAAAAACATTTAGGAAGAATAAAAAAAGAACATGAGTTACCTGACGGAATCGCAGAACCGTCTGGATATAACCTAAGTCCAAATCGATTAAACACAAACGTATGTACCTAACCGTGCGTTCAGTTTTTGGGCACGGAACACAAACACATACATACATGTCAAATTGGTTTGCTCTTACTTTTGCTTCTGCGAATACCGCCAACTGAGTACAGTTATATGCAAAATGAAATGATATATTGTTGAATTATAAAGCCTATGAAGAGAGAAAAAAAGTTTTTGTTAAAAGATGCATTTGTTACTTATTAATCTTTACCGATGTAAGGAGGACGTGAATGGTATTGAAAGGATGAATTATGACTTTATTTGAGGGTATTGGAAGATGAGGATTGAGGTTGTTTACGGTATTGTTAAGCGATTTGGCAAAAAAAAGCTTTGCTGTAAAAAATCAAATTCAAAGCTTAGAGTTGTTTCAGTCATGGGATCAATAAAACATTTTAATATAAATGGTCATCAATGTTAATGATAAAAAAAAATAGTAGTTAACTGTTTCGATTGCATAAGATGGCTGTAAGGGAAGGGGAGGGGAAGAAGAAATGAACGATGAATGGACAGTGTGAAACAATATTAAGGCTAGAAAGACTGTGACCGTTGGATTGAGAAGTAGCAAGAAAATATCGCGTCTCCAAATAAAAAAGGTCAACAACAGCAGAACTATGATAATACATTTTGATTTTATTCTTTGCAATTAAGGTGATTAAATAACACATTAACAAGAATCAGCTTATCACGTTATAATTTAATAAGTGTAAAGTAAAGGAATTTTATACCAACATCCAAGAACAAAGCACTTACCTAGATTACTGGCGAAGTATTAGATATCTCTGTTTACGTCGCAAGTCAAGCACCTCAAACAGTTAATTAGCCTTCTTGTAACTATGCCGAGTTATACATAATAGAAGTAAAGTTCCTTTTTAAGCCGTTGCCAAGGTAAGTCAAAGAGCGGCAAAAAAACGTAACTCCTGTTTTTTTGCGTTAGATGGACTAATCAAATAAATTATAACTAACTTAGGCATTCTGTAAAAAAATGTCGATAAATGTTCACATATTCCTGTTTTCTTACAAAATATATTATAACGCTCAGAACTATCGCGAATAACTATTATCACACAAAAAAAAAATTGTCCCAATTAAAATAGAAATTCAAAAAATAATCATTTCCAGTTTCCTGTTAGCCAACAATTCCACAAAGCACCTTGTGCGCGCGACAGTCCAAGTTCAAAGTCAAGGCGTGCCTCGCACGTTATTGCATGCTCGATTCTTGATTTACGACGCGACTGTACATATGGTTTGTTCATACTTGCGTACGCGATTGTACCTATGTATGTATGAAAGTGGGATGGAATTTTATCGTTGAGTTCACGGCGTTTCGTGTTGGTAGGTGGGCAGATTAGGAGGGGTTAAATAAGAGATGCCAAAAGGTAATTATTATAAAGCATTTACAATCATCTTGCGAGCTGTTAAACATTTTTTCAGGGTTAATAGACAAGACATACCACTTTAAATAGGTAACTCTTTGAATTTCTTTGAACCGGTTTTCAAATAACCAAAACGTAATTGATAGTCTAAATATCACTACACATTCTTAATTTCTACTCTTGACTGTAAGCTGAGCCAAAAGTGCAATAATACTTAGTCATTAATTTAATTGTGATGAACAGACGTTGAATTAAATAATATTATAGTTTTAAAAACCGGACAATTGCGAGTCTGACTCGCCCACCGAGGGTTCCGTACAAATTCACTCTTGCTATGCGTGTTACTTAAATCATATATGTTTTCTTTTTTTATGATTTAATTTCAAATGATTTCTTTTTCTAGTTTTTTTTTTTAGTTAATTTTCAGATTTTTTCCTGTACCTGTAGTATAAGTCGATATCACTTGCCAAATTTCATAGTTCTAGGTCAACGAGATATATTAGGTATTGAGTATTGCCTTGAGAGAGTCGAAATATACGTTTTTTGCGGCATAAACGGCCGTATTATTTGTTTACATTACCTACCTTAGAAGTTTGCTTTTTTCATCTTGAACGGACCGTAGATCTACATATATGGTTTTAATTTCAACTCGATACCTCCACGCGTTCCCGAGATAAACAGTCTTGACAGACAGACAGGCAGACGGATGATCTTATAAGGGTTCAGCTTTTTCCTTTATGATACGGAACCCTAAAAATCACGCTTTAGAGTGACGACATAACTTATTTCTCGTATTTTGATCACCGAACCGTTGCATTTGATACCCATATCCTAGGAATGCATAAAAATTACCCAATCAGTGCGCATAATAACGCTAAGTAAACACATGACCATTTACTAAACTTTTCCAAAACGAGCAACAAACTGCAAGTGCCGAATGATCATCATAATTATGTGTAAATAATGTCAATTTGTAACTCAGTGTGTTCCGAGAAGATTGTCCATTTCCCCTAAGAGATATGACGCAGCGGGAGATGGGAATCAGCTGATACCTCGACCACACTTATACCAATTGGTGCACACCGAATTCACTCTTTAGCTTAGAGTTTCCGGTGTTTTTGGAAAGGCTCTATGACTGCTTTGGGATGTTTCTTTAATTGTAAAATAAGTTTTTTTTTTCTAAACTAATATTATAAAGAGGAAAGATTTGATTGTTTGTTTGTTTGCATTGAATAGGCTCCGAAACTACTGGTCCGATTTGAAAATTTCTTTCAGTGTTAGATAGCCCATTAATCGAGGAAGGCTATAGGCTATATATCATCACGCTACGACCAATAGGTGTGGAGCAGCAATGAAAAATGTTTCGAAAACGGGGAAAATGTGACGCAAACGAAGTTGCGCCGGACAGCTAGTAAATTATTATACTTTGCCTCACGCTAGGAATTTCCCCTGTATGGTGGGTACGTTTACAAACATTTAAACTCACATACACAAACAGCCAGACTTGGAACAACTATCTGTAGACCATACAAATATTTGTACCGTGCGGGAATCGAACCCCGACACGTGGCGCAGCAGTCAATCGCTTAACCACTGCGCCAACCGTGCCGTCACTTTAAAGGAGTTTCATACGTAAAACTGCCCCTCAACTCTTCAGACTAGTGTTTTTAATTTGGGGCAACGGTTTGTATTAAAGGAAGTGACATGTTACTTTTTCATAACCTGAAAAGTCACAGGAGCCTGGTATTTTTTTGAACCGGTACGCAACTGCGACTCCCTTTTCGTTTTTAAGACAACAAACCTCATCTTGATTGTACGAAACAAAAATTATCATTCTCCGGCATATAGTATAACCCAATTTCTTTGCGGTTGACGCAGCTTGTCTTCTTTTTCCATGCTTCTTCTTCTTCTTGTAATATTAGTCATCTCAGCAGTCACCCCCCATTATAGTTCAGTTGGCCTACCATGACGTCTTAAAACATTATTGTTTTACTCCTTTTCCAGAGTGGGAAAGAGATGGCGCTAGACATCCTGTATAGCTCCGTCTCTTTCCCACACTGGAATAAGAGTAAAACATATGGTAGGCCAGCAGATATCGACATTCATGCGGTCCCTCCATGATAGTTACTTTAGTCTTCCCATACTCATACTAGCCATTACAATCATTATTTCATCATTTCAGCCCAAAAGACGTCCACTGCTGGACATAGGCCTCCCCTAAGTGTCGCCATATTGACATTTTGGGGGGTTTTGCCATAATCGCCACGCTTGGCAGGCGGGTTGGCGATCCCTGTACGGTTGTTACAAAAGCACTGAGAACGCTGCTGCCAATTCTCTGGCAAATACCTTAATAGCCATTACAATACTCAACATTTTTCTTACGATGTTTTCCTCATCCATTTGTATCATTACCTTAGCATGGCAACCGATTACCACACTACTTTTATGAATCAAATCGTAGTATCAAATAATAAGTGCACTTATTGTTACTTGCATTAACCTTATAATTAGATAATAGTCTAAGGTTACAGCTGTCCAGCGAAAAAAATCGGTGATGCATGCAAAATTCATTTTTAGTGTTCTTGGGCGTAAAATCGCCATTTGAGCAAGTTATTTAACAATCAATAAAACACCTTATTGCTTTGAAATTACAGCCCATATTCAAAGTAATTACTATTTTGCTAAAAAGCATGAATTAACGAAATTAAACTATTCAGAAAAAAGTGTTAATTGTGTCTTCCGTAGAGGAAGTCTATCATGGATGCACAGTTTTTTTTATTAGACCTCTAAAAGATCAGTTTCAAACAGCAAATAGATTTGACATCTTAAGAAATACTTGACGGTACAAAATACCCTACTGAAAACCGAGATCTAAATTGGCAAATGATGCAATTTGGACCTTGATTTCGATGCCCGGCCAAGTGCGAGTCGGACTCGCTCACGAAGGGTTCCGTACCTACCATTATTTGCAAAACGAGAAAAATAACAGTTTTTGTATGGGCGCGGGCCCCCTTAAATACATTTTTTTTTCTGTATTTAGTATTTGTTGTTATAGCATCAACAGAAATACATAATCTGTAGAAATTTCAACTGGCTAACTATCACGGTTCATGGGATACTGCCTGGTGACAGACGGGTGGACGGACGGACGGACGGACAGCGAAGTCTCAGTAATAGGGTCCCGTTTGACCCTTTGGGTACGGAACCCTAAAAACAACAAATAAGTTTCCACTTTGTGTTATCA
The DNA here is from genome assembly GCA_949152445.1 of Cerastis rubricosa. NCBI lineage: Eukaryota > Metazoa > Arthropoda > Insecta > Lepidoptera > Noctuidae > Cerastis > Cerastis rubricosa. The sequence goes on from OX424527.1 coordinate 23,431,815, forward strand.
ATAAATAATAGCCCTAGTATTAAATTAAGCACTGCTATTATAATTACTTGCAGACGGAACCTCATTAGAGAAAAACGACCTGAAATTTTCCTGAGTACATGATACCAATAGCTGAAAAAAATATACACATCACTCGTGTCACTGCTCGTTTCTATTCTCCACAAATGATGATAAGTAATCATATTATTATAATTTGCAAACGTAATCATTGTTTCGTCTATTACATCCTAATTTTCCAGTCAAAACGATGATTCTGTTGTCATTTTTTTTTCGGTTAGAGCTCGGTAAAATTAGACGCGACAAAAAACAACAACGAAAAATAACAATTACAAAAAGGTAATCAAACTTTAATAATTAATAATATATTGACACACACAAGTTAGATTAACATGCATACCACTTATAGAAACAAAATACAGTGAGCGCAAAAGAATACAAAAAGAGAAGTAGCCGTGGGCCCCAAACTAGGCACAGACTGTATCTTGGTCCTTTGACCCGGATTGTAAGGGAAGCGATTCGCGTCTTATACTATTGTCACTAGTTCACATACACAGCGTGTGTACCTTGAGAGAAATGTTTGTTAACTTTTGTCAAAGATCATTAATTTCTAACTACTCTCAGGAATTCTACCGCTCAATCTACTCAATAAAATCTTCAATTTACTGACACACGGTTCATAGTTCAAACCGCTGAGTTGGAAGCATGAAATAATGACTTCAATTTACATGAAGCGACTGCTTATCTGACCTTCACACCCCAATTTACGAGTACTAATCAATACGATACCCTTGGTAAGACTGGTCGTCAGACTTTCGAGCTTCTTTCTGCCCGTAACTACTGTCAAAGATCTACAAATAACAGCAAGGAGCAACGGCTTAACGTACTTTCTGAGGTACGGAAGAAACTCGGTTATGTAGTGGGTGGATCCATGGAGCGACCTCAGCAAGCACTGCTTAACCTGGAAGATCGCCCCGTGCGGCTGCTATTATTTAACCAGAATCATTATTAGCATTATGTTTAAAATAACCCTACAAATTAACAAGTACACTTCACCCCCCACAGCTTCCAAACAGGATACTCCACTATCTCCTATCACAAATCCATCGTATCTACAATTTATAAATACTTCGCAGGCGCCATAACCAAGTACTTATAGTTACCGTTAATCCCTGCTGCAAATTACCAACGACATGCATTACCTGTATCTGAGAGCAGTTTTATGCAAACCTAGTATAATTATGTTGAACATAAATGTGTAAGTTGAAGTGAAATGGCGTCTAGTCGTCAGGAAGAGAAAGCTGATTAAGATAGCATGAAAATAATTGATTATTAGTAGTTTGATTTGTTTATTTTGATTGGAAATTATGTGATGGGCAGGGTGCTGTGGCATAGGCAAGTTGCGTTGAGGAATGGTTTTGAGAATACATTTGAGGATGACAATTTTGTATTTAATAAAAGAGTGGTAGATATGAATGTTGATGGATGGAGAGGGAAAGGAAGGCCAAAAAAAAGATGGATGGATTGTGTGAAGAATGATATGAAAGACAAAGGAGAAAATAATGCCATTACGTCTGACAGGGGAGAATGGAAGAAGAAAAGACTACAAATAGAATAAGAGAAGGACAGGAAGATGATGATGGTTGCAAAATTGGGGAGGCCTAAAGAAACAATGACTGGATTAATTTGAAAGATGATGTTCTGATCTTTCTCTACGAAAGCGACAAATGAAGATATACGAATTGAAGAAAGAGACATGCTGCGCCGGCTCTAAATAGAATATGAAAAAGGGCATAAGACTGCAGATGATGAAAATGGTTTCGTCGATGTGTTATGCTATCGATCTACACTAGATATCTGCCTTCAAAGAGTCACGAAATTGTTTCGTATAGTTTGAGCTTAAGCCTGGTAACCAGGATTTCCTACATTAATCTGGTTTCCATATTCGAAGAGCCTTCACAAGTACCGCGAGTGAACGAGTTAAGATTATCGAAGAGAAGCATAACGGTGAGGCACCAGTAGCCAATTATTTATTGAGGTATTTCGCTTGAAACTCGTTAAAAAAAAACTAAATACCAATAATTACTTTATCTATGTATACCAAGGTTTATTTTCTAACTTCAGTTCATAGAACCGTGTAATAGAAATAAGTAATTATTGTGTTTATAGGAAAGTGTGTCCGTGGTAAGGCGTATCCTGCCTCAGAATCGATTTGATTCTTGTACAGGAAAAACTAATATTTTATTCTTAATGTTACAAATACAATAAAATGTATTAATTTTTAGGGTTCCGTACCTCGAAAGGAAAAAACGGAACCCTTATAGGATCACTTTGTTGTCCGTCCGTCCGTCTGTCTGTCTCTATGTCAAGACCCTTTTTCTCAGGAACGCGTGGAGGTGTCAAGCTGGAATTTATATCAAATACTCAAATCTACTGTCCCTTGAAACTGTGAAAAAATCAAACTTCTAAGCTAACGCAATCAAAAGATATAGTCGCTTATGCTGAAAATTTTCGACACACAAGGGAATCAAAACCTACAGGGTACTTCCCGTGAACTCAGAATCTTGAAATTTGGTACGAAGCAACGTCTTATAGCACAGATAAAGGAAAAATTGAAAAACCCGTACATTTTTAGTTATATCATTTAATAAAAATATTTTTTTCCAACGGGTTTGTACGGAACCCTCGGTGCGCGAGTCCGACTTGCAATTGGCCGGTTTTAATTAACAATAACACTTGAAACGGAATATTCACCACGATATATCGGGAACTCAAAACAAATAGTAAACATGGTAAATATCCCGTTTCTAGTGTTATTGATAACCTTATTGACCATGTCATGAGGTGCTGATCCACAAATTAAGTGACACTTGGGACAATATCCTGTTGTCTGTATGTTACAGCAACAAATGCATCTCCTAAAGATGCCAAACCCAACGTACATGATGGTACCTAAATGGTCTCTACCAAGCATACCAGCATCTATTTGGTCGCAGACCTGAATTATGAGCAGACAAACCTGAAGTATGAGCCTGTATCACCACATATTGCGTATGAATTTTAGATGTAAAGACCTATTGTTAGTTAATTGAACCTCGCAACACTGTAAGTAACCGTCATCGTCACACACCCTTATCAAAACATCATACACTACCAACCAAAAAGGTAACACTAACTTACACTTACACTTAAACTTAATTAACATTTCATCCCCGCCTTCTCTGCGTGTGTGTAAGTCTGTGGAACTATGGCGCTAGATGCCGACCGGCAGTTTGTCGCGGGTTACAGTGTGCAGCGCGCGGTACCTCCGTGCCCGTGCCGGGTTTGTGTCGCAGTGATAAGTAATACGCTACAAAATGGTCTGCAAGATTTTGCCGAAGATACAAAGCCGTAAGTGTATTTTAAAAAATTGTTAAAGGATTTTTTTGTGGTTGAAATTGGGTGTACGTAAAAAAATACGTAAAATTAAAGTAATTGTAGAATTTAAAATTTTATAAATTACATCATAAAGATAAAGCAAAATAAACGAAATCTAAAAACCATTTTCTTGCTCAACATACGTGTATGATCTAGGAATCGAACCTGTAATCGTGGAAAATCCGTAGTCTTCACCTGTTTCTACGTAACCGCTTATCGTGAAACGCTTGAATTTGCTTTGAGAAACGGAAAATGTTCGATAAAATGGTCATAAAAGGCTATTGAGCCGGATTTCAGTTGTAAAACATTTTAGGTGGTGTAATTTTCTCCTATCACTAAAATGATTGAAAACTAAGAATAACGGAGAATTAATTAACTTAGTAAGTAAATTGCTGAATTTTTACTTTGATTAAATTAGACGCTAAAAGTTGTGTTTAATGGAACAGCTGTTAGAAAAAGATTTTAGGAAGATTTCATATTTTAGTTAGGGTTTAATTTTTTTTTAACTAGGTACCGTTATTTATTTATCATTACATATTTACATTATTTACAAACTACAAATATATAATAATATCAAAATTACAGGGCGTCAAAAAAATCGTCCACATTAATTATTCGGTTTAATTTGACTGAAAAGATGTGTGGAAATCGGCTGTCGTGGTATGGGCATGTGATGCGGAGGAATGAGGAAAATGTCGTGAGGAAAGTTTTGAGTATGAATATGGATGGGTATACGGGTAGAGGAAGACCAAAGAAACGATGGATGGACTGTGTGAAGGATGATATGGCAAGAAAGAAGGTATCCTATGAGATGACAAGTAATAGAGAAGTAGGGCATTAGAAGACGTGCTGCGCCGACCCCAAATTAATTGGAATAAGGGCAAGAGAATGATGATTTAATTTGTTTATTGATTAAGTACCCCTTGTAAATAATAAATTATTTTATAAAGATCAATTAGCTGGAAATTTAAAATTAATAATTCTTAAAGTTTTCAGAACTCATATTTTCTTTAAGAGCCTTGTACTTTGCTTTCTGTCCAAGTAAATAATAATAATATTACATTTGGTCATTAATTTTTCAAGAATAAGAATTAAAAGAGAAATGAAAGTGCTTTCTTTAATGGCGAATTTGACCTATGAAACGTATAGCAAAATTCCGTAGCAATGAAGACAATGGAAGCTATTGAACTTAGTTTAGACGGTCTTCTGGTCTTCTATCATTATCGTGTAGATAGTTAGTGCCTAACTTGGTGTCAGAATTTGTATGGCGCCCTTGGACCTCTGATTTGGATTTTACATCATCATCATCATTTCAGCCGACAGACGTCCACTGCTGGACATAGGCCTCCCCCAATTGTCGCCACATTGACATTTTGGGGGGTTTTGCCATAATCGCCACGCTTGACAGGCGGGTTGGCGATCGCAGTACAGTTGATACAAAAGCACAGAGAACGCTGCTGCATTCTCTGGCAAGTCCCTTAGTAGCCTCTTACGACACCCATGGAAGATATGGGATGGTGCTATTCTCTACGTCCGAGACCATACATAATTTTAATGTTTTTTAATGCCGTCGAGAAATATCTCTTAGTAATGCTGGTATCCATGGTAGTGGTAATATTTGCAGAAAGAGTCTAAAGAATAAAATGAAATAACACCAGGTACATATTAATTGAGAGCAGCGGTGGCTCAGTGGTGGCAGCCCCGACTTAAGAGCAGTAAGCCGTGGGTTCGAACCCAGGCAGGCGCATTAATTTGTGTATTTATTTCATAACCGCTGCCTTCAAAAACGGTGAAGGAAAACATCGTGAGGAAACCAGGCATGTCCTAGAACTAAAAATTCGAAGAAATATGTATTCTTCTTCTTCTTCAACCCTTTGCCACCCAATGCTGAGTGTAGGTCTCTTCCAAATCTCTCCACTTTTGGCGGTTATGTGTCATGGCTATCCAGTTTCTTCCGGCCACTTTAATGAGATCGTCTGTCCACCTATTCGGTTGTTTTCCCACATTCCTCCGTCCCGGCCGTGGTCTCCACTCCAGCATTTTCTTACCCCATCTTCCATCCAGTCTACGGCATCCTATGGCCCGCCCACTTCCACTTTCTTTTTGCTATCACTTCCGCTATGTCCGTGAGTCTCGTTCGTCTCCGTATTTCGGTATTTCTGACCCGGTCATAGAGGGAGATGCCCAACATGGCTATTTCCATAGCTCTCTGAGTGACTTGCATACGGTGGATAGTGTGTTTGGTGAGCGTCCAAGTTTCAGCCCCGTACGTCATGACTGGGAGGATATAAGACATCTACCAACCCGCACTGGGCCCGCGTGGTGGATTACAACCCACTCCCTCTTATAGAAAGGAGGCCAGTGTCCCAGCAGTGGGAACATTATAGGCTGATCATGATGATGACATAATACCTAATTAACCATTAGTGCGTTCAAAAACATCGCCTAACTTGTACAAAATAGTGTAAGAATGTGAGCTTAGTTATCTAAATGTTATCATTCAATACTTAATACAATAAATGATTTAACTTATGATTCACTACAGCACAACATTAAAACTTCTTTTTGTTTAAAGTTGTTTATACTATTACTCATTGTTACAATGTCATTCATTCATTTAGTTATTAAAACATTTATAAGTCAGGATTGTACTGGCAAGCGTGTTTGAATAGGTACCCGGGGTGCTTAAGAGCGTTTATACCTTACGGCATTTCATACAAACTTTCAGACTTGGAAAGTTTGTATGAAACGCCGTTGGGTATAAACGCTCTTAATACGGATGACAGTCATATGTTTTAGGTATAAAGTAACTTCCATTTGCGTACGTAACAATAATTTGCGTAGTTTTTTCCCAACTACGTTGAGGTAAGTTTTCAGTCTGACCGGATGCAGCTAAATACAAGTATTTTACAGGGCGACAGCCTATCTGACATCCACTAACTAGTTATTACTAATCGTAACTTCAAAATATGGTTTGGTCTATATATATGTATAAAAAATCAATTCCACTTTTCGTTGTAATTTTATAACTCGAGAACGGCTGGGCCGATTTGGCTGATTTTGGTTTTGAAATGTTTGTCGTAGTCCAGGGAAGGTTTAAATGGTGAGAAAGGCAGGATAGGGTAGGTAGGTAGGTAGAGTAGGGTAGGGTAGGGTAGGGTAGGGTAGGTAGGTAGGTATGCTAGAGTAGGGTAGAGTAGGGTAGGGTAGGTAGGGTAGGGTGGGTAGGGTGGGTAGGGTAGGGTAGGTAGGGTAGGGTAGGGTAGGTAGGGTAGGGTAGGTAGGGTAGGTAGGGTAGGTAGGGTAGGTAGGGTAGGTAGGGTAGGGTAGGTAGGGTAGGGTAGGGTGGGTAGGGTAGGGTAGGTAGGGTAGGGTAGGCATTTTGGTAGAGTAGGGTAGATAAGGTAGGTAGGTAGGGTAGGGTAGGGTAGGTAGGTTGGTAGAGTAGGGTAGATAGGGTAGGTAGGTAGGGTAGGTTTGTAGGGTAGGTAGGGTTTGTAGGGTAGGTAGGTAAGGTAGGTAGGGTAGGTAGGGTAGGTAGGGTAGGTAGGGTAGGTAGGGTAGGTAGGGTAGGTAGGTAGGGTAGGTAGGGTAGGTAGGGTAGGTAGGGTAGGTAGGGTAGGTAGGGTAGGTAGGGTAGGTAGGGTAGGTAGGGTAGGTAGGGTAGGTAGGGTAGGTAGGGTAGGTAGGGTAGGTAGGGTAGGTAGGGTAGGTAGGGTAGGTAGGGTAGGTAGGTAGGGTAGGTAGGTAGGGTAGGTAGGGTAGGTAGGGTAGGTAGGGTAGGTGGGTAGGGTAGGTAGGTAGGATAGGTAGGTAGGATAGGTAGGTAGGGTAGGTAGGTAGAGTAGGTAGGTAGGGTAGGTAGGTAGAAAAAGTGCATTGCATTAACTTTTGACAGAACGAAGTCTGTCCGGGCAGCTAGTAATTTATATTTCCGGTTGGCACTTGCAGACGTTGGCTCAACGGTAGAGTTTCGCTAGGGAATTTAATTCGAACTTGAATAGTCACTGAATCCATTTTATAGTTTCTTAATGATCTTGCTCGGGTCTCGAGTGAATCGGGAGGTGAGGTTATTAAAATGTTGATTATTTTGTTAATGTTTCCAAGATCACGTAAAGAGTAGGACAGAATATAGTATTAAACTCGTTGAATCTTCTTCCGAATCTGAATAGTTATCAAACATACAGGTTTTGAGCTAGATGGAGTTACAATTTAATTTAGCACACAGCATATATTAATAAAGGGTGTTAATAAACACTTAAGGAAGCCGGCAGGCACTTGTTCTCCCCTTAATTGCAACCATTTTTTTGTTCTGGACCATACCTGGGAACCTTCTAGTTACAGAGATATTGGTGCTCAAAGTTCAAATTTTTTTGCAAGTTTTTCTTTTAAAAAAAAAAGTTTCTAATGTTATAATCAGAGGTCGGAATTATGTTGTACTTGCACCGAAATGTTGATATTAATATGGATCTTCCCTTGCGTGTGCGCATTGGAATTTTGCAAGTTCCGGTCATCCGATGTCGGATGATTTAAATTGTGTAAAAGTTAAAAACTTTTTTATTTAATAAATCACTGGATTTTTCTGCTCTTTAAAATTTGTCTCGGGATTTGAGGTATATTCACTTTATTATTTCGCTGTATGAAATCAGTGTAAGTACATAAATTAACTCTCTCTAATTCCGACCTCTGGTTATAATTTTACTTTAAATACCTTCCCGACCACTGTACTAGAACTATACCCACGCCATTCCTTTGCCCGTCACTTCCACAGTAGGAAAACTTGTATCCCTCACCAACTTTCCTCGCTTTTGTTCCCTTTCATTTCGTTTCTTGAACACACGCCACATTTATTCGTCTTCTTTTGAATACTTCCGCTATCTCTCTGGCTCTTCCAGTAATTGTCCCAACATTCCAGCTAGCATACCTCAATCGCTCTTCCCGAGCTTGCTTCTTACGTCGCACCCGCCTGGGTTGGTGCAACACGTCTTGTCCACTTCCTGCGAGGGCCGGGTGCTGCCCCTGCGCGTCGCCTGCGGGGTACGCTCTAGTCTTTTTGCTGATCATTTCATTTACACTCATGTTGTAGAAGGTTTTGGCTTTGGTTTTACAGTCGCCTCCTGCCAGGCACTAACCCTCTTCGGGAATGCGATTGCTGGTGGTCTACCCTCCACCGTGCGGGTGAACCAGAGTGCTTTATGATACGCACCGGGTCTTTAGCTCCCTTAGTCGCCTCTTATGACACCCACGGGATGAGATGGGGTGGTCAGATTGTTTATCCGTGACCGACACGGATAACTATTAGTACTACCTATTAAAATTAACTGTAGCATTGTAATTATGGACGAATAGCTGTCCCGTACAACTTCGTCTGCGACACATTTTCCCCGTTTTCGCAACATTTTTCATTGCTGCTCCGCTCTTATTAGTCGTAGCGTGAAACATATAGCCTATAGCCTTCCTCGATAAATGGGCTACAATGAAAGATTTTTTTTAAATCGGACCTGCATTTCCTGAGATTAGCGCGTTGAAGCAAACAAACAAACAAACTCTTCAGCTTTATAATATTGGTATGGTGCTCTTTTATATGAACTTGAGGTTGAAGGCAGACTTGTGCCTAATAGTACACCCACATTTCGCCAGTTATTTCTAAGTCCCATGTAATAGGAGGTCAGCCTATTGCCATTAACCGTGCACTAATCCAGGCTCCATAGCAGCTACTGAAAATTGCCCAATGAAAAGGAAAAATCCAATAACTCTTTGCACTTTGAGCATGAACCTGGGAATCGAACCCGGAGGGGGTCGACCTGAATCGAACTTGGGACCTCTTGCTCAGCGTTTGCGCTTGCATCCACCAGACCAACGAGTCTTTAACGAGAAGTAGTCACATAAAGAAGGGTTTTAATTGGTCCCTAAACTTAATCATATTAGTAGTAGATAGTTGAGATAACACAGGAAATTAATTATCTTCATTTGTATTTCAGCTGCGCGGCGAACAGTTAGCAGCGATACAACACAAGATGCTATGCCAGAGGTAGCAGACTATGAGACAGCGCTGGATATCGCTGGTAAGTTCAGTAACAATAAGTACTTACTTTTATTTCAGTAGAAAATTTAGAGCAAAACTTGTCGATTAATATACTGCAGCCATTTTTTTTTTTCTAAAATGCCACATCATTTGGAGGAAGTTGGAGGATCACACATGCCTAGCTAGCCTAGTGGCTGTTAATACTCTACCTAACTACTAATTTAAAAAAAAAAAACATTGAAACTGTCCAAAATATTCGGCTAGGTTATAGATTACGAACTATAACCGGCTATAGATGACCGAACCAAGATCGATCGATCGATGGATACTTGATTTTAATTGCATAATGCTAAAGTCTTAGGCTGAAGTATAGTTTGACAAGTTTTAACTACAGAAATCGGGTGTTAGCCTGCATTAATGCAAATAAATAAATATGAATATGAACATTATATTATCGTTACTCTACTCTCATTCGAAAAATGTCGGTAATATTCGACTTTTTGTTTCAAGGCATCATTTAGTGAGTATTGATGAAAGCTCGTGTACAAAACACCAGGTTCCATCAAAACTCACTAAATGCGTTTTACGCCAAACATTCACTTCATTTCTCTTTTTGTTTTTTTAAACAATTTGACAGAAAGTGAATTGATTTACTTAGAACCGCTTTTTAAATCGTTGCACACTAGGAATTTCTCCTGTATCGTGGGTGATTAACAAACATTTAAACTCAGTACACAAACAGGCAGACCCTGAACAACTATCTGTAGGCGATACAAATATTTGTTCCGTGCGGGAATCGAAACCACGACACGTTGCGCAGAAGTCATTCGCTCAGCCACTGCGCCAAATGTGCCGTCAATGTGTTGAGTGACCATCTTCAGGCATTACAATAAGATCCATTTCCTTCTTCTACAATACACGTGTAGGTACTACTGAACGGGTCACAAACTTCCATATTTCTGCTTGATCTGCATCTTCAAACGTGCGTGAAGATTGACGATTGACTTACTTTAATTACTAATAATTAACTTCGTCTTACAAGTGGAATCGTAATGAAATGTAAATTGTTTCACGCCGTTCAAACGTATCGGGGTGTGCAGAATGTGTGGTTGTTACTGGCATTGTGATTATGTTAGATACGAAATTATCGGAAGTTACTAAGAACGTTTACACCTGACGGCATTTCATACAAACTTTCAAGTCCTTATTTTCCGAAATGACTGAACAGATTTTAATTAAACTTCATACGCAGCAAACATAGGTCTAAAAAGTAACTAAAGAACGTTTTTGAAAAATTGTGTTACAGCTCAATTAGACCAATTATAAATTATTCATAGAAACAGAAATTTCCAATTATCTTCTTTTTTTAAAGATATTTCGAAAATGTTTTTAGTTACTTTTTAGACCTATGTATCCTGCTTATGCGTATGAAGTTTCATCAAAATCAGTGTAGTCATTTCGGAAAATAAGGATTTGAAAGTTTGTATGAAAAGCCGTAAAGTGTAAACGCTCTTAAGCTAGATTCAATCAATTGAAATTAGTGGAGTTTATATAGAAGCACTAGAAGCAGTCAAAAAATAAGCTACGATGCTAGTAAAAGTGACTGAATTGAACAAAATACATTTATTTTATGGGTAGGTACCGTACCTCAAAAAGAGAAAAAGCAGCCCTTATAGGAACACAACCACAGACTTCTTTTTATCTTACTCATTGCTTAGTTTATCCATCCGCGTAACACCACATATCTCCCTTAGCATTCCCATCTCAGCCACATGCAAATGCCTTTCATTCATCTCTTTTGAGGCCCAACACACATATCCATATAAGACAGGTCCAGGTCTAACGCTGTCCTCCCATAGTTAAGTACTAACGCTGAAACATTAAAATATTGTAAAACCAAATGATTTTAAAATAGTAACCATGGAGTTTCTTGCCGGTTCTTCTCCACAGGAAACGACCAACCTGAACCGTGCACCTTTTGTCGACGTTTTATAAATGCCCGAGTAGGCCTATGTAAAATAATAGGTCTTTACCTATGAAATTGCCGTATTGCAGTACAGACTTTTTCAAACAAAAAAAAGTTTTGATTGGCTATGAGTTCTAAATTCAAATTAATTTTGTTTTAAAAATATGACATTCTATTTACAAAATCAGTCTTTTGTTTATTGATTAGCGTTGTATTTTCATTACATTTCAACATTTTTCCTCATAATGGATACTTTGAAATTTCGTGTAATTATGGAATATGAGTTCCGTCGTGGCACCAACGCGGCACAAACGACCCGTAACATCAACGACGTTTACGGAGAGAACTGTACAAACGAACGCACAACCCGTTATTGGTTTGCTCGGTTCCGTTCTGGGAATTTTGACTTGAAAAATGAACCTCGTGGTCGTCCGGAAACTTTGGTCAACAATGATGAATTAAAGGTGATTGTTGAAGCTGATGAAACTCAATCTACAGCTGAGCTGGCAGCAGCTTTTGATGTTAGCATTAAAACAATATTGGTCCATTTGCGACAGATTGGCAAGATAAAAAAGCTTGATAGATGGGTGCCCCACGAACTTAACGATCGCCAGCGCAACGTACGCGTCGAGACTTGCCTTGCGCTGCTTAACAGGCACAGAAATGAAGGAATTTTGAACCGAATTGTTACGTGCAACGAAAAATGGATTCTTTTTGACAATCGAAAGCGCTCAGCAAGTTGGTTAGATCCTGGTTCGATACCAAAGCAATGTGCAAAACGAAAAATGACCCCTAGAAAGGTGATGGTCGCAGTTTGGTGGTCTAGTGCTGGTGTGATTCATCATAGCTTTTTACAAAACGGCGAGAGCATTACTGCAGATGTGTACATTGAAGAACTGACCACAATGATGGCGAAACTCGCACGTCTGCAACCAGCTTTGGTCAATCGGTCGTCTCCACTGCTACTTCACGACAACGCGCGGCCCCATACTGCACAACAGACCGTCTCTAAGCTGCATGAGTTGGGTTTGGAAGCTCTCCCTCATCCGCCATACTCACCAGATCTTGCGCCTTCCGACTATTACTTTTTCCAAAATTTGGACAACTTTTTAGCGGGATAAAAATTCAATTCCCGAGAGGCAGTACAAAACGCCTTTGAAGAGTTTGTTGTCTCCCGTCCAGCTGATTTTTTCAAGAAGGGCATCCATAAACTGCCACAGCGTTGGCAAAGATGCATTGATTGCAGGGGTGATTACTTTGAATAAAAGAAATAAATAAGTTCGAAAAAAAAAATACTTTAACTTTTTTCAAACAAAACGGCAATTTCATAGGTAAAGACCTAATATAATATTTTGATTTTTAACCATGGTTTCAGTTTCAGATGAAAAACCTAATACATATTTACACTTTCACCAAACTAACTCAGGCTTACCCTTTGCTGAGTTGATGCGTGATATTACGCTATGTTAAAATACTAATCAGATACTGTTTAATCTGTATCTAATTAAATTTAACCAGATAGAATAGTTTACGAACGAACAATGGTCACAAAAAGCTAAGCAATCTATTTGTTAACATGAATATTTTCACGTTTTGGAGCAAAACACGTGGCTTGGATACAGAAGTAACATAATGGAGGAATGTTAATATTATCAATATTATGAATTTACTTATTTGCTGTTGTCGTAAGCAGGAGGAGTTCGTGGCTAAATAATAACAGCCGCACGGGTCGATCTTTAAGGTTAAGCCGCGCTTGCCGTATTGGTCCGTGGATGGGTGACCATAATTACATACCGAGTTTCCTACGTGCCTCAGAAAGCACGTTAAGCCGTTGGTCCCGGCTGCCAATTATAGATCTTCGACAGTCGTTACGAGTAGTCAGAAGCCGAAAGACTGACATACAGTCTTACTAAAGGGTATCGTATTACCCAGTCACTGGGTTGTGGAGGTCAGATAGGCAGTCGCTTCGTGTAAAATACTGGTACTCAGCTGCATCCGGTTAGACTGGAAGCCGACCCCAAATGTAATTAAAAATAAGCAAATTATCTGAATGCTCTATGTGAAAAGCAGTGGGCTGTGATGAGTGTATTCAAAATCTTTGAAGCTTACATGAATCAGCTTATAATGTTCCACTACTAGGTACTAGATGGTTCCCACCACCATTACTCCCCTCAAAGAGAGGGAGTGTGCCGTAATCCACCACCCATGCCCCAATAGAATTGGTCACTGTCACATTTTTAGCTATAGGAATTACCGGTTACATCGCGATGTTTTGCGTTTTGAGAGCAGTGGATATGAAGCAAATGACATAAAACAAAGTCCCTGTCTGGTTCCGAACCCATGACCCTGTAGCGACCTACAAAAAGCAACTTCCTACAAAAAGTACTACAGCGCCATCTATGACACGACAGAAGAACTAACATCAATTTCCTACATCTCGCAAGCAAAGTTTTACATCGACTTAAGACTATATACAGAAACCCGACAACAACTGTCTGGCAGTTGCCCACCAGACACAACACCTGTCTGGTCGGAGGATCCCTTCGATCAATATTGATCGAAGGAGGATCCTCCATTTTCTAAGGAGTAAAGAGGAACTTTACACCCTGTTCCTCATACCCCTAAAACCCTAAACCTAGTCATCATTCATCATTTCAGCCGAAAGACGTCCACTGCTGGACATCGGCCTCCCCCAAGTTTCACACATTGACATAACATGGGGGGTTTTTGCCATAATCGCCACGCTTGGCAGGCGGGTTGGCGATCGCAGTACCGTTGTAACAAAAGCACAGAGAACGCTGCTGCCCATTCTCTGAAAAGTCCCTTAGTCGCCTCTTACGACACCCACGGAAAGACATGGGATGGTGCTATTCTTTACGTCCGACACCATACAGAGAACCTAAACCTAAACCTAGTATGACCAGGCAAAACTTGAAAGATCTTAAAAGATTTCTTGAAAAAGTTCTCCAAAATAAAAGTGCGACCGAGCCTGCAGCCTTGCAATGCACCATTCAAAGCTGAAAACGCTCAGAGCAAACCCAATCAGTCGCAATAGCAGTAAACTAGTCGATTGATTGCTTACATTGGTAGCAGTTACATAGGTAAGTAGGCACAAACATTTATGTAAGCAAGTGCAAAACAAACATACACGCAGACATAACACTAGTGAGTTTGGTACACATAGCTGTGTTGAGAAGCTGGATAACCGCTACATTTGTGACGACAGAATACCGTTGTGAGTGCTAGAACTAGGGACCGGAAAGCTTTTCCGTATATGTTTTATTTTTAGGAGTAAAAAAGACAAGAGTAAAGGTTTACCCCTATAAACTAATTTTTTATGGGTTATTGAAAAACCCTAGAGTCAAACCCGGGTACGACTTAACCCGTATTATAGGGTTAATTAGCTCATAATAACCGTTTTATGAGAGTTTGCTTTAGTACATTAAAAAATTTGCAAGAAAGTGATGGAGTGTGTCTCTCTCCTTCTGGTTAATCAGCAATATTTAAATTGTTAACACTTAAATTATAAGGTTTAACCTATATACTGTCTCGATGAACCAAATCGAACCCAGGACAACATTTCAGCAGCCGCGCTTGTGGCCACTAGACCAACAGGCAGTATACTATTAGTGTCTCTACGTATTTATATGGATCAAGTGTCATAGACAAAGAAGAAGACTGACTAGGTTAAGTACTCAAGCTTATAACGGTACATCATCCTAGTTTAACTTATTAGGGAGCAGACAGAGAGACTGGTCAGAGTCAGTTCACACTGTCTGTTTTAACGTTTATAGTAACATTTGTAGTTATAGTTGGTAATCTAGAATTTGACAAGATCTTAATTTCGAATGCTCCATTTAATAACCTCCTTTTTTAAGTCGGGTTGAAATAGGGAGAGGAGGAATAATCCACCATACGGGCCCATTGAAGAGGGATGGAACACATGTGACTTACAGAGTGATGAATATATAAATGTTGATGGACGGAGAGGAAGCCCAAAGAAATGATGGACGGATTATGTCAGAAATTATACGAAGGAAAAAGGAGTAAGTGATAGCGTGACGAATGACCGGAGAGAGTGGATGAAAAAATTGTGTGAAGCCGACCCCAAATATTAAGGGACAAGGGCAGAAAGATGATGATGACGAGCCCATTGTATGTAGGTAGATGTCACGCGTATGTTTCGAATTATTGGTTCTTTAGGGGTATGAGCAACAGGGTGTAAAGTTCCTCAATATTCCTTTGAAAACGGAGGATTCTCCGACCAGACAGGTGTTACGTCTAGTAGGCAACTGCCCGACAGTTGTTGTGTTTCTTTATATACTCATGAGTCGATCTAAAAGATTTTTTTTACGTTTTTAGTGATGATTCACAGCCTATTTTAAATAAAGAAGGCAACTACGAAACCAATGGCGTAGCATAGACAGTTCCAAACAACGCTGTTGGTTGAAAATATATTAATATTATTTTACATTTCAAAATTGCTTTACCACATTAGGACCTTAACTAGGGTCACGCCATCCACAACGAGTTTCGATTTAGCCCGGAATATTGTGATAAATGGGGATTTCAGGGCAATCCCAATCTGATAATTTTTGATTTAGCCTTCTAAACTTACGTCCAAATCATGCGTGCGGTATACACGTGCATACATTAGTCATAATGCCCCTACGTACATATCTACACCGTAAAGATCTTAATAAAAAACTATTAGCATACTTCATACAATTAACTCAATCCTTAAGCCATAATATTATTGTTACAGCCGTACGTAATGAAAACCTTACCATTGTATCGGTGATAAACGTAAATTCTTGAAGATATCGTTGTAAAGTAGGGCTGTTATTAAGTAGTAAGTAGAGGTATCAGCGCCAGCTCATGAGTCGGTCCTAGGTTCGAACTCAAACACTTACTTGGTATAATTATAAGCTTTTATTTAACTTGCCTTGTTATTAAATATACAGGGTTATTGGTAAAACACCAACAACCTCTTAAGAGGTCATACTACTCATCATTATGAACAACTTTTACTATGAGACCAAACCGCAAATCGTGAAAAAAAAAACAGCTGTTCCCTACATTTTGACGACTTATGTAAACATAAAGTACGGAACAGCTGATTTTTTTTCGCGATTTCATGTTTAGTCCCATAGTAAATGTTGTTCATAATGATGAGTACAACTACCTCTTAAGAGGTTGTTGGTGTTTTACCAATAACCCTGTATATTGGTAAAATCTAGCAACTGAATGTAACAGCTACTCGGGTCGATCTTCAGGTTAAGCCGCGATTGACTAGGCAGATGACCAAAAATAAAAAGCTGTTGCATACAAAAATCTAATTGGATGTAACGTCTATTGCAGTCTCTTGTTAGTCTGATCTGTGCAACTCCTGGGCTTGATGGCACGGTTGGCGCAATGGCTGAGCGATCGACTGCAGCGCTACGTGTAGCAGGTTCGATCCCCGCACGGAACAAATCTTTGTATGGCCTACAGATAGTTGTTCCGGGTCTGGCTGTTAGTGTATGACACTTTAAATGTTTGTAAACGCATCCACGATACAGGAGAAATTCCTAAAGTGGCAAAGTATTTTTTTTAAAGTCTCCTCGTTTCACTTCACTTTTCTCGATGATAGGCATCTTCTCGAGAAAGTCATCCAAGGCGTCCTGTCTTCTCCTCGGTCTGCCGCGACCCTGTCTAGCTATCTCAGAGTTCCCATTTTGTAAAATGCGGGCTCACAGCTTTGCAGATTCGGTAGATACGGACTGCTCAAATCCCATTTTAGTTTGGCAGGTTTATGACCTACGTCAGCAATATGAGTTCTTTTATTAAACGTACGAAAAGTTTTCAAACTGGAATCCATTGTAAAAGATTGTGTTACAATGGCCTTAACATCGTATAAAGATAGTATTAAATCATTGTCGTTACCCAGTAGCTTACCTAACAGAAACAATTTTGCTAAGTTAGCAGAATGTATTAGAAACAGCATCTTACCATTGTTATGAGTCTAGCCACGTCCGACTAGCTCGCATTCCGATGCGATAAGTTTAGTTATATATACGAGTTGATCACTATCTCTTGCTGATAGAGAAATGGCGTAGATGCTGATAATTTGTTGCTGATTTGCAAGGATGTATTGGCGGCTGGCTGTAGTTGCAGAATTAGCATATTACAAGACATGGGAACTGCGATTGGTTACTTCTTTCCTTATCATGTGGTTAGTAACCTAACCTGTTGTCATTTTTTTTATGTCTCCCATGGGTAGGGTTGCCTTCCGTCCGGGTTTCCCCGGATTTGTCCTAGTTTAGGCGGCATCCGGGGAGCGTCCGGGCGGGGCTTCATTTGTAGTACGGGTTTGAACCCGGACTACAAATGAAGCCCCGCAAAAAAATAAAATTAAATAAAATAATTAATATTTTCAAAATTTTGAAAATTTAAATTCTTGGGCGGCACGCGACACACGCACTGTGCCCGCACGCCGCGATCAACAGTTTTTTTTATTACACTGACTATGTTTAAAAAAACTTGGTGACTTGTCCGGGTTCTGGGCTCTAAGATCCGGGGTTTTCGCGTCTTGTCCTGATTGCCAAATTCTGGAGATGGCAACCCTGCCCATGGGCCTCTGACTAGGCTTAACATTATTATTATAGCTAGCCTGTATTGTCCCACTGCTGGGCAAAGGCCTCCCTCCATTCCTTCCAACGGTCACGATTCTGTGCTGCTTCTTTCCAATTATCAAGGAAGACATCCAGTTCGTCCCGCCATCTCCTTCGTGTTCTGCCGCGACCCCGAGTCACTGTTTCAGGGCACCAATGCTGAGCTTTGCGGGCCCACGTTCGCCATGCGATAGACATGTCCTGCCCAGTCCCATTTAAGTTGGCCAGCCTTTTGAGCCACGCTCAACATGCACTAACATGGCTTAACATGCTGTCCCGAAATATCTTTTAGGTGTGTTGGTTTCCTCACGATGTTTTCGTTCACCGAAGCAAGTGATAAATATACAACACGGACATGAATGCGAAAAATCAGAAGTGCGTGTCTTGGAACTGGAGATCTATAACTTGGCAGTCCGACGGTCAGACCACTATCACCGCTTATAAGTGGTACAGACAGCGTCAGTATGTGCTAACCCCTCTACAGTGCGGCCGAGCACGCCAGGGGGGTTACTACTTAATGACGCGGTCTGTACAATGTATCTTTAAAAGGCATTTTTTTACGTGCAGATAGTATTTTGCAAATCGGGATTGGATCTGTAGATGTAGAATGAAATACAGCCATTATGGACCATCAGCTTCCTGTTTCATTCATCATTTCACTCACCCTACATGAACAGACGGGTGATAGGTACAAGAGATATAATGATGTAATGGTCCTCTTTTACCAGAAATAGTTGGTTTTAAGAATTATTTTTAATGACTGGACAGGTACTTTTTTATCGTTGCACACTAGGAATTTCTCCTGTATCGTGGGTGCGTTTAAAAACATTTAAACTAACATACACAAACAGCCAGACCCGGAATCCCGAAATCCCCAGAAACCCGCCCCGCCCGCGGACCCGGAATCGGAATCTGTAGGCCAAACAAATATTTGTTCCGTGTGGGGATCGAACCTGCGACACGCAGCGCAGCATTTAATCGCTCAACCACAGCGCCGAACGTGTCGTCACTTGTGTAAGTAACAAACTGATGTAGAATCTCCTCCTCCGTTAAATCTTACTTACTGTACCTACGATAATGATGATTCTCCTGCCCATTTTTCAAATTAATTTGGTTGGTCGCAGGATGACTTCTTAGGGTCTTAATAATGTAATGCTAGAAAACCAAAATAACTTTGTTTTCCTTCCGCAGGTTACGGCCGCTTCAGCCGGAGTGCACTCGGCGCGTGCGCTTCCTCATTCTTTGCGTCAGGAGTACAGAACTGCGTCATGTCCTACGTCCTGCCAGCCGCTAGGTGTGAGCTGGAGCTCACCACCTACCAGGCTGGGCTTATCAATATGGCGTTTATGAGTGGTAAGAGATTTAAAATACTTGTAGAGCGTACATTGAGAATATTTTATACAAAAATTTTGATGTGGAATATTTTGCATTTTGGCACACGAGTACGTACCGCTACCGGGGTTATAATAAATAAATAAAATATTTTTATTTCAGACCCATTACATAGTCCATAAGTGGTTAGTGTGTTAGTAAATGATTATTCTTATATGCTATGTTAGTTATGATACAAGATAGAATAATTTGTTACTGACTATTAACAAGCATTGGATTGCGATTTTCTTCGTCTTATCCCACCTATTGCTCGTAAATATTTAAAATGTCATAGGGTAAGCACGATA
Organism: Cerastis rubricosa; assembly: GCA_949152445.1. Lineage (NCBI taxonomy): Eukaryota > Metazoa > Arthropoda > Insecta > Lepidoptera > Noctuidae > Cerastis > Cerastis rubricosa. The sequence goes on from OX424527.1 coordinate 23,451,552, forward strand.
TTTGAAAAAATCTTGGTCACCACATCGTAATATTTGTAACAGACCGTGCATGGCAAATACGGGAAGAGCTGGACGCCTAAACGATGGATTGTTCCACGTTCTTCATACACTATCAAGATATATACACTATACACTAGCTCAAGATTTTGTGAATTGGAGAGGAGAAAGAGAATCCTTAAAAAAATACAAAATAATAGTAATAAAATAAAGTTTAATGTAAGATGAGACTGCTGCTGCTCTACTGTAGAGCATACAGAAGGAAATTGCAGAGGACCGCAGAAAAAGTGGAAGCAAATCTTGTTCTGCAATTTTTACCATTAAAATGTAAATATAAAATGCACACCTAAACATTGCATGATTCAACATTCTCCATACGCCAGTGACGTCGTAAAACAAAACACGGTCATATTTTTTTATTTTCTTTGAAATTCTACTTCAACCTTGACGTTTGAGTTTATACTCCTAGCTTGTCAACTAGGTAACGTTCTTTTGTAAGACTGATCGTAAAGAAAGCTTTGACTTATTTTAATTTGGATGTGTTCAAGAGTAGAGAAATACTAAAGATCGTCCGTGTGAAACATAATATGGCTACAAAGGGGGTGACCTGAAATAAAGATAAAAAGTTGGATTGAAGAAGACTATGGTGCGTCATCATCATCATTAGCCTATAATGTTCTCACTGCTGGGAAACGGGCGGTAATCCACCACGCGGGCCCAGTGCGGGTTGGTAGATGTCACATGTCTTCGAAGTTTTAGTTCTAGGACATGCCTGGTTGCTCACGATGTTTTCCTTCACCGTTTTTGAAGGCAGCGGTGATGAAATAAAATACACAAAATAATGCGCCTGCCTGGGTTTGAACCCACGGCTTACTGCTCGTAAGTCGGGGCTGCCACCACTGAGCCACCGCTGCTCTCGCTGGGCCACCACTGCTCTCACTGAGCCACCGCTGCTCTCTGTGCGTCAACGCCAAATAAATTAGAATAAGCGCAGGAGAATGATGATTCACTGAAATTTATAGTAACTTTTCGATAATCATTCTCGCTGATTAAATGGAAAGTTTAAGTCTTCTAAAAGCATAATACCGGAATTATGTTGACATCGTGAAAAAACTGCGGGAATTTACGTATTTAATCACGTTTCGCGGAAGTTTAACACTTACGCGTCAAGTTTGTATAGTGATCAGACCCAATTATAGGCTCGTTGTTAAAACAAACACTTTGAAACGTATTACTATCGTATCTTGTTGAGTTTAGGAGAAGAGTACTAATTTGAACATCAATATTTAACGGAAGAGAATAGGTTGTTGTGAGTTGCATCACTGATGTAATAGGTAAACACAAATGAATTCAGTCATTGACCGATTTAGAAAAAGTTGTTAGGTTAAGAGTATGAAAACGCCACCAAGTCAGTCCGACTTCAGGATCAGACCTCGGAACCTATCCTTTTGCAGCGAGGTGTGAGACATGGAGACGTAATATCTCCGAAACTGTTCACCACTGCACTGGAGGATGTTTTCAAGGTTCTGGACTGGAGAGGGCTAGGAGGCATCAACGTCAATGGCGAGTACATCTCTCACCTTCGATTTGCCGACGATATAGTGGTCATGGCTGAGACCATGGAGGACCTCAGTACAATGCTCGATGACTTCAGTAGAGCTTCCGAAAGAGTGGGTCTTAAAATGAACATGGATAAAACCGAAATCATGTTGAATGCCCATGTAATACCCACTCCTATCAAGATCGGAGACTCTACACTCACAGTTGTAGTCGAATATGTCTACCTGGGACAAACGGTCCAGTTGCATAGGTCTAACTTCGAGAAAGAGGTCAATCGTCGAATCCCAGTCGGTTGGGCAGCGTTCGGATCGGCGTGGTATCTTCTCGTTCAACTTACCGCAGTGTCTCAAGACGAAAGTCTGTGTGTTTCCAGTGATTACTTATGGGACCGAAACGTAGTCGCTCACATTGGGCCTCATCAGAAAGCTTAAAGTCTCCCAAAGGGCAATGGTGAGGGCAATGCTCGGAGTTTCCTTGGGTGATTAAATCAGAAATGTATATTTGTCCAGCAGTGGACGTCTTTCGGCTGAAGTGATGATGATTATGATGTTAGGTTATGATATGATAATATGAATTCCATTACCCAGGAAAGTGAAACAACCAACAGGTTCGAAAAATATGGCTCATGGTATAGACACTTCTTTAATGAATCCCTTTTGGCAGCAAGGAAACGATGAGTAGCCCACGGATACAGAGGAAATACGGCTTCGTATGTTGAAGGGAATTTATTTGATAGAATAGTCCAAAACAGACAAGAGTGTTAGAAGACAGTAGCATGTTTGAAGCATGCTTTCTTGACTTTTAACAAGAAAAGAGCTCTTCTTCTCCTTCTCGTTCTTACAATCCAGGGCTAATGTGGAGCACTGATCGTTTAGTTTATCTAGCGCGTCGCGATAACACTTTGCGCGACCCGGGAATCGAACCCAAGACCTCCTGCTCAGCAGTCACGCATGCAACCACTGGACCAAACAGGTAGTCACCACCACCATCCACCATAATAATGTAAGAAATAACATACAAAAGATCAGACCACTCTTTATTGTAAGTCATAACAAGTACATGTAGTTAAAAACTTTATAGAGTTACATAGCTAAACAATACGTGGGACACTCAGAAAGTTTTGCGAAACTAAAAAAAATTGTTCTATACGTACATATATTTTTATTAAATCTTTTCAAAGTACTTTCCACCAGCCTCTATACAAAGATTCATGCGCCTAAACCAGTTTTCAAAACACTTTTTCCAGTCCGCCGCAGACACCTCGTTTACAGCCTGCTCGAACCCAGCCAGCGCATCTTCCGGCGACGAAAATTGTATCCCTTTGAGCTGATTTTTTATTTTTGGGAATAAAAAGAAGTCACACGGTGCTAGATCAGGGCTGTAAGGAGGGTGACCCAGGAGTTTGACTGGCGTGCTGTCCAGGAAGTCCCTCGTTTTGAGTGCGGTGTGCGCAGGTGCATTGTCGTGGTGGAGCAGTAGCCCGCGGAGCCCTGTGTTTGGTCGCTTGTTGCTTATAACAGAGAAAACTTCTGGCAAACATTTGGAAGTATACCATTCGGCATTAATGCTTCTTTGATCCCGTAAGGGAATTGATACCAAGTGGCCAGTCAAATTAAAAAAGCTAGCGATCAAAATCTTACCCCCGCTTCTAGATCGCTTCACTTTGGTAGGCGTTGGCTCATTTTGAAACACCCAAACAGTCGACTGGCGCTTGGTTTCTGGGTCGTATTGATAAATCCAGGACTCATCACCTGTAACGATGTCGTAAACACGCCGAGACGAGCCTGCTTCAAATTTGTTAAGCATATCACGGCACCATTCCACCCGGGCCTGCTTCTGAGCATCGGTGAGGTTGTGCGGCACCCAGCGTGATACTATCCTCCTCACGCGAAGATGGCTGTGTAGAATCTCGTGAACGCTTCCCGATCCAATCTTCAATATGTGTTGAATCTCCTGATATGTAATTCGCCTATTGTCTTGGATTAAATTTTTCACTGCTAGCACGTTTTCTTCGGTAACAGCCGTCAAAGGGCGACCGCTTCTTTCGTCATCCCCCAAAGTTGGTCGACCGCGCTTGAATTCGTTATACCAACGATACACGGTTGCCTTGGAAGGGCCTTCATCCATGAATGCCATTTGAAGTCTATCGTACGATTCATCCGGTTTCAGGCGACACTTGAAATCGTATAAAATCATAGCTCTAAAATGTTCCCGGCGCAGATCCATATTTCAGTGAGACACAATACTTTGAATTAACTCGCAAAAAATGTGGAGGGAAATTTTGAAATTGGAACTTACTTATTTTTACTTATAAATAATCATATTTTCGAAAAACATAATAACTGGCCAGTCTCCCATATATAAAAACTTTTTTTCGCAATACTTTCTGAGGGGCCTGGTACAATAAAAAATGGCGGTTTTTTTGCTATAACTGAGATAGGTATCTCCTTCAAAAGATAGTATTAGTATTGCTATTTGTTGAAGCTCCAGGGATTTATTGGGTTCCATTAGAAATTTGTCAGTAGCAGCCACGGTGTCTGGTTTTGTGCGCGGTTGATGGCGATAGGCTCGTCCCCTTTTACATGGGATTTAAACATAACTGAACCTGACCGTGAAATTAGGGTGTAAACCCACACGGAGAGGTGTACGAGTACTTAATATTAATATTAAGTACTCGTACACCTCTGCCTATGCCATCGCGCAGATTACAGGGGTGATGTTATGTTATGTAATCGTCGATATTGAACGTCATTCTAATGACGACTTTCTGTGAATTCAGCAAAGTAACAATTCAAAGATCGACACATGACAAACAGCTGATATAAATAATAATCGTCATAAAAATATTGATGACAGCATTTTCTCCATAAAAGAACATTCAATTTACCACGTTTAAGGAGTTATTAGCGAAATTATATTAAGTGTTACTACGATTTATTGGTAACAGCCCTGATAAGGACTGATGCCGTATAGAAAAACATACTCTTAGTAAGAAGATGTCACGTTGATATCAACTTAACGGAGTTTTGAAGGCAGAAACACGTGACACGGGACTTTTTTGTCGTCTCGATCTTTTTCTTAGCGCATCTATGGCTAAATTTCAAATGTGCCCATAACTCAGCCACGCAAACTTCGCACTCTGATGTAGTAAATAGATCATCAATTGCACAGGTGACAGGGCATGCGGTGCAAGATGGTAGGTTGGCCATTGTCTGTGTGAAGGCTCCGCATACGCACTTGAGGTCTGAGCCACCCATGAACCCCCATCTGCAGGAATTTTCTTTGCTTCGGCCGACTTGGGCTCGAAATCTGTTTAGACATTTCCAACTCAGCCACGGCAACGCGTGCTCAGATAGAAGGTTTTCTAATCAATAATTGTGCAACAATGTTTATTGTAAACTTGAAACAAATATACTGACTGGGTATTTTGAGTGTTTGGAAAAGAAGTAATTGTAAACTCAGTTACTTATTAAGGACCGATCAGTAATGGTAAATCAGCTTATAATGTTCCCACTGCTGGGACACAGGCCTCCTCTCTATAAAAGAGAGTGGGCAGTAATCTACCACGCGGACCCTGTGCGTGTTGGTAGATGTCACATGTCTTCGAATTTTATGTTCTAGGACATGCCGGTTCCCTGACGATGTTTTCCTTTACCGTTTTTGAGGGCAGCGGTGATGAAATAAATTACACAAAGTAATGCGCCTGCCTGGGTTCGAACCCACAGCTTACTGCTCGTAACTCGGCGCTGCCACCACTGCGCCACCGCTGCTGTCTAGAAAGAGCAGTAGTAGCAGTGTCCAGGTAGAGCAGTTGTTAAGAGAAAAATGGCTACTGGAAGAAAATATAATGATGTCAAAGGAAATCTGGGAACAACACCAACAGCAAGAAACATCCAGAAGACGCCATGAAGACATGCACGTATCTACCAGGGAAGCATGGTAGAAAGAGAGGAAGCCTATACAAAAGTGGGTGGAACAAATCTGCAAACTATTCTGCCGAAGTGAAACCTAGGAAGATCAGTTGCTATGCCACGTCTGGTTAGTCCACTTGCAGCCCCAACAACATAGATTCAGGAGATGCTGAATTTAGGACTGTTTCTAGATTTAAAACCCATACGAATTAAAAAAAGATCGAATGTGGCAAATTGGCCGGTTATGTAATTCAGTCCGATTAGAGACGATGGATTGATCGGAACAATTAAACAATCGGCTCGCCTATATACAAGGCTGACTGATTGTTTCTATGCTACATAAACATATGTATGTGTAGGTAGTACATACACGTAGGTAGACAAATTTTTGCTGACAATTGAATAGTGTGATACATTACCAACCTGTTGCCCTTCATTATCATCACCTTCCACCCCTTGTCCCATTCTATTTAGGGTTGGCGCAACACGTTTTCTCGTTCCGTTATCCTCTGCCGGGGAACTAGGGGAAAAAGGGCATCAGCCATCTTTTTGCCCTAATTCCAGCTTATTTGGGTCCGGTGCAGTTTGTCTTCTTTTTCTTCTTTTGCATTTCATTTCGGCGTCATCTCAGTATGTGTATATGGAGAGAAAATACCACATCTCGTGTAAATAATGGTTTATCGTAAGCTACTTGCTCATTGCGGGATTAGTTTTTTCAGACCTTTATTATAAGGTTTTGTGGATAGCTTCAAGTTCAAAATGATGACATCGTAAAAGTACTTATACCCGGAATAATGTTGTTGAAAATTATATCCCTGTATTGATATAATAATAGTAAACGTTTCATTCAACAAGGATTCCTGACAAGCAATTTTGCTTTGACCAGATAGTGGTAGGTAAAGGCATATTTTCCAACGAGCATAACTATAACATAACTCAAGGACAAGACGGATGTCTCAACGCAATGGGTGCCAGAGGATCCACGTCACTACCGAGGCCGGCCCAGACAAAGGTAACGAGATGACCTGGGCGTGCACTGCAATGCCTGGTTCTTGGTGGCGCACGAAAGAGTTCCTGTAAAGATATGGAGGAGACCTTTGCCAAGCGTTCGGATATCCATGGCTACAAAAAAACTCAAATACCTTACCATAGCCTTAATCATTGCTGTATGGTTCATTTAGGTACTTGTAGTTTTTACTGTATTACTATAATAATATGTTGAATTATAATATATGATCCATATTTTATGTTGATTAAAATAAATTACTCTATTCTATTACACCCACATTTCGCCAGTAACGTTCATCATCATCATTAATCTCTTGCCCTTATCCCAATTGATCTCTTCATCTTCCATTCTTTGAAAAAAATACAGTGGACAAAATCTAGTTTCTATCCTTCTTGTTCTATCCTTAAACCGTTCGTCTCTCTTTTCCCCAGGTGGAGTAGCCAGTGCGTTCTTCTGGGGCATAGTTGGCGACGTGTTTGGCAGACGGAACATACTCAGCATGACCCTGCTGATGGACGCAACCATTACGCTGGCACAGAGCACAGTCACTGACTATCGGTTACTGCTGGCCGCTAGGACTATTAATGGATTTGTTATAGGTAGGTTTTTGTATCATCATCATCATCATTTTAGCCGAAAGACATCCACTGCTGGACATGGACCTCCCCCCCTTCATAAAGAGGGTTTTGCCGTAATCGCCACGCTTGGCAGGTGGGTTGACGAACGATCGCAGTACGGTTGTTACAAAAGCACAGAGAACGCTGCTGCCCATTCTCTGGCAAGTCCCTTAGTCGGCTCTTACGACACCCACGGGAAGATATGGGATGGTGCTATTATTTACGTCCGACACCATACAGAGAGAGGTTTTTGTATAGTACATGGTAATGTCCAAAAGTTTCCAGTCTTTACACATTAGATAAATGCAAAGATACAAAACTATCATGTCACTAAATAACTTAAGTTTCCTGTAGTACCCCACAGTAAAAAAGTACCTACTATTTTTGTTCTAATCCATTTTTGGTTGGATATTCATTCTTAATTTTATAGTTGTAGCCGGAAACTTCTGGGCCTAACTAATATATTGACCTTTACTGATAGTATATTTGTCCGCTTGGTCAGCAATTACTTACAGCATGAAGCAGAGCTCGTTTTCATCAAGAAAAGATGATATCATAATCTTCTTTGTTTAACTAGATTTGGCTTGCGGCTTCACTCGCGCTTTGTCGGGAAAAATATTTCTCTAACGGAAAGCTGCTTTATCCCCGATTGGCACAGGTTACATTTAAAACATTGTCGTGGAATCATTTCCGGCTAAAACGCGGACGTCATTATGTTCCCACGGCTGGGACACAACTGGGACTGTAATCCACCATGCGGGCCCAGTGCACATTGGTCAGGTCTTCGAATTTTTAGTTCTAGGACATGCCAGTTTCCTCACGATGTTTTCCTTCACCGTTTTTGAGGGCAGCGGTGATGAAATAAATTACACAAAGTAATGCGCCTGCCTGGGTTCGAACCCACGGCTTACTGCTCGTAAGTTGGGGCTGCCACCACTGGGGCACCGCTGCGCAACGCAAACGCGGGCGTAGCTCCGGGCAAAAGCCATGCCTGAATAAAAGCGCAGTTTTATTTTCAACACTCGACTCAGTAGCTTAAATAGTAGAGTAAATAATATTGCAATGATTAATATTATTTGGGCACTCATTTGCAATGTTTATTTAAAGCGCGCCTGTACCTAGTTCCTTAATTGTAGATTGTGTGTAGGATAAACATATATTTTTATGGCCTGTTTTCAATAATTGGTGGTTAGATATGGATAAAAATGCGTAGTATCGCATTAGGTTATTACATTTTGTCGCCAAATACGTGGTTACTACATATTTTTAATTAGTTACGATTAAGGAAAATGAAATATTTTACCCATAACTTATTTTTTACATAAAAATACAACAATAGTTCGCGTTTCCGGCAAGCAGACTCCTGGCCCCGTATTCACAAACGCTCGGATTCGATTTCGATTCGGAAAATCGTATGTCTATCTCGCTCGCTTTCGTAATGCCAAAACTAGATAGACATACGACTTATCAAATCGAAATCGAATCCGAGCGTTTGTGAATACGGGGCCAGGAGTCTGCTTGCCGGAAACGCGAACTATTGTTGTATTTTTATGTAAAAAATAAGTTATGGGTAAAATATTTCATTTTCCCTAAAATAGGTACCGGGGCTGGACTATTCAAAGTCCAAGTGCCTGTAGGTTAATGAATTAACATAAGTATTAATATCTAAGGTGAAAGCGTCAGGATTACCAGAAAAAGTAAGTTTTTGACCTGCAAATTGCATAAACGTAAGAAATATATTCGCGGACTACCCTGACGCTTCCACCTATGTGTATTAACACTGTAACATAAAATCATTGTAATAACCAAACATTAAGTATAATGAGAGCAGCGGTGACCCAGTAGTGGCAGCCCCGACTTACGAGCAGTAAGCCATGGCCCAAGCAGGCGCATTACTTTTGTGTAATTTATTTCATCACCGCTGCCCTCAAAACGGTAAAGGAAAACTTCGTGAGGAAACCGGCATGTTCTAGAACTAAAAATTCGAAGACATCTGACATCTGCCAAGCCGCACTGGATTCGCGTGGTGGATTACAGCCCACTCCCTCTCATAGAGAGGAGGCCTGTATCCCAGCTGCGGGAACATTAGAGGCTGATGATGAAGCATAATTAGTAATCATGGAGTTTATTTCTTGTGCACCAATAGTAACTTTTCATAACTTGGGTGAAATACAGATGTAGATTTATGATTTTGTGAAAAAACTGTAATAAGTTTTTATCAATTCGTCTATGGGCCTTCGACCTCATCAAAATTCTATTTTTACTGTTGTGTTTTCCGACAGGTGGACCCGCAACGCTTGTGTTCTCCTATCTATCAGACCTGGTGGGACCTAAAAAGAGACAGCTGTATCTTAGTGTCGTGGGAATGAGCTTCGTAGTCGCGTGGCTGATATTACCAGGTGAGGACCTACATTTGCTATATCTCAAATTCACTGACCGCTAACGCACTACCTAAAACTTCTAGGTTGTGCTTTAGCTGTCAGTTTTACATTTGTATATATCATACATTATATTTTATATAATGTTTTTTTTTTTAAGAAATCGTTGCCCAACATTAGGAATTTCTCCCGTATCCTGGGTGCTTTTACAAACATTTAAACTCACATACACAAACAGCCAGACCCGCAACAACTATCTGTAGGCCATACAAATATTTGTTCCGTGCGGGGATCGAACCCGCGACAAGCAGCGCAGAAGTCGATCGCTCAGCCACTGCGCCAACCGTGCCGTCAAATTAGATGACGCCGTACCTATTTAGATGTCACTCTCTCACTCACATTCACACACTCACTCACTTGCTAACTCTGGGTTGTCTATCACTAAGCCAGCATGAAAGTTTTTGCGGAAATTTATCATTTTTGCCATTGGGGAAACCCATCAAGTGCACTACTTGTAATAACTAAGTTTGATCCAAGGTGAAAGTGAAGAAAGAATAATAAATCAAGTGCAGACTCGAGATCTCTCGAGACTCGAGATCGGTCTTACATATTTATGTAGGACCGATTATGACTGATGAAAGTAAAACACCAAGGCTAAATTATTCTAAATTCGAAGAGCTGCGAATGGAAAGTATAGGAAAAATCCTACTATAAGTCTCTTGAGGCAGTATACAAAAAATCACGTCAAGTAACGATCGACAAAAAACAGAAACACTTTCTCTTAAGAGATTAGATCCAGGACCTCTTGAGGTCATCGGATCTAACCGGTACTTACTCCGAATACCTACATTTAATATCAGAGTAAATACAGACACATTGAATAGATAGAGACAGAAGGTCAACAAAAACACACGCACACATAGATATCTTTCATGTACAGCAAGTGCTAGTAAGTGCATCCACGACTGGCATCTGTTTGAGAGGGGTTCAATACATGTTCGGGTGATATTCAATTGAGTAGTATATTTGTTTAAGTACATACAAAGAACTGACCTGAGCTACACATTCACATTTTGGTTTTTATTAATCTCGGACCGACGGACAAACTTCGTTCAGCATCTACCATTGCAGAATCTTTGTTCGCTAAATTTGAGCTAAATCGAGTCTCTATTTCTCTAAATTATTCGATCTGACCGCTCGGCTGTGCCGAAGCAAGCTGCCGACCCGTACATGTGTAACCCCTGACAAAACACATAACAAAACAAAAAACTATATATGCTTCTGTGTTTACAATCGCATATTTTCGCTCATTGTATGCAGTCGGGCTTCTGAACCTACTTACTCTGCGACCGACACCCAGACAGGTGAACCGATATGACCTAACGGTTCAATAGTTAAACATACATGTACATACCAATTTAGGGGTCAGTGTCACACATTTGTTAGTCTAAAGCGTGTTTGCAGACAGTTCCGTATGAGAGAAACCGATTGTAGTCGATTGTGTGTACTTTTTTGCAGTGGAAGTTTTTGCAATAGTAATAACTGCTTAGTTTGTTTAATGGAAAAGTTCTGAAGTTGTGTGCGTGTGTGTGTGCGTGATGTGTATGAGAGTCTTTCACTTGTGGGTTTAAATTAGACTGTAAAGAGCGTTTACGTATTACCGCATTTCATACAAACTTTCAAGACCTTATTTTGCGAAATGTCTGAAACGATTTTAATGAAACTTAATACGCATAAGCAGGATACATAGGTCTAAAAAGTTATTAAAAACATGTTCAAAATTTAAAAAAAAAAAGATAGTTTGAAACTGTGTTTAGAGATAATTTATAATCGGTCTAATTTAGCTTTAACACTATTTTTCTAAAATATTTTTAGAATCTTAACGTTCTTAAGGAGCTTTTCTATTCTTAGATCTTACTATTCGGTTATGTACCGCCTGTTGCAAAACAGTCAGAGTCAAACATTGAAGCAAATTATATAATTAAATCTAAATGACTATCCTAATAGTTGATTAAGGTCACAAGTCGTAAGGACAGTCGTCGTATAACGTCATCATTGTTTTGGAATACTGACTGTGATAGCTCTTAAACGAGATTAAGATGTTCTTCTGATCGCGTTCTCAGAAGCTCGTATTTTGATTAATCTACAAGTTAGTTTAGTAAAACTATAATATTTTTTTTTTCTACGTTTGTGTTCTTATCATCGCATCTTTATCTTCAAAATACACCGAACATTTCTCTTGTATCATTTTTGAAGCCTTTGTAGCAACTCTTGCTGTTACACTACAAGAGTTGGTCCTATCATTCTTGCTCAGACTATGTCTTTTTTATTAAAAAAAAAAGCTGAGCTAAACATAATGTCATATCTTTTGATCAGTGTAATAAGGACTAGATTTGATTGATGTTTTCATGCACAAATCAAGCTGCATAATCCAATTACAAGTGCATTATTCAATAAAATTGAATGCGTCTACTAAATTGTTAACGTTTTGTTAAATAATCTGTATGTTTGTGCTGTCAGCCGTGAGTCGTATTCAATGAATTTGTGATGACATGAATTAGATTCGGGTCGATCATTTATGAGCTCAGACGTCATTGTCATTGATGATTTTGTAAGTGTAGTTTTGATTTGCACCAATAGATAAAAAAAAAACAAATGTGGTACGTAGGTGCCACAGTTTCTTTTTCAGCAATCTTGCCATAACATATAACATGGAAGGCCAATATATTTAAATTCAATCAGCAATGTCAATGCAATCCAACTAATAAATTACATATTCTATTGATTTTCCTCCTAAATAGTCCTTAATAAAAGTCCGTGCTTTTTTATGGATATGAAGAATTGATGTTGGCCGATTCTCAGATCTACCCGATATGCACACAAAATTTCATACAAATCGGTTCAGCCGTTTCGGAGGAGTATGGTAACTAACATTGTGACACGAGAATTTTATATACAATATAAGGTAATAGTTTGAAGAGTATTTTTTAGACATTGGTTTTGAAAACTATTTGGTAAACGATAGTAAATAATAATCGACATGCAATTACATATTTATTAAAAAAAAAAGATTTATTTGTGGCAGTTGAAGTCTATCTTTATGCCGTGTTAGGCTATTTTGCCTGATAGTGCTTGTTTGGAATAAATTATAGTTACTCCTAACAAAAATACATATTTCAAAAATATAAAAACAGCGCAAAATAAGAATTTAATTTTGAAAAAGTAACTTACAGGTGTCTAAAAAGTGCACAAATTGCCCGGATATATATTTTTTGAGCTTTAAAAACTCTGTCAAAATCTACTGAGTTACCCCATATTACAATACCGTATATTACAGTACGGATGATAAATAACCACGGTAAGCCAGTATTTCAGTATCATGGTTAACTGATTGTTTGATTCTTTTCAAGACAAAGAGAAAGGGAGAAAGAATATAAACATACCCATATCGAAGTCGAAGGGCAGTGGTTCTCCCCGTCATTGCTATATTTTTTGTTGAGAACTATACCTGGAAACCTTCTAGTTACGGAGATATTGGAGGTCAAAGTTCCAACTTTTTCACATTTTTTTTAAGTACTCGTTTTAAAGGTTAACTTTCTTGAAATACCTCTATTTCCCGTTTATTATTCAATGCATCAGCACAATGTTTTGAGTGCGTTCCATTGAGTTTTACCGGAATACGAGAATTTTAAATATGGTTGAGTTGAATGATGGCTGATACATGCGTCATGTTCGTGAACGGGCGCTGTCAGTTGTGCCTGGTCATCTCTCAGCTGCCACGGTTTATTTTAATTATTTCATTTTTAACTTTATTTTCAAATTATTGATTTCGTGTTTTACTCTGGACGCTCTTAACTTGCCGGTATTTCTACATCGTTCTCACATACTAGTAATTCTCAACACGATTGATGTAACCAAGATTTTGTAACATATTTTGATTTAAAAGAGTGTCCATGGAGTTTCTTGCCCATTCTTCTCCATAGAGATCTACGCTTTGGAATGGGCAACTACAGTACTTTCACAAGTTATTATGTCTTGTGACTGGGACTGTAGCTTCGCGTTCTTCTTTTTTGTTCTTTGACTTTCAAAAGTGCCTGTAATGGTCTAATTGAAATAAATGCTTTGAGTTGAGTTGAGTTGAGTTTCACCCAAAAAAAAGTCGTTTCCCAGGAATAACTTTTGCTTAGTTTCATGTACAGAATGAAACTGTCTGGGTTGACAGTATCGTGAAGGGTTTGTTTACAACTTGTATAAAACGATCTATTTCTGCAACAATTTTAACTATGTGTGGTTTCCAATTGCGATTTTTATCGCCCGTTATGCCCAAGAATACACAATTATCGACTGTGGTCAAGTGTGAATCTTTATAATGAATGTCTAGTTTATTTATGTTTTCATTGTATGTCTGAAATGGTATTATGTTTCTTTTAGTCATATTTATTTTTAGGTTATTTTTTTTTGTAGCCAATCGATTGCATTATCTAGAGCTTGAATGATTTCATTTTAATTTTTTTTGATATTGTCATTTTCAATGATTATTGTAGTGTCATCCGCGAATAGTATGCAGTCTTCGCCTATCGCCTCTGGTATGTCGTTGATATAAACTAGAATGAATAGTGGGGATACGATACCTCCCTGTAGCATACCATAATTATTTTGTTTGTTAATTTATTTTGACAAGTTCTCGTTTATCTACGCTTTGTACTCTTTCAGTAGAGAGAGCTGAGAGGAGGAGCTCGTGGCTAAATAATAACAGCCGCCCAGGTCGATCTTTAAGGTTAAGCCGTGCTTACCGAGGTTGATCTGTGGATGGATGACCATAATTAAATATCGAGTTTCCTCCGGGCCTCGGAAAGCACGTTAAGCCATTGGTCCCGGCTGTCATTCGTAGATCTTTGACAGTCGTTTCGAGTAGTCAGAAGCTAAAAGTCTGACATCCAGTCTTACCAAGGGGTATCGTATTAGTCAGTTACTGGGTTGTGAAGGTCAGATAGGCAGTCGCTTCATGTAAAATACTGGTACTCAGCTGCATCCGGTTAGACTGGAAGCCAACCCCAAGATAGTTTGGGAAAAGGCTAGGCAGATGGTGTACTCTTTCAGAAAGATAACTTTGATCCAGTCATTGCCCTTACCCCAGATTCCTTAATGGTCAAGCTTTGACAGTAGTGTTGTATGACATAACAAAATCAAAGGCTTTTGTCATGTCTAGGAACACGCAACTTATCTTAGAATAGCTGTCCCGCGCAACTTCAAATATTTTTTTTATTCGGACCTGTAGTTCCTGAGATTAGCGCGTTCAAGCAAACAAACAAACATACTCTTCAGCTTTATAATATTGGTTTAGATTTTTTATTTAAACTTTCAGTCATGCGTTTCCAAGATATCCGTAGCGGACAATACAGAAACCACTAGGTACAGCAATATAGTACAAAAAGTACTACAGCGCCATCTGTCACACTAAGTAAGAACTAAAATCAAAATTCCTTACCATAGTATTAACTATACATATAGGAAAAAGATGAAGAGAGGAGCTCGTGGCTAAATAGTAACAGCCTCACGGGTCGATCTTTAAGGTAAAGCCGTGCTTGCCGAGGTTGGTCCGTGGATGGGTGACCATAAATACATAACGAGTTTCCTCCGTGCCTCGGAAAGCACCTTAAGCCGTTGGTCCCGGCTGTCATTTGTAGATCTTTGACAGTCGTTACGAGTAGTTAGAAGCCAAAAGTCTGACATCCAGTCTTACCAAGAGGTATCGTTTTACCGAGTTACTGGGTTGTGGAGATCAGATAGGCAGTGGCTTCATGTAAAATACTGGTACTCAGCTGCAACCGGTTAGACTAGAAGCCGACCCCAACATAGTTTGGGAAAAGGCTAGGCAGATGATGATAGAGGAAAACCCGATAACAACAGCTGTCGGGCAGTAGCCTCCCACTATTGAGAGGATCCTCGACACAACATTCGTCTGATCGGAGGATCCTCTCTTTTCTATAGGGAAAAGAACTTCACGACCTGTTTTTCATATTCTCTAAATATCTATTTTGTGTGTTGTTTGGGGTATAGTATAGGACAGGGGTGTAGCTACCGCCGTATCTGCCGTATCAATTATACGGGACCCCGGGCCACGGGGGCTCCCGACGTTCGTAAGCAACACAACTTTGGCATTAGATATTTCAGTTCCGATATAATTTTCGGCAAAATTATTTTAGGACACATTATTATCATATATTCCACTATACATTAGCAATAAATATCGCTGTGGCCGCTGTGAAAAAAAATCATGCCACTGGTCCATACAAACTTACCCAATTTTGGAAAAAGCGACAGATAGATAATTATGATGACTAAATATTTCTTAAAAAAAAAAAAAAAAAAAAAAAAAAAAAAAAAAAAAAAAAAAACTAAGTTATTTTATTTTATTTTTTTCCTTTAAAAATGTTTGTTTTTACTTTGGAACTATAGTACGTTTCAGTTATTTTATGTTTTTCTATAATTCCATATTTTTGATTTACCTTTGTTTGAATTTCAAACAACCTATTAAATTTTGATGCTTACTACTTTCAGTTCTATATATTTTATCTTGACTTGTATTTTTGTAAAAATGGAATGTTTACTTATAAGCCCGAGAGGTGATCTGTACCTCAGAGATAAATAAAGATTTATGATTATGATTATGATTATGATTACTCCCTCCAATTAATTAATCAATCGAATTGTTTTTAAATTCCTCAATGTGGCTGTAAAGAGACTAATTTCAAGTAGCGGCTCTGTAGAGCTGTCTTCATTGGGTAGATATTTGCCATGATATTTATAAGACCATTATTCATAGATCAATGCAGTCTCGCAGAATAATTTATGCCCTATTTCATAATGTGACCAAAGCGGTTTTATCCGTTTTTTGTTATCATAATATTTAAAGATGGGCTGACTATAACTTGGGCCGACTGGGATGCTCTCATCGTTCTCAAAATGGCCGAATTATTGGCCGAATAGTCAAGGCCAAGCCGATCATATTGCTGTCGTTGGACTTCAGGGGGGTCAGAGCCCATTCGTCCCCTAAAATTCGTCCCCCAGCATAAAAGTTGTAGATTCGGCCCCTATATAGGTGCCCATTGGTCTCCTGGTAGGAGACCAATTAATATTTTAATAAAAAATATTATTTTTAAGGTACCCATTCGTCCCCTCTAATATATATACAATATAAGTTAAAGATTCGGCACCTATTCAGGTGCCTATTGGTCCCCTGAGATAAAACTAGCCATATTTTAAATAAGAAACGGTTAACATAGTACACTTGTGAACAGTTTATTATCGGAATTAATTTAATAAATCATAACAGATCATTGAAAAAAGAGTTATGATGAATGATAATCCGTCATGATAATAATATATACAAAAAAATATATATGTTGATTTATCTAGTCTTCAATTATTACTGAGATTTTAGTATTTTTTTTGTACTGTTATAATTTTTTAGATTTATGTTATTATGATTTTGCATGTATGTAGTTGGTAAATATACAAAAAAATAAGAAGTGATTATTTACTGTTGATATGTGTTCTATTTTTTTTGCATATTTTATATTTAATGTTGATTAAAATGATGGTCAATCAAGGCAGATTTTTGTAAAAGAGCTGTATTTTGTTAGTTTCTAGGACATTGTGATTTTGTATGTGTTAATCTTATTTGAAATGAACATGATATCTACCGAATTACTATATTTTTTATTTTAGCCTTTTCTGCGCGACCGTACCAGGACTACCAAGCTGCAGTATACACATATACATGTACTTATATTAGAAGAGTGAATAAAAATAAATATTCTTCAGGGGACGAGTGGGCCCCTCAAAAGTTCCAGGGGACGAGTGGGCACAGGGTGCGAATCTTAGGGGACGAATGGGCTCTGACCCTTCAGGGGGCATGAGGGATGCTGATATTTTTAAAAATTATGTGGCGTTTCTGTATCAGCTATGTCGCTTGCATCGAGTACTTATATTATAAGATGGATAAAATTAATATAAATTCAAAAATGTTTTTCGACTAATTTACGTTTTTTGCCTTCTGGTCGCCGTCTATTTGCTACTTACAAATATGGCCGGATAGTCGGCTTTTCCAACTAATCGGCAACTAGTCGGTACTCGGTACATACCTAATAATTATCTTCATCATCATTTTAGGCCCCTGATGACCATAACTACCAGCCTTGTTCTACTTACGGCTTAGTGTTATCCTCCTAGTGTGCCATGCATCTGTTATGCGCGCCATGCTCGGGTCTCATCCAGGTTTGTTTTTCGAAATATTTTTAATATATGTTTTCTTTTTTGTTTTCAGGCGTTGCCTGGCTCGTGATTCCTTTCAAGATGGTTGACCACGAGACTCTCTGGCCGATCTACTCCTGGAGGCTCTTCCTAGCTCTCTCCAGTATACCTGGGTTCATTTCTGGAACCTGGGTGCTGTACCTCCCTGAGAGTCCTAGGTTGTTGTCGGATACGAATAGGAGTGACAAGGCTTTGAAGATCCTGGCCTCTATTTATAAGTCAAATCATGGGAGCAGTGCTGAATATAAGGTATTTTATCTAGTCTAAATAAATATGTCATATCTAACCCATCAATTTCATAACTTACTTAAAATCACAAACTTCTTAATTTTGAAGATAAAGAAGCTTTGTAATCAACAAAAATGTCTGCTCGACAAAATGGATATAAAAAGAGGAGCTCGTGGCTAAATAATATCAGCCGCATGGGTCGATATTTAAGGTTAAGCCTTGCTTGCCGAGGTTGGTCCGAGGATGGGTGACTACATACCGAGTTTCGTCCGTGCCTCGGAAAGCACGTTAAGCCGTTGGTCCCGGCTGTCATTTGTAGATCTTTGACAGTCGTTACGAGTGGTCAGAAGCCAAAAGTCTGACATCCAGTTTTACCAAGGGGTATCGTATAACCCAGTTACTGGGTTATGGAGGTCAGATAGGCAGTCACTTCGTGTAAAATACTGGTACTCAGCTGCATCCGGTAGACTGGAAGCCGACCCCAAGATAGTTTGGGCAAAAGACTAGGCAGATGATAAGTATGAATTTAAATAACGCAATGGTGAAAGTGTGAAACAAATGAAATTATCAAAATTTAACGAATTGTGACTACAAGCTGGGTAAAAAAATATGAAGACTCCAAAGAATCTCCAAGGTATCTCATGTTTTCTTGCCCATTGAGTCACACCATCAGTTCAACGAGTATTTAGTCATACGCCTCCCTAGGCCGCAACATCGCTTCATATCAGGCGAGTTGCAATCAAACGCAAGCCTATTTAGAAAAAAGAAAAATAAATGAGGGAGGTTCGAGACCACGGCATCCCAGTCATTGATCATGACGTATGTTCATATGGAATTATAAAAAAAAACCTGCCAAGTGCGAGTCGGACTCGCGCACGAAGGGTTCCGTACCATTATTTATAAAAACCAGCAAAAAAAAACACTTTTTTGTATAGGAGCCCCTCTTAAATATTTATTTTATTCAGTTTTTATAGTATTTGTTGTTATAGCATCAACAGAAATACATAATCTGTAGAAATTTCATCTGGCTAACTATCACGGTTCATGAGATACAGCCTAGTGACAGACGGACGGACGGACGGACGGACAGCGAAGTCTCAGTAATAGGGTCCCGTTTGACCCTTTGGGTACGGAACCCTAAAAAGGAGCATAACTGCTTGAAGCAGCAAATACTAGGATTACAATCTTGAACCGATGTAACTCTGATGATGAAGGTACTCTGATGTTTACTTCCAGATTAAGAAGCTGATACAAGACGACGTGTTTGTTGGCAAGACCCTGGGCACCGAAGAGAGCAGAACTAAAGTCTTGTTCATGAGCGTTATCAAGGATCTGAAGACGTTCGTGTCCAAGAGTTATGCTGTCAAGTCCAGCCTAATACTGTTCATGTTCTTCGCTAATATGGCAGCGTGAGTATCAAATTAGATATCATAGATTTATACTAAAACTAGTTTCTGCCCGCGTCTTCGCCCGCGTGGAGTTTGGCAATTGCCCACGTGTGCGTTACCCCAGCGAAATAATGTCGAAAATAGTAATTCTAATGTTATAGATAATAACTGTTGCCCGCGTCTTCGCTCGCGCGGAAGTTTAAGTATAGGATAAAAAGTTGTGTAAAAGTCTGTGTATTTTTTTCATAGTAAGAAGCCAGAGAATTCATTCTGGTTAGAAAAAAGTATATTACGGCGTATTGATTTGTAGATTGTTAGTGAACTAAATGGGTTGAACCAGAATTTATTATATACATGTCTTTCGGGCTAAGGTGCCGTAGCTAAATGCCCCGGTCAGCCATCCACGCCTTTCGATATAGTTAATGGCGTAGATGAGCTAGCTTACAATTTTTTTCAAATTCAAAAATACTCGTATAAACAAAGCTATTATTCATACTCTGAAAGTAGGTCTGAAGTAGCCTGAGGAGCAGGATGAAAGTAATACTTTTCATCCATAGGGAGAATCGCTTTAAACTGACAGATTTCAAATTATAAAAAAAACTAGTTCTATTTACACATGTTTATTAAACCATGTTCCAACTTTCTATGCAGCCATGATGTAAAATTGAAATAACCTAAAGTTAAGTATTGATTAAAGAATATATATATTTTTAAATAGCTTTATTATAATTTAGTTTTAAAATAACATAGAGTTGGGCAAAATATTTACCATTTTTTCAATGATGAAAAGTAATGGCTGAATGAATGATGGCCACAGAAAAAAAAACAAGACAGGCGGTAAAGCGGCAATCCGAAATAAAATTTTTATTACACATTTTCACAAACGTTTGATGATTTCAAAGTATATAAAATTATTGTATTATAAGAAATAATAATAATAAACGCTGTTTTAGTAACAACTAGAACAGCGCATAATTTATTTAAAAGAATGTACTCAGATCTCTCTTCTCTGATTTCCAGTGGCTTCGGCCTAAACATGTGGATCCCAGAGCTTCTCCTCCGCATCCAGGGTCGAGAGTGCAAGCTAACTGCATCAACAGCTAAGCCAGAAAACGCGAGACTGTTCAACGCGTCAGCCCACTGGAAAGACTTGCAATATGACTTCTATGGCAAGGAGATACCTGTCCCTGGGTTCAATGGCAGCAGTTATGAAGATCATTTTGGACAGAGCTCTTGTGATGCTACTATTGATCAGGAAGTAAGGATCGCAGTTCTATTATAGTAACTTTAACTACAACGTTTATTACACCTATTCTTTTCATTTTTACCAACAATGGGTCGTCAAATAATATTTTAGGGGGTATGAGGAACAGGGTGTAAAGTTCCTCGAAAAGGGAGGATCCTCCTACCAGACAGGTGTTACGTCTGGCGGGCAACTGCCCGACAGTTGTTGTCGGGTTTCTTTTGTATGATCTTAAGTCGATGTAAACTTTGCTTGCGCGATGTAGGAAATTGATGTTAGTTCTTCCGTCGTGTCATAGATGGCGCTGTAGTACTTTTAGTAGTAAGTTGCCTTTTGAAGGACGCTACAATATCGAAGAATCAAACAATCAATGGCACTGGCATCTACCAACCCGCACTGCCCGCGTGGTGGATTAAAGCCCAAAGACTGTCATAGAGAGAAGGCCAGTGTCCCAATAGTGGGGCCAGTAATGACACCTACAACCTTTTCGTTTCACTACTTGTTAAAAAACCCCTCTTCTTGGTTGAGTACCGTAAAAGAATGATGAGATCAATTGTACAGCTTTGGAATTTAGTAATACAAATGTAGGTGGTGTTTCTTTTTGGTTTGACAGGATGGATCGTATTTTTTTTTAATTATTTTAAAAATTGCCCCACAATAAGGCAAAGCCCTCCTTAAAGAGTTCTGCGCTGGACACCTGTGTTTTCATTCTAGGCTTGCATGTATTAATGGCAATATTTTATAATTTTCCAGGTGTTCACCTCCGGCCTCATAGTCGGTGCTTGCTGTGTCCTCGGCAACGCTGCTTGCGCTATTCTCTGTGCGCGAGGTGGTGCCTTAGGAGTCCGTCGTGCCGCCATAGCCTGCACAGCTGTATGTGCCCTCGCCAGCGCCTGCTTGGCTGCCACTGCCTGCTCCTGCTCCAGTTTTAACAAGATAGCAGTCGCAGCTGCTGCAGCGCTTAATGCAGCGTCGCTAAATGGAAATGTGCTGTTGATACGACTTCTGTTGCATGCTTTACCGGCGCGGTTGAGGTAACTGAGAGTTTTGTTGTATGATTATTATTCTTGTAAGTAACTAAACAGTTCTATAGGAGCAGATCCAGTTTGGGATTTAAGAATGAATGTTATGCTAGTCTGTTAGATATCTTAATGACTCATGGCTGCCAAGCTGAAATAGGAAATATGTTGAATGGCATACAATCGCTGGCCAAAACTAACATCGGAATGGAACCCAAAGGAGAAAATTCGACATAGTGAGAGGCCCAGGCGATGATGGCGAGATAAATTGGACCGCTTTCAGAAAGACTGGACTGTTGCTTGATGTAGAAAGAATGGAGGGAGGCTTTTGCCCATGGGCTAATACAATATTAAAAAATACTCCTTCGCTTCGCCAAGTTAATACATTCAAATCAAATGTAATGCAAAATTAATTTGCAGCTTAGAATGGTAGCATGTTACTTTTGTTTTTCATCATTACCTACATCATCTTTCGTACTCCATTCCAGTGGTTTAGGTGTATGCTGGGGAGCTTGGTGGGGTCGAGCTGGTGGAGTTGCATCCAACTTGGCAGTGGGAGCGTTACTGGACTTCTCTTGCCCGGCGCCATTCATAGCAGTGGGAGCTTTACTTGCATGTAAGTATCTTGTTGTGTATTTTACCGTCCTAAGTTCCTTATCCCAAGTTATTAGCATGTCTTTGCCTTATATTATCTTCTGAGACGTCATCTCAGTGTCATCTTCCTTTGAATTGAATGCCATCTTTCTCACAAAGGGATCGTGGTTTCCTTGATCTGCTCTCTCATTCATACTCGGCTCATAGGACGATAGCACATTATTTGGAATAGCTGTTTGATGTTACGATCATGAAAGTAACTTAACATAAACGTAAACTTATATTTTTCCCATAGCGCTAGGTAGTAGGTAGCTACAGAATGCTTTGATGACGTTGGTTTCCAAGTAGTACTTACTACTTGGAAACACGTCATCATAGTTAAGATAAGACTGCGTTAGATGATGATAATATAATTATAAAAGCTTATCAAATAATAATTCCACAGTATCAATTGGTGCCATCATGATAATAAAACTTGAAGAAGTCAAAGAAGAAATCAGCCAGAAGACTGAAGAAGAACCAGACAACGGATTAGAGAAGAACACAGGACTAGACAGATATATATCTACATATATGTAGCTTTAGGATACAGTAGTCATGTCAAGACATGTTTAATTCAATGTTACTGAAATGACAATTAATTGTATTAATGTTCTGTATGAAGATGACAAAACGTAGGTAATGATTTTGGTGCAATTGCAGACAGTCCGTCCGTTTATTGTATTGTTAAGAGAAACAAACAAGAAAATAACCTTTTAGATAAGTATTTTGGTCCAGTCCTGGTCAATCTGGAGACAATCTGCTATGTCCACCAAAGTATCAAATAAGTTGATGGAGTAATAGATTTAGCAACAGATAAACAGATTGTATTAAGCTTTCTGAAACATGTTTGATCATACCTGTATAGACAAACTGCAGACTCGCCTTCGGACACCGAACTCATACAGAAAATGTACTAAAGTATCGGTCAGTGTCCGCAGCCAGTACTTGAGATGTCCGTATCGGATTGACCGAATCTTAACAAGCGGATAATGTCCCACCAACAACTGACTGCCTATTGTAGGACATATAAATGGTAAGGTCCAAAAGAGTAATATCCAAAGAAAATTGGACTGAAATAATGGGAGACTGTATTGAAAAAAAAAAAAAAACGGGTTACACTCCGGGAGTGCCGGCAGAAGTGAAAACTTGAATATTAACGTTGTGCATTTTTGATATTTTGGAATGGTTAGGGAATAATTTTGCACGAATTGCTGTAATGATCAGTATAAAAGTACTATAATTTATGTGGTAAAATACAATATTCATTTATTGCGCTATCGTACACAAACATGACAATTTATATTACATTAAAAATTTAACACTTAAGAACTATTACAATCCGTCTTACGAATTTTACCTCTTTGGAGAAACCGAAGGTTTTATTTGTGCGTAAGATAATTATCCAGTTTTAGAAAGCCAAACTCAACGACAGATTTCATAAAGTTCAAATTCCTTCGTAACCTAATGTCAATCCGTCTTACGAATTTTCGATCAGGACATGACGCGAGTTTAACACTTTTTACCCATCACAAAAGTGTACAACGCCGCTAAAGAAGTTTTCACTTCAAAAACTAGTTTACTGTGGGTAACTAGAGAAAAATACTGTAATTTAGTGACATGATACTTTTGTATGATCTCTGATGAATCTAATCTGTGTGGGCGGGATACTTTTGGACCTTACCTTGTATAAAACTCGAATCACATTTTGCCTTAAACTTGTCTTCTCAGTTGAAGTGAGAGTACCGTATCTTATTAAGTTATTAGTACGTAATAGTATACCATGAGGAGGTTGCACAGAATATTGTAATCATAATTTAAATGGTTGACTCTTCTCTGCTACATACAATGTGTTTAGAGAGGTTTGTTACATTAAAAAACCGGCCAAGTGCGAGTCTTACTCGCACACAGGGTTCCATAGCTCCAAACAATATAATAACAATATTTTGAACTGTCATTCATTAGTTAGTAGCATTAGTTAGTCAACTTCCACACAACCGCAAAACTAAATTTGTTTTTCATAGTATGTTTATGAAAAACAAAGTTACTGCTGCAGTTTGATGAAAAAGTCCCATATCTCAAAAACTAAACATCATATGTTATTGAAACCAATTTTCGTTGATAGTTTTTTTTACGTTCTACAATCCTAAATATTTTCAGAATTTTCCTCCTCTTACTTTAGAAATTAGAGGGGGGGGACACACATTTTACCACTTTGGAAGTGGCTCTAGCGCAAACTATTCAGTTTAGAAAAAAATGATATTAGAAACATCAATATCATTTTTGAAGACCTATCCATAGATACCCCAAACGTATGGGTTTGATGAAAAATTTTTTTTTGGTTTTCAGTTCTAAGTATGGGGACCCCCTTAATTTATTGTTTTTTTTCTATTTTTGTGTGAAAATCCTAATGCGGTTTACAGAATACATCTACTTACCAAGTTTCAACAGTATAGTTCTTATAGTTTCGGAAATAAGTGGCTGTGACATACAGACGGACAGACAGACAGACAGACAGACAGACAGACATGACGAATCTATAAGGGTTCCGTTTTTTGCCATTTGGCTACGGAACCCTAAAAAGGGAGATCCTGTGATCGCCAGACAGATTGCTCTTACCTATAATAAGGTACTTCCACAGAAAAAGTTTCAGCGTTTTAAGATGTCGTAAGTCTGGCGCACATGGGATCTTGCTCCATTATCTGTGCGGATCATTTGATTGGAAGTAACACATTTGGGGAGTACATGTTGTCACACAAGCTGGATAGGTACACCCGTCAGGTAAACTTGAACTTAAAAGTGAGAAAACTTGAGCGTACAAGTGTTTGGCTACATACACGCTTTGGTTTGCCTGTACAGGTCAACTGTAAGAGCAAAACCTGGCAGGTACGATTACCGATTAGCGAACGCGATGTATTGTTATGGAGCGGTTCCAATGACCAACAGTTATTTAAATATCCATTATAGTCATCATTTCAGACAAGATAAGTCTAATACTGGACAAAACTTATGTCCACTCTCATGTGGCATAATTTATTGAAGGGTTAAAAAATGTCGTAACTTGAAATCTTACAAGTTTAAACTAATATTATATAGAGGAAAGATTTGATTGTTTGTTTGTTTGCATTGAATAGACTCTGAAACTATTGGACCGATTTTAAAAATTCTTTCAGTGTTAAATAGCCCATTTATCGAGCATCACGCTACGACCAAAGGGAGAGGAGCAGCAATGAAAAATGTTGCGAAAATGGGGAAAATGTGGCGCAAACGAAGTTGCGCGGGACAGCTAGTTTTAAATAATAGGATGACAAACATACGATCATAAAGTCATACCTTTGCAGAGACTAGATAAAGCCACCAGGTCGCCTACCATGACATCTTAAAACATTATTGTTTCATTCTTATTCCAGAGTGGGAAAGAGACGGAGCTATACAGGTCGTCTAGTTCCATCTCTTTCCGACTCAAGAACAAGAATGAAACAATAATGTTTTAAGACGTCATAGTACAGACAGCGTCATTAAGTAGTTACCCCCCTAGCGTACTCGGCCGGACTGTAGAGGGGTTAGAACATACTGACGCTGTCTGTCCCCCCTATTCCAATCCTTGCATACTCCTTTTGCTAAGATGAACGTAAAATAACTTATCGACCATGTTCTAGGTAATCAATTAGCATTTCGTTTCGTGTAATTAGATGTAAGTAGAATAAGATCTCGTAATTTTAAGATTTTGTATTTATTTTAGGTAATTATCAATTTTTAATGTAAAAGATGGGCTTGAATGTGACCTTTTTAAAAGAGAGCAGAAATCAAATATTGTAAAGGTTTTACTGTATTAAATAACGTGTGGTTTTTCCTACATAGAAAAACATTCACAATTTTTGTGAGATTATATGTGTGATTTAAACAAAATATAATGGAGTTACTTGACGTTAAAAACGTGTAAAATGTATGACAATTATTGTATAATATATTATTTTAGACAACGCTTTATAAGTAAAAAGTTAAATAAATGACATTATTTATGTAATATATATTCTTTTATTTTATAAAACGATCTTCTATAACTACCTTAACAAGATTCATCATAAGAGACAACATACATTTGTATACCTTGTATAGTTTGTAGCGCATTTACTTACATCATATGAATTTTATCATATTATAAATTTTACAATTTTCATTCTTCATCCAGCTAAGTAGTTACAGGTATTTAGTGGCCCGAAAGTCTGACAACCAGTCTTACTAAGGGGTACTGTATTAACTGAGTTGTGGAGGTCAGAAAGACAGTCGCTCCATGTAAAATACTGGTATTCAGCTGCATCCGGTTAGACTGGAAGCCGACCCCAATAAAGTTGGGGAAAGGCTAAGCCGATTAAATTATACAGCTAAGTAGTTTCCATTGAATAAACTACACGATGTTAAGAAATTCAGAATAATTTTGTAACAACGAAAAAAGACTACAAAATAATAAAAAAATGGTTTTATAAAAAATATAAGATCTCTCGAATTAACATTTCTTTTAGAGAAATAATTAACTCACTTAACGACAAGTTGCCTACTTACTTAAAAACACACACATTTGAGTACAAATATACTTGAGATAATTCAGGTACTGAATTAATGAGGAACATCACAACCTATTAAAATATCGTGTGAATCTTAAATCGAGTTCGATTTTGCTTTATTAAATTTGATTATGAAAAACATAGGGAAGTATGTCATGTATCAGCATACAAGCACTTCTGATAATATTATAATAATTATTTCATTGGTATCAATGTCTAATTAATTACATTTACGTCATACTTAAAATGGGTGAAAACCCCTTTACCCTTAACGAGGCCTTAGGAGACTTACAAAAGGCACCTTATTCACCCTGTCATCGCATTTTTTTTTCGAGACCATTCCTGGGAACCTTCTAGTTACAGAAATATTGGAGATCAAAATTCCAACTTTATCAAAACTTTTATTTTATATTTCTACTTACCTATATATATACAGGATGTAACGGCAAGGGTATATACATACTTAAGGGTGTGCTACGGATCAAATTATCTGCTGCCCCATACAAAAATGAACACCTATCCACCTTCGACTCAAATGATGGGGCTTCTGATATTTTTTTCGTTATTACGATGTTTGTCCGATTGAGAAACATGTTCAGTTTGATGGTCTGTAGCTCACCCTTAAGTATGTTTATACCCTTTCCGATAAACCCTGTATATATACGTTTTTAATCTTATAACTTTAAATACCTCTACGACCCGTGTAGAACGAGGGTTTTTCACCCCAAGAAAAAAGTTGTTTCAAATCAAGGTTTTTTGCGTAGTTACTTTGTTTGATGTGCAGAATGCTTGGTTGACGGCGTCATAATGGGTTTTCTTTCATTTACCCCCTTCATCTGGTTGTAATAAGTAAAGCACCAGGTCCATTTCAGTTTCTTTGAATCTCACTAAACTTCATCAATTCATCAGACATAATGTTCCTTAAACAACTGCTTACGATAAAATATTTATAAATCACAGATATAAAGCTCTCATCACCACGTATACATCTATACAGCATCTGGTTTCGTTACGACTGGCTGTGGTTTGTCTGGTGGCAAAAACCATGCCGCTACTGCACTACCTGAAACAGACAATAAATGTCTCGTGATCAAATATATATTCACAATGTTTAACAATATTAGGAGCATTTGAAGAGTTTCGATACTCTATAATGGGACTAACATACGCATTAAGATTATCAATGCACCTAAATAAAAAAAATAAAAAATACTCTATAAATAATAAATCTGAACCAGCACTCAAAAACAACTCAATCGATTTATTTCAGCTACACCGTTACAGGCACTTTTTAAAGGTCAAAAAACAAAAGGATATGCTACAGTAACAGTCACTATTCCAGATAGCATGAAATAACAACCACAGTTGGGTATAGGCCTCTCGGTGCTTGTTTCTTTGGACTTTTTTTAAGTCCCTCTTAGACCTATCTGAAATAAAATATTTTAATTTTGTGGCCATCTCCACGTTCCTTTGCCTCATCCAGGATTTACCAGACTCAGATAAGGTCCGTACAAAATATTGCACCTGTTATGCCAATTTGTATCATCATCGTAATTTCAAATAGGCTGTATACCTATAGCAGTGCATCTACTATCTGGATTCTACAACCTTCATTGTCTTCGTCAAAATCTGTACTTACTCAGCACAAGTAACGACCACAAGTAGAAGGTGACCTGACAGTGGTGAAATATCAAATTCCCCACCACGTTGATGCCGATGAACGTACTGCTCCGACCCACCATTATACTTAGGCAGGTGGCCATGCCCCTGGAAGTATCCAAGATGAAGCATGAAAACATGTACAGAAAAAAAAAGAAAAGAAAAAGAAAGAAAGAAACCCAGGTGAAAATCAAGAATTGAAGTAACGAAAGTGACTCCTATACTTTTTTCTGAGCACGCGAAAAGGAAACGATTTAATGATTTGACACTTCACTTTATGTTAAAAGGGCCCAACTCCGAGGCTTTGATGGGGTTAGGGGGTGGCATCAAACTAGGACAGTGTCAACATCTGGTTAAACATTAGGACTGAAAGATCAAGTTGGTTCCACGAAAAAGTAGTAGAGTAAGATACGTACATTGTTTTACGCAAAAAAAATATTTTTGCGAAATAAAAAAACAACTTACCGAAAAGAAGTAGGATAAATATCCACGAAATAAGATGCCAGGATGCCCATTCCCAAGCAAGTACAAGTAAACACCATGAAGAAGAAGACACTGGAGATGGGTTCCGGCACCAGGTTAAGCATGGTCCCGCTGAGAGAGGAGAGGCAGAGGATGCAGATCAGCACCACTCTCCGCCGGTTTTGCAGGTAGGAGATGAGAAAATTGAAGAACGCGAAGACTGATTGAGAAGCGATGAGGGTTAAGATGACGTTGTGCTCTATTGTGCCGGTGCAGATTTTCAGGGTCTGAAATAAATTTTGAATGTTTCATTAGTCAATTATCAAAACATTGAGATTTTTTTTCAATGGCTTCATTTTTAAGAACCTCGACCTGTACCTGAGGAGGCTCTCGTTAGGCAGCTAGATCAAGGGCTTGAATCAGAAAACGGTACTCTTGGACAGCTCGTATTGTTAGGAGGTTCCTCTCTCTGGAGCCCTGACTGCCGGTGGCTTGGACCCTGATCCTGATGCTGGTGGGCTATTACGATGCCATGTTTTTAGAGCTAAACTATCCATTTGCAATGTCAAAACAAATAACATTAGTGAGAGCAATATTATTTTCGGGATCAACTTCGCAATACACCTACTTATTTCCGTTTTCAGAAAATCAACTAGTTTGATTTACCTTACTATCGAATGCATGACATAAATCTGTTGATTTCAATGTACAAATCAGCCTCCAAAGTTCCTATTGTAAGGATACAGGCATCCAGTTTATGAAAGAATCCAATACATTGAAAACTAACAGAAAATTGTCTGTGTGGCTAAACTAAATGACCAACATATCCGCTAATCAAATTGAAGGATCAAATACTGATACTCACAATATTTTCAGTAGAATTGCTGACAGCCACAATAGGTTTACTGCTGATCAGTTCACAGATATTGCCTGTCGCAGTACCGCTCTCCATTGACAACCTGATCAGGTTGAGGATGTAGGGAAGCCATACTAAGAAGCTGTTGTTACTGTTAACAAATAAACATCTTGTGAATTTGTAGCATCGACCCCAAGATAGTTTGGGAAAAGGCTAGGCAGGCAGATGATGAGTTTGTTTAAATTTAAATTAGCTAACAGATCTCTGTAGACGTGACAATTATATCTATTGACATTTGGTACTCAACTCTGAACGGTGAAGGAAAACATCGTGAGGAAACCGGCATGCCCCAGAACTAAAAATTCGAAGACATGTGACATCTATCAACCCGCACTGGGCCCGCGTGGTGGAATACAGCCGTCTCCCTCTCATAGAGAGGAGGCCCGTGTCCCAGCAGTGGGAACATTAAAGGCTCCAAAACAAAGTGACATTCTATTAACTATAACCACGAACCGTCAAAAATAGATTAGAACTGACTTAGCAAAATAAGGTTATACTGGCTACTTCTGGAATACAAGGTAGGCAGTACTATCTTAGTAGCCGAAAACTTATTATGACGTGTCAATTTCGTTAAAAGTCATTATGGACAAAGTAAATGTTTTCAAAACTCTTGCCACATTCGTGTCCATGCCCTAAGGTGGACCTGGTAAGGGGTGTCCATACAAGATTTTAAAAAGACTAAGAGTCATTAGCAAGTAGACAGACGACATTGTAGTACCTACAGCCTTTCCTTCCATTGAAGCCAGAGTAGAATACGTGTTGTTTACCATTCATCAGAGGAGTTCTGATTTAAGCCGTAGCCGAACCGTTAAGCGGTTGGTCCCGGCTATCATTTTCAGATCTTTGAAAGTCGTTCAGAGTAGTCAGAAGCCAAAAGTCTGACATCCAGTCTTACCAACGGGTATCGTATTACCCAGTTACTGGGTTGTGGAGGTCAGATAAGCAGTCGCTTGTAAAATATTCGTAATCAGCTGCATCCCGTTAGACTGGAAGCCTAACTTAGCCTTTTCCCAAAATAGTGGAAAAAGGCTAGGCAGATGATGATGAGAGGAGTTCTGATTTTACTTGACGCCGTGATTCCTTCTTAGCATAGCAGAAAAATAATCCATGTTTCTGCATATGCTAAGAAGGAATCACTTTTACGACAGTCATATAATAGTATATTTCATTACGAGTGCGGAAAGCCTGTCATTGCAAAGAGTTCCGACAAATGTCTACCCGAGCCGAGGCGCAGCCGAAGGTGAAGGTTGACAGTCGGAACAAGTTGCAATGACGGTTCCGCACGTGTACTGAACAACTATTTTAAATACAGTTGCGAAAAAATTAAGCAATTTAATAAAGAACATTTTTGGAAAATGGCGCCAACCGTAAAATAATTTAAGTAGAGATATTTTTGTTTTCTTCACCCATTTTGGGTAGGCAAAGGGAACTATGCCCCATACAGCCAAGTCTTCAGTAGATTTTTTTTATTAATATGAAATGAAAATGAAATTTAATGTGATGAAATGAAATGAAACCTAACCTAACTCATTGAATCAAATCATTAAATCTGATATTAAAAACAAATAGTAGCTTCTTTTTAGAAATATTTGCATGAATCTTAAAAACTTCTATGATTTTTTTTTTTGTAAAAACTTCGTGGTTGGTTTTTTTTTAATAGACATTATTTAGACAGTTGGGAAAGAGAACGCACGAGTTCGTAAAAGGTAAAGAAAAAGCTCGAGTGTGTAATAGCCCACATCCCGAACGCTATACGTCCCTGCAATACGCCACTTTTTGAGCAACTGTATTAAAAAGATTTTATCACAACTCATAATCAACGCCTAGCCTTTTCCAACTATGTTG
Source organism: Cerastis rubricosa (assembly GCA_949152445.1). Taxonomy (NCBI): domain Eukaryota; kingdom Metazoa; phylum Arthropoda; class Insecta; order Lepidoptera; family Noctuidae; genus Cerastis; species Cerastis rubricosa. The sequence goes on from OX424527.1 coordinate 23,483,298, forward strand.
GGGACGGCTTCCAGTCTTACCGGATGCAGCTGAATACCAGTATTTGACTAGAGAATGACTGCCTATCGGAAGCCACAAACAAATTTGTAATAGGTAATACGAGACCCATTGCTAAGACTAGTTGTCAGACTTTCGGGCCACTGACTTCTCAACGACTGTCAAAAATCTTTAAATGACAGCCAGGACCAACGGCACAGAGGAAACTCGGTATGTAATGGGTGGTCACCCATCCACAGACCAACATTGACAAGTGCGGTTTAAGTGAAGATCGATCCTAGCGGCTGTTATAATTTACCCACGAGCACCAGCAAAGACTTAATCAGAACTACGCTTGGTATGTTACGTGGTCTTAAGAAAATATGAAGCCTTATCCTACCACTCCACCATTATCAAGTTAGTATACATAGATTACAATATAAAACCTGGTTCTCACGTGATGTACACGACGGCGACGATGTAGAACAGCTGGGCAGACCTCCAAATGTAGGGGGGCCTGAAGAGGGGGGCGCTTTGCTCATACATCGCACGGATTAGGGACATCTCCTTTTTAGCAGTGTAGCCATCGAGGGTGAAGGAACGGACCTGGAAACGAAGAAAAATATTGAGATCAATTTTCATATATATGTATGTATATGTATATATTATATGGATAAAATGCTTGAGATTTTTTCTGTTCAAGAGGATGTGCAGCTGTCTTTTCATTAGTTACATCTTTTTGCTGGCACAAATCTAGAAATGTGTTATAATAGTTAAGAAAATGATAATTTGGAGGAAGCCAGAGGGTTTTTACCTTTATCATATATCATATATCACTCTTGTAATAGGGTTCGAGCCTAATGCCATCAACAGGATACAAACCCAGACTTCGTGCTACTAAGAATTCCTATAGAAAAACCCACAGACAGTTTGCTTGACCTGGGAATCAAACCCAGAGCCTTAGGCTCAGCAGTCGCACTCGCGACCACTGGGCCAACTCAGAGTAACTTCCACTACAACATTTCGCCAAGCAAGGTTCACTATAAACAGGACTATCATTTACCGTATATTCCTCCTTAGTACCCCTATGATTGACAGCATAAATATGCTTCAGCACCCCCAAAGCTTCGTCTCTTCTTCCAGAGTTGAAGAGGAACTTGGGAGACTCACAGAAGAAGTAGATGGCTAGGGCCCCTAGACCTGATGGTAAGGCCAAGACTACGATGAGTAGCCTCCAGGGTTTGTAGACGATGTTCAGCCACGATAGTTCTACGGCGAAGTTTAGTTTTAGAGTTGGGTAGGTGAGCACTGGAAAAGGAAAGATATATTTTAAATACATTTATTTAACTTGAAGCTTGCCTCCCCACTATAGCAGTTTAGCCACAGGCCAAGATATGAACCTGTCCAAAATCTAATATAATACTATTATTATTTACGAATAATAGCGGAAGAGTTTATTTGTTTGGTTGAACGCGCTTATCTCAGGAGCTACTGATCCGATTTGAAAAAATCTTTCAGTTTTAGATAGCCCATTTAATAGGAGCGGAGCACCAATGACAAAAGTTGCGAAAACGGTGAAAATATGACGCTGACGAAGTTGCGCGGGACAGCTAGTAATATTATAAATCTGACACTTACCACCCGCAACGGCAGGTGATAGCAGGATCAGACAGGTCATGAGCAACATGTACCGGTTCCTCACCCGCTGGACACATGACTCCCCCACCAGGGTGTACGTCGCAGAGTTGGCTGCACAGGCACTGGAAAAGATGAAAATATAACGATTAGGTAAGGACTGCAGATAAAAGATCAATACGAGTAGTAAACTTCTATGCTTCGTTTACAAAGAAGGCAACGATATTTCCGAAAAATTTCTTTTAGATAATATACTGTGTAATTAAGGAATAACATGACTACTACATACTAGCAGTGCGGCATTTACAATTACAACCGTTCTATTACGATATTTTACTTACCTACACAAGCAGTGAGAGCAGCGGTGCGCGGTGGCCCAGTGGTGGAAGCCCCGACTTACGAGCAGTAAGCCGTGGATTCGAACCCAAGCAGGCGCATTACTTTGTGTAATTTATTTCATCACCACTGCTCTTAAAAACGGTGAAGGAAAATATCGTGAGGAAACCTGCATGTTCTAGAACTAAAAATTCGACATCTACCAACCCGCACTGGCCCGCGTGGTGGATCACAGTCCACTATCTCTCATAGAGAGGAGGCCTGTGTCCCAGCAGTGGGAACATTATAGGCTGATGATGATGATGATGATGACTTTAACATTACGATTAACGCCTGTGTTCCCCGAATGTTTAGGCGGAGGTATACTATAATAGTACAGTCACATTTCGGTCCCATGTAAAAGGAGTGATCCTTTCGCCATCAACTGGGCACAAATCCAGATTCCGTGGCTGTTACTGGGTAATTCCAAACCAACCCAATGATACTTTACCCGATCTCGAATCGAACCGAGCGCGAATCCAGCGAGGCGGTCTACGGTTTTGTGATTACCCCATTTTGGCATATCAATCCAATAATCATAATATATTAATATGTATATTCAGTATCAGCTGACTTCTCATTAGACGAGAAGCCTATCAATGCAAGGTCAGCGTAGACTAGCAATGGAATCTTGATGTATTGCTGTCAGTAAAAGGGGCGCTACAATTTACACAATCTTTTTTACAATATGGAATGCAAAATACTTAAATAATTATGAATCTGAATCAATATACGAGATGTTGTTTTGCATCCTCGTCAAATTCAAGGAGGTAACTCTGCTAATGATTCTCGACCCGAATCAATAATAAAAATATATAAATACGAGTAGTTACGGAAATCGGTAAGAGTGAACAACCACCCGTATTTTAAACGCGGCCCTTCTGATCCTCGCCCGATAACCGCGCTTCCACACATACAAACTATCTCAAATGTAACGTACGATAATTTCTTATTCCCTAAACCACGTTAAGGGTTTATTCTGAAATACTGTCAAACTTAAACAACCATAAAAAACAGCTTTTATTAATAATTAACTAGCTACCGTAATTATAATTGATTATTTATGTCTTTTGTGACAATCTCCTGAATTTTGACGAGAATGCAAAACAACACCTTGTATATTAGAGTTGGCATGATTTGTAGCAAAATTGAAAGTAAATATTGTGCACGGTATAGGCACGGAGATAACGCAGTATGACTTTAGAAACCGCTGCTTTTTCTTGAAGATCGACCCGTGCGGCTATTATTATACTGTGTGGAAGACATGCCTGCCACTCTGTATACCCACGAGATTTATCTTTATCTATCTTAACAATACATCCGATAAATCCATTAAAATCAAATTTATCAAAAAAAAAGTCATACTAGAACTAGACTGTTGTATTAACTCTGCCCAGATCATAAAAGATGGACAGCCCATAAAATAGATCAGAAATTTTATTATTACTATCTCTTTAATCAATCATAATCAATCAAAGTCTTTTCAGTATTCTTTGGAAGTTAAATAGCTAGCGCCTCTACAAGAATCTAATAAAAATAACAGAGAAATATGATGGATTGACATGTTATTTATAAACTCTGTTCCAAGGAAGTTCCAGGAAGAATTATTTTCAACCTTTTTGCCATAATGATTATTATGAATATATATTTCAACCTTCTATTCAACTTCAAAGCGATGTTTTGTTTATTGATTTTGGTGTAACCTTGATTCTTAGGTTCAAATAAATGTTCTCGTCAGAAGAGCGGGCAGTGCCCGCGACTTCGTCCGCGTGGAATTTAACAAAACAAGTTATTTGGTTTTTAATAATTTTATAACTTTTCTAAAATAGATGTAGCCTTAGTTACTCCTTATTACATCAACTATCTGCCAGTGAAAGTCCCGTCAAAATCAGTCCAGCCGTTCCAGAAATTAGCCGGAAAAAACAGATAGACAGACTGACAGACAAAAATTGTAAAAAAAAATATTTTGGTATATATACCGTATATACCGTATATACACCGTATATACACCGTATATACACCGTATATACATTTCATATGCATTTAGTAACAACGGTTATTTTAATATGACATTACATACAGACACTTCAATTTTATTTATTTGTATAAATGTATAGATAGAGTCTAGGAAGACCTCAGTTTCTTCTAGGCAAGCGTGCTCTCTAGGCCGCATAATCGCTTCGCATCAGGCGAATTGCGGCCAAAAGCAAGCCTATTTAGTATAAAAAAGCTGATTTTTGATTAAAATTGATTACTGATTAAAACGTCAAATAAGATAGTACGCTCCTCTGATTTCTAACAAAACATAATATAACAAAAAGTTTGCAATTCTCGAAGAGTAAGGCTGAGCTTTACGTACACCTACATTTCGACCCAGTAATTCATGTCCGAATTATTCTTTCTTATTGTACCGAATAACATCTTTAAAACTTCTACCTCAGCCTATCCTTTCGCAGACATACAAATACCTATGCCAATCCATCTCAATTCAACTCCGAACATCATCAAACAACTTCCTGAATACCAATCAGAAAACAAGCCAAAAATAGACCTGTTTCATACCAGTATCACAAACTTTTCCACTGTCCGTTTTCTGGAACCTTCCCTCCAATAAACACTTGACATTCATGATCGAGTGGCGAAATGTGGCACATACACATACACAGATGGTGCTCGGACACTCGGCCACACAATTAGACGGGTCAAATTAATAAGTTCCACGCAATATGGGAAAGAATGACAGTATTGATTGTTTTGCTGTGGCTGGATTTTTCCATGAAGCTTACGACTAAAATGAGACTTTCTTTGGTTTAGTTGAAGATTATATCATGTTACTACAAAAGCCGTTAAAATTAGGACCTCGTAACTAAATCATGTTGTGTTCTGTATGGTGTCGGAAGTAAAGAATAGCACCATCCCATATCTTCCCGTGGGTGTCGTAAGAGGCGACTAAGGGACTTGCCATAGAATGGGCAGCAGCGTTCTCTGTGCTTTTTAACAACCGTACTGCGATCGCCAACCCGCCTGCAAAGCGTGGCGATTATGGCAAAACCCCCCTTATGCCAATGTGGTTGGGGGAGGCCTATGTCCTGCAGTGGACGTCTTTCGGCTGAAATGATGATGATGAACTAAATCATAACAACCGCACAGGTTGATCTTCAAGGTAAAGCCGCAATTTCCTAGATCGGTCTGTGGATGGGTCACTATTATAACATACCGGGTTTCCTCCGTGCCTCGGAAAGCACGATAAGCCGTTCTTCGCTGTCATTTGTAGATCTTTTACAGTTCTTACAAGCAGTCAGTGACCCGAAAGTCTGACAACTAGTCTTTCCTAGGTGTACCGTATTACCCTGTACAAATGGGTTGTGGCTGTATGTAACATACTGGTATTCAGCTGCATCCGGTTAGACTGGAAGCCAACCCAAAAACATTGGGAAAAAGCTAGGCAGATGATAACAAAAGCCGTAAAATTAATAAACTGTTTTGGTAAGTTTAAATCACACGCACGCAATGTAATCAATATTAAAAATGTTCATGAGTGTAGGTCTTATTTTAATGAATATGTTCACGGAGGCTCGCATTTGCTAGCTTGCTCGCACGGCTTTCACGCCATTATCTGATAGTGGCCTGCATGATAGTGACAACAGCATTTTGAAGTGAATGCTGCCAGAGCGAACGGGGGGGTTCCAGAAGCACTGGGTGAGGAAAGCCATAGGTCTGGATAAATAATTAAATTGTAAACAGCAACAATAATAACCTATATACATAAGCACCATTGTTATTAACACTGAAATACTAGCAAAACTATGGACTGTAGTCTGAAATAAAGTTTAATTTGATTAAATTTAAATTGTCTTCTATGGTACTGTGGTAAGTACTAGTGTAGCCCACACTCGTAAGATAAGACTTCAAAAAGCCTTTAGAAGTTCAAGTGGGAGTGTTATGTGACCTGATCTAGCGTAGCGCGGAGTATAAAGGAAGGCTGACACCATCTTTCACTGGTTCTATTACCACTGACGTACTGCCTACAGTAGCTGATGTAATATATATGTTCGCAGAGAGGCGGTGTATTTTAAATTGATGCACTGGACCCGACACTTAGTTCTGAGAAGAACCACAGCTCAACCAAGCATTCCATTTGCTGTATTCTAAGAATACTCTATGTCAATCAATTATACACAAACGAGTTATTACAGCTATAAAGACAATCGTATCAGGAAATCAAAGCGGGAATGTTGAGAACAATGACAGAACGCAGGTGACTATGACACCTGCACCGTTTCCACGACGGTGTCGAAGGGCATCCTCTAGGGTGTCGTGTGTGCCATCAAAATAAAAAGCAATGAAAAGTTACTCACAAACAAACACACAGAAACTTGACTAGTCCCAGGAACAGCCAGTGAGGAGAGAGGCTACTGATGCAGGACAGTATGAAGGACAGCAGCAGAGGTATCACGAGGGTGAACCGACGACCCTTGGTGTCTGACACATAACCCCATAAGTAGGAGACTAGGAGAATACCTGTAAATTAAAGAAGAAAAGAGTTAGTCACTAGAAAGAGGCGAAATATCTCAAAAGCAAGCCGGTTCCCTCACGATGTTTTCCTTCACCAAAGCAAGTGACCTATGGCTTGGCAGTCACTGCTGAATTAACCTTAGATGTTATGTACACAAAACACTGATGAAACAACACACACAAACACTGATGTTCCCACTGTATGGATGGCAGTAAGCTGATGATGATTCCCATTGTATGGATACGGGCCTCTTATCGGTCTTTGAATATTTGGTTCTATGTGATACCGGTTTTCTCACGATATTATCTTTAACCATTTTGAGAGCAGTGGTGATAAAATAAAATACACAAAGTAAATTGAAGAGCCTGTTTCTTCCGCAAACTGCTTCGTTTTTCAGTATTATTGTTATAGTCAATTGTTTTGTTGTTTACAAAAGTGAAACAAGTAACCCAACACAGCACTCGCCGAGCTAGTTTTCTGATATTACCGAGGAAGAGTTTGGCAAAAAAAGAAGGAACACAGTTGTACAAAAAAATACCCTCGACTCATTCAGTGGATTCAAAACTCTTTTAGCTGAATATTTGATTACAAATAAGACCCTTTCTAAAACGTGAATTCATAGGATGGGTGGTAATAATAGCTACCGTGACGTCTGCGACGAATTATAAAAAAATATAATATTATAATATTATTATTTATTTTAAGCATTGTTCTCATGTAGGTAAGTGAATTTGTGTCTTTCTTGAGAATAAAAATATCTTTAAACCTATTGTTCATATTAACAGTTTTATTGAGAAAATTACAGATGTATGTTTTTGTAGATACTCAACATGATAAAGATGGATATTGTGTTTCATTTGCACATTTAAAAAGAAACAATTCGACTGTGTATTTAACCACTTAGGGGTACAATGAATTAATAAGAGATAACATAAATATGAACAAAAAACAACAACATAAACATAATTGGAAGAGACCTACACTCAGCATTGGGTGGCCATGGGTTGAAGAAAAAGAAGAAGAACATAAACATGATAGACTATTTCGATGTATGGCACATGGCTTCAATTAGATCTGCAAAGATTTTGGATGAGAAATCTGAAAAACTTCACCTGTCAGCGAAGTGAGTAACGAGGTACAATTGTTCTTCTAGCACATCGAGTTTATGAAAAATGCCACGTGATTGATTCCGAGGTTGGACAAAGGGTCATTGAGTTTTTCCAACAAGATATTCTTAGTAGCAGTTAGCATTGTGAAACAGATTTGTGTTCGCCGCAAAACCGAAACAACTAATAACTTTTCTGTGGTAAACATGCATTTAAAATTGCATTTTTTTTTTGCAGCAATTCACAATGTCATTATCATGATCGCCATCATCATCTGGGGTTGGCTTCCAGTCTAACCGGATGCAGCTGAGTTCCAGTACTTTACATGGAGCGACTGCCTTTCTGACCTTCAAAACCCAGTAACTGGGTAATACGATACCTCTTGGTAAGACTAGATGTCAAACTTTTGGCTTCTGACTACTCCTAATGACTGTCAAAGAGCAACAAATGACAGCCGAGACCAACAGCATAACGTGCTTTCCGAGGCACGGAGGAAACTTGGTATGTAATTATGGTCACCCATCCACGGACCAACCTCGCAAGCACGGCTTAATCTAAAAGACCCGTGCGACTGGTATTATTTCGCCACGAGCTCCTCAATCATCATCATCACCATATTAGCCTGGAATTAGCCACTGCTAGGAATAGGCCCCTCTTTTCTTTCTGACACACTTCCAAGTTCTGTGGGATAAAGCTGGATGCGAGACGTCGCATCCAGCTTTATCCCGGGTTTTACAAGGCATGTACTCACCAACAAAAGGCAAAGACGTGAGGATCCCCTTCTGCATGACAGTGAGCTCCAGGTCACAGGCTGCTGCCACCACCAGGCTGAACCCAAACAGGTCTATGCCGATGGCCAGGAGTATGAGGGAGCAGGTCATTACCAGTAAGATGTTGTACAGCCCATTGCCTGCGGAAGAATTATCAAGAGATTAGTTAAAGTCAAAGATAGCTTAAAATATGAGTAACTAAACTAACGAAAGCGATACTGAAACACTTTTCTTGTATTTGTGGAATAGGTAAACCATCATCTGCCTAGCCTTTTCCCAAACTATCTTGGGGTCGGCTTTCAGTCTAACCGGATGCAGCTGAGTATCAGTATTTTACATGAAGCGACTGAATATCTGACCTCCACACCACTCGCAGTAACTGGGTAATGTGAAACCCCTTGGTAAGACTGGATGTCAGACTTTCGGCTTCTGTCTACTTGTAACGACTGTCAAAGATCTTCAAATGACAGCCGGGACCAACGGATTCACATGCTTTTCGAGGCACGGAGAAAACTCGGTATGTAATTATGGTCACCTATCCACGGACCGACCTCGGCAAGCACTGCTTAACCTTAAAGATTGACCTGAGTGGCTGTTTGTGAACTCAGCATCTCTCGTGTATTTTGGAGGTCTATAAATGCAAACGATAATCAACTTGTGAGCTACCAGTTCGATGGCAAGGTTTTAACAAGGGGAGAAGAAAATTAATGGTGAAACCACCATCAATTTTATTTATTTATAGACCTCCAAAATACACGAGAGATGCTACTACAACTTTTATTGAAAAACTTGAGCTTATTTTAAACTATTGCGGAAGAAACTTGGCAAAGAGGGTTATACTTTGCGGTGACTTTAACATCGATATTCTCCAGAAAACGAGAATATCCACTGAATTCCAACATCTACTACTAAACTACAATCTTAAGCCGAGTATAAAAGAGCCCACACGTGTGTCTAGTGGAACTTGTATCGATAACGTTATGCATAATGTTAGAGGTGGTACTGGCGAAGTTTTAGAGTTGGCTCTATCAGACCACACAGCCCAACTTTTCAAATGTCCTGTTAGAAAATCATGTTCAATTGATTACTGGTATGTATTAAGTCGAGATTATAGCTCTGAGAATATATCAAAGTTCATTGAAGCCATAAGTAACTTAAGTTTTACTGAAGTGTTCAATAGCACAAACCCGGAAATAGCTTTTAATTCGTTTTATGACATGTTTAAACTTTTCTACGACTTGTGCTTCCCTACCATGACGAAAAAGATTTCCAGTCGAAAAACTCCGCGATGGATATCTAAAGGTATCAAAAAATGTAGTAAACGCAAAAAAGAGATGTTATGGTTGTACAGACGATCACCAAATATTGAAAACAAACAATTATTTAAACAATATTCAAGACGATTAAAAAGAATAATACATTTGACACAAAAGTTTTAAAACAGTCATATTATAAATAGTGCAGAAAATAAAACTAAAGCTACGTGGAAACTAATTAATAGGTGTAAATCTAACTTCCCTCCGGAATCTGTAAAGCACATTATTATTGGTGTTAAGAAAGTTAACGATCCTAAAGACATAGCTTCGGCTTTTAATGATTATTTTATAGATTCGGAACATCCTGTTTAAAATTATGCTAACGGTAATGCTATGTCTCCTATGAATCACTTCCCAAAAACCCTTTTTATGGCACCAACGGATGCTATGGACATCTACAAAATCATTAATCTGCTAAAAAATACCAACAGCACGGGATTTGATGGAATATCTACTAAAATTTTAAAATTAGTGTCGCATGTCATTGCACCCGTACTAAGTTTTATAATTAACCTATGTATAGAGCATGGTCACTTTCCAAGCATATTAAAAATGACTACAATTAAGTCCCTATATAAGAAAGGTGACAAAGCAACTATTTCAAATTACCGTCCAATAGCCTTAATACCAGTATTTTCTAAAATATTTGAGAAAGTGATTTATAGATCCCTTAACTCGTTCTTTGAAACAAATGATATACTCGCTAAAGAACAATATGGTTTCCGGAAAAATCGAAATATTAACAACGCAGTCTATGAGTTAGTTGCAAAATCTATTAGTAATGTTGACAAAAAAAATCCTATAGCCGCACTACTCATGGACATGTCTAAGGCATTTGATCACGTGGACCATACAATATTATTGGGTAAATTAGAGCGTTATGGTGTCCGAGGAAATATATTACGCCTAATCAAAACTTACTTAAATGGGAGAAAACAAATCACTGTTTTAAAAAGAATTTGTCCCAATTCTAAGAGAGAGGTGTCTCACAAGTCGTCCATTAGGTATACAACTTGCGGTGTACCTTAAGGGAGTGTCCTTGGTCCCTTGCTTTTCCTCATTTTCATAAATGATTTGCCGAAATGTACCGATTATCCGTCCTGTTTGCCGATGATAGTACAATTATTATACCCTGTAAAGACTTAGAATCATATGAAAATGAGATACATAACTCCATCGATTGTGTGATAAACTGGCTACGTAAAAATAAACTAAAAAACACAGGTTATGACGTTCCAACAAAGAACGAAACAACCAAATTTAAATATAAAATACGCAGACCACAAAATACCTGAAACCAACCGTGCCAGGTTTCTGGGACTCTACTTAGATAGTTCTCTAAATTGGAAATGTCACGTAGAGACAGTATGCAAAAAAATAAACCAATATTTTTCCGCGCTTCATAATCTTTCGAAAATAACAAATCAGTCTGTAGTTTTGGTAGCATACAAAGCGTATGTCTCGTCAACGCTACGTTTTGGAATAATGTATTGGGGAAATTCCACTGATAAAAACATTGCGTTCAAAGCTCAAAAGAGGTGTGTACGTGCTACTTCTACTTGTACTTCTACCTTTGCCCTGCATGTATATCTACGAGACAGCAGTATTCGCAAAATCAAACTTGCACTTATTTCAGAGACTGAGATCGAAACGGCGCAATAGAGAGATTTGTAATATTCCACACAAAAATGCACTATATTCAAAGAGCTTTTTAGGAATGGCACCCAAGTTGTATAATAAGTTACCCAATGAAATAAAAGACCTTGACAGCATACACCATTTCAAAAAGGCTCTTCTTGAATTGTTATGCGAGAAAGCTTACTATACAGTCAATCAGCACCTAGAAGACAAATTGTAAACTAATGACATTTTAATGTTTTTTTTTTTTTAATTTGTTTCTTAATAATTTTCATCGTTTTTATTTAATCTAATTTAATTTTAATATTTAGTTATTTGGTAAAATTATTTGTTATTTTAATTAATGTGAATCAAAATGATTATGTAGCTAAGCACTTTTTTATTTATTTTAGTAGTTATTATTTTGATTGAATTGAGTTTATTTATTAGTTTTGAATGTTTTTATTATTTTTAATTATTAATTAGAGAATATTTTTACGCCGTTCATGGCAAGACATAGCGTTCATTTTATTAATAATGACATCTTTACCTTTTGGTTTACCTATGTTCAACAAATAAAAATATTTTGATTTGATTTTGATAAATATTTATTATTTTTAGTAGTAAACTTTTCTTCCAACATTTTAATGAACCGAGATTTGTTGTGAGAATTTGTTTTGTTTGTTTGAGCAACAGCTGCAATTTCTTATTGCAGCTGTTGCTCAAGGTTACATTGGTATAATTATGTAATGAGGGACTGGGTTGCTTTTTACCTGACGTTCTCATATTTATAATATTTTATATGTGTAAGATACACTGACCGTTATAATAATATTTTTACTTGTATTACAGCTTTAGTAATGTATTTAAGTGGTGTATCTACATAAATTATGACGATTACAACTGTTTCAACTTTTTGAATCGTTATATCTCAGAAACGGTGGCTCTTAGGAAAAAAGGTGGCTTTTATAGATAATTTAATCTGGTCTACAATGTTTGTTTGAACTTATTTTTATGATAAAACTTACCGTTTTGCTGAAAATCGCGAAAAACCCGTTTTTGAGAAATTTGACCGCGAGTAAATTTTTTTCCAGGTATCTGATCGGTGAGGACTTTTTTGATTTCATTTATGATAGTGTTTTGAACAACCCTACCAATTTTGAGCTGGGTGCGAATTTTTGTACCTTCTAAGTGTTTTTTTTTGGTCTAATTTGACCGGACTACAAAATCAAAATTCGAAATTCAAATTTTCTTACTTTTTTTTTAATTCGGCAGTCAGTGTCAGGTTTTACGTTGAATAAAATATGATACGCCGCCGTAAAACGTACGTATTCACATAATTGTAGTAATTAAAATCATCAATACAACGCCTTTAATTTTTTTTCCACTTCTATTGGGTTAAAAATGATCTTACAGGGGTTGTATTAATAACTTTTATGATTATAACTCATTAAATCCATATTAGATACGGCCGCGTATCATATTTTTTTCAACATAAAAACTTATTTTGACCGGTAAATTTCAAAAAATGTAATAAAATTTGAATTTCGCGGTTCAACCTGTCGCTTCCGCCTTAATATTTTATGTCTATATTAAGTTTTCTAATCTAAACTAATATTATAAAGAGGAAAGAATTGATCGTTTGTTAGTTTGTATGTTTGCATTTAGTAGGCTCCGAAACTACTGATCTTTGGATTTGAAAAATTATTTCAGTGTTAGATAGCCCATTTATAGAGGAAGGCTATAGGCATCATCACGCTACGACCAATAGTTGGAGCAGCAATGAAAAACGTTGCGAAAACGGGGAAAATGTGACGCAAACGAAGTTGCGCCGGACAGCTAGTAAGTTGATAAAAATGTTCTGTCAGGCAAACCCAAAGTGTCAATGGCTTAGAATCACAAAGTGAATGCTGCAGTAATATTAAAAAAACCGGCCAAGTGCGAGTTGGACTCGCGCACGAAGGGTTCCGTACCATTATTTATAAAAACGAGAAAAAAATCACTTCGTTGTATGGGAGCCCCACTTAAATATTTATTTTATTCTGTTTGTAGTATTTGTTGTTATAGCAGCAACAGTAATACATAATCTGTAGAAATTTCAACTTCCTAGCTATCACGGTTCATGAGATACAGCCTGGTGACAGACGGACGGACGGACGGACGGATAGCGAAGTCTCAGTAATAGGGTCCCGTTTGACCCTTTTGGGTACGGAACCCTAAAAAGGAGTTATTCTGGCCCTTAATTTTTTCGCTGAGAGCTAAACGCACATCCTCGACCGATGGGTCTAGCAAGTAATTTCGCCCAAAAATTTCTTGTATGCAAAGACAAGTTTAGTCAACGTCACCGCTTAGGAAAGATTTATCATTTGAAGTATTTAATTAGGTCGTGTAAGTTTTCATGGAAGTTCAGCATTTTTAACGACATAAAATGCCATCAGGTTTGTTCCTGATGAATACCATAATTTCTGTAGTTTATAACAATCATCACACAATGTCTAATCCTATCTTATGTGGAGTAAGGCATCAATTTGAGTCAATATATGTTATGTTCCCAATACAATTATGAACTGTTACTATGTCTACTTTAATATTCAAGTTCAAGTTCAAATGTTTTTAATTTATCGATCATTGAGAAGCCATTGTAAACAATAGAGCTAGATCAATAAATTCTTGATTGGACTACATTTGACTGATGTTTATCACAACACTCTTATTATTCTGAACTTATTTATTTACAATTACGCTTACTTTTACTAAAAATAATAGTGAACTGGGATAAAATAAGCCTGTTCCAAAATCAAAACCCAAATATTTGATGTTACATAGGCCTACATGGGCACTTATAAAACGTCGACAAAAGGTGCACTGTTCGGGTTGGTCGTTAGCTATGGAGAAGACCCGGCAAGAAACTCCATGGTTGCTCTTTTAAAATCATTTGGTATTACAATATTTGAATGTTACAGCGTTGGTACTTAAGTATGGGAAGACAGCGTGAAAGCAGCAAGCTCGACAATAAGTCGTTGCTTACTACAAAAGGTAGAACAAGAAAAATAAAAACTACGAATTTACAAAGCCTACAATGTCCACACATTCACAAAAAATAGGTAAATAAAAATTAATATATACAAAAGTAAATAAAACATTATAGGAACACTAAATTGAACAATTGACACAAAATGTTGTCCAAATTTATCATAATTATTAAAACAAAATCAGATTAACAGATTCATGAAATCGAACTAAACAGACGCACTTTCGAAAATTGCGTTCGTTCTACGAAAGACTTTAAATAATTTCAATTGAAACGTAAAAACACTAAACGAACAATAACAAACCAATCTAAAAATAATAAAAAAAAACAGAGCATTGACCTGAAAATCTGAATTAAATTTTCAAACACATTTTCTTCAATAAGCAAAATTCACGAAGAAGACGTAAATACTGCAATAGAACATTTAGTTTTTCTTGAAAGTGTTTACACAACAAACTAGGAACGAGAAAAAAGAGAAACATTTTTGGACACATCCCAAAAACAAATGACAAGCAGAAATTACGAAAATTATCACGAACACTTCATCAATACTAAAATAGGAGAAACAAAGGATAGAACCCAAATCCACAAAACCAAATATAAACCCTAAAATACTCCCTTAATTTCAAACACACTTCTAAAAACCTCACTCGCACTCCAAAAACTGAGTATATAAATTTGGTATTTCGGTCCAATACCTGTCTTATCAAGAGCCTCTTCGAAGGAGACAGGGGTTTCATCATCACGGTCACACTTGGTGGTCATGGTCACACGTTCAACCACCGCACTTCCTTGGTTACACTGTACTGAAAGCTTTGCACGCGCGTGTATTTCAAAGTCAGCATAGGGTTGGCGGGCAGTTGGAGGCGAAAACGCGCGGGTTGAAATTGGCAGAATTTTAGTGATGTGTGTTCGTTGTAACGGCTGCCAAAGTCTTGGTCATTAGAAGTATTTCTAATTGTTTGAAATGAAATAAGTTCTATACTATTTTATGTACATGATACGTATTATCGCAAGTATATTTCGTGGAGGTTTTTCCTGTTTTATATTCACTGTAGTCAACTTTGCTTGCTTTTTCGCTAGTATTGATCATTAAAACTACTCAATGTTTTTATGAATGTGTTCTTTTTTATATGAGGTGAAAGGGACGCCGATGCTCAAAAGTCGCATTTAGTTTTTTTTTTTAAATTACTGATGAATATTTTATTTCAGAATGACGTACCTACTGAATAAGTGGTAATCATTTATGCGTCAATGTCCCTTCCACCCTATATGTCAATGTTTTATTTCTGTTTCACCTGCAGGCGTAGCGTGACCGCCGAAGAAACGGGCTATGTCGACGAAAGAATCGACAAACTGCCACATTGTCATTGCCTATCTGTCATTATGTCGATTCTTCCGTAGACAATACTCGTTTCTACAGTAGTCATGTTACGCATGCTGACCACTTGCTTTGTGCTGTTCTTTTGTAACATCAAGTCTAGTCAAGGCATTCCCAAATGTAAATAAATCCCCATATTTTGTATAAAATTAGATTTAGATTTTTTGTAACGTATTTTTTATTTGGTGTAACAATAATAATGTTAACGGAACTAAGGAGCCTGGAACTCACGACACAAGGAATCCTAGTGAGAGTTTCTGGAGTCCAATGCATTGTCAACTTTTCGAAACAATACAGTCATTATTCTTATTAACGAATCTAAATACAATCAATAAAATCAAGCCGTTGCGACACTCACTGTGCGCCTCTCCTAAAGACCGCTGAACACAACTTCAGACCAACCACTGAAATCTACGTAAACATCGAACGAACTTCATAACTCATAATACATTGACTGCTATAAACTGACATACATCCCACTGCCTTTTACTGAACCAGTAATGGCTAAGCAAAATTGTTGACGACAATCCTACCGTGGCACCATGCCAATAAGGAACGAAATGGCTGAACAAGGTCACATGACGAACTATTACGTGAAATATATCAGTGACTGTTGATCTACTTTTTAATTATCATAAAGAATTTGTTTTATTTCCGTCATTAAAGAGAGTTTTCCTACATAATTTGATGATGAAAACGAGAACTTGACGTGATGTATTAGGATCAATTTTTACTTGTATTATTTCAATAGGAAAAATAGGTTTAGGTACCTCAAAACATCATACATTTTAAGAGATGGATTAGCGAAAGCTGGTGATTCTAATTTTGGCAGACCAGACAACGCGCAACGCTTTCCCCAGAACCTAATTTCAGTTGATGCAATAATGAAGGCCTATTTTCTGGTTTCAAAAACAATATATTCACAAAAGAATATGTACCTATTTTGTGAAGGTAAAGTCAGCAACGAAAGTCGCTATACATTTCTAAAATTATAAGACGTCTTAGTTTAACAGACTGAAGTACCTAAAAGACATAACAATATTTTCATCAATTAATACACAAATTCGCAAAACAATATTACATCAGATCACACTGATCAGGACAAAACTTGGTGTAATATTGATAAGTGTTAACAGACTTCCGATGCAGACTGTACTTGAAAATAATACGTGTAGGTGAAAAAATTACCCACATAAATCATGTAGGTACTTATGTAGTTTGTCTAGTTCATACATTTTTTTTACATAACAATAAAGGGTGTGAACAATTGAAACACGCGAAACTTATAGGGGTCAATCGATACAGAGGAGACAAACAGTCTGATCTTTGTCCTTTATTACTTATCTGGCTTGTTGCCAGGATTCGGCTTGTCCGACTAAAGAAAGGCCTTTAGCACAAGCTTATTGAGTATTCCGAGGAAAACGGTAAATATCTAAATGCGGATTTTCAATAATCTAAATCTAAAATAATATTTTAAAGAGGAATGATTTGATTGTTTGTTTGCATTGAATAGGCTCCGAAACTACTGGTCCGATTAGAAAAATTCTTTCAATCGTATATAGCCCATTTATCGAGGAAAGCTATAGGCTATATATCATCACGCTACGACCAATATGAGTGGAGCAGCAATGAAAAATGTTGCGAAAACGGGGATAATGTGACGCAAACGAAGTTGCGCCGGACAACTAGTAACGGTAATAAATTCCGACTATTAGTAATATTACTTTTATTCGTTACAATGATTAGCCTCGATTTTCCCTATTTAGGGTAAAAGCCTCCAATTACTTCTGCCTATGTAGGGCTATTTGGGGTCAGTCGTTTTCAAAGGAGTTCAGATCATTTTTAACTGGGTCTACCATGTCACTCTCAGGCTGGGAGACTCAGTGGATCGTGTGTTTTGCCTGCTAATCATCTGACATGTGGCAGATGTGTTCAGCCCCATCTATTGTAATGTGGGAGCTCTCCGAGTAACATTAGCTATTTTAGTGGTGAACACATGGTACGTGTTAAAGTCTGACCATCAGTTTTACCAAGAGATATCGACATTCATCATCATCAGCCTATAATGTTCCCACTGCTGGGACACAGGCTGTAATCCACCATACGGGCCTAGTACGGGTTGGTAATCGTCACATGTCTTCGATTTTTTTGATCTAGGACAAACCGCTTTCCTCACGATGTTTTCCTTCACCGTTTTTGAGGGCAGCGGTGATGAAGTAAATTACACAAAGCGCCTGCCTGGATTCAAAGCCACGGCTTACGGCTGGTAAGTCGGGGCTGCCACCACTGGGTCATCGCTACTCTCTCTCATCGACATTACCCAGTATTAACTGAGTTGTTGAGGTCAGATAGACAGTCACTCCATGTAAAATACGGGTATTCAGGTGCATCTGGTTAGACTGGAAGCCGACCCCAACATAGTTGGGACATAGCTAGGCAGATGATGATTGGGCAACGCGGCAGTATAAATTAATCATAGGTCTGGATAGATCTGGATTTATTTCTTGTTTTCCAGTTAGTTCAAATGAGGCTCTTGACCTTTGGCAGAATTGGTGTCAAAAGTGATCAATTAGCAGACAAACACTCGTTATTTTTTAAATAAAGTTTTAAATACTGCAGTCCCTTTATTCAAAATGCAAGATATTTTAGTAGAACTTACGTCATAGGGAAGAAAAAGCATAACAGTTTTAATGACAAATGATTTGTTGTGTCCATTAAAATAACAAAAAAAAAACTTTGTTTAATACAAAGTTTTTTGTGTTATTTTAATGGAACAACTTTTGGAAGCAAACGACCTCGGAATGGATCAATACAAATTAAAAGCCAATTCCACATCCATGACATAAGGTGTCAAGGAAGTAAGGAAGTTTTGCATTAACGACGTAACAACGTTTCCACTGCTGTGGCCCAGACCCGCTCTCTTTTAAAAGGAATGGTTCATATATATAATATTTCACCAAGTAAGCGCAATGTGGCTTGGTGGATGTTGCTGGAATAAACTATATGTTGTTAGAGACGTTAATTGGAATACATAGATGTTTTTCCCTGCAATTAGGGTCTTTCTTTGAAAATGTAGCATTCGCCCTGTGTCTCAGCGTCGCTTTCGAGTCTACTGCCGAAATATCTACGTGACATCCGTAACAACGCCTACGAAGTTTTAGATTCCCAAGCTGTAACACTTCCACTATTGGCTCATAAAGCAAAATTTTATAAAGTTAGGTTCTAAGTTGCTCTGTATGGTGTAGGACGTAAAGAATAGCATGCACCATCCCATATCTTCCCGTGGGTGTCGTAAGAGGCGACTAAGGGACTTGCCAGAGAATGGGCAGCAGCGTTCTCTGTGCTTTTGTGACAACCGTACTGCGATCGCCAACCCGCCTGCCAAGCGTGGCGATTATAGCAAAAATGTTATGTCAATGTGGCGATACTTGGGGGAGGCCTATTTCCAGCAGTGGATGTCTTTCGGCTGAAATGATGACTAAGTTAGGTCATTATGACGATTCTTCCGTAGACAAAACTTGTTTCTACAGTAGTCATGCTACGCGTGATGATAACTATAACATAATGATATAACTTAATTACAGAATACCATTTGTCACAAAAATTAACAACACAAAAGAATATGTAAGTAATTACAAAGTAAAGGCAACGGTGATTGTGAATACGTACCTAAGTGATTAAAGGCCCTGATTGTGTTGAAATAAAATTAAATATTAATGATATTATGTATCTGTAGGTACCTACATACATATGTCTCAAGTCTGTCGATAGGCGGGCGTTTTGGAGGACTGATTCTTGTAATGTTGACGTTTTAAAGTGCTAATTGTCAACCTATTTTTTATAAATTAAGTAGGTACTTTTTGTTTGAATTATATTTGCTTTTTAAAATGCCGTGTGTGAAGCTACCATTGATACCTTGAGACATATCCTCCATAAATGACACTTTATAATTTAAATTCATCTCAGTTCCAGAGCAGGCAATCTTCTGGATCCCACTGCTGGGCATTCTCTCTGTGAGAAAACGTGGGTTGTAATCTATCTGGTTGGCCCAGTACGGATTGGTGGATCGAACATTGTCTTTGATTTTTCTGGTTCATAGATACTTTAGTGACCTCAGTATGTTTTCATTTACAGTTTTTAGAGCAAAGGTTATGTTCACAAATTTTGTGTTTAGATTTTGATTTGTTCCCACGACCTGACGCGAACTTTGTAAGTCTCGGCCAAACGCGGAAAAATAACTGACTTGAACTAGGGCGTTTACAAGTAGGCCACCCTGCTCAGTTAGTGATTAGTTTTGTTATTCAGGTCAACCAACACACAAAAGATATTATATTTTCATCGACCCGCACTGGGCCTTCCTGTCCCTCTCGCTCTCAGTGCAACTGTGTCCCAGCAGTGGGATTATAATGGGTATGATTTTATCAATAACCTAATAAATGCATTTTCAGTGACCTAATAAATAATATTTGTTCCCAAAATAGTACATCTGTCACCTAAATTGAATCATCAAATAATATCAAAACGCTTACGTAAATATTAATTAAGAATAACTTGGAAATAATATAAATCATCAAGTAATTTGATTAGGTTTCAAATTAATAAAAGTGTCACGAAAATTGAATCTCTCTGCTCGCTCACTAGACACCGCCATCCTCTTCGAACCTAACCTGTCCGAGTCGGTGTGCCCAATGTCTCGTATAAAGCATTTCTTCATAGAAATAAGGAACTGATCTAATTATTTGGTGACAGATCTACCATCCCGAGCACAAAGCTATTATTTAAGTAATAAAACTAGTATTATAACAATGAAGTTTATATTCATCTAATGCACTACAAATTTATTTGTAATCCATCTCTTATTTTACACATATCAACATTTATTTGATAATTCATACCTTTTTTTTGTGGATGGATATTCATCAAATGACTTCTCCCGCTCTGGGCGGAGCGGAAGGGAGTGTCAGACTTGACTGACTAAAACCCATCATACCTGGGAACACTTTTTGTTTATCTGAGAACGAAAATATTTCGTGGCGATAGATCTATTTATTAGGTGATACAACTTTGATGACAAATATAAATTTTGGTGACAAGAAATATAGTTCCCGATTATAATAGTCTGAATAAGCATTATCACTCAATCAATCAACTCAGTCTATTGCAGTTCTCGAGACTGCTGGACGTAGGAGCCCCTCAAGCTTTGACACAACACCCTACCCTCAGGCATCTGCATCCAGTTCGCCCCAGCCGCCACGGTCTTTCAATCATCACAAATAACATTGTTCCCGGTTCACGGAACGTCAATTGTGTTCATAAATAATAACTGTCAAGGCAATCATTAGAACACATGGGATTAATTAACTTGTTTTGCTTCAGTAATTAAACCTCAGGGCAGTGAATTTAAATAGTTTGCACGTGCATGTATTTAAGAAAAAAAACGAACCACTTATTTTCCTTCTAGTGTTTATTTGAAACACTGACAATCCACAAAATAGAAAAAGACCTTCGCCCCATACGAAGTTCTTTTTCCATTTTGCCTTAATTGCACCTGCTAATATCGAAACTCAATTAGGACAACACACACTATAAATAAATTATGAATTCCATCATTCATCATTATCGTGTGGATATTGCCTAAAGTAGTCCTGGTCCCGGCCCTGGTCCTCTGACTTGGCTTTACCGTCGAAATATATCTGTCAGGCATGCTGCAGTTTCTTTAATAATTGTACAATACGCACAGGAATCCGGAAAATCAGTGGTGCGGTCTTGAGTTTGAACTTGAGATCTGACAGTCTGACGGTCAAACCATTAGGCTATGCTTTTAATATGAATACTTCTGTTCAATTAAATAATCATTAAAAGTTAAAGTGCCTACGATATTTCCACATATTGGTTGCAAACGTTCATCAGAACGCCTTCACAGTGTTATTGAGTGCAGCGCATTTAGACTACATCTTGCTAACAGTTTTTCATCAGGCGTTTATTTTCTCAATTCTTATGCGTATTACAACGCATACGAATAGTGTGATGATTACTGATGATTATGCTATAAACTACATTATTTTACTTTTTGGAACGCTTTTTTTTCAAGAGTAGCTTTCCAACCATTCATTTAGACTCCCGACGACCTTTAAAAGGTGCTGGGTCTGGCTGGATGCGGTAGGCAGACGACAGGGTGTTGTAGCGCAGTTGAGAGGCCCATATAATACACCATATTGAATAATCTAGCACAGCGACTACTATTCGCAAACCTAGGTTCGCCTAGTTTTATAAGATTACACGCTACACGTGCTACGGCCTAAGAAAAATTCTACAAGGCAATACCATGAGATGCAGCTTCCTCTAGTGAACAGATAAGATAAGAACCAATCTTTAATGACATAATAAATTGTTAGGTATAATAATATATTTCGTTTATTGCCGCAGGTAGACATAATAATGAGATAGTTTATATTTTATAAGTTAAAATAGAGATGAAATAATATTTTTGCAGTTATTATTATGGAAATCTAATCACTAGCACTTCTAAGAAGGCATATTATCATTATTTAAAATAAAAATGTTCACTTTCATTTACTGTTAGCATGTATCTTACAAAGGTTCCCCCCTATCATAAGTTCGAAAATATTTGACCAAATTTCATTTCACCTAAAATTTTTCAACAACTTATTATCGTTTCTTCTGAAAATTGAACGGTTCCCATCATGATAGACAAAGGCCCCATGAGTTTTAATTCAGGGCGAATGTAGGTCATAAGGGAATATAATTCGTTTGTTTGGTCAAGCTCGTCCCTGTCATTTTCTATGAAGTATCATGAAGAATCCTACAACATCAACTTAAGACCATAACTTTTAGTAACACTAACCATTTATCATCCAAGTGGCGTTACTTGTATACAAGCCTGGCTTGTCCCTATAAACTCCTATTCTTTATGATGTAAGGGTTTATCAAAAGTCTGCGATCATAGATCCAATATAGGAACGCTCTCCTCCCATACTTAAGTACTAACGCTGTAACAGAAATATTGTAAAACCAAATGATTTTAAAAGAGTAACCATGTTTCTTGTTTCTTGCCGGTTATTCTCCATAGGAAATGACCAACCCGAACCGAGCCCCTTTTTGTCGACGTTTTATAAGTGCCCATAAAGGCCTATGTAAAATAAAAAATAAATAAATATTTTGAACAGATTGATTAGCCACAAGAACTCACAGGGCGGTCTTCTTTTCACAAAAACGACATCGCATCATCAAAATGAACTTAATAAACGATCCTACAATCTTATTTCCTCTTTGCCTATTATTTTTTAATGAAAACTTCCTCCAAAAGATTGACTAAGTACCTCGACCCATATATCAACATTGCTTCCTTAGAATTGTTGGTGATCTTATTAGATAATTAGGCAACCACTTTTTGGGTGGTCACTATATAGTCCACTACTTTACTCACTAAGAGTACAAATGTAGTTTCCGCTGTGAGTAAGACTAGAAAAAGGGGTAAGTATCTGATCTACACAAGATTTTAAATTATTTTTAAGATGCAGACTTGAGTCATCATCATCATCAGCCTATAATGATCCCACTGCTGGGACTCAGGCCACCTCTCTATGAGAGGGAGTGGGCTGTAATCCACCACGCCGGCCCAGTGCGGTTTGGTAGATGCCACATGTCTTAGAGTTTTTAGTTCTAGGACATGCCGGCTTCCGCACGATGTTTTCCTTCACCGTTCAGACTTGAGTACCAAAATATCAATACTTAGATATAATTGTCACGTCTACAGAAATCTGCTAACTATTTTTTGATAGGTAAAGCTCATTTTGATAGGTAAGTTGGAAACCATATCCCTAAACAGGGTGACTGGATCTGAACCCGCCATAGCAAATTCGCATATAGAAGAGGTCATTTGCTTATTATTAGACCTTACTTTCCCTAGCTAAAGATTTTTAGTTTAGAAGACACGTAATTTTTTTATATATTATTAAGATTTTCCAAAATTTTATTCATAACATCAGATTTTTTCATTATTTTAGTATTATTTATTGGTAGTTATAAACATTTGTATGTGATAAATATATGTCGGAATTACTCTCAAAATATGGTTTAAAAATAAGATATTACGCTCAAAAAATACTTTAAAAAAAACTTTACGATCAAATTCGACCGTTTCGTTCGTATACAAAAAGTATAAAAATTTAGCTAGGGAAAGTACGGTCCAATAATTAGTAAATTACCTCTATATGCGAATTTTGCTATGGCGGGTCCAGCTGGCCTACCATGACGTCTTTAAACATTATTGTTTTATTCTTTTTCCAGTGTGGGAAAGAGATGGCGCTAGACATCCTGTATAGCTCCGTCTCTTTCCCACACTGGAATAAGAGTAAAACAATACTGCTTTAAGAAGTCATAGTGGGCCAGCAGGTCCAGTCAAACTGTATATACACTTACTATTACCTACCATAGAGAGAATTTATCTCTACGAACGATAGATGCCAACCCGCCTGCCAAGCATGGCGATTATGGCAAAATCCCCCCAAAATGACAATGTGGCGACACTTGGAGGAGGCCTATGTCCAGCAGAGGACGTCTTTTGGGCTGAAATGATGATGATGATGAACGATAGATACCTTTTCTCTTACAATATTTACCTGGGCCCAAACTTTCACGATGGCGCAGTCATGGTGTTGTGTGTGTGTATCTTAACATAAAGAGTCTTATAATGGACATAAAGTGATCATTTACAACAACACAAACCTAATTTTATTTAATGGGTACATAAAAATATGTACGTGTCATAATAATGGACCGCTAGTACATGCAAATGATTTACTAATGTATTCATTTAGATAATTTACTATTCCAGTAAGTGTAGTAGGTAGCTACTAATTGCAATGTAAGCAAATATTGTATCTGAAAATAATGAGCCTCGTTTGTGGGACAACATCCAAAAAAACAGACGTAGTACATGAAATTGCCATTTTTATGACGTCATTTCCATGGAAACCGTTTGATTATTTTAGAAGCTCATTCGCCAACGTCCATACTACGTTGAATACACCGGTTCTCGTCCGA
Source organism: Cerastis rubricosa (assembly GCA_949152445.1). Classification (NCBI taxonomy): domain Eukaryota; kingdom Metazoa; phylum Arthropoda; class Insecta; order Lepidoptera; family Noctuidae; genus Cerastis; species Cerastis rubricosa. The sequence continues at coordinate 23,508,087 of OX424527.1, forward strand.
TCACCGAAGTTAAGCAACATCGGGCGCGGTCAGTACTTGGATGGGTGACCGCCTGGGAACACCGCGTGACGTTGGCTTTTTGTTATTTTTTCAATTTGAAATTATAGGTTTTTGGCAAAATTTACGGCAGAGCAGACCCTTGTGTATCAAATTAATTATATATTTTTTTTAACATTTGAATTGTTCTTTTAAAAAAGGTTTTAACAAACTGGCAGATGATTAGGTTAACGACATAATTTTAACAACAATTTGCATCTCTCAATTAAATATGTATTAGTTGTAACGAACAAATTATTTATTTCTAAACAATTTTATCTGAAAAAAAAATAACAAAAAGCCAACATCACGCGGTGTTCCCAGGCGGTCACCCATCCAAGTACTGACCGCGCCCGATGTTGCTTAACTTCGGTGATCGGACGAGAACCGGTGTATTCAACGTAGTATGGACGTTGGCGATTGCATGTTTGAAATTATCTATATCTAGCTACGAACATTGGGTGACGTCATGTTTTAATACCATTGACATTTATGGACGCTTTCAAGATATTATCAAGTGATAATAAAAAATCGTCTGGCAAAAGTATTATTGGTACCGTATTTAAATTCACAACTAAGAGTGGGCAAGTAGTTAGGCATGTTATTTCAAACGCAAGTAAACATCATAAAATAGTGCTGGCTATTAGCACAGGTTAAAAGTCATTGTAAATTTGTAACTAAGGTACTAAGCTCGTTTTCCCAAATACTAGATCATCATCTGCCTAGCCTTTTCCCAACTTTATTGGGGTCGGCTTCCACTTCGCTTCGACTTTTATGGAGTGACTGCCTATCTGACCTCCACAATTTAGTACTGGATAATACGATACCCCTCGGTAAGACTGTTGTCATTCACAAATAGTAGATCTCATCTATAGGTAAATTAATACCTATGTTATGCCTTCAACTAACTCCATGAATAAGTACATAATAAACAATACACATAGTCACATCCATTGTTACCATGTGTATTGAGCTCGTGGCTAAATAATAACAGCCGCACGGGTCGATCTTTAAGGTTAAGTCGTGCTTGTGAGGTTAGTCCGTGGATGGGTGACCATAATTACATACCGAGTTTCCTCCGTGCCTTGGAAAGCACGCAAAGCCGTTGGTCCCCGCTGGCATTTGTAGATCTTTGACAGTCGTTACGAGTAGTCAGAAGACAAAAGTCTGACATCCAGTCTTACCAAGGGGTATCGTATTACCCAGACACTCGGTTGTGGAGGTCAGATAGGCGGTCGCTTCATGTAAAATACTGGTACTCAGCTGCATCCGGTGAGACTCGACCCCAAGATAGATTGGGAAAAGGCTAGGCAGATGATGACGCATAGTCACATACATACCTCATGTCAAAGACCATCTGTTACTACGCTACGTAAACATACCGTTAAGGTGCTGATAAACTTGAGCATTCACTTGTAATGAGCATTCTGGCGAATGTTACATTACAGAAAAATAAACGAGAGCGTTTTAGCGAGCATTCTAGCGAAAGGACAGTAAAGCTTCGAGCTTTTTTCCGAGCCTGACATTTTCGTGAAGACTATTTTTTGGACAATAATAGACTAAATCGTAAGCTAGAAAGATCATGAAAATGTTCGTAGCGATGTTTGGCTATATCAAATCAAAATCAAATCAATTTTATTTGCATAAAATATGGTGTACGAAGTTGTTTTCAGACATTATTAGAGTACACATGTTTTGCTTATATCACAGCATGCAAATACATATTATTATAGGTTACATTACAAAGCTTCCCGCAGTTTAAATATGTCAAAAAAATCTTCTAAGTAGTAAAAATTATGAGTGCTTAAACATGTATGCAAGTAGCTTTTTTATACAATCTAAGATTTAAGGTTTTTAAGTCCTTTGGAATTTTATTAAAAATACCCGAACACACGTGACTATTATGGCCAAACAGTTTTTAGAGTTCCGTACCCAAAGGGCCAAACGGGACCCTATTACTGAGACTTCGCCGTCCGTCCGTCCGTCCGTCCGTCCGTCCGTCCGTCTGTCACCAGGCTGTATCTCATGAACCGTGATAGCTAGGCAGTTGAAATTTCTACAGATTATGTATTACTGTTGCTGCTATAACAACAAATACTAAAAACAGAATAAAATCAATATTTAAGGGGGGCTCCCAAACAACAAAGTGTTTTTTTTTCTCGTTTTGATAAATAATGGTACGGAACCCTTCGTGCGCGAGTCCGACTCGCACTTGGCCGGTTTTATTATATTTAGCTAGTCTTAGTAGATCGTTTAATAAAAGTCTGTGAGGTCTCTCGCCGGTCAACTGGGTCTCGAGGTGGCATTGCACAAGTCCGAGGCCATGTGCTTTCATGGGCCTCGGAATGCGCCACCGTCGGGATCCATACTGACGGTAAGAGGGGTTCCCATCGGCGTCGAGTCGACGCTGAGGTACCTAGGGCTTGTCCTCGACAGCCGGTGGAACTTCGTGGAGCATTTCCGACGTTTGGCCCCCAAACTGGAACGGGCAGGGGCTGCGTTCAAGCGGCTCTTGCCCAACCTGGGGGGTCCAAACGCCTCCTGCCGGAGGCTCTACGCGGGGGTCGTGCGGTCCATGGCCCTTTACGGGGCCCCGGTGTGGGCGCGTTCTTTGAGGCGGCGAGCTGCCCACTACCTGAACGCGCCCCAGAAGGTGGTAGCCATAAGGCTGATCCGGGGGTACCGCACGATCTCCGGCGAGGCGGCGAGCCTCTTGGCCGGATTGCCGCCATGGGATCTGGAGGCGATAGTCCTCGCGTGCCTGCACGAATGGCGCGCGGAGGCACTACGCCGGGGGGAAACTCCGCTACCGCGGCAAATTGTCGCTCAGCGGACACACCTCCGGCGCGATCTCATGGCGACATGGAGGGAGCGACTGTCGCAACCCCGTGCAGGGCACGCCACAATAGTGGCGATAAGTCCCCTCTTTGAGGAGTGGCTGGAGAGGCGCCACGGCGCCCTCACCTTCCGCCTGACGCAGGTCCTCACCGGACACGGTTGTTTCGGGAGGTTCCTGCACCGAATCGGGCGGGAGGAAACGCCCGGGTGTCACCACTGCGAGGATCGGCCGGAGGACACGGTGGAGCACACTGTGGAGCTATGCCCCGCTTGGGCTGAGCACCGCCGTGTCCTCGTAGCGGCGATTGGCGGCGGCGACCTCTCGCGTTCGGCCCTGGTTCAATCCATGGTCCGGAGCGAGAGGGAATGGGAAGCCGTCGCCTCCTTCTGCGAAGCAGTCATGCTAGCGAAGGAGGTGGCGGAACGTGAGAGGGAGAGAACCTCACATCCCAGCCGCCGCGGGAGACGCCCCGGGCGTCGGGGGGCAACCAGTGGCCCCCGGCCACTGTAGGCGCGGGCCTGTGGACGGTGAGTAATGGGCTAGCTCACCGTCCATCCGTCTTATGACGACAGACCGTGCCGACGGCGCGTTCGTGTTCCACGCGCGCCTCAAGGAGATGTCAGCAAATCGGAAGGGGTCCGAGAGGGCCGATGCCTGCCAGGGCTGCGGGTTGTTCGAAAGAGATACCGTGCCCCTGGAACGCAAAGGGCTAAGAAGGAACATGGATGGGTTTTAGTCAGTCAAGTCTGACACTCCCTTCCGCTCCGCCCAGGGCGGAAGAAGTCATTTGATGATTTCCCATCCGAAAAAAAAAAAAAAAAAAAAAAAGGTCTCTCGCCGGTTTGGAGGATTTACAACCTCTGCCTTTTTAAATAAATCTTTTTACTTCTGAACAAACATGCATACTTCATAGATATAGAAAGAGGGTATAGGGTTAATAAACCAAGTTCTTTAAATATTAGCCTGAAAGCTGCTAGCTTCTATTCTTGGCTCTGTTCATTGTTCGGTATGCTCAAGTCTATCAGCACCTGTAGATATTGGCCGTGAACCTTGCGCGTGCGCCGATCTTCGGACCTCTCGCTCGCACTCGCAGGAATTTATAGTTTACAGTTATACACGGTAAAAGGGACTAGAGTTCGTGACACAAACTTTAACGAAGGATTTAGTAGGTTAGGTGTACGATTTAAACCGGTTTAAAAACAGCTGTTCCATAAAAATCAAATCAAAATGTATGAAGGTATTTATGTTATGACAGTTCCTTTTTTAATCATCATCGTCATTTCAGCCGAAAGACGTCCACTGCTGGACATAGGCCTCCCCCAAGTTTCGCCACATTGACATAACATGGGGGTTTTGCCATAATCGCCAGGCTTGGCAGGCGGGTTGGCGATCGCAGTACGGTTGTTACAAAAACACAGTGAACGCTGCTGCCCATTCTCTGGCAAGTCTCTTAGTCGCCTCTTACGACACCCACGGGAAGATATGGGATGGTGCTATTCTTTACGTCCGACACCATACAGAGCATCTTTTTAGGGTTCCGTACCCAAAGGGTCAAACGGGACCCTATTACTGAGACTTCGCTGTCCGTCCGTCCGTCCGTCCGTCTGTCACCAGGCTGTATCTCATGAACCGTGATAGTTAGCCAGTTGAAATTTCTACAGATTATGTATTTCTTTGACGCTATAACAACAAATAATAAAAACTGAAAAAAAAATTAAGGGGTCTCCCATACAAATTTTTTTTTTTTCGTTTTTATAAATAATTGTACGGAACCCTTCGTGCGCGACTCCGACTCGCACTTGGCCGGTTTTTAATAACCTACTTAGATTTTAATGTTTGGGGGTCTAGTCAATGAATCCATAGTAACAGTTTTTGTCGCACCGTGTTTACATAGTTGCTTATTGTCATGCAATTTAAGACACCAGCTGGCGTACCATGACGTCTTAAAACAGTTTTGTTTTACTGTTACTCTAGTGTGAGAAAGAGACGGAGCTATACAGGATGTCTAGCGTCATCTCTTTGTCACGCTGGAAAAGGAGTAGAACAATAATGTTTTAAGACGTCATGGTAAGCCACCTAGTGATAATAACTTAAGTATCCTATCCTATCCTATCCTGCATCCATACTAATATTATATATGCGAAAGTCACTCTGTTTGTCACATTTTCCCCGTTTTCGCAACATTTTTCATTGCTGTTCCGCTCCTATTGGTCGTAGTGTGATGATAGTCGTAGGTGATAGCCTATGTCCTTCCCCAGGTTGAAATCTATCTTCTTGCCAAATTTCATTAAGATCTGATCAGCCGTTTGGTCGTGAAAAGGTAACAAACAAACAAACAAACATGTCCATACCAAGACAGACGACTGCCTTTCATCTTTTCTGTAACAGGTGCCACTTTTAAACTTCCTCTTATATACCTACTCATTTCTAACTTCAGTGACTAAAATGGATGAAGTCAACATTCTCATCTCTGCTGCATGCAATCTTTTTTCATCCGTCTTCTTCACTGCCCAGCATTCCAATCCATGCAGAACGACTAACTTGATGGGCATCCGTGGGTCGCAAGTAGTTCCAGTGACCTGTCGCCATTTCATCCATCCTGAGATGATCCGGTGCGTTATAGGCACAGGACTGGAGAGATCGCCGAAATCACAAAAGAAGTATTCCGCTTTGGATCAGTCTTTGCCACCTCACCTCCAATCTACCTCCAATCACTTCTGTCGACAGTGACCTAGAGGAGGCCACTCTCGACAGAATGTCGTCGGCAAATAGCATACACCGGGGGGCCTCTTTCTGAATGTCTGACGTAAGAGCGTCCATTATCACCAGAAAGAGGTAAGGTCCTAGAACCGACCCTTGGTGAAAGCCAACTGCCACATTGAAGCCGTAGTGCCCGCTGTAGACCGTAATACTTGGGTTCGACATCGACTGTACATCGCTCGGACCAACTGAACATACTTCCTGGGCCCACCTTTCTCCTTGAGCCCACCACAAAACCTCACGGGGTAAAAAAGTAGATTACATATTATTGATCCTTGAAAATCCTTCCGTAATCTTTTAGTGTCGCCCAACTTCATATGGATAGGTATTTCATAAATTAATGTAGCATCTTGTTAAAAGTACACGTGCAATGAGGGAATAACCATCTTATTGATTTGCATCTGATTAATTAGCGATCGAGACTGCTATGACTGTTGAGACGTTACTAGAAAAACCCGGTAGTTATTTATAGCCAGTATTACAATATTAAGCTTATTTATATAACCAATAACCATTTTCAATACTACTTCTACACTAACTGCATTCCTATAATTATAGCATTAATGTAATTTCAATTTTCGGCGTTCAATCTTAATCATAATCTTGCAGCCGTTATACCATTCCTCTTGGAATTCCGTCTACACGTAGACCTTAGAATGCTCACCGTCCTTTAGTTTATGAAACGTCTTTCGAAGCGTTTCTTCGATAATGCCATTCAGCACCGTAATCCCCTGATCGCATCGGCACCCGTTATGAACCCTCGCGCAGTAGTTCAATACGCTGTCCGAGGCATTCCCTCGTCACTTCCGATGATGCTATCACCCTCATCCAGGAGAGTAGCAAAGAGACCAGGTACTCTTAAAAACTTCAGACGCAAACCGCCGTCTTTTCCGACCTCGCCGTCGAGGTACGTTGCGAAGTCCCAGTCATTGCCGTCCCCGACCCTCGCTCGAGCCAGCCCGCCATGCTGTGCCAGTAGTTTTAAATCACCCCTAATTAATTTAACATTCAGATCCAGCCTGCCCCATGCTGTCCTCCCCCAGCGACGCCCGAAGCCGATACTCTTATCCCACAGGGGGTGCCCTTAGTAGAACATCAGCTGCATCCGTAAATAGGATATCTAGCCGTTAATACCCCCCTTACCTCTACTTCCAGTAGCAAAGATTTATCTTTTTTTTTCGAAAATTGCGGTGCGGCTAACCATATTGACCTGGGGCGCCAAATCATAAAATACGCCCCTGACCTCACGCATAATAGTTCATAAACAGCGTTGTAGATGCTGCCACAGAGTCAACTGACAATATAATATAGGTCCATTGTCTTAACAAATGCCCCACTTTAGTATAGATATTTGCATGCCAATAGTGCTATGTATCACTGCGAACCCAAACTGTGTCGAGGTGTGAATCAGCTGTGTCAATTTTAATAAAACAAATGAGTTCGCTTTTGATTTGTGTGCCAGTGCACTGGACCTGGCTTCAAAATGCGAATTGTTCTTCAGAAATAAAAGCCAGAATCGCTTGTTACTCCAACCTTGGTTTCTATATTCAAGCTTGGTCTTAAAATAAGAGATATTCTGAAGGTTAACCCATTCCAAATAATGTTAGTCAAACATATGGGTTAAATTATATAGGTATAATTGGTTAAACCCGATAAATAGATCCCTGTTTGAAAGTCTTTGAAGAAACGGAAGGAAAGCCGATTGTTTGTCCAGGCTCTCTGGTGGCTCTCATCATTACCAGAACCATAGCAAAGCGCATTATCAGACACTAACACGACGTGCAAAAGTGTTTGTAAAAACCTATTTGCAAAAGCTAAAATGTTTCTTGCTTGCTATCTGTATGGTGTAGGACTTAAAAAATAGCACCATCCCATATCTTCCCGTGGGTATCGTAAGAGGCGACTAAGGGACTTGCCAGAGAATGGGCAGCAGCGTTCTCTGCGCTTTTGTAACAGCCGTACTGCGATTGCCGACCCGCCTGCCAAGCGTGGCGATTATGGCAAAACCCCCCATATGTCAATGTGGCGTTGGGGGAGGCCTATGTCCAGGAGTGGACGTCTTTTGGCTGAAATGATGATGATGAAAATGTTGCTTGTGCTTGTTTTTGCCGTAATATGGAGTGTACGGAGAGTGAGTGAAACTTGATACGTAATTGATGGTCACCCATCCACAGGCTGACCTTGGCATGCGCGGCTTAACCTCAACCCGAGCGGCTGCTATAACAGAGCCTCGTTCTCTTACTTCTAACAAAAGTGCAGGGAGTTCAATTGCATTGTCTTTGGCGGCTCGTGGATGAACGAATGACATGTTAAACAGGCACTTGTCACTTTTGTGATCCGCAAGGGGCGGCACATGTGAGAACTAACTTGTATCTTTGTTATGCGCTCAGAGATGCGAATACCTACCTATAAATTACTGCTAGGAGTGATTATTAACAAATCAGTAGAAATTATGTTCGGAACTTTGGATTATACCACCTTATCCAAGAACATGAATTCAGGGCATAAGAATGATGGAGAACTAAAAAAAGAAGGCATGCTATTCCGACCCCAAATAAATTAGGAAATGGCCCGTAGAATGATGGATGAGTATAGAAGAAGCAGACATGCTGTACTGACCCCAAATACATCGGGACAAGTGCAGGACAATGATGACATTATCCCAATTTATTTACTCCTATCATTAACTCAGACCATCAGGCAGTTCTGCCGCAAACTGACGACACGGTTGGCGCAGTGGTTGAGCGATTGACTGCAGCGCTGCGTGTCGCGGGGTCGATCCCCGCACGGATCAAATATTTGTATGACCTGCAGATATTTGTTCCGGGTCTGGCTGTTTGTGTATGTGAGTTTAAATGCTTGTAAACGCACCTACGATACAAGAGAAATTCCTAGAGTGGGACAAAAAAAATGGGTTCAAGCCTTCAACTCGGGACAAATTCAGACTTGGTGGTGCTACTGAAAAGTTCCTGGTGTAAAAAAAACCAGTAACACTTTGCCCGACCGTTTAATAAATAAAAAAATTAACAAATTCCAAGAGGTATTAAGGGTAGTCGAAATTTGAATCCTTGTCTTCCTTAGATAAGGATTAAAATTGGTGCATCAGTTAAGTACCCCAGGTCATAGTGTAACCGAATCTGTATCAGTTTCGTTGGCGCCTCTGAACTAATTACAATCTTGCCCCAAATTATAACCAGCCAACATCCTTGACACGCTCATTTATCTCAGAATATGCTAATCGCTTTATAATTCACGTCAAATTTGGTCTAGATAAATATTTTGCTGCGGGTTGCTATGGGACCGGGTTTCTTTGTATTTTTTCTATTTTTGAAGACTGGACTACTATAAACGCATAAACCCTAGACGGTTCGAGTCGTCGAAGCAGAAGGCATGTGTACAGGCACGGAGGAAACTCGGTATGTAATGGCTGGTCTGGTCACCCATTCCACCGCTTTTTTATTGTTTAGCCACAAAATCCTCGATTTTGATTCGTTACGCCTAATTCATTCCCAGGCTCTGTATGGTGTCGGACGTAAAGAATAGCACCATCCCATATCTTCCCTTGGGTGTCGTAAGAGGCGACTAAGGGATTTCCCAGAGAATGGGCAGCAGCGTTCTCCGTGCCTTTGTATCAACCATACTGCGATCGTTAATCCGCCTGCCAAGCGTGTCGATTATGGCAAAACCCCCCTTATGTTAATGTAGTTACACTTGGGGGAGCCTTATGTCCATCAGTGGACGTCTTTCGGCTGAAATGATGATGATGATGATGAATTCATTCCCTAGAGTTCCCGTAGTCATGTCTGTTCTAAAGTAGGTCAGCATAAAACTTAATGACAGACTCTAATAGCTGCAGAAGAACAATGAAATAATCTGGAGGTCCCAAGGACGGCTGATTACGACCCATTATTATGTCACAATCATACATAAGTTCACGAACATAATTACGCATAATAATGAATGGATGTGATGACGTAATATTAATATTGTTATCTTAAATTATGCGTGCATGGTATTTTAATTTAATTTATTTTATGTAATCTAAACTAATTGAACTTCATGTATTTTTATTTATTGTTTGTGTATCCATTACTGTTTCATGCAGATTATTTTCGAACGTATTGTAGATTTTTACTGAATATATAAATAATACGTATCACTATCATGAAGAATTTCGTAACACTATGTGATAATAACATCCTCTTATCATTATTGATGACCTGGATTGATAACCTCTGTTATGATGGGCGAAAATCACGTCTTTATTAATATGATTTGGAACATTTTAACTTATGATCCAGACTTAAACAGTATACCTACTACTGACGATATATGTATGACCAATCTGTTATAGTCTTCTAGAAGACTTACAAACTGGTCTTGGTGTGGTCATTGATGACGTATTAAGCTCGTGCTTATCAAGCTGACACAAAGACTGGAGACTAATCCAATTGCCATTGTTTCAGTACCAGGGTTTGGGTTCAGCTGCATTAAGGACCTATGTTCCACCGACTGTCTTGCCATCTCAAGAGTCAAAGTGACCTCTGTGTTGCCACCGCCGGTGGCGTGGAAGTGGAGTTTATGGGCTAACATTAATGGAATGATTTTAAAAGAGCAACCATGGAGTTTCTTGCCGGTTCTTCTGTATAGAAACAACCAACCCGAATCGAGCATCTTTTTGTTGACGTTTGATAAGTGCCCAAGTAGGTTTATGAGAAATAAAAAATAAAAAAAAAAGATTTTGGAATGCCATGCCAGCGACATGAAGAAGAACAAAAAACAATGGAGATCAGGGCGAGGCACTTGAGTGGTTTCTGGGATGGATGCGTCTTAGTGGGACAATAAGCGGTTAGAATGTTGTCTTTTAATTTAGGGACTTTCAACTATGAGGCAACAGAAATTATGGCAGATTCGTTTTTTCTTTTTAGCCTGAACCATCAAAGTCATTTATTTGGAGGGGCAGTGTTTTATGCAGCATGGCTAAAACACAATAAAAACTAATTTACACGTGTCTGCTTTTATTTTTGGTTTTCCAAAAAATCATTTAATTTGGGTTATATATTTTGTTAGTAGGTAGGTAGGCAAGTAAACAATTATATTGACCATTGGCCAAGTCTGTTGGACATAACGAGAATATTTTCCTCATTTTGTCCTTGCTCTTTTGTTCGCTATAAAATCTGCGGTTGCGTTGTGGTGACTGTAAATACGTAGTTAGGTACTAGTAAACATGTGTACTACATGAGCACTATTCTTTATGATATAATAGGGTTTGTACACAAAACTGCGATCGGCGCGATGCGAATTCGCAACGCAAAAAACTCGTTCGTGTCGCACGAATTGCTGCGATGCGATTTCGTGCGGCGGCAAGGCGTCTCCTTTCGACGACCGTCAACCGTACTATCGCTGTAAATTTCTTTTGTGTTAATTCTAATGATTTGATAATTTTTCCATTCATTAAAAATAATCCCAAACACAAAGAAACAATTATCGACTTAGTAACGAGACTAACTAATTTAAAAACAAACATTTCGGTATGACCTGGCAGCTCTATATAAATACTGCAATGCGTGTGCGCCGACCCCGTGCCTAATTTTAGTCACTATAACTTATAGTTCATTCAGTACGTCAGTAACCGCGACCGGGGAAGGTCGTGTCGTTTTATCCTCTTCAAAAAAATCCGTTTTCTTTCATAAAACGTGGTTTGCTGAATTAAAATGTGTTAACTATAAGATTATAGTTTATTTTAGTGTCTTTTTAAGTTTATTTTGTAGTGAAAAGTGGTGTTTTAGTTGTTTAACTTCAAAATCGTATGTTCATTGATAAGTGCAGTCGAAACGTTTAAGTTTGAACCGCGTGTTGTGTGAGTAAACTTTCATTTTTACCTTCACTTGTTTTTGTTAGTTATCTTTTCGTTTGTTTTTTTTTACTTGTGCTAAACATCGACTGCTTTTACCTGCTTATTCTTAGACTCGTGATGATGCAGCATTTAAAAAAAAGATACAATACATAGTGGATTGAATTCTTCATGGATTGATAAATCATAATAATATATGTCATACAAGGCTGATGCAAGACCGGCTAAAATTGTTACAGAAAAGAAACAAATGTTTTGACCTGCCTACCTAGATTAAAAAATAACACGTGTCCTGAGTACCTACAATTTCATTTACGACATTGGTAATTGGTATTTTATTTAAATAGCTAAGAGAATCAGAGGATTCTAGTTACAGAATATTGTATGCAGCGTCACGTTTGATAACGCAATATGATAAGGTCTTTTCCTCTTCTAAAGTTAATCTGTTGTCTGCTTATCATTCTGATGATGATCATTACAAATTGCCCCTACCCACATTTATCAATGTTTTTTTTTATTCTCTATGTGATTATCAGAGTTCGGAGTAGGTAGATTGATTTTTGGTACTTGTATCATAAATGCACACAGAAAGAATAACATGGATAAGCCATTTTCCCGCAAAGTATTTCCGGTATTTCCGGATTCAATTAAATATTGTTAATTTTGGTAGTGATATTCATCATCATCATCATTTCAGCCGAAAGATGTCCACTGCTGGACATAGGCCTCCCCCAACGCCACATTGACATAAGGGGGGTTTTGCCATAATCGCCACGCTTGGCAGGCGGGTTTGCGATCGCAGTACGGTTGTTACAAAAGCTCAATCAGTAGTGATATTGTTACTACTCAATTCAAAATTTAAGGAAGGTATCAAAACTAAAATTAATTTATTATTTATCTGTTGAATAATAAAAACAATCGAATTCCGATCGCAGCATTAATAATTATTTTTATTTTTAGCCTTTTTATGGCCACTACTTTTTATAAATTGTTACACTTAAATTTTATTCAAATCAACCAATTCCGGAGGAATTTCCATATTAATATTTACGTTTCGGATTAATGACCCCAATTCCATCTACCTACTCCGATCTATGGTTTTTATTCCGCTACTGAGCAAATATCTCCCACAATGTAATGTAGGCAGTACCTATCTATAGATACGCAGCAAAACTGATGATTTTGCTAGGTTTTTGCGCTCTGGTAGGAAGACGAACCGAGATTCATCTAAGAGTAATAGCCTAGGTCAGCGTTTCCCAATTGGTGAGTCGCGACCCGGTACCGGGCCATCAAAATATTTTTTTTTACTAGACATAAATTCTGCGACCCGGTCGCAGAATTCCTGTCTAGTTAAAAAAAAATATTAATTATTTATTAAAACTTAATGCACAAGTAAAATGTCTTGGGCTTTTCTACCAGTCCACCTTAGAAAAAATTGCTCTATTCGAACAAAATAGGCGATACCAATCTATGCGGGGGAAGAGGTTTTAAGTACGACGTCCCCCGCGAATAATCCGGTAATGACGTATTACGGGGTTTTTCATGTTATGCGTTTTTCGGCATCTAGAAGTTAAAATACACCATGTAAATTTTTTTCAAAATTTTTCTATCTTTATTTACGAAGATATGAAAAACTACGCGTATATTCCATAAAAAATCATTAAAATGTATTTTAAACGAATAATATGGTTTTAGAACTTTACGAAAAAAAATATCAATATGATTTGACGGTAAACATTGTTACGATATTATTCGGGTAAATAGTTTTCCATCTTATTTAAGTAAGTGCTAGTACAGGCTTATTCGGGGTTTCATTAAGAAAACGATTTCCAGCTACATTCATTATCGAGTGGCTCCTTACACAACCCTTTTCTATATTGATATTACGATATTATTCGTGTAAGTTATAATAAATCATCTAAACATAAATAGACTATTACCAAAACACCGCGCTCGTTTTCTTAACCTGTAAGGACATGTACCGTTTTCGGTTATGCCTATTGCAACGGCTAGAGCTATTGCTCCGCCCACTTCGCTCGGTGGTCCGATAGTAATGTTTGTTTACCTAATATTAGTCACACACAAAGAGTCCGTTCGAGTGAAAGGTACTGCAAGTAATTATTTGATTGATAAGAAGTGAATTTGTGTCTTAAATACATTGCTAACCTATACTTTGTGAAGTGAATATTATATGACAATATTGTAATAATTATGTTGCCGCGTCAGTTAAAATCATATAGTACATCCAGAAGAAAGTTATTGTTCAACTTTGTCAAGGAACAAGCAGATCTTAGCAGAAAAGGTGAGTCGTGTGTTTATGTACTGTGATAACAGAAAAGGGTAATTAGATAGGTACTTCCTACCTACTTAATATTTTTTTCCGGTATGCGTGTTTATTAAATTGTTAGTTATGTTGTTTGTATATTAAAGCATAACTTGGTAATAATGTGTATGGCATAAAAAATGTAAAACGTAACTAGTGTAATAGTAGTAGGTAGGTACTCAAATTAACGCTGGCGTTCATAGCTATCAAGATAAATAAGTTGCTGTTTTCAAAATATAAAATATAAGAGTTTATTACTGTAGTTAAAATATTATAATTTACCATTATAATTTATTGACATAGAAAAATGCGTTGAATTCAAGAAGTAGAAGAAAAGTAGGTATACAGATAATAGCTACGAAAATGTGTTCCTTTAATCTAATTAAATTGTAATCATTTCAGATTCTATTCAATCAGGCTCAGAATCATCTACTGCTGATGCTAAAACAAGAGTGTACAAGTTGAGAGGTATGTTCCCTAAAATTTTACTTTCGTTTTCATCATTAAGTACCTATTTAATCGTTTGAAGTATTACCTGCTTAAATATTTTTAGATTTATTTTAAAACAAGGCTTCTTATTGTTGTAGAACCATCAAATATAAAATACTTTGATGACGAGAATGACACAGAGGATTTCTCTCCTGATTGTTCTGAATACATTCCAAGTCCAGAGCGTCGATTACCTGACAGCCATAGTACTTCGAGCCTCGTTACTGATTTGCAAGATATGGATATTATAAAAATTTCCTCTAGTGCCACACATTTGCAAGAAAATGATACTTCTAGTCTCGGAGGTGATTCGCTAGTTATAGATAATTTGCTCGGTATTGAAAACATCACGCGATCTCCATCTACGGTATCGAATTTATCTGTAATGCTGGGTGAAACTGCTTTCGTGGCATCTCCTACTGTCATTTATAAAACGAACTTTTTTTATTCTCCGAAAAAGCAAGATAATACACCTTTCAAACTTCTAGATAAAACACTTACACCAGTGAATGAACACCGAAAATTACCTATACATAACCTTGCTGAGATATCCGTTCAGTCAACAAGTGACGACCTAGAAAAAACCCTAACACCAACAAAACCTACCAGCTCTGATTATAATATAACTAACTCAGAATTAATGCAGAAAGAACAAGAGACCATAGATAATTCCGATGAAAAAACAAACTATGTTTTGCAGAAATACAAAATTGAAATAACAATTGAGCCGGAATCTCCCGACACTGACAGCGGTACTATTGATAAAGCTATAGAGATAAACACCGATTCAAACAATCTATCAGATGTAGAGCAAAATGAACGACTTAATGCAAAAAATAGTTTAATAAATGACTGTGAAATAGACACAAGTGTGCGAAGTGTTATAAGCTATAATGAAGAGAAAAACAACATAAAAAATCCAAAGACCATAAACCAAACACTTAGCGAAGCCGATCAAGAGAAATTAGACGTAGAAAGAATATTTTTAGAGGATTCTGAAGAAAATTTGATAGAACAGGACATTAACAATAGTATGAACTTAGACCCTTTGGATTTAATTGATCAACCAAGTCGGAATTCTGTTGACGAGGAATCTGACAGACTTGGCCCACCTGGAACACCCATACAAGCTTTGCCTGTAGAAGTGCCTGCTGTCAGTTATATAAACGAACTAACGAACCAAGTATCTGAGTACGAAAATCATAATCAACTCCAACCAAAAAAGTTGAGTAGAAAACGTAAAGGAGACCCAAGTGAATGGAGAGATAATAAGAACAAGAAACTTAAAAATTCAGGTCAAGCATATGAAGGTGCTCGTAATAAAAAACATCATGAGAAAAAGAATATTTTAAGTAATTGTGCCTGTAAAAAAGGTTGCGGTTTAAAATTCAATACAGAAGACAGGTTAGCCCTACATACTAATTTCTATAAACTTGCCAATCGAGAATTTCAATGGCAATACATTACACGACATGTTAAATCCAATGATGTTAAAAGGGTAACCGTAAATAGAAAAAGTAACCGATCTCAAACATTAAAATATTATTTTCCCCTCAAAGATGAAGAAATCCAAGTATGCAAGGTATTTTTTTTAAACACTCTTTCTATTACTGAACAAATGATTTACACGGCCTTAGAAAAATTTAAAAGAGATGAAACTTTGATCGATAAACGAGGCAGGCATCAGAATAGACCACATCAAATGAAACTAGATACAGAAGACAGTATCAGAAATCATATTGATTTATTTCCCAAAGTAGAATCGCACTACACGAGAAAAGAGTCTAAACGAGAATATTTGTCTGAATCTCTTAATATTTCAAAAATGTACCGACTTTACAAGTCATGGTTTGCAAATCAGAACTATCCAGATACTGTTGTGATGGCTTCAAAACGACAGTATGAAAGAGTGTTTAATACTAACTACAACTATTCCTTTTTTAAGCCTAAAAAGGATCAGTGTACTTTATGTTCACAATATCAGCAAACTGACTCCGTTGAAAAGGCGTCTTTAGAAGAAAATTACAGGAAACATTTGAGTATGAAAGAAAGAGTTCGTGAAATAAAAAAAGAAGAAAAAGAAACAATAAATAAAGATGACACCGTTGTGGCCATTTTTGATTTAGAAAAAGTTTTGCATGTACCACAGTCTGAAGTGTCAATTTTCCATTATAAACGTAAATACCCGATTTATAATTTTACAGTTTTTGACGCTCTAAACAAACTAGGGTTCTGTTACGTTTGGCAAGCTCAAATCGGAAAAAAAGGGTGCATCGAAATAGGGAGTTGCCTGTTTCAATTTGTCAAGACCGTACACGAAAAAGGTATACGCAAAATTATATTTTACTCTGATGGTTGTTATGGCCAGAATAAAAACAGATACATTTTTGCTTTGTACCTTTACATTGCAATGACACTTCAAATTGACATTACCCATCGGTTTTTTGTTGGTGGGCATAGCCAAAATGAAGGCGACTCCATGCACGCATGTATTGAAAGAGCTCTGAATAACAAAGTTTTGTACACACCGGACCAAGTATATAGTATCATCATGAACGCTAAAGTCTCCGGAGACAAATATCTTCTAAAAGAAATGCAACAATCTGAAATCCTCAACATAAAAGAACTTGTTGAACCCAAAAGATGGCTTCAAGATAAGACAGGAGAAAAAGTACGATGGTCCGATGTGATGGAGGTTAGTGTGTCATACAGTAAACCTAACTGTTTTTTTTTCAAATATGATTTTGATCAGGATTATATTGAATTGGATTACGATGCAGGCAGAAGTAGACAGCGTCGGCAGAAACAGGTGTCCAAAACAATTGAAAGTATTGAATTAAAGCCAGCATACGACAAGCCCCTCCCTATTAAAAAAGCTTTGTACAATGATCTCCTAAGCCTGTGTAACTCCCAAGCAATTCCCCACCATTATCAACCATTTTATAGGAACTTAAGCCTTTGTGATACTGAATCAGGTCACGATGAGGATTCTGATTAAGATTTTTAACTGTAATAGGACCTTATTATAATTTCCATGATTGTGTAATCATATGTAACAGTCGTGTCTTCAATTCAATGTCTATTTTTTATGATAATTATAACTATCGTGTTTTGTCAAACTAACCAAAATTGTTTTATTTACTATAATGTCCTTTATTTCATAAAATATACTATAGTAATCATCAAATAATACTTAAGTAAACTATTCAAATAAACAGTAATAGTCAAAACAATAAATTGTACGTTACTGTTAAACAACCGAATAACATAATAATTGCATTTTACAAATGTTCAGTATACAAAACAAATCACACGAATAATAGCGCAACACGATTTTACCGCTGCCGTCGAAAATATAAATTTCCACGAATAATATCGCAACATGATTTTACTGTTGCCGTCGAAAATCAAAATTTACACGAACAATATCGTAAGTGACATTACTGACCAGAGCTTGACCTACACTAATATAGTAAAATGCATCCAGCTAAATTATAACGAAGCCTTTGGGACTACTTAAATTTTGTTGAAATAACCATATAGCTGAAAAAATTAGCTTCCTTAAGCAATATAAAAAGTCACTGGTACTTGTTGTTTAATGGAGTTATTAAGGAAAAATGGTTTTTTATTTTTCCTGAACATTTACACTTTTACGATAACCGGATTATTCGCGGGGGGCGTCGAGTATTGAGTGGGTCACTAAGGACCAGTGTGACATTTACCGGGCCATGGCAGAATAATTTTTAGGAAACTCTGGCCTAGACCATTGACGATTATTCCAAGCCAAATGTCCATTTGCCTCTTCCTATCTTTGTCCGCGATTGCGTCTAGTAGTACTGGAAACTGAAATGGTGTACGAGTACGAAGGTTGACTTCATGCGGTCACCTCCTGACAGTTTGATCGCTAACAAATACCTGAGGCCCTAGTTCGAGCGCGTAGGAAGTCACACTATGTTTATTATGTATATGTTTAGTTGTAAGCTTTTTTTATATTTCCGTTTTTAGGGTTCCGTTCCCAAAGGGTTAAACGGCACCCTATTACTGAGACTTCGCTGTCCGTCCGTCTGTCTGTCACCAGGCTGTATCTCATGTACCGTGATAGCCAGTTGAAATTTCTACAGATTATGTATTTCTGTTGCCGCTATAACAACAAATACTAAAAACAGAACAAAATAAATATTTAAATAATATTCCCATAAAAAAGTGTTTTTTTTTGTTAGTTTTTCGTGCGCGAGTCCGACTCGCACTTGGCTGGTTTT
Source organism: Cerastis rubricosa (assembly GCA_949152445.1). Classification (NCBI taxonomy): domain Eukaryota; kingdom Metazoa; phylum Arthropoda; class Insecta; order Lepidoptera; family Noctuidae; genus Cerastis; species Cerastis rubricosa. Next base: position 23,526,647 of record OX424527.1, read on the forward strand.
ATAGATTGTGTGTACTTGGCATGTGCCTATAAACGTTTTGTCTTTCTTTAAGTGTAAACATAACGTGGATACGTCGATTTTTGAATCGAAAATCGACGTATCCACGTATTCGTCGATTTTTGAATCGAAATTATCCAATAGCATTTTAGTTAAATTGTTTGCAACAAGCACAATCACTATGATCCACAGTTACAATAGGATTAGTTTGAAACGAGTATTTTTAATTTTAAAATCGATGTTTTTATTTACGTCTCGTTTACACCGCGTGCTCGTGCCCCTGGTGTTCTGAAACTCCTTTCTACAAATTCATGACGCAATTTAAAATCAAATTCAGTATTTCAATTAATAAAGTGCCATTATCAAGTCCTTATATTTCTACTAGCTGTCCCGCGCAACTTCGTCTGCGTCACATTCTCCTCGTTTTCGCAATATTTTTCATTTCTGCTCCGCTCCTATTGATAGTAGCGTGATGATATATAGATCAAACCCATCCAGGGCGCCACCCAAACGCATACAAAAAAAAACAACATTCAAATCGGTCCAGCCGTTTTGGAGGTGTTCAGTGACATACACGCGTAAGTAGAATTATATAATATAAAAAGACGATAATAACACTGACACAAAAACAATAACTACACCCATCCAATACAACGTATCTTATCTCTGCCACGCGATTTTAGACCTTATCTTCTAAACATATGTCCCTGTCATGTCATATGACAATTCACCTTATCTCGAGTCATGAATTTTGTCTGATATAGGTTACAACGTTAATAGATACTGGGGTCAACGAACTGAAATCATCATCATCTGCCTAGCTTTTTCCCAGCGATGTTGGAGTCGGCTTCCAGTCTAACCGGATGCAGCTTAATCCAAGAATTTATATGGAGCGACTGCTTAGCTGACCTCCGCAACTCAGTTAGTACAAGGTCATACGATACCCTTTGGTAAGACTGGTTGCCAGACTTTTGAGCCACTGACTACCTGTAACGACTGACGAAGATCTACAAATGACAGCCGGGACTGCAGTACGCGTAGCATGACTGTCGTAGAAAACGGGCTATGTCAACGGAAGAATCGACAAACTGACACATTGTCATTGTCTATCTGTCATTATGTTGATTCTTCTGTAGACAAAACTCGTTTCTACAGTGGTCATGCTACGCGTGCTGGGTACTTCGATCAATAGAAGGCTCGGTATGTAATGGGCGGTCACCCATCCATGGACGAGCCTAGACAAGGGCGGCTTAACCAACCTTTACAGATCCATCCGAGCGGCTGTAATTATTGAATCAGGAATGCCTCAATGACTTGAAATACATTTTGTAGTTAATATTGTCATAACCAGTGATCGGAGTGGGTAGATTGAATTTCGGTACTTGTTTCTTAGATGCACACAGAAAGAATAACATGGATAAGCCATTTTTCCGGAAAGTAATTCCGGTATTTCCGGATTCAATTAAATATTGTTAATGTTGGTAGTGATATTATTACTACTCAATTCAAAATTTAAAGGAAGGTATTAAAACTAAATTAATTTAATATTAATCTGCTGAATAAAAAAAACAATCGAATTCCGATCGAAGCATTAATATTTTTTTTTTTTAGCCTTTTTATGGCCCCAACTTTTTATAAATTGTTGCACTTAAATCAAGCAATTCCAGAGGAATGTCCATATTCATATATACGTTTCGGATCAATGACCCCAATTAAATCTACCTACTCCGATCACTGGTCATGACATTACGATTAGGTGATTAACATAACTACTACGGTGAGCGGTTGAAGAGATACGAAGGTTTTGCATGTGCCAAGGACAGAAGATTGGTTTGTTTAAATTAACTGTAGGGCTAGACGTAGCACGAAAAATAGGATTTCGATTAAAATACCTTATTATTACGCCTGTAAACCAGTTACGCAGAGGTGTCATCATCACCATCATCATTACAGCCGAAAGACGTCCACTGCTGGACATAGGCCTCCCCAAAGTTTCGCCACAGTGACATAACATGGGGGGTTTTGCCATAACTGCCACGCTTGGCAGGCGGGTTGGCGATCGCAGTACGGTTGTCACAAAAGCACAGAAAACGGAGCTGCCCAGAGCTGCTGCTGCGCAGAGGCGTACCTAATGGCAAACCCACATTTCGCCAGTTATGGTAAATCCCGTAGAGGATAGAGGGTCATAGAGGGCGAGCCTATTGCCATCAACCGGGCACGAATCCAGACTCCGTGGCTGCTACAGAGAAATTCCTGATGGCAAAATCCAATCGCACTTTGCCATGGGAGTCGAACCTAGGACCGCATGGTCAGCAGTCGCTTTGCTTACGACCAGTCCACCGATGAGGTAGTCAATTTGAAATACATGTAAAGCAATACACGATGCATTACTTCACACTTATACCGAATCCATGAAGGGTAATGCAGAAACAAAAATAAAAAATTTTTAGAATAGAGTAAAACTTTATTGTACACCAAAAATTAAACATAACGGGCTTACAAAACAAACAATTGTATGGTTACAACGGCGGTCTTATCGCTGATAACGATATCTTCCAGACAACCTTCGGATGGACATTAAGGAATCAAAATTTAAAAGGGGGTAGTCAGTGGTGTACCTACTACACAAAAGTAAAGTTTTCTAAATAAGTATAATATACATATTAAAAAAAAAGTAAATAAATATATAAAATATAATAAATTAAATCGCAAAAATAAAACTAGAATGGTAACAAATTTTGACTGAATGAAACTACAGAGAGTGAAAATGATTTGTAACTAAGCTTTTAAAAGCAACGAGTGACGAGTGAAGCGATGAGTTTATTTGCAGAAACTTGTACAACGTTTACAGTAAATTTTACATAGGGACCTCCCTTTAAGTAAAATATATACTTGTGCTAGCCCCGAAACAACCATAGAGGAATAAGCGTATCCCTCTATAGAAACAACTAATGCATCTTCAAGGGGTGTATAGATATAAAGGCAAGAACCTCATCTTGGGAAATACAACAGTTAAGCTGATGCTGATACATCTGTTAGCTTTATTTAAGGTCCAGCCCTTATAAGGTTATCCTAGTACGTTAGTCAAAGCTCTCCACAAAACTGTTAAAATATACGGCAACAGGTGATTTTTTTACCGATGAAAAATTTCTAAGTGTTCAGAATGATGTCGTATTTAACCCAAAGGTTGACTGGTAGAGAATGCCTTGTGGCATTAAGTCCGCCTATGTACCACTACTGTACATGAAGTTTAAATTAATTAATTAATGTTAGTACCGAATGTATAAACCGATTGTGCGTCGTTGTCCACTGCAGCATGTGTAAGGAGATTTACTAAACCTAAAAATTATTCTAGTAGGGTCATACTCAGAAAAAGTGTACATTTTAAATTTGTTACTAAACTGATAGGTAACGATACTGAGAATCTCCGTCACGAAACTGAGGTCATAAGGTATAGTACACATGGATTGGGCGAATAAAACACGTGTTTGGTCATTTTTGGCTTATCAGTCTTATTTAGATTAATTAAAGAAACATATAATAAACATCGCTAATTAAATTAGCAAATTAAAAAATATTTATATAAAATTAAGTAAGTAGCTATTGAAAAATATCAAAACGAGTTTTAATTATTATTATTACGAGAATAATATGCTTCTTAATCGTATATTAAGAGTATTTATTAATCACAGTCTCCCGTATTTTTTCCCATCCCCATTCTTTTACAGTAGCGATCAGTGTATTCTCTCCACTTCTGTCTTGTTTTTTCTTTTTGGCTTTGGTTCTGCTCCTAAATTTTTAATTTATTTGATTTAACTCTCTCTAAATGTTTTTTTTCGCATTTCCTCATACTTTACTGGATTTTGTTTAAGACGCTCTCTGAATCTTTTTTGTCTTTCGGCATTTGATACAGGAGCCATGGTGTTGTACTGAAACGAATATAAGGGGTTTAGTATTTGTCTTACAAATTATGCTTTTGTTTTACTTATTTATAAATTGAAGTTTATAATGACATCGTTATTTTTTTTAAAGTAAAGGTAGTTAATACAGGAAACTTAGTTAGGTATTTGTGATCACCACATCGACATACTTATGAACCTGCACCATTACCTGACCCATCTCACAAAGCAAAAAAGAGGCAAATGGGTCAGGTAATGCTGCTCACTGACTGTACATAGGTAATTATAGTTACGGGCACGCAAGTTGACTACTGATTTCAAGAAAATAATAAATATATTGTGCTTCCCCCACTACAAAATCTTTGGCCAACTTCATCATTTCAGCCCAAAAGACGTCCACAGCTGGACATAGGCCTCCACCAAGTGTCGCCACTTTGACATTTTGGGGGGTTTTACCATAATCGCCACGCTTGGCAGGCGGGTTGGCGATTGCAGTACGGTTGTTACAAGAGCACAGAGAACGCTGCTGCATTCTCTGGCAAATCCCTTAGTCGCCTCTTTCGACACCCACGGGAAGATATGGGCCAACTTACGCGCCGGTAACTATAGTTACGTACTTTTTGTTTTTGTGAACTAAGCTTAACAATTTCTCAGTTTTGTAACGTAACGCAATATAACGAAACTGACAATGAAATCTGAGAAATTATACTAAAAATATTTTTACATAAACCACGTGTTTACCACGCAAGCACTGAGCGTATTCGTTCAGAGAATACAAAAAATAAGAAAAGAACATAGTAAGTAAACAAAAAAATTAATTAACTTACCACAATAATAGTCGTTTATCACCCTGAGGATTTTTTTGTAAATATTCACTTGATACACGTCTTGACTTCACGACTACGGCGAAAACATAATGGCTGCCGTGACAGAATTTTGACGTAAGTAATAGTGTTGCCAGAATAGGAAAATATATTTATACCACTTTAAATAATTGCGTTTCAAATTTTATTGCGTGTTACTAATCCTGAGTAACGAAACTTCATAATTTTGGGACAAAATTACTATAAATAAAATAATTTCTTATATAAATGATTAACGAATAAAATTGGTCCTATTTAGTTACTTGATTCATCAGGAATAATATAGCCACAGTCAATGTTAAGTAAAGCGATGAATATTCGTAACAATTCATCTCTAAAAATGTGTAATGGTCATTGGGACATTAAAAAAATGTATGATGATATTTATAACAATGTTTTGACACTCAAAAAATATACTCTTTTAATGAAAATTAAAGTTTAAATACCAAAAATATCTTCATATTAATAGACTAATATAACAGAAAGGGGGTAAAAAATAAAATATATCATAATATTAGATATTTATTTGATTATGAAGCTGCGGGACAAGAAAAGATACCAAATGTACACTTTTTCTGAGTATGACCCCTTAATAAAGATTTATTATTCTAGAAAAAAACGAATCTACTGGCTAGTAGAAGACAATAGCCAATTAAAGACAATAAAAAGCACACGAAAAGTGCTCTAATTATAGGCAGGCAGAACGCAAAAAAAACTAGAGCAATAAAAAGAGCAAGGCAATGCCGCTTTATCAATATTTATGTGATACCATGGTCACCCCGTAATTACATCACGCGATAGTAGACAAGTTACTTGATTGATAGTAGCATTGTTTCAAACGATTCAGAGCAGCAAATTAACTAATTAATTAGCAAAGCAACAAATTAGAAGAAGTACCTAAGTAAATTTGCTTTATAATAACAGCAGTAACGGTCGATATTCAAGGTAAAACCACGCTTGCAAAGACCGGGCTGTGGACGGGTGACCAAGATTAAATACCGAGTTTCCTCCGTGCCCCGGAAAGCACATAAGCCGTCGGTCCAGGTTGTCATTTGTAGATCTTTGTCAGTCCTTACAGATAGTCGGTGGTCCAAAAGTCTAACAACCAGTCTTACCAAGGGATACCATATTACCCAGTAGTAACTGTGTTGTGGAGATAGGAGTCTCTCCATGTAAAATACTGGTATTCAGCTGAATCCGGTTAGACTGGAAGCCAAACCCATTTGTTTGGGAAAAGGCTTGGTAAGAGATGATGACCTAATTAAAGGAGATGTTTCAAAATGTATGGGGCCCCGGCCAGATCAGTTTAGAAGTATAATACCTTTTCAGTTAATTGTATAAAAAATAGTTCACAGCATCATGCAGAGTGGTAACCTGCTTGTCGCAGTCACGACGTGCTAGCAGTAAACATTTTTGTTCCGTCCCATTTGTACTTTTATTTTTGTTTCTTGCATCTACCTATGTTCTTTGTTTTATTTTTGTTAATTTTGTATGCATGTCATGTCCCTGCGACAAATAAATATTTTTTCTTTCTTTCTTTAAAGATGGACTAGTAAGGTTTTATATAGTGCCAAGGTTAACTCTATAAACTCATCATAATTGGTATTTGCACTCTTTCCTACCAAATGATTTTAAAAGAGTAACCATGGAGTTTCTTGCCGGTTCTTCTCCATAGGAAACGACCAACGCGAACCGAGCACCCTTTTGCCGACGTTTTATAAGTGCCCCTGTAGGCCTATGTAAAATAAACATATTTTGATTTTGATTTTTTGATTTCCTCGTTTACGTAGAAAAGCAAACATTTTTTTGTCAAAGTATTCCGAGAAGTATTTGCACATCTTAGAAGTGGTATTTGTAATGTTAATGATAAGGTTTGTGTTGACGGTTAGATAAAAAATATTTTGTTAGTAGCTGAATACTTTATATTATAGAGATACTTTGGCTAGGAAAAAATAAAACAGTTGGAAACGGTCCGCGTTTTGCAATAAAGTCAATCGATATCGATCAATATTTTTTTGGTGATGGAACTTCATTACAGTAGCTTCGCGTTCTTTTTTTTGTTCTTTGACTTTCAAAAGTGCCTGTAATGGTCTAATTGAAATAAATGCTTTGAGTTTATCGATCATTTTGCCTAGCCTTTTCCCAAACTATGTTGGGGTCGGCTTCCAGTCTAACCGGATGCAGCTGAGTACCTGTATTTTACATGAAGCAACTGCCTATCTGACCTCCACAACCCAGTTACTGAGTAATACGATTATGGGTATTACCAAGGGGGGTAAGACTGGGTGTCAAACTTTTGGCTTCTGACTACTCGTAACGACTGTCAAAGATCTACAAATGACAGCCGGGACCAACGGCTTAACGTGCTTTCAGAGGCACGGAGGAAGCTCGATATGTAATTATGGTCACCCATCCACAGACCAACCTCGGCGAGCACGGCTTAACCTTAAAGATCGACCCGTGTGGCTGTTATTATTTAGCCACGAGCTCCTCCTTCATTATCGATCATGGGACAAAAAACAACTAATTATAACAGAGAGTAGAGTAAACATAATATAAGAAACTAAATAAGTATCTAATAAATTTTATCAACATAAAAATCCACAATCTAAGTGCATAAAGCAATATTACTAGCATGTCTAGAGATAAAATATCATAAATGCTTGTGATATCATCCTCGTGTCTGTCTACGCACTTCTAACTACCGTTTGGACTAGTTTATGCCTGCGGCTTCAACCGCAAGGAGTTCGATAATTGTCCCGTGGGATCGTACTGTCGGAATACAAAGTATCCTATGCGTCAATCCAGGTTATAAGCTGTCCATGTGCAAAATTTCATCTAAATCCGTTCAGTAGTTTTTGCGTGAAGGAGTATCAAACATACATCTGTTCTCACATACTTTCACCTTTAATGGTAATCAATATTTACTTATCAGGTGGTATCCAAGAAACCGAATTTAATGAGGCATTTTGTCTTCTATTATTGCTACCCTCAATCGGATTTGTTCTCGTTTTATGCGATTCTGCAGAAACATCCCACTTTATCCAGTGGCGTACCTAGCGTGCCTTGGCGGGGCCGTATAAAAATTTGTTTAGAGAAATCTTTAGCCTTAAATAAAAAACAGATAAAGGTAAAGATTTTCACAATAGAAAAAGGAATTGCATAAAGTTAAAAGAAATATTTGTTCATCATAATTATCTATTTGTCACTTTTTCCAAATTTTTTACAAACAATTCAAAATAAATATATCAATTTCCTTGCCTTTTTTCGGAAAACTGATTTATTAAATCATTTATAGCTGATGGTAACTTTAGTTTTCTAAACTTTTAATTATTTTTTTCTTACGCACGTCGGGGTCGTATAATTGATACGGCAGATACGGCGGCAGCTACGCCCCTGACTTTATCGCAGCTATGGCAACCACAAAAGTTCGTTTACATTACAACCAAATATTTTATTTTTTCAGATACAGCAGCAACATCAAAATTCATCATTATTTTTCCTATCCAAGAAATACACCACAGTCAAATCAACACATTTCGCTACCAAACGTATTAAAGAAAGAAGAGGTGTGAACAGTGATGTCAAACTAAACAAAGAAAGAGATACAAAAAGAGAACCGTCAAGAAAAATGACAGACAAGACTAAATATAAGGGGGAAGGAGACGCAGAATGCGCTGAAAAGCTGAATCCAGCAACTGAATTCAGTTTTGAAGATGCATTTGAACAAACAGGTATACAATACGAATATTATATTATTCCCCTTTTTTAATTTAATTCCATAATGTCCATCCAAAGGTTGTCTGGAAGATATCGCTATCAGCGATAAGACCGCCGTTGTAACCATAAAATTATTAGTTTTGTAAGCCCGTTATGTTAAATTTTTGGTGTACAATAAAGTTGTATTCTATTCTATTCTACATATAATACAGGAATACATTGATTTGCCAGCGATCGATATTGGCAGAGGGGCGCTGTTGGTGAACATTTTTTTGACATTGTATTGGGAAATGTACTGAAAAAGAAAATGGCGGACTTAATTCCAAAAATGGCCACGTGCCTGTAGATTCTAGTGCAGCTGTAGCAATGAAGTTGTTTGATAGCCTGCCAGCTGCAATATTTTTATCTTCTCTGGTCACAATCTTGTCTTGACTGTTGTAAAGGTTGGTCTAGATTGGCGGGAATTAACCGCTTAAATCGGTCGCGACTCGCGCCATTGTCACGCGGTTATTTTCGCAAACATTGTTATCACTTATCAATATAACTGCACCATTTAGTGTCAAATTCAAGAATAATTGCCAAGTCGCGTGCAAATCTCTGGAATTTATCCTTACTTCTAACGCCATACTACTGCTATTCAATCAAGAATTTTGAATCTACCTCAGTAGAACAGCCCAAATTAGAAAAAAAACAAAAATGCGCTCCTTGTGAATTATTTTGCTGAAACATTCTAGATAAGACCAGCAGTGGCCCAGTGGTGGCAGCCCCGACTTACGAGCAGTAAATCGTAGGTTCGAACCCAGGCAAAGACGCATTACTTTACTACCGCTGCCCTCAAAAACGGTGAAGGAAAACATCGTGAGGAAACCGGCATGTCATAGAACTAAAAATTTTAAGACGTGACATTTACCAACCCGCACTGGGCCCGCGTGGTGGATTACAGCCCACTCCCTCTCTTTGAGAGGAGGCCTGTGTTCCAACAGTGGGAACATTAGGTATAGGCTAATGATGCTAGATAATTAAAGAATGAATGAATTTAAAATTGCTTAAGATTTAACTCCCTTCCAGAGTTGTTACACAAAATGCGGTCCTATTAGAAGGATGCAGTTTTAACTACTCATCATCATCATTGTCCCTTATCCCAATTTATTTGGGGTCGGCGCAGCATGTGTTCTTCTTCCATACGTCTCTCTCTCTTATTCGTCATCTCATCAGTCACCTCTTTTCTATACTTATCATCCTTCAGACAGTCCATGCAGTTAAAGTCTGGTTATTAATAAAACTCCACCTTCATATCCTCAGGCCACGGCAGACTGAACCACCTAGTGCTGTTCACCAGCGGCCTCATCATGCTGAACGTGTCGATGGAATCCGTTGGCATGAGCTACGCCATCACAGCTGCCGAGTGCGAACTCAAGCTCACCAGCAAGGATAAGGGGCTGGTTAATGCTGCTGCTTTTATTGGTAAGGTGTATTGTTTTTTTTTGCCTGATGGACCGGCTGTTGAACTCGATCTTAAGTGATGAAAAGCAATGAATGAGGGCTAAGTTCGACGGGAGACGTAGCTATCACTAATGCTCAATTTGTTTGGTGGTTTTTATGGGGATCTAATTATGCGATATAAATAAGGAGAAAATGAAATCTTTCGTAATGCAGGTGATCCTTATTTCTGTTGTATCTGTATTCCAGTTTCATAAAATGCTCTGCGACATCTACAAAAAAAGAAAAATAAAACATTAATAAAAATAATTCAGAAATAGCAACTTCCAGAAAAAAATATTAAAAAGTCAACAGAATTAAGTGTTTCACGACTGCGCCAAAAAGCCAACGTCACGCGGTGTTTCCAGGCGGTCACCCATCCAAGTACTGACCGCGCCCGATGTTGCTTAACTTCGGTGATCGGACGAGAACCGGTGTATTCAACGTAGTATGGACGTTGGCGAATATCAAACCGAATTTAGCATAGACATTCGTATCTACTAGCTGCATATATATTTATGTTTTTGTCTAAAACAAGATGTAACCAATCATTTTTTCGACGCAATATTATGATAAACACAATATTTATTACGTAGATAAGTACTCACTAGTCTGAGATAAAAGATTTTCTTTTTTTTTTTTTTTTTTTTGATATGGCCACTCGCAGATCAACCTGCTAAGGTTATTTCTGCTCAACCGGGCAATCCTGTGGTGACCTCAAATGAATTTAAGGCCCCCAGCCAGGGCTTACAAACTAAGTACAATTAAATGACCGCTCGCTAAGGGCACCCCCTGTGGGGTTCGGACCTCGGCTTAGGGCGTCATTGAGGGGTGGGCAGCAAGGGACAGGCTGGGTCATAATATTATTATTTAGGGAATTTAACGTTACATGCTCAGCGGCGCGGGCTGGCTCGTCGAGCAAGGGTCGGGGGGGTCTGAGATAAAAGAGTTATTACAAGAGATAGAAATCTATGGTTATTTTACCACATTATCTGCTTTATAAAAACGATTATTAATCCATCATTAGATTTATTACGAAACCGGTTTTTATATCAAAGCCAGTAGGAACTTACTAAATCGAAAATTCCTATCGAATTTGAAGATTTATGAAGATAACTTAAGATCGATTGAGCACCTTTTTATCGACTTCTAATTTATGTCTTGATGCCGTTATTTTAATACTTTCGATCTTGACCTATTGATATTGAGTAAGTTCTTATATTTATAGTTATACTAGCTACTGCCCGCGACATCGTACGCGTGTTTATTATTTTTTGAAAAATAAATGTTGGCCGATTCTCACAAATCGGTTCCACCGTTTCAGAGGAGTATGATAACTAACATTGTGACACGATAATTTTATATATAAGAAAGACTAAGACTAAAAGAGTCAAGAGTCGTCTGTATGGTGTCGGACGTAAAGAATAGCACCATCATCATCTTCCCGTGGGTGTCGTAAGAGGCGACTAAGGGACTTGCCAGAGAATGGGCAGCAGCTTTGTCTGTGCTTTTGTAACAACCGTACTGCGATCGCCAACCCGCCTGCCAAGCGTGGCGATTACGGCAAAACCCCCCATTCTTGGGGGAGGCCTATGTCCAGCAGTGGACGTCAATTTGGCTGAAATGATGATGATGATGATGAAAAGAGTCACTGATTTCACACAAAGGGCAAAAAAAATACAGATTCCATCGTTACTTATCATTAAACTAGATGTTGTATGTGTTGTTCTCTGTCTACAATAATTACAGTTTTTCTTATCAGCAACATATCATTTTAACTGAAAAAAAAAATTGCATAGCAAAGTTCCCATACAAATTACTCGTTGAATATGCAAATAGTGAATTGTGTCTACACCTTAATTTCGTTAAGTAACGCATTCAGCCTTTCCAAAGATGTGTCCGATGTCCATGTCCTTTGATGGGAAAATCATCAGAGATACACTCCGTTTGGAGTGAGCGGAGGGTTATGTCGGGCTCTTAAACGATTAAAAACCCACTGGACTTAATAGTACCAGTACTAGTAGTGACTCTGGTGGCTTTAGTCGGGAGATTAAATGAATTGAAGAGAGAATAGAAGAGATAAAGTACATTCAGGCACACACCCGACTGGTATTAGACCGCTAATCCCAGCGAGCCCCATCACCAATTGCGGCCTTCTCAGCGACCGCACGTTCTCTATGAAGGCGCGCTGCCACCTCTATGGGCCTGGCTGGTCAGAATATCCATACCCTAACCAACTTCTTTTTCTACCAGGTATAATTAGCACCTCCTTCCTCTGGGGCTACCTGGGTGACCGCATCGGGCGGCGCGCGGTGATGCTGCCAGCGATCCTGCTGTCTGCCGTCTTCTCCGTCGTGTCCTCCTTCTCAACCAACGTCTGGATGCTGCTGGTCTTTAGGTTTTTTACGGGATGCTTGTAAGTTGAAGTTTTTGGAAATAAGTAGGACGCTGACCTCCTTGGTGGTTTTTTGAGAACGGTTAAGTGTGTAGTACACACGGGGACATATGAAGCGATAGGTACAGTCAACAAAGGAGATAAGACTACACAGACATATACTAGAACTACATATACTAGGAGTATATACTACTAGTATGAGAATCTGGGCCTCAAGTCTGCTATTACAATAGTGTCAGAATGGCCTATCATTGATTTCATAATTGTTGATTTTGACAAGTTTGCTAATCTACTAATTATAATGGCGTCATTATGACTACACAATGGTCAACCACTGACAGTCCCTTGAAAGAAATGGCATATAATTTAACAGATCATTATGAATTTAGCAGATTACGAACTTTTAGCAAAATGACAATGGGATCGTGTTGGAATGACGATGTTTATAAAAATAGCAGACTTGAGGCCCTGGTTACTTAAATCTTTTGTTGACTGTACATAACCAGTGTAACCTGACCTCACTTTGTATGAGCTTCCCGTACAATGAGAGATCAGCTTAATTTGGTTTAGCGTAGCGGTTAGGTGTGTGTATTACATCGGCGACACATGAAGCTGTAGGTACGTATCCAGTATAGCCTGACCTCGCTTTGTATGAGCTTCCAGTACAATGAGAGATCAGCTTAATTTGGTTTTGCATAGCTTGATTGGTCTTCGGGCGTACTCATAACCGGCAAACGTGAGGAAGCAAAAGGAGTATGCAGAATCGTACTTACATGTGGCGTTCTGTGTTCTGCTTAACCTTATTCGTTATGATATTGTGTCACGTTTTTTACGTGAGCAAAGGATGCACATGTATACACAAAACTATTGATTGATACATTCGCAGCTTGTCGAGATTTACAACATTATATGTATAAAAAAAAATCGTCAAACTACATCACTTCACAACTCTGAAAGATTTTTATATGTATACGACAAAATATTGATACACGACAAAATATGGTAGATCAAGAATTACCCGGGCAGGCAATGGAATATGCGCTTGAAGAAAACACACGTTTTTAATTTTACTCAAAAATGCATGTAATGTGGTCATTATTTTGACAACCTTGTTTGAGCAAAGTCGACCTTGCCGGTCTGTTTCAAGGAGCGGCCGGCAAAGTTTTGCTGGCCGCTCTAACAGGCCGGCAATGTTTTGCCGGCCGCTATTTTGACGTTTCAACGTTTTAAAAAATTCAAATCCAAAAAGGTTTTATTTAGAACATAGCTGTTTGTGTCTATAGAGATAGGTACAAAAAGATTTTATTCCATATTCGGCTGTATAGTTCCAACTACCATTGCTAAAAAAAAACAAAGAAGTGACATAAGCGCGGTTCAGCGAAAATTTTAATTAATATATTTTTTATTTAAATTACTTGCTGGTTTGATTTAGATTAGGTCCTTGCATTTTTGAGTAAAGCACTATACAAACCTTGGCCCACAATGACTGCTTCGCTGGTCACGCTATGATTGCCTCGAGCTAGCCTAGCTACGCTCTAGGCCTTTCAGCTTGGCCATCATTGCAGCCCTTGATGTCCTCGCTGTAAAGGCTTTATCTCAGCTCGTCCATCAAGTGCTGCACGCTGACCGCGTTGTGTCGGCCTGGAGCTGCGCTACGCTGCGCTGTCAGCCATAATCAGCGCGACCAGCAAAGTAGTCATTATAGACCGCGGCAGTAATGTACTATTAGTCGAAAAATTTGGTGTGTCTAAAAAGCTGTCGTCAACTTCAAAAATGGCCAGATACATAATAATTTATTACTCATTCGATTTAGATTTGTCGTACAAGGCCTAAATCTAATAAACCAAAAACCAGAAACTAATTAAATTAATAATTACGAACGAATAAACATTATTATAATAAGCATTAGAATGTCAATTGATTTGGGTCATTGACCTACGCGTAACGGCGAAGCCGTAGTAATCCATTATTTATTCATTGCAATAAAATGATAAGCTAGTAATAAAACTTTTTATTACTATTATGGGCTTGTAAGAGTTATAATAAAACCCTTCATACTGGCCAGCGAACGCTGTGGGTACCTATGTACTGAATGTCGCGGGTTCGATGCCCATACGCGAACCTTAACTGTACTGTATGACCTTTAGCATTTTATTATAAACCAAAGAATGCAGACGCAGACTACCTGACGGACTGCCGGACGGGTGAGCTTTTGACCTCTACGATTAATTATACCTACAAGGTGTTGTTTCGCATCCTCGTCAAATTCAAGGAGGTAACTATGCTAATGATTCTCCTTGCGAATCAATAATAAAATGGGTAGATAAGTTTTATTTATTTTTCTTATTTACGGAAATCGTTAAGTGTGAACCACCCGTGTTTTAAACGCGGCCCGTCTGGTTCTCGACCTATAACCGCGCTTTCACATATCTTAAACGTTTATTCGATAATTTCTTATTCCCTAAACCACGGGGGTAAAATACTGACAAATTAAAACAACCATAAAAATCAGCGTTTGTTAATAATTAACTTGGCACCGTAATTTTAATTGATTATTAATGTCTTTTGTGACAACCTTCTGAATTTGGACGAGGCTGCAAAACAACATCTTGGGAATAAGAAATTATCGAATAAACGTTTGAGATTTTTTGTTTGTGTGTAAGCGAGGTTATAATAAAATAATGATTCGGGTCGAGAATAATTAGAATAGTTACCTCCTTGAATTTGACGAGAAGGCCAAACAAAACCTTGTATAAATGTTATAAAGGTTACATAGGTAGACCACCTTTGTATAGTGCATGCACATGCACAAGCATGTACCCTAAGTAGTATTCGATAAAAAGCACTTACGCCAAAGATAGTTCACTGTGAAACAAATCAAATACCTTCGTTAAATTTGTGTTCACAAGTCATCGTCCTACTCATGTTACTTGGGGTCGGAGCAGCACGTTTTTTTCCTCCATTAGAGGAGAATGTCAATCGTCACGCTATCATTTACTGCTTTTCTTCGATTATTACCGCTGTCCAACCCGGTTGGACATTGTCACAACTTCCCTCTGTCCCCGACGGGTGGCCAGTGAGAATTATTGTTAAAATAATTCACTGTACCCACCGCTGGTGAACACGGTTTCAACTTTTTCAAACATTTACAATGACCATCTCTAGTGAGCAGCGCCACTATTAAAACCAAACATTCTCTTTGTCCAAACCTGGATGACAATTCTGTTAGCAATAAAAAAAAAACGATTCTTTGAAAAAAAGTGCTAATGTTAAGCCAAAATTATTGAATACTGACATAAATATATTTGCAGTGATTAGTATAATTTCTGTTTTCTCAGGATATCAGCATCCAGCGCCACAGTGTACGCGTACCTGGGAGAGATGCACGCAAACTCCAAGCGAGCTGCTGCCATCGCGTGGAGTTCCGCCTTCATCTCCTTCTCTTTTATTATATTACCAGGTTTGTACATATCCTTTATTACTATACCATCTTCATCACTACATAGTATAAAACAAAGTCGCTTCCCGCTGTCTGTCCCTATGTATGCTTAGATCTTTAAAACTACGCTACGGATTTTGATGCGGTTTTTTTTTAATAGATATAATGATTCAAGAGGAAGGTTTATAGGTATAATACATGCATAATATAGTAGAGAAACACTGATAATTTTAGAGGTTTCCAATGTGATGTCGACAGACATTCTGTAGTAAATTTAGTATCAGCATAGCACCCGCGCGAAGCCGGGGCGGGTCGCTAATCTAGTATAAAACAAAGTCGTTTCGCGCCGCCTTTACGGTTAGATCTTTTAAACTATGCAACGGGTTTTGTTACGGTTTTCATAAATAGACAGAATGATTCAAGAGGAAGGTTTATGCTATGTACATAATTTATCCCTGAATAAACATCAAAATTTCCACGCGAACGAAGTCGCGGGCAGCACCTAGCTACGGATAATAGACGTTTCTTCCCAATGTCCTTTTCCGGTGGATGGACTGCGTGCTGGATGAAGAGATTACGAGTAATAGAGAAGTATGGAAGAAGCAGACAGGCTGCGCCGACCCCAAATAAATTGGGATAAGGACCCGAGAATGATGATGGCTACTGATTATGGATCCCTCGAAAGATAAGGCATGCCACTTAAGTATATGCTTATAGATGAACCCAATTGAAATCGGTAAATTTGCACCGAGACAAACAAAGACATTAAAACTAATTACGTAATTACCGGACCTTATCTAATTCATACGACTACGGAGTTAACTTGAACTTACAGTTATCTGACAGTCACTGACCGAGCCATTAACTGCTGTTATGATAATTAGGCTAACTTATCTAAATAGTATCCTAGTTCTAGCCGTTTCATAAACATCGTAGATCGTGGTGCTGAAATAGTCAACAGATGCAATTATAATTAATATTATTTTAACTTCGTTTTGAGGGAAATACATTACATACGCACATTATAATTATAAAAACATTTCTTTCAGACACTTGTTCCATAGATCTTTGTGAGTAATACAGCATACGAATTAAGTTAGTACCTACACTAAATTACAAAGATTCTAATTCATATATTTCCCTGCATATGCATGCATACGGGTCCAATACTCCAGGAAAATGCCGTCTGGCCTATTCCCAATCACCTTCAGGATGCTATTGGCACTCCCCCGAATCCTGCTTAACAATGATGCCGTTCTTTTTCACATAATTCCTGAAAAACTATACTATTATATAGTAGTAATTAATTATTAATAAATGTAAAATATTAGTATTTTCATGCGTTATCTATTTGTAGGATCCAGTTCAGTCCTTCCTACTGTCATCATTATATCTCAAACAATTATTTCTCTTTTCTTAACTTTGTTGGGGTCGGCTTCCAGTCTACCCTGACTGTCTATCTGATCGGATATCACACATGTGTTGAGTTGCAATTTAAGGATATCGTATCAAGATAAAATCTTCATTATGTAGATCTAAAAATTGACAAATCATTGTTAAAATGCAGAATCTTTGTACATCCAACAACGGACCGTTTTTTAGGGTTCCGTAGCCGAATGGCAAAAAACGGAACCGTTATAGATTCGTCATGTCTGTCTGTCTGTTTGTCCGTCCGTATGTCACAGCCACTTTTTTCCGAAACTATAAGAAGTATACTGTTGAAACTTGGTAAGTAGATGTATTCTGTGAACCTCATTAAGATTTTCACACAAAAATAGAAAAAAACCATAAATTTTGGGGTTCTTCATACATAGAACTGAAAACCAAAATTATTTTTTTCATCATTCCCATACGTGTGGGGTATCTATGGATAGGTCTTCAAAAATGATATTTAGGTTTCTAATATAATTTTTTTCTAAACTGAAAAGTTTGCGCTAGAGCCACTTCCAAAGTGGTAAAATGTGTGTCCCCCCCCTCTAATTTCTAAAGTAAGAGGAGGAAAATTCTGAAAATATTCAGGACTGCAGAACGTAAAAAAAACTATCAACGAAAATTGGTTTCAATAAGATATGATGTTTTTGAGATATGTGACTTTTTCATTAAACTGCAGCAGTAACTTTGTTTTTCATTAACATACTATGAAAAACCAATTTAGTTTTGCGGTTGAGTGGAAGTTTACTAATACTACTAACTAATGAATGACAGTTAAAAATATTGTTTGGGGCTATGGAACCCTGTGTGCGAGTAAGACTCGCACTTGGCCGGTTTTTTAGTAAAAAAATTGGTTGTCTGTAAAGTCTGTTTACGGACGATAGTTTAACGTGACAACGTCATAACAAAACATTGATGAAATGCAAACTTTTATGAATAGCAAGCCGAACGCTCCAGCCGATCGTGCCTTTCGCTCGCTGGTGCAGCGCTCTCGCTCCGATCGTCGAGCGTAACGTTACAATGAGTCACCCTTTTTCGTGCGTTCAGCGATTTATTAGACGTTGTCACGCCAAAAAAGAATTTAAGGAATATTATTTATTTGCCTCACACAGGACAAAACAGCATGATTAAATAAGCAATTTAGGACCCACAACCGCCAAAAACAGAAATCTATGAATTCATTGCGAGAAGTAATCCCCCTCAAATACCCCCTTCCCTTCTTTCCAGGTCTCGCCTGGCTGATAATCCCAGGAAAATGGTCCTTTACATTCGCGTACATGGAGATAGTTCCATGGAGGGCCTTCGTCTGGCTATGGTGTGCCCCAGGGTTGGCAGCCGCAGCCATCTTACTGTTCCTGCCAGAAAGTCCACGGTATCTCCTGGCTGCTAAGGGCCCGGACGCAGCCCTGCCAGTCCTAGCTATGATGTATGCCTGGAATAATGGGAGGAGTCCTGAAGATTTTCCTGTAAGTATCTACTTAGAGAGCTTACTGAGAGCAGCAGTGGCCCAGTGGTGGGAGCCCCGACTTACGAGCAGTAAGCCGTGGGTTCGAACCCAGGCAGGCGCATTACTTTGTGTAATTTATTTCATCACCGCTGCCCTCAAAAACGGTGAAGGAAAGCATCGTGAGGAAACCGACATGTCCTAGAAAAAAAAACGAAATTCTAAAAATTCCAAGACAAGTGACATCTGCCAACCCGCACTGGGCCCGCGTGGTGGTTTACAGCCCATTCCCTCTCATAGAGAAGGGGCTTGTGTCCCAGCAGTGGGAACATTTTAGGCTGATGATGATGATGATAATGATCTGCTTAGGTTTTTGGGTACCCATCAATTTGCCTTTTCCAGTTAGTGGAGATTATGTAACCAGTTCAAACCCTCATCTTGTACAAAGAAGCCATGAGCATTGACCACCACGCGTGTGAATTAACAATGTTTTGGAAAGTAGCTAATAAATGTAATAGAAAGTTCCGATTTGGTCACGAAGTTTCTCCGTATGATGTCAATGATGTCCTAACCAAACACTACTTATCTTCATCAGCCACTTATCTTCATCAGCCACTTATCTTGATCAGCCACTTATCTTCATCCCCTGCTAACCTAACCTCTTTATTGGGGCAGCGCAGCATCTGTTCTTTTTCTTCCACGAAAATATATATTTAAATATTTTATTTAAGATGGAATCGCAGGGGTTGTTGGCGAAATTCAAATGTTCATAAGTACGTTTTTAGGTTTCCGTGCGCAGGGTCAAACGGGACCCTATTACTGAGACTTCGCTGTCCGTCTGTCCGTCCGTCCGTCCGTCTGTCACCAGGCTGTATCTCATGAACCGTGATAGTTAGCAAGTTGAAATTTCTACAGATTATGTATTTCTGTTGCTGCTATTATAAACACATCTAAAAATATCTCCCATCTAAAATAGTGTTTTTTTTTATCGTTTTTATAAATAATGGTACGGAACCCTTCGTGCGCGAGTCCGACTCGCACTTGCCGGTTTTTTTTTTTAATTTACTGGTCAGTGTCAAGTTGTATATTATTTAAAAAAATATGATTTGCTGCCGTAAAACGCATGTATTAACAGAATTATTCATTACTAGCTGTCCGGCGCAACTTTGTTTGCATCACATTTTGCCCGTTTTCTCAACATTTTTCATTGCTGCTCCACTTCTATTGGTCGTAGCATGAAGATATATAGCCTATAGCCTTCCTCGATAAATGGGCTATCTAACACTGAAAGAATTTTTCACTTTTTTTTTTTCGGACCAGTAGTTTCTGAGCCTGTTCAATGCAAACAAACAAATAAACAATCAAATCTTTCCTCTTTTTAATATTAGTTTAGAAAATCATCAATACAACCGTCCTATGATAATTGAATCCCATTAGAATGTTTTTTTAATGAAGTAGTAAATAAATGGGATTGAACTTAAAGAGGTTGTATTAATTATTAGACTCTATTAGACCATATTGGTTACGGCCGCGAATCATATTTTTATCAACATACAACCTTACACACCTTTACAACACCTTTAATTGCAAAAAAAGTAAGAAAATTTCTAATTTGCTACCCGGCTTCCACCTTAAGTAGGTGCCTACACACGGCAGCAACCTTTGTCTAAATCCTTTACCTTTGTTTACACCTATTTGATTACAGTCTACAATTAGCTACCGAATTGTAGACTCAATGTTATCGAATAGGTGGCTGTCTCTTGTCTTGCGTCATTAAATAAATAAATAAAAATAAATAATCTTTATAAAGAACCAAAAACGGGTCAAATAAAAAAAATCTTAATTTTACAATGTAGGTCTCACAATGTTCGATGCCTGATAATCCTGTAAATATTCCATTATTTATAGAACAACAGATTCATTCATGTACAAGCCAGCACATCAAAGTACTCGAAATTATTATTACTCGAGCTACTCCAATTTTGCCAATCAAACTTGAATCAAATTATTTAACGATGCAGTTTAAAATCTATTCAAGAAATATGCACATTGTTTGCTTGATTTGCTGGCTTTTGTTTGTACATGAAACAAATCAAAGAGCATATCGCCAATCGATTAGACTCATTACACATGATGTTCATAATTAACTATAGATTAAAATTGACCCAGGGTGAAGCCAAGTTTCTGATTAAACGATCATTTAGAGCGTTTACACCTTACGGCATTTCATACAACATTTGTAAGTCCTTATTTTCCGAAATGATTGAACCGATTTTAATGAAACTAAAATAGTTTTACAACTCAATTTGACCGATTATAAATTATCTATAGAAATATCGAAAGGTCTTTTAAAAAATCGTTTTTTTAAAAGATCGAAAATGTTTTTAGTAACTTTATAGACCTATGTATCCTGCTTAAGTGTATTAAGTTTCATTAAAATCGGTTCAGTCATTTTGGAAAACAACCTACTTGAAAGTTTGTATAAAATGCCGTAAGGTGTAAACGCTCTTAACAATAATCAAATCAGTATTTTCATACATCAGTGGTTCCGGTTGAAACTAGATGCAAATGAGCAGCATATAATTTACTATGACTATATAATGACGCGCAGAGTAAGGTACATAATATTATCGTATGATATCAGATACCTACAAACACAATGAATAGTCGTGTTGGTTTAGATTAATCAAATATCACACGCAAATAGACGAAGTTTAAATGTTATCAAAATACAACATTGTCTTTGATGCTTTTATATTTGCTAAAGGCTGAATGAAACAATGTAATTAAAAAAAACCTGAAGTAAAAATCCTAAAGTAAAAATTCTAAATCTTTCGTATACAGGTACGATTATGATAGATACTGATACTATTTTTATCCGTATAACGTTGCCCCTACACTAAGAATTTGTCATGTATCGTGGGGTTTTCAATAATTTAAACTCACATACAAAACAGCCAGACCCGGCACGACTATCTGTAGGTCTCACAAATATTTTTTCCGTGTGGGAATTGAACTTGTGACACGCACATGTACACCAGCCAATACAGTAGCAGGCGACCCAATAGCAACCTTACTGTCACGAGAATAAAGATCAGATCAGATGCAGATTCAGAGATAAAAATAACTGTTCACGGATATCCATTTAGTAATGACGTCACCTGCTGTTTGTAGTAAGAATTTGATAATTTCGAGTTAGCATTCGCCAACGTCCATACTACGTTGAATACACCGGTTCTCGTCCGATCACCGAAGTTAAGCAACATCGGGCGCGGTCAGTACTTGGATGGGTGACCGCCTGGGAACACCGCGTGACGTTGGCTTTTTGTTTTTTTTTGTTATTATAATTTTTATTTGTGAATTTCTGTAATATATATTTATTTTTAATCTATGAGTTTTTCTTGTGCTGCAAAATGGGTGTTCAAAGTCAAGACGAAACGTTGACTGTTCACCATTATAAAATGATAATCATTTTGTATACTTAGGTTGCCTCTCACTCAAAGTCTGGACATGATCTTGTTTCCACTAGTGAGTCAGGGAAACAATCGGTTTCTATTATAATCCTCTTTTCCTTACGGTTATAATATGTGGTTTTCAGCTCAATACTTAATCTACTATAAACTTTTTCTGACACAGTTTTATTCTGTTTCTTTCCAGGTGCAGAAGCTAATAACAGGTAGTGAAGAGATCAAGACTGGAGGGTTCGCTGGCGCCGTCAAGAACGTGGGACTGATGTTCAAGGTGCCACTCCTCAGATGTGTGTTCATATCCCACATATCGATGTTCGCAGTATTTATGGTGTAAGTAAAATAATCACATAGGAGTATTTTATCCAGAAGAGAGCAGCGGTGGCCCAGTGGTGGCAGCCCCGACTTACAAGCAGTAAGCCGTGGGTTCTCGATCCCAGGCAGGCGCATTACTTTCTGTAATTTATTTCATCACCTCAGCCCCTCAAAAACGGTGAAAGAAAACATCGTGAGGAAAACGGCATGTCTTAGAACTAAAAATTCGAAAGCGATTCGCGGGCCCAGTGCGGGTTGTTAGATGTCACATGACATCTAACAACACGCGGCCCGCGTGGTGGATTACAGCCCACTCCCTCATAGAGAGGAGGCCTGTGTCGCAGCAGTGGGAACATTACAGGCTGATCCAGCAAAACACCTTAAGAGCGTTTACGTTACGACATTTCATACAAACTTTCAAGTCCTTGTTTTTCGAAATGACTGATCCGATTTTAACGAAACTTCATATGCATAAGCAAGATACATAGGTCTAAAAATCATTTTCGAAAAATAGTGTTACAGCTACATTAGACCTATTATAAATTATCTATTCAAACAGAAAATTCCAATTATCATTTTTTTTAAAGACATTTCGAAAATGTTTATTAGTAAGTTTCTAGACCTACTTATGTATCTATCAAGGCGGGGATTTCACCATAAATGAATATCGACGCCATATTGCCTTTCAGTCGTTAACTGTGCAACATTAATCTTCATTGTTTTTAGATAGGTGAATGGGTAGTTGAAATCACACACAACACTTGACTCAAACTGCAAGTTTATTTCTAATAAACCAGTTACAGGCACTTTAACACTTATAAACTTTCCAGTTGAGCCGCTCATTCACAATCATGGTTGATGTCAGTAGAAGAACGAGCCAAGAAACTACTCACACACTCTTTTGGATCTGTCTTTCAATTATTACAGTTCTTATTAACATAAGTTATTATTGCTCACTTCAAAAACTACTTTCAATTCATTAATATGTCAATTCTCTAATCGCGAGCTAACTCGAATGACATCTCCGGGTGCGCCCGCGGCTCTGAGTGGGCGGATGTACTACACTCATTAGATCAGTCCAATTATTCATTACATAGTTAGTTCAGTAATACTCCATTAAAACAATACTAATACTTCACAATTAATTATTTTAGTAATTAAACAATACCAATATTCACAAATGCAAAGGCGTTATTAAGTTACAAGCTTAATTAGTAGCTTTAATACTTTTTACAACAATTGCATGCTTAAAACCATTTTCGGCAGATCAAGAACTGGTTTACCACTAATAAAATACTCTGTAAAATAATCTTATTAATTTTAAGTTTGTAAATTGATTTAATTGTTGCTACAAATTATAAATTCACTAATCGACTATTCGGCGTTCTTTCCCACAAGACTGGGTTGCCGCCTAACAAAATGAGCCATTGTTAAAATCCAAATTGTCATTGCTAAAATCCCAGCTATCATAAAATATTTGCTAATCTTAATTTTGGCTATAGTTCTAGCTAAAGGCTTTTGTTTAATAAATTACAGGCCATCTAAGCTAAACGAATCTATTATTTGCGCACAACATAGTATTAACATATTAGTTAACACACAAGCCAATAGATGGCGTTTAGTCAAATGATTATCGTAATAATTATGCTTGCCCCACACAGATGGCATGGCAGGTTCATCAATATTATGACAAATGAGGATTATTAAGTTGATTCTTAATAAGATTAATGAATAGTCTTAGCACATAGACGCTCTTGCGGCGACACGGCCATTCTGATCGGCGGTGCGCGCCCTGCACCTGCCGTCGCTCTCAGTATGTGGAATTTTATTTTCTGAAATAATGGAGATAAATTTTGTCGGCAGATTAATGTTGTTTTTATTAACCTACAATGTTCATTGAAATGTAGGATTTGGTAACAAAAAGTTTCAGTCAACATGGAAAACTTGTAATAGATCTAACATCTATTCAGTTTTCCTCATATTCAAAATGAAATGCATTTATGTATCACCAACACACATATGCACAGTTACAGACTTAAAGCTGCTTGCAGTTTATGGATGATAAGCTGTTAGCTGAATAAAAAGTGTTAATTATTCAATAACATTAACTGAATCGATTTTATTGATATTGTTTAATCAGCCACTAGCTGAACAGGATATTGTTAGCAAAACTAACCAACAAGATTAGTTGAATTGAGTCTATTGATATTGCATGATCAGTTACTAGATCAGTAGAATGATGTTGCCTCAATTTTACAGCAACATCAATGGAGTTTATTGACCTTGTATGATCAGCAACTAGCTGAGTGGAATGATTTTGTCTCAATTATACAGCAACATCAATATGAATTGAGTTTATTGACATTGAATGATCAGCTAATAAATAAGTAGGAAATTGTCTCTTGAACTATCCAACAATATTCATTCAATGGTTATGCTTTGTATGAGTAAGGTTTTTAGTTAACCTAGGAACCTTGTAATGGATCTACTGTCTACTAGATTATGCTTAAATAAAATTATTGATTGCTTTAGTTATTTTGTAATTTGTAAGTGTGGTGTAAGTGGCATATTTTTATTTGTTCATTCTCACAGGAAGGTAATGCTCTGTGATAGACACAAAGTCTTGGATTTGACAGGATTAAAGGATAGGATCAGGAACACCGCTCTGTGATGGACACAAAGTCTTTGATTTGACAGGATTAAAGGATAAGGAGTTTAGGACCATTGCTCCGTGACAGGCACGAAGTCTTTGATTTGACAGGATATAAGGAACCAGGCTCTAGGCGGTTCGTACGCCGTGGACCCAGCAGGATAACATGAGAGTATTGTTTAATAAGAAGCCTCCACGGCCGCTAATAGTTTGTTATTATCACTATAAATAGTCTCCACAACTATTTATGGTTTGTTATTATCATTATAAATAGCCTCCACGACTATTTATAGATTGTTTGTCATTTGGTGTGTTCATTATCAGTGACCTCCACGGCTTCTGATAGTATTTGTGTGATTTGTTGTATTACTTATCAAGCTAGTTGTTTCCTCCATGGATAGCAATAGCTTGATGTTTGTGTTATTATTTTTGATTTATAAGTTGTAGTTAGGAGTACTAATACTTTGCTATTATTATTGTAGTTGAGCAACCAACAGGATTACAAAAACATAAAAATAATGAAAGTTTAAACATGAGACTCATCACACATGAGCATCATGTAGGTAGGTTGATTTGGCTATTGTATTCAGCCTTTGATGTAACATTATGTAGAGATCAGTGGTAAGGTGTAGGAAGTAGTTTGAAAATGCCTCACCTTTTATATTAGCTTAGGTGTGTGGACACTGAATCAGTCATCCCTGGTTGGCAGTCCTCATGCTGTTCTTCATTTGACAGCTGGCGACACGGTTATCTATTCACCAGGTATTGAAATTAATTGTATTGGTCGGCTAAAACCAAGTTGTGATATGTGTTGTTTAGCAGGCTTATTCTTGGGGAAGCTGTTCTTATTGACAATGGTTTAGACTTCTACACTTGATGCCATCACTATGGTGGAGTGACTAGGTGCATAGAGTTTTAAAAGTTCCTTTACAGTTGCTTCCAATTTTGTTTCATTTTCATTGATAGTTGGTTATCATTTCCTTTTTGAAGACAATTTCCTGGAACCTGGAATGTGAGAAGTCATGCAGGTAAATAATAGTGCAAGAAAAGATATCCTACATAACATCACACTTGCAGTCCCTGATGGGACAGGCAGGGGTGTAGATAACACATCCACACTTTGTCAATCACGCCTAAGCCTCTTATTTAGGAGCAGGCTATTTGCCATTAAAATTATTGTCTGGGTTGTTACTGACAAATTCCTGATGGAAAAAGAACCAATGACACTCTGCTAGACCTCAAAATCGAATCCAGGCCCTCATGCTTTAATGGCAGGGCTCATGAGCACTGACCACAAAGCAGTCTTACTAATATCTAAATTAGTTGGAGTGATAAGCTATGAAGTAGGTAATCAATTGTTTTGAAATAGTTTTCATACTTAGATTAAGTTAATTAACACCTTCACTGCCGTTCCGGTCAACGGTGACCTCAAACAATACATTTTCAATTGTGTCTATTGTCTGGCAGATTATGTGTTAAACTAAGATAGGAAAGTTAAATTGATCAGAACTAGTTTAAAAACTCTATTGGTTGTGTTAATGCACTGACAAAACATTCACATTCTAACATATTGAAAGCTTTGCTTTCTGTTGATTTATTGCGCTAAGAGTTCATTGTCACAACTCGTTGAACTGAAATTTGTTTAGCACTTCATTACTTGTCTTGTTTTACAAATCAGTTTCATAGCGAAGTGTTTTAGTATGAATCATGCAACATGTTGTCAAATACATATGCTTTCAAGTTGCATAATTGTTTGAAAAGCTCTAAATTCAAACAATAGGCACCACAAAGATTGTGAGATATTAATCTATGTGAATGTCAAATGAATGTGACTAATTTCTAATAAGAATATTCTGTTTTCAATGTTTCTAGTCACTGCAAATGACAAGTCAAATACTACAAGTTTTGAATTAAAATTTGTTGATACTTAGTTAATTAATTCATTTCATGTAATGTTTATGGAAATTCACGTGACTAATCTTTGTACTCAAATATTTCTAAGAGAATTTTCCTTGTTACTATGAATTAGAAGTCAACAACAATGTCTTAAAATTTGCTAATACATAGTTAATTAATTAAGTTCATGCAGTGTAGATGCAAGTAACTAAATAGTTTAATCTGATTTATGAGTTATGTTTCATCATCTGCCTGTCTTTTCCCAAACTTTGTTGGGGACGGCTTCCAGTCAAACCGGATGCAGCCGAGAATCAGCACTCTACATGAAGCGACTGCCTATCTGACTTGTTTATGGCACATTAATGATTTTGAATAATAGCTTTAATAAGCGCACTATGCATGAGCTTAATGGAGTGATTTAAGTTGTGTTTGTATTTCACTCCGTGTCAAGTTAAAGGTGGCATTGCCACAGCCAGTGTGTGATGTGATAAGTTAAATTGTTGTTAACTGTAAATATGTTAAACAGTAACAGCATACTAAAATTAATAAAACAAAATACTTCCCGGGATTGATGATCCGGTCATCTTAGATCCGTCAGCAGGTTTATTTAACAATGTGCTTTTCCGGTGTCCAATCTTTGTTTGTTTTTGCTGCTTCGGTCATTCTGTGCTGTACATGTTGAGCATTTTGAGTGCAATATGAAGTTGTCCGTCACATACAACTTCACTGTTTATTTACCAATGTAAACTGCATTTGCATAATGTGTTCATTGATAGTCTGACTGGGTCATGTGTGTTCAAGTTGCAATAACCCTTATTTATCATGTTGGTATCTGCCAGCCACTTGATGAAAATAAAGCAAACTCTTTGGCTATCATAGTCTTCAGTATCTTCCTGTTTAACAGTCCATTGCTTTATATAAGACCATAATTATATTGGCTGGGGCAAATCATTATGTCGCACGCTCTTAAAACGTTTACGATTTCAGAGATCAAGTCTATAAGCACGCTCTCGGCTATGGCCATGCAAGCCGGTTTCGGATTTTGCATGTTATTCATTGGATGTCCGGCATAAGTGTGAACGGCGCGCATGAACAATCCACTCTTCTGATATCAAGGCGGGGATTTCACCATAAATGAATATCGACGCCATATTGCCTTTCAGTCGTTAACTGTGCAACATTAATCTTCATTGTTTTTAGATAGGTGAATGGGTAGTTGAAATCACACACAACACTTGACTCAAACTGCAAGTTTATTTCTAATAAACCAGTTACAGGCACTTTAACACTTATAAACTTTCCAGTTGAGCCGCTCATTCACAATCATGGTTGATGTCAGTAGAAGAACGAGCCAAGAAACTACTCACACACTCTTTTGGATCTGTCTTTCAATTATTACAGTTCTTATTAACATAAGTTATTATTGCTCACTTCAAAAACTACTTTCAATTCATTAATATGTCAATTCTCTAATCGCGAGCCAGTGTCTCCATATGTAAATCGAGGGCTACCGTGTTGCAAGGGTAAAAATACGGTGTTTATAGAAAAAATACGGTGAATTTGCTAAAATTGTACCGTGTAAATTACCGTGCAATTTTTCAAAGAAAAAAACAACATTTTGAAGCAATCAGGTCTGAATATATTTGTTTTTTTAATTATTAACAAAGAAAATTTAAGTAAGTAACATGTGGTATTATTCTGAATCGGATGCTCCTAGCACGACAGTATCTTTTTCGTAAATGGATTTATTCATTTTTGACA
Organism: Cerastis rubricosa; assembly: GCA_949152445.1. NCBI lineage: Eukaryota > Metazoa > Arthropoda > Insecta > Lepidoptera > Noctuidae > Cerastis > Cerastis rubricosa. The sequence continues at coordinate 23,555,403 of OX424527.1, forward strand.
ACATGTCGTTAGTTGGCCTGAAATCCACACAGTTATTGCCATTTCTTTTAATTGATTGCTGGGTGAAAGTATTCCCTTTTATTGTTTGGGTTAGAAGTTTGTTTCTTTTTTCGTTTTTTTTTTAATTTTTTAATTTTAATGGTATTACGGTGATGTATGACACGGTAATACATTTTTACCTTGACGGTAGATAGAGACCAGATTACGGTGCATCTACGGTAATTACCGTGTATATGGAGACACTGTCGCGAGCTAACTCGAATGACATCTCTGGGTGCGCCCGCGGCTCTGAGTGGGCGGATGTACTACACTCATTAGATCAGTCCAATTATTCATTACATAGTTAGTTCAGTAATACTCCATTAAAACAATACTAATACTTCACAATTAATTATTTTAGTAATTAAACAATACCAATATTCACAAATGCAAAGGCGTTATTAAGTTACAAGCTTAATTAGTAGCTTTAATACTTTTTACAACAATTGCATGCTTAAAACCATTTTCGGCAGATCAAGAACTGGTTTACCACTAATAAAATACTCTGTAAAATAATCTTATTAATTTTAAGTTTGTAAATTGATTTAATTGTTGCTACAAATTATAAATTCACTAATCGACTATTCGGCGTTCTTTCCCACAAGACTGGGTTGCCGCCTAACAAAATGAGCCATTGTTAAAATCCAAATTGTCATTGCTAAAATCCCAGCTATCATAAAATATTTGCTAATCTTAATTTTGGCTATAGTTCTAGCTAAAGGCTTTTGTTTAATAAATTACAGGCCATCTAAGCTAAACGAATCTATTATTTGCGCACAACATAGTATTAACATATTAGTTAACACACAAGCCAATAGATGGCGTTTAGTCAAATGATTTTCGTAATAATTATGCTTGCCCCACACAGATGGCATGGCAGGTTCATCAATATTATGACAAATGAGGATTATTAAGTTGATTCTTAATAAGATTAATGAATAGTCTTAGCACATAGACGCTCTTGCGGCGACATATCCTTTTTTACTTATGCGTATAAAGTTTCATAAAAATCTGCTCGGTCATTTCGGAAAATAAGGACTTCAAAGTTTGTATGAAATGTCGTAAGGCGTAAACACTCATATGAAAGCCGAATAAATGTTGAATATTGTTTTGTTTTTTTTTTCCAGGTCGAGTGGTCTCTACGTTTGGGTTCCAGATATACTGAACAGTATTTTAACAAGTCATACAAATCGAAGCATCACGATATGTCAGATCATACGTGATAAATTCGATAATACAAGCGTAAATATTTTTAATTTCCTCTTTGATCAATACCAGATAAGGTGTTAATAAGAATCATCAATAAACAAATAAAAAACGCAGTTGTTCTTCAAACTGCCTGTTTCAATACTTTCGAATATCTTATAGAGAGCAGCGGTGGCCCAGTGGTGGCAGCCCCGACTTACGAACAGTAAGCCGTGGGTTCGAACCCAGGCAGGCGCATTACTTTGTGCAATTTATTTCATCACCGCTGCCGACAAAAATGGTGAAGGAAAACATCGTGAGGAAAACCGGCATGTCCTAGAACTAAAAATTCGAAGACAAGTGACATCTATCAACCGGCACTGGGCCAGCGTGGTAGATTACAGCCCACTCTCATAGAGAGGAGGCCTGTGTCCCAGCAGTGGGAATATTATAGACTGATGATGATAATTATCTTATGCCAGCCAACTTATCTGGCGACGTCCATCCATACACATTCAAATTCTTTATATTTTTTTTCTTTTCTTTTTTTTGAAGTGGATACTTTTTTAGCCGCGTTCAACGATTTGAGGGGGGAAAACTGACTGGCATGTGAGTTATTGCGCGAGACTAGAGACGCTTAGTATGTTCTGTGTATATATAAAAATTCAGCCGACAGAAGTGAAAACTCAAAAATCATTTTTGAGTTTTCACTTCTGTCGGCAGTCTCTGTTTTATATCTTTCCTTTTTTGGTCACTCCCTGGACGCCTGACAGAGGAAATCGCCGTCGAGGTAGACCGCGAAGGTGGTGTGACGATCAGATCTTGTTGCACATTGCACAGGACATAGAATGTTTTAATAAAATTAAATAAATAAAATATTTATTTTATTATTTCACATTTCATAAAAATTTTATTATTTCACGTAGTTAACATTACCTACTTTCTTCCTTCAAAATATTTTTTTGTATAAACAGGGTAGAAGGGACACCAACGCAAAAACGGTTACCAAAAACTCCATTTTTCATAGGTCATTAACAGAGGTCGGAATTAGGTAGAGTTATTATTGTACTTGCATCGAAATGTTGATATTAATACGGATCTTTCGTTGCGTGTGCGCATTGGAATTTTGCAAATTCGGACATCCGATGTCATCATTATCATCATCATTTCAGCCGAAAGACGTCCACTGCTGGACATAGGCCTCCCCCAAATTTCGCCACACTGACATAACATGGGGGGTTTTGCGATAATCGCCACGCTTGGTGCGATCGCCAACCCGCCTGGGGTTGGCGATCGCAGTACGGTTGTCACAAAAGCACAGCGAATGCTGCTGCCCATACTCTGGCAAGTCCCTTAGTCGGCTCTTACGACACCCACGGGAAGATATGGGATGGTGCTATTATTTGCGTCCGACACCATACAGAGCTCAGACATCCGATTCGGATGGTTTAAATTATGTAAAAGTAAATAACTTTTTTATTTAAGTAATAAATCACGGGATTATTCTGCTCTTTAAAATTAATCTCGGGATTTGAGGCATTTCAACTTCCATTCTTTCGCTGTATGAAATCAGTGAAAGTACACAAATAACTCTACCTAATTCCGAACTCTGCTTATTATAAATAAAGCAGCTGTTTCCTTCAAAAAAGCAATACCTGCATGGTCAAAATTTATAGAACAGCAACAGTTTTGAGAATTATGTACTGAAACATGGTAACCATTATCGCGTCGGTGTACATTCCACCCTGTATAATTTCCCCCCCTTCATAACGACAGACCTTTGTGTTCCCCTTCCAGATGCTGTCTTCTGATGAGGCAGTATGCGAGTCGGAGGTGTCAGTGGCGGTGTTCCCGATATCCATGTCGATGGGAGCCGTGTTCGCGCTCACGTACTTAGCCATCGGCTTCCTCATCAACAAAATTGGCAAGAAGGCGTTATACAGTAAGTTACTTTTATTTAATCTGTTTTTGAAGTTTGATACGTGGTTGTCGTGATGGTAGTTAAAGAACTGCAGTAAGCTAGTGGGTCGGGATTGCTAACTCTTTCGGAATTGCTTGGCCTGGCAAAATCTTTCACGAGTTAGTGCTTGTCTAAAATTCTAAGTAGCCACCCGGTGTCTGCATTTGTTCCCGATGGATAATATGCTTGCTTCGGACTTTCCTGCCCCCGTATTCACAAACGCTCGGATTCTTCAACGCTCTACTCGAAGACCCACGACTTATCGAATCGAAATCGAATCCGAGCGTTTGTGAATAGGGGGCCTGGTCTGGCAATGTCTTGAATGAGTTTATGGCACTATAAAATTCCAAGTACTATACCTCAACCTGGAATTCTACTCAGTCGATGCCAATTGGCTCGCACAAACTAGAAGTATGCTAAACGTAGCTGGTGAAATATATTAAAAGGTGTATTAATGCACCCTCTGCCTAGCATTTCAGGGAACACACGTGTGTGGTTCTAGAAAGTATTCTCTTTTAATACCACCTCGTCTATACTCAACCCATTCGTTTCTCATCACTTCGACCAACTATTAGACTGGGTATTGTTATCGAGAAAAAGCCCGCATATATTTTGCAACCCCATGAAACTCTTGTTAAGGATCAGTCAAACTCGTTTACAAATTATAGACCGGCTGTAGACACATGCACACGGACATATTCAGTGTGGTCAGGTGTCCGTATCCGGAGCCGCTTCCACAATGGAGAAGTTGCCATGTTTTTTTTTGTTATTTCTGATCTATGTATACTAATAATAAAGCAGAAGAGTTTGTTTGTTTGCTTGAACGCGCTTATCTCAGGAACTACCTGTCCGATTTGAAAAATACTTTCAGTGTTAGATATTCAATGTCCGATCGTCAGTTGTTTGTTTATGACGTCACTACCTGAGCAGCGACCGGATTGTTGTCTTGTGTTGTCATGTCAGTTTCCTCGATTTAGTACACTTTATGTAATTTTTGTCAGGGTATTTTTTTTTACTTGTTATCCAATAACGATTACATAAATAGAACCTAATCTGGATACCTAATAATACCTTCGCGAATCGGTCAGGGTATTTTTAAAATATTGTAGTGTTACAAACATGGTTCTGTATGGTGTCGGACGTTAAGAATAGCACCATCCCATATCTTCCCGTGGGTGTCGTATGAGGCGACTAAGGGACTTGCCAGAGAAGGGCAGCAGCGTTCTCTGTCCTTTTGTAACAACCGTACTGCGATCGCCAACCCGCCTGCCAAGCGTGGTGATTATGGCAACACCCCCCAAAATGTCAATGTGGCAACACTTGGGGGAGGCCTATGTCCAGCAGTAGACGTTAAAAGGGCTGAAATGATGAATGAATGATGATAAACATGATTAAACTTCTCAGTAAGTACCAACATACCTTTTCAGTTGAACCCAATACCTAATCAAGTTCTCCTCTTCTCTTCCAGGTGGTATAATGTTTATCTGTGGCATCGCGACGGTGGGAGCAGCCTTCGTACCCGAGGGTGTCGCGGCGACGGTGCTGCTCATCATCTCCTTGTGTTCAGGCTGTGCCGCCTCTATACTAGCGGCTATAGCTGTGGATGTGTTTCCTACACAGTTGAGGTTAGTAACAGATTGTATCATCAGAAAGCCGGTCGCTCCAGCATAATTCTTCTTCCATAAAGAAAGAAAGAAAGAAAAAATATTTATTTGTCGCAGGGACATGACGTGCATACAAAATGAAAACAGTAAACATAGGTACAAAGCATAAGAAACATTTGTAAGTACAATAACATAAAATATACAACAGTAAGATTTTAAAAATAACAAAATAAAACAGAATTTAAGTAAAAGATTCGTCAGCTTGCACGTCGTGACTGCGACAAACAGGTTCCCACTCAGCATGATGCTGTGCTATGAGGGGCCCACAGCACAGCGCTGGTTTTCAGTGGACACCCGTAAAAAAAAAACGTACGGAAATCAAGACAGCGTAAACATTTTAATACATACTCCATCCATACTTCTCTATAGTTCCTATTATGTAAAAAATATTCCTGAACCAAAGGAGGCCCATATCTTCTTATTTCTGTGATGAAACAGAGAGTGCAAAACATCATCTGAGATAGTTTTTACACACTTAGAACTTTCACGGCCTTTTGCATCATACTTAATGGAAGGTTTTTGCCACAAACTAATCAAATTAAAGATTAATAAAAAATATGAGATTTAAAAATATTAAAATAACAAAAAGCCAACGTCACGCGGTGTTCCCAGGCGGTCACCCATCCAAGTACTGACCGCGCCCGATGTTGCTTAACTTCGGTGATCGGACGAGAACCGGTGTATTCAACGTAGTATGGACGTTGGCGAATGCTAAGTCGAAATTATCAATTAGTTACTACAAACAGTGGGTGACGTCATTTATAGTGGCAGTTTTTTTTTTCAATAATCAAGCATACTGAATTGATATTCGTAAACAGTTATTTTTATCTCTGATTCTGAATCACCGGCAAATTGACTGATCTTTATTCTCATATTAGTAAGGTTGCTATTGGTTCGCCGCCACTAACGAGTAGGTGTAAATTATATTGATCTTAACTTTCGTTAAAACTGGTTGCTGATGGTTTGCTGCTGACAGATATAAAAATAACAGTGAAAAGGCTGTTTGGAATAATTCTATGGAATTAGATGCAGCGAAGACACAAACTTTTCCTTTGTTTAAAGCCTTTTCGGTTCTCCTTTCTCTATATACCCTGTCTTACTCTCTCTATTACTATTTGAAAGATGTTGTACCATTAAGCAAAAGGACTATTTAGTAGACAAATCAATAGAATCTGTAATTTGTAAGTTAGATTAATTCACATAGCTGATGGTAAATAAATTTGCAGGCCCAGATAAGGATAAATAAGTACATATACTGGATGTACCTGATGTATTTGATTGATTAATTTGATACCTAGTCTTCAAGCAATGTAAAGAATCCTCACTATAGCCAATAACTCCATGTTCCAGGGCTATGGCGATGTGCGTGATGTACATGGTGGGTCGGACTGGTGCCGCCGTCGGCTCCAACTTCCTCGGAGCCACGCTGGACCTGCACTGCCATGAGGCATTCACTGTGTTCGGAGTTTTTACTGCAGGTAAGAAGACTTATTTTTTATTTTTTAAGACCATCATTTGCTTTTCATCAGCTGTTTCGATATTTTATGGTATTCTTTAGGATTTGATTATGTAACATTTTGAAGAAACCGGCGTGATCTAGAACTAAAAATTTGAACTGGGCGTGGGACTGGGCTTGGAAGATTATAACCCGTTCGCTCTAATTATTGAGAGGAGGCCTGTGGCCTAGCAGTCAGCAGTGGAAGCATTTTGGCTGCGGTTTCACCGATGGCTTGAAATCCACATATCTTCTCTACTCCGCCATGTGATTAGTGAATCGCGGCACAGCTCGTCTCCGCTCTGCTCCGCTCCGCCTCAGTGGAAACGCAGCCTAAAGGCTGGTTATGCTAATGCTTATGATAATTTTGAACGATATTAAAAAATAATAACCTACCTACCTACTTCAGAGAATTTTCTGGTTCAAATTCAGATTATTTCGCACAAAACTACACGGGCACTTTTGAAATGTTAGAAGTCACCCAGAAGCTAGATCGTAGCTGTTTTAGGTCTTGTCCAATGAAAATGAACCCGAAATAAACTCCACATTTTTTTTATATTTGCATGTTGCCTAGACATTGATTTTTACTTCAGAAGCGGCATTGAGCACACTTCAGGTTGTCGACTTTCCAAAAACGCTAGTCAAATACCTAATTTTACAAAGGTACTTAAACTGTTTGTCTTGTTTCAGGGTCAACAATTCTGATGGTCTTCTGGCCGGATCCTCAGAAAGTTCGAGAAGAATTGGAAGAAAAGGGCTTCACCTACTAAATTCTATGTGGTCATAGAATACCTACTCACAATTGTTCCAAAAAGAGACTGATAGAAGACAGTTTATGCATTTGTAATATTTTATGAGGCATCTAGATTATTTTATTATTGTATTAAATTAATTAAAAAATGTTAATGAAGATGTTTTTTCATTCTTGATAAAATTAAGGGCAGCGCCATCTATTACAATGGCAATGGACTAAGGAAACGAAACTTTTAACAATGTGGCGCTACTGTTGCAACAGTAGCGCCACATTGTTAAAAGTTTCGTTTAGTTTAGTCAGCTACACTTTTTCAAAAAAAACAAAAGATGTCGACACCTGTAGCAAACTTCTAGATAAAAAAGTAATGCTGACGAAAAAAAATATATGTTACTGGATTACATTATTTTTTACAACTTGAAAATTCTGCGGATACAATTATCCTCTATGTTGTTAATTCTACTTTCTAACATGATCTTTTACTTATAAATGAAACCCATTGTTGAACAAAAAGAACAGGTCTATAACTGCTTTTCTGACGATATTATAAAATTAACATTACAGGCCAGTTCAAATAATTAAATTAAATAAATATTAAAAATTTTTGGCTGCCCGAACTGTGCAAGAAGACCATCCGGTGACCAGACCCAAATATTATCTAGAAATAATTACCATCATAGGGAGGATCTAACAAGATTATAACCATAAAAATCAAAGGGCGACAAAAGGGTGAAGTGACAAATGTAGCATCATTATTTATCGATTTAGATAATGTTTATCCGTTAGTCGTTCACAGTCATCACTCGTCGCCTGCGCAACCCGTTGACACGTTTTTGTCAGCCCTTGTTACGGGGTTGAAAAAAAAGTAGAGCATTCCATCTAGGCGCCGCCGCCGTGGCCTGCGAAATAAACGTGCCAGTTACCATGGTTACGGTCTGGGGAGAGATCCTCACTCTCTCTTTATTCTGTTTAGAGCCACCAACCCTAAGGAAAAAGTGGTAATATTGGCAGGATAAAGTTCTGCTGCAGAGTAATGGCTTTTTATCATGAAGACAAAAATGGTGGTGTCAATGGTGATGAAAGAAGAAAAAAAAATGTCTGCAGGGACATGATGTCACAACAACGACAAAAAAAAACATAAATGACCAAATCATATTTTTATTACTTAACATAAAAGGTGTTAACCGAAAAGGAAGCCGTCAAACAAGCATTCTGTAAGTACATCAAACTAAGGTAACCCTACGCAAAAAAAAAAATGCTGGAAAACGACTTTTATTTTTCGATGGAACATCTCGTTATTCATTAAAACTCAAATGCACACAAACATTGTGCTGATGCATTGTAGTACACAGTAAACGGCTCATGGAGATATTTCAAGTAAATTTGCAACCTTCCAAATTAGTATTTGAAAAAAAATTGTAAACAGTTGGAACTTTGACCTCGAATATCTCCGTAACTAGACGGTGTCCAGGCCCTGAAGTCTCGACATAGATAGCGATGCCATCGCAAACTACCGATCGTTAAATATTAACGAAAAAATTCGGTTGCCGTAACGATGCTTGCGAGAAACGCAAGTCTCTACTTACAAGATAGCGAGCAAATTCGTTAATTATATTGACATAACAATGTCGGTCGGTACGCTTGCGAAAAACGTATTCATAGTTCGGGTTTTTCATAGGCAATTTTTTGCCTTTATAAAATCTCCTTGAGTATGGGGAAAATCGAAAAACATGGTTCAGTAAAAACCCTTTTTTTCTTGAAACTTAAACTGAGACTATACAGACCTTAAGGGCAAAACACTATTATTCATGGAAACTCGTAATTAGAGCTCAAAACATTTTTAATAATTGAAATAAATGAATAAATATTTAAGGAGATTAGAATTTGCGTCCTTGCAACATTGACTAAATGCCAAACTTGTCAAGTGTCAAGTGAATATTATGGTCTTGTTTATTGGTTGCTATTGGAAACCAATACTTGTTGTGCTTCTATTTGAAATGGTATTTTCTCAAGCATTTTCTTAGATAGCGAAGACTACAGTAACTCTGCTAACCTATTTCTGGCTAAAGCTACGACCCCACTGGATATACTTCCTCATTCAAGTATAATGTAACTATGAAGTGATACTGGAATTCGACAAAAAGCCCGTAACGCCGTTGAATTTAAAGAGATGGCTGAAATTCATCTAGCTAGGACCTCCGTGAACAATTGTCTTGTTAGTCCGTTACAATACAGAGATTATCAAATTCGAAGGATTTTTCATTGCACAGTGTCTTAACGATTACCGACACTGCAGGCCCTGTAATGGTCTAATTAAAATAAATAGAGTTTAAGTTTGGTGTGTTGTGATTGGTAATTTTCATGCCGTTGGATTATGGCGGAGCACAGAAATAACTGGAATGTCCTTTTTACTTCACATTTAGTGCAAATAAAGAAACTTAGGTACATACTTACGAGTTTCATTTCATGTTTTATACATTTACATTTTAGTAGGATCTAAATTTAAAAAAGTGTGAGTGAACTTAGATATATGTACCTAATAATAAACAAGATGATTGTGATGAAGATTAATAAAGTTGAAAATAAGAAACGATTTCATGCCCTATTTTTATTTAAATGAATCCTCTTGCTACCAATGAATATCAGCGACGCCTATTCACACATACGTGCGGAACCTATAAGGCCGTACATTATACTTCGCTACAGACAATAGACTTTCGAGTACCTAAGTATTTTTTCTTTCGTCCGGCACAGTTTAGTCAATAATCCTCTAAAAAACCCCAATAAATTAACTTACATCATCATCATCATCATTTCAGCCGAAAGACGTCCACTGCTGGACATAGGCCTCCCCCAAGTTTCGCCACATTGACATAACATGGGGGGTTTTGCCAAAATCGCCACGCTTGGCAGGCGGGTTGGCGATCGCAGTATGGTTGTCACAAAAGCACAGAGAACGCTGCTGCCCATTCTCTGGCAAGTCCCTTAGTCGCCTCTTACGACACCCACGGGAAGATATGGGATGGTGCTATTCTTTACGTCTGACACCATACAGAGCCTTAAATTAACTTACGATGCTACCGAATCACTTATCGGGCTGTCAAAAATGGTCGCAAGTAATTTCGCTAACATTACGATAAATCGTTATCTTAGCGAAAATATTCGATAAGTTTGCGATGACAGTCGGTAGCTTTGGCAGTTGAGACTACCGAAAATCGTTATTATCGGATCGTTAGGACGTAGCGACCGATTTTTGTCGCAAAGCGATCGCTATCTATGTCGAGACTGCAGGCACAGGTAGGTATGGTCCAGAACAAAAATATGATCGCAATGTAGAAGAGAATACGTGCCTTTCGGCTACACTAAGGTTCTATTTACACCCTTAACAACCCGACACTAAAACTGCAAAACAAGTAAGAAAACATGAATTTCGCGGGATACCCTGCCGCTTTCACCTCAAGCAAAAACAGAAAGCATTTGTTGCTTTCATCCAAAAGCCTCACTCCTCCAATGCAAATACCCACATAGTGCCACAGTCTAATCTTCCGACAAGAAACCGTGTCGGCTTGCTATTTCCACAAAAAAACTCTCGTCCAATCATCCGAATCCGTTTCTTATCCCCAAAAATGTTTTGATAGAGTATTTTATGACAAAATAATAGCCAAAGTATCACTGAGAAAAAAAATGGACGAATTGTTTTCGAAAAAGTTCGGATCTCAGGTAGGGCGTTGAAATCTCCGTAATGTTACTACAGGGGTCGGAATTTTGCCTCGGTTTGATGAGGTTCGGGGTTGTAAGCTAAATTTTTCTGATAAAGATTTTTGCTTGATAAAGAAGAAATCTCTAGAAATTCTAGATAAATCTTTCGAACGTATAAAAATTCCGATCGTTTTTTTTTGTGTTCTGTCTAGTCCAGGTATCCTAAATATTGAGCTTCGTTTTTCTAAAATTATAATCCAAAAAATCGTCTCAATTTGCAATTAATTACGCATGCGATGATGCTGGCATAGGATCGTGGAGATAGGCACATGATAAGAAAAGCCGATCCCAGGAGTGGAATCAGGAGTGGAAAAAAGTGAATTCAGGCTGTGGGTGATGAAGTTACCGCACTTCGCAAAGTCTACTTCTCGCCTAGGTCTTTGTCTTCATCTTTCTTTTCTTTCCTTCTTGGATAATCCAATCTGATTATTTTCCAATTACATTTTCCACATCTTAACTAGCCCAATTACAGCCCCTTCACAAATCAAACTTTTACAAAAATACCAATATCTATAACTTATAAACAAATAATTTTATTTGTCCTACCATAGCTATTTGCGCCCCACAAAACGTCCCATAAGCCACGCATATGTTACCAACGGTTGTCCGTCGGTTGCTAATTAAAATTGTTAAACATATACGTGGGGGTGATGTACCACCCTTGCACCCCTGTGACTTACGATTGACCCTGAATTTACCCCTCTTTGTTCAATTATATCGTGTTTGACTTTTGCCTGTGACTTTGACCCTGTTTAAAGTTTCATTCTCTTTGTATATAGGTACGAAATTATGTTTGCGTGTCGAGAAATTTGAACTTTATTTTTGTTCAATATTTTCAACTTATTCTTGAAACAAGCGTGGAGTGTTATATGTTTGTTCTTACGCCTTGTGAGAAAACACCATCTTCTTGCAGTAGGTTCTAAAACCTGTTTGATGTCTAGATTGCAGTCCATATAATTTTAAGGTAGATACAACTCATCTTGCACAATTCAAGCCATGGACCAGGCAATCTAGGGACCACACTTAGAGCTCGCCTACATTCGTAAAAATACTCTCAAAAGATGTGCGTAGGCATTCATCATCGTCATCATTTCAGCCGAAAGACGTCCACTGCTGAACATAGGCCTCCCCCAAGTGACGCCACATTGACATAACATGGGGGGTTTTGCCATAATTGCCACGCTTGGCAGGCGGGTTGGCGATCGCAGTACGGTTGTTACAAAAGCTCAGAGAAAGCTGCTGCCATTCTCTGGCAAGTCCCTCAGTCGCGTCTTACGACACCCACGGGAAGATATGGGATGGTGCTATTCTTCACGTCCGACACCATACAGAACATAACATAACATAGGTATTTAAAGCTCTAAGTAACTATAGTCTCGTGGAGAACTCAAAGCACAATATTTCTCGAAAAATCTATTGTGGTACTCGACAAATTCTTTAACATTCATTGTTCGATTTAAACACCCTTTTCCTAACCATAAGATAGACCCAGATTCCCAAAAATAAAAGGTAAACAGTACCCAGTCTGCCAGCTCCCAACAAATCGTTTGATGGTTGATATTGGTTACAAAAACCCGTGGTAGCACGTGCACACTCAGGTGGGCGTCACGTGGTAACCGACGCGCCATATGTCACTGGTTCCACTCCCAGTTGGTCAGTTTACGGGTTTCTGGAAAAATTGAGTTTGTTTGTTGATTCATTGTTTAGTATTAGTGTGATAGGCGGTGAGAGTACTATCACTGGCTGAACGTCTCCAAACATGACGAGCACAGAGCCTAGATTTCTGACCAATTGATGGAAAAAGCTCATCCTCTTTTCATGGTGCTTAAACAAATATTAGTGTACATACTTAGGCCGTTGCTAAACTGTTCGGGGATTGTTAAAAGTAAAGCGTTATTTTCGTATGAATATAATTTCGTCGTATTCATCAAATTCATACGATTGCTTGTAAAAATAAATCTTCAAATAGGAAATGAAATAGTCGTGGAGAATGCAACCAAATTGCTTTTCGATATTGAGTGTTTTATCTTTTAACAATGAGATTTAAAACAGCTATAGAGCTGGTATTGGAAATATTGTCGTATAATAATTTTATCCTGTACGGGCGGGCGTATGACACTAGACTGTGAGGGACTTGTGACTGAGTCAAATCAAATCAAATCAAAATATTTTTATTTGACACTGGCTGTCCCGCGCAACTTCGTCTGCGTCACATTTTCCCCGATTTTGAAACATTTTTCATTGCTGCTCGGCTCCTATTTGTTGTAGCGTGTTGATATATAGCCTATAGCCTTCCTCAATAAATGGCCTATCTAACACTGAAATAATTTTTCAAATCGGATCAGTAGTTCCTGAGATTAGCGCGTTCAAGCAAACAAACAAACTCTTCAGCTTTATAATATTAGTAAGTATAGATAGGCCTACACGGCCACTTATAAAACGTCGTTAAAAAGTTTTTGTTTTCCTATGGAGAAGAACCGGCAACCGGCTGGTTCCAATCATTTGGTTTTACAATATTTCTGTTAGAGCGTTGTTAGTACTTAAGTATGGGACGACATCGTAAGTAGTAACAAGTATTAAATTACGATTTTCTTCATCTTGTCTCGTCTATCGCTTGTAAACATTTGAATGTTTTTTTAATTTAAAGAGGAGCCACAAGATTAATATTGCTTGTCCATCGCTACTAAAAAAATATTCAAATGCTCATTACGCATCTGTTACTGAATTACTGATGGTATCGCAATTTACACCAGTAATGTACCTCGGACGTCACCGAACCATGACACATTTCTCACATTAGCATATCAACGGTATTGGCCGCTGGTGGGGTCATATGACCGTTTTAGCTTAAGGGGTGAGTGGAGAAGTAAAGACGACTAGCAAAACATTACTTTTTACAAGATGCCGCCAGTCTGTGGAATTCTGTGCCAGCGTCTCTGTTTCTAGATCATTATAATCTTGATCTCTTTAAAGTTCGAGTGAATCGGTTTCTTCTTGGCAAACGTGCTCCATCCTAGGCCGCGTCTTCGCCAGGCGAGATGTGGCCAAATGAAAGCCTATTTTAAGTTTGAAAAAAAAATTAAGTCGTTATATTCGGACCGCATCATTCATATCATCATTTCAGCCCAAAAGACCACTGCTGGAAATAATAGGCCTCCCCCAAGTGTCACCACATTGACTTATGGAAGAGGGGTTTTACCATAATCGCCACGCTTGGCAGGCGGGTTGGCGATCGCAGTACGGTTGTTACAAAAGCACAGAGAACGCTGCTGCCCATTCTCTGGCAAGTCTCTTAGTCGCCTCTTACGACACCCACGGGAAGATATGGGATGGTGATTCTGTACGTCCGACACCATACAGAGCTCTTACGTCTTACCGCGCCAGTACCTAAATGATAACGTTTCGATTTTGTTGATAAAGTCATTAGAATGGAATTGTCTCACTGTCTTATACTGAAAATTGTATTTGTCATTCCATGTGGAATCTGCGAGCTCACTGTTCTCAGTGTAACCTTACACTCTGCCGAACCTAATTATAGTGAGGACACATCTTTCGATTTAACTCTTTCTTGATAAGTGTATCTTTTAGCGTAAATCTTGATCATATCTTCTTTATTGTTTTCAGCAATATTAAACTCTATGTATCATGTTACACATGTTTATACAAATAAATACATCTTTATCTTTTCAAAGTTTTGAAAAGTTATTTAATTGTTATTTTTTTTATTGATAAAAATCTTAGTCCGCATTTCTCCTGTATTGTGGGTGCGTTTACAACCATTAAAACTCACATACACAAACAGCCAGACCCGGAACAACTATCTGTAGGCCGCACAAATATTTGGACATACAAAGTTTGGACTCCTACCTAACCTTAGTGTAATTATTCATATACCGTATATTATAAAGTCAAGTACAGACGAAACGACTGACCAGCGTGGGAACCCCACCACCTGTTCAGGCATCTTCAGCCACTTTCCCATAAGGCACGCTCACCCACCGTGAACCCTCCCTGTTCTAATTGCAGCCTGTTACGGTATCAGCTGCTCGTAAGGTGAGAATGTAGGTTACCTATAAAGGGCTGTGAAAAATTGGGCCAGATTTTGGATGTCTGGTTTTTTGCTGGTTTTCTGATTTTTATGGGTAAGATTTAACAATGAGCATGGTGACCTTTTTTTATATGTTCAGCGTATGAGGCTGACTTCTGCTTTACTGGCTATCCTGTGGATGCCTTGAGTAGGCCTCCAGCCAGAGCCAGAGCATGGTGACGGTCTTAAATTACACTTTTATGTCGAATAAATAACTGTGTATTTCTGCATGTTTTCATCTTTTGACCTTGACCAGCACATGTTGTCGTAGGAAGTCGCTTCAAGCAAAATACTCACAATAAGCCACATCCGGTTAAAATGGCTAGGGATTACGGACAAAACTTTTTCTTCTTTCTGTTTTTTTACATTTGGGAGTAAAATAATGATCATAGTGTATGCAGGATAAATCAAGAAAAGAACAGTTAAAAAGCGTTCTTGTTTTCGATTAGAACAAACTGCGTTTGCGTTTTCCGCGATACCTACCCGTATGTGGCATTCCGTGAAATCCCTAATCAACAAAAACCAAACACGACACCGTACTCTCGACAAACATCAACAGGATAAACTTCATCCCCAAATAACACCAACACCAATTGACCCATTTACGGAAACTCGAAACACTAAAAAAACCTTTTTCTCGCCAGAAAGGCGCAATCAAGCTCAAGAGAGGAGTTGAGGCGCTACCGTCATCACCATAAAGGTAATCGATTAAACAAACATCCGCTCTGCTTTGTACCATAAATCATACATTGATTGGATGTGCCCGCATAGAGTAGGGGCAAGAGTGGATGCATGGATGGTAATGTTTGTGCCTTAGAATTGGTGTCCTCTGTGAGGCAACCTTTGAAATGTTGGTGTATGCTTTTCTGTTGGTTGCGTTTAGCTAGGAGTCTAATGTAGACATTTCGGCATCTTGGATAAAATTTGGAGATCTACTCATTCATGGCCATACTCCATATCATTTTATTACGGTATTTTTAGTTGGCTTTAGATATATTCCGTAAATAAAACAGAATTAATCTTCTTCTTAGCGTGTCGATGACAATTTAAATTGTGTCAGCCCAAAATTTGGCGATGAGTTTGGCACTTTCAGTAGCATCCATCAGCTCCTGTGATGTGCAAGCGACAAAAGTAAACTGTCTAATAGCAGCAGACTGTATGAAAAAATGAAAATTACTTAGCATGTGCTTTGCTTTACACATGTTCTCTCTGTCTTGCACTCATAGTGTGACAGTGATGGAAATAACGATTTACCAAAATAAGTGTTACGTAGGTTACATTTTTATATGGTTGTGTAAATTAAGGACTAATCAGTTATACAAAACTAGCTTTAGCGGGTCTCTCATTGTATTGCAAATGTTCACATCGCGAGGCCATATTAATGTGGAAATGTAAAAATGTGAAATAGATTGAAGTGTCGCCAAGTGCCGTTTGCATTTCATCAAAATGTCAACTAGTGTCTCTCCTCTTTTTTAAAACTTGATCTATGTCAGTGTGCGCGCGCGCCGCTCCCAGTTTCGCCAACCCAATTAAACGGTCCCCACGATCGGTGCTATATCGTATCAGCCCAGTGTTGCAGGTTTATAGCCGCTCATTTAACTTAATAATTTGGTGCTTTAGTTTAAGGCTAAATAATAAGGTTGTTAAGCATTGGAACGATGTGTGAAAGGAAAACGGATAGGTAAGATAGGATAGGGTTTTGTTTAAAATTTAATTAGTCCTGTTTTACGTCTGATTAAATAAAGAAACCAGCACATTAGGGAAAATTTAGAGACCTACGAAAAATACTGATCTTTCTGTAAGATACCATTTATTTATTTGCTGAAACATGTTTGATCAATGTGATCATACAAATATAAAAGGTGCATGTAGCGACAAGCTTACCAACCAGAATTCTTAAAAATGAATCAATTTTTGGCATGTTTTTGGACCCTTTTTTACTCTTGAGGCCATTTTCAAGAACACTTAGATTTACCTCCTAAATAAAAGTGTTCTAAAAATCTAAATGACTTCTTTTGCCTTCCGCATCCGTACTCTTGTAGAAAGCTGCCGAAGAAGACGAAGAAGGATGATTGAGATTTACTACCGCCAAACGTAACACCGACTAGGCACCTCCTATTTAGTAGCATTTGCCCATTATTTTACCAAAATTATATACAACCTAGCTATTTCACAGAAAACCTATGATTACAGCAAACAGCAGTCAAAATTGACCGAAACAAGCAATAAAAATCGCCCATAACCAATAAAATAGTTTTTTTCAAGATGGCGGCAATAAGAAGCGCGGCAAAGCGTTGTTTTGGCGCCATTTTTTATTTTATTTTTATAACGAGGAGATTAAGTAATATTGTAAAACCAACAGTGGGCGTAAAATGTTTTGTTTTTTGAGAAAAAAAATGTGTTTGGCGCCTCATAAGGTTAGCATTAAGTCATTATAGGCTGTTAGGTCAGGTCAGTTACGATGAAATTTTGGGAAAATTAGTTTTTGATCATGTTTGGTAGGTGATACATACGAGGCGATGTATTGTTTTGAAGATATTTTAGACTTTTTATAGAGAACCTGGTTTATAAACCAATCTAAAAATAAGATCTTCGTCGTTGGCCGATTCACGTTGTCAAAACTAACTTCATCAGATATCTCATAATAATAACGTCATTAGGTATTTTTATTGGCCTATATGTTTTTGATCTAAACCTATTAGTAACGTCCAAAAGGTCCCGGCCTACACAAATAAGATTAATCAGAGATATACAAATATCATGTCACTAAATTACTCAAGTTTTTCTAGTTACCCCACAGTAAAAAAGTAATATTTTAGTTCAATATAGTTTACTTACCTATATTACAATCCATTTTTGTTTGAATACGGAAAAGTTTCCTTAAACTTAACTTTTGGATCTTACCATCTTTCAACACTGTCTGTCGTCTAGATTCACGTGATTGTATTTATTTCAACTCTTTCCTTTCACTAGGCTTTTTTATATCTTTTGTGATTACTATACGCATAGTTCGAATTACCAATAGTCCTACCGATTAAGTTTAATAAGATCAAAAGTGCAGGCTTCCATTTTTTACTCGATAAAAAACAAATTTGACCGAAAACAAACAAACCGACAAACTATAATTCATTATTACACGCCAAAACTATATTGCTAACCGCCAAATTCTAACCGAAAAATATCTATAATCGGGAATCGAAGGCGCACCCAATAATCAGGCTTAATCACCGACGCGCTTGTTTGCTCAAATCGTGTTAAGCGTAAAAAATATTTAGGTGATCTTTGTTTTTTAGATATTGATTTTCAATTTAAATTAACCTCGTTTTTTATACCTACGAGTATTTCAACTTAGGACTTAATAATACTCAAAAGTGTAACCACATCAAAATAAAAGGGAGCAAAATAGTCATCATCATCTACCAAGCCTTTTCCCAAACTTTCTTTGGGTCGGTTTCCAGTCTAACCGGATGCAGCTGAGTACCGGTATTTTACATGAGGCAACTGCCTATCTGACCTCCACAACCCAGTAACTGGGTAATACGATACCCCTTAAGAAGACTAGGTGTCAGACTTTTGGCTTCTGACTACTCGTAACGACTGTCAAAGTACAAATGGCTTAACGCGCTTTCCTACGCACGGAGGAAACTCGGTATGTAATTATGGTCACCCATCCACGGACCAACCTCGGCAAGCACGGCTTAACCTTAAAGATCGACCCGTACAAAATCACCCTTAAAAAGCCAAAAGGCACTTGTTTTCAGCGTCATTGTGTTTTTTTTTCATATTTCCTGTTGAACAAACTGGACACACGTCAAATCTTCAAAGCTCGAAATTGTATGAAAAAACCCTGCAAATCTTCCAAAAGTTCTATTTAAACCATCCTCCGTGCGTAATTATCTAAAATACAACCAAAAGTTTACCAAAACAAATATTATCCTAATATTAGTTATTAAAACCAATATTTTTGTAATAACTTTAGAAACTATTCTTATTTGTTTTTTTTTTCTACTCTATGACAAATTGATATTTGCTTTATGAAGCGTTATAATTATCTGTGATTTACAAAGTTAAGTTTACAGTTACCGTACCCCAAGGACCAACCAAATAGAGTTCAATATTGATCAAACTCAACCTTGCCTAAGGTTGTAGTCTGATTTCGCACAAAATTTTTGCAAAGTCACAACGTTATATAATTTCATTCTTATCACTGTCTGAAATAGAGTCTACTTTTAAAGGGACACGTTAAAACAATACCAAAAAAACGTGTTTGCAATATACCTTTTTGCGGTTTGCGACAAAGACATATTTTTTTCTCAAATCTTTGCGGTAGGCTGCGCCTGCGCTGATTGCGGTGCGCCCATTGTTTGATCTATTTGTCATATTAGTGTGCGGTGTCTTTCGTCTTCTTTTTTGTTTGTCATAATTATTGCAGTTATGAGTTTTGCATAGTTTCCTCTGGTTTCCGTGTTAGGGACAATTATGGGAGGGTCCGTTCGTGTGGGTTCGTCGCCAATGGAGTGACAGACAGTTTTAAGATATTTGTGAGGCTTTCGAAAAGCTCAAATCTCATGAACTGAAGTCAGATTGGGAGTTCAGCATAACAGGTTTTTTTCCCGCCAAGGATAACTTACCAAGAATTACACTGTCATCTCAACAGTAAGAATAGAATAGAATAATACTTTATTGTACACCAAAAATGAAACATAACGTAAGGTAGTAAGGTTTAAGTCCCTAATCAGTCAAACTCAAAATTACTTTTCTATATAAATCTATACTGTCTAACTTGCTAGTTAAGACAATCGCCGATCTATAGGAAACAGATCATTTTCTGGACTTCTGGAATCATACGTTTTCCAAATAGTCTGATCATTATAAATGTCTTCAGAATGAAATAAACTTGATAGTAAATCAGTTACCAAAAATAGAGGCGGTTTTATTTTATTTTCTTAGAAGTCTTTTTTTTTGTGTCAGTACAAAAGACATCAACGATTACATTACCAAATAGACAAATAATCAATTGTTAGATGTCACCATTGAAAAATTGTTACACTGAGAAAACAAGGTTAAATAATAGCAGCCACTCGGGTCGACATTTACGTTAAGCTGCGGCTTGGCTTGGTTGGTCCGTGGATGTGTGTCCACCCTTAACCACATGCCGATAACTACATCCATCCATCTAGTCTCCTCCGTGCCTCGGAAAGCACGCTAAGCCTTTGGTCCCGAGTGTCATTTGTAGATCTTTGACAGTCGTTAACGTAGCCAGTGCAGTGGCCCGAAATCTGACAACCAGTCTCGGCAAGCGGTATATAATCTAATGAGAAAAACAACCGTCGCTAGATCCATCATGGATCTGGCCAATGGTTTTTCTGAGATTGAACGGTATTAACCCACTTACTAACTCGGTCGTGGAGGTCAGATAGGCAGTCACTCCATGTAAAATACTGGTATTCTGCTGCATCCGGTTAGACCCCAATAAATTGAAAAAGAAGCTTTGGCAAATATAATGTTAGAAAGTTTAACAAAAACAACAACAACAATTACATTTATTGTCATTTATTTTCAGGCAACTTTGGCCCATAGATACATACCGTGGTACGTACCGTAGTTTAAATCTTTCGCCAAAGGAATTCTGTTCTGTACAGTCACGGACTTTAATTAATGAGCCACTTTTAAACTTTCCAATTTTGCAGTTTTATACATTCACGAGACCCGAACTCAAACCGCATGCTCGTAAACAAGATGACATATAACTAATAATCGGAAATAGTCTTATCAATAGAGGTTGAAGAATTTCTAATAAGTTGTCAATGAAAAATCCTTACGAACGAAAAATCGTACCTAATCCTTACGAACGGAAAACGAAAAATCGTTCGGATAAAATCGTGGGTTCGACTTTTTCCGATGTCAAAATGACCAATCAAAATTTCTCCGTAACCTAAGCGTTACTATGGCAACGCTAAAACCAATTGTCGTTAGGTTACGGTTGCTAGACCTGCAATTGGTTGACTTTGGGTAGTCACTCCGTACTATGTACGAATATAACTGACGAAAAACGATTTGCTTTACACGCCTAAAATACGAACAATAGCAAGTGGCTCATCAATTAAAGTCCTTGACTGTACTCCATGAACTAAGTTCTCCAATGAAATTTGACCAACCCAATTTGCCTTTCATGCAGTACTTACTTCCATGCACCTAGTACCTTTGTATACACACCGTGTACGGATACGAATGGAGCAAGTACATGGATACTTGCTCCAATTTACCACACAAAGTGTGTTCCAAAGTCTTTCAATATACAGGCTGTAGCTAAATGAAGGCACACAAAAACCACCAAGTTTTTTGAATTCAAAAGCTTCTTTTGTGGGATCGCGTGATCGGTACATCCTTGGGAAGTAAGTGGCACTATTCATTGATATACTTTTACCTGTGGCAAGGGCAAATGTACCGTTTTGTGAAGTTTGAAGGTAAGGTCAGAAATTGGAGTTGGGAATTCAGGGTGGGATAAAGTACTTACTAAGATTTCGTCAAATTGTTTTTGTAAACTTTTCTTAGGCTTGGAGGAGAGTGTTGTAGCAAATCTTGGGTGTGGGTATATGTTTAGCCGTGACCTGGTATAGGCTGACTTGATTGATATTATATTGTTTTTGTAACACAATAACAACCGTTTTTTCCAAAGGTTTAGGCAGAGGTGTATAGTTCACCTCTATCATCATATTCATCCACAATTCACCAGTTCATCATCAGCCTATATAAATGTTCCCACTGCTGGAACACAGGTCTCCTCTCCATGAGAGGAAGAGGGTTGTAATCCACTACGCTGGCCCAGTGCGGGTTGGTTAATATCACATGTCTTCGTATTTTTAGTTCTAGGACATGCAGGTTTCCTCACGATGTTTTCCTTCACCGTTTTTGAGGGCTGCGGTGATGAAATAAATTACATAAAGTAATGTGCGTGCCTGGGTTTGAACCCATGGTTTACTGCTCGTAAGTTGGGCAGTAAGCCGTGGGTTTGAATTTACCAGTTAACTGGCATAAAATCACTTGTAATAGGGGCGATCCTATAAACATTAACTAGGTACAATTTCAGGGTAATTACTGATGGAAAAGTTAATAAAAAATGCTTGAACTGGGGAATCTAGCCAAAGATTGCATGCTCCACAGTATCGTTCGCGACCACTGGATCAATGAAACAGTTTCGTCATTTCAATAAACAAAGTTACCAATTACGTTTCACATTATTATTTAAAAAAAAAACTAAATACACGGCTTATTTCGTCTTCAATACAAAGGGAATGTGCGCTAGACAAAATCAAAATATAATTTTATTCCACATAGGCCTACATGGGCACCTACAAAACGTCGAGAAAAGGTGCGCGGTTCGGGTTGATCGTTTTCTAGGGAAAAGAAAGGGACAGGGAAGTCCCTCTCTTTTAAAATTGTTTGCTTTTTAATATTATAATGTTCCAGAGTTAGTACTTTAAGTATGGGAGGACAGCGTAGGCCCGACAATTATTGGTTGCTTTCTTCACAAAAACGTAAAACAAGATACATGATAAAAAAAAAGTTAACAAATCGAAACATCTATATAGCTATCTACAAGGCTGACAATGTTTACACGCATGATTGTGCGTTTATTTGGTAGGCTGGACTTTAGACAAACAGCAACATTTAATGCGACAATGCTACGAGCTACGACGATATCGTAGGTCTACAAACAATGTTTTGGCTACGAAAAACTCGTAGCTCTGCGTGATTCTTCTTGTTTATTTCAAAACTTATTGTTACTTGGGGATATGTGTGTTTATGCAAATAAACTGAAATACTAAATAAATACAGCAGTCTGTTCAGCTTGTTTGTATATTTTATTTTAATCCAGCTCCCGTGTACAAAATTAGATATTTTTAAATTCATTTAAATTAGCCCATTTACTTTTCAGCAACTGCCACAACCTCATACTCTATAAACATTGTATAAAACTCCCTGAACGTTTTCTAACGAAATCCGTTGGATTTTATAGGGACTGATAACGCAAACGTAACGTGATTTACTACGTTTCGTCAGTTGGAGGTGAGAATTGTCCCCTTAGGGTAAAATCAACACTTTCGTTTGGTTATAAAAACATAATAGTGATGGATCAAAGTGATTTAGTGTTATTAAAATAATCGATAACCAAATGTTTATCTAATCTTCAGGCCGTTTGATTCGTATAAAATGCTGGAGGGTCTCTACGACCCTTACATTACATTAAAATGATATTGAATTTAATAGATGGCAACTGTTTTAAGTTTATTTGGTAGATCACGTCACCTTAATGCACTCGATATTATTA
Source organism: Cerastis rubricosa (assembly GCA_949152445.1). Lineage (NCBI taxonomy): Eukaryota > Metazoa > Arthropoda > Insecta > Lepidoptera > Noctuidae > Cerastis > Cerastis rubricosa. Next base: position 23,578,675 of record OX424527.1, read on the forward strand.
AAATCTATTATAAAATAGGTTTTTTATCCACGTAAAGATGGCCTATAGGCGCGTTACCATTTTTGAAATTACGTTTTCTTCGCCGTGACCATTATTTGTCTATAATGTAGGAGTTAGTCTCTTTGTTACCCTGGCCTGAGACGAAGGTCTCCACTTTGTGTGAGAAGGTGGACATGGACCAGGCCGTGTCGACGGCGCGATCGTGTTCCACGCGCGCTTCAAGGAGATGTCCGCAAATCGGAAGGGGTCCGAGAGGGCCGATGCCTGCCAGGGCTGCGGGACTGTTCGACAGAGATACCGTGGCCCTGGAACACAAAGGGCTAAGAAGGAACATGGATGGGTTTTAGTCAGTACAAGTCTGTCACTCCCTTCCGCTCCGCCCAGAGCGGGAGGAGTCGTTTGATGATTTCCCATCCGAAAAAAAAGACATGGACCGTAATCCACCAAGCGGTCCCAGTATGCGTTTGTGTAACCCCCACAATTGCTGCTTGCAATATTTACTAGGAAAACACAGCAAGCCATAATGTGGAACAAAAAAAACAAGCCACGCGTGGAATGACCTCATATTCTTCCAGTATTTGACCACACCATTGTACCATACAAAGCGTGCCCCCTTTTCATGGTGTTCCATGTGATCCCATACAAAAGATCTGTGAAAAGCCTCCGGTTGAGTTAATGCGGTCTCGTAATGGGTAAGGTTGCGGACTGAGAGAATATTATAACGATTTTTCAGTTTTCTTAAACTTGACTTGTGTGTCAAATTAATAGTAAAATTAGTGTGTAGATAACAAACATACAAAATTAAAGGACCAAATGCCACCTTCTATGATGCTTACATATTTCTTACATAAAATGTTAAATAGAAAATAATATATAGGTGTCCCTTTAAGCTCTTGAGTTAATGTTCAAGGTTTTGCATTCTCGTCAAAACTCAGGCAGTTGTCACAAAATACATAAATAATCAATTTAAATTACGGTATCTAGTTATTTATTAATAAAAGCTGATTTTTTTGGTTGTTTATATTGGTCAGTATATCAGAATAACCCCCTTATCTTGGTTTATGAAATAAAAAATATCGAATATTGATATGTGTGATTGTTTGTCTGTTTTTTATATTGTACTTACAAAACAAAATTATTGAAAACAAAAAAAAACATTTTTTAAATAAAGCATTTCAATATAGATGTGACGACTTTTTTTCTGCAAAACCCTTTCAATTAATACTCTCGTGATCATGGAGGTGCATAAACAATAACAAGTCAGCCATTTTTGGGATTCCACCATATTGCAATTAGAATGATGTCACTTATCTGACCATGTATTGTCATTGAAACTATACGTGTTTGCTAAATTTCAGCTCAATCGGTTGGGGATAACATCTAATAATTCAGTTGCAAGATTTGACCTAAAAAACATATAAACATTGCAAGTTAAATATAAGCTTGTAAAAATCAACAAAAATACTATATCATAGCCAACCCAGGCCGGCGCATTACTTTATGTAATTTATTTCATCACCTCGAAAACGGTGACAGAAAACATCGTGAAGAAATCGGCATGTCCGTTTCATAGAGAGGAGGCCTGTGTCGTAGCAGTGGGAACAGAACAGGCTGATGATGATGAGGATGATGACTATATCATAGTTGTATTTTCAATTCTAAAGTGTTTCGAATTTACTTTACATTTATAACGCGCTTTCGTAGTACGGACTCGGATACCTAAATATTACGTAACAGATTCTTTCTGCAAAAGCATTCAGTTTTCTTAGTCGCGTGTCTTGGCATTCACAAAAACATAATCAATTGCTTTTATTCAGTATTGTTCGGTTACAAAACTTAACTGTTTTGAAAGAAAAACGTTTAAGACTTGCCAGGAGCTCTGTGTCTTTAAACAGTGGGTACAAAGTGAAGGACATGGAAAGGAGTTCATATTTTGTATTGCCTTGAAGATATTCTTTGAAATGTGTTCTTAAGTCAAAAATGGGTCACCTTGGATTGGTCATATTTTGAGAGAATACTTGAAAAGTTTTAATGGGTAGTAATTAAGTAAAGCTGGAAAACATTTCTTGTTTTGTTATTGATTTGGAAACTGTTAAGAAACCTGCCTGGTGGAAACTGGATTAATATTGCTATTACAGCCATTTTTCTTTCGTTCAGGTATGAACGAAACGAACAGACGAAAGGAAAAAGCGTCATCATCTACTTAGACTTTCCCAAACTTTGTTGGGGTCGGCTTCCAGTCTAACCGGGAGCAGCTGAGTATCAGTATTTTATATGAAGCGACTGCCTATCTGAACCTCCACAATCCAGTAACTGGGTAATAATATACCCCTTGGTAAGACTGAATTTCAGGCTTTAGCTTCTGACTACTCGTAACGACTGTTAAAGATCCACAAATGACAAACGGCGAAAGGGACGCAAGGAAAACGCGCCATGCAGAAAATGTCTTGTAAAAAGCCAAGATATTATGTTGCAATCACAACAATATGAAATACATTTTTTATTGCTCAGAAACGTCATTGATGATAGTTGCCTCAGTCTAGGCCTTCAAGTTAAGCAGGAAGTAGCTTTTTAATATTCATTCATTCATTTTTAGGTTTCCGTACCCAAAGGATCAAAACGGGACCCCATTACTGAGACTTCGCTTTCCGTCCGTCTGTCACCAGGTTGTATCTCATGAACCGTGATAGTTAGCCAGTTGTAATTTCTACAGATTATGTATTTCTGTTGCCGCTATAACAAAAAAAAAACAAAAAACGAATAAAATAAATATTAAAGGGGGCTCCCACACAAATAAGTGATTTTTTGGTCGTTTTTATAAATAATGGAACGTACGCAATTGACCGGTTTTTATTTGCAACATGTAATAGTACGTATCTTAGGTGTCTTCTTTCAACTTCGCCTTACAAGATCAAGAAAGAAATTGCTTTCCTACTTACCCCGTTACAAAAACTACTGCCACATTACCCACATAGCTAACAAATCATTAAATCTCGTCATTTGCTCCCGTTATCATCAATTTGTCGTATGTAGTGCACACAATGGCATTCCTGCGCAATGACTGCTCGTTGTGCGCAGTCACTGGCCAGTGGCCGGCCACCGTGACATTGAGGCACTTATGTGCTATCGGTACTTCTTGTCTTGGACATATGTCTATTTATAACATAACATAACATCAGATCTGTAATCGCCGAAGGTTCAGACAGAGGTATAGGTACCTAGGAAAAAAAGTTCGCGTGGTCCGATCGATACAGTCAAACTGACTAGAACTGCAAAGAGTAATGATAGCTTGCATGTTAATATACTTTTGTTTTTCTTTATATGATTATGTTCTATATTTTTGTAATTGCATTATAACAAATTGTTCTGATTACCCACACAACTCACACTTACACATCATTACACAACTCGTACTTCATAATGCTACATCTAACACTAACTTCTCTAGCGTGCAAATTATAACTAAATTACTATCGTATTGCCATATATTCGAAGATTGTGTGCGAAGGAATAATAATCTGTTGGGCCACGTAATAATATCAAAAAGTTTACCTACAAAGTTTCAAAACATAGTAGTTAAACGCACCGTACGTAACAATAACCGAAGAACGAAAACTAAAAGAATCTTTGTTTTATTACAGCTATCATTTTTAATGATAACGGGCACAATATGTTGGTCGCTATTTTATATTCAAGCTCCTATTTATTTCTTGGTACTAGCTCTATTTTTGTCAAAGCGCAATGTTCGATAACACCTCATTTCTTGAAGATATTGACACCACGGACCTCTTAAGTTGCACTGAAGTCGACACCCCCGAAATTTGCCAAGAATATTTCAATGCTGCCCATGACAAACTCACAATCCTATCTCAGAATATACGTAGTATAAATAAGAACTTTGATTCACTACTTGTATTTCTACAACGCTTAAAATTCAAACCTGACCTTATAATACTTACCGAATGCTGGCTTGATGATTCTTTTAATACTATTAATCTAGAAGGCTACGACTGTAATTTTTCCAAAAAATATATAAACAAAAATGACGGCATTGTGGTGTTTTCGAAATCGGAACTTTGCGTTCTTATAACAGAGCCGCCTTTCAATAATGCCAATTGTCTACAAATAGATGTTAGTCAAACATATTCTGTTATAGTCATTTATCGTTCACCATCTTTTTATAACCTCAGTAACTTTTTGACTTCCTTAGAAAACGTTCTGAGTAACTGCACTAGCCAGCACTGTGCATTAGTTGGGGACATTAATCTTGATATTAAAGAAACTTCCACTGATTCCCGCGTTGATGAGTACCTAAACCTTATTGCCCATTATGGGTATGTTCCCGGCCACACTTATCCAACGCGTGGTACAAATAGCCTAGATCATTGTATGATCAAATCAAAATTATTCACCACAACAATTGTCTGTCATTCCGATATAACAGACCACAGCACAATATTATGCATTATGGGATCATCCGTCCCAAAGGACAAAAAAAATAAAACGAGTACCAAAATTGACTACAAAAATCTACTTGAAGATCTCAAGAAAATCGACTGGACTGATTTGTATGATACAACCGATATTAATGAAGCCATTAAACTCTTTATCGAGAATTTCAATCTCGTTTTAAATCAAAATAAATGTACACGTAAAGTTAGTAGTGCTGATGTTATTGTTAAGAAATGGATAACACCTGGTCTCTTAAAGTGCATCAGACGCCGCGATGAGTTGCACAGTAAAGTCAAAAAAAATCGTAATGACACCAATCTACAGGAACAATATAGGTTATATAGAAATAATTGTATTAATATATTACATAAACAAAAAACACAATATGAAGAAAATCTTATCACAAAAAATCAAAATAACATTAAAAAAACATGGGAGTCGATAAAAACCATTTGTAACATCAATAAGGTTGGTAACAAAAATGAAGACTTACTCACTATTAAACCGAATTCTATAGAGTCACTGAATGTAGTTAATGAATACTTCAGCACCATTGGAGATCATTTAGCTGGCGCAATGCTTAGGAGGTTGGGACAAACTGAAACTGAACTGGCAAATAAGACAAGCCATTCTAGACACTTCTCGCCAGATTCTTTATTTCTGTCACCAACAGATGAAATTGAGGTAATGACATTAATTAGTACCTTAAAATCCAGCACAGCTGTTGGACACGATAACATTAGCAATGATATGTTAAAACAGACAAAACATGTCATAGCAAGTCCTATAACATATATTTGCAACTTGAGCATATCCTCCGGCGTTGTACCTAAAGATTTGAAGATAGCAAACGTAATACCAATCTTGAAAGCAGGTGATTCGTGTCAACCAGCCAACTATAGGCCTATTTCCCTCCTGAGCGCGCTGTCGAAGGTAATAGAAAAGGTTGTAAATGTCAGACTACTCAAGTATTTAGAACGCAATAGTTTATTAGCCGGAAATCAGTTCGGATTTCGTGCTGGCAGATCTACGGAGGACGCCGTTACTCAACTTGTTGATTCTGTCGTTGGCAAAGTGGACAAGGGACAGCGGTGTATCGGCGTCTTCCTGGATCTAGCCAAAGCATTCGATACGGTTTCCCGGCCGATACTGCTAAAAAAGCTTGAGGGTCTCGGTATAAGGGGCTTGGCTTTGGACTGGTTTAGGTCTTACCTAGGAGAGCGAAAACAGCGAGTTCGCATTGGGGAATATGTCAGTGACCTTGCATATGTTGATTACGGCGTGCCGCAAGGCAGTGTTTTGGGCCCCACATTATTCCTGATCTACATAAACGACCTATGCTCTCTTGAACTCCGCAATGCAAGTATTTTTACGTTCGCGGATGATACCGCAATAATTTTTCATGAGAAAACTTGGAGTGATGTTGTTTCTGTAGCTGAGGAGGGGCTCAAAAAGGTTGCTACTTGGCTGCAAGACAATTTGCTGACCTTAAATGTCGGTAAAACGAAGTCAGTGTGCTTTAGTATTTCTGACCGGTCTGCCCCTGACAAAGAGCTACAAGTTAAACTTCACACTTGTGGCAGTGTCACTAATGAAAGTTGTCTCTGCTCGCCAATTGAACAGGTTCCTTGTATTAAATACCTAGGGATCCTAATCGATGAACATCTTACATGGAAAGGTCAAATTGATGCACTTGTGAAACGTACTAGGAAACTCTCGCACATATTCAAAAAATTAAAGTCCATCGCTAAACCCGAACTGATTCGCATTGTGTACTTTACCTTGTGCCAGTCAGTATTAGGGTACTGTGTATCAGTCTGGGGAGCAGCATATAAAACCCTCTTGTTAAGGCTGGAACGAGCTCAACGAGCTATTCTAAAAATAGCTTACAAAAAAACCTGGCGTTACTCTACTGATGCTTTGTACTCAGAGTGTAGCGTACTTCGCGTGAGGCAGTTGTTTATTGCTTCCACATTGCTGCGTTTCCATAGGCATGCTCAAGAATTGGCCATTCATTCATCCAGAACATTAAAATGGTATCGACCAAGAGTACACTCATGTTTTGCACGCAGATCTTTTGCATTTCTTGGGCCCTACCTCTATTCAAAATTCTACTCTTACAGTAAAACTATACTCACCCTAACGTACAGCTCTTGTAAAAACGCTATTTTTAAATGGCTGCATCCCAAAAACTATGGCCAAACAGAACACCTTTTGCATATACAGTCGTAATATTGTAAAAAAAAAAAACAATCATGCACGTACTCACTCACCATACACACCACACCCACCCAAATACGCCATACACACCCTACCACACATATCACTCTTCACCCACACACACCCACACTCTAACACATACTTCCAAAAACACCAAACCACTTGACCTCAAAATTTATTTTAAAATTATTGTTGTACTTCTTTATTTTTCTCTATTTCTTGTGTAATTAGTTCAGTTACAGCTAACATGTTACCCTTACTTGGGAAGAGACTGGACTCCACGACACAGGGTATCCTAGTGTGGAGTCCAGGGAATATGTAAAAATCTAGCGCTTAAGGATCATTGTTTTTTTGTTACTAGCTTTTTCATTTTGTATCTTGTTATTTGAACTGAATAAATTATTATTATTATTATTATTATTATCGATCGGACCAAGTGTTCTAAAATAACGATAGATCCCGTGGTCCGAGCCGAGAGGAAAAAAGTTCGTGTGGTCGGATTGATCGGACAAAGCAGTCGGACCACGTGTTTACAGGGGCATTTGTGATTCCACTTGGTTCGATGAATCGGACCAAAAGGAAAAAAAAAGTTCACGTTCACATTTCGCCAGTTATGTGTAGGTAATAGGGGGTGAGTCTATCGACATCGATCGGGTACAAATCTAGAATCCGTGGCTGCTACTGAGAAATTCCTAATGGAAATTCCTGAGTTCATTCCCGGGCCAGCAAATTCATATTGGGTCTTTCAATATGAATTTGCTGGTCCGGGAATGAACTCAGGTCGTCATACACAGCAGTCGTCATTGCGACCACTAGACCAACAAGGCAGGTCTCTATTTCTGTTCTTAGATAAACGGAAAATTCAATGTTTTCATAACAACACATATCCCCTGTTTACCCCGGCGAGTAAGGCTGAAGTGTAACTAAATAATTCGTTTAGTTCATATGTAATAGGGACGAGCCTATCGGCATCAATCGGGCACGAACCGCCATATATGACACTAACAAAATCTTTTTGAAGATAAAACCAATAACCATTTTGCGCATCTTAGAAATCGAACCCTGCAGCTCATGATCAGCCGTAGCGTTTCCGTATAAGACAGGCAAGACAAGACAAGACATTATTTGTGGAAACATGAGTATACATACAAGGCATGCAGGTTGTTCATTAACAAAAACGATCCAACATGTTCGGCCTTTGTGGCATACATATATGCAATTGGTAGGAAAAGTCATTACAAAAACAAAGCTAAAAACATTTTAAAATTCTCACATAACTAAAAATTTAATTTAAACAATAAATTATAAACTTGAATTCAATTGTAATTATAAATTGTCAAAATTATAAAAATACAAACATTAAATTTTGTCATTTAAAATATCTAAAATACTGTAGTATGTTTTCCCAACTAAATACACTTAGAATACAAGAGCAAAAAGGCATTTATATCTATTATATGTGTCAAAATGAAAGTTTAAGATTTCATTATGTGTTTAAACACTGTATAATATATACAAGAGCATGCAAGATCATCGTTTGAGTCCAATCATGTTAAGAGCGTTTACACCTTAGGACATTTCATACAAACTTTCAAGTACTTATTTTCCGAAATGACTGAACCGATTTCAATGAAACTTTATACGCATAAGCAGGATACTTACTAAAAACATTTTCGCAAAATTATGCTACAGCTAAATTAGACCGATTATAAATTATCTATAGAAACAGACCTTTCCAACAATTTTTTTTTTTTTAAAAGCATTTCGAAAATGTTTTTAGTAACTTTTCAGACCTATGTGTCCTGCTTATGCGTATGAAGTTTCAATGAAATCGGTTCAGTCATTTCGGAAAATATGGACTTGAAAGTTTGTACATTAAGTATCGGCGTACAAATATTCACGTAAGTTTGTAAAGAATTATTAAAATTAATAATCAAAAAATTACTTAAAAGACTTACAGTTAAAAGTAGTAATTAATATTATTAAGTCTTCGTAAATTGAGTATGACAGTGATGGCATAATAATCTAAAAATATCCCTGTTGTCTGGAAAATACTAGGAAGCAGCCTAAGCTCGATTTAAGCCGCTACCATTTCCAAAAAACCCAAAAATATACCTCCCAAGGCGATTTACGGTGTTACTAAATGATACGATTTAAAAAACCGCATCAAAACCGTCAAATCTAACAGTTTTATATCGCGCCGCTCTATAATTTCGCTAAACTATCATTTTGTGTTTAACTGTAAACGCCGGCAAGATGGCGAAGCTTCCGTTTGTCTATGGATTTTGATTTCCTGTTCTATGTCACCCTGTGTGGTTTATGTTTGGTTTGATAAATGATGCGTTGGTGAATGTCATTGGGTGACGCTGTGTGGGGTAAAAAGTTTTCCTAATACTGTATGATATGTTTTTACCTTAATGTAACGGGTCTGAAATAAATTTAAAATGCAAAAACATCCCATGAAAAGTATTTTTACTTAACTAGTCATTTTAACATCAATAAAAAATATTAATTCTCACTTAGGGAATGGTAGAAGAGGTCGAATCGATAATACTTGAAACAATGCGATTGAAAAGTTAAGTATACAAGTTGTTGGTCTCTTCAAAAAATGAATCCTACCAAATACTATAAATAATAAATCAAAAACAAAACTTAACATAATTTGATAAACATCATAATGTCTTAATCCAGCAAAATTGATTGGTTCCAATAAACAAAACTTTTATAAATATTCATAATAACCCTAAACTGCGTAGGGGGCTAATTTGGCCCATTTAATTATTTATGATGTTATAATAATAAATGTTATAGTTATGTTGTTATAAAATTATGCAAATGTTATCAATCAACGATTGTTAACGTTTGGCCACACACTGCGTGCAAGGAACTGTTTTTTGGGCATTAAGTTGTTCTAGAGTTAAGCTTTCGTTTATTAATTTGGATAATGTAGGTACAATAAAAGCAAGTTCTATCAGCAAGAAAAAAAACAGTGATAGCCTAGTGACGTCGGACTGCCAAGTCATAGGTCACGAGTTCAAGCCCAAGTCACGCGTCTGATTTAGGGCATTCATGTGCGTATTGTATAATTACACCACTTGCTTCGATGTAGGAAAACATCGTGAGGAAACAAAACATGCCCGAGAGATATTTCTCGACAGCATGTAAAGCCAAATCAGAGGCCTATAGATGCCATAAAAACTCTAACCCCAGGTAAGGCTTTAATCACAGGATAAACAAAGAAGACAATAATCAGCTTATAAGGTTCAAACTGCGTGGACTCAGAGCTCCTCTCGATGAAGGGAAGTAGGCCATATCTCCACCGTATATCCACCATGCGAGCCTAATATGAGTCCTTGCATGCCACATGCCTTTGCTTTGCTTTGGTTTCCTCATTATGCTTTACCGTTTTGAGAGCAGTGGTTTTGGAATAAATTACAGAAAGTACGGTGCTTACTTTAATTCGAACTTTTGACCTAAAATTTCATGCTCGGGTGCGATATCATATTATTCACCATGTAGAAGTTCTATTATTTTATTAGAAATTATTTCAAAATTTATGTCACATATAAGATTCATCATGATAATAAAAATTATACATTAGATTAAACTCGCTTATCTCTTCAAACTAGGAAGTTTTATTATCAACTTTAATGTTTTTCAAATCATTTTCGAATTAATAATATAAATACCGTTTGACAGTTAACCAGTAATTACAACAATCCAATCGGAAGTGACTCCGGAACGAAGGCACATCTCCTGTAACGGGATCAACCCTTGCGCCGCGATCCCGTTACCTATTGGATCATTTCTGTTACTTTTTGAACTTTTTTTGTAATTTTTTTGTTGATAAAATTTTTCACAGTCAACTTGATTCGGTGTTCCGTTACGTTTGTTGGTTCGATTTGCTATTGTATACCGGTAAACATTGAAATAAGATATGAAGGGAAAATAAGGAAGACAAAAACAGGATTTTTGAGGAAATATCCTACTTGATCGAGGTTTTGTTTTAAACTTTTAAATCTAATAAAAATATCACTTGTGGTTTTAATATTCTGTAACAATTTTTGTTCGATTTCTCTAATAACATGTCAATAATACGTATCATAAAAATTACTTTCTTTTTTGTGGCTTTTAAATACAAGGAATTATTGATTTACGTTAAATGAAAATCCAATCAAAATCTAATTAAAGAGTCGGACAATGCCTTAAAAAAGGTAGATTTTGTAAAATTGCAATCATTCGTGTGCCTAAAATTACACTGTTAAAATTTAGGATCCAACCTCCAAAATTATCTTTCACAACAAAAGATTATCCGAAACATGCTTCTATTATGCTAAAACTCGCATTACAACTTAATTCAAACAAACGGCGATCATCATACTAACTATCCAGATTAAGTAATTTCATTAAAGCAAGACAAAAAGACAAGGGTACGGTAGACCCTTAGCATTTTTTATGGGTCGCGAAATCCGAGCCGCATCGAAGGGTTAATGACGTGTAAAATGATCGGGGAAAAAAACAATGTTCGTGACCTCATGGGGGTTTGGGAATTTATGTATGTTCAAGCTAGTTTTTGTCGAGGGTACGTAGAGGTCTAGGCATGTTTGTTGTGATTGGGACTGACATTATTAACGGTCGATAAAAATGTAGTCTTCCAAAATTAAATCACTGCCGCAAACTGCAAGAAGAAGGAGGAGAGGTAAGTTGCGATAACTATGATACATAGATCAAGATGAAATGGTTAATTTTTTCAAAAGAATGTATTTGTCTTTCAGGATACAGGTATATACCTAGTTTGAGAGGCAGGGTTTTTCCATATTGTGTACAGATTTTGAGTTCTTAGATTTTATTGCATTGTGTTCCTATCAAAGCTCATTTAAATTGTCTATATATAAAACTTGTTAAATCTGATTTCTTGTGAAATAAAGTAATATTATTATTATGTCTTACTCAATTTAACACTTTTCCCATTATTTGAGTACTTTGCCTCGTATCTTGTGTGTATTAAAAGACACAAAGCGCTTTCTGGAACCCAAAACAAAAAAATGTGACCATAGAAGACAATACAAGCTGTATTGTCTTCTATGGTCACATTTTTTTGTTTAGCCATCGTTGTGTCCTATGTTTTTTTAAATAGTATAGTATAGTTAGAAACTGTTAGGACAGTTTAACACGTAACCAGTAGCAAGGTCACTGAATGACTTCATCGAGGAGCTGTGATTTACGCACGAAGAGGCGAGTCGTGAAAATGATTGGACCACACCGGGGGTACGCCGATGAAGAGACATGGATGTTAGTAAGAGCATGGCAGTTTTGATATGGTATCTACCTTTTCGCAATCCAGATTTGTATGCATTTTTAGATCCATGATTTTGTGAGTAAATTAATTAATTTGTAAATCAATGTTTGAATGAGATGGAAAATGATTCCAAATGTTTCTGTCAACAGTATAATAGTCATGAAGTTCATTATCAATGACTTTTTGGTTGATTTTTGGTCATTTTAGCCAAGAGGTAGAGGGTTGTCTAAAACAAAAACTGCTTAGATCTGAGTCATTTCTAGTTAGAAGTTTGTTTTAATTGCATAATTGCGTTTACATACGATGTTTTCCTTCGAAAGGAAGGAAACCGGCATGTCCTAGAACTAAAAATTCCCGGCATGTCGAAATTCGAAGAGTTGTGACATCTACCAACCCGCACTGGGCCAGCGTGGTGGATTACTGACCACTCCCTCTCATAGAGAGGAACCGTGTGTCCCAGCAGTGGGAACATTATAGGCTGGTGATGTGATGATGTGATGTGTTTACATACATTTATGGAGAATTGCCTTTATAGCAAGGAAATGCTTGTGTTAGGAGACTCCACTCTTTCACTTATAATCCATCCAGAAATTATAAAAAAATGACCTACATATATCTGTTCACCCGCCAAATACCGCATCCAACCTTCCCACTTCGCTTACCAATCAGCCCACCAACACGACAGTTTTAAGTTTCACCCAGTGGGTGCATCTCGTGAAAAGTATCGCCGGTTAGGTTCCCGAGTCGGAACGGTGTCGAGTGGTGACTGGTTCACTCCACCCTAGTATTCCACGGGGATGGGCATGAATTAAAATGTATGATCTGGGAACAAATTGAGGGTAAAAAAAATTGGTAGAAAAGCGGGGAAATCCAAATTGCTGGGAAGCTGCAGTTTGCATCTCTTACTACAAATTAATGACTAAAATCAAAATGAATAACATAATAGTGTAAAAGGGAGTTTTCGAAGATTATTTTCCCTAGAAAACGACTATTCTGCACCTATCTTTTGAGTAATGTGTTCATACATTGCCATAATTTCGAATGAATTTCTAAACTCAGTAAACTTGCAAATGTGAAATTGTAAGCCGCTAGCCATTCTGTCGAAGAAGAAAAATATAGCAGTAAACATAATAGTAAAGGGCAGTTTCAATAAATTGTTCATTACAAGTTTGCCTAAAGGAAACTACCAATTGATTCTTATTTCTACATTACATTACAATTCATTGTTTTTTTTTTTTGTAAAACGTATTTAAATTTCATCACTAATTTAACTGAATAACGAAGTTGTATCTTTATAAAACTTCATTTACATCAATTGACATGTACAACCATTGTAACATATTTACAAAACATTGAATAGTTACAAGGTTAACAACAAGCATTGTGCCGTAAAAACAGAGTCGCGGCGTCAAACGCTACCTACAATGCACGGCGCCCGAGGGAGGAAATAATTAATGATGATTGGCCTTAAATTACCCTCTCGGGACCTCACCCGTCCCTCTCGCACCCCCACAGCCTATCCCGACGAACCTTTTCGCACAAACAGGGAACCTATATAAGGCCCACAGGTAGGCGCCGACGGTAGACCCTTGTGGGACGCCGATTCGTTCGCACCTGTACTAACCGTGAGCAAAAATGACCGCCGAAACTTACGGACACCGACTAGTCTACGAGAAAGACATGTTCGCGTCGGACGTGATGCTGGAGTATTCGACTGAGGAGTGCTATCTTGCCTGGCCGAGATCTCCTGACTCTGGGAGGTCCAGTTTGGAGCCAACGCCTTCTATTGATGGCAGCATCAATCAAGATACGTCTCACATTGCGTACAGAGGATTGTCGAGGGACGTTCTGGAAGACAGTGCTGAAGACAATGAAGTTCTGGATTCAGGGAAGAGGCGTGGACGAGCGACCAGCGTCGCAGTGTTGAGGAGGAGACGCTTAGCTGCCAATGCGAGGGAAAGGAGGAGGATGCAGAACTTGAACAAGGCGTTTGACAGACTCCGAGGTCACCTTCCCTCTCTGGGCGCTGATCGTCAGCTCTCCAAGTACGAAACCCTTCAAATGGCCCAAACCTACATATCAGCACTCTATGAACTGCTTCAGTAAGTTGCACCGCATACCGCCGCTATTTGCCAAATTAGATTTACCTACAGGGATATTTATTTTAAGTTTAAGTACCGTAATACTCGTTACCACTTAGGTTAATCTGCTTCAAGTTTTCCGAGTTCAAAATTAACTTTTAAAGTGTCGAGTTTCTGTATCATGTTACGTTTAAATCTTACGCTTATTTTTTGTAGTTTACGTACAAGTTTTTTCCTTTTTCTTATAATTAAAGACAGTGTTTACATTGAATTATCGATTTAAATTTAATGAAAGAAAGTAATTTTTAATAGCTTCCAATTTGATTTTACTAAAGCCATAATAACGTATATAGAATTCAGTAGTTTGTCATCATTGTAACTTTTGATGCAGTTATTTCTAACTTTTTTTTATTTGTTTAGATAAATTCCTTTAAAACTTTTAGACCCCTTAGTTTAGCACGTCTAGGTCTACAATTAGCCAATGTAAACCAGTCTAGATTTAATTTATAAACACATCTCACCAGTATTATCCGTCCTACCGAAATAGCTTTAGATCTTAAGTTAGTTCGTCCTAGATTTTCATCTTTGCCTGTGAAAGTATTATGTTTTTCACTCGTATTTTCAGCCACTTAAAGTGTACATTTGAATACTCATTGAAGTGACAAAACGTTGTATATATTATTTGTATTATATAGATTTAAGTTTGATTGTGTTGTCGAAGAATGTTACCGAAGATTTTAATTAATATAGTGAGTTCAGTATTGCCTTCAGTAAGATGGGAACTTAGACGTACTCAAAGAATGTTTGTAAGTATTAATTAAGTTACCAGTTCATTTCGTTTTAAAACTTTTCTGCTCATTAAATGTTTTCTTACTATTTTATAAATTCTGTGTTTTTTGAAAGTTTGTCACTTTTTTGAGTCTATGTCAATACGAGAGCTTGAAACAGTATTAAAAATTGTTATTAATTAGATTGTAGATTGTTTACATAATTGTAAGTAGCTTGAAAATGTTTTTTTCATGTGTAAATATACAAATTATGTTTAAAACTTTGTTGTTTTCCTTTAACCATGCAAATTTCAGCTTTTTTACTTTCAAACCTAACTAGACACACTAAGATTGTTCACAAACCATAGTCAATACAATCTCAATTCTTATTCTGGTTAATAATGCTCAGAATGATACGGATTCAATACATCGTGCTGAACCCAAATAAAAATTTCACATCGATGATTTAAAAAAAAAGCTGTTTCCTACAAAAGTGCAATACCCACACGTCAAAATATACGGAAAAGCTGTTAAAAAAAAATTATTGATGAAAAGCTTCGAGATGGGGGCGCTCAGAAGGATGTATGGAATACGTAGTAACCTTTTGTCCATCGGTGGCTCTTCAACCATGTATGTATGTATTGAAGTTAACTTATTATGTAACATACCTACACAATATAACAAAACTTAGCGATACATGCTGATTTTCAAAAGTTAAAGCGACTTAATCATACAATTTCTCTGGTAAAGAAATGGGGCACATGAGTTTTTTTACTTCCCTAATTGTCTCAACATTTATTCGAGGGACGGACTTTCAATATCGGGATTCAGGATTATGATAGTTTAGTTTGGCCATAACATATTATGTTGGCGTACAACCAGTCTTACCAAGGGGTATCGTATTACTCAGGGTTAACTGGGGTGTGGAGGTCAGATAGGCAGATAGGTACCAGTATTTTACATGGAGCCACTCCATGTAAAATACTGGTATTCAGCTGCAACCAGTTAGAGTGAGTATTGATGATTAAGTATGCGTTTATCTACTTATTTTTTCGAAACTTTTTTTCAGTGAAAACCTATTCACCATTTCCAATCTAACCCACTGCGCGCTGTTCGCTTAAAAGTACACTTATTAGGTAATTTGTAAACTGATCCGTCATGGTCCGTATTGATGCATTAAGTGAGTTGTTAGGTAAAGTTATAGATGTTAATAATACATAATGTCCAGCAAGCATATGACGAGAGGAAAATGTACTTTCAATTTTTTTTCGGAGAATGCTGCACAGCAGACCAATCACATATATACCTATATAAACTGACCTCATTTTCTACTATTGTCTTTCTTATGTGTTTCCTCATAAAGGATACAACAGTATAAGAATCAAGTTTTTCCTGCTTTATCTGTCTCCCTATAATGTTATGTATCTACTTCGCATTGTATATAACAATGTAAAAATAAACGAACTAACACAAGTAAACTGATGATTTGATGTTTGTAATTTGGACGCTCTTATTGTGCACGTCTTTCTCCATAATTTTCATATATTTATAAGGTAACAACATGAATGATATAACGAAGATCTTCTAAAAATATTTTGATCTAAAAGAGAGTCCATGGGGCTTCCTGCCCATTCTCCTCCATAGAGATCTATGCTTTGGAATGGATAACTAAAGTACTTACATAAGTTGGTATGTCTTGTGACTGTGAATTAGCTAGCTAGCTAGCTAGTAGCTTCATCTTTTTTGCTTTTGATATTGAAAAGTGTCAGTAATGGTCTAATTGAAATAAATGCTTGGAGTGTGATTTGAAAAAAATCCTACTGTCATTTTACCCCGAATCCCACAATTCCTAAGCTTAAGTACTGATATCAGTTTTTGCTCCCCATTCAGACATAACCAGTCTATCGGTGGCAACCCCAGAGTGGCAGGACAATCAGTCAAGATCCAGGGTATGCAAATTAAGCAGATGTTTTTGAAAACCAACCTAACTAGACCTATGAAATGGTAATAAATATGCAATTGTGAACTGTAACGCTTTGAGATTGGGGTGTAAGGTATAGGGAAGGGTTCGAAAAGGAACTTTTGAGCGGTGTCCGGTGGTTGACATTGTTTTTTAACAGAAATAGGGCAGCTTTTTTTTAGGTTGGTATTGGGGAGAATAAGGCTGATTACTTTACATTGATAAAAATCTACTAATATACATGCATTGCTGGTCTTTGATACTAGCAATTATCTGAAGGTTCACAATGTACTCCGCCCGATTTTTAGTTAGGCACAATCAATCCACCAGCTGCCAATCTGTCAATAGTTCATTATTTATCGAAGACTAGCTCCCGCACGTGACTTTATTCGCGTGGAAATTTTGATGTGTTTTTCAGGGATTAATTATACATATAAACCTTTCTCTTGAATAATTTTGTATATTGATGAAACCGCATCTAAATCCATTGCGTAGTTTAAAAGATCTAATCGAACAGGCGGCGCGAAGCAACATGGTTTTATACTATGTAAAGATGGATTCTCTTTTCTGTGTGCTACCAGCTATCACAAAATTCTTTTCTCCTATTTAATTCTTCAGTACCTAGGTCGTCACATTCTGATGACACCGCAAATGGAACAGTTCTACGGTGGACCATGTTTTGATTTATTAGAAAATAATTTGGCTTGCTTTTAGCGTTCTTGAAAAAAGTTTTATATTCATATTCATATAATTGCGTTCCACAATATTATACAGGTGTTATAAAAGGCTAAGAACAATGATAAGGACCCTGTTAGGGCACAGAAAAATAAGTTTTTTTTTGTGTTTTTCTTACGTATTTGTTTACTGTCGTTAAACCAGCTTGCCAAGTCTAGTTACAGACTAAAGTGTGCGGGTGGAAGGAACACCGATGCATGAACAGTTACAACGTATTCAATAAATCATTCAGAACCATTCCACAAGGAAAGTAATTCTCGGTAATTTAAAAAAATCTGCTTTTTTCTATCAATACCTACACGGTCAAAATGCATGGAATGACAGATTTTTTTATTACCATGCATAAAGCAGGTTTAAAACATTAATCTAATAGCGATGAATAGCTAAAAATGCATTAAAAAACTCTATAATTTCCAAAAAACTGCACTAAAAACTAAAAATTCTAACAATTTTATTAAAGCACCGGTGTATAATTAAAATCAACGAAACGTGTGAACGTAATATCAGGTTCCGTTGACTTTTTAACAGTTAAACGTAACGTCTTAATTCCACATGTCAAGTGTCAGATTTGACATGTGGGACGTCATGCGCAAGAGTGCAATGTCATGCGCGATTCTTTGCCAAGATCGTTGGCGGAATGATAAGCTATCATTATAAATGTCATTTATATTGTTAATTTGATGCCGATGTGATTTTTTTGCATGAGAAAGTAGTTTTAAGGATACATTTTGATATAGTTAACGTTGGTTAATTGGAGGGGTGCGAATTTAAAAGTTATCTCTTGGAACGTTCAATAAACAAAAAATCTCTAAAAAAAACCTAAAAATAACCTGATAAGAGAGAAAACGTTGTATATAATATGTAAAGCTGAAATATTATAGCTTACACAAAGCCAAACTCTCAATAGTACTATATCTCACAAACTCTGGCGTACGATCATATTCAGCTTCAACAAACAGACCCTTCAACAAAGAAAAATGAATAAAACTTCAAAGACCTTTGTTCAAAAAAAAAGTAAAGTTCACTCCCCTATTTGACATTACCAGCGCATGCGCGTCAGCTCTATGAATGCAAACGATTCCATTGGTTAAACGCCGACCAATCAGCAGCCGACTCATAGAGCACGATTTGAATTCAATTGTCGAATGTACTACATAGATTATGGAGTTTTATTGTTCGTTTTGTGGTGGGTATAAATACTGTTAAGTATTTTTTTCTTTTGGTAAAGCAGGGAAAAGATGTTTTTGCTGCACTAACTTTGTAGATTTCAGTCATCCTTATTTATTATTTCTTCAACTTCAGAGAGTATTTGAAGCCTATCTGTAAGTTTTTATCAGGTTTTTATCCCTGTTCTGGTTTCAAAACACCCGTTCTTATAAATACTTAATTATTTCATCCCTTATTTTAATGACACACATCCCTTTTATTTTTCTTTGACACCAAAATGTGTTAATTATTGATAAACTATAACTTTTATTTTTATAATTGCTGACATTATTCTTTGATAATTACTACTTACTTGATGATCTCACTGGTATTTAAAGCTCTTATATTTTAGAAGAGCAGCGCTGGCCTAGTGGTGGCAGCCCCGACTTACGAGCAGTAAGTCGTAGTTTCGAACCCAGGCAGGCGCATTACTTTGTGTAATTAATTCATTACCGCTGCTCTCAAAACGGTAAAGAAAAACATCGTGAGGAAACCGGCATTTCCTAGAACTAAAAATTCGAAGACATGTGACATCTACCAACCCGCACTGGGCCCGCGTGGTGGATAACAGCCCACTCCCTCTCATTGAGAGGAGACCTGTATCCCAGTAGTGGGAACATTGTAGGCTGATGATGATGATGATATTCCATGTGAGTCTTAAGCAGGGTTTACCTTTCCCTGGACCTCCTTGTGAATACCTACTACGCTCAAATCCAAGGTAGAAATAAAGAAGATCTTTCTTACAAAATAAAACGTGGGTAATTGTACAGCAGGCACTGTTTTTATTAGGCATAGCTAGCCGTTTCTCATCAACATTTTGGGTCGGGTTCCGATCTAACCAGATGCATCTGAACACCAGTATTTTTACAAGTATCGACTGCCTATCTGACCAATAACACGGTTGTGAAGTGGAACCCTGTTATGGGATAGCATGGTACGAATTGACAAGGAAGGTGGTCAGACTCAGTTCTAATTAGGCATTTTTGAATAATATTCTTAGATTTTAATAAGATAAGGAGTAAATGGAAGAAAAGAACGTGTTTCGCCGACCTATGGGTGACATGGAACGAGGTCTGGAAGATGATGATGATAAATCTTTTAAAGAAATATATTTGAAAATCTATATTCACGGTACTTGGACCCTCAGACAAAGTACAACCAAGTGCGAGCATAAACACTACAATCCCTTAACGTAAGTATTTAAAGAATTAGCCGATTCCAAAATAAATTGAAGTAACCGAATCGATGGGAACAATTACGAGCAGCGATAAGAAAATTGAACTTAATCCCGAACCCAAGGTACAGACAGACGGACAGGATACAGGGCTATTACCTTGTCTGTATTCTTTTAAAAGAGAATGCAAGTGAAACTTTACAATTAGACGAGTTGCTAATGTTTTAAAGTCGTTGGGAATGGTCGGTGTTAGTATTGTAGGGAGTGTAGCAAAATTGCTTGCAGTGGGTAATAGGAGTAATAAAAGTCACCAGAGATGAAAAAAGGAAACAAGTTAGGAAAATATCGTTTTAGGATACTTGCAAAGGAGTGGACACTTTTAAAATTATGTTTCTTTTTAGGGTTCCGTACCCAAAGGGTCAAACGGGACCCTATTACTGAGACTTCGCTGTCCGTCCGTCCGTCCGTCTGTTACCAGGCTGTATCTCATGAATCGTGACAGTTAGCTAGTTGAAATTTCTACAGATTATGAATTTCTGTTGCCGCTATAACAACAAATACTAAAAACAGAATAAAATAAATATTTAAGAGGGTTCCATACAAAAAAGTGATTTTTATAAATATTGGTACGGAACCCTTCGTGCGCGAGTCCGACTCGCACTTGGCCGGTTTTCTTAAATTGAAGCCGAGTGCTTTAGGTTGGAACTAATACCGTAAATGCTTGGTTGGTTCCTATAGTTATCCATTCGATAGGATATTAATTTGTTAAGATCATAGATCAATTATTAGAATGAAGCAAAATCAGTAGGTAAGGATTGCAATAGATGGAGTTCTGTAGTTCCTATCTATCCTCATGGGAAATAGGTGACGGTTTACGTGTATGTCTGAGTAAGGCCAATACAATTTTTTAAAATCTTGCACAACCTCCAACATGTGGAGCCCAGAGATAACAGTAAACCTCGTAGTAGATGGCGGGACGAGACGGACAGAACCTACGACCAGTGGTCCACATTGGCCCTGCATTGAAGGATTTGGAAGTCATATGGACAGGTCTTTGACCAGCAGTGGGATGCGACCAAAAGTAACGGTAACCTCCAACAATAATTGCTTTTAAAGAATATTCAAAACTGTGCAACATGCAGTTCCGCTCTTTCTGATCTATTAAAAATACCAGCACTGATTAAAAAAGAAATAATGGTTTTATAAGCAACACCCATTCAGTAGCAAAAATGAGTTATGATGAAGATGTTAGAATTAATTCTTAAAACGGAAGATAGGCGGGACGACCAACATCAATATTGTATGAATTAAAAAAGGAAGAGGAGTTTTTGTTCAAACAGATATTTCGTAAACTGAATAAGTAAAAAATTGAGAAAACTAAATTAGGAAGATTGAAAAGGTAGAACCTCTTAATTAAAGATGAGTTATTTTTTTTAATATTGTTTTGTGATGCATTTGTTTTTATCATTAACTACATCGTTGATCTAGTGGTCGCAATCGTGACTGTTGAGCGAGCGGTCCTGAGTTCGATTCCCGGGACCGGCAAAGTATTATTGGGTTTTTCGATCATGAATTTAGCAGTAACAGCAACGAAGGCTGTGTTGTTGTGCTCGACCATGTGAAATATACTAATTTTAAGATCTTGTAAAACACATGTGATATGCAATAAATGATTGAAATTTTTTGGTGCTTGGTGGATGGCAATAGTCTCGACCCCTATCACATGGGACCTAAACATGGCGAAATAAGGGTGCACCACAGTTTTTGTTTTATTACAAACTTAAGAATGATGGTCTAATTACTGCCATTCCTTTCTATTTCATCTCAGCCCTCTAGTGGTCCTCACCACTAGAGGGCTGAGATAAAATAGAAAGGAAATTGTGACTCCACTAGGTGATGTATTCTCCTGGCTTAACCCTGTTGCAAGAGATTTTTAGATCCACAGACTGTTCATGACTGTCATTTGTAGATTGACAGTCGTTACAAGTAGTCATAAGCCAAAAAGTCTGACATCCAGTCTCACCAAGGGGTATTGTATTACCCAGTTACCGGGTTGTGGAGGTCAGATAGGCAGTGGCACCATGCAAAATACTGGTACTCAGCTGCACCCGGTTAGACTGGAAGCCGACCGCAGTTTGGGAAAAGGCTAGGCAGATGATGAGACTGTTCATGGCCTACGATCATTTCATATTTAAACACTTGCACTTTGCTTGACTGGGCAAAAATCTTATTGAATTTAAAATGCATACAGAGTTTTTTAAATTAATGTCAGGTCCTACCACTCTCGTTTTTGCTTTGCAATTAAAAATGCATACAATCCATTTTTTATTAAGTCTTTCTTCACCTGTCAACGGTGTCCTTACAAATTACGACAACATTTATCTACGAAATGATCACCAAAGTTTTGCTTCCAGTAATTTATCGCATTTAAAACTAGCATAAAGATTATCTGTATACGAATCTCAATAGTAAAACAAATAATAAAAGAACAGGTGAGAACGAGACAGAGTCGTACACGTAAAAGAGAAAGAGATACATCTTCTTCCGGTTGCGTCGGCGCAGGTGACACAAAATTTATTCCGAATTTGAAAACCGAAATATATATTATATGGGATACAAACGGCTTTTTAAATATGGACATCCTTTATACGGCGGCAACGCTTGACATTTTTATATTTGTCGTCGAGGTTTTAAAAAGGTATTTGATTTATGGAAAAATAATGGTGGCTCTGCTTGCGGGTGACGCCGTGGAATTTAGGTAGATATGCTGCTGGGTTACAGATATAAGAGTGCTGTTTCAATACTACCTACTTCCATTTTCTGAGAATTTATTGTTTAAAAAGCAGAATTCTGAAATTTTAATCGATCCGACATAAAATACCTCTAG
Organism: Cerastis rubricosa; assembly: GCA_949152445.1. Lineage (NCBI taxonomy): Eukaryota > Metazoa > Arthropoda > Insecta > Lepidoptera > Noctuidae > Cerastis > Cerastis rubricosa. The sequence continues at coordinate 23,601,456 of OX424527.1, forward strand.
GTGCGGTTATTCTTTTTTTAATCATTTTAAGATACGAAAAGAAAACCTAACACATTAGAATTATGAAAAAATACTGTTATTAAGTGTTCTGTATGGTGTCGGACGTAAAGAATAGCACCATCCCATATCTTCCCGTGGGTGTCGTAAGAGGCGACTTAGGGACTTACCAGAGAATGGGCAGCAGCGTTCTCTGTGCTTTTGTAACAACCGTACTGCGATCGCCAACCCGCCTGCCAAGCGTGGCGATTATGGCAAAACCCCCCATGTTATGTCAATGTGGCGTTGGGGGAGGCCTATGTCCAGCAGTGGAAGTTTTTCGGCTGAAATGATGATGATGACTGTTAGTAATGTTTACGTTTCATAATATTTTTATTGCCGTTGTAAGATCAGTAAAAAGTCACGGTGTATTTGTTTTTTTAAATATTTTTCAGTATTCTAGCATGATTATTTTAAAAGCATTTCAAAATTCAGGACACTGTTGCATTCATTTTTCAACACTTATCTCTAGTCTATAAATAAATCAAAGCTAAGTTATCATGTGTCGCTCGCACTTTCAGCTTCATTGGGAACTCGTAAATTAAAACTCTGATAAAGATATGAGATTATTGAAGTTTTTGTGAAAAGAATATTATGTCTTTTGTTTTGCGGTTTTGACAGGTTCAGTTTTGGTTAAAAAATATGTATAAAAAACACAGAAAGTTTTGACAGGTGGTGTCATCTAGCTTTGTAGGAACGAGATTTATTGATTTAAAATAAAAAAAAAACAATGCTGTTTCTATCTTAAATTGTGGTTTGTTTGAATTGTGTTTTGTTGTTTGTTCTTTCATGGATTTGAATTTCATTAGAAATCAGTGTAATAATCATCAACCTTCTATTGAAGGTATAGTAGGTACCTTAGGCACATATTCACCACGAACTGCTTATGTATTCTGGCCTTGAATTTCCATCAGTTCAGGTAGTAATAGATCCCACATTACAATAGTACCAAGGTGTTCATTGTACAGAAGATTGGATGAACGTGAAAGATGACAAAAAAAAATCTGCTATTTTTTCGAGTTATACGACCAATAATATATGGAGCAGCTGTATTTTTTTCGCAATTTCATGGTCGGTCCCACAGCAATTCTTTTTTCATTTTCATGAGTACTACTCGCCTTTAAAGTATTGCCAACTTTTAGAAATCGACTTTTCAGGTTCTCCTATAAATAACCCCTATAAAATATGTTCTTCAAATATTCCCACCGTATTTATATCAATTCCAATAAAATTTATCACCGATATATCTATCATTTCTATCTATTCTTTACTCTAAACGACATTTTAATCGTAGGTAGTCAAGAACACCCCACAGAGAAGAACAGCTTCTTAAAAAAACAAAATACAGGCATATTTCATACGCCGATGATAGAAAATGTATGAAAAACTTATTTATTAATAGTAAATTAACATATTCGTGCCGTTTATATTAATTTCGTCACGGGTGACAAATTAAAACCACTTAAAATGATATAAAATGCAACCCTTTTTATTGGGAATTGAGTTTTTTTGGGTAAAAATGTCCCCTTAGTTTTTTGAAAAAGTTTGAAGTAGCTGATTTGAATTTTTGGTGATTGGGATGTTATAAGTTTTAGGTTATTTATTGCAATAATAATCTTTTTAATAGTAGGCTGGGAATTTAACAAAGATTATGAGAATCAGTTAATCTTGTAAAGTTTTAGTACTTAATGAAAATTTTGATGTTAGAGCAAGTTATTAACAATAATTTAACTTGCATTAAACTAATTTCATAGGTTGTAATTACAATAGTAAGTAAGTTACAGGTTAGGTCCTTCTAGGCTGTCGCTGACCACAATTTTGCTATATTTATCTAAAAAATACAACCTCGCCTAAAAAACCAGTGAAGACAATATAAATGAAGAAAACTCGCTCAAAAGGGTATCAAAGGAAGAACAACAAAACTTCCCCTCCTCCAAAACAAATTTATAGTCCTTCCTCCAGAAAATAAAGCAAAAAATTATGCAAAATCAAACAAGAGTTAAATCAGATGCTTAAAAACTTCTCACGACATAAATTACATTGAAACGAGCGTCCATCTTTATCCGGAAGTGGCGCAATTTGTCGAAGCTTACGCATCGAGACGACGTCCGGTGCGATGTGAGAGCGCCGCTGAAAATAAAACTGCTTACACACTGTCAGTAGGTCGTGAAGATATCCGGTGTTGTGATGAGTTGAATTGAGAATCAAAAATCTATGGTTTTGTTAATTATAATATTATTATTTATTTGCTGTTTAATCAGAAGTAAAGTAGGAGATATCGTTCTAAGTCTCTAGATTATTCTGGACAAGTGGATCCTTCTCCCATGTGACTTGGGGTCGGTGCAACACTGGTGTAGTGTCCGTCTCTTCCGTCACGCTATTGCTCACTTTTTTTTATCCGTATCTCTAGTGCAAGGCTTCTCAATTTATTTTGAAGGTAAATAATATTCTAACTGCTAGGACACAAGAATCCTCTCCATGAGAGGCAATCATGCTGCCTAGGTCAGGTTATACATACATAGGTAGGTACTCCATTTTTCTAACAAAAATCTTTTGTACGAAAATTTTGACACACGCCAAATCCACAGGTGCGTAACGGTTTACCTAGCGATTACCATCCTCAACAACTGTCTCCCACTTGCTCTGGATATCATGCAGCTGATACATAGTAAGCTTCTCCTTAAAGAAAAATACAGTCAGCCTATATAATAACGTTCCCACTGCTGCCATGCTGGTCTCCTCTCTGCAAAAGCACGCCGTATCCACCACGTGGTGTAAACGGGCGTAGCCAGGTTTTAGTGTCGGGAGGGGGGGGGGGTTCAAGAAAAAAACGAATAAAAGTGCATGAAATAAACCGTAATATATAAGTGAAAAAAAAACATTAAAGATTAAAACAGCAGGTTCATTGACTATACGCATAACAGAACTAATCTTCTGTTTTTCTTTTTAAAAATATCCACTACTTCGTTCGCATCAAATGGGGTTGAACCCCCCAAACCCTCCCCCTGGCTACGCCCATGGCTGTAAGATTTTTGGGTGTCACCATTCGACTATTTTGTTCTAGAATCTGTAATGGGGAAGCCCGTTAAAAGCTAATTGTAGATGGCACGACTATAGCTGGTTCTCAATCTGACCAATGAGGTCGAGCTATTATGAAATATAAAATGACATTACAACATTTTCAACCAATGACGATGCTTGGAACCAGCTATGGTAGCGCCATTAGTTCCACAGTTTCCATCCCCATTTCTTCACGATGTCATGTTTGCCACACGCCAAATCTACAAATACCCCTAACAAGTCCACCACTGATCCCCATTTTATTACCATTCCTCACAACTGTCATCCATTTGCTTCAACTCGGGATAACAAGCAGCTGATATTTTGTATTGTTCTCCTTCAAAAATAAAACAATTTTATAAGTTTATCTGGATGTAATTTGTAGGAAATTAGACTGGTTAGCAATCCTAATAATCCTCATTGGCCAGCCATTAAGTAATTTGATATTAAGTTGAATTAAGTGGGGGCACTCACGCGCTGCTACCAATCAAATCTATATGGAATATGTTGGTAAGTCTGTGTGTATGAAGTGGCAACTGAACACTTTTAAAGTTATATTTTACAAACTGGACAGTTATATAATATTGTTTTCAGATGACAAGATCTTTCTCCTGTTCTCTTTTGAACTTTTGTTTTATCGACTAATAGTATCAGATCGAGTATCAGAGCAGAAGACATGCTGTCGAAATAATTGGAATGAAGGCAACAGAATGATATTCATATAATTAGAGGTTTGACTTTCATTTCTGGGAAATGACATTGTTTCAAATTTTTATACAGGGCGCATTCAGCACCTTATTTTCGATCATATTGCACATGGATTTTTTCTCAGATTTTTTTCAGTTACAAGTTCTTAAAATGGTAACAAAAATGAATAACACAATGATTAAAATAATCGCAGGCGAATCTGCGAGCCATAGCTAGTGGAACCCACTGTCCAGTTTTGCTGAATAAAGTCTGCACGATTTTGATTTGATTAGAGATCGGGTGGTCCGGCTGTCCGGCTGTCTGTCCGGTAGATCGACTGCGCGTGTCGCTAAAATGAAAGGCAGATTAGGATGTTTATGTAGAGACTTTTTGATTTAGGATATTATGGATTACCCATTCATTCACCGTGTGTTAGAGTTATAAATATTTTTTATTTCTAAGTTCTGTTTTAGATTCGCTAAGTAGACGAAGTAATAAAATAGAGTTCTATTTATTATCTACGCCATCTCACGTAGAAAACTTTGAATCATTTGAGGCAACAAAACCTTAAATCGATAAACTTTTCATGATAAATAGCTGGCTTAGTATGTTCAAGATTAACAGAAAACCAATTGAGTATTTTAATTAAATACCTTAGGAGTGTCTGCTTAAATATCATCATCATCATCATTTCAGCCCAAATACGTCCACTGCTGCACATAGGCCTACCCTAACGCCACATTGACATAAGGGGGTTTGCCATAATCTCCACGCTTGGCAGGCGGGTTGGCGATCGCAGTACGGTTGTTACAAAAGCACAGAGAACGCTGCTACCCATTCTCTGGCAAATCCCTTAGCTGCCTCTTACGACACCCACGGGCAGACATGGGATGGTGCTATTCTTTACGTCCAACACCATACAGAACGCTTAAATATCATGATATTATTATTTTAACTCATTTATTTTCCTCATTAATTTCATACTTGTGTTCACTTCCTACTTAAAGTCGTGATACCTCTTTTATGATAACTGTACTGTAGCTACTAAATAGTTAGTCGGCACGCGTTCCGGACTGCGTGTTATAGCCGTCGCCCGCGGCGCCGCCTGCTAACCGCCCACAGAGAAGCACACGTTCACTTGCTACCAACTTATAATATGAATTATTCTGCCGTGTGGTTTCCTGAAAACTTGTCTTAACTTCCTACATTATTGTGTCCGTCTTAGGCCATCATCTGATCAGCCATATTGTGATCTGTAATGCGTTATATTTATAACTGGATTCTGGATCAAACTTTAGTTTCGCTGGATTATATTGTTTGATTTGAGACAAGAATGGTAATATTCTGGCTTAGAAAGCGGTGGCGAGTTGAACTATACGCGAATCACGAAGGCTGGTTCGAGGTTGCGCATGAGAAGAGTACCTGGAAGGATATGAGGTCTATGCCCATATAAGGCTCCAAAAAAAGCTTACTCGTATTTGTCGAAATGAAATAAGAGACTTGTCAAGGACTAGCTATCTGGCCCATGAATTAATTTCAAACTGTTATCATCAAGTGCTTTTTCAATTAATTGAGATTCCTATACTGGAAAGTAGTAAATAAAACATGGAATCCTACAATACCAATATTGCTCTATGAAAATATTTATGAAGTACCTAGAAATATACATTATTAATTAAAAACTATTAGGTAAATAAATGGAATGCAATGATGTTTATTTTTGCAAATAGGTTTTTGCAAACACTTTTATACGTCGTCTTTTTTTAAAAACTAGATGAGCTCGGTGTTTCGTACCTGACTACTCTGAGAAGAAACAGCCGAAACAAACTCAGAGGTCAAAGTCCCTTTAAAGGTCCAGACATAATCTTGGCCAATTCACATGAGGACTATGCAGAAAAGTGTCTGAGATGGTCTTTTGAAGAAAGAACCACACAGATTTTAGTGGAACAAACTAACAACAAACTAAACATTTTTACATCGCTATTACTTATGTAAAAAACGCTCTTTTATTGGCATAATGGCAAGGAACACTGATGTTCAACCGCAAGAACTTTCTCGGGAGCGGTTGCAGTCCCTAATGTAGGTAATATTGTAGCATATACTGTATAATTTCCAATACCATTGTATCGGCTCTTCCTGAGTGAAAAGTCCTTTCTCTTCCTGAATATGACCAACAAAGAAATACATTATTATAAGGTAAAATTAAACATTGTAAAGAAACTGGCATGTCTTAGAACCGTAGGTATATGTTGAAAGAAGACTTCTACTGTCTACTAACTTGAACTAAGCCATGGTTGATTATGGCTTTCCCAATCTCATTGAGGAACCCATCTAATAGTAATGGACCAAAAAGTATCATCATCTGCCTAGCCCCTTCCCAAACTTTGTTGATGTCGGCTTCCAGTCTAACCGGAGGCAGCTGAATATCAGTATTTTACATGAAGCGACACACCTCTACAACCCAGTTACTGGGTAATACGATACCCCTTGATAAGATTCGATGTCTGACTTTCGGCTTCTGGCTACTGGTTACGACTGCCAAAGATCTACAAATGAAAGCCGGGACCAAGGGCTTAATGTGCTTTCCGAGGCACAGAGGAAACTAGGTACGTAAAGATGGTCACCCATCCACGGACCAACCTCGGCAAGCACAGCTTAACCTTGAAGATCGACCTGTGCGGTTGTTATTATTTAGCCACGAGCTCCTAAAAGTATATTATTAGAATATTCAAAACATCACGCTTGTATTTCCCGAAGAGTTAGGCAGGTGTACATAACTGACGAAATGTGGGTGTACTATTAATTACATTAATAGTACACCCACATTTCGTCAGTTATGTTTTAAATTCCATGTAATAGGGGACGAGCCTATTGCCATCAACCGGGCACAAATCCAGACTTCGTGGCTGCTACTGAGAAATTCCTGAAAAACCCAATAACAATTTGCCCGAGCCGGGAATCGAACACAGGATCTCCTGCTTTACAATCATGATTGCGACCACAAAGCCAACGTGGGAGAAATGAATAAAAAAAATATTATTCGAATATTCATCACGTTTTAATAAGCCAATCCCCTTCTCTAAGCTAATAAAGCTCAATATTGACATTGTCGTAATGATAGATGACATCATCTCATCAATTTTGAGCTCTCCCTGCACCATGCTTATAATTATATGCTCTCCCTTCAAAATGCTCATCATTGGCTGCTCGCGTGACCAGATCAGTACGCACGTGCCTCATATACTGATTAAAATTGTGTAATGGGTAAGTTAGGGGTTCAAGCTAATTTATGGTATCCATTTTGAAATAGTATGCATTGCTTCTTATAGATTTGTGGAGTTTTAGTTAAATTATAGGTTATAAATTGCTAGAAAAGTCATCGTATTTGTGAATACCTACCAGCAAAAAAATTGGTATTCTCTTGAAATACTTAGTATCGTGTTTGTGTGTTAACTTTTGACACAACTCCAATGTTTTAGATGAGATACGAATGGTTTAATTATTTATTCAAATAATGCATTGTAAACCTTCAAAAGAAACCGGTAAAGCACCATGGAAAGTGACATTTGTACCAAAGTGCCAACCCCTTCGTAACATTCAATGGACATTATGTTTGTCTAAACTAATATTATAAAGAGGAAAGATTTGAGTGTTTGTTTGTTTGTTTGCATTGAATAGGCTCCGAAACCACTAGTCCGAATTGAAAAATTCTTTCAGTGTTAGTTCGCCCATTTATCGAGGAAGGCTATAAGCTATATAACACCACACTACGACAAATAGGAGGGGAGCAGCAATGAAAAATGTAGCGAAAACGGGGAAAATGTGACGCAAACGAAGTTGCGCCGGACAGCTAGTAGTATATAAATTGAATACAATACATAAATTCCAATATTTCACCACGTCACACTTATTAGCCGCGCTAAGGGTGTGTCCACATTATTTCCGGCTCATTGACTCAACAAGATGGGGTGACAACCCCTGTATTGGCTATAAATTATCGCGGCCGTTCGAAGCTCATCAATTGATGGTCCGTTTTGAATTAATTTGGTTGTAAAAATACCAATTTACATAGCATAGGCAGTACTTTTTCCCTTTAAACTTTTTTGTTTGTATGTCTACGATCTAGAGCTAAGGGTTTGTTTGTTCTCTAAAAGTTTGAAGAAGGTGGTCTTGAAGTATTAGTAACAATCATTACTATCTACTCTTTTGTTTTAAACATTGCGCCGTATTGCAGAACTTATTTATACTTGCCAAATTTCTGCATTGGGTATAAAATTAAGTTCATACAGGAAGAATAGGTAGCAAATATTTTCAGCTATTTTAGTAAACTACCTTTTAAGCTAAAAATAAAACTCTATCAACGTAAGCCGTAATGCAGATGTTTTAAGAATAAATGTGGAGCAGTTGTTAAATTAAAATTCTATCACGAATTATATGAACGAAAAAAGCGTAAAAATATTCCAAAACCTTAAAAAATTCAAACGTTCTAATTTCAATATTCAAAAACAACGGCATTCCTTCGGTGCCATGAATTAGTTCTAAATAATTAACTTCGTATCTTCAGCTATCGGCGCGTGCGCTGCACCCCTCTTCAAAAAAACCCTTCGTATTCAAATTAACAAAACATTACTGTGTATTCCTGCTACAATTATTTTATTCGCGTTTGTTGAAAAAATCACCCTACTTTTCACTTACAATCCAAAACTAACCATCTCTCGCTATTTATAAAGTTCGTTTTTCATCAGACAGACGGATACCCCAGCCTTCAAAAGAAAATGGACTGTGGTGCGTATGAAATAGGGTTGGTATTTCGTTGGATTTAGAGAAGTGGTGTCGGTTGTAAAGTGATGCAAGTCAATATGAAGCAAAAAGGTGGCACGCGCCCCGCGTACGCGCAAGTACGGGGTATCTTCCCTAACCATCGGAGGGTGGGGTAGGGATGTCACTGAAATTGTATCGATATTAAATAAAATGTGAAAGCTTTTAGCGGCTAACTAAATCTAAAGTTTCGATGGGTAGGAACGTAGACCAACAGTTTCTTGAACCAAGTATAGTTTTGTCTTTGTACAAGAAAATTAAAGAGGTCTAGCTACCTAAATGTCATCTTTATAATATTATTTGTTTCAGACACCAATCCAAAAGTTGCGCTGATGTTTTTAATATCGATAGGCTGACAGCTTTTACTAATTTTGCTAAATAGAACAAAAAAGGAACACTTGTTCAATATCAGCGATAAGACATTTTTATTGTACCCATAGATTCTAGAAGATTGTAAAAGAGATGTGTAAACATTTGAGTGTACAATAAAATTTAAGTACTCTGTTCTGTCAATATTAAAATTTATTTCTCAATACCCATTCCAGCGCATAAAATAAATGCATACCCAAATCTAATATCGATGACCATCTTTTATCGACTGTCGACAAAAAACAAAGTATATTCCCATCTCTATGATGGCTCGTGTCACAGGGCGAGGCGCAAGCGCAGGTGCTGTTCCGCTCACTCGTCCGTGCCCAGTTGCCCACTGTTGCCCACACCTGGGCAGATCCAACGATTAGGATTTGTACTGTCTTATCTACTTCACCTACAATCTTTTTAACGTACTTTTTTTTTGGTTTATTGTTAAGAAGTGAAAGTTTCATGTCGCTGAATGAAAGAAAGTGTTTTTAGATTGTTGTTACATGCATATAATTATATCTTACTTAGTAGTTTTACAAAAAAAAAAGTAGTGTCCGCCTGAAACAGGATTTTCAGCCGAAACCGAACCTTTTCACTGATCCCAGTTCTGGCCGAAACCGGAACTTATTTAAACATTATCATCATCTGCCTAGCCTTTTCCCAAACTATCTTGAGGTCGGCTTCCAGTCTAACCGGATGCAGCTGAGTACCGGAATTTTAAATGAAGCGACTGCCTATTTGACCTCCAAAACCCAGTAAGTGGGTAATACAATACCCCTTCGTAAGACTGGATGTCAGACTTTTAGCTTTTGACTACTCGTAACGACTGTCAAACATCTACAAATGAAAGCCGGGACCAACGGCTTAACGTGCTTTCCGAGGCAGCACGGAGGAAACTCGGTATCTAATTATGCTCCACGGACCAACCTCGGCAAGTACAGCTTGACCTTAAAGATTGACCTATGCGGCTGTTATTTTTTATTAACAAAACTATTGTGTCTGCCTAGCTGTAAGTTTACCGAAAGTAATAAAATAATATAAAATAACTAACGTACGCAACAAAAATCGTTATTTATTCTACATATATTGTCAATTTAAAGCTGGTCACGAGCAATAAACTCAGCTGAGGTTAGCCGAACAACTAGCGAGTCTTGGCGAGTCCGAAGTATCGGCCAAAACTTGACCGAAACCATGCCCTAAACTAACTTGGCCGAAAAATAGAAAAATATTAAACCAATAACAAAAACCTTTAAGACTAGCCAGTATTAGCAGACATCGCATGATTATAAAAAACCATATTTCAGAAGTGTACTATCAATCTGATTTACTGAAAAAAGACCTATGACAAAGATCGCCTTTTATCTTTAGTATTTGCATAAAAGTAGAAAGAATTATCTACACTTAATGCAAATTTTGAATGTAGTCTCACTGGAAAAGCATTCAAGTCAAACGCCAAAGATAAACTGAGACAAAAACGAAAACAAGTACCGATCCAGTTATATTATAATTTCAGAAGCACACAACCATTGTACTATACCGCACTCAAAACTAACCATCAAGTATAATTTAACCATCACAATTAACAACTCAGTTACTTGAAAATTCGCCGTAATGGTAACACAGTCAAAGCTTAGCCGGTGTTTAGCCAAACAAAGGGTAATGACAACCTTTGCAACCTCACCGTGGTTGCTACGGTTTATTTCGGGTACTAATCGATTGTGGTTACTCAGATTGTAAAGAAACTTGTATTTGCATGCCAATTTCTCTTTGAAGCACATGGGGCAGTTAATTGTAATTATTATTGTGTTTTTAAAAGGGGTAAGGTACGGAGATGTTATATTAAGGGATATTAATATGGCACTGCATTCATTCTCAATGGAAGTTGCTTTTGAGTGTGCTTCCGTGTTATTGTGAAACACGGTGATGTTGCCGCCCGTCGTTTATGATCATGATTATAAGTTATTATTATCAGTGCTTTTGTCAATTTTATTCGCTTAAAAAATATAATGTACTAGCAGTCCGGCGCAAATTCGTTTGAGTCACATTTTCCCCGTTTTCGCAACATTTTTCATTGCTGCTCCACTCCTATTGGTCGTAGCGTGATGATATATAGCCTATAGCCTTTCTCGATAAATGGGCTATCTAACACTGAAAGAATTTTTCAAATCGGATCAGTAGTTTCGGAGCCTATTCAATGCAAACAAACAATCAAATCTTTCTTCTTTATAATATTAGTTTAGATTTAAGAAAAATACCCTTTTGATGGGCATCTACCATCAATAAATTATATCCTTGTCATCATCTGCCTAGCGATTTTCAACTATGATGGGGTTGGCTTCCAGTTGCTTTTTAACCGGATGCTGCTGAATACCAGTATTTTACATGGAGCGACTGCCTATCTGACCTCCACAACCCAGTTAGTACTGAGTAATACGATATCCCTTGGTAAGACTGGTTGGCCGACTTACGGGCCACTTGTAACGAATGTCAAAGATCTACAAATGACAGCCAGGACCAACAGCTTAACGTGCTTTCTGAGGCACGGAAGGAACTGGAATTGAAATGGGTGGTCACCCATCCACGGACCAACCTAGGTAAGCACAGCTTAACATAAAGATAGATCCGGGTGGCTGTTGTTGTTTAGCCACAAGCTCCTTTATTTCGAGTACACATGACCATCTCTTAATTGTGAGGATCGCGACCTCATACGATCGGTCTTTCCAGCTATGCAGTCATCCGCTCCGTGGACCGCTCTCTCTGAGCCTTCTTGATCGCTTTTGATCATTTTTACTCAAGGCAGACCATAGTGAATCTCTCTCTGCCTTGAACGCGTTTTCATTCCACCCGGTTTAGTAAAAAAAAAATACTTCAATTTAAAATCGCGTAATCCACGGTTGGATTAAAACATCAAAATATGTAAACAATAAACAAAATAAATCTGTTGTGACAACTTTGTAACATGTTCCTACCAATTAGCTGGACAATAACCACGCAAATATTGTAGGCATATGCAGGGGTAGAACACATTCGGAATTAAGCGTCGGGTGTTACAGTGGGGATTTTAAACCAGGGCACCTAAAATTATTAGGATATTAATTATTAGTAATCATGTTAAAATTCTTAAAATGGTCACAAAGGGACATAATAATATTATGTGCGTCTATGACCATTTTAAGAATTTTAGAGCCCCTGGACTATTGCAGTACGTGTTTCCTTCTTTTATTTGAAATAGTGATTATTCCTTTTCAGTTTTATATTTAGCATTTAATTGACTTTTCTCTTACATAAATGTCTGTTCTCCAGCAATGGAAACATTAAAAGCTTATTATTTATGCTTATTATGTTGAGACTTGCTACAACAATTATCGGGCTATTTTTTTGACACCAAGTTAGATTCGTGAAATGTTCGGCATGTGCCGCTGTAGAGTCAATAAAACTTATGTAAGCCCTAACAAAATGTTGTGTGCCCCTGCTAGCACGGGGTCGCGATAAGCAGCTCTCGTCAAACAGTGTCCGGCGCCCGCTGAAAATATAAACAGATGTGTTAAGGGTTATAGCTTTGCAATTGATTTACCAATTTTATTTAAATGGAACTTTTTGCATACCCATAATGATAAAGAACACCTACTCACGGAGATGGTATATTCTCTATAACGTAAACCATAGCAATTACCCAGTCTTCTAGATTTTTATGAGAGACTGCATGTAGGCAGACAATACAATGTATAATTCGAAGATTCTTGATCAATGACGCGGTTGACTTTAGAGGAATATACCGATATCATCATCATGTTCTGTATGGTATCGGACGTAAAGAATAGCACCATCCCATATCTTCCCGTGGGTGTCGTAAGAGGCGACTAAGGGACTTGCCAGAGAATGGGCAGCAGCGTCCTCTGTGCTTTTGTAACAACCGTACTGCGATCGCCAACCCGCCTGCCAAGCGTGGCGATTATGGCAAAAGCCCCCCTTACGTCCACTTCAAAATCAAAATCAAAAGTTATTTATTCAAATTAGGCTGTTAATCAGCACTTTTTGAACGTCAAAATTACAAGAGACAGTCCCCCAAAACGCCCGCCCTTCGCCACTTCCTAGTGTTTTAGCTGGGAAGAAGAAGTGGCGGAACAAACTCCCCAGCAACACATCTGTCTGTTAGGTTAGAAGAACCAGATTCTACACAATAGTGTTCAAGTTCATATAAACAAAGAATCTAATTAATGTCACATGTCAGCTAGCACACACCAATAATAAAATATTAAAAAATAAAGAAAAATAAAGCCTCCAGACTAAAGGGCGTGGCCGATAACACGTGCATACAGACGAAAAAAAAATAAATAATAATATATATATAAAGTAAAAGTACTTGGGGGAGGCCTATGTCCAGCAGTGGACGTCTTTCGGCTGAAATGATGATGATCATCATCAATATTTCAGTGCAAAAGACGTCCACTGCTGGACATAGGCCTCCCCCATGTGTCGCCACATTGTCATTTTTGGGGGTTTTGCCATAATCGCCACGCTTGGCAGGCGGGTTGGCGATCGCAGTACGGTTGTTACAAAAGCACATAGAGCGTTGCTGCCCATTCTCTGGCAAATCCCTTAGCTATTGATAGTGTGTATATACCGATATACAGTACTAATGGTGAAACATTTTTTTAAATCGGTCGAGCAGTTTTTAATTTTAATCGTAACAAACAAACAATTAAATCTTTCCTCTGTATAATATTAGTTTCGATAGTAGGAAGTAGGAAGCATTATTAAGATAAAACCATTTCCACAACTACCACGAACCAGGCTTCCCCTTAACCAACAAAGCGAACATTAAACAAACAGTGTTCGCATCGCGCTTTGTCCCCGTGACGTCATCAGTTGTGCCAACACCACTATTGTTGGAGTATTGGATGACCTGCCTCCCAGCCTTGTTCCCGTGTGGTAGGCTCACATGTTTTCCTTTTATTTTGCAGGTTTATCGGATTTTTGGTGTATGAATTTGGACTGATGCCAACCGGGGTAATCTGGAAATTGTAGGAGATATTTTTCTGTTTTTAAGCTGCAAAATAACGTCCACCAATCTTAAGAACCTTCGACTTTTTGTAGCATTGCTGCAGTATCAGTATCACTGATATTGCGCGTTAGTCTCGTTTGCAAATCGCGACAGAACCAATGAAAATCGCATCGCATCAATCGCATCTGTATCTTGGCTGATTTTTTTTGATTTGGTGATCCAGGACTCTAAGCCAAGAACTCTACAGCGTGTACTGGAAAGGAGTGGCCTTGAAAAATAATCAGCTGTCCCGTGTATAAAGTTTTTCCTTAAATATTACCATACGTTCCTGATACCTGGGGAACAGTGAATGTGCTGCTCAGGATAAGGGCCGGGACTCGATTCCTAGCTCAAGCAAAGTGGTATTGAGTTTGAATTTGTGTCCGGCTGATGGCTATAGGCTCCTTTTTGTGTTCGAAATGTGGACATAACAGTAGGTACTCTGCTGGGGCTGCTTGGCTCTTCAGGAAAATATACGCATAATGTAATGTAACTACTATAGCTAGCTTAGTTAAAAATCATTTTCAGTCTCTGTAATTTCATTCAGTCAAAATTTGTCACCATTCTAGTTTTATTTTTGCCATTTAATGTTAAAAACACAAATATCTAAATATAATATATTTATTTCATCATCTGCCTAGCCTTTTCCCAAACTATCTTGGGGTCGGCTTCCAATCTAATCGGATGCAGCTGAGTACCAGTATTTTACATGAAGCGACTGCCTATCTGACCTCCACAACCCAGTAACTGGGTGATACGATACCCCTTGGTAAGACTGGATGTCAGGCTTTTAGCTTCTGACTACTCGTAACGACTGTCAAAGATCTACAAATGACAGCCGGGACCAACGAGTTAACGTGCTTTCCGAGGCACGGAGGAAACTCGATATGTAATTATGGTCACCCATCCACAGACCAACCTTGGCAAGCACGGCTTAACCTTAAAGATCGACCTGAGCGGCTGTTATTATTTAGCCAGGAGCTCCTCATATAATATATTTATTTAGGTATATATTATATTTATATTATACATGTATAAGTCGATAACTTTACTTTTGTTATTTATTTTTTTGTGTTGGACACCACTGACTACCGCCTTTTTATTTTAATTCCATAATGTCCATCCAAAGATTATCTGGAAGATATCGCTATCAGCGATAAGACCGCCGTTGTAACTATAAAATTATTAGTTTTGTAAGCCCGTTATGTTTAATTTTTGGTGTACAATGAAGTTTTATACTATTCTATTCTACTATTTTGGGTCGTGTCATTTTCATCATTCATCATTTCAGCCCAAAAGACGTCCACTGCTGGACATAGGCCTCCCCCAAATGTCGCCACATTGATATTTTGGGGGGTTTTGCCATAATCGCCACGCTTGGCAGGCGGGTTGGCGATCGCAGAACGGTTGCTACAAAAGCAAAGAGAACGCTGCTGCCCATTCTCTAGCAAGTCCCTTAGTCGCCTCTTACGACACCCACGGGAAGATATAGGATGGTGCTATTCTTTACGTCCGACACCATACAGAACCAACCTTCAACCAGTCAAAGGTACCTATAATATTACTTCGAAATCGAGACAATGTAAATGATGTTTTTAAAAATGGAACAAGTTTAGAACAAAAGTATCGTATACTATTTGGCTGTTGCGGCTTAAAAAATCTTTGCCCTAAACTTATTAAAGACTAAATAAACAAAATAAAAAAAAAGTGGACGCGGGAAAAAATTTCTGAGTAATATTTTATTCGAAATTTTATTAAAAATGTCTTCAACATCAAGTGATATTGAAAATACTCCACCAGATATAACAAATAGAGCAGTTGCGGCTACTAATAGTTGACTACCAAAATCAAGACATGTATATGAGAAATGTTATGAAACCGAAGTAGATAAAAATACTTATTTGTCTATATCTGTGTTTTATTCCTTCCTTCGTACATAAAATCTCGTATGCAACTGTACGTTATTGGTTTTTTAATAACGTAACAGTTGCATAAATAGCTATTCCAGCCAGCGTTAACACAGCTTCACGCCATTATTAAGTTAAACCGTAAAAATAAGCAATTTCATAAAGAAACGTGTTTCACACTTTGGCACTTTTTCAAATTAGTCATAACCAAGCTGTCGAAAGGTCGTCAGTTGGGATGATTTTCGACACTTTTGGCTATAATTTCTTGACGCGGGAACCGACCCTGGTACCGTATACTTATCGGGCAGCACGCGACTTCCGTGGTGGTAAACAATTATTGACATTAAGATTCTCGCGATTACAATTTAAACGCGTGAAAATATGTTTTATTTTGTCTCTTTGAAAGATGATTTGCTAAGTTAGATAGGGGGTGGTGTTTTTTTGTTTGTTAGGAGTGGTAGGAATCTGTGCTTTGAACAGAAAATAAATGAATAACAAAAGAACTTGGTTTTCGTTGGAAACTTTGCTTTACTAAACTAAGTAATAACTTTAGTCCTATGAGAACCATCCTAAATCATCATCTGCCTTACCTTTTTTAACTATAATGGTGTCTGTTTTGTAACTCTTGAGCAGCTTGTTGGTAATTAATAATAGCCGCACGGGTCAATCTTCAAGGTTGAGCAGTGCTTGCCGAGGTTGTTCCGTTGTTGGGTGACGACCATTACATACCGAGTTTCCACCATTATCATCTGCCTAACCTTTTCCCAAACTATCTTGGGGTCGGCTTCCAGTCTAACCGGATACAGCTGAGTACCAGTATTTTACATGAAGCGACTGCCTATCTGACCTCCACAACCCAATAACTGGGTAATACGATACCTCTTGGTAAGACTGGATATCAAACTTTTGGCTTCTGACTACTCGTAACGACTGTCAAAGATATACAAATGACAGCCAGGACCAACGGCTTAACGTGCTTTCCGAGGCTCGGAGGAAACTTGGTATGAAATTAGTCACCCATCCACGGACAAACCTCGGCAAGCACAGCTTAGCTGCAGCTGTTATTATTTAGGCACGAGCTCATCCCCGTGCCCCGGAAAACGTTTAAGCTGTTAGTCCCGGCTGTAAGTAAATTCTTCAATAATTCACATTTACCATCTGAAACTCTTCAAAATATCATAAATGTATTAAGATTCAGAACTCCACCAAAGCCACACACCCTGTTCACCTCCATACCTCGTTAGCGTGTTGATTTAATATCGAGTGGCGTTATTATAGCCTTATTGCTGGCGGGGCTTAAATTACACCGTGCGGGCCCAGGTTCGACGCCTGCCTGAGCCACTTGTACTGCGACGTGTTTAAATGTTTTTAAATCGTAGTAATCGATGTTAGTTTGTCATGAAATGGGTGGATTGCTTGAGGAAGTTGTTCATATTTTTTATTATGTAATAGTATGACATAATTTTTCAGAAACTTTCCCCAGACAATGTAAAACAACTTTGCAAAATTTTATAAAAATCAGTTCAGTAGTTTAGGAGTCTATAGGGTACAAACGAACGAACAAACATTACTTTTTAAACCCCGACCAAAAAAGAAGGGTTTTATAAGTTTGGCGTGTGTATCTGTGTACCCGTGTGTCTGTCTGTGGCATCGTAGCTCCTAAACGGATGAACCGATATTAATAAAATTGGTTCCGTTTGAAAGGTATTTTAATCGAGAGTGTTTTTAGCTATGTTTCGAGAAAATCTGCTCAGCCGTTTGAAGATCATCACCTCTTTTATAGCTGAAGAAGGGATACAAACAACTTCCACAGGTCTATTCGATTTGAAATCTTGTCACCATTGGCATTGCTAACTAATTTAGTTTTTTTTAAAATTATCGGGTTTCTTTTATTTTTATTTATAACTTTCCTTGTTTTTACACACATAATAATTATAGACTAGCTGGGCCCCGACATGCGTTGCAATGTTTTATTTTTCAGGTTTTTTTCAGAAGCCTTTCCTTGCGTATTTGCAAAATTTCATCAAAATCGGTTCAGTAGCTTAGGAATATATGGGAATTTGATAGATAATGTACTGAATTAATTTTGACAGTATCCGGCTATCCAGTTTCCGTAGCCTATCTGTCCGTGGCGGCTTGATCGAACCTTCAGAAAGAGTTTAAATATAACTGGGTCATTGTATGGTTATACATTCAAAAGACTTCAACGCGTTGTGTTAATTTCATTGACCCCTTTGGTCGTGGGTTCATACAAAGACAGAAGTTTTACTCTGTGTAATTTATTTCATCACCACTGCTCTCAAAACAGCAAAATTCAAAGGTGGGTGGAACAATACTGTCGATGAGATTTATAGTTTTGTTCTAACACTAGACCATCGACTCACACAGTCAGACAGTCACTCAAATTCGCCAAAAGACACTTAATCATCAGATGATAATGAAGTGTTTTCTGTTTTTAGTCGATCCCAACACAGTTAGGACAAGGCTAGGCAGATGCCTAGTCCAGTCCAACCAGTATGTTCCAGTCTTACCGGATGCAGCTGAATACCAATATTTTATATGGAGCGACTGCCTATCTGACCTCCACAACCCAGTTAGTACTGGGCAATATGATACCCCTTGGTAAGACTGGTTGTCGGGCTTTTGGGCCACTGATTAATTGTTACGACTGTCAAAGAATTATCATTGACAGTCAGGACCAAGAGGACCACTTCAAAAGATTATAATTGATTAAATAAATCGTTCACTCGATTTTGTGGTTTTAAGGATTGCATTCATAATTAGCTAATAACGTATCTCCGCTGGGAAACTATCCTCCTGCTTACTTTTGTTGTAAGAGTCAGAATCAGCAGACCGCAAACCATGTGTATGTCACAAGTTTTCGATATTTTAGCTCCCGAACATGCCGGTTTCCTCACGTCGTTTTCTTTAATCCTTTTGAAGAGGATCATGCGTAAGGCATACATCTAAATTTTTGCAACTCAAATCTTAATAAAATAAGTCACAATTCTTTAACAAAACTATAGATCCAGATTCACACGTACTGCCTTGCTCGTGCGAAGACCTTCAATTTGCATACCCCGCACGACACCCTCAGGCATCGGCACCTTTGTCTTAACTCCTTAAATGAAATTATTATGTAAGAGACAGAAGCTAATAGGTCCTTAAGTGGATATAGCCTAAAGTTAGTCATCAAATGTTTAAGGACATTCCCTCACACCTTTGAATCGTGACTCTTTAAAATTCTCCGTTAATTGGGAGGGCAGTGATAATGACGATGATTTGTCACGATTTGACAGCGACGACGAGTTTTTTTAACTGCTGTGTAAAAGGGGTGATTAAGGGGTGTTCATGTGAGGGAAATTATTTGGAGTAGGTAACGTGCATTTGTGAATACTACTGGGTCGATTTTTATCTGTAAGAAGTCTAGAATGTGGATTAGTTAACAGTCTTCTCTATCCAATAATAAAGAAAAGATCATAGTTAGCATAATCAGCCTATAAAGTTCTTCAGCTGGGCCATTTCACACGGGCGTCCTCTGTCGATGAGAGAGATAGTCATTATTCCCCACGCTTGCCCAGTGTGGGATAGTGGAAGAGATAGAGTGCCATTATCTACCACTCTGGCCAAGTGAGGGATACTGGTTAAATTAAAGTTGCTTTGGGTTAAATTCTGTCAGTTTCAACACACCCAACTAAAAAATGAAAGCCCAGTCACTATTGTTTACTTATTGGGTCTCTATCAAAACCCAATTTATATTTCAGAAGACTGAAAATATTCCTAAAACGTTTGCAGGTCATCAGAGTGTCTTAGATATTATTGACTATGGGCTATTATTGTTGAGTTTGATTTGGCTCAATAATACAATCTGTTACTTACTCGTCAACATATTGCACTGCATCAATTTGCCATGAGGTGTCAGTCGAGAGCGTGTCAATTGCAATTTGGTTAAGATATTTTCACATTAAAATGAAGCCTAATAAGCTCCTCGCTCAAAAAACATAACTTTTTAAACACGTGCTACCAACGACATATGTGGCCGCCATCTTGGAAGAAAAAATGGCGTCAGATGGCGGGAAAAAACACTCAAATGATAGAGGAAGTGATTTTACGCGTACAATAATATAAAAACATATACGTTTTTATATAAAAAGGATGTATTAATTTATGTAATTGTTAACCCTTTTGATAAACATGTGTTTGGGTTAACTCCAGTTTAATTTCGAACTTGTTTTGATTGGTTGTTTTTGTTTATGGTGGTGTATCCGGTTGTTTGGACTTCCGTTTTATATGCTTCTTATGAGATAACAATGGTTAACTTAGGTTTTTGTATTGTGATTTGTAGTTTTACTATTAAAAATTGTTATTATTGTAGTGTATTGTTTTTCTATCAGCGTGGGTACGAGGATACCCACCCAAAGATCTTTTCTTTAAAGTTCAAGGTCCCTTATAAAGAATTTGATACACAAAAACTTTTTCAAACCAAGTGTTGGTAAGTGCCCAGTCGCTGAATTGGTATAACCTGGCGCTAGCAAGATCTCACATATTTCACTATTTACTTCCAACCCAATTTCGTAACTATCAAAATAATGACATCATAAAAGTCATAAATAAAAATAAAAACACAATAACCCCGACCGCCCCATAACGTTTCCCATGACATAATAATTTCGTATTTCATATAAAATTTATGCAAATCTTATAACGCCGCCTTTTGGGCGTTATATCTGGTGAAATGTTTCTATAACTGCTCTTGCGCAACAGGGGGTTGAATGATTTTGAATTTTTGATTTTATTGTCGAGACTGATTGAATTTTTGTAGTGGTAGGTAATTTTTAAGTTAAAGTGGCTAATCCTTCAGTGTTGTATTGATACATACGCCTAGCATTTTCCCAAGACTATGTTCTAGTCGCTTTAAAGTCTAGCTGGAAACAGCTTAACGCAAGTCTACTGTATTTTATATGGAGACTACCGATAAGATAAGAGAGATAAGATAAAGAGATATTTATTTGTCAAAAAACACGTGTAGGGCGTACAAATACCATAATATTTAAATCTTTGTATGCCTTTGGTACCTTGTTGTATAATTTTGGGGCCATGCAGAATACAGTCTTACTATCTACTATCTAGCTTAAACTTATCAAATCGCGGTACAGCCTACTTCCCTTTAATAATATTTTTTACAAAAACAGCAAGGCATTTCGTATAATATTTTTTTTTTTGTCTATGAGAAATCGGTACCTGTTAAATTAATTGTAAAAGGTTTGTCATCTTTGATAGAGTCACTCACATTCATATTGGTTTTAAGGGTTAATGATGGCAAATTAATAAAACAATTGTTTCTGGAATGCATAGGGTTGGCCACGTTAGTGTTGTGTTTTGGTAGAAATTGTTATTCAAGGTTTTGACAAATGCCTCATTAACAATTTATAAAGTATCACCATATTATAGAGATTACTTTGGTTTTCCATAAAATTTGGCTGTAAGTAGTCTGGCTGTAAGTAGTCATCCTGTAGTTTAGTAAATTGTGAATCTTGTTTATTTCTCTTTCTGATCTAACTATACGTTCATATAAATACGTCCATTCTATTCTTTAAACCTTTCTTTGAACATGATCACAACCTAATTAATTTCACAATTATTTGATCTTTATTTCTTCCTTCAAAATTTTTATTCACACCGGAAGAACCAAAAAGCTCATCCTTTTTATCAATTGGCAACAATAAATCATTTTTTTTTACAAAAATACCACCTATCAGCGGCTATGCGAAAACAATATAAAACTTTTTCAACCGCACTCTTTCGCTCTGCGGGACATATTCCCGACAATCTTGTGTTTGCGTTCGATAAACTGATCTTTAATCTTAATCAGCTTGCTATAAGGTTCAATTGACATTTCTTTAAGTGTGTACACTTTGTGGTTTTCCTGTATGTCCTGTCAATAAAGGTTTTTGGCGGCAAAACTGTCTTTTGTATCATTACAAAAGCGAGCATTATTGTCCTATTGTAGTTTGGGCGAATTAATTTCTTTGTAAAGGATTTCTGTATGGAAAAGGATGATTTTAACGCTAGTATTGTAACAAAAGTTTATAATTAGCAATGTTTATTTGATAAATTCTGTGGGGTTTTGATAAAAGCTGTTTTGTTACCATTTTTATATAAAGAGAAAATGGCATGAAATTGATTAATTTATGATTTTCGCCATTTTGAAAACTTTTATTCTTTGTTATCTTTAACAAATGCTCTTGCATAAGTCAAATGATTTTCTACAAAATAAACCAATTTAATCAAGTGGGCTACTAACAAAAGGTACATGAAGGATGCTCTCGGAGGAGTACACTTGTACCATCACCAAACTGGGTCTCGGAGCACGGTAAGGACCTTGCTTGTAGCATTAAAACAGTTAAAAACTAGTACCAAGTAGTACCAGTCCAAGGCATATAATATTAGTACCTAAGTTCAGATGGCACCTACGTATATTTCTGTAAGAACATCCTTAAATTATTTCTTAATTGTTTGCCCAAGTTTCCCATCATCTGTTAACACGTTAGATCCTTCTAAATAAATTCAAATATTTGGAGTT
Organism: Cerastis rubricosa; assembly: GCA_949152445.1. Classification (NCBI taxonomy): domain Eukaryota; kingdom Metazoa; phylum Arthropoda; class Insecta; order Lepidoptera; family Noctuidae; genus Cerastis; species Cerastis rubricosa. The sequence continues at coordinate 23,623,951 of OX424527.1, forward strand.
TTGTTAACAAAACACTCGACGGTGTCAAGTGGCACCGCCTGTTTACTTTAGCTACCGGAGTTTTTGCCACCCTCACACTACGTAGCCTTGAGCTTTTTACTATCTTTTCAAGAAATGCCTTCTTGGCAAGATAGTAAAAAGCTCAAGGGTAGTTTGGGCAAGACTTTTTAATTTTGATTACAATGTTTTGTTTAATTAAATAAGTATTTTGAACATCGTGATTAAAATTCCTAATTCTATACATATGTAGGACGGCGCGCTGATTATGGATTTATTTTAATGATGACGAAATTATTACATTACGTTTTACAGTTTATCATAATTTGATTTTTTCCAATATTGTTTTAGTTTTAATCTGTGAAATATGAGCGGGTAACCCCGAATAGAGTAGTTGATGTCGTCTCGAGGAATTGCGGCTGTCATGCGGATGACAGCTGCTGACGAGGTGCACTCGTACTAACCTATTGGCTCATAATCCAGTTTTATCTTGGTACTTGTGTGATTTTGTGTAAAATTGTGGAACAATTTAGTAACAAAACTTTGTACAATACACGTGTGCCTTTTTATTTTGAAATTCCTGTCGTTACAACGCCCACGATGAATAATGACAGCCAGGACCGCTATGAGGCTCCTTCTGACGCTTCTACATGTATATACTATTCCAAAAAAACAATGTAGTACAAAAATCGATTTAGGAACTTTATTCACGATATTTCAATGTACAGATATCTTGAGCATCTTCCAGGCATATCAGTAGTTTCATTCCTTAAATTGTTATTCATATTATATATATTATTTAAAGTTTAGCAGTACCGTCCACATTATCAAGAGCGAATCTATCAAACTCAATTCACAAAGTTTATATTGATTTTTTTTCAAAGTCTTTCAAAAGAGCTACGAGTATCCAGTAGCTCTTTTGAAATTCTTCAAATATTTTCTTCACGTTAGGATGAAAGTAGTAGTTTTCCAAGACCACCATTTTCCTCTTTATCAACTTCCAAAATGAACCTGACAAATACAAATTAATACATCAGCCATCACTCGTTAAGCTTACACTTTTTAGCACAAATCCTCACAGTCATGGTGCTTGGGTGGGTTTTTTACCATCACCACACCATAGACACTCCATGGGAGTTTTTATTTCACTTCAGAAACTGCAAGTCAGTGTCGGCAAAGGTAAAGAAGCTTCCTTCCTATAAAGTTGTTTTTTTAGGAATCCGTATTGAAAGTAAAACGATTGGGTGTTGGATTCAGCATGTTTAGGATATGTTGAATTTGTTTATGTATAATTTTGATATTTTTATGAGGTCATTTTCGGTATGCGACAGATAATGAGAAAGTGAACGATTTTGTCTATAGCGTTCACACGGTCGGAATCTTATTTTCAGATCTCTAGTACAGACTGCAAGTCATCGTTATCAGTTATCCTTTTCTCCTGTTGGTTATGGTTCTACCAAACAAGCACATAGGTACATATTCAGTACAGATCTGTATTGTTCTTCTAAACTATATTTATTGTTATTTTCAATTTTAATTCAATTTAATTAATATTATTTGACTTAACTTATGATTTGACTTTACCTTAAAATAGTATTTAACTTTTTTGACATTGAACGATTAATTCAATAGTGTACTTATTTGTTTTGTTTCTTTATTATATATTGTAGAACGTAATTTTATTTTGAAGATTACCATTTAATATGAAAGCTGCGCATGCCTCTAGGTGATGTATTTACACAGCATCGAGGACTTGTAATCTTATGTGAAAATTATTGCTAATATGTTGTTGGTGTACCTTACTTAATAAATTATAAAAATAAAAAAGCCTCGATGAACATCTGTCGAAGCTCTCACTTGGCAGTTGGATCAAGAGCCAGATTCAGAAGCTCTCCTCGATACGGCCCGCATTGTGAGGAGGTTCCTGTCTCTGCAGCCCTAACCACCGGTAGCTTGGATCCTGCTCCCGATACCGGCGGAAACCTGTTTTTAATATTTTTAAATGTTTTTTTTTTCTTTTTTGATTTTTAAGAAATATTTAAAAATATATTAAGTAAGAAGAAAATGAATAAAGGGAATAAAAATGTTAATGCGGTTCATTCTTTCAAAATCAAAATATTTTATTTTACATAGGCCTACATGGGCACTTCTAAAACGTCGACAGAAGAGGCACGGTTCGGGTTGGTCGTTTCCTATGGAGAAGAACCGGCAAGAAACTCCACTCCTTTTTCAGTACTCCGTTTAGGGATGCCCATAGTTTCTTAAGTTCTCAGACTATAGTCACGATTGAAGTGGCAACTTTTTTACAAAAAAATATAGCACCTCTTTTTTTCCTAAAAATACTTATCATCATCTGTGACCAATATTTGGCCCCAAGTTATAACTTAATTTACTTTAATTACTTCTACCAGATATTTGGTAACTTTTTTATTGCTTTTATTGAGTGTGACGAAAAGGGTGGTCGATTTGGCGCCTAAAAATTGGACATTAGTGGTTTTTTGGGAGCCATTTTTGGCAAGTTATAGCCCTTTATTTTGATTAAGGTTAATACATTTTTTTTTGTTTTTTTGGCGTATTTCAGGGTGGCCGTTTTTTGTGTGATCATTATTAGAGGTAATTTTGCAATGCTTTTTTGAAGATTTCGTCTAAGTTATATAGCACATGTATAGAAGCATGGGTGTAGTCATTTTACAGAATATACTTTTTTTTTAACGCTCGCTGTGAAGGATTTTTTTTTATTTTATTTGACTGCTTCGTTGGTTTAGTGGTCGCAAGCGCGACTACTGAGCATTAGGTCCTGGGTTCGATTCTCGGGTCGTGCAAAGTGTTATTGGGTTTTTCCACCAGTATTTCTCAGTAGCAGCAACGGAGTCTGGATCTGTGCCCAGTTAATTGCAATAGGCTCGCCTCCTATTACATGGGACTTTAACTTGACTGGCGAAATGTGGGTTTACTATTGGGTACACCTCTGCCTACTCCTTCGGGGATTACGGGCGTGATGTTATGTATGTTATTTGATCATGTGAATAGGCTAGGTATCGAAATTACTTTTACACGGATAGATTCAGTCGACATTTTCTGTCTGGCTACCTTATGTAGGTAATTGAGTGAAGTCAAAGTAATAAAACCCTACGTATACAAATGTTTAAGATCATATTGAAAATATTTAGAAAATATCCAAAAAATATAAAAAAATTAACAAAGTTTATACAAGGTGTTGTTTTGCATTGTCGTCAAATTCAAGGAGGTAAATATGCTAAAGATTCTCGACCCGAATCAATAGTAAAAATACCTACCCTAATATTTAACACGGCCCGTCTGATTTTCGCCCTTAAACCGCGCTTTCACACACACAAACGATCTCAAACGTTTATTCGTTAATTTCTTATTCCCTAAACCACGTTAAGGGGGTTATTCTGATATACTGACAAACATAAACAACCAAAACAATCAGCGTTTATTAATAATTAACTAGGTACCGTAATTTTAAATTGATTATTGATTATTTATGTCTTTTGTGACAACCATACATGACCTCCTCCATTTTGACGAGGTACAAAACAACACCTTGTATGTCAAGTTCGTTTATTCATGAAGCAATACAATGTGATATTATAATGAATCAATAATAATACAATTCGGCAAATTAATAAGAAAGAGTAAGTAATAGTTTCTTATGAGTAGCTGAGAGTTTTGAGTTCGGACACAGGATGTCATTATGTGCAGGTACATTGAGATGCTGAGGTAAGGGACACACTGAGATAAAGCACGGCTACTATTGAAACAAACCTGCGGCATGTCATTTACAAAATCTATTTGTTACATAGGGTTTTTGATAATAGGTACTTATGTACCCACGTATTGGTAAAAGTAAAAACATTTATTTTCTTTGTAACATACAAAAGTGTGTTGTGAATAAGAGGGCTTAAAAATAAATAAATTATTGAAAAAAAAACAAATGGTCAAGGATCTATTGTCACTTTGAAAGCCAGAAAGAAAAGTTATTCCCTCTCTCATATTATACAGTTTTATTTCCTTTAAACGTTCATCTTGAACCCTAAAAGTTTTCTTATTAATTATTGCCTTCACTCTGAGTTATTCAATACTTAGAACTACAACCTCTATCAATTCATACTATCAGACCAAAGTAGACCAAATTATAACTTAGTTTTAAATACGATATTTGCATGCTAAATTATAGTAAGCGGAATATGTAGAACCTTTTCATCTTTAACACCTCATTGAACCATATTTCATGCAAATAAAGATGATTCTATTCTATCATCAAAGTTGCGGGAAACAGGGACTTAAAAACACCTTCATAAAGGTTACAGAATTATAAGTGTTGCAATCATGTTGAATTGGTAACAGAATCAAATATGTTACACTTTTAAATGGTTTTTCAACCGCAACATATCTGTAACAGATACAACAGTATTAATAAGTGTAACAGGTAAACGCAGCGTACTAAAACTACATTGATTATTTCAGTTTCACATATTTACACATATAAAAGGTAACAGTTTGATTCGGTAACATTATTCTATCTGTTACATTTAAAAGTGTTTATCTGTTTTACCTGTTTTAAAAAACAGTGTTAAAAACACTTATTACGGTTACAGTTTGAGTCTCTGGCGGGAAACACTTGGCTTAAGGACGCACAGAATCGGGAAGTGCGACAGAAAAAAGGAGAGACCAGGAGTGGGTGATTCCGGGATAATATGATGATCATGATTCTAAAGTCAGAAAATCTCAAATTCTCTCAGTATCGTTCCGTCCATCCCAGTGTACAACTGTCTTAAAGACCGGATGTACTCGGAACTCTTCCTTGCCCTTTATATGTTAATGATTACAAGAGTTTTTGAGTCGCAGTAAAAAATTATAACAGAAAAAAATACTTTCCCACAGCCACTGTTGTGTGGGAGACAGAGAATTTGTGGATCCCAGACTGGAAGCACGCTTTCTTATTTATAGGTTGGAGATCTATGTCTCTTGATTTATCCTAGGCTTATGGCGGTCCCAAAGATATTTCGGCTATTTTTCTAGAACAATATTTAATGTAAACGTCAGTTTTGATTTAAAATTTAGCAGTAACAGTCGATTTAGCAATTGAAAACTGCAGTTGTCGCTAGGGCATGCAAAAACTGGGTTGTTTAATAAAAAGGATCTAAATTAAAGTTGCCGAAATAGGAACTAACGCCGCCTCGCTGTTCTATACACGTTTGTCAGGGAACATTTAATATTTTGATTGGGAAAATTAAAGTATTATTAAATCAATAACCTAAGAGAAACATAACTTTTTGTTCCATATTTATAGTGTGTAATTTTTATTTTTCCTAATAAACAAAAAAAAATATAACCGATAACCGAAAAACTCAGTTTTCCTGCCCTTAAAAACCCGGTTTTCAAATCAGTCGGTTATCCGTTTTTTTTCGGATATCCGGGTATCTGACTTGCATGCCCTATTTGTCGCTGATATTATTTTTATCAGATACTTAGAGCTGTCACCAGTAAAACTAAACGTGGCTAGTCCATGGATCATCTAATCAGCGTCCAAGAGAACAACAAACTGAAATATCTAGCATTTCACATGTCACAAAAGTCGAAAAAAAACATTTGTCAACACCAATAAAAGTCACCAAAGGTGTACCACAAGGGAGTATTTTAGGTCCTTTGCTCTTTATTATTTATATTAACGACCTCCCCAAATCCATCAAATCCTCCATGGTTCTTTATGCTGACGATAGCACAGCGATAGTAGTTTCTGAGGACCTCTCGAGTCATGAAAAAGAGATAAACCATACGCTGTCATCTGTAGTTAACTGGTTAAAATTAAATGAACTTAAAATAAACCTAACTAAAACATTTATAATGACTTTTAAAACTAAAAATTCTAAATCAAATACTTTGAATACACATTATGAACAATTACAAATAGAAAAAATAAACTCGACAAAATTTCTTGGACTACACATAGACTCAGACATGAGATGGAGGACACATATTGAACAAGTATGTACTAAACTAAGTCGGTATTCATATGCCTTATACATGCTTCGTAAAGTGGTAAATCAAAGCGCACTTCTATCTGCCTACCACGCTTACGTTGGTTCGACTTTAAGGTATGGTATAATGTTTTGGGGAAATGCCACTGATCGAGAAAGTGTCTTCAAAGCCCAAAAGAAATGTATCCGGGCAATATGTGCTTTAAAACCTACAGATACATGTAAACCACATTTTATAAATCTAAAAATATTGACATTCCCATCATTGTATATTTATGAACTAGCATTAGACATTAGATATAATATTAAGGAATATGAAACGTTAAAAAGCACCAGGCTGGCCAGTACACTTCGTGCAATACGCCATAGAACGGTTATGTTTGACAAGAGTGCATTTTGTATGGGCCCTAGAATTTATAATAAATTGCCTAGTTACATAAAGAAGGCTGAGAATTTAATTTCGTTTAAAAATAAATTAAAGACATATCTAATTAATAAAGCTTATTATAATGTAAATGATTATTTAAATGAAACAATGTAATTTAGATGTAGTAACTATTAAATTAAAGACATGTCTAATTAATAAAGCCTATAATAATGTAAATGATTATTTAAATGAAACAATGTAATTTAGATGTATTAACTATTAAATTATGAAACTATTATTATTAAAATATTTGACATTGCATGTAACACATATTTGCACACCTGTTAAGGTAGAATATGGCAGCAAGAACTTTTGTTTGTAACACCTCATGTATGTACCCATATTCCAGCAAATAAATGATTTGATTTGATTTGAAGAGCTACCAGTCTCATAATCGCTTTAAAAATATGGGCCTCAAAAATTCGCCCTAAATTGAATAGAAAATTAAGTAAGTGTAATCAGCATATACGAACTGCGTTCAGTTTCATTAGTAAATTACGCCTTTAGCGTCTTCAGTTTTTCATGTTGCTAAAACGGTCAAACGTAAAATTTGACAATATTTTTCTCAGTGACTAGTGGTTATTTTTTTATTTTTATATGTGTATTTATTTGTCTGTATGTTTATTTTATATAGGTATAATGTTTGTTTTAAGCTCTGTTATTTTTTGTCCTTTTTTATCTTTTCTACATACTGTGTCTACATTTCTAATCGTACTTTCCATTCGCAGGTCTGCTGGAAGAAATTTCTTATGAAATAACCAGTACCTTTGTGCTCTTGTATCTTAATGTATTGTCCTGTTAAGTGTTTTGTGTGTACATAAATAAAATAATAAATAAATAATTATCTAAACTAATATTATAAAGAGGAAAGATTTGATTGTTTGTTTGCATTGAATAGGCTCCTAAACTACTGGTCCGATTTGAAAAATTCTCTCTGTGTTAGATAGCCCATTTATCGAGGAAGGCTATAGGTTATATATCATCACGCTACGACCAATAGGATTGGAGCAGCAATGAAAAATGTTGCAAAAACGGGGTAAATGTGACGCAAACGAAGTTACGCCGGACAGCTAGTTATTAATAATAATTCACCATGACACCAAAATGAAACTTGACATTATCTATTGATCATATGGTTATTACATTTCGTCAGAGATAACTTCTTGTGAGTTCTAACAAAATATTAGCATTTAACACCAAGTTCACTCACTAGTATACGAACAGTAGGCCAGTGGGTGACCATAGACAGTGGACCGTGGGCTTCGACCACACATCGGCGCGGGCGCATCGCACCTCATTACACCCGCCTTTTTGTTTTAACGCGAGGTAACCTGTGTGGTTTAGTAGGTGGTGACCTGATGTCATACATTGATTGAAGTTGGTTTTGCGGTCTTAATCCAGGTTTGGTAAGAGAGGAAATTGATCGCCGTCGAGATAGACTGCGGCAGAGGGTGCGTGATATGACGATCTAGTCTTCTTTGCAGGGCGAACATGGCCAGATATCGCACAAGATAGAGAGGTGTGGAGAAAGAGAGGAGAGGTCTTTGCCCAGCAGTGGGACACATGACAGGGTTAACAAGTAAAAGGAAAATCAAAATGAAGAACACACACAACGAAAACAATCAAATTATGCTAAAATTATATAAGATTCCGATACACAATACATAAAGTAAGCCAAAACGCTTGCTTATCTGTTATTTTGTATGCATGCATTATGTTTAATCTTTGGTAAATAAATATATCGCAGAAATTTAATACCTATTGTGTAACACATTGCCATACCCGTGCAAGGTAGGGGCAAGTGCCTGGTTATACAATACCAGAAAACTTTAGTTAGGTTAATGTACTAGAATTAAGTAAGAAACGTCGGTACACTGTTGTGTCGTTCACGAGTTACATGATGGATCAGTAAGTAATATTTGGACCACCTTATTACCGAACACTACTAAAATTCCAGCCTTGCAAGTTGTAAACACATCACAATCAGTAAGGACATAGAATTACTATTCGAAGTAGAACCAGTCATCATAATATATTCTACCTACCTACAATCGAAATAATTCGCGATTCCACATTCAAACGGGGACCAATTGCGGGCCACCTGTCCGCGCATGCGCGAGAAGCCTCCCAACTGCTGCCATTACGGTCGACTCACAACTGTCACTTTTCCCGCCCTTTATGTTATGTTCCATTCAAATTGCCCCCAGATGCGTTTGTTTTTATGCAAAATCTCAGCTGATCGGTTAATTAGGTGTTTAATTTGTCGAATAATTGTGTAAGTTAGGAATCTTGTGAATTTTGTAGCAGATGTAGGTCAAAATATTGAAACTACTTTCTTCCTATTACAACTAATAATGCGTTTTCGAATTACGCTTTATTAACACTGTAAATATCACTCATTGAAATTAATGTCGGCGTGCTTGCTGTTTATTAGTTCCATGCAGTTAGCCAAAGTATAAGTAACAAATGAAATTAATTTAATTCGACAACTTTGATACTGTAGGTTTTTTACGGATTGAACTGTCACAGATAGAACTGTCCCGTATTTTATTTTTCTGCACAGCCTTATAACCAGCATTGAGTGTCACCAATCCCAAAAATATAAAAGACAGTTTTTAAGATGGCAGCAATTATTCTGTTATTCGGTGAATGGTTCATTATTTTATAAAAAATAATGAAAAAATCTTACAGTTCGTTTCTTGAGATAGTGCTCCAATATTTTCACACGAAATTACTACCATATGGAGGATTTTTGTGCAAAATCTCAGCAGGTTAATGAGTTCAATTAGCAGTGTACCTACTTGGAGGTGCCTAATGTGCGAACCCAGGAATTTTTCGTGTGAACTTGGCGACAGATGTAGGTTATGTCCGCGTCTTGGCGTAGTCCTTTTATTTTAAATATTTAGTTTTTCATCAGCCCAGCGAAAGTGATCATAGTGTAGTTTATACAGCAGAGTCCTAGAAAAAAATGTAATAAAAAAAACTAGCCCGGAACATCGAGCGCTTTGAAAATTTTGATTTGTGCGTGTGAGAAAAAAAGCTATCTAAAGTACATTATATGCTATTACAGACTAAAATGTATCTTCGTGCCGAATGTCATCCAGATTCATTCAACCGTTCTAGCGTGATTGCGTAAAACACCCATCCATCAAAATTTTCGCATCTAAATCAGTAAGAAGTAAGTAAGATATGATACAGATAACAAATTTGAATGACGAAAGTGTATGGGGTAGACCACAGAATAGACAAAAGCTTCCGGAAAATTTGGTTGATGCTATTGAAAGTCGTTGTATGTAGATTTCATATATTAATATGAAATCCTAGGAAAACGATTGGCAGTTATCTGGATTTTTATATTTTATCTAGATTCTTATGAGACCGATGAAGTAACTTATGCATGTAGGCAGCAGTTTAAATGTCCTGTTCGAAACAAATATCTGACAGTATTTTTAACACATTCCTAATAAACCGAATAATTAATTTCGAATGGATACGAAGCCTTAAATTGTAAGTTCTATAGTATTAATATTTTAACAAATTTATGTTTCGTATTCACGTTTAACATTTTCAAATATTTGTATGCCATTCTATGGCAAAGCATGTAAGTTCATAACCCTATTTATAAGACCTAAATGTACCATGTTTATACGCAAATAAAAAATATTCTATTCTATTCTATTCTAACCTTAAACCTTTTGGAGTAAATGACCACCGTAAACAGAATATCTAAGAAATCACACAGAGAGACACGAAAAGTAACTCTATTGTAATCTATATACCAAAGTATCTATATTTACAATTAAAACTATTAAATGAACTAAAACTAACTAATACAGGGCATCAAAAAAACTCCTACTCAACGCTGGTAATGTGCCGGAGAGACTGGCGGCGTTGCCACGATGTATGGCACACAGCCTCAACACTTCACCTCTGGCCAAGGTAAAACCCAGACCTTGGGTCACAGGACGCGTCAACTAAGCGTTACAAAATTTTCTTAAAAAGGCTGAGAGCACTCGGATCCCACGGCCCTAACGTTTCAACCCCAAACCGTTCGGAATATAGTTTCTACAAGTTTCCTATCTATTGATTATTATTATTCTTTGTCAACTCATAATGGTGTTCATACAAAACTGATGATGATGACGTCGTAGTTCCTACAATAAATTTTAATTTAAAATGAACGTAGCGTTAACAAAGGTATACGTTACAAAAGGGCGGATCGAATGGAGACTTCCCATAATTTCCTAAACAAGGTTTCATGGCCGGAAGTTAGCAGAATTTGTAAGATATCGCGCTTCCGGGTAGTTCATAATATTGTCACATAATAAACGGCGCTATAATAGTCTTGATATTTAGGGTTTATTTAATTTTTTGTTACTAGAACATGATTTGGACAAAATTCGTTATTATTGGGTCAAACATTTTTGGACGGGAACATTATGGTGGCATAACCAATATTTCCAAATTAGATAACCGAGCACCTTTTTGTCGATGTTTTATAAGTGCCCATATAGGTCTAGGTGATATTTTTTTTTGGTGATTACTGCGGCAAGAAAATCTGCTAATGATTCTCAATCCAATACTGCTTAGCATTAGAATGAGAAGGAAAACACAAAAGCATTTTTAGTTGTAACTTTAGCAATTAGTAAAGACACAGAACCTAGAGTTTCAGTTTTTGGGCTTAGATCATCAATTTTGGACACGCTTCTTGCAACGTGCGACGCGGATGAAACAAGTTAAACACGAGCGTATTTCTAGCATCTTCTAGAGTCGTGAACGAAGCTTTAATATTCTAGACTAGAATGATAAAACTCTGTCATAAAATTCGATTTTAATTGAGATTATTATGGCAGCATACATAACATCCAGCCTTAAATTCTTGTAAGTTTAGGCAGAGGTGTACGAAACAGTAGACCCACATTATGCCTGTTATGTTTAAGTCCCATGTAATAGAGGACGAGCCTATAGTCATCCACCGGGCACAAATCCAGACTCCGTGGCTGCAACTGAGAAATCCTAAATGGGAAAATCCAATAACACTTTGCTCCACCTGAGATTGCGACCAATGAACCCAACGAGACAGTCAACTGATAAAACTCTGTCATAAACATCGACTTTTATTGACATTATTAAGACAGATGATATAAAAATCATTACATATTTTGCAGTTCCAAAAGCTTACTATAATATATCTACTGACCAAAAACTCAATACACCTAACAAAACTATCAAGAGCTCTCGATCGGAAGCTACATGTCCGTCCGAGTCATCTCAACAGCGGACGTCCAGCTATGAGCAGTTTGCATGCGCCACTGAACCGGACATCGACGTGGACGCAAAAAATGGCAACTGCAATATTATAATACTTGAGTACTTATTATTTTAGTAAATAATTTGCAGAGGCTTGCAATAATACTTCCCGTTCTTCTTCTTAAAGATCTATATTTTGGAATGGACAACTAGCTTGCGCGTTTCTATTATATGACTAACTCGACTCCTTGGTAATTCAAAGTAATAAATGCTTTGACTTAGTACAGTATGTGGGTTATAAACAAACTACAAATAGAATTACAATAATAATAAAAATATCAAGCCAATGGCTTAATAGCCAAAAGCTTCGACCAACAGAGCGGAGTCTTTCGCTTGACAGCTGGATCAAGGGCTTGATTCAGAAAGCAGTACTTCTGGACACGGCACGTATTGTCAGGAGGTTCCTCTCTCAAGAGCCCCGACCACCGGTAGCCCGGACCCTGTTCCCGATGCTGGTGGACTACTATTTTTTATATTTTTAAATGTTTTTTTTTATAATATAATTTTGTAAAAATATTTAAAAATGTAAATTATATGTTTTAAAATGAATAAAGGAAAAATATCTACAAAGTATCAAAATAGCAAAATAAGTACAGGGCGTCAAAAAATCGTCCACACACAATAGGAAAAGTGGCTGCTCGGAAGGCTAGCGCATTGCCACCTTGGATGGTATTGTATACATCCAAGGTTTTCTGGCCAAAAAAAGGCCAGCCCTCTGGTCAAGTGAAGAGTCGACCAACCAATTGGCGAAATCCCAAAATAATCGGTGGGCTCGGGGACTCTATGGCCCTAGTGTTTCAACCACTAACGGCTCAAACATATTATAACTACCAATTAAGTTAGTTTGAGTTCATAAGAAGACCTTGAAGGCATTTATGTATGAAGTTACTAGGGTCAGATTCAGCGGTCGATTAGTTTGGTATTAACTTGCACACACTACTACTTTATTCATAATTAGGTTGATTTTTTTAACCGTTCCATAAGACCCTAAAAAGCGTGACTTTTTTCTCTACACAAAATTGCCAGTTTCTTCCTCTCCGTCGTCACTTTGGCCAGTCCTAACAAGCGTAAAGTAAGCGGCGACATCCAAGTTTTTGTCAAATTAGCCACATTGGCTATACTTAGCCGCTGCGGCTACACTTAGCAGCCGTAAGACTATAATTTTCGACTTTACGGTTTCGGACTAATGCTTGCGAAACTCTAATTCAATTAGACGGTTTCTGTGTTAGAGGGTGCTGCGGTTTTCGATTTTCGACTTCCTATTTCGATTCCGAAATATTTGTATTACTTTAATTCCTAATATTTACCTTTCGAAAAAGTTAGTATGATTAAATAGCTCTCAATTCAATCAAAATCAGAATTTAATTTAGGTGAAGCACAAAAATACGTAAAAATAACTAGGTCAGTAATTGTTTAAATAGTAATCGGAAAATAAAGTTATTTTACGCTACTGTGTACCAACCTTTAAATAATCTAAATAAAAATGTGCAACACAGTTTTGACGGACAAATAGCTAAATGCCAAAATGAAAAATCTCCAAGCGACAGGTCTTTCGAAAGTTTTTGTAAAACGTCGGCGATTTTCGAGAAGCACCCTGTTGGGCCCGTCAACAGGATGATCGCGATTTGATGACAAGTCTCTGTTATTTTTTTTGCGAAGATCTCTAATTCACTAATAGAATTTAATTTAATGCAATTTTGCGCGATTTGTGACATTCGGTTTATTCATTAGAACTTCCTGTATTTGATAGGGCAGAAAATAAATTGGCATTAGGAAAATTAATTGTGTTTGGGATTGTTATTCCATGGGATTTTCAAGTATTTATGACTGGTTGCGATATTATTGTTGTTAAAACAAAAATTAATTTCATATTTTAACTGATTTTACTATGAGTACCTATGCCTAAATAATGATTACGGTCTTTTTGTTTTCAATGGCTTCTTCTTAGACTATTTGAATTCAAAAGACTTAAAATCTTTCAATACAAACATGTAAGTTCTTTTCAAATTTTTCTTTGAACTTTATTTACCCCATAAAATCACCCATTGCTCCATTTTCGAGTACTACATCAAAATAACAATGTAGCCACATCGGGGTCAGAAAGACCCCTTAAAATTTAGTCATAAATTGACCGCACCACGCCCGCAGCAGAATAATATGATATAGTGTGATTTTTTGCCACTGCCCGCCATGTTACAATTTATGATTTTATTTGGAAGCACGAGGCAAAAACTTAATCGATGGGTCAAGTGGACCCCAAGGGTTGGCTAAGGGTTGACGGATTTTTTTAACCTGCGCGCTGCGGTGATTTTAGGAATGTCTTTGTGGGAAAAATACCGAATTTCAATTTTATTTTGTGTGTCAAGTCAAGTTGCGTTTGACATGAGAAAACTTATAATACAATAATGGCAAGCTTTTATTTTTTATGAAATTTCAGATTTAAGGTGCACGGTTTGAATTAGTCGTTTTCTGTGGAGATGAATATATTATATTATTTTCTTTTATGTTGTTGTCACATTTAACACTGATTCCTGAAAACGGTATATATATAGATATTTTAGGAGGCCTGCTTAACCTTTAACTTCTCTATGCAATTTATTTTTTGTGTTTTATGAGATACTGAAATACCATGGTGTGCCATTTAAAGTTCAATCAATAACAGAACAGCATTTATCAATACTCCATTGGAATGCGCAAACGTCAAAATTTCGCTCAACTTCATTACAAAAGATTTAATACCTATAATTAAACAAAATGCTACCATTAGCCATTAGGGAGAAATTGAAATAAATCCATAGACTTTAGGGAGGTGCCTCCCCGCCTACGCATCAGAAATGCAAAAGCAAAAAGATACATTTATTTTGATGTTTAGCAAAATATCTACCACATAATTATTAGTTTATTTTAACGTATAATTAAAAGGCTATTTAGTGCAAAAGCTCAATAGAGCGATAAATCGATGCTTCTAATTCCTTTGTGCATTTTTTCCGTGTGGTATTGTATTTTGGCGCGCAATACTACCACCTACATTGTCAAAAGAGATTTAGCCGTGTTTTGACGTTTGGCTGTCAATCAATCACTTTTAAAAAGTGGCTACAATTTTTATATTGCTGTTGTTATAATTGTATGATTGTTGCTATAAATGGTCTTAAATATACCTAAGCGGCACCTTTGGCAAGTATTTGTATATAGGTTGCCATAGATATACGACCTTACGAAAAGCTGGGGTACACTTGATGTATAAGCGGAGGATAGGGTCCTGTGGTGCACTTTAGCATATGCCTATGAGCAGTGGGATGCAATAAGCTGAGTTCATTGCCCTAGTAGACACTAATTCACGACTTCGTTGACAATAGACACTATTTTGGCATTTTTACTGACCATTTCACTTATCTATTAAAAAACTTTTAACAATCCGATGAAAAGAACAAAACGAAAAGAAACAAAAACCAAAAGTCTGTCTCAATTAAACTGTTAGCCTCAAAAAAAAAGTGTCGCTTCACTAAAAGACTGACCATTCTCACTTTTTGTGTCCGAAAGTACCAATAAAACAGAATTTATTGTGTCCATACAAATTAAGTGCCCTGACAATTCACTGATCTTCACTTTGAGTGACAATAGGCACGTCCACTGCTATTGAAAATTAAATTTTATTGCACAGCTATAAAGTTTAGTTTTCATTGAATCTATTTATCATTTTAGGGTTGACAAAAGTGACTACTTATCTATTAACTGACTTCAAAAGCTTTGTAAAGTGATAGTAGACATCTTTATTGACATCAGGCAGTTTGTCTTGATTTTATGTCTTGACCGACAGACTTGCTACTTAAAGAGTGTCAAAAGTTACGCCTTTTTTGTCGAAACGCGTGTCGCCATCGCTATCACGCTAGTCAGCAATGAAAAAGTTGTTTGTTTTAACAAAAATGAAAAAGCACCAGCTCGTGCGTTATTTAGGTGATTTATACTAGTAACGCCCAAGTTTCTGCAGTTTTGTAAAAATTAAACATGTTTTGTTCTTTATGATATTGTTCCAAAATTAAATGCCCCAGCGATGCAAGTGCGTTCTGGTTTTTATTTAAAACTATCTGTTGCCCGGGATTTGCTTCCGCGTAAAATTTTTATAAGACAAGACAAGACAAGACACGACATTTATTTGTGGAAACATGAGTATACGAGTACATACAAGGCCTGCAGGTTGTTCATAAACAAAAAAGATCCATCATGTTCGGCCTTTGTGGCATACAAATATACAATATTTTCAAGGTTGACGTCAAAAACGCTTTCAATTCCGTAAATAGGGACACTTATGGTTTTATCTGGCAATGTTATAGGCATCCATCAAAATTATTATACAAGGACAACGTTTTGGAATCTACAGTTGGTTGCCAACAAGGTGACCCTCTCGGGCCTGGCATTTTCAGTTTAGCTATTCATCCCATAATCGAACAACTAAATTCAAAATTTAACGGATGGTATTTAGATGATGGAACGCTAGGAGGTGATGTTGACACCGTTTTGCATGACCTCCAACTCCTCAAACAAAAATTTAAATCTATTGGCCTGGACCTTAACCCCTCAAAGTGCGAAATTTACCTCTCTGACGTGACTGACAGACAATCGACTATTGATAAATTTAATGCAATAGCCCCACAAATCAAAATTTTAGAAAAAAGTTCCCTGCACCTCCTAGGTTCACCTGTTTTAGAAGAAAGTTTTTCATCTTTCATCGAAGAGAAAATCAAACATTTTACTGATATTTCGGATAGACTCTCCAAAATTAACCTACATTCGGCTTTCACCCTTATCAGATATTGCTGTTTTGGTCCAAATTTTATGTATTTTCTCCGTTCTTCGCCTCTTTGGACGAAACCAGAACTTTTGGACAAAATTGACCAAATTATTCGCAACACATTAACATCCATTCTTAATGTGGCCCTGGACGTCCGAGCGTGGCTGCAAGCTACCCTACCAATTCGTTTTGGTGGCCTCGGCGTCCGCAAAATTTCTAGTGTAAGCTTACCGGCGTTCCTGTCGTCTGTCCACAGCACTGAAAAGCTAACCAGGAAGATTTTAACTCTCTCCCTGGTTGATTCGGAAGTGCCGTGCTTGGCGGACGCAGAGGACGCCTGGAAAGTGGCTTGCCCGGATACGGATCGGCCCGAGAACCCATTTTCCCAGAGACAGTGGGATGAGCCGCTCTGCAGGTTGGTACGGAATAAACTTATTAATACGTCTACCAATACTGCTGAGCGTGCCCGCCTGCTGGCTGTGGGTGAGTGGGAGTCGGGTCTCTGGCTTCAGGCACTACCGTCACCTAACATAGGCACTATGTTAGGTGACACAACATTCCGGCTCGCTACATGTCTGCGATTGGGCGCTCCTTGCGGGGCTCCACATCGCTGTCGATGTGGTGAAGCAGTCGACGGCCTCGGACACCATGGCCTTTCCTGCAGTAAGAGTGCAGGTCGGATAGCGCGGCACGCTAGCATTAATGATCTTATTCGTCGTGCTCTTGCCACCGCCGGGGTGCCAGCTGTCTTAGAACCCAATGGCTTGGCACGCGTCGATGGGAAGAGACCAGATGGCATGACCATAATGCCATGGAAGTTGGGTAGGCCTTTGGTGTGGGATGCGACTTGCGTCGACACCCTTGCGCCATCCCATCTTCCTAGCATGGTGAGCTGCGCTGGGGCTGCTGCTGCAGGTGCTGAAAACCTTAAACGGCGCAAATACAATAACTTAATTGGTAATTATGTGTTTGAGCCGTTTGGGGTTGAAACACTAGGGCCATGGGGCCCGAGTGCCCACCTTCTGTATCGAGATATCGCTAAACGGTTGGTCGACTCTTCACGTGACCAGAAGGCTGGCCTTTTTTTTGCCCAAAGAATCAGCATTGCCATCCAACGTGGCAATGCGGCCAGCGTTCTGGGCACTTTTCCTGTTGACAGCGATGTGGACGAATTTTTTGACGCCCTGTAATTTTGATATTTGTACATATTTTATTATTATTTTAGATATATTTGTAGTTTGTAAATAATGTAAATATGTAATGATAAAGAAACATTGTTGATTTACTTTCAATAAAACCTCATACTCTCGCAGTTCAAAAAAAAGAAACAGAGCTAAACACATTTTAAATTTCTAAATTCTCACTCAAACTAAAAACAAATTTAAACAATAAATTATAAAATGGAATTAAATTATAATATATATTGCAAAAAATATCTAATCTATAATATATCTATAATCTCTGTATGGTGTCGGACGTAAAGAATAGCACCATCCCATGTCTTCCCGTGGGTGTCGTAAGAGGCGACTAAGGGACTTTCCAGAGAATGGGCAGCAGCGTTCTCTGTGCTTTTTTAACAACGGTACTGCGATCGCCAACCCGCCTGCCAAGCGTGGCGATTATGGCAAAAACCCCCCATGTTATGTCAATGTGGCGAAACTTGGGGGAGGCCTATGTCCAGCAGTGGACGTCTTTCGGCTGAAATGATGATGATGATGATGATTGCAAAAAATATAAAATATCTTTGTCATTAAATAAAAAATATAAAAATATTACTTCCCTATTTGAATCCGATTTTGGTAACATTAAGGTTTTGTCTATTCATTAAACCTTTGTGCAGTTTGCAGTATTTTAACCACTACTCATATTGTTCCTAAACCCACTTTAAAAAATCATAATCGCTCCACTCCTAAAAACAAAAGCAATTAGTTAGAATCTGCTCTAAATTCCCCGAAGCTAAAAAGTAATAAACCTTTTTAGCGACATTACAAAAAAAAAGCGGAACCAAACAGTTTTTTCGCCAAATTTTTATGGGTTATTAAAACAAATTAACGTCGCACACTTTAGTAAAGAAAAAAACGGAGAAATTTATTAGTTTCCTAAACAATAAAATTAGTTATTATCGCTAAATCTAAATGGTGGCCGTGAAATACTGCCTACTACCGTACAGATAAGTCGTTAAGATATTTGTAGGAGACACTGAAAAAAGTGCAATTGTTGTTCTTTTGACTTTCTTTTGCGAGCCAATCAAAATTACATAAAAAAAAAAATGGTAGAAATTGTAGTAACCTTAAAAGCGTCCGGTGAAAAACTACGCTTCTTCATATTATATTTCACATGAGTGTACTTACATGGAGGCTAAATAATTACAGCCGCACGGGTCGATCTTTAAGGTTAAGCCGTGCTTGCCTAGGTTGGTCCGTGGATGGGTGACCATTTATCATACCGAGTTTCCTTCGTGTCTCGGAAAGCACGTTAACCCGTTGGCAAAATTATTTTTTTTTTCAAAAATTCAAATTCATTTATTTCTTGAACACAGGGTACATACAGTAGATGTTATAATAAATAGGATCCGAGCTGTGTTCCGCAAAAAGCATACAAAATTTCAAGGTTTTTAAAAAAAAACACATTTTAGATAAACAAAATTAGGTACAATCACAATAAGCATAAATTATGTCTAATTAAGATAAAATTGATAAGATGTCAAGTAAATTAAAGTAAAAGGAACCAAAAATACAAATAAAAATAATGATGTCACTAATTCAATAATACAATAATCAAAATTAACAAAAACATTAGTATGTCATAAAAAAGTAATAAGAACAGATTCGATTAAGTGACAAAATAATTAAAATTTGTCATTTAAATATTCGTCAACAGAATAATACACCTTATTATTTAACAATTTGAAAAGATTTCTTTTAAATTCGTTAATGTTCGTACTTGAAATAACTTGACCTGGTAACTTATTATATAATTTTTGAGCCATTGCATAAAAGCTTTTGCTATGAAATTTTGTTTTTGTTGCCTGCAACTTTTTTGAGCGCCGTTTACTTTTTACAAATCTATATAAATTCAAATTGTGTTTTATAAAAATACAGGCTTCATAAATATACAGTGACGGTAAAGTTAATATTTTAAGTTCATGAAAATGTGGCTTGCATGATTCTTTTTGTTTTATTTTACAAATAGTGCGGATAATTTTTTTCTGGGCTATAAGTACCTCTTGAATCTTAGGGGCATTACCCCAGAATATGAGGCCATACCGCAGAGTCGAGGCGACTTACCTATGATATGCTGCTAGTAGGGCGTCAGAAACCGAAAGTCTGACATCCAGTCTTACCAAGCGTTATCGTATAACCCACTTACTAGGTTGTGGAGGAGATGTAAAATACCGATACTCAGCTGCATCCGGTTAGACTGGAAGCTGACCCCAAGATAGTTTGGGAAAAGTCTAGGCAGAAACCTTCACGAAGCTGGCAACCAAGCACTGTCTGTACATCAAACTAAGTAACCCTACGCAAAAATTGCTGGGAAATTATTTTTTTTGGGGTGTAAAATCTCGTTTTTCAGTAGGAGTAAGAAATCTATGTGCCACACTTAACACATTGTGGTGAAGGATGCATTAAATATTCCGGGGGTCGTGGAGGTATTCAAAGTAAAGTTTTAACATTAATAACTTGTGGAAAAATTTGGATGTTTGACCCCAATATCTCAGTAACTAGAAGGTTCCCAGGTATGGTCTAGACCAAAAAAAATGCAATGACGGGGCGAACAAATGCCTTTTTTTAAACTAGAAGGTTCCCAGGTATGGTCTAAACCAAAAAAAAATGCAATGACGAGGCGAACAAATGCCTTTCTTTAAACTAGAAGGTTCCCAGGTATGGTCTAGACCAAAAAAAAATGCAATAATGGGGCGAACAAATGCCTTTCTTTATACACCTATTAAATACGACAAGTTAAGATGAATCAGAGGGTCTAGGTACTCTAGACCACATTACATTAAATAAGATATAATGACGGCGATGGTGACGGAGGAGCTCGTGGCTAAATAATAACAGCCGCACAGGTCGATCTTTAAGGTTAAGCCGTGCTTGCCGAGGTTGGTCCGTGGATGGGTGACCATCTTTACAAACCCGAGTTTCCTCCGCCGTGCCTCGGAAAGCACGTTAAGCCGTTGGTTCTGGCTGTCATTTGTAGATCTTTGATAATCGTTACGAGTTGTCAGAAGCCTAAAGTCTGATATCCAGTCTTACGTTTACGTTCCGTTTCGTAGTAAGCAACGACTTATTGTCAGGCCTACGATGTCCTCCCATACTTTAGTACTAATGCTGTAACAGAAATATTGTAAAACCAAATGATTTTAAAAGAGTAACCATGGAGTTTCTTGCCGGTTCTTCTCCATAGGAAACGACCAACCCGAACCGAGCACCTTTTTGCCGACGTTTTATAAGTGCCCCTGTAGGCCTATGTAAAATAAAAATATTTTGATTTTGATTTTACCTAGGGGTATCGTATTACCCAGTTACTGGGTTGTGAAGGTCAGATAGGCAGTTGCTTCATGTAAAATACTGCTACTAAGCTGCATCCGGTTAGAGTGGAAGCCGACCCCAACAAAGTTTGGGAAAAGGCTAGGCAGATGATGTAAAACTTGTCGGTGCCTATATCTATAAACTATTGAACTTGCCTTACCTTACTTGCCTTAACTTGCTTTACCTTTACATCGGACATATGCTATCGCCAAGTTTGTATTAATCCTATTGTTTGTTGTAGAAATACGAAACACTCCGTGAGCGGTTGTCACATAGCTCGAACCTATGGAAGGTTTTTTTTAATCGTCAATTAAATACGACATGAAACTTACATGGTACTTTTCACCAATTATTTACCAACATGGTGGTAAAATTAAATATTGTTAGTGGCCACACAAGTGAAGTCATAAAACACTCTGAAGGGGGGCGGAGCACCCGGGCTCTGCCCCACGCGCCAATACAGATGATATACACGTGCGGCGCATTTGTTGATACTTTATGGCACTTTTTGAAATTGATCTACTTAGTAGTGGATATACTTCCACGTTTGAATTCCTAGGTTTAACAAAGAGTAGGTCAATAATAATAATAAATACATCATTTATTTTCTCTATACAAGTTACTTAACATAAGATTAACTTAATAAGAGGCTGGTGCTTGGGGTAGGTGTCTCTAGGAACCTGTATAAGAAGTCGCTAATGTTTAGTATCAGTCTATATCAACCTGGGGTTGAAACTGGTCTGGTCCCATTCTATAATAGATCGCTTGTCAAAGGGGTGAACCTAGTGCATTAGGTGCTTAATGGTATTCATCATCATCAGTCCAGCCTTTTCCCAACTATGATCGGGTCGGCTTCCAGTGTACCCGGGTGCAATTGAATACCGGTATTTTAATAATTTTGTGAAGTGAGTTTTACTTATTAACGATGCCTGTACTAGGTTAAACCTGTATCACGAGCGGCTGATTCTATTAAATCTAATGAAAACAATTTGTAGCACTTATGTAGGTAATTACTAATACTAAAAAGACCACTACTAATACTGATACACTTACTTACTGATATTCATATTCATATTCATATTCATTTATTTGCATTCTACAAGGTAAAAACATGGTGTTAACAAATGGCTTAGAGCTAAGAGCCGTTGTAGACCCTGTCAGGGCACAGCAAAATTTAGGGTAACATATTCCCAAAAGTTTAAAACAAAATAATAAAGTGTACCTAATTCAAACATGGCAAAAATAAAAAATCACATGAAAACTAAAGCAAAATAATTAAAAATATTAGAAAAGAGAAATGTCAATATACTTAAAGTTAAAATGTCAGTCTTAAAAAGCTTAAAATTAAAATTAAATTATTCATGAGAAACTAAATAATTACATATAATGCACAAAACATAATAATAAAATCATATCACTAAAATAGTTATACATACTTTTTGCTTTTTATGGTACATATTTATATATTTGGTTTGAAGTTATATTTATGTATTTTTATATTATATATTGCACGAAATTATTAACAATGATAATAGAATTATGTAAAAATAGTTTTTATTGCTGTTGAAATTTATCGTTAAAATATTCGTCAATGGTGTAGTAGCTTTTGGTTATTAGAAATTCTTTTAATTTATTGATGAAGATATTATTTTTATTCATATTTTTTATGTATTCCGGTAACTTATTGTAGATTTTAATGGACATAACAAATGTACTGGAATATATACTTTTGACTTATTTAGTTCATTTGTTTGCGGTGAGGATCTTTGCATCAAACTCTACTTTTCTATTAGGACCGTATTATTTGTTTATTAGTAAAAGTAAATTCTTAACGGATTGGTCGGAGGACGCAAATGTTAAGAAAAATTGGAAAGCCATGGGGAGACCTTTGCCTAGCACTGGGACAGAGTAGGCTGATTTAAGAAAGTACAAGTCCGTACTGATTCTAAAATTTAATTTAATTTAATTACTTAAGTATTTGTTAGTCAAATTTGTAAAAGATTGAAATTCTATCAAAACGAAACACGTGCTAACACACCCCAAAAATCCTCTACCCAGCGCACATGATCACCTAACATTTAAAAACAAGTAAAAATAAATAGAACAGAGCCACCCTTAAGCCGTGGATGGCGGCGTAACAAAGGGATGCGCACGAGTCCATATGTCGCGTGCCCTCGTTAGGATGGGGTGGCTGTTGGAAATGTATCGGGATTTTTTTTACTTTTTTTCTTGGTAGCAATGGGACATAAGGGGTGTAAGGTATTATAGATTAGATATTGAACGTTTAGGGTAAAAATTTGCATTTTTTAGTGACGATTGAGGTTTTCTTTCGAGAAGCTCGTGGCAAAATAATAACAGCCGCCCAGGTCGATCTTTAAGGTTAAGCCGTGCTTGCCGAGGTTGGTCTGTGGATGGGTGACCATAATTACATATCGAGTTTCCTCCGTGTCTCGGAAAGCACGTTAAGCCGTTGGTCCCGGCTGTCATTTGTAGATCTTTGACAGTCGTTACGAGTAGTCAGAAGCTAAAAGTCTGACATCCAGTCTTACCAAGGGGTACCGTATTACCCAGTTACTGGGTTGTGGAGGTCAGATAGGCAGTCACTTCATGTAAAATACTGTACTCAGCTGCATCCGGTTAGACTGGAAGCCGACCCCAAGATTGTTTGGGAAAAGGCTGGGGAGATGATGATTGAGGTTTTCTTTCCTGTTTTCTATTTCAGCTAACGTTAAAATTGCATTTCAATGTAGCTCCAGCACTGGTTTTTTTTTGTTTGGCCACTTGCTGATCAACCTGCTAAGGTTGTGACTGCTTAACCGGACTATCCTGTGGTGACCTCAAATGAATTTAAGGCCCCCAGTCAGGGCTTACAAACTAGTTAGATTAAATGACCTCTCGCTAAGGCAGCCCCTGTGGGGTTCGGACCTCGGCTTAGGGCGTCATTGAGGGGCGGGCAGCAAAGGACAGGCTGGGTAATATTATTATTTTGGTTAGGTTTAGGTTTATAAAAAGGAAGCTGAAAATCCTAGATTAAGTGTTATATCGTCACCAAAAGATGCGCACGATTCCAATGGTCACGTCGCGTGCCCCTCGTTAGGATTATCGGGTTTTATAGCAATAAGACATACTCGTAAGGGCTCAAAGGGGTGTTTTTATTCGTATTCGCGTATTCTTCTTTTGCTTCGTCCACCTTCATACTAGTTAGGCAATATAATTTTCATTTCATTCCAATGATATGTATGATTAAGGAGCTCGTGGCTATATAAATATAATAACAGCCGCACGGGTCGATCAATAAGGTTCAGCCGTGTTTGCCGAGGTTTGTCCGCGGATTAGTGACCATATTTACATAACGAGTTTCCTCCGTGCCTCGGAAAGCACGTTAGGCCGTTGGTCCCGGCTGTCATTTGTAGATGTTTGACAGTCGTTACGAGTAGTCAGAAGCCAAAAGTCTGACATCCAGTCTTACCTAGGGGTATCGTATTACCCAGTTACTGGGTTGTGTCTGTCAGATAGGCAGTCGCTTCATGTAAATACTGGTACACCGTTGCATCCGGTAAGACTGGAAGCCGACCCCAAGATAGTTAGGGAAAAGGCTAGGCAGATGATAATATGTAAGATTGCAATAATAAAAGCAAGCTTAAATTGCTTCTGTAGTTTATTTATCAACCCTTGCAAAACATCTTCTATGTTTTTATTTTTAAGGTTGCAATTGTAATTCTGAAAAAAGAAACTTAAGACATAAAAAGTAAGTGGGTACTAGATACAACATCCTGCACAACTTGTGAAAACCTTGAAATCTTAAATCACTGACTCCAATCATTTAAAAGGGAAGGTATTTATTTCAACGTTTTTTCAGTACTTCTCTAAAATTATCATGGCAACAATCTTGTGTTAACCCCAAAATGGTTAAGTTTTACCCATAATCCATATGTTGTTTCGGATACCGATTATCGTTCCAATATCCTGTTTATACAGTCATTCGATTTTCGAATTATGCTCGAATTCGCGCCAAAGCCTACCCTACTTCCGGCGCCTGCGCACGTGTCCTCACCAAACAATACACTTTTTTGCGATACGACATTCAAATGATAGTACCACCGACTAATGAATCCTATTTCCATCCCTTTCTTTCCCACCCTTCACTTCCTAAGTGCGAAAAGGATAGAAGCCATGACAGTTGGCTTCGTATGGCGTCTGCCGCTACCATATGTTGCTTGAGGTTTCGAAAATTACCCTCAGTTCATTTTCAAAATGGCGATACTTACATCCGTCAGTTTTGTCTATTCATTACATTTTGCATGACACGCGAACCTTAATCGGGATGACGGACCTTGTAAAATTGTAAGGGGTCTGAGAATTTCTGGTTATTGAAGAAATTGATATAAGTGTAAAGTTATTATTGCGAGTAAACAAAACTTGATGGTTCATGATTATTCTTTGGAAGATGTTGACAAAGGATGTTCAAAGCAATTATTTGCATTATAGTTGAGTCCTTTATTACTTAGAGCAACATCACAAAATGCAAGCTCTATGTTGTCTATCTGATAAAATTTCAGCTATATTAAACAGATTGCACGGTAAAACTGATTGATATTGATTTTAATATAGTGTGATGCAAATTCTATGGCGAAATCAAGGACAAAAGATATTTGTGTGGAGTAATTTTGATTAAATTTCGTAGTTTTGATTACAAATCCACTTGAACTGCAACGGGAATATCCAGTTAGCAATTCGTGCTAAGTGTAAGGAAGACCGTGCAAAAAGCATACACAACAATTGCACGCAATTTTTGGGAGAAAAAAACCTTAATATATTTTTTTTTACGAAAGTACCAGAACATGGAACAGTTCTTTCACTTAAATTCTGTTTTATTTTGTTATTTTTTAAAATCTTACTGTTGTATATTTTATGTTATTGTACTTACAAATGTTTCTTATGCTTTGTACCTATGTTTACTGTTTTCATTTTGTATGCACGTCATGTCCCTGCGACAAATAAATATTTTTTCTTTCTTCTTCTTCTTCTTTCTGTATTTTAATCTAACATATAACTATTTCAAATCAACGAAATTCTTCGCAACACTATCTATTTCTAATTTATTCTATAATTTGATCCATAACCAATCAGACCTAATGATGCAACCGAAACACACAATTATTTCAACCCTTGAATGGCTCCGATCGAATTGAAAATTACCCGCTCGTGTCAATGCACAGTTATTGGTAAAAATAGAAAAAAAAACGGGTTTTGTAAAAAAAAAATGTGGAAGGATTATAATAATTGATGATTTTTGTTTGTTTTCGTGACTTGATTGCCTACTTAGATTTTTTTTGTTTTAACCGTTATAAGACTAGCGTTTTTGTTTTTTTTTTCTTATGGAAGCAGAAAGCCTTCAGTGATATTATCGTATATTTAACTGAGAGGGATGTAATTCAAATATTTGAATGAGACTGCAGTCTTCTTCATCATGAAATTTTATAGATACAAAATTAGGAAAGCACACATTTAGGAGTTTACGTCCTATATACAAATAAATTTCGAATTACTAGATAACCAACAACTTTTTTAGCAGAATAAATGTAGAGCAAGAAAAGGCAAATAAATTACTTAATTTTGGTTAGCCCTGAATTTTGTACAGGTCATTTCCTCATCGGCACTTCTTTACTTTTTTTATAGTAGGTAATTTTACCCTTTAGTTAAATATTTATTCAACAATACAAAAAGGGTAACTTAACGTCTTTTAAACTACTCATAAACTTTAGGAGAAAGTTTAAAAAAAGGCTATAATTTCGGTAAAGTTTAAACAAAGTACTTTAATTTTACGAAAAAAGTATCATCAAGGTAAACAAAAAAGGGTGATCAGCTAGATCAAAGGCCCCGATGTGGCTAAATAGTAGATCGTTATAGAACGAAGCGCGAACTAAGTATAGTTGACTAAATGGACGTTTAACCCTTCGATGGATTCCGAGTCTGTATCGACCAAGTTTCATGCGGTTTGCGTTTTGAGTAGTTTTAGAATCCACAAGAAACATTTGTGATGGAGTAATAATTTATGTGTTTATCATATTCAACGCTATATGTCAAGCTTTGGTTTAACTAAAAGACAACTAAAAGTTACTTATTATTTACCATCATGCCTAGCCTTTTCCCAAAATATCTTGGGGTCGGCTTCCAGTCTAAACGGATGCAGTTGAGTACTTGAAGATGAAGTGTTGATAGCATCCAAGTACTCAAATGTATGTATTACTATAGTTTCTACTTGAAACCAAGTGCTGCTAACAATGATTACCACAGTATTGTAGTAATGGATTAGGTTTTATCAAGTGCTTCTTCAGTTGGAGGTTCTATTTCAAGTGTTGGATAAGTAAATGATTTACAAGTACTTTTGAAATGCATTTCATGAAGGACAACTTGATTTTCAAGTACTTATCCACGACCTGACATTTTGATTGTGCACTCAGCAACATCATTATCATCATTTGCCTAGCCTGTTCTCAAACTATCTTGGGGTCGGCTTGCAGTCTAATCTGATGGAGCTGGGTATCAGTATTTTATATGAAGCGACTGCCTAATTGAACTCCAAAACTCAGTAGTAACTGGGTAATATGATACCCCTGGGTAAGACTGGATGTCAGACTTTTGGTTACGTTTATTATTTACCATTGCAGTTGTATACTTCAAGCGACAAGTATTTTTTTATTGAAATTTTGTATTTTGTTTTCTCGTTTAAGTATGACGCCAAACATACTCAAATGTTTGATCCTGTCAGTAAAAAGTCCTCGGCAACTTAACGCAAACGCAAACCGAGAAATCAAAGTTGAACCAGTTAAATCATTCCCCCGAATCAAAAGTGGATGAAGTCATTTAGAAGCAAAAATCCCGTGTTTGTTTAGCATTAAATTTTATAATAGGGGCCTAAACGACCCGCCGATGGTAAATAAAGGGTTGACTCTGAATTTATTAAGTCAACATTTGGACTTTTTTCGACAAATATTTGGCTATTACATTTTTGATGTGTAAATAAATACAGCGAAGAGATTGGGTTGAAAAAAAATGTTATTTTATGAGTTAATCAGTTTTTTTATGTTCATGTGAATTTATACTTTTTTGAATTATCCAAAACCCGAAAAGAAGAGCTCAGAATAAGTTTTGGGTACCTAAAAATACAGAGATTTTCGCTGTCCAAGAACACATATTTTTTGTTTGTACATTATATCTTAAGTATTTACACCAAAAATGACCAAAATATACCTGCGCAGAAATCAAAAGTGGCATAACTCAAAAAATGGTAAAATCCATCAATTTTCCGGACACGGTAGCGCGACATCCCGCGGTGTGGCCAGTGTCGGCTACCGCGGGGCTTGTTACAAGAAAAAAAGCGATTGATTTGCAAAAAAAAATGGCGGACCTTTTCACTTTCTGAGGTTTCGATTTTGCACGCCCACTCAGCGGACGCGTCGTGATTTTGATATGCTATGCGGTTTTTTTTTTGTATTGATGACTGAGTTTCTTCTCGACTTTTTCTCAAGAGTAGTGAAGCTCATAATTTGTGCATTTATTGCGTATTATATGAATATCTGAATAGAAATATAACCAGACTTAACAAAACTACCTTTGTGAATTAGCAACTAGAATCAACCCTATTTAATTGTTAAGTTTCAGGTTAAAAAGTGCCTTTTATGGGTAATTTTTTTTTACCGTTGACTCTGGCAGATATTCTTTACCACACAGAAAACTAAAAAACTGACGTTACTGATACGAAAGCTAGACAAAACCATGGACTATGACAACAACTTTTCACAGCATGAAATAACAGGGAAACAGCGTGACATTATTATGCATGCCTATTTAAAAAATATGTTTACTAACATCGTCGCCATTATACAAGCGGCAGTTCTCTCAACAGAAATGAAGTTAATATCACACAGGACAATATTATCACAAATGACATGCAATAAGGATAATTCGCATTATGATATCTCCCACGATGCAGGAGAGAAGTCACAGGAAATCCTGATGAAGTCATTATGACACATGTCACTGATGTGTGACAATCAACGCGGTATTGTTAATCTACACCTTGTTTGTAGTAATTTTCAGATGATTTTTAGGGTTCCGTACCCAAAGGGTCAAACGGGACCCTATTACTGAGACTTCGCTGTCCGTCCGTCCGTCCGTCTGGCACCAGGCTGTATCTCATGAACCGTGATAGTTAGCCAGTTGAATTTTTTACAGATTATGTATTACTGTTGCTGCTATAACAACAAATAATAAAAACAGAAAAAAGTGTTTTTTTTTTCGTTTTTAAAAATAATGGTACGGAACCCTTCGTGCGCGAGTCTGACTCGCACTTGGCTGGTTTTATTTTTTTATTTTATGATGAATATAGCAATTTGTGCCGACACTCTTGTCCGAAATTATTTTTGATTATGCAGTTTTTGTGTGTGAAAATGGCATGACATGTTTCGTGGCACATTTACCCTGTAAACAAAGAAGAAAATTTCAAAATGCTGCTCAATAAATTGCTCTTTAGACCAATAGAAAATTTTCCTTAATACCACCTACAACGTAAATGACTCCGTAGGTGGCTTTATCGAGCCTCAATTAAGGCAAATTCTTACATAGTAAAAATAAGTCAATTAATAAAAAAAGTTCCCGATCAATTAAATAAAAAAACCTTTTTTCTTCTTTGCCAACCGCGAATAATGACACCGCGGGCCGTCCGCGTTCTTTTTGAATTTCGAACAAAGGCATCCAACAGTTCGCGCTCAAAAAATGACATTTAAAGAAAAATAGATAAATTAGAAAACATATGCTTTTATACTTATGTCAGTTCTGTTACGGGCTACCGAATTTACAGGTTAATTACTAAAAGAATTTTAATGAAATTAATGGTCTTTAATAAATAAAGTTTTAGAGACGAATAATTATACGTTTCTAATTTAATAAGTTAAATACAATCTGATATCGAAATATTTGCCCGTAATGACCGCGGCCTAAGTAAAACGATGGTCACACGAACACGTAACCGACGTTGCTTTCATTTTAGTTCGGACACGGTCTCATCCCTTCTAATTTTTTAGCTATGCTTCCCCTACAAGAAAATCCTTTTTGACACATACTTACAAAACGTCCAACTTTCGTCAAGAAAATAGAAAAAAACTCCAGCTCTGACATCACGTCATTGACGAATGACGTGTCGTTACAAGAAAATGTAAAACCTACAAAAAGCACCCAAAATTGGTCAGAAAACATTCATAAAATTTAAAATGTAACACAGAATTCACGAAGAATTCTTGGCCGCGCCAATTTTGGCACGTGATACAGGAAATCTGAAGAACGTCGACGAACGTAAAGTAAGTAATGCTAATATAACTTGCACGACGCGGCTTCTACTAATGACGTTTTATATCATTGGCTACTACCAAGACTTATCGCATGACCGGCCGCTATCTTGCTCAAAACTGTTCCGACGGCGGCTGTGCGACCAAATTTTCTTCCTGTTCGGAGCCTCTGCGGCCAAAAGTCGTGGTTGTGGTCGTGTAGTGCGCGAGGTTCGTTACTCGGAAATTATACAAGTTGCTATAGGTTTTTTGGATGAGATCCAAGATCTTAAAGACGGGAAAAGTCAGGCAAACTTCTGGGAATCTGGACGTAGATTATGATTCTGTTAAAGCGGCTCTTTAATGCCCACTTAGAACGTTTTTGTATCTATCTACTTTCTTTCAATCGCACTAGATCGCGAAAAGTGGAAGGAGGGAAGGGAGGCCTTTGCCCTGCAGTGGGACAATATAGGCTTATAATAATAATAATAATATAAGCTGGTAACTCTGTGTGTCAACACGTTAAGTCATCCATAATCTTTTTTGAAAATAAAATATTTATTTTGATACACAAATTGTTTACTACAGTTATTTAAATAGGTCGAAAACTCATTTTACTGCAAATAATTTGGAAGAATAACACAAAAGAAACGAACAAAAAGCCAAAACCCAACCACCAAAGACCTTACAGATATGACATCTGTCATCATAGTGAAAACGAAGACGAAAATGAAAAATGGAATGATTTAACTAAATGAAAACACGAACAGCTGCACGACGTGCACTCCCACCACCCCCGGACTCGTCGCTGAGCTCCGCCTCGCCGCCGCCGGACCCCGGATCACCTGTGTCACCGGCAGCGGCAGTTGCGTCGAGTTCCAGCGACGAATATTTCTCCCCGCCGACGTCGCCAACACCTGTACGTCGGCCGGGGCGAGGCCGGCCACCGTCAAGCTTCGGACCTAGGAGCCAACCGGCCCCGAGCCGGGTCCCCGCTGCCGGTGGTTGTGTGCAGCGCATGAGATGGACTCCGTCTATAAACGAGAACGTCATGCGCGCATATTACGGGTCTACAGAGGGGGGAACTAACCTCACTGCGTACCGTGTTAGGATGCTGTCTCTTTTTCAGACTCTTGAACCAACCGTCAACGTCTCTGCCCAACGACTGTCGGATCAGGTGCGGGTCATCCAACGCAATCACATGTTGGACGACGCCGCACTTGATAGGCTGCGCTCAGAAGTACTGAGCAACCACATCGACTTGACTCCGGCGCAAACCGCGGTGCAAGCGTCAACTATTGACGCAATACCACCGCGGTCCAATCTTGGTGCTGTAGAAGAGGATGATAGGGTTGCCACGGTAAGTAGCCAGTGTAACGAACGTTTGAGGAGCGCTCTGGAAGATGCGCTTCACGAGTATCGATCCACTCCTGCCCAACTTAGGCCCCGATTACCGCGGTTACCCATGCATAAGAAAAATAGGGCGCTGGTGTGTGCCTTGGACTCGCAACTCAAAAATATTTTTGAGAGTAGTGAGAACCTCGTTGATACGCACTCGATCTTGTATTGTGGGGCTGTAGCGGCTTGTCGTTTAGCTAACGTCAAATTCCCAAATTTTGACGTAGCTACTCGACCAAAACCAGCCGTACCAGCCTGGCAACGCAGGATCGAGAGCCGTATCGATGGGGCCAGGGTACTCATCGGCAAACTATACTGCTTCAGGGAGGGCAATACACGCCCACGTGTGATGCGCTTTGTGAGACGGGCATTCTTGGGGACTGGAACCAGCCCTCAAGAATACATGTCCGGAGTCACAGAGCGCATCGACTTCCTGAAGCAGAAAGTTTATGCATGGGCGAACCGTATTCGGCGGTATAAGAAGCGTGTTGATCGGTACTCGCAGAATCGCATGTTCCAGAGTGATGAGAGGTGGGTATACAGAGCTTGGGAGCGACCCGAACAAAGTGTGACGGACGTGTGCCGCCCAGATGATGATGCCACGAGTTCATTCTGGCGCAGCATCTGGTCGGTGCCCGTCTGTCATACGGAGGCTGACTGGATGCGAGATGTCGAGCGAGTGTGTGAATCCATCCCAGAAATGGATAAAATTATAATAACACCGCTGGATGTTGCCAGAGCAGTTCGTCCGTTACCGAACTGGAAATCTCCGGGACCGGACGGACTGCACAACTTCTGGCTTAAATGGCTGAGTAGTTCACACACTCGCCTGGCATCTCAATTCCAGTCATGCTTAGAGTCTGGGTCGCTACCAGAGTTTCTTACAACGGGTGTTACCCACCTTCTTCATAAGTCCGGTAGTCCTGCGGAACCCAGGAATTATAGACCGATCACGTGTTTGGCGACGGTTTATAAACTTCTTACATCCATTTTGAGAGTGAAGATTAACGAACACATCGATAGTAATTCCATTATGTCGGCCTCTCAGAATGGATGTAGGAATGGGTCCCGTGGTACTAAGGAGCTACTCCTCATCGACATGGCCATTAGCCAACAGGTTCGTCGATCCCGCAAGGATCTGTCGACATGTTGGATAGATTACAAGAAGGCCTACGACTCTGTGCCACATACATGGCTCATGAGGGTGCTGGAGTTGTACAAGATTGATGCAACTCTACGCGCTTTCCTTGAGTCGTGTATGAGGCAATGGAGGACGGTCCTTCGATATCCAGGATGTCGACAGATCCAGGGGAACGCTGAGCCTGTATGGATTAAACGGGGAATATTTCAGGGCGACAGTCTGAGTCCTCTTTGGTTCTGTCTAGCCCTGAATCCTCTAAGCACATTGCTGGAGGATTCAGGTCTAGGCTACCGGTTGAGGAGAGGTGGTCAGGTCATATCTCACCTTCTTTACATGGATGATCTGAAACTCTTTGCCCCCAGCAAATTGCAACTGATGGAGCTACTGAAAGTAACTGAAAATTTTAGTAGTGCCATCAGGATGGAATTTGGTGTGGACAAATGTGCAGTCATGTATGTAAAGCGAGGGGAGATTATGGAATCCGAGGGACTTCAGCTCTCTGATTCCATACACCTAAGATCCCTTTCCTCATCCGAAAACTATAAGTATTTGGGTATGTCGGAAGCGTTAGGTATAAACGTAGCTGACATGAAGCAATCGTTGAGGGAGCGCTTCTTTGGTCGCCTGAAGAAGGTACTAAATAGCCTTCTTTCAGGCGGGAACAAGGTGCGCGCCTTCAACGGTTGGGTCATGCCGGTTTTAATGTACTCTTTCGGCATACTCAAATGGACTCAGACCGAACTGGACGCCCTGGATAGGAGAGTTCGTACACTGCTGACCGCAAACCGGATGCATCACCCACGATCATCAGTGATGAGACTGTACATCCCGCGGAAGTGCGGGGGTCGAGGCTTTTTAAACGCGAAGACCCTCCACAACCGCGAGGTGTGCAGCCTCAGAGAATATTTTTTAAAAACAGAGGTGGGTATGCACCGAGATGTGGTCGCAGTGGACAAGGCACTCACCCCGCTGTCCATGGCTAAAGAGAACTGGCGCAAACCTGTCGTACTTACTACCGATGACCGCAAGAAAGTATGGCAAGGCAAGGTGCTTCACGGTCGCTTCTACCAGGCTCTTCTTGGGCCCGATGTAGACTTTCTAGCATCCGTGTCCTGGCTACGATTCAGCGACCTCTTTGGGGAAACTGAGGGTTTTGTCTGTGCGATTATGGACGAAGTTATGCTAACGAACAACTACCGGAAACATATTATGAAGGACGGGACGGTGGACGTGTGTCGGGCATGCCACCGTCCGGGTGAGTCCATCAGACATATTATTTCTGGTTGTTCTCGTCTGGCTAATGGCGAGTACTTGCACAGGCACAACCAAGTAGCCAGGATTATTCACCAGCAACTGGCCTTGAAATATGAACTTGTGGAATCTGAGGTACCGTACTACAAGTATGTGCCCGACCCAGTTCTCGAGAAAGACCATGTCACGTTGTACTGGGATCGGCCTATCATTACTGACAGGACTATTGTCGCCAATAAACCTGACATAGTGGTGATAGACCGATCAGCGCGCTGCGTAATGATAGTCGATGTTACCATCCCGCATGACGAGAACCTCGTGAAGGCTGAGAAAGAGAAACAAATAAAATATCTCGACTTAGCACACGAGGTTGTCAGCATGTGGAATGTGAACTCGGCTATCATTGTGCCGATTGTCGTTACGGCCAATGGCCTAATGGCTAAAAGCCTCGATGAACATCTATCGAAGCTTTCACTTGGCAGTTGGATCAAGAGCCAGATTCAGAAGGCAGTACTCCTCGATACGGCCCGCATTGTGAGGAGGTTCCTGTCTCTGCGGCCCTAACCACCGGTAGCTTGGACCCTGCTCCCGATACCGGCGGAAACCTGTTTTTTATATTTTTAAATGTTTTTTTACCTTTTTTGTTTTATAAGAAATATTTAAAAATATAGTAAATAAGATGAAAAATGAATAAAGGAGATAATAATACTTTCTTGTAGATGGCGTCTGACCTAGATAGGGGCTGCAACGAGCACACGATCAACAGCCAGTTCGGCCAAGTGTTGTACCAAGCCCCAGGGCTGATTGCGCTCTCCACAGAAGCCTTCGCAAGGTCGTCTAGGGAATCCAACATAAGTGTAAGTGACCTGTGAATAGGTACCATACCAGCTGGTGCCCGCCATTTCGTTCGCGTGGAAATTTTGATGTGTTTTTCAGGGATAAATTACGCAAATAAACCTTTATCTTTAATCATTCTGTCTATTGATGAAAACTTGCATCAAAATTCGTTGCGTAGATTAAAAGATCTAAGAGTACCAGACGGGGGGAAGCGACTTCGCCTGAAATTCCCTAAGTTTTCACATTTCACCATTTAATATGTTTAGGGCGCAAGTAATACGGGGTGAGCCTCCCAACAACATAAATTCAGGATCCGTGGCTGCTACTCCGAAATTTCTGATGGGAAAACCCATTAACAATTTGAGCGATCTGGCTATCGATACCAGGACTTCAGGCTTAGCAGTAGAGAGGCAGTCAAAAGCCTTTGTATTTATTTAACACGTCAAGTACAATGTACAGTGGCTGGCTTAATGCCATAGGCATTTCTACCAGTCAACCTTTGGGTGATGCAGAGACAAACAGTGGTAGATGTCTATCTGTAAAAAAATAATAATTTAATAAGACATACTAAGGATATATATAAAATACTATAAATTCTTAAATATAAAAGGACAAACAATGAGGAAAATTTCAACGTTGTGACGATACTGCTAGCTTCTTTCGAATGTACTCGCGTACTTTAATTTTAGAAGATAGACGTATAGTTGCCATCCTGATTTCCTGAGGAAGCACGTTCCACAGAGTAATAGACTGGACGAAGTATGATCGGTGAATGAAGTCTGTGCGGAGAGAGGGACATTTAAGAACACGGTTATGCGAAGAGCGCAGACTCCTATTGTGGTTGGAACACATGTATTGAAAGTGGGGAGCAAGGTAACTAGGGGAAGTGGGAGAAACAAGAAAGGAAAACAAGGTGGTTAGCGCCCTTTGCTCCCTACGCTGCCGTATGGGCAACCACTTTAGAAGAGACCGCTGCTCAGAGACATGATCAAATCTAAGCAAGTTGAAAACGATTTGAATGCAGTTATTTAGAAGACGGTCAAGTTTATTGACGAGATCTGCATTCAGGTCAAAGTAGCACACATCACCATAATCGATGATAGGAAAAATTAGGGACTGTACAAGCATTGTTTTCGTAGTCGACGGTAAAAATATTCTTAATCGGTACAGAGCCCGCAACGTACCAGTAACTTTCTGGCTGACACGAGCGACTTGAGTATGCCATTTCATAGAGCTATCGATATGCAAGCCTAGATCCTTTACATCAGTGCTAAAGGAACAATCGTGTCGTCAAAAAGAACTGGTGGCAATGTTATAACATCCAACTTATTAAGATTGCGAGAACTCCCAATGATGATCGCCTGACATTTATTACGGTTAACTGCCACACCAAATTTATCGGACCAGGCTTTTATTGCCATCAGGTCCCTATTTAAACTGTTGATCAAATCAGGTATTTCGTCAACCCTCCGCTGACAGTACAACTGCATGTCATCGGCATACAGATGATACGCACACTGAAGCACAGAAGTTAAGAGATTAATAAAAATTGAAAACAGAAGAGGAGAAAGAATACCGCCTTAAGGAACACCAGTTTCCAAATCACACCAACGTGAAAAGGAATCCCCAACATGGACTGACTGCTGACGTTCCTGAAGGTAAGAGAAGAACCATTCCAGTGCTCCGGGAGAGACCATAACATGAGATAAAATTGCTAAGAGAATGTCGTGACTAACGCTATTAAAGGCATTCGAGAAATTGACAAGGACTAGGACAGTTACCTTGAAATCTTCTAGCCCTGCCCTTCTATCGCCAGTCACTTTAAGAAGGGCGGAAACAGTGCTGTGCTTTGGCCTGAACCCAGATTGAAGAGGACTGATCAGCGAGTTCCGATGGACAAAATTAGAGAACTGCTGCTGTATTGATCTACATGTAGTAAGTTCCAGGTAAGGCTTTAAAGACTGGTAAAATACTCTAACTTGGTTTCTCTACAATAAAATTATAAAGAGGTAATATTTATTGTAAGTTTGTATATGGGGGAAGTCTTCGAAACTACTGATCCGATTCCGAAAACTCTTCCACTAACGGTAAGTTACTAACATTACCCTTGACTGTCATAGGCTACAGTTGTAGCGTCCCCGTGGGTTAATTTCCATACATAATGGGCAAAAATGTGCATTTTGACCTATGGATCCCAGACTTGGTCTTTGACAACTATTCAAAAGTCCAAACTCAAGGTCTGCCAACTTACCATGGAGCGCAGTATTCTAGGCGTCAAACTAACCGACCGTTTAAGCAATACCACACTGCGCTCCAAAACACAAATTACTAATGTTGCTAAAAAAAGCCGCTAAGCTAAAGTGGGTCTGGACTGGCCACGTCTGCCGCATACCCAATGATCTGTGGGCCAAAATAACCACTGTCTGGAGCCCTGACACAGCTAGAAGGCGTCGCGGTAGACCTCGTAGAAGATAGCGGGACGTGCTACTCGTACGTGCTAGACAAGACCAGCGACCGGTGGTCCACATTGGCCCTGGATCGAGACAATTGGAAGTCATGGGGAGAGGCCTTTGCCCAGCAGTGGGATGAGCAGGCTAACAGTATCAGTATCAGTACCAGGCCAAAAAAAAGCTAGTATTTAATCCTTAACTGACCAAACCCCTTTTGCCAGCAGACTGATGGGGCAGGATCATCATACACCCTGGCTAGTGACGACAGCCGGTACCATAATGAAACAAGG
This sequence comes from Cerastis rubricosa, assembly GCA_949152445.1. Lineage (NCBI taxonomy): Eukaryota > Metazoa > Arthropoda > Insecta > Lepidoptera > Noctuidae > Cerastis > Cerastis rubricosa. The sequence goes on from OX424527.1 coordinate 23,661,704, forward strand.
AGATGCAGTGAGGATACTGGAGTTCAGAACAGCAGGTATAACTAGTGTCATTGATGATGATGATGCCATCTAGCCGATTTCGGAAACAGCATTCCATGGCTTTCTAGGGTGGTTGTTGAGAGCTGTTATTTTTTGCTCTTTCATGAGCTCTCAAGTGGCTAGCATATCGAACTTTGGGCAAGCACAAAGCGGAGATGTCAGAACACCATTGATGACACTGTAGTAGGTGATTTCGCTTTAAGGTCATGACGTTTTGAATCTAACTATGACCTTCTTCTCTCTTCAAATGCGTTGACCTGTTGATGCACACTAGTCATATAACTTAACATACAGATTGCAGATGGGTTAATTGGGGTGTTTGTTCCGCCACTTCTTGACCCCAGCTTAGTTAAAGTACTTGGAACAGATGAACAGATGAAGGGCGGGCATTTGAGGGTGGACTTTGACGTTCGAAAAGTGCTGATTTTTAGCCACGTTTGAATAAATGCGTTTGATTTTGATTACATTCTTCAGCCATGACAAACAGGGTAATACTTTAGTTGGAACTAAGACGGATAGATGTGGCACGATCACGCTGTCCCCGTTTTTGCCGTTCTTAGAATTTTCCCATTGGTAAAGCAGCAAAGTCATGGATAATCAGACTAAAATGTTTCTACTGGAAACAGTGAGAGGGCTGTAATATACCATTAGGGCCTGAGGTTTTTTTTTGAAAATGCATTCTTGAAGTTCAGCCTATGAGACTGGCTTCTGCTTAATCAGACTGGAAAGGCCTGAGTTGATTGGATGGTTAGCAAAATGTTAATGTTCTGATACTTCATAGGGTAGCTCTAGTCCAGGCTGCAACTCTGGCGCCCTCATCATCTCTGGAAAATAGCGGGATGATGTATCTCATGGCACTGATCCTGCCTCTCGTCAGTGTCAACAGCTTTGATATACAATGGAGATGCACACCAAGGTAAACTGAGCTTTATTATAAAAAGTATTAGGTCTTTATTATACATTGAGTAATTAGTAATATGTGATGATATTACTAACAACCCGGCTACCTAGTTGGTCAAGTGGTCGCAATCGCGACTGCTGTGCATGTAGTCCTGGGTTCGATTCCCAGATTGGGCATAGTGTTATTGGGTTTTTCCATCAGAAATTTCTCAGGGGATAGGGCTGCCCTTAATTGGGAATTGCCTTTGTCGGTGGGAAGGCGACCAGTCTGGGACGAACTCTACAGGGCCGTGCGGAAATGGCGGGGCCCGGCCCTTTCCCCTTAGGGGGAAACCGACCTTAGTCTTAAGAATTAATATTTTTTAGGAAAAACGGAAATTTTATCAGCCTAGGATATTTAGGAACAGTCACAAGTGACGGAAACGTCTGGAATAATTGTGACCGGAATATGGCAATAAACTCGCCCCTTTTAAATGGAACTTATGACATAATTGGTGAAATATGGATGTATTATAAGGTACATCTCTGCCGAACCCTTCAGAGATTACAGGCGAGGTGTTGTGTATGTCACATATAACTAACAATATAAATAGACATGCAAAAATAATAAAACTTGCCCCTACTGCCATCTGTGTACATGCTGAAGAAGCATTTACAAACGAACAAGTTTCACGAAGGGAACTCCGTAGTACTTCGTAGCGAATCTTTCCGTAGCGTTATTGTGTTGCTACGCTGCGTAGTTCTATACAAAATTTGTAGATGGCGTTCAAAGCGAATTTGTTGCAATATTATTGAGTCAATAACCACTTTATCAAGATGATATTATATTTGATTGACAGTTCATGATCTGCCTAGCCTTTTCCTATGTTGGAGTTGGCTTCCAGACTAACCGGATGCAGCAGAATACCAGTATTATACATGAAGCGACTGCCTATCTTACCTTCAAAACCCAGTTAAGACTGGTTGACAGACTTTCGGGCCACTGACTAAGCAGTAACGACTGTCAAAGATCTACAAATGCCAGCCGGTACTAACACGCTTTTCGAAGCACGGAGGAAACTCGGTTGTTATACTCGTAATGGGTTGTCACCCATACACGTACGAACCTAGGCAAGCACGGCTTTATCTAAAGGTCAATCCGAGCAGTTTTTATTGTTTAGCCACGAGCTCCTCCTCCTTTGATTTGATTAACAGTAATCATTATACATTAATATATTTAGGCTAAACACATTCTTTCTTTTACAGTGCCGTCCTACGCACAACAGAAGTATTCCTGATTCATCTGACGCGGCTGATCACACAAACTCGTGCCTACATCCGGCGACTTGCGGACGACCAGATCGCTAGGGACCTGTTCGCCACCGCCATGGATATAGTCCTCGTGGTCTATGCCATCGGCTTCCTCTTCCTCTCCTTGTACCAAGCATCAATCTTTGCATGAAGGTCCATTGAAAAAATAGTGAAGTCAACAGATTGCAGTGTGTTGTACGATTTTCCAGTTAGTTTCCCGTCAATAAACATTGGGTGCAAAACTTGTGGATTTTATTGGCTCACACACAATTAAGTGTTGGTACGGATCGGAAATCATCAAATGACCCGTCCCGCTCTGGGCGGATCGGAAGGGAGTGTCAGACTTGTACGGACTAAAACCCATCCATGTTCCTTCTTAGCCCTTTGTGTTCCAGGGCCACGGTATCTCTATCGAACAGTCCCGCAGCCCTGGCAAGTAGGTATCGGCCCTCTCGGACCCCTTTCAATTTGCTGACATCTCCTTGAGGCACGCGTGGAACACGAATGCGCCGTCGACACGGACTGTCGTCATAAGATAGACGGAGGACGGTGAGCTAGCGCATTACTCACCACCCACAGGCCCGCGCTTAACACTTTACCTGACCTGGGAATCGAACCCAGGACATGTTCAGAACATTAGCACCTGCTAATATTATAAATGCGAAAGTAACTGCTTCACGGCTGAAAAGATTTTGGAGCATTTTGGTACACAGGTAGACCATGGCCTAAGTTAGGACAAAGGATTTTTAATATCCTAGTGTTAAATAAAGTATATTCCATCTCTATGTAATAAACTCACTCCTTTTTCCCATGTGGGTAAGCAGAAACCCCAGAGCGCCACCTGCTAGGATCCTTACAAACTCCTTTTGCCTCGTCCACGTTCATACATCTTCCCTCCCCTTCTTACCATATAGCCTGAGATCCCGGTATACAACGACCTTCACCGAGCTGGTTAATGGATGAAACTTATTTTATATTAAATTTAATATGTCAATAAATATATTGCAAATGGCTTGTCTAAAAAATTTCAGTCCAGGATATGATTAATTAATTTTTTTTTTTTCACTGGTTTGGTTAATAAACAAATTCCATACCAATCGAAAGTATAGAGCCCATAAAATATGCAAACGTTAGGTTGCCTTTTTTATTCATTAACCAGACCGATGCAAGTTACTAGTATCGATTTACCTGTTTATACCTGCCTACCCGAGAGTTGTGACGGGAAAAGAAAAGGCAACCTAACGTTTGCATATTCTATGGGCTTTATAGAATAGAATAGAATAGAATATTTATTTGCGTAAAACATGGTATACAAGGATGTTAAATACAAATTGAGACACAAGCATGTTTAGCTAGAATAAAACATAGCATGCAAAATTTTAATCAATAACGTTTTTTTTTTAAAAAAAAAACATCAACATTTTTTATCTATAAATTCTTTTAAACTATAAAAACTACACTCGATTAACCACTTATGAAATTTAATTTTAAATAATTTTGTATTTAAAGCTTTGAAATGCCTTGGTATTTTATTATAAATGCACATACACATTGCCAAGCAGTTACTATTGTATTTAGACTACTATACTTTTGATTGGCATGGAATTTGTTTATTAACCAAACCGCTGCTACCTATATTTATTGACATATTAAATTTAATATAAAATAAGTTTCATCCATAAACCAGCTCGGTGAAGGTCGTTGTATATTGGGATCCTATAGTAATACCAAAGGATTGAGAGCAGCAGTGGCCCAGTAGTGGCAGCCCCGACTTACGACCAGTATGCCGTGGTACCTAGGCAGGCGAATTACTTTGTGTAATTTATTTCATCACCGCTGCCCTCAAAAACGTTGAACGAAAACATCGTGAGGAAACCGGCATGTCCTAGAACTAATAATTCGAAGACATGTGACATCTGCTAACCCGCACTGGGCCCGCGTGGTGGATTAAAACCAACTCCCTCTCATAGAGAGGAGGCCTGTGTCCCAGCAGTGGGAATATTATAGGCTGATAATGATGATTAGAATGATGATACCAATAAGGTTAGTGTATGTCCTTCTAGGGCATCTCTTTCTCTCTATCCACCTAATTTTGTAAACGTGGGAAGTGGCGAAGCTGCGGGCAAAACATAGCGTTCATGTTTGTTCAGTAGTGCAAGTCGCACTTCAATAAACGCATAATGATGCATTTCCGTCTACTTATTTTAAAAGGAAAATTTTACTGTAGTATGGTGATTAATTTAATTAACAATTATATTAAAAATGACACTTCAATGCAGTACCTATTTTAACAGCTTGTGATTTAATAATAATAATAATATATAATATATAATAGTATTTACCAATTCCATTAGTCAGAAAATTATTTAAAACCTGTAAATGTATTGAAACATGGATCAAACATCAAAAATAGACAAGCAGACAGATGACAGATGTCATAGTCATAGAAATAAATTACGGATGAATTAAAATGATGATTACAAAATGATAACAAGAGCTGCGTCACAACGAGCACGCCTTCCACCCCCGGAATCGTCGCTGAGCTCCGCCTCGCCGCCGCCGGACCCCGGATCACCTGTGTCACCGGCAGCGGCAGTAGCGTCGAGTTCCAGCGACGAATATTTCTCCCCGCCGACGTCGCCAACACCTGTGCGTCGGCCGGGGCGAGGCCGGCCACCGAAAAGCCTGGGACTTAGGGGCCAACCGGCCCCGAGCCGGGTCCTCGCTACCGGTGGTTGTGTGCAGCGCATGAGATGGACTCAGTGTATAAACGAGAACGTCATGCGCGCATATTACGGGTCTACAGAGGGGGGAACTAACCTCACTGCGTACCGTGTTAGGATGCTGTCTCTTTTTCAGGCTCTTGAACCAACCGTCAACGTGTCGGCCCAACGACTGTCGGATCAGGTGCGGGTCATCCAACGCAATCACATGTTGGACGACGCCGTACTTGATAGGCTGCGCTCAGAGGTACCGAGCAACCATATCGACTTGACTCCGGCGCAAACCGTAGTGCAAGCGTCATCTATTGACGCAATACCACCGCGGTCCAACTTTGGTGCTGTAGAGGAGGATGATAGGGTTGCCACGGTAAGTAGCCAGTGCAACGAACGTTTGAGGAGCGCTCTGGAAGATGCGCTTCAGGAGTATCGATCCACTCCTGCCCAACTTAGGCCCCGATTACCACGGCTTCCCATGCATAAGAAAAATAGAGCGCTGGTGTGTACTTTGGACTCGCAACTCAAGAATATTTTTGAGAGTAGCGAGGACCTCGTTGATACGCACTCGATACTGTATTGTGGGGCTGTAGCGGCTTGTCGATTAGCTAACGTCAAATTCCCAAATTTTGACGTAGCTACTCGACCAAAACCAGCCGTACCAGCCTGGCAACGCAGGATCAAGTGCCGTATCGACGGGGCCAGGGTACTCATCGGCAAACTATACTGCTTCAGGGAGGGCAATACACGCCCACGTGTGATGCGCTTTGTGAGGCGGGCATTCTTGGGGACTGGAATCAGCCCTCGAGAATACATGTCCCGAGTCACAGAGCGCATCGACTTCCTGAAGCAGAAAGTTTATGCATGGGCGAACCGTATTCGGCGGTATAAGAAGCGTGTTGATCGGTACTCGCAGAATCGCATGTTCCAGAGTGATGAGAGGTGGGTATACAGAACTTGGGAGCGACCCGAACAAAGTGTGACGGACGTGTGCCGCCCAGATGATGCTGCCACGAGTTCATTCTGGCGCAGCATCTGGTCGATGCCCGTCTGTCATACGGAGGCTGACTGGATGCGAGATGTCGAGCGAGTGTGTGAATCGATCCCAGAAATGGAAGAAATTTTAATAACACCGTTAGATGTTGCCAGAGCAGTTCGTCCGTTACCGAACTGGAAATCTCCGGGACCGGACGGACTGCACAACTTCTGGCTCAAATGGCTAAGTAGTTCACACACTCGCCTGGCATCTCAATTCCAATCATGCTTAGAGTCTGGGTCGCTACCAGAGTTTCTTACAACGGGTGTTACCCACCTGCTCCATAAGTCAGGTAGTCCTACGGAACCCAAGAATTATAGACCGATCACGTGTTTATCGACGGTCTATAAACTTCTTACATCCATTTTGAGAGAGAAAATTACAAACACATTGATAGTAATTCTATTATGTCGGCCTCTCAGAATGGATGTAGGAACGGGTCCCGTGGTACTAAGGAGCTACTCCTCATCGACATGGCCATTAGCCAACAGGTTCGTCGATCCCGCAAGGATCTGTCGACATGTTGGATAGATTACAAGAAGGCCTATGACTCTGTGCCACATACATGGCTCATGAGGGTGCTGGAGTTGTACAAGATTGATGCAACTCTACGCACCTTTCTTGCATCGTGTATGGGGCAATGGAGGACGGTCCTTCGATATCCAGGATGTCGACAGATCCAGGGGAACGATGAGCCTGTATGGATTAAACGGGGAATATTTCAGGGCGACAGTTTGAGTCCTCTTTGGTTCTGTCTGGCCCTGAATCCTCTAAGCACATTGCTGGAGGATTCAGGTCTAGGCTACCGGTTGAGGAGAGGTGGTCAGGTTATATCTCACCTTCTTTACATGGATGATTTGAAACTCTTTGCCCCTAACAAATTGCAACTGATGAAGCTACTAAAAGTAACTAAAACTTTTAGTAGCGCCATCAGGATGGAATTTGGTGTGGACAAATGTGCAGTCATGTATGTAAAGCGAGGAGAGGTTATGGAATCCGAGGGAATCCAACTCTCGGATTCCATACTCCTCAGATCTCTCTCCTCATCCGAAAGCTATAAGTATTTGGGTATGTCGGAAGCGTTAGGCATTAACGTAACTGACATGAAGCAGTCGTTGAGGGAGCGCTTCTTCGGTCGCCTGAAGAAGGTATTAAAAAGCCTTCTTTCAGGCGGAAACAAAGTGCGCGCCTTCAACGGTTGGGTCATGCCGGTTTTAATGTACTCTTTCGGCATACTCAAATGGACTCAGACCGAACTGGACGCCCTAGATAGGAGAGTCCGAACATTGCTGACCGCAAACCGGATGCATCACCCACGATCATCGGTGATGAGACTGTACATCCCGCGGAAGTGCGGGGGTCGAGGCTTTTTAAACGCGAAGACCCTCCACAACCGCGAGGTGTGCAGCCTCAGAGAATATTTTTTGAAAGCCGAGGTGGGCATGCACCGAGATGTGGTCGCAGTGGATAAGGTACTCACCCCGCTGTCCATGGCTAAAGAGAACTGGCGCAAACCTGTAGTACTTACTACCGATGACCGCAAGGAAGTATGGCAAGGCAAGGTGCTTCACGGGCGCTTCTACCAGGCTCTTCATGGGCCCGATGTAGATTTTTTAGCGTCCGTGTCCTGGCTACGATTCGGCGACCTCTTTGGGGAAACTGAAGGTTTTGTCTGTGCAATTATGGACGAAGTTATGCTGACGAACAACTACCGGAAACATATTATGAAGGACGGGACGGTGGACGTGTGTCGGGCATGCCACCGTCCGGGTGAGTCCATCAGACATATTATTTCTGGTTGTTCTCGTCTGGCTAACGGCGAGTACTTGCACAGGCATAACCAAGTAGCCAGGATTATTCACCAGCAACTTGCCTTGAAATATGAACTTGTGGAATCTGAGGTACCGTACTACAAGTATGTGCCCGACCCAGTTCTCGAGAAAGACCATGTCACGCTGTACTGGGATCGGCCTATCATTACTGACAGGACTATTGTTGCCAATAAGCCTGACATAGTGGTGATAGACCGATCAGCGCGCCGCGCAATGATAGTCGATGTTACCATCCCGCATGACGAAAACCTCGTGAAAGCTGAGAAAGAGAAACAGATAAAATATCTCGACTTAGCTCACGAGGTTGTCGATATGTGGAATGTGGACTCGGCTATCATTGTGCCGATTGTCGTAACGGCCAATGGCCTTATGGCCAAGAGCCTCGACGAACATCTGTCGAAGCTCTCACTTGGCGGTTGGATCAAGAGCAAGATTCAGAAGGCAGTACTCCTCGATACGGCCCGCATTGTGAGGAGGTTCCTGTCTCTGCAGCCCTAACCACCGGTAGCTTGGACCCTGCTCCCGACACCGGCGGATAAACCTATTTTTTATATTTTTAAATGTTTTTTTTTTTTTCTTTATGTTTTTTAAGAAATATTTAAAAATGTAATTAATAAGATGAATTATGAATAAAGGTAAATAATAATAATAATAAAAGCTGGCAACACTTACGTCACATAAACGTCTTCTATTCTGATTTACCATTTTTAATAAATATTTAATACTTAATAGTTGAACTTGTGATTTTAATTTACTCCATCCAATTCAAATAGACTTTTCTAATATATTATATCAATAAAATGGCTAAATGTTTCCGAAAAAAGAAAAAACCACAACAATTCATTGATCTGACATACAGTGTCAGAACACGTCACAAGAAAAAATTTACTCAATAAAATGAAGAATGAAGACCAATGTTGACTAGATCAGCTGCTCTTCGTGCACGCCTACCGCCTCCGGACTCGTCGCCCCGCTCCGCCTCGCCGCCGCCGGAACCCAGCCTCACCGTGAGTGCTGTGACACCGGCCGTGGCAGTTGCGTCGAGCGACAGCGACGAGTACTTCTCTCCGCCCACGACGCCACCACCTGCTCGTCGACGGGGAGGACGCCGGCCGCCGGACGGCTTAGGACCGCGAGGCCCACCGGCTTCTGATAGGGTCCCAGCTCCCGGCGGAAGTGTGCAGCGCATGCGATGGACGCGAACCATCAATGAAAATGTCATGCGCTCATACTATGGGGCTACAGAGGGAGGAAACAACCTGACCGCGTACCGTGTTCGGATGCTCTCTCTGTTTCAGGTGCTTGAGCCAGCTGTCAACGTGTCGGCGCAACGATTGTCGGATCAGGTGCGGGTCATCCAACGTAATCGTATGTTGGACGACACCGTACTTGATCGCTTGCGAACTGAAATGCAGAGTAGCCACGTCATTGTCCCTCCGTCGCAGGCTGTGGATCCACCACAGTCTAGTCAGTTATTCCATCGCGCTGACGAAGTGAGTAATGACGTGGCTACTAATGTAAGTACCCAATGCAGTGAGGAAATGAGGAGTGCTTTGGAGGGTGCGATTCGAGAATATCGGTTCATGTCGCCCGAACTTAGGCCACGCTTACCTCGTTTGCCCATGCATAACAGAAATAGGGCGCTGGTGGCTGTCCTGGATTCGCAGTTGTCAAACTATTTTGATAACTGCGAAGACCTAACTGATGCTCACTCAATCCTGTATTGTGCGGCTGTAGCGGCATGTCGTGTAGCTCATGTAAAATTTTATGATGACAGAGCTACACGACCTAAACCTGCCATTCCGGCTTGGCAATGCTGGATTGAGCGACGTATTAGTGGGGCCAGAACACTCATCGGCAAACTAATCTGCTTCAGGGAGGGCAACAATCGCCCTCGAGTGATGCGCTTTGTGAAGCGGGCATTTGCGGATACTGATATTAGTCCTCGTGACTATATGTCCCGTATCACAGAGCGCATCGACTTCCTGAAGCAGAAAGTGTATGCATGGGCAAACCGTATCCGTAGGTATAAGCGGCGGGTGGAACGATACACTCTGAATCGCACATTCCAAAGAGATGAAAGGTGGGTTTATAGGAGTTGGGAGCGACCGGACCAAGGTGTGGCTGACACGCACCTGCCGGATGATGACGCCATGTGCTCGTTCTGGCGCAGTATCTGGTCGGTGCCTGTCAGCCACACCGAGGGTGAATGGACTCGGGTGGTCGAGCGAGTATGCGATCCAGTTCCAGAAATGGGGGCTATCACTATCAGCCCCCAAGACGTAGCTCGTGCAGTCCGTCCGTTGCCTAACTGGAAATCTCCAGGGCCGGACGGACTGCACAACTTCTGGATTAAGTGGATCCAGAGGTCGCACGCTCGCTTGGCGGCCCTATTCCAGTCAGCTTTAGAATCAGGGTCGCTGCCCGAGTTCTTAACTACTGGAATCACCCACCTGCTCTATAAATCTGGTAGTACTGCGGAGCCCAAAAATTATAGACCTATTACCTGTCTTCCGACAGTGTATAAAGTTCTTACATCCATTTTGAGAGCTAAAATTTGCAAACACATTGATGACAATTCGATCATGTCCGCTTCTCAAAATGGATGTAGGAATGGGTCCCGCGGTACTAAGGAGCTGCTTCTCATTGATATGGCCATTAACCAACAGGTTCGCCGTTCCCGAAGGGATCTGTCGACATGTTGGATAGATTATAAGAAGGCCTATGACTCGGTGCCACATACATGGCTTATGAGGGTGCTACAGTTGTATAAAATAGATGCAACTCTGCGCACCTTCCTGATGTCGTGTATGAGGCAATGGAGGACAGTCCTTCGCTATCCAGGATGTCAGCATATCCAAGGGACCAGCGAACCGATAAGGATAGAGCGTGGTATTTTTCAGGGCGATAGTTTGAGCCCGCTTTGGTTTTGCTTAGCCTTGAATCCTCTAAGCACCCTGCTAGAGGATTCAGGTCTGGGCTTTCGGTTGAGGAGAGGTGGTCAGGTTATATCTCACCTTCTTTACATGGATGACCTGAAACTCTTTGCCCCCAACAATTTGCAACTGATGGAGCTACTGAAGGTAACAGAAACTTTCAGTAGCGCCATCAGGATGGAATTTGGTGTGGACAAATGTGCGGTCATGCATGTAAAGCGAGGTCGGATTGTGGAATCTTTGGGAACCCAGCTCTCAGATTCCATAAATCTTAGATCCCTCTCAGCAACCGAAACCTACAAGTATTTGGGTATGTCGGAAGCGCTGGGCATCAATGCTGTTGACATGAAGCAATCGTTGAAGGAGCGTTTCTTTGGCCGCCTGAGAAAAGTATTTAATAGTCTTTTATCAGGCGGAAATAAGGTGCGTGCCTTCAATGGTTGGGTCATGCCGGTTTTGATGTACTCTTTCGGCGTACTCAAATGGACTCAAATAGAATTAGACGCCCTGGATAGGAAGGTCCGTACATTGTTGACGGCTTATCGAATGCATCACCCACGTTCTTCGGTTATGAGACTGTATGTCCCGCGGAGTTGTGGAGGTCGAGGCTTTTTAAACGCCAAGACTCTCCACAATCGCGAGATATGCAGTCTCAGGGAATATTTCCTAGAAACCGACGTGGGGATGCATCGAGATGTGGTCGCGATGGACAAGGCCCTCACCCCGCTCTCCTTGGCTAAAGAGAACTGGCGCAAACCTGCAGTGCTTGACACTAATGACCGCAGGGAAGTATGGCAGAGTAAGGAGCTTCACGGACGCTACTTCAGTGCCTTGCATGGGCCTGATGTAGACCATGCAGCGTCCGTAGCCTGGCTACGTTCCGGGGAACTCTTTGGAGAAACCGAAGGTTTTGTTTGTGCAATTATGGATGAAGTTATGATGACGAATAACTACCGGAAATTTATTGTGAAGGATGGCACGGTTGACATATGTCGGGCATGCCACCGTCCGGGCGAATCGATCCGTCACATTATCTCCGGGTGTTCTCGTCTAGCTAACGGAGAATACTTGCATAGACACAACCTTGTAGCCAGGATTATCCATCAGCAACTTGCTCTGAAATACAGCCTTGTGGAATCGGAAGTGCCGTACTATAGGTATGTGCCCGACCCAGTTCTCGAAAATGGCAATATCACACTGTATTGGGATCAATCCATCATCACTGACAGGACTATTGTAGCCAATAAACCTGATATAGTGGTGATGGATCGATCAGAGCGGCGCGCAATGATTGTTGACATAACGGTTCCACATGACGAGAACCTCGTGAAGGCCGAGAAAGATAAACAAATCAAGTATATTGACTTGGCTCGCGAGGTTGTCGACATGTGGCCTGTTGACTCAGCGATCATTGTGCCGATAGTCGTATCAACCAATGGCCTAATTGCCAAGAGCCTCGACCAACATCTGATGAGGCTCTCGTTAGGCAGCTGGATCAAGGGCTTGATTCAGAAAGCGGTACTCCTGGACACGGCTCGTATTGTTAGGAGGTTCCTCTCTCTGGAGCCCTGACCGCCGGTAGCTTGGACCCTGTTCCCGATACCGGTGGGCTACTATTTTTATATTTTTAAATGTTTTTGTATTTAATTTTGTAAAAATATTTAAAAATGTAAAATGAATGTGTATAAAATGAATAAAGGGAATAATAATAATAATTTATTTCAGAACATAATTCCATATAAAATGATTAGTACGGCTTAAAAACTATGTTAATACCTTAGAACTACTTATTTAACGTACATTGAACAGGACAACGCCAGAACTATGCACCTTATTCCAGTGCCGCACAATAGGACACTCCACCCTTTCTGTTATGGGGTTTAGAAGGCCGTTGGGGCTGCCCCGCACACGACACATCAGGGAGGCCACTCTCTTGCGCACGATAGCCCTAAAGCAGTCGGTGTTGGCCTCCGCAAACATCCCCGATGCACTACAGTAACGCGGCAACCCCATCAACATCCTAAAACCATTATTGTAAAGGACCCGCAGGGCATTGAAAGCCTTCTGCGTATAGCGGACCCACAGGCTGCAGGTGTACATTGTTTGGCAGTACGCCTTAAATAGAGTAATTTTAACATCTTTTGTGCACCTCGCAAACCTGCGCGCCAGCATATTGCATCTAACTGCCAATGCCCTGCGTTCCCTCTCAATATCCAAGTCATACGAGAGGTCCTCAGTGACCCAGTGCCCCAGGTATTTGAATTTGGTGACTCTACTCACCGGAATTCCTCCAAGTCTAACAGGTGGGATGGTCGTGGGAGTTTTATTACCCGCCTTAAACACAAGTAGTTCACTTTTTTTGTTGTTGTACCTGAGGCCATGTGACACTGCGTACCTCTCACAAATGCCTATGAGCATGTTGAGGGCCTTAACAGATGGGCTCAGCAGCGCCATATCGTCGGCGTAGCTAATGTTATTCATACAATTGCCATCCACTGAACAGCCGAAACCAGCCCTACTGAGCTCATCTATCAGTCCATTAACGTACAGGTTGAAGAGACGTGGTGACGTCAGGCCACCCTGCCTCACTCCACACTCCAACCTGTACTCTGAGGAAAATGAGCCCTCCCACTTAACATTATTGGATTGGTTGCCGTACCAATATCTCAGTATGTTGATCATGTCCCTGGGAGAACTGGTTTCTTCCCGGAGCTTATCCCACAGCACATTATAAGACACAAGGTCAAATGCCTTCGACAGGTCCAAAAAACAGCCAAAAATAGGCGTTTTTCTTGTCACGTAGTACTGGATAGTATGCTTTAATCGCAGTATTGCAGCTTCTGTCGAAAGCCCAGCTCTAAAACCGAACTGGGCATCGTGCAGATGAATATGCTTACTAAGGTGACAATCAAGCAAACCATCCAGCACCTTGGCGATCACTGTAGCCAATGAGATGGGTCTGTAGTTGTTCCCGTCGGAGGCATCGCCTGTCTTACTTTTGATGATAGGAATCACTGTGGTCTTCATAAGCTCCTGAGGCAAATACGAATGCCCTAAACACAAATTGTAGAACATGACCAACACCCTGGGCAAATGAGTACCCGCGTGCTGCAGGTGCTCGATGCTGAGGTCATCGTGCCCTGGAGACTTACCTCGAGTCATACTCTTAATGACCTGAGCTACTTCTTTCATCTTAAACCTAAACCGCACTCCGTCATCAACCTCAGCATCAAGCCCCTGCCGCACGCTTGGTAAGGGAGACTCAACCTTAAAACGTTCCCTAAACAACTCGGCAATTTGCTGGGGCTCATTCCTACCCTCAACACACGCAGGCACACACAAGCCAGTTTCCAGTTTCCTGGTATGCTTCCAAAAACGCTTGAAGTCTTTATCCTTGTGGTGTGTGGCTAAGATATCCATTTTAATATGCTCGACGTTGTCTTGACACCACTTGAGCTTAGACTTAAAGCGCTTCCTGGATTCACACATGTTATTATAAATATCACCCGATTTGGGTTTACCATACAGCAACCAGGTCTGAAAGCTGCTTCGTGCTACCAGATGAGCCTTCTGCACATGCGTATTCCATCCGATAACATGTTTCTGCTTCTGATGCTTTTTCAGCCTATTACTGCAACGCGCAGCTAAAGTCAAAGCACTAACAATACTATTTTATAGTTCATCAATTATTGCATAATGACACTCGTTACTACAAACATTATCAGCACATGAACCAAGTTCCATTGGAAAGTCAATGCCCCTCAGTTCATTGTTACAGAGTTCGCTATATAACCTTATCTGTTCAGCGTTTCTCTCACCCCATCTCACTTCATTATGTAGGTTCCCATTACACATTTTTTTTGTGGGTAATATTCCCATGTTACAATATACTTCCAGCGGCAAATGATCCGACCAGTACACATCATAAAAAACTTTAATACCAGTTACACACTGCCAAGCTGCCTCCGTAGTCAGACAGTGATCAAGCCACCGTTTACAATCGTTATGACTTTCACTAACGAAAGTATGCGTATCAGTAAACGTATTTAACTTGATCACATCCGCACAGAGCCAGCTCCGCTCCATACAAAAGTTGCTTAATTCCCTAAAGAATAGCTCATTTGGATGAGCGTTGAAATCACCAAGCATAATAGCAGATTCAATGTCACAACTCTCAATTACTGCATTTATTTCACTTAGTACCTCTGTGAATTCTATCAGATTATCCGCACTATCTGTTGGCATGTACACCGAAAACACTAATGAACTCCGATCACCCACACATACCTTAATAGCTGCTAGCCGCACACTACTACACGGCAGCACCGTAACGGACGAAAACACACCCTTTCTCCACATCAGCGCCACCCCTCCATACGGGCGACCGTGCAGTACGCCGGCCGAGGTATCTACCGCTGACTTACTGGTATAATCGAAGTTCTTGTCAATCAATCCAATGTAGGCAGTGTCATGTGGCAAAAGCCACGTTTCCTGCAGTGCAATAACGTGAGCAGTTTTACAGATTTCCCGTATTCCCTCCACAGACCTCGCAGCTGATTTACAATTAAAGCTAACCATTTTAACAGTCTGATTTGTATTACTAGCCATAATTAATCGCTTTTCTTAATTGCCTCAATCTCAGCTTTATTTAGGCCTACTGTAGACGGACTGCCATGCAAGCTGCGCACCTTGAAATTAATAAAACGACGAAAGGAAATACCTTCAGGCCACAACTGCTCGTCTAGGAATATTTCCAACTTATGTCTAGGAACAAAAACTTTGAAAGCCTTGTAATCTTGTTGTCTTGTGATTTAATGATATCATTGAATATTCATCATTATGATGTTTTACTTCTTTAACATAATTCGATCTAATGGTTTAATCATAGCATTCATAGCACATAGTGTTTGTGTGTTTGGTTGAACGCGCTAATCTCGGGTATTCCTGGTTCGAATTGAAAAAATATTTTAGTGTTGGAGAGCCCATTTATCGAGAAAGGTTATAGGCTATATAACATCACGCTACGACTAAACGGAGCGGATCAGCGGAGTGTTATTCAAAGAATCCCTGCTTCAACTTCATTTTTATTACTGATGAAGTTAAGCAGTATCTGCATTATCCCCTCCAGTATACTAACCTCACTAATATCATATTTCTTAGAGAGACGGCGCGAACGCAGTCTCTCACTACCAAAAATTACGCGTCCGAGTTATCCGCATTAGGGATAATCGCAAGGGTCAACCTAACCGCAGTGCAATGGTAGGTCTCGCCCTGGGGGAACCGCCTTCATGATCATGGTTTCCCCTACGCCAGGTAAGTATGAATTCTCTACAGTACCGCGCGAGGGTCGTTCGATGCCGGATAATCTTAACACCGCGATTCAGAAAACGGCGCTGAACGCACAACGCCATCTAGTTGCAACGTCGGAACTGTGACGTCACGGGACACAGGGGTGAGGGTGAATATTCTGAGGGGTGACTAATAACATAACATAACATCATTTATTTCAGGCTGCAATGGCCCATGGATAAATACATTATAAACTAACATATTTTAATAAAGTAATTACAAAAACTCATGTTAATAAATATGACTTAAAACTATGTTAGTAGCACTTCACTTGTTTACACTTCACTTGTGCTGACTGGCCAGTTGAACTTGTCCGCGGAAGCGACGGAACACCACGTCCTGCGGCCAAAAGTCTTCCTGCATCACGATGGGAAGATAAAAATTCGAAACTCGCACCACGAACGCATTAAAGTTAACGTTGCGGCGCGACTCTAGTAACGCACCCTCGGTGTGTAACTCGTCTTTTGGCGCACATACTCCACGAATAGTCCAATAGTCCAGTAACATAGATACATCAGTGCTTGCGTCAAATCCGGTAGTTCTGATTTTTGCAGACTTGTATATGATGTTAGCCCAATGAATACTCCAAGTTTGTGACCTCGAGCGCACTTTTGTCAAAAATCTAAAAAACCACGAAAATTTCGGTTAATGTTTCAGACTTTAAACCTATTGGACTAGTTTTTGATAGTATTCGTTTAGTTGAATGTCGTTTGTGCAATTTTCTTTTAACGCCGCCGTCTTTAAAGTGAACACTTTAGCTGGGACGAGTTTTCACGCAATAGGAGGTCTAATGATTGTCACTCCTCATGATTCCTCATACCCTGAGAATAAAAAAGCCCGTCTGACAAAGTGTACTGCTTCTGAACTTGTACAGAGAAATCCTCGTATTCAGCTGGAAACCTTCCAAACAATGGCATCCAATCAGGGTTTATTGGCAATTAAAATATTGTTAACCTTGTCAATATTCATTCGCTACCTGAAGAAATTGTGTGTAAACCTATAAGAAAACAAACTAGACAGGTGACTAGTAATTAGGTCACATCTTCACGTAATCATGATGAAAGCACCTCCATGACGCACTGAGTTCCATCGAAGACGTGCATGAATGTTTTCAGCATTACTAACTGGATGCGTCATTGTGTAAACATTATGACAATCACATAGCCTGAAGGTTCTCGTTAGGGCTGCTACTGGAAATAAACTAGTAACACACCTGTATTCTCCAAAGATATAAATATAGAGGAGCTCGTGGCTAAATTATAACAGCCGCTTGGGTCGATCTTCAGGTTAAGCCGAGCTTGCCTAGGTTGGTCCGTAGATGTGTGACCAATTGACCATCCACTATACCCGTTGGTCCTGGCGGTCATTTGTAAAAAGACGAAGCAGAGGAAGCCTAAGTATCGCAACCAGTGTGGGACGGCGCCGGCAGGATGTAACATGCTGCTACGTCCTGCAGTACCGACGACGCAGCTGTACATGTCCCGATTGCACCACTCTACGAAGGCTGAGGACATCGTAGACTACATACGGGTGAAGACCAACTGGACCTTGAGGGTGCAGAAGCTGGAGGCACGCCATAACACCAATTTCGTTTCGTTTGTGGTGCGCGTTCCGACTCACCATTTGGTGAACTTCCTCAAGGAAGAGTTTTGGCCGAAAGGTGTGCTGTATCGGCGTTTCCGCGGCCAGCTACGTGACACCTCGCAGCGTAACACGACGCCGTCACTTCGTGTGCAGTAGTTATTAAGTTATTTTTGTATAAAGTATTTATTAGTTTATAGTTATTGTTGTTATGCTTATTTATGTATTATGATTTATGGGCCCTAGTTGCCTGAAATAAAGGATATTGTATTGTATTTGTACATCTTTGACTGTAGTTACAAGAAGTCAGTTGCCTGAAAGTCTGACAACCAGTCTTACCAAGGTGTATCGTATTACCCAGTACTAACTGGGTTGTGTTGGTCGGATGGCCAGTCTCTTTATGTACAATACAAGGAAATGATGGATGGATTGATGTTGACTGACAACCAATCAGTCTTACTAAGGGGTATCGTATTACCCAGTACTAATTGGGGTGCGAAGCAGTCGCTCCATGTAAAATACTGGCATCCAATTACTGGAAGCCGACCCCAACTTAGTTGGGGCAGATGAGGTCTTTTTACATAACTAGCAAAATGCGGGAGTACTAAACTGCACTGATAACACCTTCACGAAATATATTTAAACAGTCGCGGTCTCATTTCATAATTTTCAGAATGGTCGCAGCGAGTTACATACTGAAGAACTAATTTTCTTCGTACCAGCCCTACTTAATCGATTATATTTGTACAATTGTTTCTCCATCCACCACAATGATTATGAGGTATCATTTCATGAGTTACACTTCCATTTAATACCAAACATAGTTTTATTCCTCATGTTTTATAATTGGAGCAGACTTGTCATACTATGACATAATTTTAGTTTATTTTTGTCACTAGTATAACAACTATTCCTGCCTTGGTGTGCATATCAGTTATTATGCTGGAAGTGAATGCCTTAGAGCTGTGGACAGCATAATATTATATTAAACTGTCAATTTATACCTAGGTTTACCATAGAAATACTTCCATGTATGAAATAGCCAACACTTGTGGCCATATTTATGGAAATATACGTCCGGTGTATCTTAGGAATAGTCAGTCCCGCTACGGGTAATCAAACCACGACTTCGACTATGGGCTTCGGACATGGACAGCTCGTTTACCAAAGAAAGGAATAGAAGAAAAGAAAAGTATAAATCATCAGTATTATGGTGATGTCATGAATAAAATCACGCCTGTCTGAATAACCCTTTGGGGATTCCCAATGGGTTATTCAGTGGTTTACCTAACCTAAAAGTACACCCACATTTTGCCAGTCATGTTTAAGTCCCATGTAAAAGGGGACGAGGCTATTACCACCAATCTGACACAAATCCAGACTCCGTGGCTGCTATTGTGTAATTCGTGATGAAAAATCAAATAACACTTTGCCTCACCCGAGAATCGAACTCAGGACCTCAGGCTCAGTAGTCCATTGAGGCAGTATCACCATTCAGAAACATAACGACAAAAATGTGATCATTAAAACTGTAGCAGTGTTATAATGATACCACGTTTTTCTTCGTTTTCATTTCTTCTTAATGGTGTACCTAAGTAGAGGTATCGAAGATTCATAGATAAAAAAATAAAATAAATAGTAATTTTAAAACTATTACAAAAAGTGTACATTTAGGCACAGTAGTATTACTTCTCATACAATGGTATAATTAGTACTTATATACTTATATAAGTAGGTACTAATTATAGCATTGTATGTTAGTAGTGGTAGTGTTAGGTTGTGTATTGTTGTAGTTTACTAACTATAACTAAAACATATCCAAAAGTTGCAAGTAAGTAGTTTGATTCAGATGTTTCGTAGCGACCTGCCCGAACTAGATGACTCTGATCTGGAGTGTATATGTGGTGTGGTGGACAGACGATGGGACAGTGCTGTTGTCAGCACGTTACAAGAATTAATGAACGCTGCTAAAGGTGCCATACCCGTCGCAAAATCCAGGACTGATTCAATTTAGATTTCCACCGACGCGCAAAAAAGCAGAATGTCTAGCTAATTACCCATCAACCGGGCACAAGTCCAGCATGTTTCGGATTCTGGGTACCAACCCACTAAAAATCGGCAAGCATGGTTTGCGCAGTGGCTGAGCAGTTAGCTGCTGCCCTGCGAGGCCCGGGTTCTTTTCCCTCACGGAATTAATATTTGTATGGCCTACAGGCAGAGTTGGGCAGAATTTATTCGAATGACGAATAACGAATGAATAAATTGTTTCTTTTGTTATTTACGAATAATAAATGATTTCATTTATTCAAAGAAAAATTATTCGAATGACGAATAAATTATTTTATTCGTTAGTAGGCTAATGAATAAAAAAATACAATAGGATAAAAGAGTGAGCTGTCTCGGCAACACACGTGTCATCCGTAGAGTCCAAATAACTGTTTATGTGATTTAAATTAGTTTGCAATAATTATTTAGAATAACGAATAAAATCACGAATATTTTATTCGTAGATAATTTATCTACGAATAATTTATTTGCGAATAAAATTTTATTGGAATAATTATCCAGGAAACAATTTATTCGCATAATGCCCAAGTCTGCTTACAGGTAGTTGTTCCGGGCCTGCTTGTATGTGCCTTTAAATATTTTTAAACGCACTAACGCTATAGGGGGCATTCCTAGTGTCGACCAAAGTTAAAAAAAATGCGAACTGGGAATTGAATCCAGGACCAAATTTTCAGCTACACCACATGTGATTACTAGACCGAGCAGTTAGAATTACATTAAACCTATTAAATAAAATATCCTATTAAACAAACAAGGTCTCGGTGAGCAAGAAAATTGAAACCTTCAACTAATGATAAAATAATTACCGCATGTATTGAATATTATTGTTTTGGCATTGATAAAATAAATAAATAAACTTTAAACATATCTTAGAATAAGGTAAAACCTAATAGGCGAATAAGGGACTTGACAGAGAAAGGGCAGCAGCGTTCTCTGTGTTTTTGTAACAACCGTACTGCGATCGCCAACCCGCCTGCCAAGCGTGGCGATTATGGCAAAACCGCCCCAAAATGTCAATGTGGCGACACTTGAGGGAGGCCTATGTCCAGCAGTGGACGTCTTTTGAGCTGAAATAATGTTGATGATGATAATAGGATGTATTTTCCACGAAGCAGATCAGGTTCAGCTTGTATTATGTTTCTATTGTTTCATTTAAATCTTGCAATGCATAATACAAGACGAGGAGCTTGTGGCTAAATAACAGCAGCACGGGTCGATTTTTAAGGTTAAGCAGTGTTTGCCGAGGTTGGTCCGTGGATGAGTGACCATAATTGCCTCGGAAAGCACGTTAAGCCGTTGGTCCCGGCTGTCATTTGTAGATCTTTGACAGTCGTTACGAGTAGTCAGAAGCCAAAATTCTGACATCCTTTTTTTCTAAGGGGTATCGTATTACCCAGTTACAGGGTTATGGAGGTCAGATAGGCAGTCGCTTATTGTAAAATACTGATACTCAGCTGCATCCAGTTACACTGGAAGCCGACCCCAAGATAATTTGGGAAAAAAGCTAGGCAGATTGTTTACTGAAAAGATCGTCTTAAGACTGCAACTGCCTCGTTCCTCTAGTGGTCGCAATCGTGACTGCTCAGCATGAGGACCTGGGTTCGATTCCCGGGTCGATAAAATTGTTATTCGGTTTTTCTATCAGGAATTTCTCGGTAGCAGCTACTGACTCTGTATTTGCGCCCGGTTCATGGCAATAGGCTCGCCCCCTAACTTGCACTTATATGGTGAAAAATGGGTGTACTATTAGGTAAACCTGGTGTTTGTTGTTTGCCGACGACATTGTGCTAGTTGCCGAGAGTGGCCTAGAGGTCCAGAGCAGAGTGGAGGTGTGGTGGCAAAGACTGGACAATGTTGGCCTGAAATTAAGTAGAACCAAAACGGAATACTTGTTTTGTGATTTCGGCGGTATCCAGTCCTGTGCCTATAGCCCTTACCGGAACGCCCATACCGATCTGCTTCGATTTTCGGTACCTTGGGTCGCTTGTATCTCCTTGGACAAGCGACCCTGGCGATGTAGACCGGGACGTAACGCACCGGATCAACTCAGGATGGATGAAATGACGACAGGTCACTGGAATAACTTGCGACCCACGGATACCCATCAAGTTAAAGGGAAAAATATACAAGTCCGTGATACGACCTGCAGTACTGTATGGATCGGAATGCTGGGCAGTGAAGAAGAGGGATGAAAAAAGATTGCATGCAGCAGAGATGAGAATGTTGAGATGGATGTGTGGAGTGACTAAAATGGATAAAGTTAGAAATGATTATATAAGAGGAATTTTGAAAGTGGCGCCTGTTACAGAAAAGATGAAAGGCAGTCGACGTCTTGGTATGGACATGTGATGAATGTGGATGGATGGATTGTGTGAAAAATAATATGCAGGGAAAGGGAGTAAATGATAGCATGACGAATGACAGAGGAGAATGGAGGAAAGAGACGTGTTGGGCCGACCCCAAATAAAATGGGACAAGGGCAGGAAGATGATGATGATGATATTAGGTTAATCTCTGCATAACCCTTCGAAGATGACTGGCGTGATGATATGTATTCTTAAGAAAAGGAAAGACCATCGCAAGCAGACATATTTATGCAAAGACCTACATCTACCCACAAGCTATAATTAGTAATGCACCAGCTCTATGCTCTCTGGGGGTTGCCAGCATTGAGTAAATTATATCATTTTAATGACATAGAACCACGCCTCCGTCACTCCATGTACTTGCGCGCTATAAGTGCCTACCGCCCAGCCGAGCGGTCTCGGTCCGCCGGCGGATCAAATTCAGTGCGGTTTTCGCAAGCGAAGCGAGCGCACGCCGTTCAATTTTAATAGTGCTGTTCGTTCGTACGCGTATTAGGATGCCATGTGGTGCCTTATGTGCTGTAGATGGGTGTCTGATGTCTATAATTATGTTTTATCTAGGTTTCTTCCACAGTCAGTACCAATATATAAAACAAAACAAACTTACAAATATAATAAAACAAACTTTAAAAAAGAGAACCGACTTCAAAACACTAAACCGTAAGAAATAATTTCTTCTTTGATGTCGGTGCTTTTTCGATTCGTAATTACCAGCTGTTAGCACTAACATAAAAAATAAAAAAAAATATTTCTTACGGCTTAGTGCTTTATTTGAAGTCGGTTCTCTTTTTTTAAGGCTTTTTTTTTCATTTCTAGTGAACATCTCCGAAGATCATCATCAAACTAAGAAGTATTATACTTATTTTAAAACGTTCTCCTAAATGTAACAAATCCTTTTCTGAAAACCGCATCGATATCGGTTTAGCCAAACGCGAGATTATCGCGCACAAACATACCTACAAACCATACATGTCAAACTTCTCAGTTTGGCCTGTATGTCTGATCACCTCCTTTTTTTTAAGTTGGTTAAATATTTTATAAATGATAAAATTTTTAACTGCCACATAAAAGTCAGAACATATTCACAGTTCTCAATAACATAGATAAAAAGTTATGTTAATTTAATTTTATCGAAGAGGCAGCCCTGCGATTACTGTGGAATCGCGCGGTGCGAAGCAATCACTGCTGTACGCTTGAGTATTTAGGCGCATTTTAGCATACAGTGGTTGTTGACGCGAGGGAGTAGGCAATTATCGTAATAGGTATTGGAAGTTTTCTACTGAGTGAAGTATCTGTTACGTAGTAACTATTCAGTAATCTGTGTAACTATTCAGTAATCTGTGATAGAAACTTCCAAAGGTACAATTATAGTTTTTATTGGGATTATTCTGTGGACAAGACAATATAAAAGTATTTGCAATCAGTTTGTATAGCTCGTGGTTAAATCTTCCGGTTAAGCGGCGCTTGCCGAGGTTGGTCCATGTATTTGTGACCCTCACCGGTCTCAGCTCCGACAGGTCATAGTGGCGGAATGGCAGAGGAGGCTTGACCTCCCTTCCGCCGGCCTCAACACAATCAAGAGCAGCACAGAGTCCTGGGACACGGTGATGTCTTTCTGTGAATCCGTCATGTCCCAGAAGGAAGCTGCGGAAAGGGGGAGGGATATCACGAGCTCCTCCCCATCCCGCAGCAGACGCACCGGGCGTCGGCAGACGGCGGAGGACATCCATTGAGGATTACCACATCGTCAAAAAATGTATGGGTGACCACCCTCCTCCGTGTCTCGGAAAGTATGTTAAGCCGTTGGTCCGGGCTGTCATTTGTAGATCTTTGACAGTCGTTACAGGTAGTCAGTGATCCGAAAGTGACAACCAGTCTTACCAAGGGGTATCTTATTACCCAGTACTAATTGGGTTGTGAGGGTCAGATAGGCAGTCGCTCCATGTAAAATACTGGTATTCAGCAGCATCTGGTGAGACTGCAAACCGACCCCAACATAGTTGCTGATGATGACTCTACACTCAGTTTACATAGACTGCATAACTAAAGGAATGCTATCTACTGTCGTAATTCGATTAATCGGGTCATACATGTACTGGGTGAATGGCATATGCCAATAGGGTCGCCCCCTGGGCATATATGGAACTTAAACACAACTGCAGAAATATGGCAATGGTTGATTGGTTGGTAATTGGTTTATAAATGAACCATTACTATAAGTTTTTAAACTGACATTGTCACTAACACTCTATAAAAAACACTAATAACGGGATATTTACCATGTTTATTATTTGTACACCCACCCGCAATAACTTCAGTTTATCCGTGATCATGGCGTTTGCAACAGCGCCGAAATATCGGGAACTCGAAACAAATAATAAACATGGTAAATATACGGGATATTTACCATGTTTATTATTTTTTTCGAGTTCCCAAGCAAGTGTTATTCATAGAACTATTACTCGACTGCCTAGCATATAATATCGGAGATAGATAGTAATTATCAGCCTATATGCCTATGAACATTGTAGGGATGTATCACTAAACAGATCAAATACGGAGTGGTCCTGTCTTATTATAATTGTCTACGAGTACTTATATTTCTTCTTACAATAATATATCTTGTCTGTCTAGTGGCTCTTTACCCTACCCTAATATTATCAATTAAAACTTTTAATTGGCCGTCTCCTCATTGTCTATACAATCTATTTCTTAGCTATAATTTTATTTTTAAGAAATAATATTAAATACAAAAAAACCGGCCAAGTGCGAGTCGGACTCGCGCACGAAGGGTTCCGTACCACCGTTCGTACCATTTATAAAAAACCGGCCAAGTGCGAGTCGGATTCGCGCATGAAGGGTTCCGTACCATTTTTTATAAAAAACTAGCAAAAAAATCACTTTTTTGTATGGGAGCCCCCCTTTAATATTTATTTTATTCTGTTTTTAGTATTTGTTGTTATAGCATCAATAGAAATACATAAAATGTGAAAATGTCAACTGGCTAACTATCACGGTTCATGAGATACAGCCTGGTAACAGACGGACGGACGGAAGGACGGACAGCGAAGTCTCAGTAATAGGGTCCCGTTTGACCTTTTGGGTACGGAACCCTAAAAATCATCTCAACAGTCTACACCACATAACAGCAAAAAAAAAAACAAAAAAATATGCAACATGCACTCGAATCGTCATATACCAACACCAATACATAAGAAAACGACATAACTTACTGAAAATAGTACATGCAATTTTTTTTACAAAAAAAAACCCGTGGCCCGTTTTTACAGTTGCATTTCCAGAACCGTGTCTGAAAGTTATGCCGGTTTTCTGGCTAAAATAGTGGTCAAATTTTGTTGGACATGACTGACGTAGTTGTCTGCTTCTAAAATGAATGACAAATATAAATAAATTTATTATGTAATATGATGTGATGTGATGTGAACTCACTGATAAATATGGACGGGTATGCGTAGAGTATGGAGTTAGGTACATTTTTTGTTTAGTATTTAAGTCTTCATTATTTTGTAAGTAAGTGCAGCAACGGACAGTCCTTTGACTAAATCTCTATTTTACCAGGACAGATTATTTGTGTCTTAATTATCTTATTGCTCTTTGTTTACCGCTTACCTTTTAATTAATATTAAACAAAGCTATGTACATAATCTAATTTATTTTTGACTGTCTGTCTGTTTGTCTGTTACCGTTTCACGCCTAAACGGATTCGGACGATTTCGGACATTCGTCCGCGTGAAATTATTATATTTATATATATATTACTGTTATATAAAATATTACTTCCCTAATTAAATCGGACTTTTTTAATAGTTTTTTTTCCACGGAACACTAATCCTTTTTCCAAAATAAAAGTAGCGTTATTTACTTCTTATAGTATCAGCTATCTGGCAGTAAAAGTCCCGTCAAAGTCGATCCAGCCGTTTCGGAGATTAGCCGGAGCAAACAGACAGATAAAAAATACAGTTTTTTTATAGGTACGGTATAAATACTTTCATAATCATTCAGTAAAAAGCTGTTATTTTGAAAATACAAACAGACACATTAATTGATTTTTACTTGTATGTACAGATCACAGGTCCATAGTTACTGTGACCCTTTGGAAGAAGTGCAAGATGTAGGTAATGCGTTATAATAAACTCTCATTCGAGACCAACAGGCTAATTTATATAATAATAGATAAAGACATATAAATATTTGATTAAGTGATGATTACGGGACATTATGTCCATTATGTAGCCCTATAAGTGTGTACATTATGTAGCCCTATAACACAGTTTCAGAATTAATTGATTTTGGTTTTTGCCGACGTGTGCACCTTTTATCGACGTTTTAAAAGTGCCTATGTAGGCCTAATATGTAAAATAAAATATTTTGATTTTTTGGTATTTTTGTTGAAGTCTTACAATCAGGGCCCCGACGAACGAAAAAGCTGTTATTTTTTTTTACAAACAGATTCTTGATTTTTTTTTACTTGCATGTATATACAGATCACAGGTCCATAGTTACAGTGACCCTTTGGGAGAAGTGGTAATGCGCTATAATAAACTCTCATTCGAGACCAACAGCCAAATATATATGTATAATAATAGATAGAGATAT
This sequence comes from Cerastis rubricosa, assembly GCA_949152445.1. Lineage (NCBI taxonomy): Eukaryota > Metazoa > Arthropoda > Insecta > Lepidoptera > Noctuidae > Cerastis > Cerastis rubricosa. The sequence continues at coordinate 23,688,434 of OX424527.1, forward strand.
ATAAATATTTGATTAAGTGATGATTACGGGACATTATGTCCGTAGGCCTCTAGGCCTATAACACAATTTCAGAATTAATTGAATTTGGATTTTGCCGACGTGTGCATCTTTTATCGATGTTTTAAAAGTGCCCCATGTAAGAGGCCTATTTTTTATTTTAATTTTGTTTTTTTTTGTTGAAGTCTTACAATTAGGGCCCCGACGAAAAGTGACCTTTACTCATTTCTTATCAACATATACATAACTAATGCTCTATGTTTTACATACCTCTTATTAAAAACTAAAGAGTAAAATTAGAAGTGAGTGTATCACTTGAATTGTTTTCCATACTACGATAGTACTTACACCGATGCACAACAATGCAGTTGCCCATAAACAGCGCTAAGCAAACGCGTGCACCGCTCCTCCGTCGCACGCGCAGGTGCGAGTTGCTATCACTACCGCGGTGCAGTTCGCACAGTGCACTATGGTTCCGCGCGCTCTCGTCGCGTCTTGCGCGTTACTCGCGATCGCGGGCGCTGCTTTTGCGCAGGTCTGTTTGTTTATTTTTTATTATTGTGATTTTTTTAAGAGAAGTTAATTAGTAGAGATCTAATTATTCAGAATGTTAATTTTGAAAAATTTGGGTCGAATTCAAAAGTTGGTGGTAGTTTCGTTTGGTTTATTTTTTTTTTGGTCGTGAAGAGTATTTTTTTTCTAAGTTATATTAGAATATCAATGAGTTTAATATTGGTGAAATTTAGTACGAAATATATTTTGTTGTGTTCTGGATTGATAACAAAAAAACAAGATTTGGGATATGCGGGAGTCATCTTTATAATTATTAAAATTGAAATGAAATAATTTTACTTTTCTCTCGGTAAAGGTTCAATTTGTAATCAATAATGTTTTTTACTTGGGATGCGTAGGTAAGAGAAGGTAAGATACAAGAGTCCAACACAATTTTCTTCAGCTTCATTGACATATTTGACTTTAGAATTTCTTTTGTGTATTGTATCTTACCTTCTCTTACCTACGCATCCCAAACATGGATTTTCAACAAACAAACTAGAAACAAAATATTAACAACCCAAAGAGCCATGGAACGGAGCATTCTAAATCTAAAGTTGACACACAAAAAGAGAAGCACAGATATAAGAAAAACAACAAATTTAATTGATGCCCTAGAACACTGTAAAAGACTGAAATGGAAGTGGGCCGGCCATATTGCACGTATGAAAGAAGATAGATGGGCAAAAATGATTACATCATGGAAAGGACCTACAGGCAAGAGAACCAGAGGTAGACCGGCGGAGAGATGGCTCGATGAAATTTTGAAAGCAGCGGGAAAAGAATGGACAAATAAAGCGAGTGACAGAATTATGTGGAGAAAAATGGAGGAGGCCTTTACTCTATAGAGAGGTCCTTAATATAAACATATATAAAAAAAAAAAACCTTATCAAATTAATTTCAGTCAATAATTTTTATACCTTTTAGTTATGGAAAGGATTTTTTTTTGAATTATATTAATACTATTGCATGCTATTGTAAACGGAATATTATTGTAAATTGATTTTTTTTTTTTTTATTAAGGAAATAAAAAGGCTTTGTTATTTATTTATTATTTATAATGTTTTTTACTTAATAACTAAAAAGTGTCCAAAAAAAAATTAAACATCGATTAATAAATAAAAAGATGACTCACGATAAGAATATGTGAAGTAAGTCGGTATTGTATTGAAAATGTAGGTTAATTGTTCTTGTGTGAAAATCAAGCTAGTGATTACGAAATTAATATCACCATAAACAAAAACTTCATGGAATAGGAGTGTTTTTACTGTAACTGCAGATATTTCAATCAGTATTGGAATTTCTTAATTACTTATACTAATAATCATGCCTGTTGACTGTCTATAGAATTTAATCTAAGCAACAAAACTATGGAATTAAAATTAAAAGCGTGATTAAAAAATTTATTGAAACAAACATTCCGGAAAAGTGTGGGCTAAAGAATATTGCTTAGTCTTATTTTTTTAGAAAATAAAAGTAAAACCTTCCTAGATTCCATACTTTCAAAATCATTGGAAGTAAGATCAACACTAGAAAAAAAGAGATGAAATTTACATTTTTCTTTTTCGTGCGGTTAGTGAAGCATGCTGGTTTCCACACGATATTTTCGTTCACCTAAGCAAGTGATAATTTTACAATACACACATGAATCCGAAAAATCATAGTTGCGTTTTTTGAGTTCGAACTCGAGACCTATGACTGGGCAGTTCGACAGTCGCACCACTAGGCTATCACTGCTTTAAATACATTAAAAAAAATAATTGTGAACCTTTCTAAGAAAACTTTAATCTCCGTCGTCAAAGTTCTCTGCTGATCCCACAAAACAACCTTAAGAAGTGAGCTGTTTTAAAATATCGTGTCTCGTATCAGTCGCGTCACTTGTCATAACCCTACACCTCGGGTTTGCCGGCATTTTGTAAGTAAACACTACTTAGAATGTGTGGGAAAGAATGCGAGGGATTGCCTGGAGGTCGGCGTTAATGGTGGCTTCACGACTTCAGAATTTGAAAGGGTTGCATTGGTAGGATCGAAAAGTGTCCATCTGCAATTCTGTGTAGTTCCTCCCAAATTATTATTTTTGTGATGTGTGCTTTTTAGGGTTCCGTACCCAAACGGTCAAACGGGACCCTATTACTGAGACTTCGCTGTCCGTCCGTCCGTCCGTCCGTCCGTCTGTCACCAGGCTGTATCTCATGAACCGTGATAGTTAGCCAGTTGAAATTTCTACAGAATATGTATTTCTGTTGACGCTATAACAACAAATAATAAAAACAGAAAAAAAATAATATTTAAGGGGGGCTCCCATACAAAAAACAATGTTTTTTTTTCGTTTTTATTAATAATGGTACGGACGGACGGACAGCGAAGTCTCAGTAATAGGGTCCCGTTTGACCCTTTGGGTACGGAACCCTAAAAATCCCCACATAATGGGAAGTTTGCACTTCCCGATGACCAAATCAAGGATCACACGTTTTTCTTCTGACCCTTAACCCACAATGCAGTACATGTTCAACTACACTAAAATAATAAACATGATCGAAGTATCTTGGCATACGATGTTGTTGACATGTAAATGTGAACTTGACCTGAACTTAACCTGAAGAGGCTCTCGTTAGGCTGTGGAGTAAAGGGCTTGATGGAAAAAACCGGTACTTTTAGCATGACCTGTATTTTTTTTAGGTTTTTGGACCAACAAAAAACCTTTGCGTATTATGAAAATAAAATCATATCTTAGATATACCAAAAAGTTAAAAGATAAAGTTAAAAATTAAAATGGACACTTGAACGTCCACTCATACAAATATAGTATGTTTAGACGTTCAAGTGTATAAAACAAGGTTTTCAAAAAGGTACTGTTATCTAGACGTATTCAGTAATTACATAATTAATGTTGATTTTAAATGAAACAATATTTTATATGGATACTTTAAGACTAGGGTAAATTACCCATAATAAAAGGTACTTGTACACACAACTATTTAATTATTAGTATTGAGTAATGACAGCTAGCGAACACTTATATCCAAAATACAAAATGATAAATAAGAAAATGTTACAAAATGATTTATAAGAAAACTAGCTGTCCCGCGCAACTTCGTCTACGTTACATTTTCCCGTTTTTGCAATTATTTTTCATTGCTGCTCCGCTCCTATTGGTCTTAGCGTGATGATAAATAATCTATGTCCTTCCCCAGGTTGAAATCTATCTTCTTGCCAAATTTCATTAAAATCCAATCAGCCGTTTAGTCGTGAAAATGAAAAACAAACAAACAATCAAACAAACAGAGTGACTTTCGCATTTATAATATTAGTATGGATCTTTCGTGCATAGAAAAATCAAAAAAAGGTATCAGCTGTTCCCAATCTATAGTTTCTGAATATTTAAGTTTAATATAAATATGAATTTGAATACTGAACGTTGACGATACTGTGGAAACCTTTTGTTATCATTATTCAAGTAAGGTTACGAGAACCGTGCGAGAACTTTCCACCGTGTGTTGCAATGCAATGATAATCCTTTCAAGTTAAAATCTAAAGTAGTTAATTCAAATTAACCACTTCTTGATGGCTAAAATTTCCAATAGCCCAGCTTTGAAACCCCATAATTCATACTTTACCACCATTGTTTCCACAAGTGTCTAAAACACCGCGAAATCTTTTTAACTTAGTGCTAATTGAATATGTGCATTAGCGGCACCTAAATACATAGCATAATAAGCCTATGACGTTCCCACTGCTGGGACACAGGCCTTCTCTCCATGAGATGGAATAAAACACGCGGGCCCAGTGCTTGTTGGAACACCTATCATCATCATGTTCCTGCTCTTGTACCATGTTATTCGGGATTGGCGCAACACGTTTTTTTCTACCATTCTCTCCTGTCAATTGTCACGCTATATTTTAATCCCTTTTCTTTCATACCATTCCTCACACAATCCATCAATTTTTCTTGGTATTCCTCTTCCTCTTCATCCATCAAAATTTATATTAAGTTGAAACACCTGTATGAAAGCCTATACAAAAAAATGAGTTCATTTTCAACCGTCGTCGGCGCTGTCGAAATTTCAACAGTCCAAAAAAGATGAAGATAATGTGAAAACGGGCATTAACATCAGAAACGCTGACATTCTTTTTTATCAATGAAAATTCCTCAGTTAAATACCTTGTCATCTTCAGCCTATCTCATTTTCAAGTGCAAGGTCATCCTCATCAATGGCACAAGCCTTTACATGATGTAAAACAAACATAATAAAAATAACATAAATAACCCAACAATTAAGACTAAACGGTAACAGAGATCATCTACTGTAATGTCCTGAAAGTGACGTCATATGCACATATATGCATTTGTCATACCGTGCAATGGATGACGTTCTCATTGTGTCCCCGACCTTGTCTGTATTGACAATTCTATTGGATAAACTATTGATTTTTACTAAAATGTGTTGCTGGCGCTTAGTCATACTTGCATAGTGAATAAATGGTGGTAGATACCTTGTATAAGTAGATTGGCGTTAGTCTCGAATATATCTAATTCTAATTGACATGAGAATCAAGTCTGGGTATTATACCCAGTACTAACTGGGTTGTGGAGGTCAGATAGGCAGTCGCTCCGAGGTAAGACTGGAAACCGACCAAAACATAATTGGGGAAAGGCAGATGATGATGAGGATCAAGTCTTTTGTAAAACTCACGAATTTTATATAAACAGTCATAAATGTAACTTTAAATTCAATTAATAGTATGGGTATTTTTGCCAAAATAGTTGTGAAAATTACAGGAAAAATAAATTAAAAAAGTAATGTCGTTTATTCCAATCGTCACGCTTAGTTGCATTAGTTAACTATAGTAAAGTGAAAATAAGCGCGAGAATATCAAACTTAACTTGTAATTGGGTCATGGTGATGATTTTCACGAATATTTTGCAAAAAATAGACTACTTTTTCCCTAGAGAGGCAACCCGCTTGCCACCACTTCCCAAATTCACAAGGGAGTGACAAATAAGAACTCTAATAGTTGCTGAAGACATTACAATATTTATTGACGGACATAATAATTAACAATACCACAGCACCCTCTACTGTGATGCATCACTGTTATTGTGATGATAACGACATCACGTCATCACACTATGATACACCGTGACGCTCTAATTGTGTCCCAGTCCTTGCGTTTGATTGAATGCAGTATCACGTTGATACAGACAATTTATTTATAGCTTATCGTATTGCACTAGTGGGATTATGTTACGACTTTTTAATTGATATCATCCGGGATTATTGTGTTACCTATTTAAATCTATCTTCTTAGCATATTCTTTTAGTTGAATGCTAATGTATCAGATTTCATCTTAGTCATTAATCATCATACGCAAACTGATGTGTACACAATGCCTGCTATAGATAATAAAAAATAAATACATAAAGATATCTTTTGATCATCACTCTTGCATCACCATCAACATCTCTATTTGGTGATTACTGTTACTTCTTTAAAACAGATTGTATTTGACTTAAAAATGCAATTACATGTAAAATTAAAAGATTTATTTCAAAACAAATCTTCTAACATCAATATTTAAAAAAAACCGCTCTCAACTTCAAACTATTGATAGAAACAGGATGTTTTAAAAGCGTTAAGTGTTAAAACTATTTAGTAACTTAATTTCAGTGATTTAAGCGGGACCCAACAGTCCCTAAATCATAAGCAGGAAAATATTTTCCTTTGCATCAATCGATACGGATTATTGTAGATATTATGTGCTACACCTTATCACGATACAGCGTGATGCTCCCATTGTGTCTCGAACCTTGTGTCTGTTTACACACAATCGCAATAAAGAGCACTGGAACGTTCAGATTTATGTTCATGTCAATGTCTTCAAGATTTCAAGATTGTAGATGAGGACCTGAACTTTTGAAGGTTTTGCAATATTCTGAAGGACTGCTCTGAATAAATGATTAAGGTTTCAGAAAGCATCTTGCATCTGTTTGTTTGTTTGAACGCGCTAATCTCAGGAACTACTGATCCGATTTAAAAAAATCTTTCAGTGTTAGATAGCGCATTTATCGAGGAAGACTATAGGCTATATAACATTACGCTACGACAAATAGGAGCAGAGCAGCAATGAAAAATGTTGCGAAAACGGGGAAAATGTGACGCAGACGTAGTTGCGCGGGACAGCTAGTTATTAGTATATTTAGATTATCGAGTTTTAATTGTTTTATGTTAAGTAGACAATATTTAGTTTTTATCTGTTAATAAATTATAAATTAAACATTGTTAAGTAATTAACAGTATGAAGTGTTTCCGTAATTAATCATTTCAGTCAAGGGCTCTCTGCCTATTATGTGGTGATAATATGCCCATCGCTCACTGGTTCAAATAACATGGTAGCCCTTGACTATACTCACATAGGCCTCCCCCAACGCCACATTGACATAAGGGGGGTTTTGCCATAATCGCTACGCTTGGCAGACGGGTTGGCGATCGCAGTACGGTTGTTACAAAAGCAAAGAGAACGCTGCTGCCCATTCTCTGGCAAGTCCCTTAGTCGCCTCTTACGACACCCACGGGAAGATATGGGATGGTGCCATTCTTTACGTCCGACACCATACAGAACATATACTAGATCATAACATAACATTACGCTTGAGATCCCCGAAGGGTACAGCAGAAGTGAACCTCATAGTAAATGCACAATTTACCAGTAATATTTGAATTAAATTAATTAATTAAAATAAAATAAAATTAAAAAATGTTTATTTCGTAATCATACTTAAAAAAAAAGTTAGTGATTTGAGCCTCATTGTAAGCAAAAAAAATACTGTATTAGGAGACTCCGCTCTTTCACAGCAAGTAAAAACAAAAACAAAAATAAAAATGGTAAAAAATAAAATGTATGTGTGCGTGCTTGTGTGTGTGTGTGTGTGTATATGTGTGTGTATGTATGTATTGATAGAAGCGAGTGAGTTAATTTATGTGTTGCACTAGAGCCAGAATCCCATGACGAAAGCCTTATCCGGGCACAAATCCAGACTTCAAGTTTTTACTCAGAAATTCCTGTTTGTAAAACGTAATAACCCTTTGCCCGCATGGCCATAAAATCAAGACTCCCGGACAGCAATAGCCCTTGCCGCCACTAATCAACGACGCAATCAAATTACTTACCCCAAAACTCGAAACCAGCTTGATAATAAAACAAAATGACTACTTAAAATAGCCCTTAGACGTAACAGTAAATAACTTCAAGGACGCTAGTTTATCTTCAGTGTGCACAAGATAAGAGACCCCACTGAAAATGTTTCAGGAATTCCAAGTATTTAGGTCATGGCTACACGGTTATCTGTGAGACGGGATGCAGGTGGGCATTAATCGGGACTTAGTGCTGCTTTTAAATTAGATGAGATATTTTGTTGAGGTAGGTCAAGACTTTTAGTTAGTTTATTTTTATTTTTTTGGTAGGTTGTTTTTTTTTTGTAGTTTATTTTTATTATTCTGTATGGTGTCGGACTTAAAGAATAGCACCATCCCATATCTTCCCGTGGGTATCGTAAGAGCCGACTAAGGGACTTACCAGAGAATGGGCACAGCGTTTTCTGTGCTTTTCTAACAACCGTACTGCGATCGCCAACACGCCTGCTAAGCGTGGTGTTTATGGCAAAACCCTTCTTGGGGAGGCCTATGTCCAGCAGTGGACGTTTTACGGCTGAAATGATGATGATTTTTATTTTAAGTTTAGGTATGTTTTTTGGTGTAGGTAGATCCTGTTCGCTGTGTGAAGCTTGGCAGGGAAATCGAAACCAGTGATTTTTTAGGTATCCTAGAAGTTTACCTAAAGATAGGTTAGGAGGGGTTGTTGCCAAAATTCATTCTTTAATAATTTTTGGAAGTAACAAAATTCAGTACTCTAAGCGACCTATTACACAATATCCTTTCTTTGGTATTGTTCGTCGTGTCGTGGAGCTCCTTGAGTAGAGCTACCCGATAACTGACACATGCTTGCACTGGCTGTACAGGTCCACTCAAATCTGTATGGTTATGTCAAAAGACTATCTTAGACACTTATCCGCATAGTCCTCATGTGAGTTGGCCAAGATTATGTCTGGAACTTAAAAGAGACTGTGACCTCTTGAGTTTTTTTTGGCTGTTTCATCTCAGAGTAGTCAGGTACGAAACACCAGCCTCATCTAGTTTAAAAAAACGACGTATAAAAGTGTTCGTAAAAACCTATTTGCAAAAATAAACATAATTTAATTTAATTTAATTTCAAATGATTGGTCATTTGAATTTTGCTTCTTACGTAGCATAGCATTGTTTACCTTTAGTGGAGCTAACCGTAACGTCATCATTCAGCCAGATTGCCCATAAGATATTTAAAAAAATGTTATTCGGTCTTTCATTGACGATTTTGTGTGAGGAGCTCGTGGCTAAATAATAACAGCCGCCCAGGTCGATCTTTAAGGTTAAGCCGTGCTTGCCGAGGTTGGTCTGTGGATGGGTGACCATAATTACATATCGAGTTTCCTCTGTGCCTCGGAAAGCACGTTAAGCCGTTGGTCCCGGCTGTCATTTGTAGATCTTTGACAGTCGTTACGAGTAGTCAGAAACTAAAAGTCTGACATCCAGTCTTACCAAGGGGTATCGTATTACCCAGTTACTGGGTTGTGGAGGTCAGATAGGTAGTCGCTTCATGTAAAATACTGGTACTCAGCTGCATCCGGTTAGACTGGAAGCCGACCCCAAGATAGTTTGGGAAAAGGCTAGGCAGATGATGATTGACGATTTTGTGTACGCTTTATCGAGACTTATTTAGCAATGCTATATGCTCAAATTCGTACGTTGCGTAGATCACGACGAAACCTCTTTAAAAGACAATAAAATAAGGGTGAATTATTAGAATTAAAAAAAAATATTCCTCTCTGTATGGCTAATCAAATCAAATCAAATTCATTTATTTCAAGTAGGCCAGTTACAGGCACTTCTGAATAGTCAAACAATAAAAATGAAGCTACAGTCCTAGTCACAAGACATAATAACTGTGAAAGTATGTACTTTAGTTGCCCATTCCAATGCGTAGATTTCTATGGAGAAGAATGGGCAAGAAACTCCATGGACACTCTTTTAAATCAGTAGCTTGTTATAAAAACCTTGGTTACATCATCCATGTCGAGATGGTACATTATGTGAGAACGATGTAGCAAGAAGTGCACGTTAAAAGTGTCCACAATAAAACGAAAAAAAGACATTTTAAAAGATAAAATAAATAGTTCGAAATAAGCCGTGGCAACTAATAGACTAATATGTATATGGCTAAAAAGGGGGTGTCAACAGCTGAGGTGACGACGCCTCATTCTAGGTTAAAAGATTTTTATTCTCAAAAACTAAAATAACATTTCACTTAAAATGTGATACATAGATCTTTCATCTGAATTTTCCTGTGGGTATGTTCTAGTTCCAGAGCGTTTTTTTTCAGACGTGGTTTATTGGTTATCAATTTAAATATTTCCATGCTTCGCTTATTCTTCAGTAGTCTGAACAAACCCGCGTAACACGACACAATACTACACTTTACACAATAGATAAAGAATGTATGAAGTATAATATTACTTAACAAATCCTTGGCGATGAACAAACAAACAGAACACACAGCGATCGCTGTAGATACTATCGTAGCACGCTATAATGTTACACCTGTTTTGTATTAATATGTAAAGTAGGGTACGCTGGGAACTTGCTTATTGCCATTAAAGATGAATGATCTCTACACTTCTTCTCTTCGAATCAATTTGGTCCAACCAATGAGTATAGCTACCTGGCCAGCTCGATCGTCTGCTTCATCCATTCGAGATGGGTCGATTATGCCCTATCTACCCAGATTGGATCTACAGCAGCCGACTTGAGGATGAATGATCATTTTAAATGTTGCTGGGGAGGTTTAAATGCAGTGGAATGCTGGTAGAGGTTTCAATTGGTACCTAGACAGTTTTGATGTTTTAGTAGTGAATATTGTAAAGGCCACGAAAAGAAAAATTGGCTCTCAGGTGGACTTATGACCTGCGATAGAATATAGGATACTTTTTCTCCTGCTTGTACATTCTCGTGGGATAACTTCCAACATCAACATAGGCGAAGCCGCGTGCAATAACTAGTCTTATTTTTCTCAGTAATTTAACACATCATTGAGAAGAAATGCATCCATATTTAAATTCCTAATCAGTGCAAACCAGTCACAACAATGAATTTGCTTAACGATATACCTATTACAAATTGACTCATACTTCAAGCGCGGTATGATAAGAATTTTAGTACATTGTAGGTATAGTGCATTCCTCTCTTATTGGCATGGCTTTAGAAATAACTCTGTTATCATTTCGCTCTATTAATGAGTTTCATGGGGATTAAAATAACTGATGATTGTGAATAAAGAGGGTTGGCAGAATTAGAGGTCATCTTAGCCTTTTCAACTATGTTGAGGTCGGCTTCCAGTCTAACCGGATGCGGCTGATTACCAGTATTTTTCATGGAGCGACTGCCTATTTGACCTCCACTCGCAATCCAGTTAATACTGAGTAATACGATAACTCTTGGTAAGACTGATTTTCAGACTTTCGGGCCACTAACTACCTGTAACGACAGTCAAAGATCTACAAATGACAGCCGGGACCAACGGCTTAACGTGCTTTCCGAGGCACGGAGGAAACTGGGTATGTTATGTGTGGTCACCCATCCACGGACCAACTGAACATTGATCCGAGTGTCTGTTATTATTTCGCCACGAGCTCTTCGAGAATAAGAGGTTATTTGGGGTTATTAGGTTTGATTACTGTTCATGCCACATCTGGGCTTAACTACTATAATTAGCTTATTGACATATCTGTTTACAAATCGTTCTAGCTCCAAGGTAATGGCGTCACAGAACCCTTCAGTTTCCTTGCCAATTTATACTAATACTCGTTCGACAGTGCTTCAACATAACGCTGAAATAATATTTGTTTTGCTGTCTGTTCTAGCAGTTACAGGCACTTGAAAATCAAAGTATGCGTTTAGTTGTCTTTGTTATTTTTAGATCGTATAAGTAAAAATGAACGTATATTTTATTTAGTCTTTGTTTCTAATCATTCATCATTTCAGCCGAAAGACGTCCACTGCTGGACATAGGCCTCCCCCAACGTCACATTGACATAAGAGGGGTTTTGCCATAATCGCCACGCATGGCAGGCGGGTTGGCGATCGCAGAACGGTTGTTACAAAAGCCCAGAGAACGCTGCTGCCAATTCTTTGACAAGTCCTTTAGTCGCCTCTTACGACACCCACGGGAAGATATAGGATGGTGCTATTCTTTACGTCCGACACCATACAGAACTAATCTAATTTTTTAATCATTATGGACGATTTTAACGATACATACGGAAAGTTGGTTAAAAATGGATACTCGTGTGTCTCTTGTTTTAATTAATGTTGGTTAAAAATGGATACTCGTGTGTCTCTTGTTTTAATTAATGTTGAATTTTGAAATCTTCATAAGTATCTGTATTGCTAAGGTTGAACGGTACTCAACCTCAAATTCTCAATTAAAAAATCGACGTTCTTAATTCAGAATCCTATAGTTTAACTTTCTTAAAATAAATAGCATTTAAAGCAAATGTAATAGATTTCAGTAGAGGTACTTACGTATTCATATCCCTAACGACTAGATATCATCATACTCTTCGATTTAAATGGGTAAGCACAGTTTCAAGTGGTACTACTAAGAGTCTTAAGAAGCCGATACGGATGTATTGGCGCAAATCCAAGCTGCGAGTGCTGGGTCAAAGATCATTGCTGCATGGATGATGTCATTTATATGCATTATTTCATAATTCAGGAGAATTCATTGCTGAAATTCATGATAACAGCTTCCGTGTATGAGATTTCAGTTTATATTGAGATTGCGGTCGGCAAGTTGATAAAATCTGAAATTCATTGACAAACTAGGTGTAGCCAAAAATACAAATGTCAAGAAACACACTATTTTGTAGAATTGTTCCTTGTAATTGACGGCATGGTTGGCACAGTGGCATAGCGGCTGCTAGTCAGTGTATCGCTGGTTCGCTTCCTGCACCGAACTAATATTTATATTGCCTACTATAAGAAGTTGTTTCGGGTCTGGCTGTTTTTATATGTGACTTTAAACGTACCCACGAACCCACAATACAGGCGTAAAATTCATCTTAAAAAGGGTTAAAATAGATTATGAATATGGATCGACATTAATTGCCAGTTTTGCCGATTTGAAATCTTGATGGTATTTCCCGCGTAATTCGGGGTCATTACCTCTTGGACTACCACAGACCCCGCTCTCGTTAAATCTCACATCAAATTAAAACATAATGTTCTGAAAATAAATTACATTTTCAAACAAATTATTCAGCTAGGCCGTGCAGAAAATTGGCATGTAAAACTGAAAGAATGACGTCATCACATTAAATGAACTGTAAATACGAACAGCAGATGGTTTATGGTTTCCTTTGTGACATCATAATAATAATTTCACCATAAGATTTTTATGGCGACCTTAGTTTTGCTCTGCAAGGCCGGGTTAACCTAGCTTTGCACTAAGCGAGGAAGCTAGGAAAAACACCAATAGGATACTGTTTCATGAGTTTTAAAAAACCGGCCAAGTGCGAGTCGGACTCGCGCACGAAGGGTTCGGTATCATTATTTATAAAAACTAGTAAAAAAACACTTTTTTGTATGGGAGTCCCCCTTAAATATTTATTTTATTCTGTTTTTAGTATTTGTTGTTATAGCGGCAACAAAAATACATAATCTTTGGAAATTTGAACTGGCTAACTAACACGGTTCATGAGATACAGCCTGGTGACAGACGGACGGACGGACGGACGGACGGATGGGCGGACGGACAGCGAAGTCTCAGTAATGGGGTCCCGTTTGACCCATTGGGTACGGAACCCTGAAAAGAAGCGCTCGAAAAGAAGAACATAACATAACATCTCGCCTGCAATTTCCAAAAGGTTAGGCAGAAGAGAACACCCAGATTTCGCCAGTTTTGTTTAGCTGAGGAGGAGCTCGTGGCTAAATAATAACAGCCGCACGGGTCGATCTTTAAGGTTAAGCTGTGCTTGCCGAGGTTGGTCCGTTGATGACTGACCATAATTACATACAGAGTTTCCTCCATGCCTCGAAAAGCACGTTAAGCCGTTGGTCCCGGCTGTCATTTGTAGATTTTGACAGTCGTTACAAGTAGTCAGAAGCCGAAAGTCTAACATCCAGTCCTACCAAGGGGTATCGTATAACCTAGTTACTGGATTGTGGACGTCAGATAGGCAGTCGCTTCATGTAAAATACTGTTACTTAGCTGCATTAGGTTAGACTGGAAGCCGACCCCAACATAGATTGGGAAAAGGCTAAGCAGATGATGATTTCGCCAGTTATGTTTAAGACCTTTGTGTTGGTGAGCCCTTTGCCGTCAACCGGACACAAGTCCAGACTCTGTGGCTGATACTGAAAGGTCCCTGATGGAGAAACATCGAAGCCAGCAGCTCATGCTCAGCAGTTGTACTTGCCACCACAACTAAGTGTAGTTTCAAGCAGCAGTGGTGGAAAACCAGCTTTACTGAAGTTATCATTATTGTATACGTTTGTTTTGATGTCTGAACAGAGTGCAGTGCTGTTTTAACGAGTTTGCACTCGATTTCATTTTCAAATAAATTATAATTTTAACTCTGTCTTGTTCGTACGTGTTCTTACACGTATCTAATGACATGTATCTATCTAAGTAAATACCAGATTTACGAAGGCCAAAAGAATTGTCGAAAAAAATCGTTTGTTGAGCATATCGGGAACCTCACTCGAACGAATTCGTTGATATCTGAACTGAATGCAGTGTTGTTTTAACGAGTTTGCTCTCGATTTCATTTTCAAATAAATTATAATTTTAACTCTGTCTTATTCTACTATTCTACACGAATGTAATGATATTTATCTATCTAATTAAATTTAGAATTACGAAAGATATTACGATTACAGAATTACGAAAGCCCAACAGAATTGTGTCGAAATAAAACCTTCTTTTTTAGCAAATCGCGAACCTCACGTGAACGAATTCACGGTGAACAGCTTGTTCATTCATAAAATTAGTTCTCATAACAACAAAAATAAAACTGCTTACACCCTCAATAACACAACAATGGATGGTAAACACGGTAACTCAAGAGGTTACGTGACTCATGGGGCACAATGACATACTGACAGATGACAGCTAATGTTGCTAACGTGCAGGCAAGTCTTATGTATTACAGACAAACGTGTTTGTGGTGTATTGCACCACAAACTAATCTGTCAAATTTCTGTAATAGATTTTCAACCTTATTGTTATAGGCTACGTTTCAAGGTTGATTGGGAAAATTTTACAGACGGGTAGCTTGACCTGCTGGCGTCTCTGCATGGATATTTTGGCACATGGTTTTCTCACTTTCCTGTTTTTGCAGCACTACTGTCCGTTCAATGATATTTTACCCCTTATTTTGCAGTCTAGTAACCTTTATTTGCGTTGCCATAAGGTTTATGTCACAGGTAAAATAGTTGTGAAACGACTGTAATACATGACTCATGGGGCATGACTACATAAGTGACAGATGACAGGTAATGCTCACTTTGTGTTACAATGTACAGACTAGTCTATTATACTTTTAATGTATGCTATAAGAGCGCAAATGCGCTGTTGTTAAACGTTATTGTTTGTAGTGATTGAGCTAAAACACTGTTGTGACGAACATAAATGTGTACTATCAATTTTCAGAATATTGACTCGTTGACAAACAAAATTATGGACTATGATTTATGATTTGTTAGAAATCAGTAAAGAAACTCATATAAAATCCTTACTAGGTACTATTAGTTGTTTACAATTAAATACCAATCATATATAATATATTATTAGATAATAATATGATTAAAGCTCGTGGCTAAATAATAACAGCCGCACCGGTTGATCATTAAGGTTAAGCCGTGCTTGCCGAGGTTAATCCGTGAATGGGTGACTATAATTACATACCGAGTTTCCTCCGTACCTCGTAAAGCACGTTAAGTCGTGGGTCCCGGCTGTCATTTGTAGATCTTTGAAAATCAATACGAGTAGTCAGAAGCCAAAAGTCTGACATCCAGTCTTATTAAGGGGTATCGTATTACCCAGTTACTGGGTTGTGGAGGTCAAAGAGTCGCTGCATGTAAAATTACTCACCTGCATCACGTTAGACAGGAAGCCGACTCCAAGATAGTTTGGGAAAAGGCTAGGCAGATGATGATGATGATTAAAATTATGATTTTTCAGAAATTAGCAAGGAAACCCCTATAAAATCTATGGTTAGTCGTTCTCGCTTACACTCACTTACTTCTAGAACAATAAAAATCTAAGTTTAGCATAGTTTTTAATATTCAGAAGTAAGCTTTACAGATGCGAAATAAGCGGAAATTAAAACAGATAAAAAAATGTGTATGTATCAACTAATATTCTTAGAAGAAGTCATTGCTCTAAAGTGAAAGATTCTACTAAGTCCCTAGCACGGAATCGAACTTATAATCGACGGATTTTTCATGGTCATTTCAACAAAAAAAAAAAAAAAAAAAAAAAAAAAAAAAAACAAAAATCACTCGCCGCCTGACCGCCGTCGCGAACGGACGTGCCGCTACCTGCTCGCATTTCCGCTCGCTATCAGTGTGCGTCATCGGTTCGTCACTTCCCAGTGTCGTGACGTCATCAGTAGTCTCTCGACTACACCCCCGAACAATTGCTGTCTTTTTATTAAGACAGCACTTGCTCATTTTGCTTCGGATATTATTCCGACTTAACTTCCTTTGCCCCATCAGGGAAAAGTCCTCAGTTTCGAGGTTCTTGGTGGAAACCTTACGGTGCCAACGAAACCAAGAGGGTAGTGACCCAATCCTACCCGCCAAACCCCTTCAGGGCCCGGCACTCCATTGGCATCGGGAGCCAGAATCTTGGCCTTGGGGGCTACCCTAGTCAAGCCTGGTCTAGAAACACTAGTTAAATCTGACTTCGTTCACAGCAGTCACCTAGTGTCGGTTGGGAGTGTCTACCCCTTCGCACTAGAGGCCCCTTGGGGCGTAGGGCCCTGTCGCACAATAAGACTGGCGTCAGGTTCACAAGCTTAGGGCACACCAGTAGGTACTCACCTCCCTGTCATTGCACACCCGACAGAGAGGCCACACACCCCCGGGCCCACCCACCCGGGGAGTTAGGTTGTTAGGCTGTTAGGCGCGGAGCTTCACTCAATGTTTGCTAAATTTTAAATTTTAACCGACAAAATGTCGTCCTTAGACGAGAAGGAAAAAGCGCTGTTGCGTTTTTTCTTCCGCGTCTTCACGACCGACCCAAATTTTGAAAAGTATGGGTCGGAAATTGCTGCCATTCAGCAAATCAACGATACCGTCACTGACTTCAGTGACGCGCTCGACAGCCCTTTGTCACCGCCGCCTGCCGACAGAGGCTTACCGCCAGCCGTTGCCGCCGCGATTAAGGCTACTCCAAGACCCAAAGTTGTGAAACCCATTGTTTCACAAACAAAGGTCCAGCCCGCACCTGCGTCCATTGTTCCCGTTTCTGGGAACATGGGCAAAAGCTCACCGCCAGCCGTCGCCGCCGCGATTCCGGCTAATCCCGAACCCATTGTGTCGCAAACAATGGATCAGTCCGCACCTGCGTCTATTGTTCCCATTTCGGAGAAAATGGACACAACCGTACCAATCTCCGACTCGGAATCGGTTATAGATTCCTGCTCTGCTTCCTCGTCCTCAGAAGACGACTACCAAGTCGTCGGAAAGGGCAAGAGGAAGAAGGGCAAAAACTCGCAGGCCGCCATGGCCAAAAAGTTAGTCGCGCTCCCTCTAATCCCCTCTCCCGAGGCGTCCCGTCCCACCTCCCCGGTCCCCGCACCAAAGTCCGCCGCTGCTCATACCAGCAGGCCAACAAGCCCTAAGGCTAACTCTTCAGCCGCTTCTTCAAAGAAGCTGAAGCCCCCTCCCCCGTTGTTCATTCAGGACAAAGGGAAATGGACAGATGTGTCCAAAATGTGCAATGAGCGCCGCATTCAATATACAAGCGCAAAAAGCACACAGCAGGGGATCAAAGTGGTGGTCCCTACGACCACCGACTTCAGGGAATTAACCCGTCAGTTAATCGGAAGGCGCATAGCCTTCCACACCTACTCTCTTCCAGAGGAGAAGCCCACCCGCGCTGATCAGGCGGATCCCGAAGGAAATCCCCACGGAGGACATCCTCAATGACCTCCTAGGCCAGGACATCCCGGTCGCAGCCGTCCACCGCCTTCATAAGGCGAGAGGCGGAGACCTTTACGATATGGTACTGGTCATCTGTGACCCAGTAGAAGGCCACCACCCGATCTTCAAAGTGAAGTCGGTTTGCTCCCTGTCAGGCATCTCAATAGAGAAGCCCTACCGCTCAAGCGTAGTCGGACAGTGTCATCGCTGCCAGATGTGCGGTCACAGCCAAGCCAACTGCCATGCGCCACACAGATGCGTAAAGTGTCTAGGCGACCATGGCACGGCAGACTGCCCCCGTCCCAAAGACAAGTCGCTTTGCACGGAGCCACCGAGCTGTGTGCTTTGCGGCCAGTCGGGCCACACGGCCAACTACCGCGGCTGCTCAAAAGCCCCCAAAGGCTCCTCCTCTAACCTGGTGAAGCGTGCAAGCGCCCGCCAACAAAGAGAAAGCCCTTCGGTGAGGCTACCCTCTGCCCAGATGCCGGAGAGACTCAGCCCTCAGAGGCCCTCTCCCTGGACCACGCTAAACCACCAGAAAGCCTTCCCGGCTCTCAGTAAAGCAAAGTCCAGCCCCATCCCCGGGCTATCAGATGCCCCTGTCCCCACTCCCGCGGCCCAGACAAGCGCACCGGCGCCCGCTCGTCCCACGCCACCTGGCCCCGCGGCTGTGGACCCCTCTCACAATGTAATTTTAGAATCGCTAGCAGAGTTAGTCACCCCCGAAGCAGACCGCATGGCGGCTGATCTCAGGGCGGCTAACACTGGTGGCGATAAACTTAAAATTATCCTCAAGTCCCTACTCAAGTTAGGCGACCTCCTCCGCAACCTTAACCTCGACTAACTCCAATGGATAATACGAGATTAACGTGCACCAAACCCCGATCCCTAAAATTAGGGTACTTTAATGCCAATGGCATTAGAGGCCAGCGTGATGAGATCGCCACCTTCCTCCGCGACCATCAAATTGATATCCTCCTCGTACAGGAGACCTTCCTCAAGCCCAGTCACCGGGATCCGAGAATTGCCAACTATCGCATAGTTCGCAACGATCGGTCACGTTGCCACAAGGGCGGGACTCTAATCTATTATAGAAAAGAACTGCATTGCATCCCCTTAGATCCCCCTCCCATGGAGTCTCTACTCGAGACCTCAGTGTGTCGACTAGGCATGACCGGCCATCAACCGATCACTATCGCCTCTGCGTATATCCCTCCCGGCGGCACGTCCGAGGAGCACAATCTGTTCACCAAAGACCTTGCCGTCCTCTTCGGCTTGAGCGACTCCGTTATCATAGCGGGCGACCTCAACGCCAAACACCCCGCCTGGAACAGCACGACGACCTCTGCCAGAGGACGTCACTTGTATAACCTGGGCGAGTCCCTCAACTTCGATCCCATCGCTCCTATGGAGCACACCCACTATCCCCACGACCCCGACCAACGTTCGGACGTTCTCGACATAGCGCTTCTCAAGAATGTCAACCTTAAGTTGCATTCCATCGAGACTTTACATGAGCTTAACTCAGATCATCGACCAGTGCTCATGCACTTAGTTAGTCCTTCTGACCCCAGCCAGCCCCCGCCGACCCAAGTGATAACCGACTGGAGGAAAGTCAGCGAAAAGCTGAAATCCACCACGTCGCCTCACCTGGAGGCCATCCCCGACCACATAGTCTCAGTCGCAGACACGACGGCCGCCATCAACTCGTTTACAGAACACGTGCAATCCGTACTGAAGGACTGCTCACGGGAAGTCCCAGCAATGAGCGATCAACGCTGGATACTACCCGCTGACATACGTGAACTGATAAACGAAAAGAACGCGGCCATCCGTGCCTACAGCAGCTTTCCCTGCGAGGCAAACAAAGCCCACATGCGTAATTTACAGCGTGCTGTAAAGGATCGCACCAGTGAGTTTCGTAATAATCAATGGGAAAAAACGCTAAGCGAACTCGAGCCTACCCACCTAGCCTTCTGGCAGCTGCAACGCAAGATGCGCTCCACCGAAGAGGCTTCGATGCCTCCCCTCACCCGTCCCGATAAGAGCGTCGCATTCGACGACTCTGAGAAGGCCGAATGCCTAGCCGACAGCCTGGAGTCCCAGTGCTCCCCCAGCTTGCAACCAGTAGACAAGCGACATCTCGATGAGGTGAACGCATTCGTCGAACGTAAAGCCGCCCTGCCCCCCGAAGAAGATCCTGATGATCCTCTGCCTCCGGTCACAGCTGACGAAGTGCAAGACATCATTAACAAACTTCAACCGCGGAAAGCACCCGGCTCCGACGGAATCACCAATAGGGTGTTCAAACTCCTCCCCGCTCAGCTCGTCGTGTTAATGGCGGCCATCTTCAATGGCGCCCTGAGCAACAACGCGTTTCCCCAAATATGGAAAGAGGCCACTGTCATCGGTTTCGCCAAGCCAGGCAAACCCAAGTCTGAGCCTTCGAGCTACAGACCTATCAGTCTCCTGAATGCACTCGGTAAAATCTACGAGAGACTTATGTATAAGCGACTCAAAGACTTCGCCGAGGCTAAGAGTCTCATCCCCAACGAACAGTTCGGCTTCAGGACCGGACACTCTTGCATTCAACAGGCCCACCGCATCGTAGAACACTTAAGCGCTGGCTTCCAGCGTGGAGCGATGACGGGTGTGTTGTTTTTCGACATAGCAAAGGCATTCGACAAAGTCTGGCACAACGGCTTATTATATAAGCTGTACAAACTGGGAGTGCCGGACCGTCTCGTGCTCATCTTACGAGACTTTTTGTCGGATCGCACCTTCCGCTATCGCATCGGGAAGGCACTGTCTTCCCCCCACCCCATTAGAGCCGGAGTCCCTCAGGGCTCCCCGCTCTCTCCCCTTATCTTTACGCTGTTCACCAGTGACATCCCCAAGAGCAAGAAGGCACAGCTAGCCCTGTTCGCGGACGACACGGCCATCTATTACACTGGCTATAGTCACGACGCTATTTACAGCACCCTCCAAACCTCAGCCAACGTCCTAGGCGCTTGGTTCCGGAAATGGAGAATCGAGGTGAACCCCGACAAGAGTCAGGCAGTTCTTTTCTTTAAACCGCGTAAAAATAAGCCACTCGCGCTCAGCCCGATCACTATGTATGGTAAGCCTATCCCTTGGGAGAAGCAAGCCAAGTACTTAGGAGTCTTACTTGACAACCACCTGTCTTTCGCGGCGCACATCAAAGCAGCTCGCGACCGAGCTGCCTTTGCTATGGGTAGGCTTCATTTCATGATCTCGGCAAAAAGCAAATTGTCACTCAAGTGCAAGTTGCGCCTTTATACCGCGGTGATCCGCCCCATTATGACGTACGCTTGCGTCGTGTACGCTCACACCAAGCCTAAATACATCCATAGGATGCAAACCTTGCAGAACCGGTTCTTACGTAGAGTCACGGGAGCCCCTTTTTATGTCCGTAACGACCGTCTACACGTAGACCTTAGAATGCCCACCGTCCTTCAGTTTATGAAACGTCTTTCGAAGCGTTTCTTCGATAACGCCAGTAAACACCGTAATCCCCTGATCGCAGCGGCCGCCCGTTACGAACTCTCGCGCATTAGTACAGTACGCCGTCCTCGGCATACTCTCGTCACTCCCGATGATGCTATCACCCTCCTCCAGGAGAGTAGCAAAGAGACTAGCACTCTTAAAAAGTTCAGACACAAACCGCCGTCTTTCCGACTTCGCCGTCGAGGTCCGTCGCGACGTCCCGGTCCATGCCCTCCCCGACCCTCGCTCGAGCCAGCCCGCGATGCTGTGCCAGTAGTTTTAAATCAGCCCCTAAATAATGATATCACTCAGATCCAGCCTGTCCCCATGCAGTCCTCCCCTAGCGACGCCCTGAGCCGAGGCTCGTACCCCACAGGGGGTGCCCTCAGCGTATAGTCGCTTAGTTTGTAAGTTTTTATGCCCTGGCTGGAGGCCTTACTCTTAAGGCACCCACAGGATAGTCCGGTTAAGCAGACGACAACCTCCTAGGTTGAACTGCGAGATGCCATTCATAAAAAAAAAAAAAAAAATGGTCATTTCAAAAAATCTTTCTGAAAACAGTCGTTTTTCGGACAGCACGCATAGTTTTAACTATGCCTCAACAACCCATACAGCAATTTTTGAATAATCTAGTTTTATTTTCGTCAAACGAGTCTATTTCATACTAGCCTTAAATTTTGAACTTGTAACAGAACTTTATGATCGCTTTTAATAATACGCAAGAATAATATTTAGATCTTCAAGCTGTTAAAAATACTACATTTATCGAGCCTGGCAATTTTTTTTTTTTTGCAACTCTCGTTTTATTGTTTTATTTTTAGATACGAAAGTAAGCGAGATAATTACGTAGTTTTCAGATCATCATCTTACCTACAGAATTGCTAAGGAGGATAATTAAATAAAAATTTATCTTACTTCTATAAAATCTTTAATAATTGATTCGTGCATTAATAGATAGAAATCTCTCGATCGGTTGCTCACGATCAATAAGACCCGGAACAACTGTTGCTTATTAAGTCCGCAGCGTAGTCAACCAAGTGACCGGAATCGAGCTATCGAATTACAATAGATAACATAACATCACAGGGAAGGCATAGGCAGAGGTGGACCTAATAGTACACCCACCCACACTTCACCAGATATGTTTCTGTCCCATGTGATAAAGGACGAGCCAATTACCATCCCATATCTTCCCGTGGGTGTCGTAAGAGGCGACTGAGGGATTTGCCAGAGAATGGGCAGCAGCGTTCTCTGAGCTTTTCTAACAACCGTACTGCGATCGCCAACCCGCCTGCCAAGCGTGGCGATTATGGCAAAACCCTCCAAAATGTCATTGTGGCGACACTTGGGGGAGGCCTATGTCCAGCAGGGGACGTATTTGGGCGGAAATAATGGTGTTGATGATTGCGATCAACCGGGCACAGATCCAGACTCCGTGGCTGTTGCGGAGAATTTCCTTATGGAAAAACCGAATAACAATTTTTCCGACCGTCAGACTAACAAGATAGTCAACCTAAAGCCTAAGTGAGGCAATATCCATAGATAAAGCCATAAAGCTACTGCTTACACTGCCTCGGTGGTCCCAGTCACGAAGGAGTGCACGTTCTTGCGACCAGTAGCAAGCGCGACCGCTGACCGTGAAGTCCTGGTTTCAATTAACGTCTGGTAAAATTTTATTTGAGTTTTTCCAACAGAAATGTTTCAGTAGTAGCCAAGGAATCTAGATTTCTGTGCAGTTGATGGCAAAAAGCTGGCCCTCTAATGTATGTGACTTAAATTAAACGGGCGGTCTTATTTTTTTTGGAGTAGGCAAATTCCGAATATCACTACCAATTATTACCATTCAGAACATGTATGTGACTCAAACATAACGGGCAAAATTTGTCTTATTTTTTTTGGAGTAGGCAAATTCCGAATATCACTACCAATTATTACCATTCAGAACATGTGGGGCCCAGGAGATCTTCAGCAAAAAGCACCGCTGGTCTTTCTGGGCACACTTCTGGAAAATTCTGGACTAAATCAAAACGTTGTTCTTTTGTTTTCCTTTCTTCTAAAACCTACTCTTTAATTTTCCAGGACGCCGTAATCATAGTAGATGTGGCGAACCGCACTCACTCGACTCACGCTCGCCAGGTGATGTTCAACGAAGACCAGTACGCTGCCATCATTGCTGAGCTGCATTCAGCCAAGAGTGATGCCTTGCTGCTATACACCGACTTCGCGTCACGAGCTGGCAACGACTTGAAGACATTCCTCGCAAATATTACCGGGTTTGCTGATGAGGTGATCCGGAGTTTGCATTCGGGACCGCCTTATTATGATGTGAGTATCTTGTACTTAAGTAGAATAGAATAGAATAAAACTTTACTGTGCACCAAAAATGAGACATAGGTATATCGGGCTTACAAAACTTCAAATTCTATGGTTACAACGGCAGTCTTATCGCTGATAGCGATATCTTCCAGACAACCTTTGGATGGACATTATGGAATTAAAATAAAGAAGGGGGTAGTCAGTGGTGAAAATACTATACAAAAATAAAGTAGTTAATATTAGTAGTAGTTTTTAATGAGAAACTGAAAGGGAAATCTTGTTTGATGAGATCGTGTTTTCAATGAAAACTGTAATGAAATTGGTCACTTCTATTCTAGTAGGTTACTTGAAACTATAACCAAATAAAGTGTGAACATACTGAGTCTGACGACCAGTCTTTTTAAGAGTATCGTATTACCCAGTACTGACTGGGTTGTACGCTGGATGCGAGTCGCACGGGACCGGTCAATGTGGCGACACTTGGGGGAGGCCTATGTCCAGCAGTGGACGTTTTTCGGCTGAAATGATGATGATGATGATGACTGGGTTGTGGAGGTCAGATAGGTAGTCGCTCCATGTAAGATACTGGTTTTCAGCTGCATCCGGTTAGACTGGAGGCTGACCCCAACATAGTTTCGAAAAGGCTAGGCTGAGAAGACTATCTTCCAGTGCAAGCAATAAGTTGACACAGTTCTAAATATGACACAATCGGATGAACGGTCTAACAGCTCATGAAATACGACCAAACAAACATTTATTTCAAGATGTATTAGATATTATGTATTCGTAACTTTGTAATGAAATGCTTAAAAAATAAACGAGCATTATTCTCCAACACTTGAATTTACGATCTCTTGAAGTTGATCCACGGCTGTGATCGATGGTTCGGTGTAGTGTTACCGTCATGTAGTTGACTCAGTAACAAGCGATACATTACTCTTAATAGTTTATGTGAACGTTGCAGTTTTTAATCTAAAAGCTGCTTTGTATTAAAGAGGTCATGGTCAGCTTTAGTAAGACGCCGCAATTTACGTAGTTAACTATTCAGTAATCTGTGCCGCAATATTTGCAACTTTTGCTGATCTTATTCTTCGTATCGGTGATACGTCATATCCGATTACTTCTCATCATCATCATCTTCTTGCCCTTGCTCCATTATTTGAGGTCGGTACAACACGTCTTTTTTTGCCTCTCTATCCATCAACATTAACATGAATGTATAATGGCAGCCGAACATTTTAACTGTCAGTTCGAAGTACCAACACCTGAACATAGACTTGAATTAAATGGGTTCGATTAATCGTAGGTTTCGCAGAGCGCAAACCATACGATCTGTTTAATTTCATAAAATTATGGATTCTTTCACATTATTGTCTATTTTTGACTTTGACTTGACTTAGCTGGGGGCCCTTTGAATCCACGGGGCCCTGAGCTGAAGCCCACAAAGCCATTATGGTAGATCCAGCCATGATTATCATACATCACTCTTTTAGTCACATGTGTTCCATCCCTTCTCATGACATGTCCATACCCGACTTCTTTTTATCTTTTCTGTAACAGGCATCACTTTCAAACTCTCTCATAAATGCTCATTTGAAACTTTATCCATTTTTGTTACTCAGCACATCCATCACAACATTCTCATCTCCACTATCCTTACTAATCCTTTTGCATTCGGCTTCTTTGCTGCCCAGCATTCCGATCCATACAGTACTCGCAACAGAGTATCCGATTACTTCTTCTGATGTCTAAATTGTTGAATATTTTTACGGACTACTTAGCTGTTGAATTTTAATGTTTCTCCGCCTAGCTTTTCAGGGACTATAGTTGTGATGTCATGTTATGTTATGATTAGAAATCGGATATTCGGATGCAAATTTACCTAAAGTTTGACTAGTATGGAGCGCTCGTCAGTATGGGAAAAAGAGTTTATTTAAAAAATAAAAACTAGTCTAGTTACTTCTTCGTTTAGCGTTTTCCAAATGAATAATGCCCAGACATATTTACCATTTTGTTTTAGCATTCGACATTTCAGCACAAAAATACGAATTCAAATAGTTGTTGTATTTTTTCCTTGTTATTTTCAACAAACTTGCCAGGTTTTAAATAAATTTAAAATATTCGTTACAAAATTTTGAGTACTAAGTACATTTCATACTTACCAAAGAATTATGAAATTTCGCAATCCCGCGACAAAAATTGGCATTTAAATAGCCGCTTCCATACTTTTGTACCTTTTGCCAGGAAATAACGTACTTTAGGTAAATATGCATCCGAATATCCGATCACTAGTTATGATGTATATAGTTACCACTAATACTTGAAAATGTGTTTGGTGCCCGTCAACGAGACAACAAAAAAATAGCCACCTTTTATCCATAAAAACAATGATAAGAATCTTTTATGCTTTAAACCACACAGGCTCACACAGTACCTATGTTTATATGTTACTACCTACCTGTTGGCTTTTTTCAGCACATGCCGTGATGCTATCTTAAATCTGTTACAATGTTGCCCCATAAATTAAATATTTGGACGGAGCACCACGGAAAGCTCTTTTGTTGCCTCTTTCGACACCCACACGATTTGCATCATCAGTATTATTAGAAGAATCCAACCGACAGACCCATCATCCCCACGTGTTTCAAACCCATAACAAACATTGTTTTCTTCCCCCATTCCTTTGATATCACGTCCGAAAATGTTGATGATTAACAACATTCTCTCAGCATAGTATTTCTGTATTACTGAACAATAATAAACTGCCAAGAATACATGAAAACTTTCTAAAAATAACCTTGACGTGAACTTCGTAAGTTTGTGTGGAGAAATGTGTGTTTATCATAACTTACTGGGAAAACATGCGAGTACATAGTCGCAGAGCAGAATTATAGGGTTGTTACACATATGAGTTTCAATCGACAATCGGTAGTTTATTAAGGAACTTCTGTTTAGTGAGTCTTCCATCAAAAAAATATTCGTAGCAGCCGCAGAGTCTGGGTTTATGCCCGGTTGAGCAAAATGCTCGCCCTTAATTACACTTGGGCGCAAATAAATCGAGCCACTTCCTTTTTCACGTATAATTGTTAATATTTTTGGTAATATGGAACGTATCAATTCGAACCACATGTGGCCTAAAAGTTTATTAAATAAACTTTATCATGAGGGTAAATGATTGAATAATCACCTTATTGAATGACTAGCTGTCCCGCGCAACTTCGTATGCGTACATTTTCCCCGATTTTGAAACATTTTCATTGCTGCCCTGCTCCTATTTGTCGTAGCGCAATGATATATAGCCTAAAGCCTTTCTCGATAAATGGGCTATCTAACACTGAAAGAAATTTTCAAATCGGATCGGTAGTTCCTGAGATTAGCGCGTTCAAGCAAACAAACAAACTCTTCAGCTTTATAATATTAGTATAATATAAATTATTGGTTCTGAAAGAAAAATTGTGTTTTTGATAGAAAATTTGTAGGGTTAGAATTATACGAAAGTTATTTTCTTTTAACTATGTAAAGATATCACATATCAATATTTATTTTCTAATACCAATAAGCTTTAAAAGCGCTGCCAGCCCTAATAACAACAGATGGAAGCGCTATCGATGCAAATAATGCAAAACGAATGCCTTCACGTTGGAATGTGTAGCCTAGATGCGTTCACGGGCTTGTGCGGGATTTGGCAATACCGCTCGACTTGCACATTGATGGAGAGTCTGGGATTAAACGTTTGTTTGGTTGGGATTATGAGGTAAGCAGAGATTCGTGAAGGTGCTGTTGGAAAAAGTCAGTTCATTTTACAAATGGTTTGGTAGGGGATTACTGTTTGTGGATGACCACTGAAAACTAGCTTTGTGCTGCGGGCATAATAAAATCATCATGCTGAGTGGAAACCTGAGGAGCTCGTGGCTAAATAATAACAGCCGCACGGGTTGATCTTTAAGGTTAAGCCGTGCTTGCCGAGGTTGGTCAGTGGATGTGTGACCATAATTACGTACCGAGTTTCTTCCGTGCCTAGGAAAGCACGTGGTCCCGGCTGTCATTTGTAGATCTAGCCAAAATATTCATGAACGATTCGATGATTCTCTGAAAACTTCTCGACGACAAATTCCCTTGACCACATTACACTCTGCGGAACGGGTAATAAAAACTTGAGAAGAAACGCCGCCATACAACCAGAACCAAGAAATCTTCATAGTCCGACCAATAAAACAGTCGTAACTCTGAATAACGACCGACATATTGTCAACATAAATGCATTACTAAATTACTTCAGGCTGTCTTTAAAGACATGACATACCTAACCTTGCATTTAATACAGAAACTGTTTGTTTAAATCGTTAATGAGCTTCACGTGGAGTTCTAGAGTATTGCCAAGGCAGCCTCTATGGAAATGAGGCAATCGTCATGAACAGATAGATCATGTGTTGCTGGGAAGTTCGTTTTGTCGCTTGTACTCCACTAGTGACAAAGGACAATGGAAGACTAAATCGTGTTGCGTCTACCCCAAATAACATGGGTCAATGGCAGGGAGATGATGACTCCCATAGCCAAGGAAGTGATGAAAGGAGGATATAATATTATGTAATATTGTCGTTCGAAAAGTGCTCATGCTCAGCCATGTTTGAATAAACGACGTCTGATTTTGATTTAAACTAGAATAAAAAAAAGACTCCCGACAGAAAAAAACCTTTAAAAATTAAAAATAAATTAATCCAAGCGTCGTAGCGTCGGGGGTCCGCTTTGTTTTGTGCTTTTGTTAAGCTACTTAGCGGTCCTCCGACGCTACGACGCTTTTAATTTCATGCATTTTAAACATATATTATTTTTTCTTAGCTTTGACTGTCCCACTCCTGGGCAAATTTCTCCCCCCATTCCTTCCACTTTTCTCGTTGTTGCGCCTCTTCTCGCTAATTAACGAAAAGAAAGAAAGATATAAATATATAAAAACAATCCCAATTTTAGGGGGGAGGGAGGGGTGCAGGTACCCCCCCTGGCCTGGTGTAGACCATTGGAAGTTGTTAATATCCCTTCATCAACTAGAAAAGAGGTGATGATCTTCAAATGGCTGACCAGATTATCTCGAAACATAGCTAAGAACACTCTCCTTTAAAATATCTTTCAAATGAAACCAATTTTATCAAAATCGTTTCATCCGTTTAGGAGCTACAGTGTATCTGTGTTTTTCATGTGCCTCTCTTTTTTGGTCGGGGGTTAAAAATAGACGTGGGGATGAAACGCATGTGACTTAAAGGTTTTTGTTAAAACAAAACTTGCTTAAACCTGCGAATTCGTTCGTTTAGAAATGTTGTTGTGTATGTGTGAGGAAAAAATAAGATATCCCTTTTTTCTTACTTCCGGATATAATCTATCTCCTTGTCAAATTTCATAATGACCCGATCAGTCGTTTAACCGTGAAAAGATAACAAACAAACAGAGCTACTTTCGCATGGATATGTAAGTAAATGGACGAAGGAGAGGACGAGGACGAGAAGGAAGATCAAAGAATGGTTGAAATGAAAGAAAATTATGTTTTAGAGAATGATAGAGTGACGGTTGATAGGTAAGATTGGAAGAAAATAACCAGCGCTGCACCGAGTCCATGTCAAACGGGACAAGGATAGGAATATGATTATGATAAACACACAGATGATTGTAATGTAGTTGGCATGGAGATCGGAAGTGTAGTGGATTACATTACTGACAGTCTAATACTGCTATATTTAGTATAGAAACTTGGCATTAGGTGAATGCTCTCGTCATGGGTTTGCGTGTTATTACATGTGGTATTGATAAGAAGACTAGCTATCCGGCGCAACTTCGTTTGCGTCACATTTTTCCCGTTTTCGCAACATTTTTCATTGCTGCTCCACTCCTATTGGTCTTAGCGTGATGATTTATAGCCTATAGCCTTCCTCGATAAATGGGCTATCTAACACTTAAAGAATTTTTCAAATCGGACCAGTAGTTTCGGAGCCTATTCAATGCAAACAAACAAACAATCAAATCTTTCCTCTTTATAATATTAGTTTAGATAGATTAGAGTGATAAAGAATAAATTATAACTTATATTCAGTGCCCCTTTACACTAACACTAAGCTTCTCCTAAACTAATGTCCATATTGTTGGAATTTCAACTTTGAGCCGACAAGCTAAATCCAATCCAATAGAACGCATTTATTTGGACAATAATTTGTGTGACAGGAAAGTGGTAAGTTTGAGCTGCAGAGATGGTTGGTTCCTCTCTCTAAATTATCAACAAAAATAAGGAACCCAACAATTTAGCTCTAAAATGTGTGAAGAGGCCTGGGAAAAAACTTCATGGAAGGAATTAGGGGGGTTTTGTAAAGCAGTGGGACAATTAAGGCTAAAAAATGTTAATTTATTTATTTAATTTGGCTCTTCAACAATGAGCTCTACATATTAGAAAAAAACATTACCAACTTAAATCTCA
Organism: Cerastis rubricosa; assembly: GCA_949152445.1. Lineage (NCBI taxonomy): Eukaryota > Metazoa > Arthropoda > Insecta > Lepidoptera > Noctuidae > Cerastis > Cerastis rubricosa. The sequence goes on from OX424527.1 coordinate 23,718,565, forward strand.
GTGCCCCATCACTTAAAGAAGAGCACTACATGCACTTTTTGCGCCTACAGCTAACAGCTACAAAAACTCAAACTCAAACTCAAAGCGTTTATTTCAATTAGACCATTACAGGCACTTTTGAAAGTCAAAAACAATAAAAAAACGCTAAGCTAAAGCTACAGTCCCAGTCACAAAGCATAAAAACTTGTGAAAGTACTGTAGTTGCCCATTCCAAAGCGTAGATCTCTATGGAGAAGAATGGGCAAGAAACTCCATGGACACTCTTTTAAATCAAAATATGTTACAAAATCTTGGTTACATCATTCATGTTAAAAATTACAAATATGTGAGAACGATGTAGAAATACGGGCAAGTTAAGAGCGTCCAGAGTAAAAGATTAAATCAGTAATACAAAAACAAAGTAATTAAAAATAAACCGTGGTAGCTAAGAGATGACCAGTCACAACTAACAGCGCCCGTTCACGAACATCACGCATGTATCAGCCATCATTCAACTCAACCATATTGAAGGGAACTAAATGACCCGACACACCCGCCACCATCAGCGTGACATTTAAGTGAGCATGACATTCACTCAACCACCAGGGTATATTCGCGTCAATGAAAGATGTAGGTACTCAGTAAATGGTGGCTTTGCAGTACATAGTACTCACACATGTGCTATGCAATTATATAATACTAGATTGAATCTATACAATGCAAATATATTTTTACAATCTTCTGCTGCTTCCACAATAACTTCAAATGGTAATTCACATGATTCAGGTTGCCCCTATGGTTGTGGAGCAGGACCAGCATTGCGCCAAGCATTTTTATCATCAATGTAATCCCTCAACTTATAATATGCTTGCCTACATAGTGTGCGTTTTATGCAAGATTTAAATTTCGTTTCATTCAGTTGTTGAATGGGGGGAGGTATTTTATTGTAACATTTTAAACAGTACCCCATGAAAGATGAGTCTACTTTAGCCAACCTAAAACCTGGCTGAACTAGTTGGTCCCTGTTTCTAGTATTATAGTGGTGCCGGTCACCTCTTTTACTAAATAAATGCAGATTTTTCCTAACGTACATGATGTTTGCATAGATGTATTGACAAGGTACAGTCATGATGTTAATTTCCTTAAACAGTTCTCTTAGAGAATCGCGCCTACGCAGGTTATATATGGCTCTGATGGCTCTTTTCTGCAGAATAAATATAGATTCGATGTCTGCAGCCCGTCCCCATAGTAAAATACCGTATGACATAATACTATGAAAATAACTAAAATACACTAGCCTCGCGGTATCTACATCAGTAAATTGACGGATTTTTCTGACAGCATATGCCGCTGAACTCAGCCGTCCTGCAAGAGATGTTAAATGAGGACCCCATTGTAGCCTTGAGTCGAGCGTGATCCCCAAGAAAACAGTTTCATCGACAAATTCAAGTTTCTCTTGATTCAATACTATGTCAGTATCACAAAATTTGACATTTGGTAGAGAAAATCTTATGCACTTAGTTTTTTTCCCATTTAATACTAAATTGTTAGCGGTAAACCAGTTATGGACCTGCATTAGAGCGTTATTTACGTCGTCAAGGTTTGTAGCATGTCTGTTTATCCTAAATATTAAAGAAGTATCGTCAGCAAACAACACCATTTGTGGATGATTTTTAAATAATCCACACTACTTAGATAACAACAAAAAAAAACCGGCCAAGTGCGAGTCGGACTCGCGCACGAAGGGTTCCGTACCAATGTTTATAAAAACGAGCAAAAAAACCACTTTTTTGTATGGGAGGCCCCCTTAAGTATTTATTTTATTCTGGTTTTAGTATTTGTTGTTATAGCAACAACATAAATACATAATCTGTAGAAATTTCAACTGGCTAACTATCACGGTTTATGAGATACAGCCTGGTGACAGACGGACCGTCGGACGGACGAACGGACGGACGGACAGCGAAGTCTCAGTAATAGGGTCCCATTTGACCCTTTAGGTACGGAACCCTAAAAAGAAAGAAAGAATGAAAAAAAAGAATGAATAAAGCAATAAAAAATAAAGTTGGTTGATTGTTGTTGCTAATTAAGTTTGATTCTTTAAGTAATAGAATCAAACTTAATTATTACGCGAATTACAATTTAAGATTTTCCTGAAAGCAGGCATGCTGTCTGGGATGTGTGATGTTAGGCAAAATAGTTTCATATTCATGCCTTGATCAGGTAATATCAGAAGTCAAGTTGACCTCTGTAAAGACAGTTAGTAGCATAATACGTCTTTGCAATTTAGGAAAAGCAAAGTCCTAAATTCGGATTTAGGCAGGATTAGGATTCGAGAATTCAACAAGCTTGAAGAGTTAACTAATTGTGTTTATTTTATTGACAATGTGTTGATTTTAGTACCATCATTAAAATATTATCACGTAAGTATTAAAACATGGATCTAATGACTTGCCACACTTACATGCGGTATGTCGCACTTATGACGATAAAATTGTTGGATTTGTAGGAGGCACGATCACATCATTTATCGTCTGGTAGTATTTTGAATTTCTCGGCAAAATGCCAATTCATTCCACTACAACGTTATCCCTAAAAGCATACAAAATAATATTTGAACAGTTGTCTGCAAAGGCAAAAACAGTCATATTTACTTTCGTATTAAGAATATTAGAGTGGATTTATTCCTCCCTTACTTTTTGGCTCATCTTATCTCTATTGATAACAGCCGATTTTTCGCCTGTGTCTATAGCTAATTTTAGAGCCTGACCCAAAAATTGGCCATTTAGTACTGGAGATAGGTACCACAAAACCATGACATATACATGGTGCATGAGATAAAGTCAGAAAAATATCTATGTTGGGGGAGAGGCTAGAATTATCTGTTGAATGTATGGCAATACCTTGCGCGATGTCCCTTTCCCGTGCACAGTGCCACAGACAAACACACATTACATCAAATACAGCATTATCACCATCAAAGCTAAATGCAATACAAACAAATAGAAGCAGTCCATCAATGTTCGCGAGGGGCTCGTCACTGTTCGCTATACTATAGTAGTCTTTGCTGTTCGCGTCATCAGCTTGCCAGTTGAACTGCTGCCAAAGTGCACAACGTCAGATTAGGAAGACCACACTGACCACACGTGTGAGATCTTTTGGTGTTTAGTTTTAGTGTTACATTTTGGCTTGGTTGTTGTGCAAGTTGAGAAAATGTTTTGCTTGTTAGTGAGAGCGCGTGCAAACTAAAAGTATCAGCTGTAAGGGTTTTTTTTGTTGTTGCTGTTATAATATTATTCCAGGAAACAGATCTAGCGTCGTTAGTTGGTAAATAAAATATGACTGTACCTATAATGTACTTTGTATGTACTTTATCAAAAGTGATCACAATCACACTTTCTGTACACAATATCCAATAATATCCGATGTCTTAGAAGGCAATTTTAGCTGTAAAAGTTCATTCATAAAAAATATAAACAATATCTCCATTGTTTTTTGTTTTGGTTCTTTGTTGTTGTAAGCACTTTTTGCCGTTGGTCCTGGCTGGCATTTGTACATCTTTGACAGTCGTTACGAGTAGTCAGAAGACGAAACTCTGACATCCAGTCAGTCGGGTTTCGTATTACCCAGTTACTGGGTTGCAGAGGTCAGGAAATCGTTTCATGTAAAATACTGATACTCAGCTGCATCAGGTTTGACTGGAAGCCGTCCCCAACAAAGTTTGCGAAAAGACTAGGCAGATGATGATGTTGTTGAGTGCACAATATAAAATGTCGGGTCGTTGAAAATGAAGTTGTCCTTCGAGAAATGCATTTCAAAAGTACTCATAAATCATTTCCTTAACAAACACTTGAAACAAAAGCTCCAACTGTAAAGGCACTTGATAAACCTAATCCATTATTACAACTGTGGTAAATATTGTTAACTTCACTTGGTTTCAAGTAGAAACTGTAGTAATTCATTTGAGTACCTGGTTGCTATATCAGCTCTTTATCTTCAACTTCAAGTATCTAATACCCGGTGACTAAGTATTTTGAAATGATTTAACATCATTACATCACACATGTATTGCCATGCTATTTTTCAGTCCCTTGTACCATCTGTGTGCGTGTCCATGGACGCGAGCCATCAACAGGATACAAATTAAAACAAAAAATATTTAGTTGACAAAAAACACAGGTTTTACACAAACAAACAGAAACCATCAAAGTTGGTTAATTGTGCTTAAGAATGTCCTTCAAAAGCCAAATAGCAACAGCAGCGGTAGCTTTTGCTTGAAACAAAATAAAACCTTTCCAAATTACCAATTCTCCAACTTGTTTCTAATAACCCCTCGCTATCCCCTTGAATAAAATCTTTAGTTGGCCACATTGCACACGTTTTTAATAAACTGGTTTTAAATGCACAATTCTGGAAACAGTTGGAATCCAATTTTATTTTTGCATTCTCGCTCATCCAGCAATACTTCGTTATCCTGTAATTGCCAGGATCTGTTTAGCATAGCTATAGGTGTGAACCGGTCCTCCACTCATTAATAAGAGCGAGACTAGTTCTTTAGTTTACATAAATAACAAAAAAAAAATGTCGTTTGAACTGAATAACCTTAGGAAAAAAAGGTACAAACACACGACAGATCAAGCTATACATTTCCAATATAAGTTGGCCTCGTTTTTTATAGATTTACCGTGCAATGAGAGATTCGCTTATACAGTTTTGTATTGGTCGTAATGAGTACCTACAGCATCATAATTCCGTAACGAGCTTGTCGCCATCACTTTTCACATAATAATCCAGATCACAAGACGTCAAGGAATTCCTAAAATAACATAAAAGTCGGAGTTTAATCAACATACAAAATAAAGTTAAAATATTCATTTGTTAATTTATAACCTGGCCAGCAATACAAAGTATTTCTAGCTTTTAAAGTAAATTGGGATTTGCTAGCCCACATAAAATCAAAGAAACAAAAACAAATAATTAAATTGAAAGTCAAACACCTACACTGTCGAATGTATATCTACAAATAAAGATTTCACTTTCATTTAACGCGGCAGATTATTATTTTCCGCTTTTTGAAAAGATGCATAGGTAAATCTGTAAGTATTTTATTTGTTTATAAATATTTTTATTATTGTTTCATTGGAACCTAGCTATATACATTACAACGATTAGAAACTAATAAATTAAATAATTAAAAAAACATTAAAATAAAATTTTATTTGTTCAAAGATTCTGTTTACATATTAATATATTAACACTTAATTTAATTACTTGTTAGAATATAAGTAGGTATGATAATACTTCTTGTTATCAATAGTGTAAGGTTATCAGTTGCATCATCGATAAATTGATATTATGTTCACAGGAAACTCCATGTTTTGAGTGCACTTTGATTTATGAAGTGCTGAGGTGCTTATGTAGTTTACATTGTATTGTTTCCTTTGGAGATAATAAATTAAAGTGTCTTTGTGAAAAAGAAGTAGCGTAGAGCGTAGGTCTTAGGTACTAATATAGTTTGAAGTCATTACTTATAACAATTTAGGGACTTTTTATCTGAAAATAAATGCTTAATAATAATAACTGTTATTTTACACTGGATAGGGATAAGTGTCTTGTTAGGAGGTTACTTTCTCTGGAGCCCTGACCGCCGGTAGCTTGTACCCTGTTCCCGATAGCGGTGGGCTACTATTTTTATATTATTAAATGTTTTTTTTTTAATATTATTTTATATAGAAATATTTAAAAATGTAAATGATAGGTAAAGAAAAAAAAAAATAAGAATAATAAAAAATCTATGCTTTAGATTTATTTTTAATCACTGCACCAGCCAACTAGGTATTACTATTTCTTAAATATATAATCTTACCACGAACATAAACCACTAAAACTAATTATTACTTAGGAGTTCCAACGAAACAAAAAGTTATTTTTCCCTATCGCATAAATTCAAATAGTGAATTTGGACAAGAAAACTACTCCATCTCTGACAAAAAATAACAACTGTATAAATATCACCATCCTCATGAAAGTCTATCGCATGGTGTCCCTACTTGGAAGTGAGTTTGTGCAGTATAAGTGCATACCTGGACTCTGCGCACTCGCTCGTTCAAGGGTACGATATGACTAATTGTGCAACATTGCATAATGCCATCACCTGTGCCCAATGTTGCACTACCGAGAACTACTTTTAGGAAATAGTTTATTTTTAGGATTCTGATTAGTGGTGACGGAATAGGCTCGTTGTTTACTAATATTGTTAATTGAATCAATATTTATAGCGATGGAATTGTTTGGCAAGTGATTCTATTATTTATTTATTTGTATCGCAATAGCGATCAGAGATCAAAAGAATCCTAAAATATATTTATGATGCATTAGGTGCAATGCCAATGCAAACAAACATATTTATTTAATTCTTTATCGGTGTGTCCAGGAGAGAAAAATTCTAGCATGTGACATCCATCAACACGCACTGTGCCCGCATGGTGGATTACTCCCTTTCACAGAGAGGAGGCTGTGTGGCTGTGTCTCAAATGTGGTAACGACAAACTTCAAACAACTGATTTGATAATTTAATTTTAGTTTTATCGCGGATTAACGCGGTAAAACTATTTGGCGAACTTAAAAGGTAAATAAAACTGGTCCAGCTGATAATAAGCCACGTAAGCCGATTCTCACACGACACCGTTTATCTGCGCGTTCTGGCTATATATGAAGCGGATGGGCTTGCACGTCGTAGCATTGGCCTGATGGAATCCGTTGATGCCTTACACGTAAACAACTCTACCGCGCGGATGAGCGGAGTTCACCGCCTATCAACACGCAGTGCACCCCCATATAAATCTTCGCCGCCTCCACCCTAAGCGCGATCGAAACTCGTCGTCTGAGAATCACCATAATCAAAAAATATGTAAAATATAATTGGTAAAAAAGCGATGTGAAATGTTGTGAGAATTTAAATATAGAATAAAATAGAATTTAAATTAAAAAAAATATGCGAATTATATCCTTGTTTCATTCATATATTTTTATGGCCGCTGTATCTCGAATCGACCTGCAAATAGGATCTTAAAGAGATATAGTTCAACTAGATAATCACTGCAATAGCTCATAAACTTTAGTTATTTTATCAATCAACCCATAGATATGATACTAAACCGGTAGCACCGAAACATGCAATAAAACACGAAGTTATTCCAAGGACCTGCACTGCATTGTTCAATTAAAACAGCTTTTTGCTTCATAAAAACACCACGTTCCTGCTCAATGAAATTTTGATTACTGTTAATAACGATAAACATTCTTTTTGATATTATAAAGCTGCAGATACTCAAGAAATGACCTTTTTTTTCGGATTGGAAATCATCAAATGACTCCTTCCGCTCTGGGCGGAGGGGAAGGGAGTGTCAGACTTGACTGACTAAAACCCATCCATATTCTTGCTTTGCAGGCAGACTTAGATAGGCTGTCTGAATACTGTGTGTGCAATAAACTGAAACTTAGCGTGCCTAAATGCTGTTATTTGAGCATCACCAAAAATAAAAACATCCTCAGATACCAGTACTCTCTAAATGATGTCACTTTAAATAGGGTTACCATGGTTCGCGATCTGGGTGTCATTTTTGATGAAAAGCTTCATCTTGATATACACATCAGTACAATTGTTAATAAGGCTTGGCGTATGTATGGATTTGTTATGCGATCAGCCACTGAATTCGTGCGCCCTCAGACCTACCTTTATTTATACAAAACCTTAATTAGATCTCAATTGGAGTATGCAGTTGCGGTGTGGAATCCCCTATACATTAAATATTCTAACTGCCTAGAAATGGTACAAAAGAAATTTTTAAGATCCATGACTTACAGGTGCTTTCACTCTTCTTCGTCTTATGTCGATTTACTAAGGAAATATAATCTTCTAAGCCTTTCTGGCCGACGGAAATTTTTGGAGACCGTGCTCCTGTACGATCTCTGCAGAAACACGTACGACTGTACCGATATTTGCAACAGGATTTGTTATTTAGTTCCCAGAAGAATACACTTGCGTGCAGTGCGCAAGCAACCGTTGTTTGCAGTGAGAGCATGTCGAACAAATGCTGGTGTTCGAGCACCGCTGCGACGTCTTGTCGACAATTATAATAAACACTTCCTTGACATCGATTTATTTTGTGATACACGGGGTAGATTCCGAAACTCAACTCATAAGGCAATCAAGGAATTAGACATCATATCCCTTTCTTCTTAGATTATTGTACTGTATAATTGCACTTACTTATTATTTAAAAGTTTAAAATCACTGTTTTTTTTTAATTTATATCTTTGTTACTTTTAACTTCTCTTTGAAGCGTGTTATTATTATTTTGCCTGTATGCCGTGAATAACGCTGTTGATTACATAATAGTTAATTTTAAGTTTTTAGTTTATATGCTTTTTATGTAATTGTTTGTTGTTCCAAATAAAATAAAATAAAATAAAAAAATATTCCTTCTTAGCCCTTTGTATTCCAGGGCCACGGTATCTCTTTCGAACAGTCCCGCAGCCCTGGCAGGCATCGGCCCTCTCGGACCCCTTCCGATTTGTTTGTTGGCATCTCTTTGAGGCGCACGTGGAACACAAACGCGCTGTCGTTCAACTTGAACGTCGTTCAAGAACTACCTAGGTTCCTTCTATTATACTTTCCGTGATACGTAGGTATCACGATTTCTGCACTTTGGAAATGATAGCCTAGCACCCCCAGACTTCGAAAGCCTCTACAAGATATCATATATCTGACTCCATCTTAACATCTGCCTAGCCTTTTCCTAAATATGTTAGGGTCGGCTTCCAGTCTAATCGATTGTATAACCTCCGAAACCCAGTTAGTAACACTGACAGATACGTGCCTCTTGGTAAGACTAGTTGTTGGAATTTTCTGACAACCCGTAATGATAGTCACAGCTTCGCGAATGATAGTCAGAACCATACTGAAAAAACCCAGAACTTAATTGTATGCAGTCATTGAACTAATAAGAAATACTAAAGTCCTTGTATGCAATGCATCTTGATTTATTTAGGTAGTCCTTTATGAAATGTTCCTTCAAATATTCGCTAAAAAACCGTTTTGTTCCCGTTGAGTTACACCATTTTGTGTTACACTGTTACCCAATGGAAGAAAATTACCGATTAGTACCCAACACTGTAACTCAATGCCACGTTTTTTTTCCCGTTAAAGTACCCACAGATTGTATTTGTGTATACAATAGGCAATGTTGCTACCAGGAGAATTTGGGTGCGAAGCTCTTGACTTGGGGCACTCCGACTCGGACAGGTTAGATTCGAAGGGGATGGCGGGCTAAGACCCCGACATCCCCTTCGTGTTAGGTTACTGTAAAAACTGCAGACAGAAATAGAATCCTCCTCTACTACCGCGGCTACATAAACTACGCTTTTAGGCGAATACAAAATGTCCATTACCGCAACACCCATCAACGGGGTCGACGGGAACAATTAAGTGTTACTTAACGAGAAAAAAAACGTGGCATTGAGTTACAGTGTTACTAATCTTTAATTTTTTTCCCAATGGGTAACAGTGTTACACAAAATGGTGTAACTCAACTGGAACAAAGGAAAAAAACCCTGTTAGAATTCAACCACATAGTGGCAAACCTCAGGCACTAGATCCATATTTTCAGTAAAGTAATTAAGAATATATTACATAAATATTTAATGCAACTAATCCATCAGGCCTTGGCACCAACAGCTTTACGTACCAACTGGCCAGTTATCTGATATTTTATGTGACAAGACCTGCAATACATCAACCATATGAGATCAGAGGTGCATCTGTTTGTTGCAATGTCGTTCAAGGGTAAACTAAAAACTACTTTATTTTTAAGTACCGCTAAAACAGAGGTCAGAGGTCACAATTTAAAACAATGACTTATTAACGAATGTTACGTCAATCACTCTGTGGAGGTCAGATATGCAGTCGCTCCATGTAAAATCGAACGATTGTCTATTTGATTTCCACAATACAAGATGTTGTTTTGCATCCTCGTCGAAATTCAGGAGGTTATTGTCACAAAAGACATAAATAATCAATTTAAATTACGGTACCTAGTTAATTATGAATAAATGCTTATTTTTTTGGTTGTTTAAGTTTGTTAGCATTTCAGAATAACCCCCTTAACGTGGTTTAAGGAATAAGAAATTATCGAATAAACGTTTCAGATTATTTGTATGTGTGAAAGCGCGGTTATGGGGCGAAAATCGGACGGGCCGCGTTTAAAACACGGATGGTTCATACTTACCAATTTCAATAAAAAAATAAAAAAAAAATACCTGCCCATTTTATTATTGATTCGGGTTGAGAATCATTAGCATAGTTACCTCCTTGAATTTGACGAGGATGCAAAACAACATCTTGTATAGTTACCTATTGCGTAACACAAAGCCACTTGGTAAGATTAGGTGTCAAACTTACTGAAAACTGACCGCCCGTTACGACTGTCAAAGATCTTCGGATAATAAGCAGGACTAACTGCTTAACGTGATTTCAGAAGCACTCGAATGATTAGTCCTTTCATAAGTTCGTGAACATCATTGATGGGACAAAATATCACTGAATCTCGAACCAAAAGAACATAACGTAACATAACATCGCACGTGTATTTCCCGAAGGGTTAGAGGTCTTTAACAAGCCCTGCGTCATCATCAGCCAATAATGTTCCCACTGCTGGGACACAGGCCTCCTCTCTATGAAAAGGAGTGGGCTGTAACCAAGAGGGCCCAATAGGGGTTGGTAGATGTCACTTGTCTTCGATTTTTTAGTTCTAGGACATGCCGGTTTCCTCACGATGTTTTCCTTCACCGTTTTTGAGGGCAGCGGTGATGAAATAGATTACACAAAGTAATGGGCCTGCTCGGGTTCGAACCCAAGGCTTACTGCTCGTAAGTCGGGGCTACCACCACTGGGCCACTGCTGATCCCTGCGTAAATAGGCTTTACTTCGATCAGCCTAAATATTATCATGACTAAAATATGATGTTCATTTTGGATCAACGCAAAAGCGGTCTAGCTACAACCCGATAACATCCCACAGTATTTATAAATAATTCGTATTGGAAGAATATAAATAATTTTAAAACATAATCTAATTATATAGGTGTTCCCGCGTCTATCAATGTTAAAACCTTGGCAGTGAGTAACGCGGTGTGGCCTTACAATCAGCGAGATAATTGTCAGTGCACAAGTTATTAATGCAAAAACAAAACACGTGTCAAACAGATGTACTCGTATGCATTCCATAATTATTATGACATGACTTCTTCATGCGTCTGAATGGTGTCGGACGTAAAGAATAGCACCATCCCATATCTTCCCGAGGGTGACGTAAGAGGCGACTAAGGGACTTGCCAGAGAATGGGCAGCAGCGTTCTCTGTGCTTTTGTAACAACCGTACTGCGATCGCCGACCCGCCTGCCAAGCGTGGCGATTATGGCAAAACCCCCCATTTCAATGTGGCGACATTCTTGCGGGAGGCCTATGTCCAGCAGTGGACGTCTTTCGGGCTGAAATGATGATGATAATAATCATTTCTTCATTTTCTTGTAACGGAACATCACTATTTTAATCTACAAGGACTGAGGTGGTAGCTGGGAAATTTTAAATGGAAAACCTAATAACCTTTTGTCCAACCTGAGAATCAAAGCTTGTAAAAAGACTAGAATGGTGCCAAAGTATTCATCATGATCAGCATCATTATTTCAGCCGGAAGATGTCCAATGCTGGACATATGCCTCCCCCAAATGTCGCATTGACATAAGGAGGGTTTTGCCATAATCGCCACGCTTGAAAGCGGGTTGGCGATCGCAGTACGGTTGTTACAAAAGCACAGAGAATGCTGCTGCCTATTCTCTGGTAAGTCCCTTGGTCGCCTCTTACGACACCCACGGGAAGATATGGGATGGTACTATTCCTTACGTCCGACACCATACAGAACAGCCAAAGTATTAGGCCAGCTTAGTTAGGTTTTTTTGGAGCGCAGAAATCCCGAAATTTTGACATAATATATTGTTATTACTTCACTAAAAGAAATGCAATGCATTGCAAATGAATATCCAATACTAATTAACAAACTGCTCCGCTCATCGCATGGCCTCAGTAACGAGATCACTACGTCACACCAACCGTCTGTCTTGCGTTCTGTCTAATAACTATTTAATTTAGTCCCTATGATACTATGTGTACACTATTGGTAAACCTCGTCGTCGATATATTTAGCTCACCGTTACGTCTAACGGTGCTGAAATAATTTATTTAAATTAAGGTTAGGATATAAACTGGAATATTTTAATGCCATTCGGTTGTCGACTAGAATTTCTGGAATAGTCACAGTTAATAATGTCATCTCTGAGTTTACCGACTTGTTTTGGCATGTTTAAATTAGCCTATAATGTTCACACTCTTAGTTTACAAGCTCCCCATCTGTGAAAGAGAGTGTGCCATTAACCAACGGACCCATTGCGGGTTGGTGGTGGGTGAAAGTCGCATATCGTCGATTTTTTCATGGCCTGGTCTCTGAGGATGTTTTTTCCAACGATATTACAGTAATTACTATGTTGACCTACAAAAAAGCGACTTAGAACAAAAATTTCTACAGCGCCATCTATGAGTATACAGAAGAACTAAAATGGTCTGAATCGCGCAAGCAGAGTTTACATCGACTTAAGAATATATATACAGAAACCCGACATCGACTGTAGGGCAGTTGCGCACCACCGGAGGATCCTCTTTTTACTACGGGGTACCCGACCCTCGTCTCACATTATTAAGGGTCGGCGCATCATGTTTTTTCTTAAAAGATGGATGGATCGTGTGGGGAATGATATGAAAGAGAAAGGAGTAAACGATGCCGTGATGTCTGACAGGGGAGAATGGAAGAATAAAACGTGTTGCGCCGACCCCAAGTAGAAAGGGATAAGAGCAGGAAGATGATGATAATGATGTTCCCTGTCAATCGTCAGGCTATTTGCTAAGTCTCTTTGAACTAATCAAAGAATGTCTTTTCCCAGGTAAACGAGTGCTGGAAGAAGTTCGAGTACCGGGTGAAGAAGATCGAGCACGACGCACGCCGATCTGCCGTGTTCAGCGGCGACTGTCACCACAAGTTCCTGATGGGTCATATGATTGTGTTCCGCATGCATCTTAATAAGGTAACTAACAATTTCTTCGTAGCAAGCCCTAGTCCCTTAGCTGCGGATGTGCAGACGACCTAGTTACCATGGATAGGGGAAAAACCTGGAATAGACTGGCACATGACCGTGAAGATTGGCACAAGAAAAGAGACGGCTATTGGCCGTGGGTGTATTTAGGCTGTAGATGGTGATCATCCAGGGCTGCGGGCTGTTCGAAAGAGATACCGTGGCCCTGGAACACAAAGGGCTAAGAAGGAACATGGATGGGTTTTAGTCAGTCAAGTCTGACATTCCCTTCCGCTCCGCCCAGAGCGGGAGAAGTCATTTGATGAATTCCCATTCGAAAAAAAAATTAAAAAAGATGGTGATGATGAAGCTCTTAGTCCGAATTAGTGCCCAATTGATGGCAATAAATTCGCCGTAAGTTACATGGAACTACAACTTAACTGGCTAAATGTGGGTGTCCTATTGGCAAAACTCTGCTAACAATTTTGGGCAAAATTAGTGTGATATTGGGTCATATTTATTAATCGAAATACATGATCTAAAACCGAAGAAAAAGCCAGTAAAAATGCCGGCGAAAGCGACACCAGCATTTTCCTGTAGTTCGGTTTTTTTTATACAAAACAGGAAACAATACCAGACAGTTAAAATCTACAAACATTTATTTTATTAAAAATACTTTTCGAGGAATGGAAACAGCTAACTTTAGAACTTGAATAAACTCCAATTTTCCGCATTTTGTACCTACTTAAGTTTGCGGAATTTTTTATAACTATAGTTAGTACCCTAGGTTTTTTTTATAACTTAATTGCCATAGGAACTAGAATTTAATATGATCAAACTAACCTTTCAAGGTGTTATTCTGATCTCAATCATCACGTTTTGCTTTTCGGCTTTGGCTGTTTGTGTATGTGAGTTTAAATTTTTGTGAACGCGTCCACGACACAGGAGAAATTCTTAGTGTGGGGGGCAAAGATGATTAAAAAAAAACTGTTTAAACAAACTGAGATTTTTTTTCTATGCTTTTATAGTTAGACGTTTAACATAACAGTATTTCATATAAAATTTGGTGACCTAAGTCCATTTTAACGACGTCTTCTTACATTATTTTCAGAGCGAAGATTACTTGAAGAGATGCGACAAAGCCACCAGAGGCTGTAATCGACCGTGCGAGGTAAGTATGAGAAAGAAAATTACTGTTTCTTCCTCCTATTGTGTTATCATTACAATATAATGAATAATTCTTATGCTGCTCGGGGATTAACAGTGAAAGTGTCGCAATTAATTGTCATGCTGTGGAAGCTGTGAGACACTAACGGAATAATAATGTATGGAGTCTAGATTAGTTTGTTCCGGATTTTATTGGCTTGATTCACGATTCTGTATGGTTTATTACTATTCGAAAATTGCGGAATTGCAATTTAAATATGGACTTTCGACACACAGAGGGAACGTATCTGTCCCAGCAGTGCGCAGTCTGATTATGCTGTGAATAACTCAAAATTGACTCATTGGGACATTGGGAACATTGGCCAATTGGCCCACAATGATTGGCCTGTGGACTAACCCTTGGAGTTTCTTGCCCATTCTTTTCCATAGAGATTTACGTTTTAGAGCAGTCATTTAGGTTCAACTTTCTGACTAACTATGCATATGCCCAGGCATGGCTCAGCTATGGGGTCATGCTTTGGGGAAACAGTACAGACTCGCAAACGTTATTTATTATGTGTTCCGTTTGACGTCCGAAGTCCATTATGAGAGAGTGCACGCTTCGTTCCGTGAACAGCTGCTAGATGTCCTTACTTTCCGCCTCGTAATCGCACCACTAGCGACCCCCAACGTCAAATCTGTGAACTACTTTCAAAACCGCATACAAGCCGCCATGATGAAGTCTTAGGTCATTGTTGCGTCGTTTTCCGAAGTGCGCAGTTTTGTTAGATTGACAGTTATATCGAATTAGCGATATTAGTTATTACTATTTTTTTTTATATTTTTGAATTTTTGAGATCAAAGTAGAAAGTTCATAATATTAGTATTAAAATTACTTTTCCGTCGCGTTAGCTGTGTTTATTTTATACAAAATGAACGGTGAAACTATCGCGCCAGAAGAAACTTCGAGGAAAAGGACACGGAGTTCGAGTTCTTCATCATCATCAAAAGGAGGTGATACGGTGTCATCGGAGAGCGATGTAGGTGATCCAGCGCCGCGCAAACGGCCCCGTCAGGCACGGGGGCGCTCCCTCTCGCAAGATTCCGAACTGGATCGCAGGTTTGATCTACTATCCCAACAGTTGGTGAGTCATATCAATAATGTTTTAACAAATTGTATCATGGCAAATAGTGCTCCATTAGCACAAAGCCTACCCGTCACGCAAAATTACATTGGCACCGCTTTGCCTTCAACATCGACTGTTTCTACCCACAATTTACAAGAAAATTTCTTACGTCCGCTGCAGCTTACCCCTTGCACAGAAAATATTGCAAACCAGAACGTGTAACGAAAATAGCAGAAATGCAGAGGTTTGACACCCCGGATTGGAATGCTGTACGTTACACAGAAGTACAGAAAAAATATGTAGCTTTCCCCAGTTTTGTCGAATTGAAAGTGAACGAAGAATTGCGGCGTTTTGAAGATCCATTTGCACCATTAAGATGGTTTCAAATGGAACGCAGTTTTGCGGCGTTATCTAATGCCTTTTTAACTCAAAATGAGTATGTGAACGCGGCATTACAAAAACTTATTGATTGGTCTGCTAGTTGTAACGCTCAATTATCTCCAACTACCCTCTTTGATAAACTAAAAGAGTTATTTGGTGCTGACTCATCGTATAAAACGGTATCGCATGACTTTCTCCAAATTATTTGCGGTAAACGAGCTGAAGTTATAGAGACGCGACGCCGGTCGTTATTAAAAAATGTTAAGAGCAAATACATACGCGACGACATAGAAAAAATTCCACCCTCAATCGAATACATATTCAATCCTCAAAATTTATCAAACTACCTACAAAAGATTGGGGGTTTAGAAAAATTAGAAAAACAAAATAATAGTGCTGGAACTAGTCGTCCGATATCTATAGAGCCTTCGAAGTCTTTTCAAGATAATACTTTTCGTTCGCGACAAAACAAACCGAAGCGAAATGACAAAAAAGACAACAAACGAAATTATGATTTCTCGTCAAAAAAGAAGGGGGGGCGAAAAGATAAGAACGGGAGGCGAGCAGGACAAAAGCATAAATGACTATTTAATACCGAGTTTTTGGGGCGGTTGTCTTCAGCATTATATAGAAATTTGGAATCGTTTCGACCCTCCAAGAACTATTTTAAAAATGATTTCGGGAGCTCGTATCCCCTTCAATCAAGCACCGCCCTTAATTCTACCAACTTTGGCCAACCTGTCAAAATTTCAAACCCCTGTTTCGGAAAAAATGACACTAGAAATTCGGAAGATGGTTCAAGAACGAGTGTTAGAGCCTGCTCCTTTGAGCCCGTCGTTCATTTCTCCTCTTTTTATAATCACAAAGAGCAATGGAAAAAATCGAGTGATATTCAACTTGAAAGCACTAAATTTATACATGGAGCCAAAACATTTCCATCTTTTCCACCATCAACAAATGCCATCGTTTCTGCAACAAGGCGACTGGATGGTCAAGCTGGACCTCAGCCAGGCCTATTATCACCTTCCAATACGCACAGAACACAGGCGTTTTTTTGCGCATCAGCTACGGTGGTCAACTTCTGCAGATGACGTGTCTACCATTCGGCCTGGCTGCTGCTCCCAGAATGTTTGCGAGCATAACAAACTGGACAGCAGAATATCTTCGCACAAAAGGTCTGCACCTCGTCGTGTACCTAGACGACTATTTATTAGTCCATCAGAACAAGGAAGTACTCAGCACGCATCTAAACATAGCTGTACGCTTCTTGTCCAGTCTGGGGTGGTGTGTAAATCACGAGAAATCGATCACCAGGCCAACGAGGTCGATCGAATATCTCGGCATCGATTGGGACACCCAAACAAACCGCAAGTCCCTACCACCAGAGAAGGTAAGAAAGATTCAACAGAACCTCTCGACCAGACTCGCAGCGGGCAGTTGGACCCTCAAGCAGGCGCAACGCCTCTTAGGGCTTCTCAACTTTGCGTCCTTCATCACCCACCGGGGAAGGATGCGTTGCCGTGCGCTGCAATGTCACCTTAAAAGTACTGCGTCAAAATCCTCTCGAAGCAGTACAACTGACACAAGACATTCGCCAAGAACTCGAGTGGTGGATGGAAAATGTAGGCCTAAAGACGGCCATTCACACAGATGTGCTACCCACAAACTTTGTCATCACGGACGCTTCCGACATTATGTGGGGTGCCCTGGTCAACAACAACAAGGCACAAGGTACATGGCAACCCCACCAGAAAAAATGGCATTGCAATCTCAAAGAAATGTATGCTGTAATTGCCGTGTTGTCGAAGGAATCCAGAGCCCTCCGGGACTCCAGGATCATTTTACAGACCGACAACAAGACGGTGGTCTCGTACATTCAGAAGGAAGGTGGCACAAAATCACACCGATTGATGGAGTTGACGCGGGAATTGCTGACTCTGACGGACGACCTCAATGTTGTACTGATCCCTCACCACTTACCAGGGGTTTACAACACCGAAGCCGACCACCTGTCGCGAAATCGCGCCGGCAGCGAGTGGCACCTTCAGGTGGCAGCAACTTCAAAGATATTTCAGACTTGGGGAAAACCGGAAATAGACTTGTTCGCGTCTCAAACCGCACACGTCGTGATAAATTACGTTTCTCTCGATTCTTCAGACTCCAACGCCTGCTATCACGACGCGTTCAGCAGATACTGGCGATACGACCTCGCATGGGTGTTCCCACCGCCAGCGCTGCTTCCAAGAGTTCTTCACCACCTAAACTCGGCATCGGGTCGGTACATCATAGTAGCGCCCAAGTGGAAGAAACCCTTTTGGCGACCAGACCTGAAAAATCGAACCTTGGCACGGCCCCTCAAGATCAGAGACCTGAAGAAGACCTTGGTGGACACGGTGACCGGCCTACCACCAGCTCATGTCAACGATCTGCAGTTGGAAGCCTGGCTCATTTCGGCTGGGACACCATGACAAGAGATTGGTCTCCACAAGAGAAAGATCTTCTTTTATCTTGCTGGCGAACTTCAACTCTTAAAACATACACACCTATTTGGGGTAAGTGGTCTTGGTGGTGTAGTCAAAATAATCTAAATGTTCGTACGCCAAGTCCGGCTGATGTTGCGAAATATCTAGCACATCTATATCTTAATCAAAAGTTAGCTTACAGAACTATTCTTGTGCACAAGTCCGTTATTGCATCTGTTTGTGAAACTATTTCAAATATTAAAATTTCTTCTAGTCACATTGTAAAGCACATTTTGAAAGCAATTTCAATTGCAAAGCCGTTGCCACCTAAGGTACCCACGTGGGACGCCAGGGTATTAATTACTTACTTAAATGATAATACACCTTGCATTAGTAGTTTGTATGAGGTGTCTAGACGAACGGCGACTATTTTATTATTGTGTTCAGGACGTCGGGTACACGACCTTTCCCTCTTGCATATTGATTCAGATCATTATATAGATAATGGGGATTCCATAACTTTACACCCTGTGTTCGGGTCAAAAACAGATAGCGCGTCTTTCCAGCAATCCAGTTGGGTTTTGTTGGCATCCCAAGATCAAAATTCAAATCCAGTATTTTGGCTCCGCACGTTAAAACTTTTAGCAAAGGAAAGACGGGGTTCATTAACAAATTTGTTCTTAACTACTAGAGATCCCGTTAGAGCAGCCACACCAACTATAATTGGGGGTTGGGTAAAACGTGTTCTATCTGATGCTGGAATACAAGCCTCTCCAGGTAGTTTTAGATCGGCTGTCTCCTCATTAAATTGGCTTGAAAATTATCCTATAAATGAGATATTATCTAAGGCAAACTGGAGGCATGAATCAACTTTCAGAAAATTTTATCGTAAAGAAATTAGGTCCAGTAACGAAATGTCCTCGCTGCATTCGTTATCAAGATTATAAGTTAACCGATGTTTTCAAGTCAAATGATTCAAGTCTAAATTACTCATGAAGATTTTGTATGGATTGCAAGTGATTTACTTATGTTTTATACTTATTATACTGCCAATTATTAAATGGCTAGATTTTGTTTCATATTTAAAACCTATGTAAGAACCTATTAAATGGTGATTAAAAATAATATTAGTTTATACATCACATTGTTGCTTTTCATTCATACAATCCACCAGGAGATAACAAACACTACTCTCATAATGGACTTCGGACGTCAAACGGAACACATAATTTAAAAATTTTACCTTCAAATAAAATTTGTATTATGTTTCCTAAGACGTCCGAAGTCCAGGTAAGGTCTTCCTGGTGCATAACTACCTACCTTTGCATCATTATGAGCCGAACAATGACCTAAGACTTCATCATGGCGGCTTGTATGCGGTTTTGAAAGTAGTTCACAGATTTGACGTTGGGGGTCGCTAGTGGTGCGATTACGAGGCGGAAAGTAAGGACATCTAGCAGCTGTTCACGGAACGAAGCGTGCACTCTCTCATAATGGACTTCGGACGTCTTAGGAAACATAATACAAATTTTATTTGAAGGTAAAATTTTTATATTTTACAAAAGAAGTTAATTCGAGTAATAACCAATATTGAGCAAACAGATAGCTGCAAACCACACTTCCAAAAACACAAAATACTCACACTTCCATGTTTATATATCTTGGAATTATGTAAATTTGTTAAAAAACACCCAGATTTTTACACCACTTGCGAAGAAACACAAACAAGATACACTTTTAGACACAACAAAAACAAAATAAACATACCTCAATCCCGAATCAAAATGCACTCAACCAGTCCTTTAGTAATGTCCACAAAAAATTATAATAAATTGCCAAATGACATTAGAGAAGTAAAAAAAACAAATGTATTTATTAATAAATTGAAACAATTTCTGGAATCCAAGGCATATTACTCAGTAAAGGAGTTTTTAGATGACAAATCAATTGCAAAATAAAACTATTTCCTCTTTTAAATATCAGACTTTGTGAAATACTTTTAATATAATATAGAATATAGGAAACCAAATATAAATACTGCTAATAATGCTCTGTATGGTGTCGGACGTAAAGCTCTGTATGGTGTCGGACGTAAAGAATAGCACCATCCCATATCTTCCCGTGGGTGTCGTAAGAGGCGACTAAGGGACTTGACAGAGAATGGGCAGCAGCGTTCTCTGTGCTTTTGTAACAACCGTACTGCGATCGCCAACCCGCCTGCCAAGCGTGGCGATTATGGCAAAACCCCCTAAAATGTCAATGCGACACTTGTGGGAGGCCTAAGTCCAGCAGTGGACGTCTTTTGGGCTGAAATGATGAATGATGAAATATAAATATAAAATATGAATACTTAACTAATTAAATACTTTATTAGTCATGAAAATACTTTTATGAACTTCTTATTACCCACTTTTAATAATTAATTACCTGCCTATTGAATTGTGTTTTTTGAACAAAGGAATTAATAATTTAAGATAATGATATAAGCAACAAAAATAGATCTCATTAATTATAAAAAATACCCAATATAATATAATACTATTGTTCTTAATAATTAATATTGATCTCATTATAAATAATTTTTATGGTTTATGTTGTTGTACTATGTCTATTACTTTATAGTTATCATGAATTGAATAAGATTTTATTGTTATCGTGTATTTGTAATATGTATGTCGCTAATAACTATAATTGCATCTTTTAATTAGAAATTATTTAATTTAATTAATCATTATTGTATTAATTAATATAAAAGTTAACAATAATAAATACTTATATTGCTGTGCCCTAACAGGGTCCATAACACTGTTCTTAGCTTTAAGCCTTTTATAACACCTGTAAAACATTATGGAACGCAATAAAATGAATATGAATATGAATAACTCGCCAACTCCTTGACGATCCTAAACTAACTCCTCAATTTCTCCATCCACAGCTCACACCCCGGGTCAGACGCTGGCAACGCCTCGCACTCGCTGAGATCCACCAAGTACGAGAAGACATGCCGTTCACCCAGCGATCCTACCGGGACCTGGTGTCCCATGCCCGTCGGAAACTCAACCATCTGAAGAAGCAGGCCATCAGCAAGTCCTGTGCTGCCATCGAGGAATATAAGTACTGTATAAATAGAGGGTAGAACGAATAGGACTTGTGGGTTTTGGTTAAGTCGAAAGTTGCTGGAAGTGTGATTGAGAATTAGAGGGATAGGGATCTTTTTGATCCTTCGAGGCTGGTTTGATGTCTCGTGGTTTATTAGAGTCTCAAAGAGGCGACTTATGAAATCACAGAAAACCTTTAAGAATAGGTAATAATATACTTTTTCTAAGACAACATCTGGACAAAATGTAAACAAACGAAAAGAAAATACCCAGTTGTGTTAGGAATCAAAAAACTAGAGATGGTATGGGGAGAGTAGAAAATTCCCTAGACTCTGATCTCAAGAATTAAGTTACTGAATATATCTATATCAAGCTGATCAATTCAGGTTACCGGAAATGTTATAAGTTGGATACAGGTGACGTTTAAGGCCAGCCTGAACAAAACCACTGGGTTTGAAAAAGACTAAGAGGTTCCATAGTTTCACCACATTAAATAAATTGTTCAGTGCACTTTCGAGTTTTATCAAGACTTTACAAGGTCCCTAATTGAAATAATGTGTCATATTAGTTAATTTAAAATAGAAAAATTGTGTCAGTGATCAACTTTGATTGATCATCAGTGAAATTATTGAGATTGATGTTAGGTAGTTTGGTGACTTTATAGTATTAAATTGTTTTATTTTATTGACTATTGTTACGATTTGAAGTCAGACGGTAAACAAGCCATGTCACGGCTCTGAATTGTCCGATAATTTGAGACACTTGGGACAATGTTTGGACAGCAGTGTCCGACATCAGGTTTGCGCAAACAGGTGTAGAAATAATGTGGATCGGCTGCAGATAAAGGACACTGACAGATAGTTCAGTAAATTATAATCTATCGTATATAAGTTTGCTGTCCTGAAAATTGTCCGCAATTTGTTGTCATTCGTTAAAAAATAATAAATCGAATATTTTATTCCGATACAAATCCGAAATAAGGACCTACATAAATCAATTCGAAATAGTAGTAGGATCCCTAACGAAAACAAAATAAAACGCAGAAAATATATGTGATTACTACTTACCATTAAATATTCATTTAATTTAGGAAGTACCTAATTTGTATCCTAAAAACTGCTTCATCCAAAAATATATTGTGTAACTTTAATTTTAAGACTCAAAATTGCTTAGATTTAAAAATTGTTGTACAAAGAAAAATAATTTATTTTAGATAACAAATGAAATTGGGTTATGTCATTGGGAAATTATGAGTTTTTAATTATAAATGTGTTTTAAAAAAAATGTTGTGATGACCCGTTTCACGCAGTATGTACTTAATTCAAAACTATGAAAGGAGAACCATTATAATAACAGACTTTTTTTTGTCAAAAGCATTTTTTTTTAATACTTAATTTATAAGGACCACTAAAAACAATGGCCCAAATTCCATCTTGCTCGCTGCATGCCCTGACACCTGCGCAATTCATGATCTTATGACTGCATCGACGAGCAGAGTTTGCATAGCTGAATGTTGGGCGAAATAATTATATTTTCAAAGACGCTTAGAAGAAAAGCAGGTATTGTTTTTTGGTTTCTGCCAATGTTCACATAATCTTATGGACGAGACCTGGTTTTATAAAGAAGCAATTAATCCATGCCAGTATAGTTCCCATTTTTTTTAAATATAAATGCGTTAAACGGGCCATTACAATATTTTAATAGTTTAAAATTCGGTATACAGACGCACTGTGATAGTTAATAAAATAAATAAATATAATTTAATTCGAGAATTAAGTATAAGTGTGTATACATGTAATTAAAATATTTGTTGTATGTTTAACTAAATTTAGTACCTACATATTTTTTATGCATCTGTATTTTTTATTTACTTTTCATTTTAGTTTTTAGCTTAAATTATAAAATATCGTGTTTTTGTAGTCAAGTGTCAGATGTTTAAAACTAAAATACAAATCCGCTGCCCGCAAAATATACATTCGTATTTTTTCATATATTATAACATCAGCATCATTCCTTTTCCCTTATCCCAATTAATTTGGAGTCGGCGCGGCGGCGCAGCAAGTCTTCTTTTTCCACTCATTTCTCGTCATCTTTGCAGTCGCCTACTTTCTACCCATATCATCCTTCACACAGTCCATCAGTCGTTTCTTTGGTCTTCCTCTACTCTTATAACCAACCACATTCATACACAAAAGTTAAAAATGTAATCTACAAACCTTCTACTATTTACTTGCCAATATGTATTCAAGTGTCTCTTCCAATAAATTTAAATGATTGCTACATAGACCATTGTTTAATTTATGGAAGAATCCAAAATGACAGATGCACAAGAAAAATAAAATGAAAATACGTAACAAGTACAATTGTTTGTTTTTTAATGAAATTATGAACTAATACACCAACTTTGTTGTTAATGTTATTGTAAAAATGTATTTGACAATTTATTTTTGTATTAAATATTTTAACATTATTAGGTTTTGTGTTTTTTCTTGCTTGCTTTGTCAAAAAGTCAATGATTTGCTATTTAAGTATTCACGTTAATTTCATCCTTGGAAGTTCAAAGGTAAGTAAGCAGGATTTTCACCTTACAACATAAACATTTCAAAATTATCTAAATTTTTAAAACCAGATTATGCTCCGGGTGTGGATTACACACTCCTCATATATAGGAGTACTGTGTCCCAATACTGGGAACGATATGCCAACTGTTTCAAGGGAAAATCTAAATTTACTTATAATAAAATAAAATAATAAATAAAAAAATAAAATTTCAGTAAAAGACATTTTTAGGTTTACAAATACAAATTTTACCAATAAAAAAAGGAACATTACAGACATAAGTGTATCGTTGGTGCCTGTACTAATGAATGAAATTCATTGTATCACAGACACCAGAAACTTATAATATGTACTACAGAGAGCTAAATATTGGTAAACGAATTGTTTAGGGAAGGGAAACGGGTTCGATACACAATCACAAGTTATTCAATACGACCTTGGTGTGCAGTGACTGCATGCAAATAAATAATGAATCAATCTGTCGACAGATAACCCGGGGTTATCAGTTCGCTGCATACGTAGAGTCAGACAGACAAACAAACAGAACATGTCATTATATGTATTGAAAAATGGGGGTTAGCAAATTAAATGAAATAACTGTCAGGACAATCAATGTTATCTATGAAAACACAAAAATAGCATCAGCCACGCCCTACCAACACCGGCACGGCCAGCTAGCCCTCCCGCTGTCACGCGACCTGTCCCGACGCCACTGGCACCGGAGCCTTCGCTGTCGCCCTCAACTACAACTTCAGCTGCTGAGGACGTCGCAGAGCGCCTCGTCGATGCAATCCCCATCATATACACCCTCGTCCTGACCAGGCACGCAAAAACCGGGAGAAATCATACGATATCAAAATTTCTGTCTACGGTGGCGTAGTCGTACAGCATGTGCAGCTCGTGCTCGTCCTCCAGCGGGTCCAGGCGCTGTTATATATATATACATATAGTGAGTAGTTATGGTACATAGTGTATTGATAGGCTATTGGTGTATTTTTGTATGAAAAGTAGAATTGCGGTAGGTTATAAATGAGAAAATGTATGAGAATCCCAAGAAAGAAAGTATACAAGACTAAGTGTGATAGATAGGGATTGCAATTGCTGGATCCAGCATACAGCAATCCAGCTGGATCCAGCGCCTTTTTAAACATGCTGGATCCAGTTGATACGTAGGCGGATCCGCAAACGTATCAATTTCTATTTTTTGTTATTTTTGTTTATTTTATAAATCAAAGACAGTTTATTTAACTGCTCTCGTCTCGATAGAAAGTGTTTTTGTATCACTAAAGTGCATATTGAGTTCGTGTTGGTTGTTGTCTGCGAGACTGAATGGTAAGTAAAGTAAAATGTTTATTTTAAATAATTTAGTATTAATATTAATTTGATTCATGTCTCTTACTTTCTCGAAGAAGGAAGAGGGAGACACGTTTGGTGACGTTCGTCAACACATCGCGAAATCTTTTTGTTTTTGTTTTCATATTTAAACCGAACTTATTTTATTACCTACCTTTAATTACAGGAAGTAGGGACATATCCAACAGTGGACTAGTTATTTAGGAGTTTGTGAGTGTGTGTATTGTTGCTATTTAACAAGATTGCTGAAATGAGCAATTTTGATTGGAAAAAGCTGTGTCATGTGTATAAAGATTGGTTTTTATAGGTTTTTCGAGTTTATACTTAGAAACATTATCTAAAATGTTATGAGGTTATATGTTTGTTATTTAATTTTAAGTTGATTCTTTTGATCTCAAACGATTAAGAAACCAAAGTAAATTTATATAAGATATCACCAAATGAGTGAAAGATTTCATAGATTATCGTAAGAAGTACAAATTAATAAAAAAAGTCTTAAAAATGTCGTTTGTTTATTTTCGTTCCATATTTTGCTGGATCCGGTGGACCCAGCTGGATTCAGGTCAATCCAGCAAGAATCCAGCTGGATTGAAAACGCCGCTGGATTGCAATCCCTAGTGATAGAGAATTTACTGTAAAAAATGTGCAATTCGTCGTTCATTCGTCATTCATTTGTGTCATCGTAATACAGAGACTCCTTGTCCATACTATGAACTTGAAATTTTAATAAAACTTTAAAAACTTAGATAACAGCAATCTATGATCCAGCTAATAAAGTAATTACGGCACTCAACATGATATCGGGCAAGAAAACTGGAATTCAGCATTTTCTTTGAATTCTGCTGACGATCGTATTTACCTCTTTTATCTTTTACGCTGTAAGTTGTAAAACAGCCTTTGAACTTGATAACTGCGTTCTCTCATTTCAAGATTATCATAATTATTAATTATTTATTTACAAAATAAATTGCTAACTTTACTTCAAATCGAGTTTAATCTGCTACAGATAAGGCAATACACATCATGCTCTCGACTAGCTCACCGCACTGTGAGAAAATTATAATTATTCCATCAATAAATTAAGTTTCTAACATGTTTTTATTAAAATTATTGATTTTTCTGTTGCCCGTACTGCGCAGGAGTGCTTCTTGTGAGGTAAGTCTATTTCCTTCTTGACTTGTGGACACATTGATTAGACTAAGTTATTTGATCTTATTGTTGACAGTGTGGTCTAGACTTGTCTAAGAATAGGATGCCCTACCCTTCCGTGGGTGTGGTACATCTACTCAACTATAAGAGAATATGTACTACGAATTTGTGTTGGGGTCTGTCAGGGCTGTGTTGCTAATTCACAAAAAAATGTTCGACGCAAGCTTATTCCATCGTCTCGTTTTTAGCAAACCAAAAACATTCTAGAGACAGTTCAAGAGGATCCAGTTATGTGCTATTCCAGCCATTTTTTGGCAGTAGAAAACGGTCGAATTAAAAAGTCCAATTGATTCACTGCATCTCAATTCTTTCTCGTGATGACATACTATACAATATGTTAAAAAACCCTGTCCGATCCGCGAGGGAAGGGGGGAGGGGTTATAAGGTATCGAGATTATTTTAAATTTATGTAGTGCTTTTAGGATAGCAAGTAAGAAAAAATACCCTGACAAAAAATAAATAAAATGTAGTAATATGAGGAAACTAACATGGCAACACAGGACAGCACTCCAGTCGCTTCTGAAGTAGTGACGTCACAATGAAACAACTGACGATCGAACATACTAATGCCGAAAATGGTGTTCTCACGATTTAAAACTTTGTTAGATTTTAGGGAAATGGTTGTTATTTGGACAAAAAAGTCGGATTTTTAAAAATCATTATTTATTCATTATTTCTTGTTTTATTTGCTAATACCATTAGTATACCTATGTCTATGGCCCTTTCGGATCCGACAGGGTTTTTTAACATATTGTATAATGACTACTACCATTTAATTATCTTAAAGGTTGAGCAATCATCTAAGATGGTAAACAAGTGCCTTGTATAAGCCAACTCCAAATAAACTCTAAATCATTTCCAGCACCATATTTTAAAGCCAGTCAACACAAAGGCCTTGATCCAGAAATATGAGCAGGATCTCGATGCGTCCAAAGTCCTTGAGAAAGATGATAAAAATCTGATGCTGGATTGGGCTGATGAGTACCAGATCAGACGGCTGGACGTCACCATGAAGTATAGGTTGCAGATGGTGAAGCATCAGGAGCATAGCTTTAAGAGCAATGGGAATGTGAAGGTGAGAAGTGCTTTCTTTGTTAAATCAGTTTAACGTTGTTGTGATAGACGGCTATCAATTTGAATGAGGCCGAAAGAAAATTGTGGTTGGATGTGTGGAAGTTACTAAAGGAGACGAGTCGATAAGTTAAATAACAATATTAAAAACTTGTGTAAAAAGTATAGTACATGTCATTTTGTAAACACTACATTTAAAATTGCTGATATTTGTAAATCAATTAATTACCTTATAGATTGTAGCGATTACGATAATAATTATTTGAACTTAAACGCAATGAAAAAACGAATAGCAGGTAATAAACCAAGTCATAAGTCGCGTACGAACGTTAACATAAACAAACCAAGTAAAGGGACAATCACTTTTTATTTTAGTCGCCAAAACAATGTTGAAGTTCACCCGACAGAAAATCCTATAAAAGCCAAGGGGACGAAGAAAGGCACTATCCCTTATTATTTTACTACTATAAATAAGAAAAATATTTTTTTTCGAGCATAGTATAATTACTTCAACGACACATCAATTTAGAATTCTACATCAAAATATAGCAAGTGTATTGTCAAAGCGAGAAATACTAGAATTAACTTTACAAGAGTTACGTGAAGCACAAAATGAACCAGACGTCATATGTCTCTCTGAAACCTTTATTAAAAAAAAAAGGTCATGAGGGTTATATAAAAATTCACGATTACGAAATGGCTGCTAATTACTGCAGAGAAAAACAAAGAGGTGGTACTTGCATCTTAGTTAAAAGAGGATTTACCTTTAGAGAATTACTATTTATTAAAACATATGCCACACAACATTCTTTTGAAGCCTGCGGCATAGAAATATTATCTAATAAATTAATTATTATTTGCCTCTATATGTAGAACACCCTCATCAGATCCTACCCAATTCCTGACTAAACTTAGTAGTCTCTTACACGATATAAATAAAAAGTACAAGTATAAAATTAATATAATTATAGCAAGTGATTTTAACATAAACACATTAAAAAAAGGTCATATTACGAACGAGTTATATGACCTATCGAATAACTTTAACATGCAAATTCATATCAATGTGCCCACAGGTAAGTCGTCTTGTATAGACCATATTTTAAGTAACATCCCAGATGCGACTGCAACAGTATTACCACTTCATCTATCTGACCACGATACTGCACAAATGCTAAGTATTCCTTTAAAACATAAAAATCAAAAACCAACTATATATTATATATACAAAAGAGACTTTAATATGGAGTACATTCTAAAATTTCGTGAATGCTTGAAAAGTCTAGCTTGGTTTGAAATATACATGGAAAATGATTTAAACATAGCATTCAGTAAGTTTCATGAAACAATAAGCCTATTCTATAACCTTTGTTTTCCAAAAATAAAGGTAAAAGTAAACATGAATAATAAAAGTAAACAAAACTGGATTAGCAAAGGACTAAAGCGAAGATGCAAAATGAAAAGGACACTACGCTACAAATACTATAAACATAAAAACCGGTCCAACAAAACCAAATATCTGTCATACTCAAATTTATTGAAAAAATGAATTTATTTTTCAAAAAAAAAACGCCAATATTAAGTTTATAAATAGAAGTGAAAACAAATGCAAAGCCACTTGGACCATCGTGAAAAATGAAATGCTTAACACTAACTACAAGGATAACATAGAGGAAATTAAAGTTGATAACACAATACTTACAAACCCCGTCGAAATAGCATCTGCTTTCAACAACCACTACATCAATTTGGCACAAAAACAAACACTAACAAAAACAACTATTGATAGTAATACAAACTCAACTCACAACTCGATGTTTCTTAGACCGGTATCGGAAAATGAGGTCAGAACAGAAACAATGTCGCTAGCTAACACTAATTCAGTAGGCTACGATGAAATCAGCACGAAAATTATTAAATTATGCATTAATGAAATTGTTGGAATTCTTACACACTTAATTAATTTGTCATTTTCTACTGGAACTTTCCCAGATATATTAAAACTATCCATAATTAAACCACTTTTTAAAAAGGGAGAAAAATATTGTATACGTAACTATCGGCCAATTACCCTTATACCAATTCTGTCAAAAATATTAGAAAAATGCATGTACAAAAGACTAGTTAATTTCTGTAACAAATTTGACATTATTAATAAAAATCAATATGGCTTTCAAAAAAGAAAATCTTCCTCATTAGCCGTCTTTTCTTTGATAAAAACAGTACTATCCAATATTAATAAAAACTACCTGACTACCGGATTATTCTTTGATTTGTCTAAAGCATTTGACTTAGTGTCACATGACTTATTACTACAAAAGCTGGAAGCAAACGGGATAAGGGGACATACACTACAATGGATTTCATCATATCTAAATAACCGTCAGCAACGTGTTACTATTACAAAACTGGACAAAAACAACGTCATAACATCATACTCTTCCGAGTATAAATGCAACAACTATGGCGTCCCACAAGGGAGTATCTTGGGTCCAATACTGTTCCTGCTCTATATAAATTCTATCACAGGTATAACACATCATAAATGCATTTTGTTCGCCGACGATATTTCCATCGTAGTGACGTCCGATAAAAGAAATAATACAAGTTACGACCATGAAACAGAAATTAACAACACGATTGAAAAATTAATTGAATGGCTTGACATGAATAACTTAAAAATTAATTTAGATAAGTCTGTATACATACAATTTAATAAATGTAACAATAATAAATTCAATTTGAAACTTGACATACCAAAACTTAATGAAGTAATACAAACGAAATTTCTTGGAGTAATAATAGATCAGGACATAAATTGGAAAGCACAAGTAGATGATATATCCAAAAGAATAAATAAATTCGTATACGCACTGAGAAAAGTTAAAAACATAACAAACATTAAAACTGCTATCACTACCTATCATGCTTATGTTGAATCAATAATACGCTATGGGCTCGTAATGTGGGGTAATAGCACCGACAAAAATCGGGTATTTGTTGCACAAAAGAAGTGTATTCGTGCAATTTATGGGCTTCAACCTGATGAATCTTGCAGACTAATATTTAAAGAACTTGGTTTATTACCGCTACCCTCTCTCTATATCTATGAAGTATGCATGTTTGTTCAGAACTATAAATATTTATTTAAAAAAGCAGAGGATGTATATCCTCGAAACCGGCGAGATCCTCACAGACTTATATTAAACGATCTACCAAGACTGGCTAAATATAATAAAAACTGTTTAGCCATGTGTGTTCGGATATTTAATAAAATTCCAAAGGGCTTAAAAACCTTAAATCTTAGATTGTTTAAAAAAAAGTTACATATATGGTTAAGCACTCATAATTTTTACTGCTTAAAAGATTTTTTTGACATGTAAACTACGGGAAACTTAGTAATGTAACCCATAATATGTTTTTGCATGCTGTGATAAAAGCAAAACATGTATGCTCTAATCATGTCTGAAAACAACTTTGTACACCATGTTTTATGCGAATAAAATTGATTTGATTTGAGATATTCCAGAAATGTATGGAGCCTAGGCTAACACTATGTACACTATATGTAAATATTGCTAAATAATACAGTAACCATTTTTATTATCAATTTTCTTTAATTTCACTTCGTTTTAATGTTCATTCAAATTAACTTGGTCAAAGAGAGCAACACAACATAAAAATTAAATATGGTGGATCAGATCAGCACGTGATCAGCAGGCGAAAAATGTCATATTGACAATGACATTTGATTGACGCGTATTACGATATACGTCAATCAAATGTCATTGTCATAACTGCTTTAGTAAACAAAACAACTGGTTTTTCGAAAATCTCGGGTTTTGGTTTGTTTTGTTTGGTTTGGTTGAACAAAACAACAGGTTCAATCCAAACTCAATGCAAAGAAAGACTCAAAGACGGCACTTCTTAAAACTGTCAAAGTCGTCAAACGCCAAACAACTGTCATAGCTGCCCTAAAATAGGGTTATCGTAGTAAAAAACTTTTCAAATGATAATTATTGTACGACTATCAATTCCTTCTTCAATTTTTTTTTGTATTTTTATTATGTTCCTCTATTTTTTTCCTATTTATCTTTGTAGTGTACATAGTGGTAGCCCAAAATCGAACATCTCCTTTGTGACTGTGAATCACAGGGGTGTGATGTGATGATACACTTGAATCCTAAAAGCAATTGGGCTCCATTGACACCAAGTAAATAAAGGTCGGAACATGGTACATGATGATGATGACGAACGACTATTTTACATTGTGCACTCATGGCGATACTATTATTTTGGGTCAGGTGAGTCTGTGCGTTCCGGACAGGTACGTGTGGCGACGACGGCAGCCACGACTGCTAGTGGAGCCGCGAGCTCGGACCAACCTTTTAAGGGAGGCGCCGCTGACGCGTGTATTCCGCACACTCAACCTCATAGCGAGTGAGACGGACTTATTTTATTGTTCTCTGAGTGAATTCACAAGGATTGCATTATTAATCATTAGTTATAAATATTAGTAATAAGTAGAAATGAAGTTGTTATTAATTAAGGCGCATTTATCGCATTGGGTTAGCCTGTAATGGTAGATGTAAGTAGATAAATAAATAAATAAAATAAATACCTAAATAAAATACCAAATAATATCATCAAAGAGCTATCAAAGAAAATACTGATTTATTTTGCATTTCAGTGGATCGACTGCCTCTACACTCATAGGAAAGAGATCCGACGGTCCATCAGGTTCTACCATGACAATGAGCACGTTTGCTTGAAGGCTACTGGCTCTAAAGATGCTGAGACGAAAGAAGGAGTGGAAAGTTTGGAAAAGGAGGTAATGGCTCATTTGAGAACAGACTCATGTAGGTATAGAAGAATAGATTGATATAAAGATATTGTAAGTAGGTTAGTTAAGAAGGCTGATTAACAGCCTTCTTAAGTGCGTTTACAACTTACGGCATTTCATACAAACTTTCAAGTTACTAAAAACATTTTCGAAATGTCTTTAAAAAAATATGGAAATTTCTGTTTCTGTAAATAATCGGTCTAATGTAACTGTAACACTATTTTTCAAAAATGTTTTTAATAACTTTTTAGGCCTATGTATCCTGCTTGTGCGTATAAAGTTTCATAAAATCGGGTCAGTCATTTCGGAAAATAAGGACTTGAAAGTTTGTATGAAATATCGGAAGGCGTAAACGCTCTTAACTTTCATTTGTTTGCAGATATCGAAGTGGAGGAAGGGCTACCGATATTTGATCAATCTCTGCAATGATGAATACCCTGGAAATAAGATGATGTCCCAGCATTGTTTAGTTGAATATGTGAGTTTTACATTTTGATTGAAATACAAACGAAAATCTTCTCAATAAGCCCTCTCTTAGCTACCGAACTATCGATCAAGAAATAGACCAACGAAATTCTTAAATCATGAACAGTAGATACAAAGATATACCTACAGCACTAGCTGTCCCGCGCAACTTCGTCTGCGTCACATTTTCCCCGATTTTGAAAAATTTTTCATTGCTGCTCCGCTCTTGTTTGTCGTAGCGTGATAATATATAGCTTTTAGCCTTCCTCAATAAATGGGCTATCTAACACTGAAATAATTTTTCAAATCGGATCAGTACTTCCTGAGATTAGCGCGTTCAAGCAAACAAACAAACGCTTTATAATTTAGTACAGATGTATCAGAAAGACGAGGTCATAAGTAAGGGTGATTTAGAGCATCAACATGAACTACTTTCGGTCAGTCGGTCGTCTTAGGGGCGGCGTTTAAATTTACACTGCACAAAATTTACAATTCCACGTTTGGGCCGAGCGTGTCATCATCAGCGTTTTCCCAAGTACATTGGGGTCGGCTTCTAGTCTAACCGAATACGGCTGAATACCAGAATTTTACATGGAGCACCTGCCTATCTGACCTCCACAACCACGTTAATACTGGGTAATAGGATAGCCTTGGTAATACTGGTTGTCAGACTTTCAGGCCCCTGACTACCTGGAACAATTGTCAAAGATTCATGAAAGCCGGGACCAACGGCTTAACGTGCTTGCAGAGGCACGGAGGAAACTCGGTATGTTATGGGTGGTCACCCATCCACGAACCAACCTAGGCAACCACGCTTAACCTAAAGATCGACCCTCTTCGTTTTAAGATTTGTATTTTTGAAACATACTTTATATAAATTATAGTTAAAAGTAACTCGAAACATTCACGTTTCAGATGCGAAACGATAACTACGATGAAGTGATCCAAAGGCTCATGATCCTCAAGCAGCGTGCCATGGACGCCCTGTACGGCTACTTCAACTCCTCACTCATTGACCTGGAAGAATGCCTAAGGTCCCAGCTGTCCAAATATTTGGACAGAATCAGATCTATCATGGAAACTTTGAATAAATGTTACAGCTTGAATACATGACACGGAGACTTTTATATTTAAGAAATGTGTTTTATTTCTGGAGAGCACCGTCTTGGAGAGCCTCGGTGGCCCAGTGGTGGCAGCCCCGACTTACGAGCAGTAAGCCGTGGGTTCGAACCCAGGCAGGCGCATTACTTTGTGTAATTTATTTCATCAACGCTGCTCTCAAAAACGGCGAAGGAAAACATCGTGAGGAAACCGGCATGTCCTAGAATTAAAAATTCGAAGACATGTGACATCTACCAACCCGCACTGGGCCCGCGTGGTGGATAATAGCCCACTCCCTCTCATTTAGAGGAGGCCTGTGTCCCTGCCCAGCAGTGGGAACATTATAGGCTGATGATGATGATTTAACGCTGTACAAAGTGGGATGGAAATAATTTAAACCAGATATTCGATATAAAATCTCTTTATTGCTCTTTTGTTGTTAAATAATACTTGAAGGTATAAAAATATATATTTACATCTTGGTACTTAACTTATTGACTATTTATTTATATTATTGAGTTTATTTATTATGGGACTATTAAAATTTGTCTGATTACTAAAATAAATTGATTTTAGAGGAATGTATTTTACGTCGTTAGTCACAGTTAGTCTGGCTACTAATATGTCTTTGCACATTATGTACTAAGATCAGTCACTATAAAATCTAGGCTAAATATAGGCTTATCGCTGCTTCTTTTGGATAAAATTGCGATATGGAAAAAAAAACTGAAAGTTAAAGGGTACAAAGATAATTCAGATTCAGAATTGTTTCTAGTTATGTACTAACGTTATAATACAAGAAACAATTATAAATTAGTAGTAATTATTAATTGTATAATACAAGTTTTTCACTTATGTTTTTAACAGTCAATAAAGAAACAAATCTGATGTCACTCGATTTGTCTAAGACGATTATTATTAGTTGATTTGCTATTTACAAAAAAATATGAAGTAAAAACCGGCCAAGTGCGAGTCGGACTCGCGCATGAAGGGTTCCGTACCATTACTTATAATAAAAATGAGGAAAAAAAACACTTTTTGTATGGGAGCCCTCTTAAATATTTATTTTGTTCTGTTTTTAGTACTTGTTGTTATAGCATCAACAGAAATACTTAACTGTAGAAATTTCAACTGGCTATCTATCACGGTTCATGAGATACAGCCTGGTGACAAACGGACGGACGGACAGCGAAGTCTCAGTAATAGGGTCCCGTTTGACCCTTTGGGTACGGAACCCTAAAAACTATCATAACACCTGGAAATCTTTATAGAATACTTTTCTAAAACCACAAGCACAAAATCAACATTTTGCATCATATAAAAATGCGCCCGCGCTTATATACCGCCTACTAACGTAGGTTTAATTTCTGAAAAACTTATAAAAAATATGTCATACTCTGAAATCGGTCCCTTAAAACACTAGTCTTAATATAATGTCTTAAATAATATTGTATTTTGTACAATATTTTTGTAATTTACAATATATTTATATGGCAGTAGTCAACTCAAGAACAGGGGAAAATAATTTAGATTATAAATCTAAGGTTAGTCTAAAGATTGGCTAAGATTTAATGAGATTCAAGACAGGATTCTAGACATAAATATTTAGAAAATTATATTTAAAAGATGGTTTTTTTTACAGTCTACTGAGCAGTTTCAAGATTTTCCTTTTTGGAGGTTAAATTTATTACAATATCTAACATAAAATCTTAAAAAAGATTTTAGGTATCGTTTTTCAGTAAGAGTTATCGTGAAGAGGAAATATTTCATTTTGAACTACCTACAGATATGCAGCCTACTCCAAAAAGGAAATCCTTGAAATAATTACATACAATTTAAGTATTTATAAGGAATTTGTTCCTAAAATTAAAATAATTGGACGTTGTCAATGTATCACAAAAAGAAAGTTTTTATAAAATGGTAACAAAAATATAAGTTATATCTTCAGACTGTCTTACTTTGAGTCACGATAATTACTTATTTTGTAACATACATTTTGCTCTTGCTGTAAGCATTGTAACATTGTATGTTACATTGAGAGTAAATGTTACAAAAAGAGTAACTTCGTTGTTAATGTAATACATTGCCAACATGCACTAACTAGTTACAGCATATTTACACGTAGCTTTATATTTATAAATCTGCCACCATTTTGCGTTGACGTATCTGCAATGAAAACAAAACATTATTTCAATCATAATTATGGAATTTCTATAATAGTCTCTTTATCAAAATTCCAACAATGCAGTAAGGATTAACTAACTGACGTAAAACTTACAAAAATCAAGTAGTTTTAAACAAAAACTGAAATTTGAATAATATATTTTTTTATCCCTGAGAACTCAAACTCAAAGAATTCATTTCAATTAAACAATGAACAAGCACTTTTGAATAGTCAAGGAGTCAGTTCGTTAGAAAGATAAAGATAGTTGACCGACTAGAAACTCTATGGACAATCTCAGATGTCAAATAGGTGACAATGAAGTTATTTGAACTTACCATCAGAGTACTCCCAACCCTGAGGGTCTAGGTGGTGGTTCTGGCGTGTCTGGTGATGGCGGTTTAAATGTGCTACCCTGGGGACAATCATAACAAGTTAAAACATAGGTCCTGTTAACTATTAAAGACGATAATTTCCATTAAATCGAAGATGAAATTTGAGAGCCCTCTTGCACTACAGGTAAGTTAATTCATTGGGTGCTAAATATAGATTGAAAATATTACTCTCTGTTATTTTATAGCGACTGACAGACACAGAAAGGAATTTTAAATAAGTTTAGCAATTACAGGTTTATTCATAAACGCTGTAATAAAAGTAATGAAACTTTTAAAATTAATATTTATTCAGTTGCTAATTATAGCATTTCTTTGCAGTGTTTATGATTAAACCTCTTATTGATTTGTTGTCTTTGACTAAATTTATTTAAATTGGGTAGGAATATACATACCTGGAAGCCTAGGGCAGCTTCTAGTGGCGTGGGTGACTCTCCACCTAACGTCGCGTAGTCACCAAACCTCTCGGTCGTTCGACTGCCTTGTATCGTCGCGTAAGTGTTGTCAGTCTGAAATAAAAATACAGGACTTAAAATTATATTGTGCTCTTTATTGATACTGGCTTACGCAATTTGAGCATTGAAAAGATCCAAATGCAACGGTGCGTTTTAGTCAGTGTTAAATAAATGCATTTTCTTCAATGTACAATTCACATCTGGGATCAACTGCTCAACGTGCTTTCCGAGGCACTAAGGAAATTCGGTATGTAATAGGTGGTCACCCATCCACGGACCAACCTAGGCAAGCGCGGCTTAACGTGAAGCTACCCGAACAGCTGTTAATTTAGCCACAATTTATTAATCTATTTAGCTCTTCTAACCGAGCCTACATCGCGATAATACAAAGCATTCCACATACCGGTGCCGGGTCAGCGGCTGGCTGTTCCATCTGGTCTCCGAAGACGTTCATGGTGAGCTCCTGCTCC
Organism: Cerastis rubricosa; assembly: GCA_949152445.1. Classification (NCBI taxonomy): domain Eukaryota; kingdom Metazoa; phylum Arthropoda; class Insecta; order Lepidoptera; family Noctuidae; genus Cerastis; species Cerastis rubricosa. The sequence goes on from OX424527.1 coordinate 23,756,018, forward strand.
TCATACGGCCGGAGCTTGGTCTCCAGCCACAAGGGGTTCTCCGTCGTGGATAGCTCCTCCAGGATACGGCGCCGGGCCAGGCTGTCACCCTTGCTGGATTGGAGCGATGGTGGGGGTATTACCCTGGAATATAAGAGTGTATGATCAGATGCTAATCTATTTGTGTTTAGTGAATTTTGACGAGGATGCAAAACAACACTTTGTATGTCTAGGTTAAAAGTATTTGAAAAAACAACGGTTAGTAACTTGACTTGGTAACAAAGATTTTATTTATCTAAGTTTATCACGAAAGTTCCTCGTAAACCACTTACCAGTGTTTAAGACAGGCGCACACGACTATAAATGTAACGATGCCAGTGAATAATACAATGAGCAGTGCTATTAAAGCTGCTAATGCTGGATCAAAGCTATCCGGTGCTGGAAAAGAAAAACACAATTTAATAAACTGATAGTACATTTCGGGTAAAAAATTATCAGAAATCATAAGAAAAAGAGTTTATCCGTCTGCGGTGAAGCCAAAAAAAAATGGTAACGGACTAAAATAAATTGCGATCATGCGTCATTATTTTACTATGCATGGTATTGACCTTGACAGCTCTTGAAAGTCGTTTTGGTGAAACCTACTCTATGAAATAGTAAACCGAATGTTCTTTTATCACACCTTTCGAAGTAGCACTGGCAGCGATCAGGGTTTCCACTCCGTACTCCTGGTAGACATCCTTGAGCTCGTCGTATTTGGAGTCGATGGTCTCTAGCACCTTCTCCACTGGTAGCACCTGGTATGTGGTCGGGTCTACTGCGTGGAGGTGGATCTCACACCTATGGTGATAAAAGATGATTTGTTTTAGTACTCAAGTTTGATACCTAGTTTTGATAGGAAGACATGCTTGGAAATATCTTTCTTTTCTTGCGAAATCCCCAGGTTTTCTGCAAAGTATGAAGCCGAGTGATCTAGGCCAACAATCCAAGCCAATAATCGAAAAGATCTAGAGTGACGAGAGCGAACCGTAAGCGTCGGAAGGCCACTAGGTGGATCGATGACCTGGTGAAGGTTGCGGGGATCCGCTGGATACGAGTCCCTCAGGACCGGTCAATGTGGTGTCACTTGGGGGAGGCCTATATCCAGCAGTGGACGTCTTTCGGCTGATATGACAATGATGATCGAGGCTAATAGTAGGCCTATTCCGTAATAAAAAGAAGGCCAAAATGGCGTAATATTCATGAGAAAAACGCGGTCCAAAATCCTATTCAGAGAAATGAAGATTTTGGCGTGAACACACGAGTTTGAACCGCTCATTTTTCACGAGTTAATCCCACATGAGTTGTACTTAGCATATTTTTCTTAACGCGTCGATGGCAACTTTTATTGAGTCGGCCAGCTAACTTACGGGTTTGGTGTTATCAATAGCATCTTGATGATAAAAACCTACAACAACATCTTAATCTTTACTATTATTCTTTATTTTTAACTATTTACTTTAAATTCTTGTTTTAGTATTTATTGCTATATTATAGAAGAGCAGAGTCTCCTTACACAGGCATTATTTGCTTAAAAGGAGGCTCCAAACACTAAACACTTATGTAAACTGAAGTACCTATAAATAAACTGTATTATTATTCTTAAACAACATACCAACATTGCCAATGAGACTATCTCAGGAGTATAGAATTTCGAATAAAAAAGAGAATTTTGAAAATCTGTCCACAATTGGCGAAGAAATCGGTGAACAAACAGACAGCGTCATTAAGTAGTAAACCCCTGGCGTAGGGGTTAGCACATACTGACGCTGTCTGTACATAAAAAATACATACAGTCGAACATAGATTCTCCTTCTTTTTGAAGTCGGTTAAGAATATGGTGACTTACCAGTCATCGTACCGCCTGTCAGCCTGCACGAGCGGCAGCCTACGTCCTGGTACCAGAAGCGCGCCCGCCGCGCCCGCCAGGCGCCGCTGTACTCCTGCCACTGCCGCGCTGCAGCTGCGGGACACCACCATGCGGATCAAGGACGAGCGGTCGATGATCCATACCTGAGGGTAGATATAAAGGAAAACTGTTATTTAGGTACTAGACTGATCAGAGATAGAAATAGACAGTAAATTTACCTAAACTTCAAAGAAGTAAGTAACTTATGGATCCGACTGATTTGCCAACTTTATTTTGGCACTCTTCCCTCCCTCATAATACCTCAGCATATCTCTGATTTTATGTGGAGGTATCAACATGTTACTTAATTCTTTGAACTTTAGGCAAATTATCATCATCATTAGCCTATAATGTTCCCACTGCTGGGACACAGGCCTCCTCTCTATGAGATGGAGTGGGCTGTAATCCACCACGCGGGCCCAGTGCGGGTTAGTAGATGTCACATGTCTTCGAATATTTAGTTCTAGGACATGCCGGTTTCCTCACGATGTTTACCTTCACCGTTTTTGAGGGCATCGGTGAAGAAATAAATTACAATTCTGAATGGTGTGGAACGTAAGGAATAGCACCATCACGGCTTACTGCTCGTAAGTCGGGTCTGCCACCTCTGGGCCACCGCGGCTCTCCAATGGCAAATAGGCAAAATTACTCTGCCTATTCCGATCTCTGCTGACGACACACGTTTTGTCAAATTGAGCTCCAAGATGGCAGACAGACTTAAATTTTGTTTGTGGAAACGAAACACTGCGTGTTTGGATTGTGGAGCCATGCCTCGTTAAACGCAACTCTAGTAAATTAGCTTGTATTTTATGTTAGTATGTATTAGTAAACTAGCTTGATTCTGTAGAAGGGAGGGATGGGAGGGAGAGAGGCTGATTGACGACGTAAAATTGGTGGATACCAAGCTTCACAGCTTGGCTCATCGCCGCAAGTTTGCCTGATTGTCGGTCTCCTACAGGCTGTACTACGGTGAGTGTACCTTATTGCTATTCCACCAATTCGCACTAAGCGTTTTCAAACGTCTTTCCTAATGCGCACAGCAACCCTAATCTCTTCGAAGTTAGAGTGAACAGGCTTATTCTGGGTAAGCTCGTAGGTACCATCGCCGACTTTGCCTCTGTCATCTCTGACATCTTTGACTAGAGTCAAGAGCAAACCCATCGCAAATGAAAAAAATGGGCAAAACCTGGAATTTGTAGTAAAGCCACAATATTACCTGGATAACAAACAATTGTCACAGAGCGGGTGCCTGAAGACGGCCGTCGTCACCCAGGCAGACCCAAGAAACGCTGGTGTGATGAATTAGACTCATTCTTGATTGATTGACCAGAGAAGGCAAAACACCGAAGGAGTTCGAAAGGAATTGGGTTGGTTGAAAGAGTTAGGGGTCTATGGGACAAAATGTCTATCCTTATTAGTAACTTACGTAAACTTGAGCTTTGGCCTGTCTGTGTGGTGGTGCAAGTTCTTGTGCGATGATGTCCAACACAAATCGATCCTGGTTGTATTCTGCCATGTAGTGGGCTGTCATCAATATTCCTGGGAATTAAACATTACTGTTAACATTATCTGGGCATGATTTGGCTTTTATAAACGCGACGAAGTATAATGAAAACAAATATTTTAAAAATTGGTTAAAGATTATGATAGTGCTAAAAGATGGAGATGGACAACCAAGATTACTTGATATTATGAGGGGACAATGAAGATTTTCAGAAGTGAAAATAGGTCCAGGCTGCTACGTACCGGTTGAACACCTGAGCTAATGATTCGAAAGATAACTATAAGCATAATCAGCCTATAATGTTCCCACTGCTCGGACACAGGCCTCTCTATGAGAGGGAGTGGGCTTTAATCCTCCAAGCCCATCGCCCTACCTCGACCACCCGCTACACGTGTCACGTGTCTTCGCTTTTTTAGTTCTAGAATATGCTAGTTACACGATGTTTTCCTTCACCGATTCGAGAAGACGAAGAATGACAATACAGATATAAAAGACTCACCATCCTGGCTAATGTTGAAAGGCGATGGCACAACACTTCCACTGGGTTGCGATGCTCCAAACTTGTACAGATTGGAGGCGGCCACCATGTACACAATGGTTCCATTCTCGTCCAGGTCGGGGTCTTCAGCTATCACTGAGATAACTGGCTCGTTGACGCGAGCTGTGTGTTTTATACCTGTCGCAAAAAAAAAACATGTATACATGTAAAATCTGAGCTGGCTTTTCTTTTATTTGGGTTAAAGCATTAGGATAGATTTTTTCTGGCTGCCCTTCCAGATGTATAACAGAGCTGACTATTAAAAAAAAACGGCCAAGTGCGAGTCGACTCGCGCACGAAGGGTTCCGTACCAATATTTTTAAAAACAAGCAAAAAGAGCCCCCTTAAATATTTCTTTTATTCTGTTTTTAGTATTTGTTGTTATAGCGGCAACAGATATACATAATCAGTAGAAATATCAACTGGCTAACTATCATGGTTTATTAGATACAGCCTGGTGACAGACGGACGGACGGACAGCGAAGTCTCAGTAATAGGGTCCAGTTTGACCCTTTGGGTACGGAACCCTAAAAGCAGTCAAATCATCAGGAAAAGTATACTGGGCGCAGAAGACATCGACAACAATCGGTAACACGCTATTCAGCTTTCACGGTCTATGACTAAACATACTTTTCCACTTACGGGATATCTTCCATGATTATCAATTATTTTAAGTCTCGTGTTGTGTGTTAAGGCACAAATATTTGGCTCCGTGGCTGCTACTGAGAAATTCCTGATGGAAAAACCAAATAACGATGTGCCCGACCCGGGAATCGAACCTAAGACCTCATATTGAGCAGTTGCGATTGTGACCACCAGACCAACGAGAACATTTTATTAAAATTGTTCTAATAATCTGTGTTTAAATAGACTTCGGACCCAGGTTGGTTGCAGCAAGGAAACCTTGCTCAGGTAGAGATTCATTAATGACCCTGCCCTGTAGTGTGAATGTGGTGCCGTTCCACAAACGATGCGACACTTAATATCGTGTCATGCGTGTCCTGCTGTTTGCTCGTTACAGGAACTGATGGACGCTACTGAGGGCACCAATCTATTGGGTCAGTTCTGTGCCGACACAATTTAGATTGCGTTCGACACGCTAAGAAGAGAAGAATTCTATGTCAAACTAACCTGCGTAATAGACCTTATGCTGGAATTTGGGTTCGTTATCATTTTCGTCCAGCACTCGTATCTTGACGCCGGTGACGCTCGGGTCCTGCCCGTCCGTCGCGTTGTCCACCGAGTTCAAGATGGCCGCCGCATGTTCTAATATGGGGTTGTTGCTAGCGTATATCGTGAGGGAGTATTCGGACTGCTTTTCTCTGGAAATAAATTGTTATTTTTATAGACGGTCGTGTCATCACCTTTCGTCTCTTCTTAAACGGCTTGACTGATTTTAACGTTCTTGTTTTGTACTTTTGGGGTTATCTGAATGGTTCTTTCCTTTAGTTGAACCCGGTAGGTGGCTACCACAAAATATTAGAACAGGACATTGTACGTCGCACTAGCTAGTACTCAAATTTAAAGTATGTTATGCCCAAGTCGATAATGACTTAATGACCTACCTCTAGCTGGAAAAGGATTTACTACGAGAGATGACTTCTAAAACTGAACTGATTTATTCCTTACCTATCAAAGCTGATGTTAGCCCTGATGATACCCGACGTTCTGTCGACAGTGAAGCCACCCTCTTGATTGCCTTCCAACACATGGTAGTACACCATGCCATTTTCACCCGAGTCCTTATCCGTTGCCTTCACTGTACCTGTTTAAAAAAAGACATATGTTCATATAAATTATGTTACTTTTTTTTTCGAACATAATTGATTCATATTGTTGTAACACTTATAAAACTTATAAACTATGTTAGTAAAATTTCTTATCAAAATATAAATGTAAATAGAATTAAATTAAATCAAACAAAATTGAAATAAACTAAATAAAAGTAATTTAAAAACCGATACCTATAATTAAGTTCTAATAATAACTGCCCAATTTCATTTAACTATCATAAAACTTCGGCTCTACTTCCAAATTCTGGGACTCTGATGATCCTGAGATTTGATTTCTCAAACACATTTTTAAATAATATTATCCAGATTAGTTGTTACAAGTTGCTTGTTGACCAGCTTTCGTATGCACAAACGCTTCGAATGGGGATGGAAACTGTGGAACTAATGGCGCTACCATAGCTGGTTCCAAGCATCGTCATTGGTTGAAAATCTGGTAATGTCATTTTATATTTCATAATAGCTCGACCTCATTGGTCAGATTGAGAACCCGCTATAGTCGTGCCATCTACAATTAGCTTTTAACGGTCTTCCCCATTGATTTCGTTTCGAGAATCAAAATCGAATCAAAGCGTTTGCGAGGGGAGATCAATTATGGTGTCTGTGTCAAACCTATACCAATTTTACGAGTCTTGTTTGTTGCAAAACACAGCCCCCAAATAAGTAGACGTATATCTTTGGTCATCAAATAAAAGTTATCTTAATATTTATATTCAAAAGTCTATTGTGTAACCGCTATCATCATCACTCGCAGTAGGCCCGCATTATAGAGCACAGAGACGCTCGTGACTCAGTAGTGCGATCTAATGTTCTATAATTATGTTACCATCATAACTAAAGATCGGATATTGGGATGCTTATTTACCTAAAGTTTGAGTGTTGACTAGTATGGAGCGCGCGTCAGTAAGGGAAAAGGAGTTTTTTTTTAAATAAACTAGTCTAGTTACTTTTTTGTTTAGCTCCAAATGCCCAGACATAGGTATTTACCATTTTGTTTTAGAATTCAACATTTCAGCAAAAAAATACAAATTCAAATAGTTGTTGTATTTTTTTCCTTGTTATTTTCAACAAACTTGCCAGGTTTTAAATAAATTTAAAATATTCGTTACGATATTTTGAGTACTACATTTTATACTTACAAAAGAATTATGAAATTTCGCAATCTCGCGACAAAAATTGGCATTTAAATAGCCGCTTCAATACTTCTGTACCTTTTGCCAGAAAAAAACGTACTTTAGGTAAATATGCATCCGAATATCCGATCACTAGCCATAACTTACCAATAATAACTCCTGGAAGCAAGTTCTCCTTGATGCTGAATTGATGGAGAGGCGAGGAGAAGCGCGGCGCGTTGTCGTTGTCATCTACCAGCACCACAGTCAGGAGTCGGAGGCTTTCGAACTTAGCTGGAGTACCGTTGTCTACTGCTGCTATTACCAGCTGGAAGAAACGAACAAATATGTTTGAAGTGGAGCGATGTTACGCGGTAAGGCTAAAAAGGTTAGGCCAAAGAAACCAGAAGCTTAAGCTCGTTGGGTCGACGATATCGTCAAGGTCGAGGGAAACATCTGGATAAGGGACGCACAGAACCGGGAAGTGTATTAGAAAAAAGGGGGGCCTATATGCAGCAGTGCGTGATTCCAGGCTGATATTATGATGAAGGCTAAAAAAAGTACTGTTAAATTGTGATAAAATCTACACCTAACTACACTCCACAGCAGGAATTTGTAGGGCATTTTGGCTGTAATGCTCCCCTCCACTCAATGTCCATTACGTTACCCAAATCATCCAGAGAAAAAAAGGATATGCAATGCAATACATACACGGGCAGCTCTAACAATTAGGTCAAAAATTCGGAGAACTGTTTCTTGCAGCAGCGCCTAATAGAGCATTATTTGAGATATCCCATTAAACGCACCCTCTGCACTATGTAAGAAACGTCTCTACGAATTCGCAGCCTCATGCACTGATGAACGTCACGGATCGATCAAGACGACACTATCAACTGTCCATTGTTTATTTTATTTCTTAAACACTTACAGCTAGGATACAGATGGTTTACAGTTAATGAAAGAATGCCACTTAATTCATTTAATTACTGTCAAACAAAGAGCCGTCCAAAACAACTGCTCAAGTGTTCTTGTGTATTTCAGTGAACAGAAGATAGCTGTGCAGTCTCATGTCACTTAAAGATTTCCTTCTATATATTGGTTTTACTAAAAGAAGACCTTGGGCGGCATAAAAACTCTGACACCAGCCCCCGTATTCCTAACGCTCGGATTCAATTTCGATTCGGAAAGTCGTATATCTATCTCGCTCGCTTTCGTAATTTCCAAAACAAGATAGACATACGACTTATCGAATCGAAATCGAATCCGAGCGTTTGTGAATAGGGGGCCTGGTTAGGCACAAACCAAACGATAAAAAAAAGATTTGGTAAATAAATGGTTAAAATCTCACCTGATACTCAGCCTTATGCTCTCTATCAAGGAACGTCTTAGTCCTGAGCTCCCCAGTATCCTTGTCGAGGCTGAACTCCTGCGTCTCCCCCACGTTCTGATTATCCACCTTGAGGAAGTAGGACACGCGGCCATTTTCTCCGCTGTCTTCATCTGTGGCCTTTATTGTGGTGATAAGGTAGTCGGATTGGGCTGCGTTCTATGGATGTAAAATTGATTTGAGATTAAAGGGAAAGCTGCGGTATTTTTACATACAAACACAAATACACATTCTCACACACCCTTTCACAACACACTATCATGCACTTCATGCCATGCTTCCAATTATTCTGATTTGGTACTAATTTACTAACTAATTAATGAATTCATGAAATAGTTTTTTGTGAATTCTTCTTTTTGTTTTTTTCGCTACATTTTTGGTTACGTGTGAGGACATTTTTGGTATTATGAGTTTTTAATGGAGAAATACTGTCCCCAAGTCATGGGTGAAAACCTATTTTGGGAGCCAGGGGACACTATATGTGGGTCATAATGTTTGTATGTTATATCTTAGGATGTCTAAAACAATGTTGTTAATAAATTAAAATAAAGATTTGTTTTTTTTTGTTTAGGTCGGGTCTACCATTTTATGGTTCTTCTTGCAAAATGAGATTCAAACTCAATGATAGACCCGCATTACTAATTGTGAGATATCAACGCAGCAAGGTCACTTGCCAAATTACGCTCGCTATATGGTACACCTCATCTGTCACTATTTGCTAGGTGAGATCTAAAATAACATTACTTAAAAAATATACATAAATCAAACACAAATTCTCTCTCCTTGGGCTACAGCAACAAGAAAACACAATAGGAAAGAAATAATTACTGCCACTCGGGTTGGATTTCAGGTTAAACCACGCTTGCCTGGGTTGCTCTATGGGTAGGTGACCACCCATCACATAATGAGTTTTCTCCGTGCCTCTGAAATCACGTGAAGTCGTTAGGTAGTCAGTGGCCCGAAAGTCTGCCAAGTATTACCCAGTACTAACAGGTTGTTGTTGCTCCATGTAAAATACTGCTAATCAGCTGAATTCTATAAAACTGGCAGGTGACCCCAACATTGTTAGGATAAGGTATTCTTTCCCATTCATCATCTGAACGGGAAAGAATACCTTTCGTGCAGAGATAGATGCCATTAGCCTACCTAGCCAAACCGGTCAGTTACGGCATTATTCGATCTATGACGATCCAGTTTTGAAAAGACCATGTTTATGGAAGTCAGCAACTCACCTCTGGTATCTCCAGCTGCCTCTGGTCCTGCGGTGGCTGTGTGAACACTGGACTGTGCCTGTTGACGCTGAGCACACTGATGTCCACACGCGCCTGGTCGCTGTGCGGTCCCTGCCCGGCCTCGTCCCGCGCCGTCACCGTGAGGTGGTAGGATGTATTGCCGGCCACCGGCTTGGCTGGGTAGATGATGCCGTTCATTGGGTCTACTGTGAATACGCCTGGAAGATATTTGGGTGGTTAGAAAAGCTGGCTGTTGGAATATCGGCTAATTAACGATATTAAACACCTACTTCTGTCCAACCAAGCTTGGATAATATTGCAGTGATTGGGAATAGTCTGCCAGTCTTATCGATAAGAGACAGATAAATTAATAAATAATATATAAATTTCTGTACATAACGAAAGTGAAGCCGCGAGTATACCTATTCTGAAAATGTATCGTAAACTCGGCAAAATAGTATTTTCCTTTTTTGTTATCTCAAAGTTCTAAAAGTTTCCTTACCCGGCTCACTCTGTTCCACAATCTTGTACTCGATCTTCCCGTTGATCCCCTCATCCTTATCATCGGCCAGCACTTGTAAGATGGCCGCCGGGGGATTCAGCTGCAAGTTCTCTGCTATCGTACTCTTGTACACTTTCTGGCTGAAGATCGGCGGGTGGTCGTTTATGTCTAGGATTTTTATGTGGACCTGAGAACATAATAAATAGCGTAAACAACCACGTCAAGAATAAAGCATAATACTAGTTTTAAGGTTATAACCAGTGATCGGGGTAGTTAAATTGAATTGGGGTCATTCGAAACGAACGATCCGAAACGTATACAAGGTGTAACATAATAAACGCAAGTCCTCCCGTGTGGTCTCTTGGACCATGAAACTGAGCCACTTTTGTACTACGAGTTCTTGAAATTCACAAAACAAAAATTGGACTTTCCATAGAAACTGACGCGATCAGCTGATCAACATGTACGTGGGACACTCAGAAAGTTTTGCGAAACTAAAAAAAATTGTTCTATACGTACATATATTTTTATTAAATCTTTTCAAAGTACTTTCCACCAGCCTCTATACAAAGATTCATGCGCCTAAACCAGTTTTCAAAACACTTTTTCCAGTCCGCCGCAGACACCTCGTTTACAGCCTGCTCGAACCCAGCCAGCGCATCTTCCGGCGACGAAAATTGTATCCCTTTGAGCTGATTTTTTATTTTTGGGAATAAAAAGAAGTCACACGGTGCTAGATCAGGGCTGTAAGGAGGGTGACCCAGGAGTTTGACTGGCGTGCTGTCCAGGAAGTCCCTCGTTTTGAGTGCGGTGTGCGCAGGTGCATTGTCGTGGTGGAGCAGTAGCCCGCGGAGCCCTGTGTTTGGTCGCTTGTTGCTTATAACAGAGAAAACTTCTGGCAAACATTTGGAAGTATACCATTCGGCATTAATGCTTCTTTGATCCCGTAAGGGAATTGATACCAAGTGGCCAGTCAAATTAAAAAAGCTAGCGATCAAAATCTTACCCCCGCTTCTAGATCGCTTCACTTTGGTAGGCGTTGGCTCATTTTGAAACACCCAAACAGTCGACTGGCGCTTGGTTTCTGGGTCGTATTGATAAATCCAGGACTCATCACCTGTAACGATGTCGTAAACACGCCGAGACGAGCCTGCTTCAAATTTGTTAAGCATATCACGGCACCATTCCACCCGGGCCTGCTTCTGAGCATCGGTGAGGTTGTGCGGCACCCAGCGTGATACTATCCTCCTCACGCGAAGATGGCTGTGTAGAATCTCGTGAACGCTTCCCGATCCAATCTTCAATATGTGTTGAATCTCCTGATATGTAATTCGCCTATTGTCTTGGATTAAATTTTTCACTGCTAGCACGTTTTCTTCGGTAACAGCCGTCAAAGGGCGACCGCTTCTTTCGTCATCCCCCAAAGTTGGTCGACCGCGCTTGAATTCGTTATACCAACGATACACGGTTGCCTTGGAAGGGCCTTCATCCATGAATGCCATTTGAAGTCTATCGTACGATTCATCCGGTTTCAGGCGACACTTGAAATCGTATAAAATCATAGCTCTAAAATGTTCCCGGCGCAGATCCATATTTCAGTGAGACACAATACTTTGAATTAACTCGCAAAAAATGTGGAGGGAAATTTTGAAATTGGAACTTACTTATTTTTACTTATAAATAATCATATTTTCGAAAAACATAATAACTGGCCAGTCTCCCATATATAAAAACTTTTTTTCGCAATACTTTCTGAGGGGCCTGGTATGGTAAAACTAAAAAGAAAGGTATGCATTTCCAAAAGTCATATACCAAAAGTTGTTCAGTTTCATGGTCCGAGAGACCACACGGGAGGTCTTGCGTGTATTATGTTACACCTTGTATATTAATATGGATATTCCTCTCCAAAATTGATAGTTTATTAAAAAAAAAAAAAAAAAAATATGAATTAAATAAATTAATTTAGTTTTGATACCTTCCTTTAAATTTTGAATGGAACAGTAATAATCTACCAACAATAATAATATTTAATTGAATCCGGAAATACCGGAAGTACTTTCCGGAAAAATGGCTTATCCATGTTATACTTTCCGTGTGCATTTATGGTAGAAGTACCAAAAATCAATCTACCTACTCCGATCACTGGTTATAACTTTACTTTAATTACCTCCATGACACACACACTATTAATCTACACTATGCATCTACCAGCACAATGTATTGAGTACGTTACATTGAGTTTCACCGTAAACCGAGATTTTTTACCCCAAAAAAAAAAGTCTTTTCCCAGCAATATTTTGTTCTTATGTACTAGTTTGTTGTACATAATGCTTGATTCAGGGTTTCTTGAAGGCTCGTACACATGGTTTACACATTGTAGAATTACTTACCGGAACGCTGGTAGTCCTCCTCAGATGCGCAGGCGCATTATCACTGGCGATAGCTCTGAGCCTCACATCCGCAGTCACCTCTCTGTCGAGGTCAGCGCCCTCCGCGACGGTGATGACGCCGGTTTGAGGGTCGATGGTGAACTGTTGTGAGGAGTCTCCTGATAGGCTGTACGTTACTTCGCCGAATTCATCTGGGAAAGAAGAGATTTTAATAAAGGGTCAGTTCAAAAATAAATTAGTAAGAAAAGAGCACGTACATTTCAGTTTTCTTTTTGTTTTTTTTTAAACCTTAACATTACGGCCACTCCATTAATCTATCAAAGGAATCAATACAAAATAAACATAAAAAAATAACCTTAAATAAATGTATATCAAACATTTTTTTTTTAATTACGTTGCTACACACTAGGAATTTCTCCTATATCATGGGTGCGTTTACAAACATTTAAACTCACATACACAAACAGCCAGGAACAACTATCTGTAGGCCATACAAATATTTGTTCCGTTCGGGGATCGAACCCGCGACACGCAGCGCAGCAGTTGATCGCTTAACCACTGCGCCAACCGTGCCACCATTTGAGTCCAGTAAGTATTCACAGACATCTGAATATACACGATTACGGTGATGGTCCCATGCAGTTAGTCAGTTATTTAGTTTGATACTTTGTACCACACACTTATAATATAAGATCACACCGTTCTGATAGATGCTGTATAATGCGTGTCAAAACACTATTGACGATGCCGATAGACACTTGTTCGGAAAAGACCATTAAAGGCGAGGGGTTAGATGTAAATAAAAATAAAATGAAAAGAAGAAAAGTAATTTTAGCTATCAAAACTGAAAGCGTATATGTAGTTTTGTGTCCGTGTTATTAACCGTTGAGGAGTTAGCTCGTGAGGAGACGATCCTGGCTTCAGGATCAAATCATGTCTAAACTAATATTATAAAGAGGAAAGATTTCATTGTTTGTTTGTTACGATTTAACTCAAAAACTACTAGATCGATTTTAAAATTCTTTCACCATTAGAAAGCAACATCTTTACCGAGTAACATGGGCTATATCACATTTTTTTTTATATATAGTATCACAAATTTTGCGGCCGAAATCGCGGGCGAAGTGCTAGTCTATCATAAAAACGTATTGCCACCGCAACAAAAGGTGTGCAAAATTTCAGCTCAATCGGTTGGGGGAACTGGCTCAAAATTTAATTGCAAGGTTTGACCAATACATACTAACTAACAGGCACGTTTTATTTAAGCTTATAATACTAAAGAAACTGAAAGAAATATGGGTAAATGATAGAGTGACGGTTGACAGACCCCAAGGACAAAAGCATGGGAGAAGATAAATCTATGCTAATATTATAAAGGTGAAGAGTTTGTTTGTTTCTTTGTACCTTTGTAAACGGTGGGTCGAATTGAAAAAATCTTTTACTGTTGGATAGCCCATTTATCGAACAAGGCTATAGGTTAACATATAGACATAACATCACGCTGCAACCAATGGGAGCGGAGCATCAATGACAAATGTAGCAAAAACGGGGAAAATACAAGGTGTTGTTTTGCATCCTCGTCAAAATTCAAAAGGATGTCACGAAAGACATAAATAATCTATTAAAATTGGAGTACTAAGTTAATTATAAATAAATGCAGATTTTTTTTGGTTGCTTATGTTTGTCAGTATTTCAGAATAACCCTCTTAACGTGATTTAGGGAATAAGAAATTATCGAATAAATGTTTGAGATTGTTTGTATAATATGTATGAAAACGCGGTTAGAGGGCAAGGATAAGAAGGGCCGCGTTTAAACCACGGGTGGTTCTCACTTACCGATTTTCGTAAATAAGAGAAAAAAAAATTACCCATACCCATTTACCTACCCATTTTATTATTGATTCCGGACGAGAATCTTTCGCATAGTTACCTCCTTGAATTTGAAGAGGATGCAAAACAACACCTTGTATGACGCAGACAAAGTTTTGTGGGTCAGCTAGTACTAAATAACTGTATTGCGCGCATACCTTCGTCCTTATCCACCGCCGACACAGTAATGACCGTGGTCCCCGCCGCCGCGTGCTCCGGCACGGCGCCGTCGTACGCGGCGGCGGCGAACACGGGCTCCTCGTCGTTAGCGTTGCGCAACGTCACCGTGACGCCCGCCGCCGCGCTCAGCTGCGGCACGCCGGAGTCGTATGCGACGAGTGTGAAGTTGATGCTGTGGATCTTCTCGTAGTCTATGCGGGCGGCGGTTTTTACTACACCTGGGGGTACAATGAAGATGTTAGAGTATCAACATAATATACCTTCACGCCTAAGGTGGTTCCCCGAAGGATTAGGCATAAGTGTACCTAATAGTACAACATTTCGCTAGTTATGTTTTAACCTTTTGAACGCCAGAGCATAAACGCATGCGCGTTCCCTCCTCGCCAAGCCTGCAAATACTTACAAATAAAAAAGGGATTTCAAAAGCATTGTTAACTAACTTCTTGATAAGACATTTAAAATTTAAGATACATAGATCATATTTTAAAGATATATAAATAAACACACACAAAGGTAATGATTTAAATTGCTTACTTTGTGTTATAGTGCACCACATTTTTTGTCACATATTTGTGTCGTTGGCCTACTGGGCACGCGCTTGCTTGTCATGTATTCGTGACAAAGCAGTTCAAAAGGTTAAGTCCAATGGAATAAGGAGCGAGCCTATTGCCATCAACCGGGCACAAATCCAAACTCCGAGTCTGCTACTGAGAAAATCGTGGAAGAAAAACCCAATATTACTTTGCCCGACCCGGGAATCGAACCCAGCTGAAGCAGGATATTATGCCCCACTTTGATGGTTATGGATTCCATGCCGGTGAAACATAGACGACGTTCGTATAATTATTGTCAGTCTAAAATTAGTACCACACATGCCTTTGAGATTTCCATAACCACATCACCCAACAATCGACAACTCAAAGAGTGGTCTTCTCTTAAGAAAAAAGCCTATTTCAACATGGTCGGCCATTGCTCTTGTTGATCAACTGATTCTCATTGCTTCTCGTCACAAATTCTTGGTGTCTTACTTTTCAGGATCCACCAGAAGCCGTTCAAATTGTCACAGAAAGCTCGAAAATAGACCTAAAGCCATTTTTAAGGAGTTCAAACTCACCAGTAACATTATCAATAGTAAAGTACGGGTTTGGCGGGTGTATAACAATGGCCTGCACGGGCGTCTCCTTGTCTGTAGCTACGTATGTGTTGAGCACGGTGCCTATCGGCTGTTCCTCCACCATCGTCTCCAGGTACGAGGGTTGGGAGAAGACAGGAGCGTGGCGGTTCACGTCTACGATTGTGATTATTAGGTCTCCTAGAAAGAAAATAGTTATAGAATAAAGTTACAGACTTCTAGCTTAGATAAAGTCAGTCAGAGATGGTGTCCCAAAATACACTCAAACTTTGGATTTTTTAAAACTAAGGTTGCTTCAAATCCTCATTGGATAAATTATTATTATATTTTATCTATTTGGTCGGGTTGAGCATTTTGGGGCGGAATCGGCTTAAGACGATAAGGTTCGGAGTCGATTTGCGTCGCCCGAATCAAATCGAGGAGAATGACATCTTCTTCGCTTTTACTGAATGAACATAAATCTCTTTCTAATCTGCTTAAGCTAATTCCGCAGTGATAAGTCTAGTCACTCCCTTATGCGACGTAATTTATGTGGATCTACAAAACTACAGGATAATTTGGAAACATAACTAAAAAAAAAGTAAAAGTTATTTGCTTACCATCAGCCTGCTGCAGCGTAGGTGCAGAAGCATCTGTGACTCTGACAGGTAAGGTCAGTACTGCTGCCCGACTCCTGTCCAACTTCTGAGACACTACTATTGTGCCATTAGGCTGCACTGAAAACCAGGAGCCGAAGATACCTTCGTCTGAAACCTATTCACAAACAAGAATAAAGTTAAGATTACTTTGGACTTATTTTTGACAATGGGATAAATTGTATACGTAATTTTACTGTGTGCTCTGAGTAAATAGAAGATACGTGCTGTGATGATACTAAACGAAAGGCATATGTTCGTTCTAATACGAAAATCTCAGCCGCTTTGTACGCACGACGACCAATCAAGCTAGATTACCCAGTTTGTGCGGAACTCTTATTGTATGGGAAACCTATACGAAGTGAGACCATGTTATACTGGATATGTATGCTATCAATAACTCTGAAAACGGGATATATACCATGTTTACTATTTCTATTAATAACACTTGCAACGGGATATTTATTTTAATGTTCATGTTACACATGGTAAATATCCCGTTGCAAGTGTTATTAATAGTGTTAGTGACCATGTCAGTTTAAAAACTTATATGTTTAGTATTTGTTTTGAGTTTCCCATATTTGATATGTATAGCTGAGCTTGATGTGTGGCCGTGTACACATAAATTTAAAGTTATTGTAAAATAGCTGATTAACAATGTTGGTGTATACTTGTATAGCCCAAGTTAATACCTCTTTCAAGAGCTAGATTTGGCTAATAGTAAGTTTAATTCATTCAAAATACAGTGGTACTTAAAGCTGATTTCACTGCGAATGCGAATGCGATCAGCACATTAAAACGGCATTCAAGATAAGAAGCTTTCTATCACGCAAGTTTGACTTTTAAAACCAAGAAGATCCGCAGAAAAATTGATGATTTAAAAAAATCTCACCTCTTTCCCATTCTTATCCACCGCCCTTATCACTCTATCCCCCATCTCATACACCAGCGACCCGTTATCCGTGATATCCGGGTCCACAGCTATCAGGTTGTGTACCACGGAGCCGAGCTCAGCGTCTGCTGACACCTCTGCGCGCTGGATGGACGGCGTAAAGTATGGCTTCTTGTCGTTCACGTTGATTACGTGGACTGTGAGCTCGGTTGTGCCCGTGAGGCTGGGTATACCTGAAGACGAAGATGTGGTTAAAATTTGCTCAGCAGATTATGGTTATATACCCTACCCCCCCCCCCCTAGCCTAATCTTAATTTTGTTAACATGAGAATAATGTAGTGAGCTGCAATATTTTTATTACTAACCTGTTTATTGTCCCATAATAAATAAAATATCTGACTGCCGTGTATCCGACTGAGTATGAGGCTTCGATTCCTGGGCCGGGCAAGTTGTTATTGGGTTATCATCATCATTTCAGCCGAAAGACGTCCACTGCTGGACATAGGCCTCCCCCAACGCCACATTGACATACGGGGGGGTTCTGCCATAATCGCCACGCTTGGCAGACGGGTTGGCGATCTCAGTACGGTTGTTACAAAAGCACAGAGAACGCTGCTGCCCATTCTCTGGAAAAACCCTTAGTCGCCTCTTACGACACCCACGGGAAGATATAGGATGGTGCTATTGGGTTATGCCATCAGGAATTTCTCAGTAGTGCAGCCACGGAGTCTGGATTTGTGCTCGGTTGATGGCAAAAGGCTCAGTCTCTATTACATGGGATATTAAGCGAAATGTGGGTTCACTGTTTAGGTACAACTTTGCTTAACCCTTTGGTGATTCCAGGCGTGATATTATGTTATATCTGATTCGTTAGTTTTGCGGTCACAAGCCCAGGTTGGGCAAAGTTTTCCTAGGATTTTTCATCAAGCTTTGCGTTCACGAACAAGACACTTTAGTTGGTCAGTTTTTCTTGCCTTATGATTCGATTTTACGACTGTGATAGAGAAGCTTTGAAAACCTCGAAAGTCATTAATATTCAGGAAAACCTCCTTTTAAAAAATCTTTCAAGATGTCTCTGGCTGAAATTCTTATTTTACAGATCGTTTTAGATGGATATCGGCAAGAGAGCTTTGTTTTTTCTTATAAGCAGAAATAAAATCTTATCATGGTGTGTAATCTGGAAATTCACTCCTTTTTTTTTTCTTTACTACACTAGGAATTTCCTGCATCGTGGGTGCGTTTACAAACATTTAAACTCACATACACAAACCGCCAGACCCGGAACAACTATCTGTAGGTCATACAAATATTTGTTCCGTGCGGGGATCGAACCAGCGACACGCAGCGCAGCAGTCGATCGCTCAACCACAGCGCCAATCGTGCCGTTTCTCTCGTCTCTTCTTCAAACGCGTGTTACTCACCCAAATCAGTAGCCACAATCTGTATCCTATACGTGTTCCTCTTGTCATAATCCAGCTTAGACGACACAGTCACCACTCCAGTGTCGTTGTGTATAGCGAAGGAGTCCAGAGCTCCCTTCTGAATCCAGTACTTCAGCTCCGAGTTGATGCCGCTGTCCAAGTCTGTTGCACGCACGGCTGCTACTTCCGTGCCTGGGGAAGAAATGATTACAAAACCTTAATGTTAAGAGACTCATGATGTGGAATGAAAGACGAGAGTAGTCGTTTTCGATCACTCGTAAATCAAGTCGTGGTTTTAACAATACTTTGTTAGACTGAATTTGTTTTTTAGTTGATTTTGTGACCGTTCTCACTAACAATAGAATACCTAAATATAAGCTCGATTTTGGAATATCAACGGTAAGTTCAGCGCCGAGATTTGAAATTTCAATGGCAAGCCTAAGTCTAGCCAGCATTCTTTTACTTTTTTCAAGTTGATTGTTATAATTTGTGCTTTGGTATAGTTCGTTTATTCATGTTCTTGCTTAATATTTAAATATTTTGGGATATTATTGTTAAATACCAATATAAGTAAGCCGTGGATTGGAACCCAGGCAGGCGCGTTGCTTTGTGTAATTTATTTCATCACCTCTGCTCTCAAAAACGGTGAAGGAAAACAACGTGAGGAAACCGGCATGTCTTAAAAAAATTCGAAGACGTGTGACATCTACTAACCCGCACTGGGCCCGAGTGGTGGATTACAGCTCGCTCTCCTAGAGAGGAGGCCTGTGTCCAAGTCGTGGGAACATTATAGGCTGATGACGATGATATTCTTTTTATTCATTGTTATACACACCTTTTACTTTTTTAAATATTCCTATAACTAATAATGAAAAAAAAACATTGAAAAATATAAAAATAGTAGCCCAGCAGCATCGGGAAACAATACGCGCTGTGTTCAGAAGCACTGCTTATATACTGCATGGTATATTTATTTTTAGAACGTAGCCTAAGTAAATGTTTTAAACGAAGACTTACCAATGGGTGCATCTTCAGAGATATCAGCGTCATACTTGTCGGTATCGAACACGGGCGCGTGGTTGTTCACGTCACGGACTGCGATCTCCACACGGCAGGTCGCGTTGTGGACTCCGTCTGTTGCCTGAATAAGTGATCATTATGATAAGTTTTCAGAAAAAAATCTATTGAGTATTTTATTAGAACATAAGACAATAAAGGTATGTTATCTTTTGAATACCCCAGTACCTACACACATGCCTCCAGTGGACAAATAAAACAAAAACTTAGTTGAAAGTGAAAATGGCCACCCGAATGTTCACTTCGCCTATAGTTATTAGACTGGCCCACAATAAGCTTATCAAAAATGTAGAATATTATCTGGATGTAGATAGTTTATTTTTTCTGCTTAAAAATCTTTGCTCCACACTAGGAATTTCTTCTGTATCGTGGGTGCACTTACAAACATTTAAAATCACATACACAAACAGCCAGACCCATAACAACTACCTGTAGGCCATACAAATATTAGTACCGTGCGGGGATCGAACCCGCGACGCGCAGTGCAGCAGTTCATCACTTAACCACTGCGCCAACCGTGCCGTCAAGTTAATCCAATTAGATCTTACCAGCACAGTCAAGTAGATCTTGTTGCCTTCTTCAGGCGGGGTAACTCCGCCGGCATCAGGCCGCACCGATATCTTGCCGTTGATGGGGTCGATCCAGAACGGGTGGGTCGGCGGGTCCGTGATCGAGTAGCGGATGTCTGAGGTTGCATCCACGTCGCGGGCTTGGACCTGGAGAAGGTGGCATTATTTTGTTTATGTCGACAGTTCTAGCGATGTCACTGAGAGGCTCGTGGCTAAATAATAACAGGCGCACGGGTCGATCTTTAAGGTTAAGCCATGCTTGCCGAGGCTGGTCCGTGGATGGGTGACGTACATATCGAGTTTCCTCCGTGCCTCTGAAAGCACGTTAAACCGTTGGTCCCGGCTGTCATTTGTAGATCTTTGAAAGTCGTTACGAGTAGTCAGAAGCCGAAATTCAGACATCTAGTCTTACTAAGGGGTATCATATTACCCAGTTACTGGGTTGTGGAGGTCAGATAGGCAGTCGCTTCCTGTAAAATACAGGTACTCAGCTGCATCCGGTTAGACTGGAAGCCGACCCAAACATACTTTGGGAAAAGGCTTGGCAGATGATGAGTTCTAATGATGTCACTGGTTATTTGTGTTACTTAGTAATTATAGCTTGTGGGGTCGGTATTCAACTCTGCATCCGACTTAACCGAGAGCTGAAGAATAGGCAACGCAGATGAATAAATAGATCTTCTATTTATGAGCACGAAAGAGTCCTGGCATTGCGGTGAAAAACTGGTACAGAGTTTCGTTATTCTGATGAAAATTTTTCACTTCGCCAGTTCCGAGAGAATTTGTTGCACTTTGACTGTTTTTGTCTAAAACCACGAGACACCGATAATAACATATCTTCCAAAAATTATAACAACCGTGCTCATATCGTGACTTCCATGTCTTCCTTTTGTATTCTGATTGAACGTACCTGTAGCTCCGGTTCAAACTTCACAGCATCTTCATCTATGGAAGCTTTGTAGACAGCAGTGTTGAACACTGGCGGGTTATCGTTGGAGTCTGTCAGAGATATCTGGAGGGAGACCACTGTCATCTGACCAGCACCATCGTCGTCCGTTGCCTGAGAAAGGTAGACGGTAATTAGGACAAAAATATAATGAGACTAGGGTATGGTAATCGTACTTGCGTGGTGTAGACACCTGCATAATGTTTAAACATGCGTCATGTTCGTGAACGGGCGCTGTCAGTTGTGACTGGTCATCTCTTAGCTGCCACGGTTTACTTTATTTTCGAATTACTGATTTAAGCTTTTACTCTGGACGCTCTCAACTTGCCCGTATTTCTACATCGTTCTCACATTTTGTACTTCTCAACACGAATGATGTAACCAAGATTTCGTAACATATTATGAATAATATGTTAATTTTGCCTTTCAAAAGTGCCTATAATGGTCTAATTGAAATAAATGCTTTGAGTTTGAGTTTGAAACATGGCTGAAAACATGATTGTCTTTGGGAAAGGTTCACTATTCTCCGAAGTTTTCTCATTACTGAAGATGTATCAAGCATTTTTAAAACCCATGTGGTATTTCGTGAATCAGCCGTGAACAGTAGAACTTGTTGGTAACATAGGTCAAGATCAATATTTCAAGCATACCTTGTACTGCAAGAAGTAGTCCTTCCTCGTCTCATAGTCCAGACAGGGAGCTTGTCCAGGCGTGGGACAGGGCGCCACAGTGATCACACCGCTGCGGTTGTCAACCCTGAACAGTTCTGCGCCGTTGCCTGAGAGGTGGTACACTATGCCTTCCGTGCCGAATCTGAAAGATAAAAAGACTTATTGATTATCTAACATTAAAAATATAAACTGTATGAATGGACTTTATGGTGTCGGACGTAAAGAATAGCATCATCCCATATCTTCCCGTGGGTGTCGTAAGAGGCGACTAAGGGATTTGCCAGAGAATGGGCAGCAGCGTTCTCTGTGTTTATGTAACAACCGTATTGCGATCGCCAACCCGCCTGCCAAGCGTGGCGATTATGGCAAAACCCTCCAAAATGTCAATGTGGTGACACTTGGGGGAGGCCTGTGTCCAGCATTTGACGTCTTTTGGGCTGAAATGATGATGAATGCACTTTAATTTGAAATTAACGGGGCCGTTATATGGGTATTAGCTAAATTTTGGGCCAAATGAAAATTTAACATCAACTCGCTAAGTAGATGGCGTCTATCCAAGCAGCAATAAATCTACATGGATCTTCTAAATTCTAGTAAGATGCTGTTGGACAAAAGTAAATTCTGACGTTACTTATTTAATGCAAACAAAGTCCTGTGACTGTCGCCTCTATAGAACGACGCAAATGAAATAAATAATGACGCAGAAGCAACCTAGAGGAGTTTCCCAATTCCTATGCCTTCCAGGTATTACCCAGACTTAATAGGCAATAAAGATAATAAGATGGATTAAAGAGTGTCCATGGAGTTTCATCGAGATCTACTCTTTGGAATGGGCAACTACAGTATTTTCACAAGTTATTTTTCCTCGTGAATCGGACTGCAGCTTCGTTTTTTTTTTTGCAGAGCTTGTAATGATCTAATTGAAATAAATGCTTAGAGTTTGAGTTTGAATTCGTGCCTTCTTCATGTCTTACCTGCCAGTATCCCTATCCGTAGCCTTCACGCTAGCGACCCGGGAGCCGGCAGGAGCGCCCTCAGCCACGGTCGCGGAGTAGGGCTCGTCGGCAAACTGCGGAGCGTTGTCGTTCACGTCCGTCAGCGATATGGTGACGCTGGCCTTGGAGGACAGGTGAGGTGATGTGTGGAGCTCTTCGGCTATCACCTGGAATTGAAGTTAGAATTAAAAAAAACTCCAAACAAATAGTAAACATGGTAAATATCCCGTTCCAATGTTAATGACAGGTCAGTTTAAAATTTTTACTTTAAACGAAGTTAGTAGTAAACATATGGACTAGAGGATCAGGTTAACTCTGAAGCAAACTCTGAGAGCAGCGGTGGCCCAGTGGTGGCAGCACCGACTTACGAGCAGTAAGCCGTGGGTTCGAACCCAGGCAGGCGCATTAATTTGTGTACTTTATTTCATCACCGCTGCCCTCAAAAACCGTGAAGGAAAACATCGTGAGGAAACCGGTATGTCCTAGAACTAAAATTTTGAAGACATGTGACATCTACTAAACCCGCAATGGGCCTGCGTGGTAGAATACAGCGTATGTTCCAGCAGTGGGAACATTATATGCTGATGATGATGAATTAGGTTAACGAAGGATGAGAAATTAAGTGATTGAGATTGGTTTATTGCACAAACGAAGGTGGGGTTTAACCAACATAACACTGACAATTTTGTCCAGTTTAGCAGTTCAATTAGTCCGAACTGAATTGGTAAGTTAGAAAATTGAATTCTTAGCAATACTTAACGATGTTTTAGTTAATAAAGGTCCCAATGCGTAACAAGCCTGTAATCCCCAAAGGGTTAGGCAGAAGTTTACCTATTAAGTACACCCACATTTCTACCAACCCGCACTGGGCCCGCGTGGTGGATTACAGCCCACTCCCTCTCATAGAGAGTTCTGAGCTTGTGTCCCAGTAGTGGGAACATTATAGGCTGATGATGATGATGATGACGCCCACATTTAGTCAGTTTTGTTTTATGTCCCATGTTATGTAATAGCGGGCGAGCCTATTGCCATCAACCGGGCACGAATCTAGCCTCCGTGGCTGCTACTAAGAGATTCCTGAAGGCAAACCCCAATAACACTTCGCCCTACCCGGGAATCGAACCCAGGATTTCAAAGGTTCCATCGACACCAATAGAGAAAGAGGAATAGTCTTGTCATTAGTGGCTTCATTTATCATCATCAACAAAACACAGTCTATACCTATAATAAGCCTACATACCAGCGCTTTTATTTTAATTTTATTGTTTCCTGTATTTCATAGTATGTGTTGCTATTGGTGTAGCAAAAAAATACAGTCTACAAGTTCGTTAGATTCTTCTCATAAACTTAAAACGTAAAACTCACTTCCAAAATAAACTTCCTCTGATTCGGGTCTTCATAATCCAGGCTGGAGTTGAGTCTTAATGTCACAGAAGCAGTACCAGTTGCTGTCGAAGGCTCCACGATGAACGCACCCATCTCGTCTGATAGTCGCAGAGTGAACACGGAGTTTAGACCCTGGAAAGATGAGAAAAAGGTTTAAAAGTATATGACGAAAGTGCCAATTATTGACAATTGATTGATTTTGTAAGACCTACGAGTACACCATTGCTTAAATTATGATTAAATTTGTATTTTACCCATTTTTGGTTCAGAATAAAGCTTTTTTTTACGTTTTGTAGCTATGTATATATATGCTATTATACGAATGATGTCGAAGGTTTGCATAAAAAACCTCTACCGAACGGATAAAAAAGCTATTCAACTGATTCTTTACGCGACTACCGTTTTGTGTAGTTTTCGCTGCCCTGCGCTTAATCTACACTTAAATTTAAGTAAATCTTCAGTAACGCAAAATACCCTCAGACCACTACTTCCGAAAAGTTTCGACGGACACCGCCTTAAATGTATATCACACATATTTTTTTCTTAAGTCTATATTGTCCCTCTGCTGGGCAAAAGCCTCCCCCATAGCTTTCTGCTCTTCTCTCCTTGCTGTTTACTCCAGCCAATCTGTCACAAACGCCTCGAAGTCGTCACCACAGCGTTTTCTAGGCCTCCCTCGGCGACGACGCCCGTCTTCTATCACACAAGAAAATCAATGAAACTAATAGTCTACAACTCATAAAAACAAATCTCTTACCACATCAGTATCAGTAACAATCATATCCAAGTTCGGCAGCGGAGTCCCGATGGGCAGACTCTCGGGTATGTCCACACTGTACTCGCGACGGTTGAATCGCGGCGGCTCGTCGTTCACGTCCTTTATAGTGATTGTCACTGTCGCCAGGGTCGACGTCAGCGAGGAGATCAGGGGGGCACCGTTCACTACTTCTGTTGCCTGGGGGGTAAGATGACATTTTGCTACTGTACCTAAGCCCTTACAGGCTACATCCCTTTTGGTAACTTTTCCACAGGAAAGATGATAATAAACAAAAGGAAAAGAAAAGCTACGTAGCAAAGCTACACAGCAAAAGCTATCCAGCTATATAAATGCAACCCAGCAAAGGAATAAAAGTAATCATGCCAATAAAGGTATATTGACTGAAATCTCTGTATTATCAGATAGTTGTATTAACCACATTTCCATAGTTATTAAAAAAAACTCGCTACTTACCCTAACGGTAAGGTTTAGAGGTGATGATGGGTCAGCTAATGCCTCCCTGTCCAACGGTTTTGCTGTTCTTAGTTCACCTGTTTGACTGTCCAACAGGAAGAAATCCAAGGGATCTGTAAAAATTCATTCAGTTGTTCAACAACTGTCGGTCAACATTTTTTTTTAAAACTTTGTCCCGCTCAAAGAACTTCTTCTGTATCGTTGGTAAGTTTAATCTCACATACACAAACAGCCAAACCCGGAACTACCCGTAGGACATACAAAAAATAATTTGTTCCGTGCGAGAATTGAGTCCGTGACACGCAGCGCAGCAGCAAATTGCTCAGCTACTAAGCCAACTGTGCCCACAATTTGTAACTTTACTGACGTTTTTCTACATAGTCTTATTTTAAATCATCTTGACAGTGGTACCAAACTTCCAATATTAAATATGCAGCTGCTAAAGTCTAGATTACGGAACACTTACTAGTAACCAGCTCCAACACAACTCTCCTAGGCTGTGCCCTATCAGCATCCCTGGCCTTCACAGTGAGAGCCAGGGTCCCGACCGGTGCGTCTTCCCACAAGGCCCCGCTCAGGGCTCCACTGAATACTGGCGGAGAGTTCTGTACGTCCACCACTTTGATCTCCACGTGTGCTGTTGAGTTGAGGGTGCCGTCCTGGAGAAGAGAGAAAATTGTAATGACCCAGGCTATGATTTCAGTGTCTTCAGTATCGTCCTTTAATCCCTGTGATGGTGGGTTAACACCCTCAACCGTAACTCTCTCTACATCTCTCCTGAGACGTCTCGCAGATAAACAACACGGGACGAAAAGCAAACAAGACACATCTACGCAAGAAACGTTCAAATTTTTTTTTTGTTTTTTTTGTTCTTTGGTGGAAAATCCTCATGGATGTCTTCCGCCCTGGGGCGAGTGGAGGGGTCTGTCTGACTGACAGACTGATTAAAAACCACCCCGGTGTTTCAATCCCACACTTGCACGGGGGATCATGGCAACTAGTGCGCCTTCCACGATCCCCGGGGACACGTTCACACTAACCCACCCTTTAACTTTCTCAGCGAGTGTGTAGTCACCATAACATGCAAAAATCGGGACACTGGGGACGTGGGGACTTATAATCATGAGTCAGTATATTATTCTTTCATCACATTTATTACTACAATACAAAGCCACTCCGATATGTTCTTTTACTGTGATCTCGTGTTGTTATGCAATAAACAGCATCGAATGGTCGCCACCAAAGAAGTAGCTTTCAGAAACCGTCAATACGTGTTTGTTGTAACTAGCGGTATTGGAAATTAACTCTTAATAGTAGTTCTTATAATTATTGTTTATTATACTTACGGTAGCATAAAGCTGGTACTGGTAGAACTGCCTCTCGTTGTAGTTGAGCGGTTTCCTCAGCACCAGAGCACCGGTATACTGATGAGCTGACGAGTTTAGTGCTACCACTTCGAAGGTCTCGCAGGCTTCAGGCCACTGAAATGTAAATAGTTTTTAATAAAGATATCTCATAAAGATATCGATAATTGGTGGAACCCTAGACGTGGTTTTATGGGCAATGAAATATAATTTGGATCTTCAGAAATTGTTC
The DNA here is from genome assembly GCA_949152445.1 of Cerastis rubricosa. Classification (NCBI taxonomy): domain Eukaryota; kingdom Metazoa; phylum Arthropoda; class Insecta; order Lepidoptera; family Noctuidae; genus Cerastis; species Cerastis rubricosa. The sequence continues at coordinate 23,783,000 of OX424527.1, forward strand.
CACTCCTGGGCAAACCCTCTCCCCATCCCTTCCACTTCTCGATGGTATGTTTTTCTCGCTTTAGTGAAGATCGCGGATTTATGAATCGCTTTACTGATACTCATAAACATATCGAGATCTGGTTCCTGAGCAATCAGGGTCTAGCAAATTCAACGCCTTAGTTGTGGGCGCATATCGAGCAGTATGACTACGCGGCGAGGGAGCTGTTCGCAGGCCCCGCGACACACAGGCTCGCGGGCATCGCGGCTGTTCCAGAGCAAATAATGAAAAGCGAGCTAGAGAACACAATAAGTGATCTTATTCTGTCCTTACCCAAATAAAAAATAACGAGGTGCATTATAACAAGCAAGATTTATAAGTCAAAATAGTTCAGCTTACTTGTTCATTGGGCACACAGCCTACTTCCAGACCGTCACCTACGGAGTCACGGTCTTCCACGAGGATGTTCTCCAACAGAGTCTTTCCAACTTCTTCGTCTTCTGGAACGTCTACTTCGTAAGGACTCTGGAAAAAACAATGAAGAATTATTCAAGATGTAGTTGTTGCAAATCTGTGGCAGTTTTGAGCGATCCACACTGGATCCGCACGGTTTATTTGGCCTATTCCTTCTAAGACAGTCGAGGTAACACTATGAGCAGGTCAGATAGGCAGTCACTCCATGTAAAATACTGGTATTCAGCTGCATCCACTTAGACTGGAAACCGACCCCAACTTAGTAAGGACAAGGCTAGGCTGATGATGACTATGTCATCGTTCCAACAATAGTGTAGTTCACCCTAACATAATCTTCTTGATAGTGCAAGCAGGATAAAACGATAAAGCCTGAGGAAGCGTGGGCCTTTTAATTTTAGCTGTCATCCCGGGCGCCCTTAACTATTTTCGGGACAAAATCCTTTTTCTTCAGTGATAAATCCAGTTCAATTGTCAACCTACAATGTTATGGACCCTTGATGATGTCTTGCAAGCTTGTAGACCAAAAGCACAAATACTCCATTTGACAATCCTGTCAAGAACATTTATAACATCTCGTCTCTTACATTTTTAAACATCGGCGGATTATCATTTTCATCCAGCACGATGACGGTGACCGGCTGCGACTGCACCAAGTTCTGTACCCCAGCAGGGTCCTGATCTTCTATGGAAACTAGGAACTTTATCGTGTCTTCCGCCTGGAATCATATAAGGAAGATTAGGTTTTCTGGTGTGAGTCCTGGAGGCCTAGACAAAATGACTTCCTAAAAATGAGAGCAAGTTAAGTTGTGCGCAATAAAAGAGAATTTACTGTTTAAGCCATACCTACACGTTAGGTTACAGTTTAAAATATGCATGCAAAATCAACTTGCATTCCAAGGATAACTGTAAATACGGCGACATAATCAAGTTATGCAATTCCTGTATAATATGCCGTCGTTTTGTAAACATCTCCTGTACAGTGAGAGATCGCTTATTAGGGTTTTGCTTGATAGGCCGTGTGCGCAGTTTTCTGCTACACGTTCATGCGTGCCTGTAGAGTTTGACTTGTACAGGCAAAACTGCGCATGCACAACCTTCTGTGGCGCGTTTTATGTTGCCATCAAGAATGTTTGACAGAATGTCAACAATAGATGCGCATCAAGTCAATAATATTGATGAGATGAATAATAATATCTCGTTTAAATATTTACCTTTGTCTTCATGAAATCCTTCAACAGACAAAGCCTGAATTGAACCTGTGACCCTGAGCATTAAAAGCGGAATAGAATACCGCCATATGCCACATTCTTTAGTTTTAGCATAATAAAATTTTATGAAACATTTTGCATATTTTATAATAACTACATATTATCATTCTTACATTGCTCATAATTATTAAATAATTTTACAGTAATTGCTTTGTTATTATGTAAAATTCAAGTCTGAGAACATTAACCGTCTGCCTTGAAGTTTTGGGGTCTTTGTCGTCATTAAAAATAAAATAAAGTTTTATTTGGTTAAATTCGCCAGAGAACATTTTAAACTACAAAAAGCGTGAGTAGGTAACACTTAGTAAAACGAAAAAGCACTGGTAGTGTTTTTTCATTTTAATTTTATTCATACCGGCAGTAAAATATAAGTAAACTGGCTGCTGCCCGCGACTTCGTTCGCGGGGTATTTTTTATGGATATTAAAAATAGATGTTGGCCTATTCTCAGACCTACCCGATATGCACACAAAATTTCATACAAATCAAATCACAAAAGTTCAGCCGTTTCGGAGGAGCATCGTAACTGACATTGTGACACGAGAATTTTATAAATAAGATAAAAAGTATTATTTCTTAAATTGTGAAACCACCTCATAACATAAAATCACACCTGTTATTCCAAAAAGGGTAGTAGTATACCCACATTTTGCCAGTAATACTTAAGCCCTATATAATAAGGTGCAAACCTATTGCCATCAACCGGGCACAAGACCAGACTCCGTGGCTGATACTGCGAAACCACTGATGGAAAAACGCAATAACACTTTTCCCTACGTGGGAATCGAAGCCATGCTCAGTGTTTTAAAAGAATGGTTCAACAGAGTGTTAACTTAGAATCATATTGAATTAGAACAACGTTTTTACCTCTCTATCCAGTGGTTGAACCAACGTCACATTTCCAGTTTCTGGGTTCACTGAAAACTTGTCGGAACCCACTAAGTTGTACTTTATCTGAAAAAAAAAGCATAATTTATTACTTACTGAATACTGACCATTAGGTACCCATATAACTTAGATTTATCTAATCTTCTTCTTTCTTCTTCTTCTAATATTATAAAGAGGAAATATTTGATTGTTTGCATTGAATAGGCTCCGAAACTACTGGTCCGATTTGAAAAATTATTTCATTGTTAGATAGCCCATTTATCGAGGAAGGCTATAGGCTATATATCATCACGCTACGACCAATAGGAGTGGAGCAGCAATGAAAAATGTTGCGAAAACGGGGAAAACGTGACGCAAAGGAAGTTGCGCCGGACAGCTAGTTCTGTTATAAACTGTTTTTCTTCTTTCTTCCCCTGTCCCATGATACTTGGGACCGGCGCAATAATTTGTGTCCCCAGTCAGCTGACCTTATACATTCTCCCATCCGTCACAAACCAATAGTGAGAGTAGGTATCAATCCACTCTGCCAATGTCAACCGATGTCGCCAACATTGATCAACAATCGATGGTGATCTATCGTGCCCGCTACACTATTCCTAACCTTACCACTGAAACTCCTGGAAGCCAGAATCAACAGTGTCAACCACCAGAAAACCGAGTCAATGAAGCTCAACGAAGCCCCAGAGAAACAATTTAACTGTATTGCATTCCGCAACGAAATTAATCAGAAAAGAATAGCAAAGGACTAGGAAAATCATAAGTTCTTCGAAACAAGGGCATTAGGGACGTTTACAACTGGGACAAGCTCAGTTTCCCAGCACCATCATCATCTGCCTAGCCTTTTCCCAAACTATGTTGGGGTCGGCTTCCAGTCTAACCGGATGCAGCTGAGTACCAGTATTTTACATGGAGCGACTGCCTAACTGACCTCCACAACCCAGTAACTGGGTAATATGATACCCCTTGGTAAGACTGGATGTCAGACTTTTGGCTTCTGACTACTCGTAACGACTGTCAAAGATCTACAAATGACAGCCGGGACCAACGGCTTAACGTGCTTTCCGAGGCTCGGAGGAAACTCGATATGAAAATATGGTCACCCATCCACGGACCAACCTCGGCAAGCACGGCTTAACCTTGAAGATCTACCAGTGCGGCTGTTATTATTTAGCCACGAGCTCCTCAGTTTCCCAGCACCATGAATAAATATTATGATTGAGTATGAGCTCTAAAAATTCTCATCTTATCATCTTTTATCATAACCAGTAACAAAAGCGAGAGAACATAACCTCCACAAAAGACTCTTACCGGTAATCCTTCAGGGTCTGATCCTTGCAGCGTGTACACGATAGTACCGACTGGTGTGCTCTCCGATAACGCCAGGTTGTTCATGTCCTGTGTGAACACTGGTAACATGTTTGTGGACCCTGAAAGCAGACAATTATTATAAATAAATGTTCGATGATTCAACACAACTGCACAGATGAATCAGCACTGCTGGACACCTGCACGATATAATTAATTATGAGAGCTATCCAGGGGCAATGGGTTAGCTTGGTCACACCCGATCCTCACACTTCAAACTGTCCAATCTGACGTCGGTCGGATCGTCGGCGTCGGTCTCATCATCATCATCAGCGTATAATGTTCCCACTGCTGGGAAACAGGCTTCCTCTCTATGGGAGGGAGTGGGTATAATCCACCACGCGGGCCCAGTGCGGGTTGGTAGATGTCACATGTCTTTGAATTTTTAGTTCTAGGTCATGCCGGTTCCTTCACAATATTTTCCTTCACCGTGTTTGAGAGCAGCGGTGATGATATAAATTACACGAAAGTAATGCGCCTGCCTGGGCTCGAACCCACGGCTTACTGCTCGCAAGTAGGCCACCAGTGGGCCACCGTCGGTCAGTCGGATCGTCGTTGTACGGTTGTCCGGTAATCATCAACTATGTTATCATTCAACTCTCTTACAAACAGTTTTATTGTGGCCCTGAACTTTTTACAAGAATAAAATAACCATAGAATTAAAGCACCATTTCTAACGATGTCGGCATGAGACGAAAACAAATGAGCCAGAGCAAATTGTTAGAAAAAAAAAACAAAACTAGTGAAGTAACTCAAAATAGAAGGTGAAGTTCCTTATCCACCATTGAAAAGGGAGGATCTTAGACAGGTGCTGTGAAGTGAAACCCGGGGATTCCCCGGGTCTTAACATAGGACCTAAACTGGGTTCCGCATGGCCCTGGTTCTGTGTCTAGTTGGCTGCTGCCGTCGGTTGCTAGGCTGTTGTATATAAGTCCTAATCTGGCGGAAACAGTCATCCGGCTTGAGTTTTTTTTTTAAAGAATAACCTTGACCCACACTAGTAATTTCTCTTGTATCGTGGGTGCGTTTACAAACATTTAAACTTACATACACAAACAGCCAGACCCGGAACAACTATCTGTAGGCCTTACAAATATTTGTACCGTGCGAGGATCGAACCCGCGACACGCAGTGCAGCAGGCAATCGCTTAACCACTGCGCCAACCGTGTCGTCATTTCGGATACGACAGAAAGTTTCGATGCAAGACTCTACGTGTTGTCAGATTTGAAGAGTAGATTGTGTGTGGCAATATTATGTAGATACTGCCACAAAACTATTTCAAGAATAGCAGTTAAAAATGCCGTATCTATTCCTACAAAAAGAAAAGTAAACTTTCGCCCCAAAAACCCATATTACCCAATGTTCAATTACACACATTAGCAGTTAAAATCTATAGACGTCGAGAAAGAGCCGATGTTATGGACGATAATTGTGTTAATCACTGTTCCGGTTTGAAACAGTGTTATTGTTAACTGTGTACTGTTCACTGTCTGTAGTTATCTGTTTTAGTTGTAATTCTGTCACTAGTTAAAACAATAGCTCTGTTACTGGAATATGTAAATATATATTCGTTCTGCAGATTTAGATTTGAGATAAATAGTAGGGGCTTGTAGTTATAACTATTTTTCATGAGAATATCTAATGCATATATGTATACAGGTTGTAACGGAAAGGGTATATAGATACTTAAGGGTGTTATCATCATCATTTCAGCCGAAACACGTCCACTGCTGGACATAGACCTCCCCCAAGTGTAAATAAGAAGGGTTTTGCCATAATCGCCACGCTTGGCAGGCGGGTTGACGATCGCAGTACGGTTGTTACAAAAGCACAGAGAACGCTGCTGCCCATTCTCTGGAAAGTCCCTTAGTCGCCTCTTACGACACCCACGGGAAGATATGGGATGGTGCTAGTCTTTACGTCCGCCACCATACAGAAAACTTATACATACTTAAGGGTGTGCTACAGACCATCAAACTGAACATGTTTCTCCACAAAGAAACATCGTCATAGCCAAAAAATATCAGCTGCCCCATACATTTGGGTCGAATAGGTATTGTAATTTTGTATGGGGTAGCAGATAATTTTTTCGTTATTACGATGTTTGTTTGTGGAGAAACATGTTCAGTTTGATGGTCTGTAGCACACCCTTAAGTATGTATATACTCTTTCCGTTACACCCTGTATAACATCAAGCCTGTAATATCTGAAGGATTAGTCAGAGGTCTACCTAAACGTACACCCACATTTCGCCAGTTAAGTTTGTTAGCCCCATGTAATAGGGGGCGAGCCTATTGCCGGGCAACAACCGGGCACAAATCCTGACTCCGTTGCTGCTACTGAGAAATTCGTATTGGAAAAAACCAATACACTTTGCACGACCCGGGGATTCGAACCCGGGACCCCATGCTCAGCAATCGCGCTTGCGACCATTAGATCTGGATAGCTTATGCTGTGAAAATTATTTAGTCCAGTCGATGCTGAGGAAGTCTGCTCAGGCTACTTTGTCTTGGACCTCGGCTTATTTTGAACCTATGTACCAGTTGGGTAGGTATAAGTACCTATACCAAAATGTGTTTGAAAATGCAACAGAATTCTTTATTTGGCGGTGATCGATTTTGTAACGTATTTAGATGTGTATTTAGACATTTTTCATTTAGAGAGTTATTCTATCACATAAATCTACCGCTTAGGCGCAGAATGTCCAATTGGCAAAATGTCCAATTCGCAAAAATGTCCATTTCGCAGAATGTGCAATATTCAATATATATAATATAAACAGTAGCTGACCGAGGATGACGAATATTGGATATTCTGACAAAAGCTACTTACATTTATAAGCCCTTACTAGTCATTGTTTCATTGCACATGAAATAACAAAACCAAGAATTACATGTTCGTAACCGGAGGCTGACGTCAATGTAATAATTATAAACTCTTACCTGAAGCAAAACATAGTGTCGCCCAAATGATGACATAGCTCCATCGCGTTTCCATCTTTGGTTATCTGAAACAATGATAGATTTTTATAATTATTTGTAAAATAAAAAAAAGTATAACCTCATCCATTAGGTTATAGGTACAGATAGGGTCTTTGGGTGGGGGAGAGCAACGGTGGCCCAGGGGTGGCAGCCCGGCAGGCACATCACTTTGAGTAATTTATTTCAACACCGCTGCTCTTAAAAACGAATTTAGGAAAACATCGTGAGGAAACCGGCATGTCCTAGAACTAAAAATTCGAAGACATGTGGCATCTACAAATCCAAACTGGATCGCGTGGAGGATTACAGCCCACTCCCTCTCATAGATAGGAGGCCTGTGTCCCAGCAGTGGGAACATTATAGGCTGATGATGATGATAGATGGGTCTAGTCTAAACAATATGCAATTATAACAATACGGAGTACTAGAAAGGGGGTAAAGAAAGAAATGTATGGAAGAAGAAGAAATGCTGACACATTGAGAAAGGAAGGTGGATGATAAAGACACGCAGATCGTAAAAATACGCAGAAAAGAAAACAATTAGGCATCTCATGTTGTCTCTTTCTGAGGAGCTCGTGGCTAAATAATATCAGCCGCACGGGTCGATCTTTAAGGTTAAGCTGTGCTTGCCGAGCTTGGTCTATTGATGGGTGACCATAATTACATACCGAGTTTCCTCCGTGCCTCGGCAAGCACGTTAAGCTGTTGGTCCCGGCTGTCATTTGTAGATCTTTGACAGTCGTTACGAGTAGCCAGAAGCCGAAAGTCTGACATCCAGTCTTACCAAGGAGTATCATATTACACAGTTACTGGGTTGTGGTGGTCAGATAGGCAGTCACTTCATGTAAAATACTGGTACTCAGCTGCATTCGGTTAGATTGGAAGCCGACCCCAACATAGTTTTGAAAAAGGCTAGGCAGATGATAATGTTGTCTCTTTCTTTTTAACTTGTGTCCCCGCTACAGTATGCAGTAGTATAACAAACCTGGATAATATTATCTACTATTGTGTTCTATTGATCGAGATTTATAGTTATCGATATTTATAGTTATTTGGAAGTTTAGTATCGAGATTTATAGTTATTTGGAAGCACTCTTCACTATCACGAGTTTCACAGTCATCAACACTATTCACAATAACACCTTGCTACTACCTCGTCCTTCTCTCTTAACTCTTTGTCTTAAACTAATATTCTCAAGTGTCTTCAATGTCATTTTATATGATGTTTTAGTAAAATGAGCCATTTCTCTAATGACATCAGTTATTAACTAATCTGTGCAATTTAATTACTTTAACTTAAAAGATTGAAAGTCAATCGATTTTAATACAATTTTGCACATATTAAATACAAGTAATATTCATTAGATAAAGAATGTCATTAAGGACGATTCTGAGTTATAAAGATAATTTTATGTTATGAATGAGATGCATTTACGTAGTTGACTCACTGGTGCAAATGTGCAATACACAAATCATGTTATGATGATAAATGTCTCGTTGTGAGATATACGATAATGTTAAAGAAAAGGCCAGTTATTAAAAATCAATTAAGTACTGCTAGAAATCGTAGCAATCCTCTGACTGCTACGACCTCCAAGCCCCCTAGGCTCTCTGGCCCAGTGGGTCGAGTTACATTCGACAACTACTATGAAAGACAATGGAACAGTATGTAATCATTCCATGGAATCTTCGTGGAAACTATATTTCCGAGCAGTTTCAACCCCAAAGGTTGAAACTCTGGGGACAGGGGACGTAGGCACAGGGGACGTGGAGTCAGAATGCTCACAGCATTTTTAAAGAAATTTCTAAACGCCTATGAGACCTAGCAATTATATAATTATATAATTATAAATATATATTGCAACTTTCATCGAAATCGTTAGAGCCGTTTTCGAGAACGTGATTAAAAAACATGCTCATTAAATACTACATGTGGCGTCTAGTTGCCTTTATGACTCGAGCTGCAAGATTCGCAAATACCTATATCTATTCAACACTCCTGAAGTCAAAGGGTAAGAAGCTTAGCGAGTTTGCGATCTTCGTCTATCGCTTACTATCTATGTTAGGGGTAAAGCTCATTCATTATTTGGACACCAGAAAGCTTAATAACACTTAACAGTTAGCTAAAAGTTACAATAATTGAGAGGGTTTTTATCCAAATGTTTGTGTATTGTTTAGATAGCAATTCAAGGTTCTTATGTATTGTGTCCGCGTATATTTTCTCAGGTTTCTCTTCAATGGTTTAAGTTTAAACAGATAAATAACACTTTATTAGCACATTACTCAATAATATGTAGTGGACGACCGAATTCAGAATAAACATTGGATGGATGAAATGGCGGCAGGTCACGGGAACTATCTGCGACTCCCGCATTCCCCTTAAACTTAAGGGGAAGATTTATAAAACAATGGTTAGACCTGCTGTCTTGTATGGGTCAGAATGTTGGGCCACAAAAGGGATGAATGAAAGGCTCTTGCATGTGGCTGAGATGAGAATGCTAAGGGGGATGTGTGGTGTTACGCGAATGGATAGAATAAGGAATGAGTACATTAGAGGAAGTCTGAAAGTGGCGCCGGTGACTGAAAAGATGTGTGGAAATAGGTTGTCGTGGTATGGGCATGTGATGCGAAGGAATGAGGAAAATGTCGTGAGGAAAGTTTTGAGTATGCATGTGGATGGGTATAAGGGTAGAGGAAGACCAAAGAAACGATGGATGGACTGTGTGAAAGATGATATGGCAAGAAAGGAGGTATCTCATGAGATGACAAGTAATAGAGAGGTATGGAAGAAGAAGACGTACTGCGCCGACCCCAAATGAATTGGGATAAGGGCAAAAGAATGATGATGTAGTGGACGACCGAAGGCTGATTTCAGGCCGTAAAACCGTAAGCTAGTAAAACTCCAATTTAATGTAAGTAATCAAGATCCTATAGCACTGCTAAAATATTTTTTTTGTGACTACAAAAACGAAATGAAGTGTCTTCCGATATCGCTTATTTGGAATATTCCTTTTATCCAAGAGTGCGTATATTTCAACTTGTTTTTCTTTTTCTACTACACGATTGACCTTGTTACAATTAAGGTACAGACCTTGTCAGTTACCGAGACCTCTTCAAATCAAGTGGCTAGGGAGCGACGTCGTCGTCCATCACATACCAAGTTTATGTGCTTTGCATACATTGTTATGGAAAACTTCGTTTTTTATTCCAGATGTCTTTACTTGGGTTAACAATGATGTATTATACTTTCATTGTTATTTCATTTTAATATTGCAAGTGTTAAGTAAGGTTCAACAATGAGTAAGTAATACAATGACATACAAAGCGTCTGTTTTGGTTAACTTCAATTTAAATAATCGCCCTTAACAATAATAAGCTAAGTTTTGTTAAGAGCGTTTATACCCTACGGCATTTCATACAAACTTTCAAGTCGTTATTTTCCGAAATGACTGAACAGATTTTAATGAAACTTCCTACGCATAAGCAGTATACATGGGTCTAAAAAGTTACTAAAAAACATTTTCGAAAAATAATGTTACAGCTAAATTAGACCGATTTTTTATTATCTATAGAAACATAAATTTCGAATTACAACATTATTAACATTTCAAAAATGTTTTTTAGTAACTTTTTAGAACTATGTATACTGCTTATGCGTAGAAAGTTTCATTAAAATCTATTCAGTCATTTCGGAAAATAACGACTTGAAAGTTTGTATGAAATGCCGTAGGGTATAAACGCTCTTAAGGGATATTATTTAAAATGGTCATAGTTATGACCATTTTAAATAATATCCCTTAACAATACTTAACTTATTATTGTCTTTCACTTCTTCTTCCAGCACACGCATCACGTCCGCCGTAGAAACGGGCTATGTCGACGGAAGAATCGACAATCTGACACATTGTCATTTTCTATCTGTCATTAGGTCGATTCTTCCGTAGACAAAACTCGTTTCTACACTGGTCATGCTACGCGTGCTGTACGTCATTTTCTTCTTCTTCATCATGTGGTTCATATGAGAAGCCCAAGAAACTCGGCATTAAACAGCCTTGTATCTAGCTAGTGCCTCTAGTGGTGTGACCCTGCCACGTCATAGGTGTCAAATTCGAACCTAAAAGACCTCGATTTTTTTTAATTCATATGCGTATTGCAGTTGCTTCGGTGAAGGAAAGCCTAGTGAGGAAACTATCATGCCTGAGCGATATTACTCCACGGTATCAACACCAATGGCCCTCAAAAACTGTGAAGGAAAACATCGTAAAGAAACCGGCATGTCCTAGAACTAAAAATTCGAAGACATGTGACATCTACCAACCCGCACTGGGCCCGCGTGGTGGATTACAGCCCACTCCCTCTCATAGAGAGGAGGCCTGTGCCCCAGCAGGGGAAACATTATAGGCTGATGATGATGATCTAAAACCAAGGCAGAGGCCCATGAGCGCCATAAAAACTCTCGACATCAAGTTAGACACTAACCATACGATAAAGAAAAAGTACATAGATTAAAGAAGATTAATCTGCATAAACTAAACGTACGTACGTAGATGCCTCCTAACCCTTGCTACCCACGAGGTTAATTGCCAGGTCAGTAGCCATGACCACAGACCGTCCAGCTCAGTAGGACGCCGTTAAAATCGCTCTCATTAGCTAATTAATTGAGTTGGATGTTATTGGATAATATCTTGCAATCAAGTTGTAATTTGTATTCTAATATCTGTATCATAGATTATGTTTCGATTTTGTCTGCTAGTTGCACAATACTGAAATATAAATTAAGCAAGATTGATCTGATTCTGATATTGGGATTTTGGATTTGGTGCTAGTCGACTTAATGATCCGATTTTAATCTTTTACTTTCATAATTTGCCAAAGTTTTTCTTTGCTAATTTTGCTGACAAGATGACTGGATTCTAAGAATAATTAAGCTCTAATGCCTTCGAATGTATGTGTGTTTGAACTTTAAGGCTGATTCAAATGTACAGGGTTATATTAAGTTAGCTAGCAAAACTTCACACATATGATGAAAATAAAACAAAAAGATATCCTGCAGAGACAACGTTGACGGTAAGGTAAGGAATTATTCAAATTTTTATTTTGCAAATAATTTTCTACAAACAAATTTACACGTCATTTTTTTTTAAACCATATGAGGCTTCGTACCTGACTACTCTGAGAAGAAACAGCCGAAACAAACTCAGAGGTCACTGTCTCTTTTAAAGTCCAGACATAGTTCAAGTCATATACGGACCATGCAGATTAGCGTCTGAGATGGTCTCTTGAAGATAAAACCACGCCGATTTGAGTGGATCTGTCCAGTCAGTGCAAGCATTTGTCTATGATCGTGTAGCTCGACTCATAAACCAAGGAGCTCAACGACACGAGGAACAATACCAAAGAAAGGACATTTGGGTAGGCCGCATATAGTACTCAAACTGCCAGACAAACTAACTAAACTAGAAACTAAAACTACATATATACTAAACTAAATATTAATATGACCCATTTGCATTCTTATTTACTTATTTATGTATGTACACACAAAACACGGGTTTCTGTATGGTGTCGGACATAAAGAATAGCACCATCCCATATCTTCCCGTGGGTGTCGCAAGAGTCGACTAAGGGACTTAGCAGAGAATGGGCAGCAGCGTTCTCTGTGTTTTTGTATCAACCGTAATGCGAACGCCAACCCGCCTGCGAAGCGTGGCGATTATGGCAAAACCCTTCCTTGGACGGGGCCTATGTCCAGCAGTGGACGTCTCTGGCGGTCGGCTGAAATGATGATGATGATAATGACACAAAAGACATTACAGGAAAAACATACAGACAAAACAGCACAAAGGTACCGCTTATTTCGTTGATTTTGCTTATATTTTTTCTTCTCGCAGTTTTTGGCCCTAGAACCAGCGGTTTTACTTCAGCTTATAATGTAGTATTTTTTTTTATAAAATTCCAGCGTATCATTGAAATAATTGTACATTACCATACTTACTTTAAAACAAATGCGAATAGGTATGTTCACGGCAATTAGTCAAGTGTGCCGTGAGAAAGATCTCGTTATTTCGTAATCTATTCTTATCAGCTTCTTTTATTTTACAAGTTAATCTGAGTACGGTTGTAGGTCATTCATCTGTTCTAAATTATTTGTTGATTTGTAGGTCAAAGATTTCATTAATTGATTTCGGTTTATCAAGGATTTTGGCAGGTTAATTTTATGGTGATAAATTGCGTTAAATGGGCTATTAGTTGACCAATCATGACAGCCGGGTCGATTGAAGGTAAAGTTTCTGTTGCCGTGGTATGTCCATGGTTAATTGACTATCTATTACCTACATACCGAGTACTCTCCTTGTTCGGATAATATTAAGAGCGTTTACGCGTTACGGCATTTCATACAAACTTTCAAGTCCTTATTTTCCGAAATGACTGAACCGATTTTAATGAAACTTAATACGCATAAGCAGGATACGTAGGTTTAAAAAAATACTAAAAACATTTTCAAAAAGCAGGTAGTAAAAAAAAGATAATAGGAAATTTATAATCGATCTAATTTAGCTGTTACACTATTTTTCTAAAATGTGTTATAGTAAGTTTTTAGACCTATGTATCCTGCTTATGCGTATGGAGTTTCATTAAAATCGGTTCAGACATTTCGGAAAATAAGGACTTGAAAGTTTGTATGAAATGTTGGAAAGTGTAAACGCTCTTAAACCATTAGTCCCGGCTGTCATTTACAGATTTCAGTCAGCCGTTACGGGTAGTGAGAACCAATAAAATTTGACAACCAGTCTTACCAATGGATATCGTGTTAGTAGATCAGAACAGTACACAGTAGTGGTCAGACAGGCAGCTTTATATAAAATATTGCATTTAGCTGCTTATGCTGATGAAGGGTCAAAAATAAATAATATCTAAACTATTTTTTCACTGTTCAACAATAAGTTTCAATTTAATTTATTGAAGTGAAAACTTCTTTAGCGGCGTTGAGCACTTTTTCTGTAATGGGTATAAAATCTTAAACTCGCGTCAGGTCACGTGTCCTGATCGAAAATTCGTAAGACGAATTGACATTAGGTGGCGAAGGAATTTGAACTTTATGACATCTGTCATTGAGTTTGGTTTTCCAAAACTGGATAATTATCTTATGCACAAACAAAACCTTTGATTTCTCCAAAGAGGTAAAATTCGTAAAACGTATCGTAATATTTCTGTGTTAAATTTGTTATGTAATGTAAGTTGTCATGTTTGTGTATGATAGCGCAATAAATGAATATTGTATTTTACCACATAAATGATAGAACTAGATAATTAAAGCAATTCGTTCAAAATTATTTCCTAACCATATCCAAAAATGCACAACGTTACTATTCAAGTTTTCACTTCTGCCGGCACTCCCGGAGTGCAACCCGTTTTTTTTTATGTTTGTCCATTGTCATTGAATGGTTTTACACAGTTTTACGAACCAATCAGAGCAATTTTGTTACTCAATTGATTGAAGTAATAAAAAACATTCAGGTTTCTAATGTCAATGCTACCGTTACAAAAGGCGAATGGTATTTTGAGGCTTAGCAATACGCGTAGTATGAAGCATTAGGTTTTAATACCAGGTTAATCCATCAGTCTATCTAATATAGTGCTTATGACTAGACATTTCAATGTAAAAAAACTCATTCCAAAGAAAAAAGCTTTCAATTTGAATCGTATGATTGATTTTTCTTATTATACCTAGGGCATCACCACCTATTAATTAAGTTTCCGCTAACTTACTTGGCATGGCAGATCATTTCATACAAATTCTGTTCCATTTTTGATTTTATTCGGTAAGTAGTAGTAGGCTATTCAGACATTGTGAAATAGGCCCTTAAACAAAGAAACGAGAGATTTAGCAGCTAGATCATCGTCCACTGCTAGACATAGGCCTCGTCTCCCAAGTGCCGCCACATTGACTTAACCCCGGTTTTGCCATAATCGCCACGCTTGGCAGGCGGGTTGGCGATCGCAGTACGGTTGTTGCAAAAGCACAAAACGCTGCTGCCCATTCTCTGGCAAGTCCCTTAGTCGCCTCTTACGACACCCACGGGAAGACATGGGATGGTGCTATTCTTTACGTCCGACACCCAGAAAACCGATCAGCTAGATAACCGATCAATGGTAAAATCAGGCCCTCAAGTTCTAGTAGTCAGAAATTGCAGATAAAAACGCAAATTTTACAGCATTGCATCATGACCGACAAATGGACCGACCACATAAGACAGATGATGATGATGTTATGTAACGTTACCAGTAGGCCTACTGCGAAAGCCTAGCAGATGCTCTGAGCAAACATAGAAACATAAGGTCACGCCTGTAATCCCTAAAAGAATTAGGCAGAGGTGTACCTAATAGTAGTAGGAGACGGTTGCCCAGTGGTGGTAGTTCCGACTTACGAGCAGTAAGATTCGAACCCAGGCAGGCGCATTACTTTCGTGTAATTTATTTCATCACCGCTGCTCTCAAAAGCGGTGAAGGAAAACATCGTGAGGAAACCGGCATGTCCTAGAACTAAAAATTCGAAGACTTGTGACATCTACCAACTTGCACTTGGCTAGCGTGGTAGATTAGAGCCCACTGCCTCTCATAGAGAGGAGGCCTGTGTCCCAGCAGTGGGAACATTATAGGCTGATTGATGATGATGTACCAAATAGTACACCCACATTTCACCAGTTCTGTATAAATCCCATGTAATAGGGCGATGGGCGACCCTATTGCCAGTAACCGGGAACAAATCCCGACCCCGTGACTGCAATTGAAAAATTCTGATGGAAAAACCCTATAACACCTCTCCCAACCTGGGATCCGAACCCAAACCTCATGCTGAGCAGTCGCGTTTACAACCAATAGACTTAATTTGGAAACATGAAGTGCTCTAAAGAGCAATACGACAAGTATGTTAACTGATGTAGTTACAAAATACTCCTAAGCTATATCACTGGGAAGTCGTCAGACAAATAACTACAGCAATTTATCTTACAGTTACTAACACCAAAAACCAACGATTAAAAGGTTCCGTACAAAAAAAAACCTTTCTTAATAACAAGCACACAGTAACTGACAAAAACCGAACCAGATCTTAAGAACAATGCGTTACACAACGCAACGTTTCGCACAATTACGTCACGTCAAACGACATAGTTCGCAGTTGCGATAAATTGCGATTCCGTACGATCTCGTGTGAGAATGTACAAATACTCTAATGCAGATACTTAGTTTTTGTTTTAAACAAAGTAATTAACGTTAGTATTGTTTTTGTTTTCAAGGGTGTCTTTTTGTGGGCTTTGTGACTTATTAGGTAATTGTTTGGAACAAGGTTTATTATCTAAGCTTTGGAACGTAGTTTTATTGTTTGTTGAGTTGTTAATTACTACCTCTTTGGTATACTAATGAGTGTTTTCAGGTCAGTCGAAAACGTATGTATTTCGGAAGAGTATTTATTACGTGTAAAATTTATTGTAAATGAAATTAGTCTGATTTCGGATCCATGTAGAAATATGACCGTTTCAAGCAGAGTACAAAGGAGTAAGTTAATCAAACTTGATTGAAAGTCAGAAGATATGTACAGTGTGTGTCAGATATAAAGAGTCATCACCCTCGGCCTAGCCTTTTCCCAATTACTTTGGGTCGGCTTCCAGTCTAACCGGATGCAGCTGAATTCCAGTATTTTACATGGAGCGACTGCCTATCTGACCTCCACAACTCATAGATATGAAGAATGAATGAGAATCACAAAAATACTTTATCACAAACTTACAAAAAAGCTCATTTAAAACGTTGTACCTCTTAAGCGCTATCTCCCAGACAACCTTTTGCGGAAACCGCAAAATTGACTTGGGAGGTATAATGATTACATATATCTTTTAACTCATCATTTCAGCCGAAAGACGTGCACTGCTGGACATAGGCCTCCACCCAGTGACGCCACAATGACCGGTCTCGTGCGAACTCGCATCCAGCGGATCCTCGCAACCTTCACCAGGTCCAACTAGTGGGAGGCGTTCCAACAGTTCCAACGCATCGTCTTCCGGTTCGCGGTCGTCATTCCAAAACTTTTCGGCCCCATCGCCCATCCGTTCTGCGAGCAATTCCTTTAACTCAGTGTTAGTATTTTTTGTAATCTACAAGTCAATTAAAAATGCTGCAAATCCAGTCAATTCGACCGAAGATGAGGTAAACGGGTTACATAACATGGTCGCCGACTCACAGCAACCTGTTATAAAGTACTGACTGCATCACAAGATAACCTGACGGAAAATGAGAGACCAAGTTCGGATGTAGACTGGCTGACTCCGTAATACATGTAATGTTAGTTCACGTATAGCTAAAACAGCAGGCAAAAAGGCAAGTCATACTGTTTCCACCCTGAAATCATTACTACACGTGTTCATTCGGAAGCACAACGATCACCGAAGCGCATACAATGTCTGGTTTAACTTTACCAACATAAAGATATGTAAAATGTTACGAAGAGGTTAACATTTTGTAGGTTTGTATGTAGACGGTAATCTTCGGAAATACTGATCCGATTCTGAAAATTCTCTTATTAATGGGGATGGAAACTGCGGAACTAATGCCGCTAGCATAGCTGGTTCCATGCATCGTCATTGGTTGAAAATCCGGTAATGTCATTTTATATTTCAAATTAGCTCGACCTCATTGGTCAGATTGAGAACCAGCTATAGTCGTGCCATCTACAATTAGCTTTTAATGGTTTTCCCCATTGGAAACTTCATTATCTCCGAGTGTCATAGGTTATATAAAAACCAGGACCGTTTTAAATATAACCTTTGAGAATGCTGGCAATAACGCGAGCGAAGCCACGGGCGACAGCTGGTAGATATCAACATCTTCAATTGTGTAAATAAAGTAAATATTAACCGTACATTAGAAGCACAATAAAGGAACATTCTAAATAGGTTGTGGACAACAATAATTCACGCTTATTTGTGTTACAAATCTTCAAGATTACATCTCTATTTTATGGCCCTTTCATAGCCTCTTTCGCGAATGTCCTAACTGTAAGATTAAACAGCAATATCATAAATCTAGATTTCCTCAGGGTTGCATAGGTCAATCGGCAGTCATTTGTTTCGCCAAAACTAGAAACCCAACCTACCATGGATGAAGGAGCTTTTAGTACAATCGCTGAAATGGTGAATCATTTCTCTTCTTAGTTGTTTGTTTGCTTGAACGCGCTAAACTCAGAAAATACAGTTCCGATTTAAAAAAATCTTTCAGTGTTGGTTAGCCCATTTATCGAGGAAGGCTAAAGGCTATATTTTATTACGCTACGATTAATAGGAGTGGAGCAGCAATGAAAAATGTTGCGAAAACGGGGAAAATGTATCGCAGACGAAGTTGCCCGGGACAGCTGGTTGAAAATAACGGGAAACGTATATCAGTTAATATTATAACAATTCCAAAGAGACTCAAAGATCATGATCGATAAAAGTACAAAACAGAGAAGAGTCGAAGACGAAAGGGCGGGCCTATACCCAACGTTGCGTGATTCCGGGCTGAAATGATGACGAAGCTGATCTTTGATACCTTGGTACTCATTTAATGCAAATGTTTTTAAAAATGATCCTTATGTTTTATTTTCTTTTTTGCTAGTTTTTTTTTTTACAATAATGCGAAACGAAACCGGCACAGATGCTTTGAAATAAATTCGAACAGTAGCGATACTTACTCCATGCTTTGCAGCCTGAACACTCCACCACGCTACTATCTTGCTGATTGGTTCAAATCTTCACCTAGGTATTACAGCAGCTAGAATTTGATAAAAGACCAGAAGAAGACTAGAAAATCACTCGACAGTTAACCCTACAGAGAGAATTTCAATGCTCTAAATTCCGCACACTGAAGGCAGCGGTGGCCCAGTGAGCCGTGGGTTCGAGCCCAGGCTGGCGCATTACTTTGTGTAACTTATTTCATCACCGCTGCCCTCAAAAACGGTGAAGGAAAACACCGTGAGGAAACCGGCATGTCCTAGAACTAAAAATTCGAAGACATGTGACATCTACCAACACGCACTGGGCCCGCGTGGTGGATTACAGCCCACTCCCTCTCATAGAGAGGAGGCCTGTGTCCCAGCATTGGGAACATTATAGGCTGATGATGATGATGATGAAATTCCACACTACGTGGTAATCACAGCATAAACCCACACAATATTAGATGAATAATAAACCTGAATTACAACCGAGCGAATCATTTCCGTGTCTCAGTGCTGTATCCAGCTATACTGTACATTACTACTGGAGATATAACTGTAAGATAATAGTCCGATGGTGTAACGGTGGCGGGGTTAACCGCGATAATGCACGGCTCTCGGTTCTGCTGGACTGCTTACACCTTAATGTTCTACGGATTGAAGTCATTTTGTTCAGTGAGGTTCAGTACTATGACGTCTAAAAGCAGTAGTGTTTGAATGACATTCCAGTATGGTAAAGAGACGGAGCTTAAGAGGACGTCTGGCGTCATCTCCTTCCCATTCTGGATTAAGATTCAAACAATACTGCTGGTAGGCCTCCAGGTCATAAAATATTGTAGTGGGAGGGAGGGGGGGGGGGTAGTCGAGTAAAAACATATTTATTTGTATAACTTATTCTGTTTTAAGATACCTTCGTCATAGTCGGAAGGATTTGTAAAGATAAAGCTTTTTTACATTTGCATAATAATTATTCTGTTTCCAAAAAACTCTATGTACCTAGTATGAACTTAACCAGGTAGGTAGGTAACATTGTATTCTTCAATGTTAAAAATTAGTTACCATTTGGCTGTTAAAAACAATACAGACAATGGAAATATAAGCACTATGTGAAACATTTTGAAAAGAAAGAAAACAAACGTGCACTATAATAGCCAGGTTATTCCGGCTGGACTCAGAGAATAACGATAAAAAAAATTACAATATTATATCCCTTCAGGACGGACCTAAGGTAGAAAATAAGGTGCCATGAATGCCGACCGTTTTGGATAATCCTTCAAAAGCTCGTGTCAATGAGATTTAAGATAGGTACTTAATAAAGGTAGAAAAGGACGGAGAGGGAGAGGAAGATCAAACAAAAGATGAATAAATTGTGTGAGCACTGATATTCAGAAAGAGGAGTTAATTACACCGTGACCGCTGACAAGAGATAATGGAAGAAAGAAACGTGTTGCAAGAACAGGACGATGATGATAAAGAGGTAGAAGTCAAATGTTATAAAAAAACCGTTAAATCAGTATCGGTAAGGCCCTTCATCATTCATCATCATTTCGGCCCAAAAGACGTCCACTGCTGCGTTCAAGTGTCGCTAAATTTACATTTTGGGGGGTTTTGCCTTAATCGCCACGCTTGGCAGGCGGGTTGGCGATCGCAGTACGGTTGTTACAAAAGCACAGGGGACGCTGCTGCCCATTCTCTGGCAAGTAAGGCCCTTAGTTCAATCTATTAGATCCATGGCTTTTTTTAAATTTTCGATGCGTTTGCTCTTGACTCTAGACAAAGTCGACCATGGTACGAGCTTATCCAGAAGAAGCCTGTTCACTCTAACTTGGAAGAGATTAGGGTTGTAAGCGTTCGGAAACACAGACGCAGGCAGAGTTCCACTCCTTTGCTGTGCGCATTATGAAAGACGATTGAAAACGCTTAGTGCTTGATGGTGAGGCCATTTTACTGACACTTACCAGTTGGTCATTGCAAGTCCCCTTTGTCCTGTTTATCGTAATTATAATTATTTAAATATCTTTGGTGCTAATGATATTATTATGATCTTTTATGTAATACATGGAAGGTACAGCTTTGTTTCACAATAAAACGTGACGAATCATACAATAACAAGTTATGATTTCATTACTTTGAATAATAATCATTATTATGGTTCGTCAGAGCGTCTAGACGTGCTTTATTAACATTACGGAGTGCTTATGTTATTAAATTATTATAGTGTAGGCTCGTTTGAAGTAGGTATAACGTACAGTAAAGTTACTGGGGAGTGATATGATAGTGTCTTGATGATTTGTTCAAATGATTTTGAACGAAGAAATTAATAGCCACGATAATCCAGTCATTTGGTTCGAAAACGGAACTCTTTTCTTTAAAAAATCAAGATGACTGTCTCTACCTACTACAATTCAAAAAGACCAAATCATCGCAAAATATATGCCATACTGTGTAAAATAAGTTAAATTAAGTTTATGAATATGTACTGTTTATGCACTACTCGTAAGTTTATTCTCTTTTACTAATCTCGCAATCGAAGAAAAGTTTGCTGTAAGAAAACCCAACTCTGGGTTAAGCTCGCCGTTGTATATAAGCATATTGCAATTTGTGTGCATATTTTTAATTAAGTGTGCAATAAAGAATAAGAACAGTATCAAAAAAATTATTTTAAATGCTCTTTGACTTAGTTTTTGTCCCAGCCCAAATAAAAGTAGCTCATACATCATTCCTCTGTCGGACACAAAAACCTCATCCATTGCGGTATGTACACTTGCAAAGTACATAATAATATAATGTTACCAGTAGGAAACGTGCTTACATTGCTAGCTCCTAGACTAGGCACTAGTAGCAGGAAATGAGAAGTTGTGAGTATTTACTTTAAATATGTGAAATGAGCTTCCGCATCGATCTTGTAACATAATATCATTATCACGCCTGGAATTCCGAATGGTTGGTGGCAGAGGTGTACCTTATACAGGGTTATTGGTAAAACACCAACAACCTCTTAAGAGGTCGTTGTACTCATCCTTATGAACAACATTTACTACGGGACCCAACCTGAAATCGCGGAAAGAAAATCAGCTGTTCCGTACTTTATGTTCACATAACTCGTCAAAATGTAGGGAACAGCAGATATTTTTTTCACGATTTCGGGTTTGGTCTCATAGTAAAAGTTATTCATAATGATGAGTAGAATAACCTCATAAGAGGTTGTTGATGTTTTACCAATAACCCTGTATAACGCAAACATTTAAAAATGTTGTGTTTTTAAGTACCATGTGAGGAGGCGAGCCTACTGCTATCAACCGGGTCCAAATACTCCGTGACTGCTACTGAGAAATGTCCGAAGAAAATCTCAATAAAAACTTTTCTCGACCCGGGAATCGAAACCAGGACTGCATACAAAATAGAAGCAACCAAAAAAACTCCGGGGTTCGAGGAATTTGGACTATAGGTAATACAGAAACAAATCTGGCTCTTAACCAAACCGGTATGACCTTACTCAGTCACTTTTAGTTTCCTGTCCGTACCTACCAGCCCATGACACAGGCAAACCTGTAAAGTGGTGAAACCTGTACAGGTTTATAAATACACAATTCAGTAGATGGATATTGCTGTCAGCAGAAATCGCCTGGTTCACTGTAGCAATAATTTTATTGCTCACTTAAGAATTCCTATGTCATTTCAAAGGTCATTCCTCTGTTAAACAGTCAGTGGTTTTACAAAAACAACCGACTGTTTACTACCTACTGTTTTTTTAGGGTTCAGTACCTCAAGAGGAAAAAACGGAACCCTTTTAGGATCACTTTGTTGTCCGTCTGTCTGTCTGTGGAGGTATCGAGTGAAATTAAAATCATACACTCACTACAGTCCCTTGAAGATGTGAAAAAAACAAACAAAAGGATACAGCCGTTTATGCCCCAAAAAACGTATTTTCTCTTTAGGGACTCTCTCAAGGGAATTAAAATGTATAGGGTACTTCCCGTTGACCTAGAACTATAAAATTTGGCAAGTAATATTGTCTTATTCTACAAGTAGAAGAAAAAATCTAAAAACTGTACATTTGTAGTTAAATCATACAAAATTTGTGCTGGAATTATTGCGCAAAATTACCCTATCTCAACAAAGACTAAGTACAAGAGTTACCTAAATACTAAGAAGTGAACAACACTGCGGAACAAGTTGACTAAAACTGACTATATAGCCTCATCGATGGTGACGCTATAGGCTTTGACAAAGACATGTTTACCTCCCAGGCTACCTCAATAATCTACCATGTTAAGGATATCACACAATATTTTGAAAACAAAGCCAAACATACCTTATTCAACCATATAATAGTATCGATCAACATATCCAACAAACTACACCATCACAATGATGTGAATCAGGTGACCCGTTTGTGAACATCGTGAGAATTTGAATTAAATCATTATTTGTTTTAACATACACAATTGGCTGTAAACAATGTACGGCTAAATGGCTTGTTCAAGTAATAAGTGTTGAAATCAATCGTGTTTTTTTTCTAATTTCACCCACAGTTTATGCATAGACCCTTTAGGGCATTTTTCGTGATCTTCCTTACTAATTTTATCCACACATCTAGCAGTAGGTTGACCAACAATTATTCTTTCGTCTCCTGGTAAACACTCAGTGATGTCTATACTCTACGCATAATCCCACAGCTGGTACACAGGGCTCCCTTATGTGAGAGGAGTAGGTAAGGCTGTCATTCACCACTAGCTTAATGCCAAGTGGAGGTCTGTGTTTCTCCTCACCATCTTTCTTGTATCCTTATTCCAATTTATTTGGCGTTGGCGCAGCATGTCTTCTTCTACCATACTTCTCTAGTACTTGTCATCTCAGCAGTCACATCCTTTCTACCCATACCATCCTTCACACAGTCCCTCCATCGTTTCTTTGGTCTTCCTCTACTATTATAGCTATGGTTCTAGTTGGTGTTTGTCATATGTTTTGAAATTGTCTAGTACGATTTATTCTTCGTTCATCCTTACATATCCTCTCAATGTTCTACTTCGCCGTTTCGTGAACATTTTAGCTATTACCGGTACACGTGTTATAATAATATCCTGTCTGCAAGATGGTATCGGCCATAACGGGGCTGATTAAACCGGATGCAATTCAAGTCGTAGCTTTCTGTAAATGGGTCGATTAACCGGTGTTCCTTGACCTATCATCGTTATAAAATCAGCCCATAAATTATCATTTTTAATGGAACTCTGTCACATGGGTAGCTGGTCAAAGACATTTGACTGGAACTGTTTTAACTAAGGAATTTGGATTAGTTTGTCTTATGAACAAGGAAGATGGTGACGAATTTCCAATAACTTGACATAAGCAAGCGTGATAGACACTAGACAGACTTTCAGATTCGCCTCGCAATGATAGGCGCACTTCTGCAAAATTTAGTAGTACAAAAACCAAGAAGATTTACCTAGATGAGGGTAGGCTACCACTGTGGTTCGAAGTTCATGAATAAGTAAAAGAATTATCTTTATTGCCTCTCTATATTGCCCAACTGCTGGACCTGAATGAATTATTTGTAGAACTAAATAATCGAACACATGTGACATCTACCAACCGTGTTGGGTCCGCGTTATGGATTACGGTTCACTCTCTCTGGCTCACAGAAAATAGGTATCAACATGAATGACGTAACAAAGATCTTGTAGAAATGCTTTGATTGAGTGTTCATGGAGTTTCTTGCCCATGCTTCTCCATGGAGATCTAAGCCTTGGAATGGGGAACTACACTTAACTACAGTACTTTCACAAGTTATTTAGCCTCGTGACTGGGACTGTGGCTTCATCCTTTTGTTTTTGACCTTCAAAAGTGTCTGTAACGCTCTAATTGAAATAAATGCTTTGAGTTTGAGTTGCAACCTATGGTAACACTATATGGTGTATATGCCATACACAAAACAAAAACTTGAGAGGTGTCAAGGGACACCCGGACGGAACGAAGTTCCTTTTAACTGGCTTCCTTTCTATGAGAGAAAGAGAGAGAGACAGACAGAGGAACACGCACACGCCGTACGGTTTACAACTATAGCATTTGTCCCTGTCCCTGTCCTTGTCCATGTCCTTGTCCTTGTACGCTGCACGGCTTACAAAAATAGCAAAAAGTGTCTTTACAACTGTTTTGGTCTTAATTTTTTCCGTCTAGCCCCCTTTCGCAAAGCGCGATAAGGAACTTCGTTCCAATAACAATAATTGTTAACTTTAACAACCATGAGTGGCAAAATAATAACAGCCGCCCAGGTCGGTCTTTAAGGTTAAGCCGTGCTTGCCGAGGTTGGTCTGTGGATGGGTGACCATAATTACATACCGAGTTTCCTCCGTGCCTCGGAAAGCACGTTAAGCCGTTGGTCCCGGCTGTCATTTGTAGATCTTTGACAGTCGTTACGAGTAGTCAGAAGCTAAAAGTCTGACATCCAGTCTTACCAAGGGGTATCGTATTACCCAGTTACTGGGTTGTGGAGGTCAGATAGGCAGTCGCTTCATGTAAAATACTGGTACTCAGCTGCATCCGGTTAGACTGGAAGCCGACCCCAAGATAGTTTGGGAAAAGGCTAGGCAGATGATGATGAGTGGCAAAAGGGTGGCCCATACTTGAGAAACTATCATCATTGCATCATATTACTCTTTCTTTACCGGCGTATAGAAACGGTACACTGCCCTCTTCGGTAACCGCTGCAGCTACCTTACATTCTCAGGACATTACCAAGGTATGTTAGATTTTGTTATGCATGACAATGAGTGGATTTCCTCACGTTTTCATCGGCTCACGATGTTTGATGGCTTGGCAAAGATAAATGTACATAAAGCTCCATACTGGGCGACTGATCAATGGTCACGACATTAGGTCGATTTCAAAATGGTCGGACAAATTGCTCCTGTGTTGCGTCGTGTGTAGTTGTCCGGTCAACTGTTTGAGATTCTTTTGTCAGCCGGCCTGTTCGTCAAAGAAAACACAATGTTTATAAAAGCCTTCTTATAAAAATTGTTTTCTAATTTTAATTTTTTGGGGTTCCGTACCCAAAGGGTCAAACCGGACGCTATTACTGAGACTTCGCTGTCCGTCTGTCACCAGGCTGTATCTCATGGACCTTGATAGTTAGCCAGTTGAAATTTCTACAGATTATGTATTTGTGTTGCTGCTATTTATATAACAACAAATACCAAAAACAATAAAGATAAATATTTAAGGGGAGCTCCCATACAAAAAAGTGATTTTTTGCTCGTTTTATAGTAATGGTACGGAACCCTTCGTGCGCGAGTCCGACTCGCACTTGGCCGATTTTTTATCTCTTTCTTGATTGTGTGGAAGCTGTCCTCATTTCATTCGACCATTTATTTCTTCTTCAACCATAAATGATATTCTAGCTTCATTCATTGGTACGAATTTGATAAGAATCAATACTACAGGCAGGTAGACTTCAAAATCATGTTTTGGATTATAAATTGGGGTGGTAGCTTTGTGTTACTGTTGACTTTAATCAGGTCGACACCTTTGGCACTAGGAGAGTTGTGTATTGAGTAACATAATAAGCATAGTATTCCATAACCTGCCAGTTTTAGCTTAGAGTTCCAATTCCAACACAATCTTATTCTAATGGATAATTTTTGCTAAGCATGTATTGATGTAGGTACTTTACAGATTAGCCTGCGGTTGAGACTGCCTCGTTTGTCATGACTGACTGCCTCGTTTTGTGGGCCAGGTTGGGTTTTCTTTCAGGTATTTCTCAGTAGCAGCCACGGAGTCTGGATTTGTGTCCCATTGATGACAATAGGCTCGCATTCTATAACATGGGACTTAAACATAACAGGCATAATGTCAGTATATTATTAGGTACACTCCTATTATTAGGTAATCCCTGAAGGGGTCTTCAAGGATTACAAGCATGATGTTTTGTTATTATAATATAGATATTACTAGTTGCTATTACATCAGCTATCTGCCAGTGAAAGTCCCGTCAAAATCGGTCCAGCTGTTCCAGAGATTAGCCGGAACAAACAGACAACAGACAAAAATTTAAAAATTGTTATTTTGGTATATGTACCGTATAATTATACATTCGTAAGCATGTAGTAAAAAGCGGTTATTTTAATATTACAAACAGACCCTTCAATTTTATTTATTTGTATAGATTAGATTATGTTTATGTGTTAGTGTATGTATCAATACACCTTCCTACTACAATGCACTGATTTTAAAAAGTATTGTATAAACTAAAATTTCTATACCAAGTTATCCAAAAAAAACTAAATAGTTTTCTTGGTGTCAACGAACGGTTTCCTCTTTTTAGTATTCATGTTGTATTTATTCTTTGTCAAGTTTTCCTCTAAACAGTCTCTTATTTTAAACAATATCTTCCCCACTTTCTATTTTATTTGTAATGTGATGTTTTTGTACATGAATTACTCACTGGTAGCCATTTCTCTTCAGTTGTGCAACTCAAGTTTACGCTTCAAGTTGGGACTTCACGAGGCGATTGTTCGTTTCATAATAGGCAAAGGAAGAAAAAGAAAGTGTTCGAACAATGCCCTGGTGTTTGAAACAATTAGCCTTGTTAGGGCTTGACCATGTTGAAATATGTAACTCACAGCGTTATGCGCAATCTATCTATATAGTTCCCACTGCTGGGACATCGCTCTCTTCTCTGTGAAGGGAGGTGGATATAATCGTCTACGTGGGCCCAGTGCGGGTTTGTAGATGGATGAAACTCTTATTAGTTACAATAATTGACTAGCTTTTAGGTACTTATACGTCGAGACCATGACAGTTATTGATTGACTTACGTACACGCGTACATTTTTTCGTTGATGTCCCACTGCTGGGCAGAGGCGGAGGCCTTATTACCCAGTGTCCGACTGTATTATTTAAAACGAGATGATTAAAATTACCTATTGCAACTTGTCAAAAATAATATTTGAAGTAATATTATTTTTGACAAGAATTTATGAACTCCATAACTTCCTCTCTCCATAACTTGACGGATGTGTTGATATTAAAATAACTATGTTTTTCAGGGTCAGAGCCCATTCGTCCCCTAAGATTCGCACCCTGTGCCCACTCGTCCCCTGGAACTTTTGAGGGGCCCATTCGTCCACCATTTGTCTATGCTTATAAAAAAACCGTTTTCAATCCTATACTAAACATTAATCAATTATTTCACAAAACATCAAATTTACCAAAACATTGAACCATGTTAACGATGATTTTTAACTAAGAAACGTATTTTTTAACTTATCAGTTACTTATGAACCATTGTTGAATGTAATATAGTTTCTTAATCAGTTTAACGGATACGATATTAATCGCTAATTAACACTGCGTTCGTTTATCGTTAGTAAAATGGCGTGGGGCCATAAAGTTGGCGTTTCGCCATTTCCTATGAATAATTGGGACATTTTGTTGGGACTGACTGTTTGCAATTTTTTATGATAGACAGCGGGAAATAAATTATGTAAGTTGTGTTTAGTGATTATGTAACTCATGGGTTCTGTATTTGTTCACACCTTAACTGGTGTGGTTTAAAAGGGGAGCTTTTTAGTCAATAATCTTCCTGACATAGTGAATAAGGCCATTAATTAGTAAAGACCATTGAGCATACATTAACAAGTTTAAAGTTTTGTCACCCCTTTAAATAAATATTTACTTTTTTTTATTATTATTGTGACATTTATTGATATTCGTGATTATTTTTTTAATTCATTTCGTTAATTATTATTAATTACATTTGATTATTGTGAATGTGAGAACCATGTAGGTCACATTTTTTTTTCTTAATTTTGAGTTTGAGTAATATAAGCGATCTACCCAAATGTTGTGTTCTGTATGGTGTCGGACGTAAAGAATAGCACCATCCCATATCTTCCCGTGGGTGTCGTAAGAGGCGACTAAGGGATTTGCCAGAGAATGGGCAGCAGCGTTCTCTGTGCTTTTGTAACAACCGTACTGCGATCGCCAACCCGCCTGCCAAGCGTGGCGATTATGGCAAAACCTCCCTTATTCCGTCAATGTGGCGTTGGGGGGAGGCCTAAGTCCAGCAGTGGACGTCTTTCAGCTGAAATGATGACCCAAATGTCCTTTCTTTGGTATTGTTCGTCGTTTCGTTGAGCTCCTTGAGTTATAAGTCGAGCTACACGATAACTGACAAATGCTTGCACTGACTGGACAGGTCCACTCAAATCTGTGTGGTTCTTTCTTCAAAAGACCATTTCACACACGTATCTGCATAGTCCTCATGTGAGTTTGCCAAGATTTTGGCTGGACCTTAAAAGAGACGGTGACCTCTGAGTTTGTTTCGGCTGTTTCTTCTCAGAGTAGTCAGGTATCAAACACCGGCCCCATCTAGTTTAAAAAAAAGTGACGTGTAAAAGTGTTTGTAAAAACCTTCTTGCAAAATAAACATCATTTAATAACTTAGAATGTATTTAAAACTGTTTACTAATCCGTCTACACTTTAGATATAAACAGTATTCCTCCAATCAAATGCATAGTGATTTCCTATCAATATACCTCCATGCGTTCGCAAGAATCTCGTCGACCTTGACAAGACAGCTTTATACATCTATGAGTGGTGATCGGACATGAATACTAAGGCATTCAATCTATATGTATTGCACAAATGTGTAAATAGAAAGGAGGATTTAGTATATTGTCTTGTCTAGAGAGTTTCACCGGAGATTATAAATCTTTTAAATCCTCATGTTGTCCAAATACTATAATGTTATGTCGATTGGCAAACATGATAGCCCTCTACGAGACGCGTGGTTGCTGAGACACGATCTGCCGTTGCTCAGCACGTTTGATTACAGCTTCGGGTGCACCGGGTCTTCGACTGTGGATACTTCGGCGGGGTTTTTCATCCATCATCATCATCATCTGCCTAGCCTTTTCCCAAACTATCTTGGGGTCGGCTTCCAGTCTAACCGGATGCAGCTGAGTACCAGTATTTTACATGAAGCGACTGCCTATCTGACCTCCACAACCCAGTAACTGGGTAATACGGTACCCCTTGGTAAGACTGGATGTCAGACTTTTAGCTCCTGACTACTCGTAACGACTGTCAAAGATCTACAAATGACAGCCGGGACCAACGGCTTAACGTGCTTTCCGAGGCACGGGGTTTTTCATCCATACTGAAAATTATTGTTGGCAGAGTGGACTGTCCCATTCAAAAACACTGGGTAAAAATATACAACAATAGCATATAAGCACAATCTGTTAAACCACTAACAACTTATGGTCTGAAATAAAGATAATTTATTTTACGAATTCTATTTTTCCAATTCTACCAGAAAAGTGCACTGCACCACCACCTCATGTCCAAAATATTGGACTACGAAAAGGCCTAATGCGTTTGGCAGCAACTCGCCTGATGTGAAGCGATGATGCGGCCCAGGGTTGTGCACGCTTGCATCTGGTGGCTTTTAACAATAAATTACCCTGACGCAACGTATTGTTACTTTACAAAAGCTGGGTAGCTAAAATCATAATCTTCCTGCCTTTGCCGCTTGTTATTTGGGGTCAGCGCCATACGTTTCTTTCTTTCATTCTCCTCTGTCATCCGTCAAGCTACTATACTCCTTTTTCTTTCATATCATTCCTCGAAAATAATACACGGCCTTTTTTTTTTGGATCACGTGATTTACGCATCACGTGCCCATACCACGACAATCGATTCCCACACATATTTTCAGTCAATGGCGCCATTTTCAGACTTCCTCTTATTTAATTACTCATTTTTTATTTAACCCCATTCGCGTTGACAGGTGTATAAAATGGAAAATTGCCGTAGGGTTTCAATTTGCTTAAAAATTACTACATAAAGGGTGTAAAACACCTCTTAACGAAACCGAAAGGCACTTGTTCTCCCTGTCATTGCGATCATTTTTTTTGTTCTACACCATACCTGGGAACCTTCTAGTTACGTAGATATTGGAGGTCAAAGTTCCAACTTTTTGACAATTATTTTTTTAAATTCAAGTTTAAATGGAAGATTTTGCGTAAAATTACCTACTTTCATGTTCAGAATGCTTGGTTGACGGCTTCGTGATGAGGTGATTTACACCCCGTATATGCACAAATAATTTATTTATTTATTTGAATTTGTGTCCAACGAGTTTGTGTTACAATTTCTTATATAAAATAAATCTAAAACAGGATATATGGTCATGTAACGCATACTCAATTATAGGTAACCACATCTTACCCATTATCGAGTACACATGCTCTTAAATTATTATATACGAATTCTTAAATTATAATATACGAATTCTTAAGGTTAATTCAACTGGATATACAGGTTGGAAGGGACATCGATGCAAAAACAGTTACGAAGAATTCAGTACGTTGTTCCGAACAACCGTCTCCCGGCTGTCAATTGTAGATCTTTGACAGTCGTTACAGTAGTCAGTGGCCCGAAAGTCTGACAACCAGTCCTACCAAGGGGTATCGTATTACCCAGTACTAACTGAGTTGTGGAGGTCAGATAGGCAGTCGCTCCATGTAAAATACTAGTATTCAGCTGCATCCAGTTAGACTGGAAGCGGACCTCAAAATAATTGTGAAAAGGCTAGGATGATAATTATTCCGAACAACCGTTTGTGCGTCGATTTTCCTTTCCACAATATATTGACGCAGATTTAGGCAGACCACACCATGCTTAGCCATATTGAAACGCGCTGTGCTGGCTTTAATGTGTGCTTAGCACTTTATTTGTACACTTTATTTTAAAATATCCACAAGAGTGCAATATTGCAAAATGTTGCTAATTCAAAAAAGTATCACACAAAATGCATATTCATTAAAGTGCAAGATGCATAATGTAACATGCATTTAATTATTTATAATATTCATGAGATTAGCAAGATTGCAAAGAATGCAAAACTGTACCATTTACCATATTTATAGACTTAAATTGACTTCCTAATCAATTTATATACCTAATTAACGAGTTACAGATACTTCTAAGTATGTCTGACATTTCGTAAACGGCGAAAGTTTCACGTGACTTCAATTACATCAAACAACGCATTTAATTGGCCGAGTACTTTTTCCAACTGTAAACCTATCCATGTGGATGTTTTAAACTCGACAACTACACTAATAAATAAAATTGAAGTGTCTGTTTGTAATATTAAAATAATCGCTTTTTACTACATGCAAATGAATGTAACTATACATATATACGGTACAACATTTTTTACAATTTTTGTCTGTCTGTCTGTTTGTATCGGCTAATCTCTGGAACGGCTCGAACAATTTTCACTGGCAGATAGATGATGTAATAAGAAGTAACTTAGGCTACTTCTATTTTAGAAAAAATTTAAAATTAATAAAATAAAAATGCAAAAACGAAATAAATACTAAATCAACTAAATAACTTTTTTGTTAAATTCCACGCTGACGAAGTCGCGAGCACAGTTAGTAATAAACATAAGAAGTCATTTGTTTAAGAGCTTGGCTTTTGCGCTTCCGAACATCGCTCGGAACAAACACCTAGTGTGTTTAGCTCTAATTGTTTACACTACGCATGACAAAACGAATCATTCCCGCTATGTCGAATTCCCTTTACGTCAATTCATGATTTTTGATGGTTTTGATTGAATACTGGTTCGACCTTTGCAATAGATTTCATCCAGATAGATAGGTAGAAATAGTTAGTAGTAGTAGGAGTTTTGTTTCTGGGTATTATTTCTTCTAGAGATTTGGAAATATCCTAAAGTATTTGTTTCTAGAAAAATCCTGTCAGTAACGACTGTGTATTCTTTGAATGTATAATAAAGTAATTGCTAAAAGCTTTCAACACAATAAAATGTCATGCATATTTTTGCAAAAAATTATTTTAAATATAGATCACGAAATGCACTTAAATTAACCGCTCTATTGCGTAAAAATGACAACATAAAATAAAATCAGTGTGAAATCTAACATTCGATCTTAGTAAATATTTCAATAGAAGTGAAATTACTTCAAGAGGTTGACACTTATGAACCGCGGAAATCTATTAGGTAACGTTTACGTAAAGGTAGCTAACTTGTTCTCTAAGCGATATTTACACCCGGCAATTAGCTACTAGTAAGTATTTAGGTGTATTATGCTCTGTATGGTGTTAGACGTAAAGAATAGCACCATCCCATATCTTCCCGTGGGTGTCGTAAGAGGCGACTAAGCGATTTGCCAGAGAATGGGCAGCAGCGTTCTCTGAGCTTTTGCAACAACCGTACTGCGATCGCCAACCCGCCTGCCAAGAGTGGCGATTATGGCAAAACCCCCCAAAATGTCAATGTGGCGACACTTGGGGAGGCCTATGACGTCTTTTGGGCTGAAATGATGATGACGATGAAGTATTTAGGTGATATAAGTGCATGTTTCATGTATTTATAGCCCTTTCGCCGGAGGAAGGTGCTAGTGGCATTAGATGAATCGTTCTTTTTCAATCTTGATTGTTACCCTGATTTACAATCATGCCTGAATATTTTAGAATACCATAGTCGTTAAATACGGAATGTGTAATAACTATAGAATGAAGTAAATTAAAATCTAAGTTTACTACATTATTTTTCGTCAGCGTCATTTCAGCTGAAAGACGTCAACTGCTGAACATAGGGCTCTCCCCAAGAAGGGGGGTTTTGCCATAATCGCCACGTTTGGCAGGCGGGTTAGCGATCGCAGTACGGTTGTTACAAAAGCACAGAGAAAGCTGCTGCCCATTCTCTGGCAAGTCCCTTAGTCACCTCTTACGACACCCACGGGAAGATATGGAATGGTGCTATTCTTTACGTCCGACACCATGAAGACTTAGATTTACATTACCTATTTTTAAATAAATGTTATTATTGTATCAAAGACTTTTTAAATTATAAAAAAATTGACAATATAATTTAGTAAGTAACATATGTTATAACTTAAATAACATATGTTTGTAAAATAATCTATCACATAATTACTATCTTTTTTTTTTGAGTGCTTATTAGAGTTACTTAGAATGACATGTTAGTTGTTAATAAAAATAATATTGTATCTAATCTGTTAGTTTCTATGAATTTGCATGCCGTAAGGTAGAATGTAGCGGAAACTTTCAGCTATTGTATCATATTAAACTTGTACCAACATTGTTGGCAAATAAATAAATACGAATTTCAATCTTATATATTTAATCAATTTGGTAAATGTCACCACCTTGCCACAGCGAAAGGACGAGGTCGACGAGGGTAGGAGATAGGTCATCAAAGAAGTTTAGTAACAAAAATTAAAAAGAGTAAGCTTACATGGTTTGGTTGGTCATGTAGAGAGGATGAGTGAAGGGCGACTAACAAGGCAGATGTGAGAGGCAACGCCAGGAAGAGACGTCCAAGACGGACATACACTGACCTTATTAGTGAGGTTCATCTTCTCAAGTGCGTACTCCCAACCGTCGTACTCTGCGTGTATGACCAGATGTACGAACATGGATGAGGCAAAAGGAGTATGTAAGGATAGTAGCAGATGGCCTGTGGTTTCTGACTACCCCCACGGGATAAAGGCTGAGTTTATGTATTTATGTGATATGAAAGAATTACAGAAATCTACAGTTTAAAACCCCAATGAAAACCGATCGCAAGATTGACTGATTACGCTTCTGGAAAAAGTTAATCAAGATGGTTTAACATCATAAGATGAAGCGTGTTTTTTCGAAGGGTTAGAAAGAGCTAAATAAATAAATATTAAAATTCACAACTTCAATAAACGTTACATCAACAATGATCTCGACGCCTGACCTACACGCGTAGGCTGACCACTGTAGAAAAGTGTTCTGTCTGCGGAAGAACCGACATAATGACAGATAGACAATGACGATGTGTCAGTTTGTCGATTCTTCTGTCAACATAGCCCGTTTCTACGGCGGTCATGCTACGCGTGCTTGGACATCTTATATATCAAGGGTCGAGGATTCGTTGGTTGCATGTGTCTGGATGTGGAAGCTTAGACAGTATTTACTGCAACTACTATAGTTGACAAAACAACCACAACTCACTTGTCATGTTTTAAGTCCCTTGTCATAACAGGAGCGAGCTTATTGTCATCAACCAGTCACAAATCCATTCCGGGCTGCTTTTGAGAAATTTCAGATAAAATAAGCCCAACCAGGAAATCGAAGTCAGGATCTTATGCTCAGTTGGTAGTTGGATCATGAGACCAACGAGAAAGATTGTTGGATCAGATAGAAAGTAGATTTTATATATTTAAGACACTGTGGCCTTCTGTTCTGTATGGTGTCGGACGTAAAGAATATCACCATTCCATATCTTCCCGTGGGTGTCGTAAGAGGCGACTAAAGGACTTTCCAGATAATGGGCAGCAGCTTTCTCTGTGCTTTTGTAACAACCGTACTGCGATCGCCAACCCGCCTGCCAAGCGTGGCGATTATGGGAAAACCCCCTTATGTCAATGTAGCGACACTTGGGGGAGGCCTATGTCCAGCAGTGGACGTCTTTCGGCTGAAATGATGATGATGTTGACGGCCTTCTTAAATTTCTTATTTTGTGGGAATGTCTGTCTTATTTAATAACGAAAAATTTACATGATATGTTGATGTATTTCAACATTATTTATTACAGGATACCGCTATATATTTTTTTTTATTATTATTTCTGATATTTTTTTCCGAAAACCCCGAAATTTTGGTTATTTTGTGTTTAATGTTGACGTACATTGTGGTTTTCTGGTAGAAGCGGGAAAATAATAAGAGCAATGTTTGCGGTAAAAAATTATTTAATTTTTTTTACTTATAGTTAGTTTGCACAAATAGGTACTGGTTAGTTGGTTGGTAGGTTCTGGTTTGGTGGATTTTGTCTAAACTAAATCAGGGAAAAAAATACGTATTAAATTAACCATTGTGTCAACTAGCATTATTTGTAAATAATTAATTGAATTCTATTTTTGTGTTGTAGGTAAATAAGTAGGTAATAATATATATTTTAGCTATTAAAATTAAAAGTAGTTACCAAACTGATCGATAAACAAAGAAGACCGCAAATTGACACGTCCGTCAGATTTCTGAGTCATTTTAACATATCAGCATCGGCAGACATTTTGAATATTTTAGCGTCAGGTAAAGCGTTTGAAAACTGGTTATGTTGGATTTATTAAAATGCTGGTATTTTACTATTTTTGCTTACGAAGCGGTACTCAAACCTTGGCCTACTTGGCCTTGGCTTGTATTTGCAAGATTGGCATTATATCATATATCAAATTGTATAGGGTCACAGTAATAGGAATGTATCGTACAGGTGGGGTAACATGACGTCTTAAAGCAGTATTG
Source organism: Cerastis rubricosa (assembly GCA_949152445.1). Classification (NCBI taxonomy): domain Eukaryota; kingdom Metazoa; phylum Arthropoda; class Insecta; order Lepidoptera; family Noctuidae; genus Cerastis; species Cerastis rubricosa. The sequence goes on from OX424527.1 coordinate 23,819,033, forward strand.
TTTTAATCTTATTCCAGAGTGCGAAAGAGGTACAGAGCTGTAGCGCCATCTCTTTTCCATGCCACCCCCCTGGATGCTGTTGTTGGTGCTAGCATAATTCTAGGAAATATTGACACTGTCGTACTTTGAACTCAGTTTCGATGATTCGCTAATCGCGATCAGCTTCATTGGTGAAATTCGCATATAGTTAATTATTAGTTTAGATAATTATCTACAGCTAGAAAAACAAATTAAATCTACGAAACATGTGTGACCTAACATCTTTTCATTACGAATGATTTGCGGTAATTTGGTTAACTAAGCATTGATTTTGGTTTAAATGAGGTTTTAGACTGCACCTTTCCAGGACTTGAAAGGTCGGGCAAAATCCGAGTCATCGATTCGAGAAGAAGAAGAAGTACAGTAGTAAGAGTACAGAAAAATATTTGAGTACCACTTGACTGGTGACCGTTACTAATACTGATGTACGTTTTATTTCTTTTTTTTTTTTTGAGGAGGTGCATCGAGAATATCAATTTGATTGCTAGAATGTGGTATAAAGAGGAAGCGGTCATCATTGATGATCCAATGTCTGGTTTTATTACTAATGACACTTTCGAATGCAGCTATGTCATTATGAGCTGTATGAGCATGAGATTTTTTTAAATCCAAATAGGTTTGGAGGTTTTTTTGCACTATTTTTAATCAAGTCTAAGTTGAATCAATTGATATTGATCCTTAACATGAAGGGTTAAGTATTCTTATAGAAATCCGATACCTATCCGGGAGTTCCTACAATCGTTAGAGAAGATTTCTACTGACTATAATGTAAGCTGGGTTATTGGACTGAAAGGTTTCCTTTCCTAATCCTTCCCAAACCGTAACCAATAGTTTTATTCAAAGCCAAACCAATTATTTCAAAAAGCACTACGTGTGTCAAACTTTACTACGAAATAGTATTGATTCTAACCCTTATAGTAATATATATAGTTAAGTTAAAGTTGTTGCTCATACAACTATCTTTATGCAATAAACAAAAACTTTAATATTATTTTATATTATTTCGATTATAACTACCGCTGCCCCCCGGACACCCACCACCGCCTGTCCACAGTCAGTTTCTGACAGTGTAACAACTTTTAAAAATAATTCCCGCTGTCCCCGGGGGGGTGACCAGTGAGAATTGTTATTAAAATAATTCACCGTAGCCACCGCTGATGGACACGGCTACAACTTCTTTAAACATTTACAAGTCTTACACCACTTTTAAATGCTCGGGAAACTTACAGCTAATAAAAACAACGTTCCCCCTAACGATACGGATTTGAAGGCAAAACAGAAATAAAAACCGTCAAAGAAATCAAAGCTAAAATTTCTAACTTTTGACAGTTCTAACTTCAAGCAATTGCCAAACAACAGAATAAAATCGTATCTTAAGTTATTACTTTTACTCAAGTACTTAATCACTATCACTTCTTTATAGATATAAGGATATAAGTGCATAGGGTCCTATCAGATAGACCGGCCCCTATAACTTGTTCCCCTATCTCTATTAACACTTAGCCCTAGGTCCTTAGCTCTCTCAGCACCCCTCAGTACTGAGGATCGTGTTCGTGACCCATCTTGCTGTCTAAGGTGATGCTGGCTATACGCCAATCGCTTTTTTGCGACAATAAAGACATAATTATGTCGAAAAATTAAAATACAGGACAGCGTTTTTTTTAGTTAGACCAAAAAATATTTAAATATTTGTTTTGCATAGAAATATTTTATCAAAAGATGAATGGTTTATTTCACGTATTTCGTTACTTCTTAGCGTGTCGATGACAATTTAAACTGAGATATAACACTTAATTTAATATTTAATTTCGTTTATTTTCATATTAAGCTATAATCAACATTATGTTACATATAAAAAATGTAATAATAATAATGTAATGTGTGTGTGTGTGTGTGTGTGTGTGTGTGTGTGTGTGTGTGTGTATGTGTGAGTGTGTGTGTGTGTGTATGTAATGTAATGTGTGTGTTGTTATTAAATTGTATGTTATGTCATCCTTGTCGGAAACGAGCGAAATGTCATCAATGCTAAGGATTTTTCTACTGCAAATTCTTGACAACCATTTTGATTCGTCGCCCTTCCACCTCTTTAATATGAAGCCTACTTCTAATATAAACCGGTTTACCCGCTAATTATGGAGGCTCGCTCTCAAAACTCGGTCATTGTAATATCGTTAACACTAGTGTCTCTGCCTGTTCCCTAAATACCGTTATGTTTGTGTCACGAACTCTCTACGGTAGTGATTTGGCAAAACATTACTGTTTGATGTGTCCAAAATGTGTATGGTATTTGAAGTGTTTTAAGAGCTTTCTTACACATAACATCACACCTGTAAACCCCGAAGGGTTAGGCAGAAGTGTACCTAATAGCACACCCACACATTTCGGCAGTTAAGTTTTAACTTTTAAGTTCCATGTAATTTGGGGGCGAGCCTATTGCCATTAACCAGGTACAAATCCAGACGCTGCTACTGAGAAATTCCTAATGGAAAAACACTTTGCCCGATCCGGGAATCGAACCCAGGAGCTTTATGCTCAGCAGTCGCACTTGCAACCACTGGACCGACATGAAGGCAGTCAACACACGAAGCAGACGACGACGATGACGAGGCACTTTTCTATTCATCATCATCATCATCATTTCAGCCGAAAGACGTCCACTGCTGGACATAAGCCTCCCCCAAGCGTCGCCACATTGACCGGTCCCGTGCGCCTCGCATCCAGCGGATCCCCGCAACCTTCACCATGTCATCGGTCCACCTAGTGGGAGGCCTTCCAACGAATCGTCGCCCGGTTCGTGCTCGCCATTCCAGAACTTTTCGGCTCCATCTGTTCTGCGAGCAATGTGTTTCTATTCAAATTAATTTATTTTACAACCCTATAGTTAGATAGATGGGGCACTAAATATCTTATCTTGTTGTTTGCCCACAATAGGACCAACCGCTTCTGAAGCCACCAAAGTCCTAAGTAAGTTTTGAGCCTACTCAATTTCTAAGCCATCGATATGCTTAGAAGAGAAGGAGAATTCCATAGTTGCCTTTGTATAGGTACTGTTGGACATTGACTCTTGACAGCATTTGGTTAAGTTCAAGATTCAGCATTTTAGTAGATGTCTCAAATGTAGCAAAAAGTCTTAAAAGTATGGTCATTAGCAATCGCATATAAATATATATTATCATTGTGTGGCAGTTTAACAGTTTTCTTTCCTTTTCAGTATTAAGGTGACTTGAAGTATTTGACCACCAACCCGCACTGGGCCCGCGTGGTGGATTACAGCCACTCCCTCTCATAGAGAGGAGGCCTGTGTCCCAGCAGTGGGAACATTATAGGCTGATGATGATGATGATGAAGTATTAGTATTTCATCATTAGGGCGTATAGATCAAAGACAGAAAGATTTAACTTGAAGGTTGTTGCCAAAATGAGAGACTTAATATCACTAGTGCAGGAAGCAGTGATAGCCTAGTGGTGTGACCGTCGGACTGCGAAGGGATAGGTCTCAAGTTCGAATCCAAGACACGCACCTCTGGTTTCGTACCCAAAGGGTCAAACGCGACCCTATTACGGAGACTTCGCTGTCCGTCCGTCCGTCTGTCACCAGGCTATATCTCATGAACCGTGATAGTTAGTCAGTTAAAATTTCTACAGATTATGTATTTCTGTTGCCGCTATAACAACAAATACTAAAAACAGAATAAAATAAATATTTCAGGTGGCTTCCATACAAAAAAGTGTTTTTTTTTCTCGTTTTTATAAATAAAACCAGCACGCCTGAGAGATATTTCTCAACGGCCGGCATGCATAGCCAAGTCTGAGAAGCTTGGGCGGTATAAAATCTCTGACACCAAGTTAGGCATTAACCACACGATAAAGAAAGAAGAAGAATATCACAGGTTGATGACCACAAGTGGTTTTAGTAACATTAAGGATCTCTGGGGGCTCAGAGAAGGGTTGCGGGACTGTTCGAAAGAGATACCGTGGCCCTAGAACACAAAGGGCTAAGAAGGAACATGGATGGGTTTTAGTCACTGTAAGTCGCACAATCCCTTCCGCTCCGCCCACAGCGGGAGGGGTTATTTGAAGATGTCCCAAAGTGGCCTCAGAGAATTTTGTACACACATTACCAATCCAAATTCTGCATTAAAGCATCTACCAGTTACGATAACTGGAGTTGAGGTAATAAAGCTTTAAGATTATCTCATTTAACTGATTTATAGTCACTAACCACAATTAGTTTAACTTTTTCCGAGCAATTTAGGCATACAATAACAATAACTTTCTGCTAATTACTAAGACCTAAGTCTTGTTACAGGAAGTCGTTAATTAAGCAAGTCATTGCTACAGTTAGGTTTATGTTATGTTGTTGCTACAGACTTCATTCAGGGATCAATGGACTAGGAATGAAGGAATACGTATTAATTAGAAATATGAATTATGTCAGGTCAAATTTATGAAGATCTTTAACATTTTATTCTTGTAAGCTCTTTTGAGCTTTGCAAGGGGCAATGAGCCTGGCACAAGAGGTGTGGTTAATGATGGTTGTCTGAATCGCTGATTTTACCATAATCTGCTAATAGTTATTTTATGTAAGACGGCATATGATGGATGGATTAAAAGCATTGATTGCCTAGAGGTGTGAACGTCGGACTGCCAAGTCATAGGTCGTGAGTTCGAACCCAAGAAAGGCACCTCGGATTTTTCGGATTCATGTGCGTATTATATAGTTATCACTTGCTTCGGCGAAAGAAAACATCGTGAGGAAACCAGCATGCCTGAGAGATATTTCTCGACGGCATGTAAAAATAAGTCAGAGACCCATGGGTGGCACTAACCACATGTTAAAGAAGATGTAATATGGTCAGAAAAACGTCAATTAAATAATCGATTCGTATTTCCACAACGCCAACCTTCCAATGGAATTGGCATAATTCTTTCTCGTTCTGACATTGTCACCTTTTCTAGGGCCCCGAACGTTTATATTCTGCTGGAGCGAGGACTTTAACTTTTAGGGACAAATTTAGGTTTAGATTAGTCAGCTTTTAGAAACATACTTCTAATTCGTAACCAACACTTTAAACCTAGATTTACATCAAACTGACACATCGCTTACAGCTTTGCTACCATCGCTTAGAAACCGAATAAAACAACATTGAATTCACTTTACACTCCAAGATTTATTTGTTCGGAACTCGTTTAGGAGCCTTTTGTGTGCGGACAGCGTCTCTTTGTGATCAGTAAACGGCTCTCGAATAGAGGCCACGTTGCCATGTGGCTAGCCGGCAGGTCAGGTAGAAAGTGTACCTAGATCACGGTCTAAGGTTGGCTGAATTACAAGAACGTTGATGCCTTTGCGGCTTATAATTTCAATGAGGGTAGAATCGGTGGTGTGGTGCTGTTCTACAAACGATGGGGCACTTAACGTTAAGTGCCCTATCGTCTCCTGCCTGTCTTAGTGTTTGTTCGTTGCAAGACGCTATTGATGACGAATTCGTGGTTCAGTTCTGCGTTGACACAATTTAGATTGCCATTGACACGCTAAGGAGCACAAGGATAGAATCCACAAAGGTTTTCATCATTATCGTCATCAGCCTACTGCTGTTTGAATCGTTTGATATTCCTCTTCTCCAAGCATAAGTAGCCTATGTATAGTGTTCCCACGGTCGACTGGGACACGGTTTCCTCGCTGAGGGGACCATAATCCGTTATGCGGGCCCAGTGCCGAGTTTGTTTTTGCAAGCCAAATGAATGCCATGTGCATTTTGATATTTTTATTCGATTGCATTTTTTGTAAGAGTCATTAGAAGTTTATTTGTTAGCGTCTTGATTGGTAAGTTCGTAACTAAAACCACAAGGAGGATAAAAGTCTCTTATTTTTGTGATCTATTGAATGTGTTGTTTCTTGGCTGCCATTCAACCAATTGAAAACCGCTCATTTAATTCATGCTTACGAGTATTCACTATTCAACACCATCGGAAAAGTTTATAGGAAGCGGCAGAAAAAATCCTAGACTAGTTGATCCATAAAAGTTTGCCACACGTACGGAACTCTGCGGATATGAAAATGTAAGGAAATTCAAATGCACGTGGACCGTTTTTTCTTCATTGTCACACTCGTATTATGCGTTTTGTACTCTATACAAGACCATGTCTTCATAGAAACTTCGATTAGTTATGCCTCAAGCAGATCAAATCGGGTTTTTGTTACCTATCTCCAAGATTTCGAATGATCACGTGAAACTAAAACCCGTCAAATGAAGAAAGTTAGAAGGGTATTCGTTTGTATCTTCTACTTGAAGTATTTAGAAATCTTTGGAATTATCATTTAAACATTTTAGCCAATGTTTTGTAGTAAAGCAAAGTTTCTTGTGAAAGGTTTTGTCACCATCTATCTATCTAGTCTCCGACACTATGTGAGCTACCAAGCAGCATTACTATTCGCTGTGTATCTGTCGAAAGGTATGGTAACTTCTTGGATGAAATTATTGGTACATTTTGTATAGGATATTTGATTGTGGAGGTCAGATAGACAGTCAATCATGTTAAATACTGTTAAACTGCACCCATTAGACTGGAAGCCGACTCCAACATAGTCAATAGAAAGCTAAGCGGATGAAGATGTTGAGTATGATATAAATGGGACACGTTCGTTTACGTCTGATAATCAGCCTATAATGTTCAAACTGTTGGGACACAGGCCTCAATGAGAGGGAGTGGGCTGTAATCCACCACACGGGCCCAGTGCGGGTTGGTCGATCAGATGTCACGTCTGCCTGCCTGGGTTCGAACCCACGGCTTACTCGTAAACGGCTCGTAAGTCGGAGCTGCCACCACTGGGCCACCGCTGCTCTCTGCGTTCACGTCTATCGGTCTGTAATGTTGACCACATATTCTCAAGCCTTTGTCTTTATTTTTGGTAACACATCGGCGAACCCTTTCAAATCCTATCTTCGTCAATACATCAAATCATTCGTTTATAAACTACAAATAAATACATTTGTCTTGTAAATGATGGTCATATCTTACGTCTTATCCATTTGTACTGTAAACAGATTTCTCCGCCGACTTATCTCGTTATTTCCCATCATATTCGCTGACAATACGTATAGGCATACACGCTGGGTATATCGGGTCTGTTCAGAACCCGTTTATCGGTATCGGGCACGTCAAATCGCCATTGTTACCGGCTTTCCAATGGGACCACGTGCGACCAGTACAAGTCTCCAAGTCTCTACTGAAGAAAGTACTTTATTTATGTTTCCACTCGGTTTAGTGAGCTGAATTTCAAGTATCTTTGAGAGGTCGGGTCAGCGTCTTATATGAACGAGTTTTGGCAAATGTTACGGTTCGCTAAAAGTTGTTTTTCGAGGTAGAAACAAATTATTTTTATTATCCTTGCTTATAACTGCGTGATACCAGTAATTAAAAATTTACCCTTCTCACCAAGTTTCGATTGAATCGAACTTCCAATTGGTCACATACTATTTATAGTATGACTGAATCAGAAAAGGATCCATCCAATTCGTATTCCAAAATTTTGTGCAGAATTTTATTTCTTTATTAAGTTTATCGTGTAGATTACAATGGCCCTTCTGTCTCAGAACATAAGAGACCTCTGTGTTTCAGATTTCCGTGTCACTACTGTTTAAAAAAGACCCGCATTCCGGCAATCTTGCAATAGGTACCCAGCGCCCGCATGACTAACTTATAACGTCATTTAAAATAGATTATTCATATTCGAGCCATACTTAGAAGTACCAGTGGAAACCACAAACGGAGAACAAAAATAGTAATCTACACTAAAATGTATCACAAATTCTAAAGGTAGCTTTGTATGTTACCTTTCCACATTAGGGCGTGTTTGGTTAAAAGTGTTTCGATGAAATTTGGCTCACAGGTAGAGCTGGAATAGGACATAGGTAAAGCCTACGCCTGACGACCTATCAAGCTATGCAAAACCAAATAAGTTGTTCTCTCATTGTACGGAAAGCTCATACAAAGCGAAGTCAGGATATACTGGATATTATTAATAGCACTTGCAACGGGATATTTACCATGTTTATTATTTCATTCGAGTTCCCGATATTTCGGCGCTGTTGCAAACGCCATGATCACGGATAAACTGAAGTTCTTGCGGGCGGGAAAAAGGGCCGTAAAAAGTGGCCGCGAGTGGACACAGTGAATTTCGTGTTTCGGGAACAGAATCGAGTTGTGAGTGACAGTGGTTGTGGTACGGAGCACGAAAAACGAACAAGGAAGAGGGTAGACCGATTTGTCTGCACATAAACACCCACCCATAGCAAGTGTTATTAATTGTGTTAGTGACCATGTCAGTTTTAAAACTTATATACTGGATATTTAAAACTTATATACTGGATATTTATGGGTTGAAGCTTCGATCAATTATTGATCGAAGGGTTGAAGTGTCGCCGTGTGTACTTATATCCCGGTGGTACCTACCTAGGTTCCCGTGGAACGATTTGCGGCGTCTCATCGCGGACGAAGCCGCGGGAGAAGCTAGTGAACCATATATTTAGATCCAACCACAAGCCCAGATGTGTTTAACGATGTTTTAGCTCCTACTACTAAGTGGCAAGCCCTTAGTAGGTTGGTACCTAGCAAGGTTTAACATTTTAACCAATGAGCATAATTTTAAACCTGTTCTTGCAGTTTGTATCTTGGTATGTTTAGGATAAGTAAGTAAGCGTTGTTCGACCTTTTAGATGTAATATTATTAGAAAAGAGGACCTGATAAGTTAACTAGAGACAATCGTTTTCATACCGTTTCGTGTTTCTGCAGCAAGTTTTACCTACGTAAGCTTTTCTTTGGCTTATCCGGACGGCGGAAAACGAACCCAGGACTTCAGGGTCAGCAGTCGCGATTGCGAACACTAGACCTCATAGATAGTAGGATGGATTTAGATTGACATGCCGATTTTTTCAGGGAAAGAGGTTTATTTAGAAATTTTCATAAGAGTGGTTTGGTGATGTTTGTTGGTAACTAACATAGTTTTTAAGTAAGTAACACCTTAAAGGCCTTGATGGCTGACAAAAATAGTTTTTTTTTAACTGCCTCAACGGATCGATTCCTACGCCAAGCAAAGTTTTTACCGGGGGTTTTCGTCATCAATTTCTCAGTTCATTTCTAAGCAGAACAAAAATACACAGCAGCTAAAATAACAGCTAAAAAGGGATGCTTTCCAGAAGCATGTTTTCTCTTAAAACGTTTGCTACACTACCTTCAGAAAACCCAGTTAACCATTAACTATAGTCAACTAATTAACATAATAATAGAGTCGATAATTACTTCAAAAACCTGAACAGCACTTCACCTTACTGAGATGAATAAATTAAATAATAATTTTGGTGTTTTCTCTCACAAACGGTTATAGGTACGTGCGTGACAAACCGGTGGAGAATGGCAAATGGGGACCTTTGCAACAAGGTCGTGGCTTGCTTAACTCTCAAAGTCTGCTAATCGTGTTTATGAATCATAGGTGCAAAATATTGACCTTAATATCCTGGTCAAGACTTACTTTTTGGTAAAAAGAAGAAGAATAAACAGTTGCCTGTGCCTAAAAGGAAAAGAGTAAAAAAAAAAACAAATGACAAGTCGGGTGGTTCGGAATTTAAATTTCGAAATTGGATTGGATAAAGTTGGTATTACCGCATAGTAAAACAGAGCAATATGATTATAAGATCAAGAAATGTCGTAATAGTGACGAATGAACGTTTTGCAATAACAAAGTTTTGCCTCGTTATTTTAATAATACAAAAGTAGTATTAAGCTCTTACCGTAAATAAGGTCAGTCAAAAATCACACGCGTTGCATCCTGTACTTTTTTGTTCACAAAAACGGGCTCCGCACTAGGTGTGTTCGATTTGATACAAAACCAGTGGTTCACAGCACAATAATACCGTTATTTCAACAGCTTGACATCACAGAAAACGATTAAAGGTAGCACAGCAACACACAAAACAACACTTTAGTTCGTAACACGGACCTACATATTTACTCTTTAAGTAATATTGTATTATACACACGATGTAACAAATAAAACTAAAGTTAAATTACTCGTGTAACCCGCCACCGTGGAATTTAGTTCGACAACTGACAACTTATGTTTACGTTACGTTCCATTGACACGATTCTATCTATCCCTTTCTGACGTAAAACGTCATTGAATGAATGAAAGAGATGAACGATGTTAACCGTAATGCTATTATTTTACGACAGTGCAGCGCCTCTGGCGGCTGGAAAAGGTAGCAAGACAAGATCTAGCAAGTGCGAGGGCTTCGACTTTATTGATCGTCTTCTTGTTACCTTAAGATTCCGATAGACAGCGTTGTTTATTGACAGGTTAGTTGCATTGTCTTGACTGTAGATGGCGCTAACGAGCTCCTGTTTAGAAAAACACCACAGAAATGAACATACCATATCGTGCTGGGATCATACGTTGGTATGATGATGTCGTTTGGGCTATCTTGCCCCATTCATTTAGATAGATCGTATCCTTGGAGGTGAAGAGCCCGCAAAAGTTGACATTACCTTCCTTCAATAATAATATCTTCATAACATGTCGATGAAGATTTAAATTGAGTCAGCACAAAATTTGACGACGAGTTTTGCATATTCAGTAGCGTCCATCCGCTCATGTGATGTGCAAGCAACACGACAGGCAGGACACACTTTGAGTAGCGTCCGAATACGCTCCTGTGATGTTCAAGCAACAGGACCTGACATCAAGTGTCCCATAATTTGTGGGGCAACACCACGTTTGCACTCCGGACACAGGATTTCCTTGCTTCGCTTACTAACCTGTGTCCGAACTCTATTTAAAGACTTCCACGTCAGTCATGTCCACTCGTGTCCAGGAGGAAGATTTTCAGCAAGTGGCAGAAATGGGTTAACACTTTAAGTCTTTCTTTAGAGCGTTCGCTAGTGAGCGGGGCACACACTTTAAAAACTATTACGATTTTTCAGTCTTTATGTGAACCAAATGCGTCAAACCCTCCTATAATATCAAATCTGCCAGCCAATGCAAGGTGATACAGCGATGTAATAAATGCATGAACGAATCCTTACAAACCATTAGACATCTTCTTCCTTAACCTGTAGCCATCCAGTCTTACCAAGGGGTATCGTATTACCCAGTTACTGGGTTGTGCAGGTCAGATAGGCAGTCACGTACCGGTACTCAGCTGGATCCTGTTAGGCTGGAAGCCGACCCCAAGATAGTTTGGGAAAAGGCTTGGCAGATGGTGGTGGTTTATTTTAAATGGAGTAAACTGCCTACCCGGGTTCAAACCTGTAACCGTATAATCCACGGTCGTTTCAACTGGCAAAATACAGCTCCATTCAGTAATCATCCATTGATGTCTGACTACAAAACATAACATATCATCACGCCTGTAATCCCCGAAGGATAGCCAGAGGTGTACCTAATAGAACAACCACATTTCGCCAGGTATATTATGTTATTATTATTATCTTCCTTTATTCACTTTTCATCTTATTTACTATATTTTTAAATATTTCTTATAAAACAAAAAAGGTAAAAAAACATTTAAAAATATAAAAAACAGGTTTCCGCCGGTATCGGGAGCAGGGTCCAAGCTACCGGTGGTTAGGGCTGCAGAGACAGGAACCTCCTCACAATGCGGGCCGTATCGAGGAGTACTGCCTTCTGAATCTGGCTCTTGATCCAACTGCCAAGTGAGAGCTTCGATAGATGTTCATCGAGGCTTTTAGCCATTAGGCCATTGGCCGTAACGACAATCGGCACAATGATAGCCGAGTCCACATTCCACATGCTGACAACCTCGTGTGCTAAGTCGAGATATTTTATTTGTTTCTCTTTCTCAGCCTTCACGAGGTTCTCGTCATGCGGGATGGTAACATCGACTATCATTACGCAGCGCGCTGATCGGTCTATCACCACTATGTCAGGCTTATTGGCGACAATAGTCCTGTCAGTAATGATAGGCCGATCCCAGTACAACGTGACATGGTCTTTTTCGAGAACTGGGTCGGGCACATACTTGTAGTACGGTACCTCAGATTCCACAAGTTCATATTTCAAGGCAAGTTGCTGGTGAATAATCCTGGCTACTTGGTTGTGCCTGTGCAAGTACTCGCCATTAGCCAGACGAGAACAACCAGAAATAATATGTCTGATGGACTCACCCGGACGGTGGCATGCCCGACACACGTCCACCGTCCCGTCCTTCATAATATGTTTCCGGTAGTTGTTCGTCAGCATAACTTCGTCCATAATTGCACAGACAAAACCCTCAGTTTCCCCAAAGAGGTCGCTGAATCGTAGCCAGGACACGGATGCTAGAAAGTCTACATCGGGCCCATGAAGAGCCTGGTAGAAGCGACCGTGAAGCACCTTGCCTTGCCATACTTTCTTGCGGTCATCGGTAGTAAGTACGACAGGTTTGCGCCAGTTCTCTTTAGCCATGGACAGCGGGGTGAGTGCCTTGTCCACTGCGACCACATCTCGGTGCATACCCACCTCTGTTTTTAAAAAATATTCTCTGAGGCTGCACACCTCGCGGTTGTGGAGGGTCTTCGCGTTTAAAAAGCCTCGACCCCCGCACTTCCGCGGGATGTACAGTCTCATCACCGATGATCGTGGGTGATGCATCCGGTTTGCGGTCAGCAGTGTACGAACTCTCCTATCCAGGGCGTCCAGTTCGGTCTGAGTCCATTTGAGTATGCCGAAAGAGTACATTAAAACCGGCATGACCCAACCGTTGAAGGCGCGCACCTTGTTCCCGCCTGAAAGAAGGCTATTTAGTACCTTCTTCAGGCGACCAAAGAAGCGCTCCCTCAACGATTGCTTCATGTCAGCTACGTTAATACCTAACGCTTCCGACATACCCAAATACTTATAGTTTTCGGATGAGGAAAGGGATCTTAGGTGTATGGAATCAGAGAGCTGAAGTCCCTCGGATTCCATAATCTCCCCTCGCTTTACATACATGACTGCACATTTGTCCACACCAAATTCCATCCTGATGGCACTACTAAAATGTTCAGTTACTTTCAGTAGCTCCATCAGTTGCAATTTGCTGGGGGCAAAGAGTTTCAGATCATCCATGTAAAGAAGGTGAGATATGACCTGACCACCTCTCCTCAACCGGTAGCCTAGACCTGAATCCTCCAGCAATGTGCTTAGAGGATTCAGGGCTAGACAGAACCAAAGAGGACTCAGACTGTCGCCCTGAAATATTCCCCGTTTAATCCATACAGGCTCAGCGTTCCCCTGGATCTGTCGACATCCTGGATATCGAAGGACCGTCCTCCATTGCCTCATACACGACTCAAGGAAGGCGCGTAGAGTTGCATCAATCTTGTACAACTCCAGCACCCTCATGAGCCATGTATGTGGCACAGAGTCGTAGGCCTTCTTGTAATCTATCCAACATGTCGACAGATCCTTGCGGGATCGACGAACCTGTTGGCTAATGGCCATGTCGATGAGGAGTAGCTCCTTAGTACCACGGGACCCATTCCTACATCCATTTTGAGAGGCCGACATAATGGAATTACTATCGATGTGCTTGTTAATCTTCACTCTCAAAATGGATGTAAGAAGTTTATAAACCGTCGCCAAACACGTGATCGGTCTATAATCGATCGATCTGGAACGAGCAATCCCAACGATTCCAATCTTTGTGAATTATTCAGCATACCACGAAAAATCATAAAAACATATTTTACCAGAGTGAGATTGCGCCTTACTTCCAACTTATAGTACCCAACCATCCCTATAACAAAGAGAGTTGGATACATATGCGGGTAGAAAGGGTAGACACCGAACTGCTTCCAGTACAGGTATGGGGTAAATTTGTTCTGCATTTTTAGCTATTTAATAATATAAAGAAGAATCTGCTCACCTATCATTTAGTTTCCTATTCTTCATCGGTGAGTCTCATGTCATTATCGTCATACTTTTAAACCTATAATTTTTCTTTTTCATTTTACTCTGCTTAGTGCTTTATCACCCTTTGATAAGTCTCTAGTCTTCCCTTTACCTTATGACGAATTATGGACCAGAAATGACTAAAATGGTAACCTAGAGATTAGAGAAGGAAATAGGGGAGGAAGATCATTTCAAAGATGGCAATACGACTTAAAAGCTACTTCGGGATATGAAATGATGAAAAACACTCACAAGCAGGAAAACCTGTGGGAAGCCTGTCGTCGATCAAGGTTCTAACACCACGTGAGTAAACTGGCGGTTTTGACATTATTTGATGCCTTTGCTAGAGAATCGGAAGACGCGCTGTTTCAGAATCAGAAACAAGAAACGTCTCTGTCTAATCTGAAGTGTAATAAAATGTGATTGAACCATTACCTATGTATAGTTGCTATTTTAGACTTACGTAGTGTTATATGCCCTGGCTGGAGGCCTTACTCTTAAGGCACCCACAGGATATTCCGGTTAAGCAGACGACAATCTCCTAGGTTGAACTGCGAGACGCCATACAAAAATAAAATACGTATTGTTAAAACTTTTCTTTAAAGCAAGCAATCTAAATATTTCGAATGTCTTATCTAAAAAGGCTGTCTGCTTTTTCCTACAAATGTCCTTAAATGGTTTTAAGACAAGAACCTAGGGAGAAGTGTTGCCTCTTTTCCTGGCACCAGATGCCTTCTATATACGTCAAGGAACTTACAAACGAATACAACAGACTTATCAACATACCAGTGCAGTAGTATCTATCGACTGCAACCGTTCGCGGCGCACGCGCAAATCATTTCACTCTCTATAGACATAGATCGACAACATTATTCTGTATTGAAAACTAAGCTGGGAACGTGTAGTACAATTTTGCAAAAAAATAAATATTAAGTAGGTATGTCAAACCTCACCGTATTTTTTTATTGCAGCCAAGCATTTTAACTCTTGTTCATTAAAGTGATCTAATAAATACAACTTCTGCCATACATACTGACAATTCATAATGAAATAATAATGATACTTATGATAAATTTTTACCGCCTTTCACCAAAGAAAACACAATTTCCACGCAAATGCGCTATTTACATCCTTTTCAAACAACCAATAAATCAGCGAATGTCACTTGCACTTTTCATTTCCTTCTTACATAATTACCCCTTTAACAAAATGTTGTCAACTCCTCCTCCTCATGGCCGGTGGGGGTTTAGGCGCCAGACAACATCGCGGAAAAAAGTAAAAATACTATCGTTAGTCATTAATACAGGCGCAAGCGCACCGCGCACTTTTTTCCAACCATTTCTAATTTCGACACCGTCAGAAGCGCACGTGTCAAAAAGAATCTTTTTTTCATTTCAAATTTCGAACGGACTGACTTTTACCGCGTTTTTATTGGCAGTTACAATGATTGATAGTGATGTTTATGAATCGTTAAATATCGATACGTATCGTCGCGTAATTTATGCGTAACATCAGCGCAAATTGTGCGTTGTGGAAGAATGAATTGATTGTTGTCGTGTAAAATAATGACTATGACGCGTGTTAAATGTTGTGTTTTAATTGTAGTTTTATTGGCGATTTTCATGGACAGCTGTGATGGTTACAGCCCTAGAGGTAAGAAACAAAATAAATTTTTTTTTTTACTCACAATTTCACGGAGAATTTGAGGAGTTGTTTATAAGTATGACCATGGAAGAAAATAATTTGTTCTATTAAAGGAGATGCTCCACTTTGTAAATTAAGATTAGATCATGCTGCAAATTCTAAAAAAAGGATAATCCTTTATAAATGGGGTTTAAATCCATTACATATAATCTGCCATATTAGAATAAATTTCTAAAAAAAAAAAAATTTTACTCGTCCATTAACAAACATGAAATCTCTAGCTCTTTCAAAAGTAATTATCATTTAGAAAAATTCTGTATGAAATTCCATGTTTTTTAAACATTTGACATGAAAATAAGCCAAAAGTTATCCTTATCAATTAACGAACCGAAAGTTCAAGCAAGCTCTTACTAAAAAATAAACAAAACAAATTCTTCCAATTAATCAGCTAGGACTGAAACACTAATGCAATTCAATTAATTGTCGTGACTCGACAAATTGTCGTGAAAGGAAATAAACGTTTCAGATTTTGTAACAACTTAACTGGCATCAGCACTTAATGTAATTGATGATAAATGATCTCTGACTTGATGTGAATCTTATCTCAGTATGATCAGTATTTGAACCATTCAGTAGCAATTTATTACTTATCGATAATTCAATGTGATAAAATCACCATCATCTGCCGAGCCTTTTCCCAAACTATCTTGGGGTCGGCTTCCAGTCTAACCGGATGCAGCTGAGTACCAGTATTTTACATGAAGCGACTGCCAATCTGACCTCCACAACCCAGTAACTGGGTAATACGATACCCCTTGGTAAGACTGGATGTCAGACTTTTAGCTTCTGACTACTCGTAACGACTGTCAAAGATCTATAAATGACAGCCGGGCCAACGGCTTAACGTGCTTTCCGAGGCACGGAGGAAACTCGATATGTAATTATGGTCACCCATCCACAGACCAACCTCGGCAAGCACGGCTTAACCTTAAAGATCGACCTGGGCGGCTGTAATTATTTAGCCACGAGCTCCTCAATGAGATAAAATCACCATAATTTATTATTCTTCTTTAATTTGTTCAGCCCTGAAATTAGTTCTGTGATTTGACTTTTGAATTTACTTCTTTCATAATCAATTAATAGCCGAAAGACGTCCAATGCTGAACATAGGCTTCTCTCAAGTGTCGCTACATTGACCGTTCCCGTGCGACCTATCCGTGTGTTTACTTCTTTAACATTGTTGAAATATCCTCCAAACATCCTAAATTCTTCTTGGTATTTCTTCTTCTAGGATTCATCAGATAAAACCTCATGGCAAATGGCTAAATGTAAAGAAAATGTACGTAGTAATTTCTATCAACTGAATTCCTACCAGACCACTTTTTTTTTCGTCCTAAGCTCTCAATTTACTGTAGAACTGTCTAAAATATTACCAAGGAATAAAATTAAATTAAAATATCAACCAATTTACATAAATACTAGCTATCCCGCGCAACTTTGTCTGCGTCACATTTTCCCCGTTTTCGCAACATTTTTCATTGCTGCTCTTCTCCTATCGTGTGATGAGCCTATAGCCTTCCTCGATAAATGGGCTATCAGACACTGAAAAATTTTTTCAAATCGGACCAGTAGTTTCTGAGATTACCGCGTTCAAGCAAACAAACAAACTCTTCAGCTTTATAATATTATAGTATAGATTTACTCTCATTTTCTTTGCCGCTAGCAGTGGTTGCCACAACTCAGACCACATTTAATTCTAAAGCCGACTTTAGTCGAATAAGGTACACGACGGCCTATGCAATGAAATGTTGTTAGCCTTTGTGTAACAATGTTTTACTGCCAACTTGCTAGAGATTACAATTGTTAACGACAAGCTAGGAGATAAATCAGATTAGAGTTGATAGTTAAGTGAGACATAATTCAGAGTATGGGGTTATTTGATGCAAGAATTACTGAAAACTTTCAGCTTGTTAACAGAAACCAGAAATGAATGTCGTCTAGTTTTAGTGTTTAGTAACTTGCTTCCTGTAGCTGCTTATCCCTGTCCTGGGTTCTGTATCTTATAGGTAGGTAAGCCAATAAGTACATTTTCAGAAAAAATAAAATAAATACCCTTATTTTTTATTGCTCCGAATATGTACAAAACAAAGTTTAATTTCTGTAGATATCAAGAATATTATTATAAATTTAAACATCGCTAATGTTTCATTCAGTGGTAAAATTAATGACGAAGCAATGCTAGACCTAGTCAAATTAAATAATGGCGTAGACAAGACAAACGGTGGACGGATTTTGTGTGATAGAAAGGGGGTGACTAATAGAGAAAAAAGAAGATACAGAGATAAGTTCAGAAAAGGAGAGGACAATCATGATGATGATAGACTTCATAACAAACCATTACATGAAGAGAATCTATAAAAATATGCATCAATAATACTTAAAGCATCGGAATTTAACTCTCAATCCCCAATAACACCATTATCTGAAGTTACGGCAAACTTACACCATATAAAAGTATAATAAAGTTCATAGTAATCAGTTCAGTTCATGGCAATAAGAAACTGTTTTATTGCACAAAACTTTTGGATTTCACTTTTCGATCTTAATATTTATATCGGGTAGTTTCCAATGCAAACGACCGGGTTTCCCTTTAATGCTTGCAAACAGTCTCTAGTCTTTCTTATAATAAACGGCTTGATCTGTTAGTTAAACTCAACTGCTAGTCAGTGTTCCATGAAAATAATAAGTGGAAAGAATTAAAATGTAAAGATTTTTTTACTAAAAGGGACTAAGTAAAGTTACCTATACAATATAGCATAGAACTAATTACATATAAACTAACATTGAAAAGCATACACATGCATACATGCATTACTTCAAACGTGCAACTAATAATAAAGCAGGATCAAATGTCAGAAGTAGAACTCAAACTATAGCAGCAAGCGTAACGGGCTATGTCGACGGACGAATCGACAAACTGGCACATTGTCATTGTCTATCTGTCATTATGTCGATTCTTCCGTAGACAAAACTCGTTTCTACGGTGGTCATACTACGCGTGCTGCAGTTATTGAAGGAGCAATGGAGAAAAGTAAAGGCATTTCAACAAAAAAGCAGTTCACCTAAAAAAAAATCATACAACCTGCAAATCATCAACTTAAAACCTTTTCAAGCTGCTAATACTTCTTGGCGTGAATCTAACAACTTTATTTCAAAATTCCCCAAATCTGGGAGCTATATTCTATAGCAGATTATTCAAACTGGCAGAGAAAACTAACTTCACTTACACGAAACCAATTTCCGACTGATTGAAAGACATCAATTTCCAACAAGGTTCTATTTTAGACTTTCATGTGTTTCCTTTGTTGTGCATCAATTTATTGTTGCCAATACAGACAGCTATTGTAACAAAACTTTGAATTGTACTCATCGGTTTTTGTAAAAAAAGCTACAGAATGCGTTGACGGCTTTCATGTTCAAGAAAGACCGTTAGAGATATTTTTGTTGGAAACTCTTATAGCAGTATAAAATGTACATTAACTTTAACTGCATGAAATAATCTATCATAACAGTAGTTACGTCATTTATTGAAGCCAATCCTAACAATAACTTTATCAACTTAAACTCAACAATAACAGCATGATCACTAACAATAAAATTTAATTTAAAAACGTGCAATACCTGACAGCAGCTATTGACAACTCAGTCTGAGCCCACAAAAGATCATCGATCGATACAAAAAGTTTCGATGAAAATATCGACAAAAAATGTATCAAAAAAAGATTATTGTGATTGTCATTGTTGTAGCGGAATTACCAAATTCATTGTCACTGTTACATTTGTTACGAAATATCAAATGTTTGCGAGGAAAGTGGTGGAGCAAAAACTCCGGACCTGCGCCCGCGGTACTGTGACGTCACGACAGATCAATTTCTCGATTAGTAGCGTTCCACTTTGAATCAATTGACTCGTTTCGTGTTCCATACAAATTATTTTATAGTTTTGATTTGATTTTAGAAACTACTGACATTACGGAAATGCGCGGTTGCTGCAATTAAAATTTTTACCGCCTTCGCTATTTGGGTCTTGATAATTTTTATGTTGATGCTCCTTCTTGTGGTTTGAGCAGTAGTACCTTTATCGAAAATGCGATTTATGCAAAAATCGATGACTTCTCTTTTGTTAACCATTTCTTTAACTAGGCGATTTAATACTGCTGTAATACCTACCTGCGTAATTTTCAGAGCGAAGCTTCTTCCTAGTTTTATATACGAATTGAAGAAAATCATTACGTATTATTCACTTCCTTCATTGAATAAATTTACCTGTAATGAATAATATCGTTACAAACCGATCATCCTAAGTCCCATAGGTATTACCATAACACTACCATCAACATTGTGCTTTGTTACTTACTTAATATTCTAGTCAAAGTTAGCACTCATATAACTAACTCCTTCGTCACTGCTTACGACACATAGAAAGTACAAATAAACTGAATAAACATCTATTTGTATAGCGGTTAATAGAGTACCTCCAAGTGCTTTTGTTACTTCAATCAGCTCAGCCTATAATAGTCCCCTGCTGGACATACGCCTCTGCCAAACTATGCCACAACAACCCAACCTTCGACTTTCTGCATCCAGTCACGTCCAGTTTGTTACATATAAAGTACTGAATAACAAATCAATAAGTGAAAAAAATCAGATAGAACTCAATCGAAACAGATTTGATGATGTCAGTTCTGAAATACTTGAATTCTCTATAGAATTAGATTCACTTTCACACTGTAATGTTAACGTTGTCACGGAAAACACAGTGTTACTGACAGTGACAAATAGCTTGGCTAGCAAAGAGCCTTGTCGGGGCTCCGAATAGCCAAGACTTCATAATAAAGCATAGACTTGGCAAACTAAAGGACCTGTCAACGCAATGGTTTAATTTAAGAAACGTAAGGAAGACGAATAAATCAGTAAGGTCCAAAGTTGCTTCAACTATAAAATAAAGGTTTAATATCCAAACAAAAATGGATTGAAATAAAGGGGGACGATATTGAACAAAAATATTACGTTGTATGTGTAGGCCGGACAGTTTTGGACGTTACGTTAATGCATAGCGCATAAAATCGTTGAAACCGATTGAAAACGTTGCAAAAAAAGCAAGGGACTTCACAAAATAGAAATCACAATTGATAAGTTCAAAACAAAAGAGTTCTTGTATTTAAAGCTAAATTATAAAAATAATAGTATAAGAGTTTACCGAAGCTATTAGGTAAGATGAAAACAAAAGTTAAATAAGAAAATTAGTTGAAACTGCGATGGAAAGTTAAATAACCGTAAGTAGTCATTGGAAAGAAATAAACCTAATTCGATTTGGAACGGAAACTATTACATTGGTTACGTAATTTTTGCGATTGCTGAAAACTAAAATTAAATTACGTTGGCGGTTTTTTGTTACAAGAGATTTCCCTAGATTTTATTTGAACAGACAATCCACATTTTTCTATAAAACTCAGGTGTTTCAAAAAGGTCAGCGTGTTCACAATATCATCATCATCTTAGTCGAAAGACTAGACTGTATATGGTCAGCATTCAAGTTGACGTCCTTCAAAAAGACCTCGGACCGGTCAAGTGTGGCTAGTATGCTACTCCCAGGCTTCTCTCTCTTCTTCTTCAGTCATCACTTCATTTTTATCATTCTCTGGCTCATAACCTAATTTAATTGGGGTCGTCGTAGCATGTCTTATTCCAGTAGTTGTCATCTCTACCCATCTTTCACGGAGTTTATCAATGGTATCTTTGGTCTTCCCCTACTTTTACAGCCTTAAAGCCGCTTATTTTGGAAATAGCTTAGTTCACCAGTAGCTAGTACACATTCAATTTAGTTTTGATAGCCACAAATAACAGTAACTGTAACATGTTAAAATATAATAAACATATTAATAGCAGCCCATCATGGGCCATTGTGTGAACACCTCATAAATATTAATGGCCGAAGATGGCTACTGCGTACAATAAACGATTAACATAAAAGAGGTTTCATTTTCACATGCCCTCAAAAATCTCACGCAAGTCCTTACATACTTTGGACCGATAAAAAAAAAAGTGTATGACAATCGATACTTAGAATATCGATTATATCAATCGAGACAATCTGTCATTAGAAAAAGACTAGACTTTTCCCCCGGTATTTCTTGCACGATAATGACAGATACGTTTGCAAAACATGAGAGATTGGATGTGAAATACTATTGTATCTGTAATATTGTTGTTTGGTTTTCCTAGTTCGTTGTTTTTCCTAGTAGTTGTGTTGAATGATATTCGTTTTCAATTCTGGGTGCCGCTCCATTGGGTTCAATTTCAGAATATATTATAATAATTTCTCCTGCCGAAATAAATTTTGTTTAGACGTTTGCGGCTGCAGTTAGATCGGGTAGTGCATCTCAGCTTTCCGTTTGTACTATGGAATTAGCTAAGCTGAGATTGGTTGGTTGGTTAGGGACTTATAATAATAGTGATGCTATTTGATAAAACTGATGGTACTAAAATTAAGGATACTAATCAAAATATGGATCATTTAAAACAGTAACCTTCCTTGCAAGTTTCGAACAACTCCGTTCACTAACCTGTCCAGCATTACCATCGTCACCTCCATTTCGTTGTTTCATATCCAACATTGTGAAACAGCCATCTTTGCCAACAAAATTCTTCTCTATAACCACCATAGGTTTTATTTTCATAACACATGGACAGAAACTATCTATCATCATCTACTAAGCCTTTTCCTTACAATATTGGGGTCGGCTCCCAGTCTAACCGGTTGCAGCTAAATACCAGTATTTCACATGGAGCGATTGCCTATCTGGCCTCCAAAACCCAGTTGTATACAGTAGCTGGGTAATACGATACCCCTTGGTAAGACTGATTGACAGACTTTCGGGCCACTGACTACCTGTTACGACTGTCAAAGATCTATAATTGTCAGCCGTGAACAATGGCTTAACGCTTTCCGAAGCATGGGGGTAACTCGGCACCCATCCACAGACCAACGTAGGCAAACGCGGCTTAACATGAACATAGACCCGAGTGGCAGTTATTAAGCCACAAGCTCCTCCATCCATATAGTGTCGATATAACCACATAATTATCATGCCTGCGGTCAAGGCTGTTTCCTACTTCCAGGCAATACTTTTACTTTTGCACGCACGGTCGCTGCTACACGATGTGTTATATGTAGTTGTAGCTCTGTCTTGTTCATTATCTGTATTTCTATCTAGATGAGCAGTTTTGTCTTCCTTATTGCTTGCTAGACCTGTTCAGATACTGGCAATTTTATTTATTATTATACAAGTGGTTGTTTTGCATCCTCGTCAAAATGATGTTGTCTCAAAAGACATAAATAATCAATATAAAATACGGTACCTAGTTAATTATTTAAAAAAAACACTGTTTTTTTCTTGTTTAAATTTGTCAGTATTGCAGAATAACCCCCTTAACGTGGTTTAGGGAATAAGAAATTATCGAATAAACGTTTAAGATCTTTTTAGGTGTGTAAGCGAGGTTATAAGGCCAAGATCAGACGGGTCGCGTTTATAACACGGGTGGTTCACATTTACCGATACCCGTAAAAAAAACCTACCTATTTTATTATTGATTCGGGTCGAGAATCATAAGCATAGTTACCTTATTAAATTTGACGAGGATGCAAAACAACACCTTGCATACCTACTCAAATACGAAATCGCTTTATCATCCGGAGATTTGTACCATCCGACATCCAGACATGTCTACCATCCGACATCCAGACATGTCTACCATCCGACATCCAGACATGTCTACCATCCGACATCCAGACATGTCTACCATCCTACATCCAGACATGTCTACCATCCGACATCCAGACATGTCTACCATCCGACATCCAGACATGTCTACCATCCGACATCCAGACATGTCTACCATCCGACATCCAGACATGTCTACCATTCGACATCCAGACATGTCTACCATCCGACATCCAGACATGTCTACCATCCGACATCCAGACATGTCTACCATCCGACATCCAGACATGTCTACCATCCTACATCCAGACATGTCTACCATCCGACATCCAGACATGTCTACCATCCGACATCCAGACATGTCTACCATCCGACATCCAGACATGTCTACCATCCGACATCCAGACATGTCTACCATCCGACATCCAGACATGTCTACCATCCGACATCCAGACATGTCTACCATCCGACATCCAGACATGTCTACCTTTGTTAGAACATAACGTCACAATACTTCTTCTTCCCGATTTTTCCCCAAGGTTCAGGCAGAGTAATCGTCATCATCTTCCCGCCCTTCCCATGTTATTTGGGGTCGGAGCAACACGTATATTTTTTCTATTCTCCCCTGTCAATTATGACGCTATCGTTTACTCCTTTTGCCTTCATTATCATTCCTCATAAAATCCATCCGTCTTATCTTAGGCAGAGTAAATACCTAATCTATAATATAATAACCCACATTGTGCCGGGTTTCCTTTGGATTGATTTCAGGACATTGAAAAACTCAAGGTCCAATATAACAATAATTAAGAACCATTCAACTGTGACTGATTAAAAAATATTAATAAGAAGCAGTATTTTGACAAGTTTTTTAAATGTACTATCATCAGGTAGTACATTTAAAAAACTTGTAATATAAGTAGATAGGTATGTTCAGGAAAATTATTAATCTTATTGTTTATGTGGTGATACCCCACAATTAGTGACTCGTAAAGTGTAACTCTTACTTGTGGGTGCAATTTAGCGCCCATTCAGCTCCCAACGAAATGGTAGGCATAAACTTTATTGCTCTCACTTGCGACTCTCTATTTTAAACAGTTTTGTGTGTGAGGGAACAATAGTTGTTCTATATTTGGGATATTCTAGATTCACATAATTTGCTTTAAGTTTTCACTTAAGAAGTTCTCTTAAAACTTGAAATGGGATTCTTGTACTAATTTTTATAAAAAACTTTTAGTATGGCACCAATCATAAAATCACAAAAAAAACAACGGCTCCATACAATTTGTTGGCATCAATCTACAACACTGAAGAGGTATTTTTTTGTGTTCTCATTACTAGTTCTCGCTAAGATGTCCGCACTTGAAGAACCGGCCCTGGAAGATGCAACAATTTTGTTGTGAAATAATATTCTATCAGTTTTTCCTGTTTTTCCAGGTATATAAAAGTGTGTATGTATTCATTATTCGCCAACCCGCCTGCCAAGCGAGGCGATTATGGCAAAACTCCCCCTTCTTGGGGGAGGCCTATGTGCAGCAGTGGATGTCTTTCGGGTGAAATGATAATGATGATGATGTATTCACTTGTAAAAGAACATGACATGTATAGAATCATAAAGCTGTGCGCATTCAAATAAGATTGGGTAGCAATTCTATTAGCACAAAACAATCAACTCACAAATAGTCTACTTAAAATAAACTAATAACATAATCCCAGCAATCAGCCCTCAGTAACTCTAGATGTCAGTTTCTTAACTTTCTCCCGCGAAGGTCGCGGGTTCGATGCCTGCCCCGATGACACGACGCCACTCATTTCTGAGAACAAATTATACATTATCTATGGTTCAAATAATAGAGTAGAAGTTAATGTTTATGAAGTGTTAATGACTTGTGAAGTAATAGGTTGTTGAACGTTATATGAGAACGAATTATGACATGTTTTATGGGCATTTGTGAAACACATTACGGCTGTACGCTGCAGTCAACTAGAATGAGCCATTCATCACTTGTCTTGTTCCCAGGCTTTAGTCAGCTTTCAGAACAATCTATATCTATACTAATATTATAAAGCTGAAGAATTTGTTTGTTTGCTTGAACACGCTAATCTCAGGAACTACTGGTCCGATTTGAAAAATTCTTTCAGTTTTTGATATCCCATTTATCAAGGAAGGCGTGATGATATACAGCCTATAGCTGTATATCATCACGCTACGATCAATAGGAGCCGAGCAGCAATGAAACATGTTGCCAAAACGGGAAAAATGTGACGCAGATGAAGTTGCGCGGGAAAGCTAGTTATTGTTATCTACATTATACTAATATTATAAAGCTGAAGAGTTTGTTTGTTTGCTTGAACGCGCTAATCTCAGGAATTTCTGATCCGATTTGAAAAATTACTTCAGTGTTAGATAGCCCATTTATCGAGAAAGGCTATAGGCTATTTATCATCACGCTACAACCAATAGGAGCGGAGCAGCAATGAAAAATATTGCGAAAACAGGGAAAATGTGACGCAGACAAAGTTGCGCGGGACAGCTAGTTACATATTAATACGGTTGAATGTTTCAGTGTTCATTTATGCTAGGTATTTATGCTGGAGTCTATCCTACGTTATCCGAGAGGCTAGATTTTCCTCCAGTTCTATTTATGATTTTAAACGTTCTTTTGTCTTTTCTTGCTTGATTTACATTAGTGGAAACTTCTAAAACCGCTCAGTTTTACATTAATTTTAAGGATTTAGTTCTTATGTTTGAGAAATATTATGGTGAAAATTACTACTGTAAACTTCTTAAAACCTCACTAAATTTTACATTAATTTTAAAGGTCTTAGTAGAAAATTTCCTTAAAAAAATAATAAATAAATCTATAAATAATTAATAATTAAATCTTCCTTATAAAAGTGTGGTTCTACCAACCAGTTCGGTGTTGTGTCTAGTGGGCTGTTGTCCGATGTTTGTCGTTAGTAGCTATCTATACAGATATTGTAAAGCTAAAGACTCTGTGTTCGTTTGGTTGAACGCACTAATCTCAGGAACGACTGGTTTGAATTGAAAAAAGATTTTAGTGTTGGATAGCCTATTTATCGAAGAAGGTTATACGTTATATAACATCACTCTAGGTCTAATAGGAGCGGAGCATCATTAAAAAATGTTGTAAAAACGGGGAAAATGTGACGCAGACGACGCCGACGTTACGACGGTCAGTTAGTCTAAACTAATATTATGAAGAGGAAAGATTTGATTGTTTGTTTGTTTGCATTGAATGGGCTCCGAAACTACTGATCCGATTTGAAAAATTCTTTCAGTGTTAGATAGCCCATTTATCGAGGAAGGCTATAGGCTATATATCATCATGCTACGACCAATAGGAGTGGAGCAGCAATGAAAAATGTTGCGAAAACGGGGAAAATGTGACGCAAACGAAGTTGCGCCGGACAGCTAGTTGTTAATAATTCCGATATTTCCATGTAGGATACACGTACGTCTACTTCTAATATGGTGTTTTATAAGTGTCTACAAATATCTTGGGGTATAATGTTATTTTACGACATAAGCTTCCATCAATATTGGTATAACAGAAACGTTGTACAGGCCCTCATCTTTACCCTTCCACCACCATCTTACTACTTGAATGCTAGTCCTAGGACTAAGTTCACCTCATTAGTTCAGGGCACGATTTGAACCCGTGAGTCACGACCCCATGATGACCTGTCAACGACGACGCCTAGCCTTTACGCTGTTGTCGCTTCTTCTAATGTTTCTAGCGGTTTTTGCTTTGAATTTCTCTCGATTAACTCATCTGTTATAACCAGTAATCGGAGTAGGGAGATTGATTTTTGGTACTTGTATCATAAATGCACACAAAAAGAATAACATGGATAAGCCATTTTTCCGGAATGTAATTCCGGTATTTCCCGATTCAATTTAATATTGTTAATGTTGGTAGTGATATTATTACTACTCAATTCAAAATTTAAAGGAAGGTATCAAAACTAAATTAATTTATTATTTATCTGTTGAATAATAAAGACAATCGGATTTCGATCGAAGCATTAATAATTATTTTTATTTTTAACCTTTTTATGGCCACAACTTTTTATAAATTGTTACACTTAAATTTCAATCAAATCAACCAATTTCGGAGGAATGTCCATATTAATATATACGTTTTGGATTAATGACCCCAATTCAATCTACCTACTCCGATCTATGGTTATAACTGAGCGCAAATTTCACTGAAGTAACTGAACGCGATCAGCTTAAACTGCATTCAAAAAGCTGTCAGCAGTGTAATAAACTGAAAATTGATATTGAATATTGACTATCACAGCTGTTGAACGCTGTTTAATTTTGTTCATTGGTGATGATCTTTAAGCCGTTGGTCTCGGCTGTCACTTGTAGATCTTTGACAGTCGTTACAGGTTGTCAGTGGCCCGAAAGTCAGACAACTAGTCTTACCAAAGGGTATCGTATTACCCAGTACTATCTGGGTTGTGGAGGTCAGATAGCTGTCGCTCCATGTAAAATACTGGTATTTAGATGCATCCGGTTAGATTGGAAGCTGATCCCAACATAATTGGGCAAAGTCTAGGAAGATGATGGTGAAAATCACTTTAAATATTGACTGATTACTTGCTTCAAAGATGAATACTTGACAACAGAGCATAAGTAACTCTTTTTTGTATTCAGTGTGAAGATTTAGGTTCTCGTATAATAAAATTATCGAAAATAAAGTCAAAGTCAAAGATCTTTATTGAGAGACAGTGGTTACAGAGTTGTTATTGAGTTTATTTTGGTGTGCGATTGCACTGTATTCAATTAATATTTGTATCAATATTTTGATTCTTTTTAGGGTTCCGTACCCAAAGGGTCTAACGGGACCCTATTACTGGGACTTCGCTGTCCGCCCGCCCGTCTGTCACCAGGCTGTATCTCATGTTCCGTGATAGTTAGCCAGTTGAAATTTCTACAGATTATGTATTTCTGTTGCCGGTATAAAAACAAATACTAAAAACAAAAATAAATATTTAAGAGGGCTCCCAAAAAAGTGATTATTTTGCTCGTATTTATAAATAATGGTACGGAGCCCTTCGTGTGCGAGTCCGACTCGCACTTGGCCGGTTTTTTTTCTATTCCATCATCGTTATGGCTTATCGAATGTACAACCTCAAAACCTCAACCACCTCTTTCCCATATTTACTTAACTATGCTGCTTGTCATTTTGGAAGCTGACAGCTTCCAATATGACAAGCAGCATAGTTAACACCACGTGTGTACGTCAAGCAAACAAATTATTAAACCATCCACACATATGTATGTACTTAAATCAAGTAATTACATCTTGTCAAGCCATGTCGTAACAAACTTGAACATCATTCGAGTAACCATACTTGTACGTCGTACTTCCTAATGTTACGCAACTATTACCGGCTTAATACCGGTAATGTTATGTGTGGTGTAGAGGGATACGCAATGGAATGAGTTTTCATTTTCTTTGAGACGTGACTTGCGAGTAAGTTGTGTCGGGCTCGAGGGATGAGAGGAAGCGGTTAGTCAATGTCGAGTTATCATACAAATAATATTAAAGTTAAGAGAAGCAATCTTTATTGCTTAAAACAAATAATGGTATAAAAATGTACACAGCTTATTTCTATTATTATTGAGCTGTGCACAAAGTTTAAATCGTTAGATGTAATGTTCCTTATAGACTTGAAAGAGCAAATTAGTTTTTCCTATAATACTATCTGAAAATAAATAAATAATAAATAAATCTGTAAAAGTGTAAAGTTTAGAAAGCGTATTAGTAGTAGAAGAGGTAGGTAGGAATGTCATTTGACACAAGTCAAAGACACTATTACAATAGACGGAAAAACGCGAACAACATCCTCATCTTTAAATACTTGCAAATGCAAACTGCACGGGTAGCATGACCATTGTAGTAACGAGTTTTGAAGAATCGACATAATGACAGATAGACAGTGACAATGTGTCAAATTGTCGATCCTTCTGTCAACAAAGCCCGTTTCTACGGCGGTTATGCTACGCATGCTGGTTGTTATCAAATGTGGCAATATGCCAATGTATCACCAAGGATGCCATTCATTTTTCCTTTTTTTACTGCGTTTGCCTGTAATTGGCGTACATACATACCAGCACTTTTATTATATTGTTTCGTATTAATTCTTAGTATTAGGAAAGGAGAAGGAGGGGAGTTCGTGGCTTAATAATAACAGCCGCCCGGATCAAGCTTCAGGCTAGGTCGTGTTTGTCTAGGTTGGTATGGTCGAGTTTCCTCCGTGAAAAGCACGTTAAGCCGTTGGTCCCGGCTGTCATTTGTAGATCTTTGACAATCGTTAAAGATAGTCAGTGGCCCTGACAACCAGTCTTACCAAGGGGTATCGTATTACCTAGTACTAACTGGGTTGTGGAGGTTAGATAGGCAGACGCTCCATATAAAATACTGGTATTCAACTGCATCCGGTTAGACTGGAAGCCGACCCCAAAAAAGTTGGGAAAAGGCTAGGCAGATGATGATTAATTCTTAGTATTACTGCTGCTAGTGTGCCTATCTAAATCTAAACTAATATTATAAAGAGGAAAGATTTGATTGTTTGTTTGCATTGAATAGGCTCCATTGAACTGGTTCGATTTGAAAAATTCCTTCAGGGGTATAAAGGGTGTAAAACACCTCTTAACGAAGCCGAAAGGCACTGGTTCTCCCTGTCATTGCGATCATTTTTTTTGTTCTACATCATACCTGGGAACCTGCTAGTTACGGAGATATTAGGGGTCAAAGATCCAACTTTTTGACAAGTATTTTTTTAAATACAAGTTTATAATGTAAGATTTTTACTTTAAACATCTCGACGACCCCCGTACTATTCATCCCCAATGTTTTGAGTGCGTTACATTGAGTTCTACCACGAAACATGATTTTACAACCCCCAAAAAAAAAAATTGTTTCCCAGCAATAATTTTTGCGTAAAGTTACTTAGTTTCATGTACAGAAAGCTTGGTTGACAGCTTCGTGATGAGGTAATTTACACCCCCCATTTATCGAGGAAGGCTATAGTCTATATATTATCACGCTAGGTCCAATACGAGCGGGACACTCTCCGCCTGACCGCCGCCGCGTACGGACGTGCCGCTACCTGCTCGCATTCCCGCTCGCTATCAGTGTGTGTCATCGGTTCGTCGCTTCCCAGTGTCGTGACGTCATCAGTAGTCCCTTGACTACACCCCCGAACAATTGTTGTCTTTTTATTAAGACAGCACTTGCTCATTTTGCTTCGGATATTATTCCGATTTAACTTCCTTTGCCCCATCAGGGAAAAGTCCTCAGTTTCGAGGTTCTTGGTGGGAAACCTAACGGTGCCAACGAAACCAAGAGAGGGTGGTGACCCAATCCGCCCGCCTAACCCCTTCAGGGCCTAGGTGAAAAAATTGGGCTCCGTCGCGAACGTGTGCGCCGCCGATTTACTGTGCTAGTGTTTCCCGTTTCAACAAGTTCCTGAAAGCAAAGTTCCCTGGACTGGAGTTGGAGTTGCTACCAAGCCCGGACCCTCGGACTGTGGCTGCGGAAAGGTTGAAGCGGGTGAGTTGCTGGACCCAGTAAATTTCCTACATAATTGTGCAAGGAATTAGGTTGTTAGGCGCGCTGAGCTTCACTCAAATGTCTGCTAACTCTTAGCAGATAATATGGCCCTTGATGCGGATGAGGAACGCCTTTTTGCGTTTTTCAAAAGCGTTGTCCTGAAAGATCCAGATTTTTTAAAGAAATATGGGTCCGATGTCGCTGCCTTGCAGCAACCCAGTATTGCCGTCACTGACTTCAGTGACGCGCTCGAGAGCCCTTTGTCGCCGCCGCCTGCCGACAGAGGCTTACCGCCAGCCGTCGCCGCCGCGATTAAGGCCACCCCAAGACCCATTCTTGTGAAACCCTTTGTTTCGCAAACAAAGGTCCAGCCCGCACCTGCGTCCATTGTTCCCGTTTCCGAGAACATGGACAAAGGCTTACCGTCAGCCGACGCTGCCGCGATTCCGGCTAAACCGAGACCCATTGTTTCGAAACCTTTTGTTTCGCAAACAAAGGATCAGTCCGAACCTGCGTCCATTGTTCCCGTTTCCGAGAACATGGACACAACTGAGCCAATCTCCGACTCAGAGTCAATTTTAGACGCGTGCTCTGCCTCCTCATCCTCTGAAGACGACTATCAAGTCGTCGGAAAGGGCAAGAGGAAGAAGGGCAAAAATTCCCAGGCCGCCATGACCAAAAAGATCGTCGCGCTCCCTTATGCCCCCTCTCACGCGGCCTCCCGTCCCACCTCCGCGGTCCCCTTACCTACGTCCGCCGCTGCTCATACCAGTAGGCCAGTCAGCCCTAAGGCTAAACCTTCAGCCGCTTCTTCAAAGAAGCTGAAGCCCCCTCCCCCGTTGTTCATTCAGGACAAAGGGAAATGGACAGACGTGTCCAAAATGTGTAATGAGCGCCGTATTCAATACACAAGCGCAAAAAGCACACAGCAGGGCATAAAAGTGGTGGTCCCTACGACAACCGACTTCAGGGAACTAACCCGCCAATTAATCGGAAGGCGCATAGCCTTCCACACCTACTCCCTCCCAGAGGAGAAGCCCACCCGCGTGGTGATCAGGCGGATCCCGAAGGAAATCCCCACGGAGGACATCCTCAATGACCTCCTAGGCCAGGACATCCCGGTCGCAGCCGTCCACCGCCTTCATAAGGCGAGAGGCGGAGACCATTACGATATGGTACTGGTCATCTGTGACCCAGTAGAAGGTCACCACCCGATCTTCAAAGTGAAGTCGGTTTGCTCCCTGACAGGCATCTCAATAGAGAAGCCCTACCGCTCAAGCGTAGTCGGACAGTGTCACCGCTGCCAGATGTACGGTCACAGCCAAGCCAACTGCCATGCACCGCACAGATGCGTAAAGTGTCTAGGCGACCATGGCACGGCAGACTGCCCCCGTCCCAAAGACAAGTCGCTTTGCACGGAGCCACCGAGCTGTGTGCTTTGCGGCCAGTCGGGCCACACGGCCAACTACCGCGGCTGCTCAAAAGCCCCCAAAGGCTCCTCCTCTAACCTGGTGAAGCGTGCAAGCGCCCGCCAACAAAGAGAAAGCCCATCGGTGAGGCTACCCTCTGCCCAGATGCCGGAGAGACTCAGCCCTCAGAGGCCCTCTCCCTGGACCACGCTGAACCACCAGAAAGCCTTCCCGGCTCTCAGTAAAGCAAAGTCCAACCCCATCCCCGGGCTATTAGATGCCCCTGTCCCCACTCCCGCGGCCCAAGCGAGCGCACCGGCGCCCGCTCGTCCCACGCCACCCGGCACCGCGGCCGTGGAGCCCCCTCACAACGTAATTTTAGAGTCGCTAGCAGAGTTAGTCACCCCCGAAGCAGACCGCATGGCGGCTGATCTCAGGGCGGCTAACACTGGTGGCGATAAACTTAAAATTATCCTCAAGTCCCTACTCAAGTTAGGCGACCTCCTCCGCAACCTTAACCTCGACTAACTCCAATGGATAATACGAGATTAACGTGCACCAAACCCCGATCCCTAAAATTAGGGTACTTTAATGCCAATGGCATTAGAGGCTAGCGTGATGAGATCGCCACCTTCCTCCGCGACCATCAAATTGATATCCTCCTCGTACAGGAGACCTTCCTCAAGCCCAGTCACCGCGATCCGAGAATTGCCAACTATCGCATAGTTCGCAACGATCGGTCACGTTGCCACAAGGGCGGGACTGTAATCTATTATAGGAAAGAACTGCATTGCATCCCCTTAGATCCCCCTCCCATGGAGTCTCTACTCGAGACCTCAGTGTGTCGACTAGGCATGACCGGCCATCAACCGATCACTATCGCCTCTGCGTACATCCCTCCCGGCGGCACGTCCGAGGAGCACACTTTGTTCACCAAAGACCTTGCCGTCCTCTTCGGCTTGAGCGACTCCGTTATCATAGCGGGCGACCTCAACGCCAAACACCCCGCCTGGAACAGCACGACGACCTCTGCCAGAGGACGTCACTTGTATAACCTGGGCGAGCCCTCAACTTCGATCCCATCGCTCCTATGGAGCACACCCACTATCCCCACGACCCCGACCAACGTTCGGACGTTCTCGACATAGCGCTACTCAAGAATGTCAACCTTAAGTTGCATTCCATCGAGACTTTACATGAGCTTAACTCAGATCATCGACCAGTGCTCATGCACTTGGTTCCTCGCTCGGGTCCTTCTGACCCCAGCCAGCCCCCGCCGACCCAAGTGATAACCGACTGGAGGAAAGTCAGCGAAAAGCTGAAATCCACCACGTCGCCTCACCTAGAGGCCATCCCCGACCACATAGTCTCAGTCGCAGACACGACGGCCGCCATCAACTCGTTTACAGAACACGTGCAATCCGTACTGAAGGACTGCTCACGGGAAGTCCCAGCAATGAGCGATCAACGCTGGATACTACCTGCTGACGTACGTGAACTGATAAACGAAAAGAACGCGGCCATCCGTGCCTACAGCAGCTTTCCCTGCGAGGCAAACAAAGCCCACATGCGTAATTTACAGCGTACTGTAAAGGATCGCACCAGTGAGCTTCGTAATAATCAATGGGAAAAAACGCTAAGCGAACTCGAGCCTACCCACCTAGCCTTCTGGCAGCTGCAACGCAAGATGCGCTCCACCGAAGAGGCTTCGATGCCTCCCCTCACCCGACCTGATAAGAGCGTCGCATTCGACGACTCTGAGAAGGCCGAATGCCTAGCCGACAGCCTGGAGTCCCAGTGCTCCCCCAGCTCGCAACCAGTAGACAAGCGACATCTCGATGAGGTGAACGCATTCGTCGAACGTAGAGCCGCCCTGCCCCCCGAAGAAGACCCTGATGATCCTCTGCCTCCGGTCACAGCTGACGAAGTGCAAGACATCATTAGCAAACTTCAACCGCGGAAAGCACCCGGCTCCGACGGAATCACCAATAGGGTGTTCAAACTCCTCCCCGCTCAGCTCGTCGTGTTAATGGCGGCCATCTTCAATGGCGCCCTGAGCAACAACGCGTTTCCCCAAATATGGAAAGAGGCCACTGTCATCGGTTTCGCCAAGCCAGGCAAACCCAAGTCTGAGCCTTCGAGCTACAGACCTATCAGTCTCCTGAATGCACTCGGTAAAATCTACGAGAGACTTATGTATAAGCGACTCAAAGACTTCGCCGAGGCTAAGAGTCTCATCCCCAACGAACAGTTCGGCTTCAGGACCGGACACTCTTGCATTCAACAGGCCCACCGCATCGTAGAACACTTGAGCGCTGGCTTCCAGCGTGGAGCGATGACGGGTGTGTTGTTTTTCGACATAGCAAAGGCATTCGACAAAGTCTGGCACAACGGCTTATTATATAAGCTGTACAAACTGGGAGTGCCAGACCGTCTCGTGCTCATCTTACGAGACTTTTTGTCGGATCGCACCTTCCGCTATCGCATCGGGAAGGCACTGTCTTCCCCCCACCCCATTAGAGCCGGAGTCTCTCAGGGCTCCCCGCTCTCTCCCCTTATCTTTACTCTGTTCACCAGTGACATCCCCAAGAGCAAGAAGGCACAGTTAGCCCTGTTCGCGGACGACACGGCCATCTATTACACTGGCCGTAGTCACGACGCTATTTACAGCACCCTCCAAACCTCAGCCAACGTCTTAGGCGCTTGGTTCCGGAAATGGAGAATCGAGGTGAACCCCGACAAGAGCCAGGCAGTTCTTTTCTCTAAACCGCGTAAAAATAAGCCACCCGCGCTCAGCCCGATCACTATGTACGGTAAGCCTATCCCTTGGGAGAAGCAAGCCAAGTACTTAGGAGTCTTACTTGACAACCACCTGTCTTTCGCGGCGCACATCAAAGCAGCTCGCGACCGAGCTGCCTTTGCTATGGGTAGGCTTCATTTCATGATCTCGGCAAAAAGCAAATTGTCACTCAAGTGCAAGTTGCGCCTTTATACCGCGGTGATCCGCCCCATTATGACGTACGCTTGCGTCGTGTACGCTCACACCAAGCCTAAATACATCCATAGGATGCAAACCTTGCAGAACCGGTTCTTACGTAGAGTCACGGGAGCCCCTTTTTATGTCCGTAACGACCGTTTACACGTAGACCTTAGAATGCCCACCGTCCTTCAGTTTATGAAACGTCTTTCGAAGCGTTTCTTCGATAACGCCAGTAAACACCGTAATCCCCTGATCGCAGCGGCCGCCCGTTACGAACCCTCGCGCATTAGTACAGTACGCCGTCCTCGGCATACCCTCGTCACTCCCGATGATGCTATCACCCTCCTCCAGGAGAGTAGCAAAGAGACTAGCACTCTTAAAAAGTTTAGACACAAACCGCCGTCTTTCCGACCTCGCCGTCGAGGTCCGTCGCGACGTCCCGGTCCATGCCCTCCCCGACCCTCGCTCGAGCCAGCCCGCGATGCTGTGCCAGTAGTTTTAAATCAGCCCCTAAATAATGATATCATTCAGATCCAGCCTGTCCCCATGCAGTCCTTCCCCAGCGACGCCCTGAGCCGAGGCTCGTACCCCACAGGGGGTGCCCTCAGCGTATAGTCGCTTAGTTTGTAAGTTTTTATGCCCTGGCTGGAGGCCTTACTCTTAAGGCACCCACAGGATAGTCCGGTTAAGCAGACGACAACCTCTTAGGTTGAACTGCGAGATGCCATTCATAAAAAAAAAAAAAAAAAAAAAAACAATACGAGCGGAGCAGCAATGAAAAATGTTGCGAAAACGGGCAGAATCTGACGCAGACGAAGTTGCGCGGGACGCCTAGTAAATAGATAATTTTGTCAAAGTAATTTCTTCCGACAGTCTTTGATTTTTCTATAACAAGTCCAATTCCGCTCCGCTCACTCCTCATACCACACCATTACGTCACAAGCACACGTGGTCATACGACAGTCATGATCCATGGAGTGCGATGTTACGTCACTTTATGGTCGCCATCATAACTTAGAGTTTGATGAACTTTATTAACGTGACGGTTTATGATTATGGTATGTTTTGAATTATGGCTTCATGATTGATATGAGATTTTAATGATTACCTTACCTAAGTTACTTGTGTCTAAATCTAATCTAAACTAATATTATAAAGAGGAAAGATTTGATTGTTTGTTTGTTTGTTTGCATTGAATAGGCTCCGAAACTACTGGTCCGATTTGAAAAAATCTTTCAGTGGGATATAGCCCATTTATCAAGGAAGGCTATAGGCTATATATCATCACGCTACGACGAATAGGAGTGGAGCAGCAATGAACAATTTTGAGAAAACGGGGAAAATGTGACGCAAACGAAGTTGCGCCGGACAGCTAGTTATTTTATAATTTTCCGCAGAATCCAACTTTTACTGATATCATTTTGTTTATGGAATCTAATAGAATGCTTCCCATGACTGCTATTTTTCTTTTTCTCTTCGCAACTTAAGAAGTTTCAATATTTTCTACCAGATTCATGGTTAAAGCTTAAAATGTATAACAGTTTAGTACTATTATAGCATAAAAGAAGGGTTAGGCAGAGGTGTACCTAATAGTACACCCACATTTCTTCAGTTACGTTAGGAGGCGAGCCTATTGCCATCAACCGTGCACAAATCCAGATTCTGTGGCTGCTGATTAAAACCCAATAACACTTTGCCTGACCTGGGAATCGAACCCAGGACCTTACGCTCAGCAGCTGTGTTTCCGACCAGTAGACCAAGCTACGGGGCAGTCAAGTTTAGTGGTATTATCTAATACATAAATACCCTCTGGTTCTGTATGGTGTCGGACGTAAAGAATAGCACGATCCCATATCTCCCCGTGGGTGTCGTAAGAGGCGACTAAGGGACTTACCAGAGAATGGGCAGCAGCGTTCTCTGTGCTTTTTAACAACCGTACTTCGATCGCCAACCCGCTTGCCAAGCGTGGCGATTATGGCAAAACCAATGCCAATTTGGCGACACTTGGGGGAGGCCTATGTCCAGCAGTGGACGTCTTTCGGCTGAAATGATGATGATGATGATGATGAACACCCTTATCACCAAGATTAGAAGGAAAAGCCAAAATAAATCGTGTTCCAGCTGCCCTTTGCCACTCAACTGCTGCAGAACTACCTCAAACCTCCCTGCCTACCCTGCCAGTTCCCACGTCGGTCATCGACTCAGCATTAACTCTAGACCAACAACCTTGTAATCTGATCATGGCGATCTATTTCCACTAACACACGAAGGAAAGTAAAAGGTATCCATCTACGTATAAAGTAGTAAGTACGGAAGCACGCCTTGGAAAGCGTGTACAAACGATGTTTTCCGATCACGCGCGATTGTCGGCTCGTGCGTATAAACTTCTTGTGATTCGCTGAATTCAGTGATAGTTTTTTCAGGGAATAGATTTGTTAACTGTTAAAGCAAGTTTTTTTTGGAAGAGTTTAGGTAATTGCCGTTATTTTCTGGGAAACGGTAGTGGACAGATTGGACGGTGATAAAGAAAAACTTTGTTTTGATAGTTGTGACTTGTTATTTTACCTAGATTTGATCTTCATCATGATCTGCCTAGCCTTTTACCAAACTATCTTGGGGTCGGCTTCCAATCTGACTGGACGCAGCTGAGTACCAGTATTTTGCATGAAGCGACTGCCTATCTGACCTCAACAACCCAGTAACTGGGTAATACGATACCCCTTGGTAAGACTGGATGTCAGACTTTTGGCTTCTGTCACTCGTAACGACGGATAAAGATCTACATAAAAAAATTACATGAAAAAGATCTACAAATGACAGACGGGACCAACGGCTTAACGTGATTTCCGAGGCACGAAGGAAACTCGGTATGTAATTATGGTCACCCATCCACGAACCAATCTCTCTCCATCCATCAGTGCTAAACTTACCAACAGGCCCATAACAGTGTTGCCTCTGTGTGTGTGAGTTGTTGAAAGACACAGGAAACGTTCTAGGGAAAAACATAATAGCCACCGCAGATTACCAATTAAACCTCTTAGACCGGGATTAATAAATGCACGCAACGAGTATAACATTAAGCGGATTGGAAGTTGCGTAGTAAGTAGTTATAACTTTCTCCTACTATGCCAATCATCGTCCTATGTCCTGTGCTTGTCATGCAACTGTGCGCCTTTTTTGTATTCTAATAGCATCCATGTTTGATGTTTCCGGCTTACTTCCGTATAATAGTGGCACGTACTCCTGTCACGTTCATACATACCTTCGACTTCGAAGTACCGTAGGGCTCACGTGCACTATCGTATCTACGATTTAATACGTGGTGTTAGGGACACCGATGATAAAACGCTTACCCCGTAATCATTACACCATGCTGAACCCTTTTTTTACGGGTGGGAAATCATCAATTGACTTCTCCCGCTCTGGGCGGAGCGGAAGGGTGTGTCAGACTTGTACTGACTAAAACCCATTCATGTTTCTTCTTAGCCCTTTGCTGGGCCACCGTATCTCTTTCGAACAGTCCCGCAGCCCTGGCAGGCATCGGCCCTCTCGGACCCCTTCCGATTTGCTGACATCGCCTTGAGGCGCGCGTGGAACATGAACGCGCCCTCGACACGGCCTGTCGTCATAATGGACGAACGGTGAGCTAGCCCATTACTCACAGTCGACAGGCCTGTACCATTCTGAACCACTCACATACATTTTTCATTAATAATTGAAAAAAAAAACAATTCCATACATTTAGACCGTATCGGTAATATTGTTATAAGTATTATTTACTAACAGTCTATGTTTTTTCTGTTGAATAAATTGTATTTGGTTCATGATAATGTAAGAACTAGATATGTAGTAATCGTTTTCACGTTGGTGTACCTTACACCCTATATTTTCCTCTTTAGTTCTGAGCGCATACTTGAATTGCAAGCGTAGTTACTCTTTTTCTAAAGATAATAAAAAAAGATTTCGTGAAAAATTAATACTTAGAACAGCTTGTTCGAGTGGAAATAACTAGTAGTTTATGGAATCATCGATTCCAATATAGTACCTAGTTATTTTCACGCAAAAATAAAACTTTGATTTAAAAGGAATTCATGTTGGGTTATTTCACTAAAATAAATAGATGCAGTAAAATACTTCCGTTTCTATGAATAATCTACCATAATCCACTTTGTTATACAAACCAAACAAAACGAGTTCAGTAAAGTAATCCACAATAACACCTGACTCCAGTAATATGACATAACACCAAATTACATAAAAAGGCACGCCCACAACAATATAAAACAAAAATAAACAACAATCATTCCAACGTAACCGGACTAACAAGTAAATCACTTTTAACGTAACTTGAAACTATGCGGTTACGTTGTCATTTACGTTTACGTTACGTTTGCGTTTAGTATTGCGTAACGTGACGTATCTTAACAAATTATTGTTCTACCACTGGTTGAGTAATCTTGCTCGGACTTTTGACAAATTGGACACTTTCTTTGTGATTCTTTTATTATGTTCAATTATTTTTATTTAGTTTTAATGATTGCCCAAAATTGCTGATAGATTAGTTACGTTTACGTCTGTTTAGACGGATAGTTGTAAGCCCTTATTTAAAAAGTACAATATTCTGCCATTAGCGTGTATGTACATTCGAGAATTATGCTTATTTGTACAACAACATCCGAAATACTTTACACGGTTATACACAAAGATGTAACCAAACGAAATGTAGCTCCAAGAAATTAAAATAAATTTAAACATGAGCTCTGCTTTCCGCAATGCAGACTTGGATTGTACAAGAGGAACTCCAACATAAATGCAGTTAAGGTATATAAGAAGTTACCGGACGCTTTTAATGATTATCCTTTAACCATGTTTAGAAAAAAAGGTAAGCAATGGTTAATTAAAAGAAAAATGCTTTATACTCTTAATGAATCTTAATACAGTATGTCAAATCGCGGAGAAGGAAACATAAAGCAATAATATTAGTATTTACCATATAATATTATTCTCTAACAACACTTCTTAATAATAATAGTTAAGACATTATAAATTACAATTTACAATTATTTATTAAACTTTAGGACTTGAACTGACAACTTCGACATCAATTAATTTATTTGTTCCTATAAATCCTTATGCATGAGATCTTATTTGTTGTTGCTGTCTTTTTATTTTTTATACAATTAAAGTAATAACATATGGAAGGTAAAAATTAAATATTTCAACACCATTTGTAATGGTAGAATGTAAAAGGGGTCTTATACTTTGTAAACCTACATTCTGGCAAATAAATGGATTTGATTTGATTTTATCATCTTATAAATAGTACTGTTTTATTTATTTATTTTATTTAACAATCTATGAACACACTTATTACAAAAAAGAAGAAAGGAACTACTTATTTATAAAAAATCTCTTCCAGCATATACAGGGTGTGTACTCTGAATTTTATTTTTATTTAGATATGTATTGTATTCCAGTACTTTTACATTAAAAATTAGTGGCATTAGCCACCTAGTTTTGTTTTTTATTTACTCGCAAAGTTTCGGACTTCAATTAAAGCTGTCCATGTTACAGCTATTTACATGGCTATAAAAAAAAAACCAAAAGCGACCGGGATCTTCCAACTCCCTCAAAAATTCTCTAGTCTATCCTCTTGCTAGTGATGTGCCACATGCCATAAAACTCTTTTAATTAACTAGGTACCGTAATTTACATTGATTATTAATTTATGTATTTTGTGACAACCTCCTGAATTTTGACGAGGATGCAAAACAACACCTTGTAGAATTTACATGCTCATTTCACGAGTTCCACGTCACAGGGATCGAAGCACTGCCTTCAACCGGCCACAACTTGGTACTCAAATGTTACGCTGTGCTTGATCATTATGGCAATCAATTCCTAATAACCCAATCAAGTTCAAATCAAGTCCGTTCATAGTTTATCAATTGACATCCGGTTCTAATAGTCACGTAACGTAACTTTTTGAACGTTACGCCATTGCGCAGTAATCCTAGTAATTACTTTTTACAAAACATTTCTCACTTTTTGTCCATTCAAGCATTTGTCCATTTCTCTTTTTGTCCGATTTCACCGACTGTTCAATGTCTGTGTCTTCATGGCTAATTCTATTCTTTTGAAGTGTTTTGGTTTATTGTCTAAATATTGTCAAGATTGTCTTTTGTAAGGTTTTGGCAGCCATTTGTCAGTGACTTGATGTCTTTGTTAAAGAATGGTGGAATCTGGGGCTGTGGTTTATGAAAGTGTGTGTTGGAGTGCTTATGGTTTGTGTGGTTTTCATTGAGAGATGAGAAAGAATCCATCTATGTATCAATTGCCTATGTTTGCAATGTTTTATGCTTCGGAATACAAAAAAATCTTATTGCTATCTGATAATGCAGTGAGGACTATCATAAAATGAATTAGGCGGTGCATGGCTTTTCATTTTTATATCTTCTCCATGGAGTTGGAATCTGATTAAAAGATCAAATCAGAACTCTTTCCAAAGATTCAAGTCTGTCTTGCGTCGGCATTATCATGAAGGTGAAAAAGGAATATTGTAGTTTCTGTTGTCTTTTTCACCTCTTTATACAGGGTGTTTGGAAGGGAGCTGTACATACGCCTAGGGTAGAAACTAGGGATAGTCTGCTACCTACCCCCGCCCATTATATTGACCTTGGCCTCAAGGTTTTTTTTTAATTTATTTTTATTTTTTATTTGACTTTTTTGTGATTTTTTGACTAAAACTACCTGTAGCTCAAAATCTATCCATGGGACCGGTCGGCTAATGGTCTAACGATTAAAACAAGACCATTAGCCGACCGGTCCCATGGATAGATTTTGAGCTACAGGTAGTTTTCTACCCTAGGCGTATGTACAGCTCCCTTCCAAACACCCTGTAGATTAAGAAAATGTTTATATTTCTTTATTTTTTTGTTTCTCTTATCTATCTAGATAAGTAAAATCTGTTCTGTAATTGTTTTGTTAAGTTTGCATTTCCTACTCTTATGTGCAATGCATGCCGTGGTAGCCTTTGATTAAGGGTACACTGTAAAATGTTAAAATACTATGAGTTCTGTAACATGTATTTTGCGGTATGTTTTGTTGGTTGTCCATAAATAAATAAATAAAAAACCGGCCAAGTGCGAGTCGGACTCGCGCACGAAGGGTTCCGTACCATTATTTATAAAAACGAAAAAAAAACTTTTTTGTATGGGAGCCCCCCTTAATTTTTTTTTCTGTTTTTATTATTTGTTGTTATAGCATCAATAGAAATACACATTCTGTAGAAATTTCAACTCGCTAACTATCACGGTTCATGAGATACAGCCTGGTGACAGACGGACGGACGGACGGTCTCAGTAATAGGGTCCCGTTTGACCCTTTGGGTACGGAACCCTAAAAAGTGTTTGTTAAGTTTTAGAAGAAAATAGTGGCTGAAGAACATCTAAAAGCCTACCATATTCTTATCGCACACGTAAAGTTATTTACATACCGTTTATCCGTCTATTTACGTCAGG
Source organism: Cerastis rubricosa (assembly GCA_949152445.1). Lineage (NCBI taxonomy): Eukaryota > Metazoa > Arthropoda > Insecta > Lepidoptera > Noctuidae > Cerastis > Cerastis rubricosa. Next base: position 23,861,927 of record OX424527.1, read on the forward strand.
GTAGTGAAAGTGCTTATTTTCTACCATCCAGTGACCCGCCATGATTGATGATCTGTCCCCTGACATCTTGAACTTCCGTCTCCTAACAACGGTTTGAAAAGCGAATTTGTTTTGTATTGAGAATCATTGAAGCTTGAGCTCGTTTAGCGGCTGAATGAACGAGATTAATGGAGAAGTTCATAAGCAGTGAAGGGACAATGAAGGCGGGACGTTCTCAAGCGAATTTCAATGCATTGTAGTTCGGTCAGGTGGATTGAAGAAGAATATGTTTGACTAGATGATGACCGCGGCTTCGTCCGCGTGGTAATTGCCCCAAAGAAGATAATAAAAAATGAAGAAGCATTTATTCGTAGTTACATCCGTACTACAAAATATATTACTTCTGCCAAACTGTAAAACAGTTTGTTGGCAGATGTAACTCCCATTTACAATTTTATATTTCTCACTAGTTGTCCGGCGCAACTTCGTTTGCGTCATATTTTCCCCGATTTCGCAACATTTTTCATTGCTGCTCCAGTCCTATTGGTCGTAGCGTGATGATATATAGCCTTCCTCGATAAATAGGCTATCTAACACTGAAATAATTTTTCAAATCGGACCAGTAGTTTCGGAGTCTATTCAATGCAAACAAACAAACAAACAAAAAAACAATCACAACAATTTTCCTCTTTATAATATTAGTTTAGATTTAACTATTTGTTATTACTTTTACATCAGAATTCACAACGGTGAACCCGCAAAAATGTGCTAGTATGACATAAATATATTATTTATATATGTATGAATAAAAATATGTGTGCTAAACAAAATAAACATTAATATACTCGGTCAAAATGCAGGGAACAGCTGATTTTTCGTTGATAATTTTTTGGTCAAGAAGAATGACTGATTACGCAGTAGGCTTTTTAACGTTGTTGTCCCTATGTAGGTACCCTTATAATGACGTCAAGCTCTATAAGCTTAATTCCTACAAGAGCATAATTAGGTTTATAATGTTTCCTAATTATCTTGAAAAATCACATTCCTATCAATCAACCAAAACTCACTAGAGTTTCTTCGAACCGCCCGGGTTTTGACCTGAAAATTCTTGGAATCAACCGGGTCATCAGTACAGATATCAACGGCGGCGGCGGTCCGACTAATAGCTCAGATTTTTTTGATAACGCTACTTTAGCTGCTCTGATAATCTTGACAGATGACGTTTTTATTTAATTTACTGACCTTACGGTGTCTGTTCGTGGTCATTTGTAAGAGTTTCGTTCTCTTATATTAATGCGTCGGCTGCCAAATGTGGCACGAATATACCTGATACTAATAGAAGAGCCAAGTATTTTTATGTGTGCCTGTTACCAGTTTACCCTCTGACTCTTAAGGCCTTTCCTTCCTGTTTAGTATACACGCGCACAGTACGCAGCCCTGCGTGTTCAATATAATAATGCGTTTAGGGTGCTGATGAGGCTGCCCCGAATTTGTAGCGCATCAGGGATGTTTGCCGAGTCGCAAGTAAATTGTTTCTACTTTCTGTTTCTTTGCTATGCACATCCCAGGTCCGCAAAGTTACAGTTCCAGCAAAATCCTGAGGGTATTCGCGCAGAGGTTTGATTGTCAGGACCTCAACCATTCCTGTATAGTTCATCGTAATATTTAGTGTTACTTGTATTTTTGTGTCATTTTGTGATGATTAGTTGGTTGAAATAAATTATTCTTTTCTATTGCAGTTAGTCCAAATGTAATGTTATTTACCTTTTCTTTTTCTTAATATATAAGAAAGAGAATAGGTATGTCTTTAATTGAAATGTATATAAAAATAAAAAGGATCTTCACGACGCGCGACGTAGAAAAGAGCAATGAATTTATTTCAGTAAAAAGCGGAGAACTACAACTCGTACCTATACTCATATGCAAGGTCTCTTAAATCAGGAATGATAAAAACTTGACCGCGGCATAGATGTTAAATTCGTAGAATGTAGTAGATCGATCAGTGGACGCGGGCGCAGTAGCAATTGAGACAAGAGTGAATTTATCTCACCGTAAGATCTAGCACTATAACACGATGCAATCGCTCCTCGTTTACCGCTGAATTAGCTAAGTCGTGATTTTGTATCTTTATATCTTTTGGAATTACTTGTTGTATGTTTAGAAGTAACACAGCAGTGGTTAAAAAATAGTGGTCTTAGCCCATCAATTGTCAACCATCGCGACGGGTTCACCGTGCTTAGCCTATCGAAGTACTTCCTAAATGGAACTATCGCAATCACAGGGAGCACAAGTGCCTCTCGGCTTTGTTAAGGTCCTTTTTACACCCGTTATATCGCATAACAGTTGAGGGGTCATCCATCATCTTGAACGAAAAGCGCCACGGCTGAATATGGTCATTTCACTGCCAATGATACTGACTATATCAAGAAGGTCACGAGTCTATTCTTGATACAGTAGATTCGAGGTAGAAGTCGTAATGCTACATGTGCAGGTGTTTGCTAAACCCAGCCATACTGGACATTCTGCGACCGCTGGTTATTTCGCTAATTGGACATTCTGCGCCTAAACGATTTTTTAACACCTATGGAAGGGCCATCTTGTACACCTAATGAAAGTTGAAGGGCGTAGTAGATTTGCAACTGGTCTACTCACAACATCATAAGTATTTTGTGAGAAGCTTCCAAAAAAGCTTTCATCATCATCATCATCATTTCAGCCGAAAGACGTCCACTGCTGGACATAGGCCTCCCCCAAGACTTCATGACTTCATTCTATAGTTATTACACATTCCGTATTTAACGACTATGGTATTCTAAAATAGTCAGGCATGATTGTAAATCAGGGTAACAATCAAGATTGAAAAAGAACGATTCATCTAATGCCACAAGCACCTTCCTCCGGCGAAAGGACTATAAATACAAGAAACATGCACTTAATATCACCTAAATACATCATCATCATCATTTCAGCTCAAAAGACGTCCCCTGCTGGACATAGGCCTCCCCAAGTGTAGCCACATTGACATTTTGGGGGGTTTTGCCATAATCGCCACGCTTGGCAGGCGGGTTGGCGATCGCAGCACGGTTGTTACAAAAGCACAGAGAACGCTGCTGCCCATTCTCTGCTAAGTCCCTTAGTCGCCTCTTACGACACCCACGGGAAGACATGGGAAAAAAGCTTTATTTATGTCAAAAACTGAAGTTGCTGTAAGCCACAGAAAATTTTCTTACTACGCAACAAAAAACGCGACCAAAGTCACATCACAAATAATCTTTGAAACGCCACAATCAATTTGTCGTAAATTGCGTCACACTCACAAATCATCACCAAGTAATAGTCCCTTAGAGAATGACATAACAACACTAAAGCTCTTTATACTATAACCAATCAATTTCTGATAATAACTAGAGGTTATGTAAGTATAGAAGTGGAGAAAGAGCTTTAGAAGGCAAAGTTTCAACAGAGGCCCCTAGCGCGAGCGCGCGGTACCGTTTCAACGTAACGTATTTACAATTCTTGAATCGTAAACCCAATTATCCTATTGCATAAGTAAATGCTAATCAGTCTAATGTTTCTGCCGACACAGTTCTGGGACACAGGCCTTCCCTTTATAAAAGGGAGTGGGCTGTAATCCACCACGTGAGCCCAGTGCGGATTGGAAGATATCACATAGCTTCAAATTTTTGGTTCTCGGACATATCTGTTTATTTATTTTTTTGTGGCATCTCCTAGTTCAACCATGGAGGTTGCCGTCTGCTTAACCTTATTCTGTAGGTGCCTTGAGTGTAAGGCCTCCAGCCAGGGCATAAAAAAACCTGTGGGGTACGAGCCTAGGCTTAGGGCGTCGCTGGGGGAGAACTGCAAAGACACGTGTAGTGCCGACCCCAAGTAAAATGGGACAAGGGCAGGAAGATGATGAGTCGGTTCGAACCAACGGCTTGCTGCTCGTAAGTCGGGGCTGCCACTACTGGGCCATCGCTGCATATTTAGCATTTTAGTCAAATTGTTTGCAATAATCACAATTAGTATCATCCATACTGTATGAATAAATAATTAAAACTATGAAAATATATGTGTAAAAGGTATTCTTAATTTTAAAATCGACCTGCGCGCGTGCTAGGGTGAGAAAAATGTACAACCAGAGTATCTATAGAGTAGTCAGTCAGTTCTACTTCCAATCCTGCTGGCCTACCACGACGTCAAAAGCAGTATTGTTTTATTCTTATTCCAGTGCGGAAAAGAGACGGAGCTATACAGGATGTCTAGCACCATCTCCCCACACTGGAAAAGGAGTAAAACAATAATGTTTAAGACGTCATAGTAGGCCACCTTATGTTTTGCTACTACAGCATTGTTTTCTTCTTCGTGATACTGCTACAACAGTGTTTTGGCTTCCAGTAGGTCGAAGAGGTCACTTTGTCACATGGTTTGAAGCACAGCAGGGCAGAATAAACGGTGGAACATTAACTAGAGTTAGCCCCACTTTACCAACTACAAAAAGATGCAAAGTTTGTAAACTCATGACTATGACTCGGTATGCTTTCATAACCCAAAGATAAAGTAGCTTTTACTAGCACGAACTCAAAAAGCTTCATGCTGTGATAAGCATCGTTGCAATTAGACCTAAGTATTTGATGTGAGTTTCAACTTGATATCTCTACGCGTTCCTGCGAAAAAAGGTCTTGACAGACAGACAGACTGACAGACGGACAGACGGACAGACGAACGGACGGGCAACAAAGTGATCCTATAAGGGTTCCGTATTTTTCTTTCGAGGTACGGAACCCTAAAAAAAATCATAGCATTCTTGATGCATGATACAATCCCGTTTGCACTGCACCTTCTGTACAGTGCACACAATTCATTCGATATTATAATACGTTATCGGTGATCCGGAGATTGGTTGTCAGTGAAAGTGCTATCATTACGCTGATGGTTTGTTGATGAGGTCACTGACAGTAACCGCATGACTCGGGACACGAATAGAGATGGATGCTGCGTAGATCACTGTGCTTGATGCAACGTGGGAACGTACTTCGGCATTGACAATATTTTGCCAATATATTCCAATCATTCAAACGGTTTAATTCTTAGCAGGTAACAAAAAACCAAGTGCGAGTCGGACTCATGCACCGAGGGTTTCGTACAAAAAATATTAAAAATATTTTTTTATTATATGATGTAACTAAAAATTTACGGTTTTCGCAATTTTTCCTTTATTTGTGCTATAGGACGCTGCTTCGTACCAAATTTTAAGATTCTGAGTTCACGGGAAGTACTCTGTAGGTTTTGATTCGCTTGCGAGTGTCGAAAATTTGCGGAAATTTGCGGCATAAATGGCTGTATCTTTTGATTGCGTTGGCTTAGAAGTTTGGTTTTCACAGCTCCAAGGGACAGTAGACCTGAGTATTTGATATAAATTCCAGCTTGATACCTCTACGCGTTCCTGAGAAAAAGGGTCTTGACAGACAGACGGACGAACAACAAAGTGATCCTATAAGGATTCCGTTTTTTCCTTTCGAGGTACGGAACCCTAAAAATTTAAAATATCGTGGACGATCTAACTTTGACTTTCTACATGTAAAAGTTTTTAAACTGACATGGTCAATAACACTATCATTTGGTAATGATATATCCCTTTTTCACACCAGTGACAAAGGGATATTTACCATTAAACGGGATTATTTTACTATCTAGCCCTGGATTATTAATAAACGCATAATTGAGTCCACTAGACACTACTCAGTACACACCACTAAACAGTCATAATTTTACTAACTTCAGTTCAACCATACAATTAAAAAATCAAAGGTCATTTATTCAAATTAGGCTGATAATCAGCACTTTTTGAACGTCAAAATTACAAGAGACAGTCCCCCAAAACGCCCGCCCTTCGCCACTTCCTAGTGTTTTAGCTGGGAAGAAGAAGTGGCGGAACAAACTCCCCAGCAACACATCTGTCTGTTAGTTATACATTTTTCGACGGTGAAATTTGACACGATTTAAATCCGCGTTTAATTATAAGGCATAGGTGTCTTTTCTGGAGAATATATTAAGCTAAATTGTAGGATAGCTAAATATCGCCGCAGAATTAGCGCTAAACATAACAGAGGTGTACTTAATAATACACTCACAATACGCCAGTTATAAGTCCCATGTGATAGGGGCGATCCCATCGCCATCAACCAGGCACAAATCTCAATTTATCTGACCCGGGCAACGAACTCAAGACCTCATGCTCAGCGGCCGCGTTTGCGGCTTTTGCGGCTATTGTTTGCCTCGTTAGTCCAGACTAACGAGGCAAACAATTATAGCTAAAGTTTGAAACATTTTCAAATGTTACTGTTTCTAAATTTTCTATTATATTGACGAGATCGCTATTTCACCCAACAGTGGCTCCTAAGTTGTGCAACTTTTTAGTAATCATTTGAATAATTGCCAAAATATCATCACTATCCTTTTATGGAAACGTCTTTAAAAATCCTAAAACTAAAGCAAATATGAACACCTAGTTTAAAAGGTAATATTTCATAACAAAATGAGCCAAAAGCGCTCGTTCCGCTTTAACATATAAGTCCGTACCGCCTACAAATTATGCAAAATTAAAACATCCTGTTGTGCTTAACAAACAAAACTGAACTAATACATTACTTACTGTCATAATTTCACTTTCAAAACTTGTTTGTGTAGTGACAAAGCATTTCGATAACCGTGTTTGGACACTAACTTTCCATAATTGAGTTAAAATTATGTGTAGCAATCGTAACAAGTTACCTATCTTATTGAAGAATCTTTACTTCCGTGTCACTCAAAAGTCTACAAAAATCTCGTGTTATAAGTTTTTAATTTAATTTATTTATTTATTTTATTTTTATGTCGATCTCTCTAAAACATCAATTTTATCAATTTACTGTAATCTAATTTTAATTTATCTTTTACATAATGTTGTCATTTTTATAAATTATATTTTAATTTAAATTATCAATCAATTTTGTCATCATTCTGTAATTTACTATTTCAAGTTTAATTTAATTTTATTGAATATTGGCGCATAGTATTTACTAAGTTAGCTTATCTTCCGAAATTACTGTTTTTGTGCATGTGGTGTTTACCTAAAAGTAATTGTTGCACTGTAATTTAATTTTTGAATGTATTATGCCGCTGTATCCAGTGTGAACAATTGTTGGTAGACCTTTAATAAATAAATAAATAAATACACTGACATGGTCACTAAGACAATCAATAACACTTCAAACGGGATATTTAACATGTTTACTATCTGTTTTGAGCTTCCTGGCTAAATAATAACAGCCGCACGGGTCAATCTTCCAGGTTAAGCCGTGCTTGCCGAGGTCGGTCCGTGGATGGGTGACCATAATTACATACCGAGTTTCCTACGTGCCTCGGAAAGCATGGCACGTTAAGCCGTTGGTCCCGGCTGTCATTTGTAGTTCTTTGACAGTCGTTACAAGTAGTCAGAAGCCGAAAGTCGACATCCAGTCTTACCCAGTTACCCAGTTACTGGGTTGTGGAGGTCAGATAGGCAGTTGCTTTATGTAAAATACTGAGACTCAGCTGCATCCAGCTGGACTGGAAGCCGACCCCAACAAAGTTTGGGAAAAGGCTAGGCAGATGATGATGACTATTTGTTTTGAGCCAGTAGATAATAATGCGCTTACTTTCTTCGCTAAACCACCATATTGTCACCATTCTATTATTTATGTATTATATTTATATTATACAACATGTATATGTATATATATGAAGTGATAACTTAACTTTTGTTATTTAACATTTTTGTGTAATAAGTACAATAAGTACACCAGTGACTACCCCCTTTTTAGGGTTCCGTAGCCGAAAGGCAAAAAAGGGAACCCTTATAGATTCGTCATGTCTGTCTGTCTGTCCGTCTTTATGTCACAGCCACTTTTTTCCTAAACTATAAGAACTATACTGTTGAAACTTGGTAAGTAGATGTATTCTGTGAACCACATTAAGATTTTTACACAAAAATAGAAAAAAACCATAAATTTTGGGGTTCCCCATACTTAGAACTGAAAACCAAAAATTTTTTTTTCATCAAACCCGTACATGTGGGGTATCTTTGGATAGGTCTTCAAAAATGATATTGAGATTTCTAGTATCATTTTTTTCTAAACTGAATAGTTTGCGCTAGAGCCTCTTCCAAAGTGGTAAAATGTGTCCCCCCCCCCTCTAATTTCTAAAGTAAGAGGACGAAGATTCTGAAAATATTTAGGATTGTAGAACGTAAAAAAAACTATCAACAAAAATTGGTTTCAATAAGATATGATTTTTAGTTTTTGAGATATGGGACTTTTTCATCAAACTGCAGCTGTAACTTTGTTTTTCATAAACATACTAGGAAAAACAAATTTAGTTTTGCGGTTCAGTAGAAGTTTACTAACTAATACTACTAATGCATGACAGTTCATAATATTGTTATTATATTGTTTGGGGCTATGGAACCCTGTGTGCGAGTAAGACTCGCACTTGGCCGGTTTTTTATTTTTATTCCATAATGTCCATCCTAAGGTTGTCTGGAAGATATCGCTATCAGCGATAAGACCGCCGTTGTAACCATAAGATTAGCAGCTTTGTAAGCCCGTTATTTTTATTTTTTGGTATACAATAAAGTTTTAGTCTATTCTATTCTATTCTAAACGCTTGAAAATTGGCTGTCAGCCGATACCAGATAATACTTAGCTTATATTTTCACTAGAAAAAGGATTATCAAATTGGAGATCTAAATTAAGAGCTTTTTGATATGTTGAACCTGAACTGGTTTTTCAAAGAAAGTATTTATCTCCTGCTAAGTTAATGAATTAATTAACATGGTTGGTATTCTATAGGAAAGCTTGTAAGTTACCCGACTGTCGCTAACGTTTACTAGAACAGTGATACGTTTATCGTTTCGTATCAAAGTCATTACTAGCCAACTATGACAAGATACCGATTGACAATCTTCTACTCAATCTTTCACAGAAATATACATACTAGTACTTGTATCTATCACTTCACTGACAAGCCTAGCTTTAAACAAACTTAAAAACTTGATCACTAACACTAGTAACGGGATACTTACCATGTTTATTATTTGTTTTGAGTTCTCGATATTTCGGCGCTGTTGCAAATGCCATGATCACGGATAAACTGATCTGATGAATGATGTTTATCCGTGATCATGGCGTTTGCAAAAGCGCCGAAATATCGGGAACTCAAAACAAATAAAAAGTTATTGATAGTGTTAGTGTCCATGTCAGTTTAAAAACTTTTATCAAAAACTTGACTTACGCCCATTTTCACTAACACAAGTCACTCACATGAATGCCTACACAGAAACGCTGTAGATTTTCAAACTTCGATGTTGCGCTGAGCATTGAAATTCCGACAAAGTGTTTTTCGTCGAAAAGAAACCCACTGAACACACCACCCATATGGACGATGCTCCCTTTTCTGTGGAGAGTGAGGAGCTTTCAATCTGGTTCCTCATACCTCATCCAGAAAAGTTATTGGCGCCACTAAATCAGTCAATCAATCACACAAAATTAATAAAATAAGGTATGGTTCGACGACTAGCATTGTCGCCACCCTATCTTCACACATCACAACTAATTTATATTTTTTTAAATAATTAATAATTTATTTTAATTGATTAAGTGTAAATGTGAGGATCTGTGGGTATTTTATTTTGTCTTGATTGTTTTTTTTTATCGATTGTCTGGCAGTTTGAGTACTAAAGGCGACCTACACAATGTCCTTTCTTTGGTATTGTTCGTCGTGTCGTGGAGCTCCTTGAGTTATGAGTTGAGCTACACGATAACTGACAAATGCTTGCACTGGCTGGACAGGTTCAGTCCAATCTGTATTTTCTTTCTTCTAAAGAACTGACTTGAGTATTATGCAGAGAAGCGTCTCGAGATGGCTCAGACGCTTCTCTGTATAATCCTCAAGTCAGTTGGCCAAAATTATGTCTGGACTTAAAAGAGATTATGAGAGTTTCTTCTCAGAGTAGTCAGTTACGAAACACCGGCCTCATCTAGTTTTAAAAAGACGACTAGTAAAATTGTTTGTAAAAACCTATTTGGAAAAATAAACATCATTTCATCATAATCATTTCATCAATTCATTTCATTTCATCATTTAATTTCATCATTTCATTTAATTTCATACCTGTAGGTAATCCCCGAAGGGTTGGACAGGAGGGTACCTAATAGGTAGAACACCTACATTCTGCCAGTTATTTTTAGGTCCCATGTAATCGGGGGCGAGCCTATTGCCATCAACCGGGCACTAATCCAGCCTCCGTGACTTCTACTGAGAAATTCCTGAAGGAAAAACCGCTCAGTTATCGCGTTTGCTAGACTAATGAGGCAGTAGACTCTATCTCTTCATCTGGCTTTTCACAAACTGTCTTGGGGTCGGCTTCCAGTCTAACCGGATGCAGCTGAGTACCAGTATTTCACATGAAGCGACTGCCTATCTGACCTCCACAACCCACTAACTGGATAATACGAAACCCCTTGGTAAGACTGATGTCAGACTTTCGGCTTCTGACTACTTGTGACTGTCAAAGATCTAAAAATGAAAGCCGGGACCAACAGCTTAACGTGCTTTCCGAGGCACGGAGGACACTCGGTATGTATTATGGTCACCCATCCATGGACCGACCTCGGCAAGCACGACTGAACCTTAAAGATTGACCCGTGCGGCTGTTATTATTTAGCAGTAGACTCGTATCTTTTAGTAAATAATAATATTGCTCAAATTAATTAAATAGTATAGTAGGTCAAAAGTCTGAACCTTTTAATTTGGGTGGTCGTAGTCATGGTGCCGTTGTAATTGAGTGTATCGAATTGGATTTGATTATAATTAAATTAAATGGTTGAAGAAAGAGGGTAGGTACTAAGAACGCGACTGTTTACCAATTAAATATTTGGCACAGTGATGGCGTTCAATTAGCTGATTCATAAAACCGCAAAACGCTTGAAGAAAGTAGTGTGAGTCATTTATTTAGAAAGAAACAGTTTAACTAGTGAGTCTTCATAAATAATCACTTTTAAAAATGGTGTATATAAAGAAAGAAAGAAAGAAAAAATGTTTATTTGACGTCAGTCACGCACACACACAATAATAATATTAAAAAAGTTACAGAAAAAAGGAGAATATACATAGTGTGCTGTGTGCCTCACGGCTGCGCCAAAAAGGTCCATTTCAGCATTCATGCCAGACAGGTAATGCTGTCTGACGCTGGTCTTCCAATGAACCTTGAGGGGATCAGGAGATCAGATATCAGGTGGCCCTACCATGACGTCTTAAAACATTATTCTTTTACTCCATTTCCAGTGTGGGGAAGAGATGGCGCTAGACATCATGTATAGCTCAGTCTATTTCCCACACTGAAATAAGAGTAAAACAATACTGCTATAAGACGTCATGGTAGGCCAGCTGGTCTGATCATCACGTCTTGCCTCGATGTATTGCCACAGACTTTGTGGTGGATGTTAAAAGGTGGTTAAATTGTTTTATGTTAAATACTGATATTCCGCTGCATACAGGAAGAAGACTTCACACTGTTAGGAAGGTAAGACAGGTGATGTTCGTATGGAGGATTTGCCGGCACGGTTGGCGCCGTGGTTGAGCGATCGGCTGCACCGTTGCGTGTCGCGGGTTCGATCCCCGCACGGAACAAATATTAGTGTGGCCTACAGATAGTTGATCCGGGTCTGGCTGTTTGTGTATGTGAGTTTATATGTTTGTAAAAGCACCCACGAACGTTGCTCTACACTAGATAATTCTCCTGTATGGAGAAATTATCCTGTATAGAAAAATTCCTAGTACGGCGCAAGGTTAAAAAAAAAAAACATCATATCAGACCTAAGTCACCCACCGCTGGGTATAGTCTTCCCCCTTCTTCTGCCACTCTTCCCGGTCCTTTGCGACCCTACAGGTAGCTAGGTAAGGAGGAAACATGCAGTCAGAATGATTCAGAATTTGGGGGTATGAGGAGCAAAGTGTAAAGTTCCTCGATACTCCTTAGAACAGGGAGGATCCTCCGACCAGACAGGTGTTATGTCTGGTGGGCATCTTTTGTGGTCGGGTTTCCCTATGTAGTCTTAAGTCGATGTAAACTTTGCTTGCGAGATGTAGGAAATTGATGTACGTCGTGTCATAGATGGCGCTGTAGTATTTTAGTAGTAAGTTGCTTTTTGTAGGTCGCTACAAGAACATGACTTCGATGCTTCAACTAATTACGCAACAACCTAACCCAAATATTAAACTCCAAATCGTGCGACTACGCGACCAAAAAGTCGTACCTCCTGAATACACAATCGTTACGTGCTCGCATGTAAACGACAAGTATAATGAGTAGCTGTGAGCTCATCAATAATGTATGTGTAACAACATTACACCTTTTTACCGCGCGGTTGAGTAATCACGGGTGTGGAGTTGTGGACATGACATATGGCTTGGTTCCGTATTGAGGACTGCCCTTCCGTAGAGTATAGTTTTAGATAAGTAGTTTTGAGAGCAGCAGTTGTCCAGTGGTAGCAGCCTCGACTTACGAGCAGTAAGCCGTGGGTTCGAACTTAGGCAGGCGCATTACTTTATGTAATTTATTTCATCACCGCTGCTCTCAAAAACGGTGAAGGAAAACATCGTGAGGACACCGGCATGTCCCAGAACTAAAAATTCGAAGACATGTGACATCTGCCAACCCGCACTGGGCCCGCGTGGTGGATTACAGCCCACTCCCTCTCATAGATAGGAGGCCGGTGTCCCAGCAGTGGGAACGTTATAGGCCGATGATGATGATGAAGTAGTTTTGTCGTTTGAAAAAAGTGAGAGAGATGAGTGGCAAAACGGGACGTATAAGAAGGACATACAGTAACGTTTCTGGTGATGTTCTTCAGAAAAATCAGGTGCGTAGACCTCGCCAGTGGTGTGCGAGTTTAACCAGATGTTTGAACGTAGGCGAAGCAAAAGAATTATATAGTAGCAGGTGGCGTTCTGACGCTACTGCCCACCCCCCCATGAGAAACAGGTGTCGCTTTGCGTGTGGATAACTCAATGGCAGTAAGTATTATTTTTAAATCAAACCTTTTCTAATACTGATATTTCTTGATTCTAAGGCAAATTCCTTAAAATAACGTTTATCTTAAATGCATAATTCATGGTCTGTTATCACTTATCATATTACACACATTTTGAGACACGCGACTGATTTAGTCAAGATACGAACATTAGTATCGGAAAAAAGTTAATTTAATTTACAGCACAATGTACAGTCAGTACGTCGTATTGATAGCGGATAGCGATTTAGAAAAAAACAAGCTTTAAACGTACTCGGGAAAATTCTTGGGCCATAATCCACCACGCAACAACAACAACGTTGGGCCTTAAATCAATCGATTTAAGTTTAGACGGATTGATATGGTTAAAAGACTAACCGATTAGACCTATAACCCATTTGTTTGAATAGCTATTTTACGGGTTAACGGTTAAATGTGGTGGCCCCATGGAATAACCATTTGAATATTGCTGATTAACCACAACGAAGCAAAAGTTCAGGTTAATCTTTACTATAGGTGCTTCAACTAACCCTAAAAAATTACCCGATTAAAACCAAACTTTTCAGTCCTTGGATTTAAGACATGCAAGTTTCCTCACGCTGTTTTCATCCGTCGTTGAATAATGTTAAAGAAATAATTGACACTAAGTAAGTGCGAAGGGCTAAAAAGTCCTCGCTTTACTAGTTGTCCAGTTTAATGTTCAGTTTTCACCGCGTTCGCTTATCGCCTACTACAAGACCTAGCTCTTTGACGGACCGTGAACAAATGGCGTGTCCAATAATTCGTTCCTCATACTCTTCGCGAAATTATTCTCATAATTGTTTACAAAAACGCTGTAATCGTTATCTAAGTCGACATTTCTATAGTAGACATCTTTAAATATTTTATAAGTGTTTTTTATTACTTATTTTCAAATCATCGCAGTACACAAAGCTTTATGCACCTAATGTAAATTGTTTTAATTAGCCTCATGTGTTCCTCTTAAGTTTAATTGTTGCTACCGCTACTGCGGAGAATGAAGGCCCAAGTTTAATTCTCAGGTCGGACAGTGTATTTCAATCAGGAATTTCTCAGTAGGAGCACAGAGTCTGGATTTGAGGCCGATTGTAGTTTCGCCCTTACTTGAAATTTTACTCAAAGAAAACTTGTCAAAAGAACGAGAAACAGTAGCAGGATAGATCTCCTTTATTCATTTGTCGTCCCATTTTTTACATTTTCACATATTTCTTAATTAATAAACATAACAAAAAACATTACAAAATATAAAAAAACAGGTTTCCGCCGGTGTTGGGAGCAGGGTCCAAGCTACCGGTGTGGTTAGGGCTGCAGAGACAGGAACCTCCTCACAATGCGGGCCGTATCGAGGAGTACTGCCTTCTGAATCTGTTTGCGTAGCTCAATTTTCCAGTGACCATCATTTGTCCTTAAGAAGAACAGATAAATATTGATGATCTGTATTTTATGCTGCCATCTTCCGCAGAATGTGGGGTCCCATTACGTCGGCACACGCGTCAGCCTCGAGACAGGACACACGGACAACTGCGCATCATCAAAGGCAGAGAGTCAAAACGAGGAGCTTGGCCGTGGCAGGTCAGTCAATATTATGTACTAATAATCTAATGCTTGCTGATTTATGTATCTTAAAACCCCGCCAAGGTGGGGTCTAGATACATTGAAATGTCATTTAATTATGTTGTAAATGGCGAACAGATTCAATCGAGGGCGAAAGGAGAATGAATTATGGTGTTGTTGAAGTTCGAGATTTGGCACCGCCGCCTCACCAAAACCAAAGAGCGAATGACCAATGCTATGAAAACTACATGTTTAGTTTTAGTCGAATTCTAAAAACATAGCTAGCTGTTAGCAAGCCAGCGTCCGTACCATGACGTCTTAAAACATTATTCTTCCTATTCCAGAGTGAAAAAGAGACGGAGCTATACTGGTCATCTAGCTCCATCTCTTTCCCACTCTGGAATAGGAATGAAACAATAATGTTTTAATCGTCATGGTACTGACACTGGACTTGACATTAATTGTCTGGGCCTGGCCTGGTTATGAAAAAACAGTAGCTTATTATTTTCTATTGCTATTTTCCAGGTGTCTCTCCAGCTCTTGCACCCAAACTACGGTCTGATCGGACATTGGTGCGGAGGCGTGCTGGTGCATCCCATGTGGCTGCTCACCACCGCGCACTGCATCCATAAGTATATCTGATTGACTTCAAACTTGAACATAAACATATGAGCTACCTACTTTTGTTAGCCATGAATGCTCAAGCGATGCCAGGTCGGCACTACCTATTGTAGAAGCTTTAACCTTATAAGACTTTTGAAATTTGGTAATAAATAGAATCCACTACAGGGACGCACAGAACTGGAAAGTGTAGCGGGAATACGATGATGATGATAGATGATGATTTGTTTTGGATTTTTTGGACTATTTAAAGATTAGATTTTTTAAACTGGAGCCTACCTTAACTGGTAAAGAGCTCAAGAAGTTTGAAAAATACCAAACACTGTTAGGCATTGTATCCACAACTTCAAGGCATTCATTAGCCTTAGCTTTAGTTTTAGTCGTAACTTTCAATCATTAGTGTGGTGACCTCGTTGATCCAGTAGTTCCAATCCCGACTGCTGAGCATGTGCAGGGTTCGACTCCCGGTTCGGGATTTTTTTTATTGAGTTTTTCGATCTGGAAGTTCTCAGTAGCGGCCATGGTGGCTGGATTTGTGCCCGGTTGATGGCAATAGGCTTGCCCCTAATACATGGGACTTAAACATAACTGGCAAAATCTGAGTGTACTATTAGTTACACTTCTGCCTAACCCTTAGTGGATTACAGGCGTGATGTTATGCTATACAACCTTATCTCTCTCTCTCTATCTCTCTTGCTCTTGTATTATTTGTTTTGGTTTCCTACAACTTTGCCTATCTATACCTATACCTATACCACAAAAGTAACAGTGTTCAACAAAATGTTCCAGTGAACTCTTCAACCTGCCCGTGCCAGCTCTCTGGACAGCAGTGCTAGGCGAATGGGACCGGGCAGAGCAGAAGGGTGCCTATGTGCCCATTGAGAAGATTGTACTGCATCACCGGTTTCAGAACTACCAGCATGATATAGGTGAGAATGAGTTAGATCAACATTGTCCTGTCCTTGTCCCAAGTTACTTAGGTTTGGCGCAAAACGCTTTTACGGTTCCGTACCTCGAAAGGAAAAAAACGGAACCCTTATAGGATCACTTTGTTGTCCGTCCGTCTGTCTGTCAAGACCCTTTTTCTCAGGAACGCGTGGAGGTATCAAGCTGGAATTTATATCAAATACTCAGGTCTACTGTTCCTTGGAGCTGTGAAATTCGACACTAGCAAGGGGATCAAAACCCGTACTTCCCGTGAACTCAGAATCTTGAAGTTTGGTATGAAGCAACGTCTTATAGTACAAATAAAGGAAAAATTGCGAAAACCGTAAATTTTTAGTTACATCATACAATATAGTAAAAATATTTTTAATAATTTTTGTACGGAACCCTTGGTGCGCGAGTCCAACTCGCACTTGGCCGGTTTTTTTGTTCTAGTCGTAAAGACGTAAAATGACATCCATTGCTGGACATACAAATGAAGCCATGTCCTTCAGACACAGTCATTTAAAACACGATTTAACCAGAAAATAAATAAATTGTAATGATTATTTTGTAACCAGCTGATGAAATCAATTACGATTAAATTCCTTATTAAATAGGGCTTGAACATAATTACTAGGGAAATGTGGAATGTACTACTATGTACACCTCCACCTTAGCCTTTGAGGATTACAGCCGTGGTGTTGTGATGTAACGAATAAATTATACCTGATTGGTTTACATTGTCAATCTTATTGTAACTGCAAACGACTGATTATTTCTAATACAACTGCAATTTAAAATGACAAAAAATTGCCTGTACTAGGATAAACCTGTATGACAGGCTGCAGGAGCATAAAAGTATTATGTAAGAACATTTTCATCAACTCAAACTTTTCTCTTTTCAGCCTTAATGAAACTCACAAGACCAGCAGACGTCAGCACAGGCAGTCGAATCCGCACAATCTGCCTCCCTCCATTTGAGCCACCACCAATAGATACCTTCGAAACCGACAAAAGCTCACCATTTTACCTCCGCCCAGAATCGAACACAGAACCACCAAGGCGAAAGCCGAAACCACCAAAACCTAAACCTGATACTGCAGTGAAATACCTTGAAAAGCTGAACAATTTAACGAAGAACATCTTCTCAGGACTAGTGAATAAGAAACATAAAAACATGAGATACAACGTAAGAGTGTCCAACGAATCAAACAGACAGCCAGAAAGGAAGAATGGAGAAGAACTGAGAAAAACTGACAGTGAAAGAGGTCACAGTGATCTGATCTATGACAGTGCTACTCTAGATAGTGTAGTCAAACTTATAAGGAACAGTCTTCTAAAAGACGATTACAAAGTAAATATAAACAGAAGTGACAAAAAGCTTATGTTTGGTGAAGAAATAGATCCTTTCATTGATGATAACAACAGATTAGACTTCAAAGATGAATGTTATACTACTGGATGGGGCAGAGAACAGACAAATGGGACGTTGACTGATGTGTTGTTGGAAGCTGAGGTGCCTGTACTACCGCTGAATGTGTGTAGAGATAGGTACGCACTGACTCTTCCATTGAATGACGGTCATCTGTGTGCGGGGAGCACGGATGGCAGCACAGGAGCTTGTGTGGTGAGTGTCAATCTTCTTTTATTTATATTGACTCATAGACAAGTTACTGAAAAACAAATGTACAGTTGAAAGCCTAAGAAAATCTTGTCAAATTCATTTGTTTTTTTTTTTTCACTATTATCTTTTTCTAACTTTTGTAGTAAGCGACGACTTATTGTCGGGCCTACGCTGTCCACTCATACTTAGGTACTAACGCTGTAACATCCAATTATTGTAGAACCAAATGATTTTAAAAGAGTAACCATCGAGTTTCCTGCCGGTTCTTCTCCATAGGAAACGACCAACCCGAACCGTGCCGTGACGTTTTATAAGTGCCCATGTAGCCCTATGTAAAATAAAATATTTTGATTTGATTTGATTAGAGTTACTTCTTCGATTGGATTTTATAAAGGAGATGGTATTTATTTTGGCAGTTAGTTCTTCGATTGGATTTTATATCCGTGTATTTAGGTAACTAGATTATTTCGGCGCAGTTGGAAGCCACATTGATTGCAGCTTCAGTAGCGTTCATTATATCCTCAAATGTGCAGGAGTAGGAACACGTTGCACAGTTGATGGCCCACTTGTTAGAGTGTCCAAAGTGTCCTTTGATAGTTTGGTATTTAAAATAACGTTGGTTTAAAATGCTGCCCACCCAAAAGAGAGTAAAAGCTGACGTGACCTTACGACTGGATTTTGGGTTTGTGTACCAGGAATTTTAATTGCGCCAATTATGTCTCGAGATTGTTATCTAAATGAAGCATTTTTGATTTTTATCTCAAATTAAAGATCGGGCTGACATAGTTTTGTTTTGGATCACTGTAAAACATTTTCCTAAATCTCAAATAATTGCAACAAAGATATTAGTTGGAGATCCTAAAAGGGTAGTACTGAATGAGTCTTCCTGGATGCCTGAAGCCAAGTTCTAGATCGATTCAATTCAGATGACCATCGTCATGTTGAAAAGCAGCATTAGCCTAATCATTATCATCTGTTTGACCTTGTCCCAACTCTTTTGGAGTCGTCCAGTCTTACCGGATACAGCAATAGAATTAGCACTCAACTAAGTAATATCAAGGAAACGACACCCAAGCGGAGTTTGATAAACCGTCTAAGAAAAAGTTATTACCAGCCATAAGTCCAATCCTCGCTATTTTTAAAGCTTTTAGCGTTCATCTTATTTCACTACAGCATCTGGACGTGATTTTGTTCTTATCAGGCATCAAAGTTGAACAGTTTTAAATTATTGCATCGAATCTCGTATCAGATTTTGTCTTAGTGATCGAAGACGAGATTACTATGAGCCAGAATCACGAAAATTGCTAGATTTTAAGAACTTTGATTCTGTTATTTATTTATTAATAAACATTTGGAAGGCATTTGGAGTGTGTTTGCAGTGTCAGTATAGCAAGACAAAAGAAAAACTTGTTAATTTACAAAAGGTAACTTTGTCAATTATGAGATCACGTCTGGTTTTTTCATACTGGTTTTCAGCTGCATCCGCTTAGAGTGGAAGCCGACCATAACAAACTTGGAAAAGGCTACACAGAAATGGCATGGTTATAACAGTAATGCCTATAACGGAGATGTGAACATTTGGAATGGAAAAGAGGTATTAATTATAGTCACCTACCGTTTAACCTGTATTCCTACTTCTGCAACTGCATGCCATACCAAACTGTCAGTAAGAACTGATCATTAGATCGATAAGACTGATGTTGACTTGTTACAATGTAATTCTGTTCTTATTAATTCTCGTGACATCGGCTTCACATTGGAAAGTTCAATCAAAATTCTTGACTTTCTCTCATCAGAGAATATTATATCAGGCAATGATAGCTTGGCTGTGACTGATTGGAAGGTCGTGAGTTCGATGCTTGAAGTGGAAATTCTGATGTCAACTGTTTCTGTCAGTGTTGTGGAAGATTAATGAAAAATCGAAGTCTGGTAACAGCCAAAAATGGCAATGGATGGCTCTAATTAAAAGGAAGTTTCTCTTTTTTATGGGCCCTATGTGACCCTTCCCTCTTTACATTTTTCTCAAAGGAATGAAAATGGAACCTTTGACTAGACTTAGACTTTGACAGTTCTATTCATTGATAAACAGAGTTTAGCGGTAAAGAACTCAGAAATTACTTTTTAAGATTGGCATGATTATTATGAAGTCCTACATTGTGATAATTAGGTGTAATAATTGAAATATCATATTAAAATTAAAATATTATATGTAATCATTTATATAGCCGCAATAATTAATGAATAATAACTAATATATTAAGAATGTAAATTATGATGTGCATGGTGACATATATGTAATTTTTTGATTTAATTAAGCATGTGTAATTGTGTACCTACTCGAAATATTTGCACGATAACATATGATAAGTCGCATATAGTGAGTCATATAAAAAATATTTTACCACGTTATTGTGTTCATTACATTTCATTTTACTACAAAAACGTACAAGTAAAATCTATTGAAAAGATGCTGCAAACAACTTTCGTCTACACATAATACGATTCGGATATTTTCCAATTATATTATTCGAAGAATTCTACTAACAACTGGTTACCAAAGGAAATTATCGGTGAATGTTTTGACACCTAAAACTTTTTATGACTAACAGCTTTTTCAGCCATTTTTTATTTAGAATAATTGAGTCACGTTCACATCTAGTTAGGATCTATTTGTGGTTTATTTCTGCGTTGGTTGTTTCAATCAATTATATAGCGAACATGCATTGGAATTTGAAATACTATTTTCGAAGGTATATTCTTCATAACTTCATCATCATCATTTCAGCCGAAACACGTCCACTACTGAACATAGGCCTCACCCAAGATTCGCCACATTGACATAACATGGGGGGGGTTTTGCCATAATGGCCACGCTTGGCAGGCGGGTTGGCGATCGCAGTACGGTTGTTACAAAAGCACAGAGAACGCTGCTGCCCATTATCTGGCAAGTCCCTTAGTCGCCTCTTACGACAGCCACGGGAAGATATGGGATGGTGCTATTCTTTACGTCCGATACCATACAGAGATTCATAACTTAATCAGCCTTAAAGAGCTCTGTTGAGGGAACAGTGAAGAAAGAAGTGACTTTATAGTCCAAGAAAAAGACAAATTAGGGCAAGTATCTCGGAATGAGAGATAGTCAGCTATAAAGTTGTATAAACCTTTATTTTGACACCCTAAAACTTGTCTCAAAACCTACTTATCGTAGGGTCTGTGACTACAGATATTCCAAGGTCAAAGGTCAAAAAATCGATTATTTCGGTGCACATTAACCGCAAATATTTCGTTTCCTATGGGATTTATGCTATTTGTTTTTAAGATAAATTTTGTGAGGCTTAAATTTTCTACAACTTTTGTTTATACATTCTTTAGGGTTCCGTACCCAAAGGGTCAAACGGGGCCCTATTACTGAGACTTCGCTGTCCGTCCGTCCGTTTGTCTGTCACCAGGTTGTATCTTATGAACCGTGATAGTTAGCCAGTTGAAATTTCTACAGATTATGTATTTCTGTTGACGTTTTATCAACAAACAAAGGAAGCCAGCGGGCATTCACCCTTTGTGAGAGAGAAAGGGTAGGTCCAGTTCGGGTTTGTGGTTTTACATGTCTTCGAATTGGACATCATGTCCAGGAAAATTCCACACTACGTATATCGACTTGTGTTCATGCTCTCTTTTCTTTCATTCTTGATTTTGTTTTCATATTAGTGATATAAAGTAGGTAAATTATTATTTTTCATTACCTAATTCAGCTTTAAGCGTAAGCCTAAGGCGGAGCGGTGGCCCAGAGGTGGTAGCCCCAACTTACGAGCAGAAACTCGTAGGTTCCAATCCAGGAGGCGCATTACTTTGTGTAATTTATTTCATCACCGCTGCTCTCAAAACGGTGAAGGAAAACATCGTGAGGAAACCGGCATGTACTAGAACTAAAAAATCGAAGACATGTGACATCTACCAACCCGCACTGAACCCGCGTGGTGGATAGCCCACTCATAGGGTTACAAATCAGTTCAATAAATATTTATGGGAAGAAGACATTGTTGCTATCACGGCCAACCTTGACAAGGTTGACAAAGGAGCGTGGATATTGTCATAAGCATAGAGGGCGAGTGTGAAGTAGGACTGTGGATAATAATGACTCTCAACCACCTTATTCCAATTTACTCTGTCAATAACTGATCCTCTCTTCTCTTCCAGGGCGACAGCGGGGGACCGCTTCAGTGCCGGTCAGGCGGGCGCTGGGAGCTCCGAGGACTGACATCCTTCGGCTCCGGCTGTGCCCGACGTGGTGTCCCTGACGTGTATACGAATGTGGCCCACTACGTCTCCTGGATATACGCACATGTTTATGCTAGCTAGTATTCGGGTTTTGGAGAAAAATTAAGTGTCAACCTGCTTGATGAGAACTGTGGATATACTGGACCTTGACATGTGACGGAAAAGTCGAATATAACTTTTTAATCTGACTAATTATCATTAAAAAAAAACCGGCCAAGTGCGAGTCGGACTCGCGCACGAAGGGTTCCGTACCATTATTTATAAAAACGAGCAAAAAATCACTTTTTTGTTGATATAGCGGCAATAGAATTACATAATCTGTAGAAATTTCAACTGGCTATCTATCACTGTTCATGAGATACAGCCTGGTGACAGACGGACGGACTTATGGACGGACGGACGGGAGGACAGCGAAGTCACATTATGCCGTATGGGTCCCGTTACGGAACTCTAAATATGGGATATTTACCATGTTAACTATTTGTTTAGGGTTCCCGATATTTTGGCGCTGTTGTAGCACTATGCTCACGGATTAAAATATTATTTATGAGAATATCGAATATGTTTTGAATTGGGTAAAAAGAAGAAGAAAAATGTACCTACAACGTTATGTTAATCCTGTTTACAAACACTGTTGAAATACGAAACACTTTGAAAGCGATAGCCGCTTGTGTCGAACCTCGTGGTTGTGTTAGGTCTACGATAGAAGATTCGACATCGAAGTCAATGGAAATTAACTGGTTTGGCCATGGTGGATTTTAAGAAAGAAAGCGGCTGATTACCTCACGAAATTCACAATATTTGTGAATGTTTTTTGTAATTTGCAGTTCACCCTTAGGTTATATGTTGTTTAAAACATGATTTTACTGAGTTAGAATCATTAAAATCATCAAAACAAACCTCTGAGTTCATGTTGTTCAACATACAGCCAGACACTGCAAATTGCAAAAAAACGTAAAAAGAATGCATTTCGCGGTCCACTACTGCGATTTCCCCATTTTTTATTTTTTTTCGGATGGGCAATCATCAAATAACCCCACCCGCTCTGGGCGGAGCGGAAGGGAGTGTCAGACTTGACTGACTAAAATCCATCCATGTTCCTTCTTAGCCCTTTGTGTTCCAGGGCCACGGTATCTCTTTCGAACAGTCCCGCAGTCCACTGTGGTTGCCCCTTTTTTTTTAGGATGGGAAATCATCAAATGACTTCTCCAGCTCTGGGCGGAGCGGAAGGGAGTGTCAGACTTGACTGACTAAAACCCATCCATGTTCCTTCTTAGCCCTTTGTGTTCCAGGGCCACGGTATCTCTTTCGAACAGTCCCGCAGTCCACTGTGGTTGCCCCTTTTTTTTGGGATAGGAAATCATCAAATGACTTCTCCCGCTCTGGGCGGAGCGGAAGGGAATGTCAGACTTGTACTGACTAAAACTCATTCATGTTCGAACAGTCCCGCAGTTCTGGGAGGCATCGGGCCTCTCGGACCCCTTACAATTTGCTGACATCTCCAGAGAGGCGCGCGTGGAACTTGAACGCGCAGTCGATACGGCCTGTCGTCATAAGACGGACGGACGGTGAGCTAGCCCATTACTGACCGTCCACAGGCCCGCGCTCGCACTCGTTGGCCCTCGACGCTGGTAGGGAGTCCCTGACAGGAACAAAAATTGCATCATAATATTCAATGACTGAGTAACTTGCAATTTGCAGTTTGCTTGCAATTTTGCTGTTTGATTCCGTAAAAACACCACAGGCATGGTGCAGGGGTGTGGTGGTACTCTTCTTCAAAAAGGGTGACAACGCCCGGTTGAAGAACTATAGGCCCATCTCACTTCTGAGCCATATCTACAAGTTGTTTTCAAGAGTCATCACGAATCGTCTTGCGCGCAGGTTTGACGATTTTCAGCCTCCCAAACAAGCCGGATTCCGAAAAGGTTTTAACACCGTAGACCACATACATACCCTGCGACAGGTTATACAGAAGACCGAAGAGTACAACCTGCCTCTCTGTTTAGCGTTTGTGGACGACGAGAAAGCCTTCGATTCGATCAAGACTTGGGCTGTACTGCAGTCTCTCCAACGGTGCCAAATTGATTATGGGTACATCGAGGTGTTGAAGTGTTTGTACAAAAACGCCACCATGTCAGTCCGACTTCAGGACCAGACCTCGGAACCTATCCTTCTGCAGCGAGGTGTGAGACAGGGAGAAGTCATATCTCCGAAACTGTTCACCGCTGCACTGGAAAATGTCTTAAAGGTTCTGGACTGGAGAGGGCTAGGCATCAACAACAATGGCGAGTACATCTCTCACCTTCGATTTGCCGACGATATTAGTGGTCATGGCTGAGACCATGGAGGACCTCAGTACAATGCTCGATGACCTCAGTAGAGCTTCCGAAAGAGTTGGTCTTAAAATGAACATGGACAAAACCAAGGTCATGTTGAATGCCCATGTAACACCCACTCCTATCAAGATTGGAGACTCTACTATTGAAGTTGTAGACGTTTATGTCTACCTGGGACAAACGGTCCAGTTGGGTAGGTCTAACTTCGAGAGGTCAATCGTCGAATCCGACTCGGCTGGGCAGCGTTCGGGAAGCTGCGTGGTATCTTCTCGTCCAACTTACGTCTCAAGACGAAAGTCTATGACCAGTGTGTGTTGCCAGTGATTACATACGGGACCGAAACGTGGCCGCTCACATGGGCCTCATCAGAAGGCGCAAAGTCACCCAAAGGGCAATGGAGAGAGCTATGCTCGGAGTTTCCTTGCGTGATCAAATCAGAAATGAGGACATCCGCAAGAGAACCAAAGTTACCGACGTAGCCCGAAGAATTGGCAAACTTAAGTGGGCAGGGCACATTGCTCGCAGAACAGATGGCCGATGGGGCCGAAAAGTTCTGGAATGGCGACCGCGAACCGGGAGACGATGCGCTGGAAGGCATCCCACTAGGTGGACCGATGACCTGGTAAAGGTTTTGGGGATCCGCTGTATGCGAGTCGCACGGGACCGGTCAATGTGGAAACACTTGGAGGCCTTGGAGGCCTATGTCTTTCGGCTCAAATGATGATGACGATGATGATGATGAGTAACTATGTTTGTGTGTATAAAATAAAATCACGCCTGTAATTCCCGAAGGGTTAGGCAGAGGTTTATATCAGTACACATTTCACCAGTTTGTTTTATGTTCCATGTGATAGGGGGCGAGGCTATTGCCATCAACCGGGGAGAAATCCAGACACCGTGGCTGCTACTGAGAGATTTTTGATAGAAATATACAATAACACTTTGCCCGACCAGGGAATCGAATCCAAGACCTCATGCTCAGTTAATGCTTAATTAATGTAATAATGATTGAGTGCCTGTAGTTATACCTGAAGTCATTGGTTTATCTCGAATGGATTTCACTGATTTAGAATATTCTTGCAAAGTTATTATCATAGATCGGAGTAGGTATATTGAATTGGGGTCATTGATCCGAAACGTTTATATTAATATTGACATTCCTCCGGAATTGGTTGATTTGATTGAAATGTAAATGCAACAATTTATAAGAAGTTGTGGCCATAAAAAGACATAAAAAAAATACTTCGATCGGAATTCGATTGTTTTTATTATTCAACAGATTAGTAATAAATTAATTTAGTTTTGATACCTTACTTTAAATTTTGAATTGAGTAGTAATAATATCACTACCAACATTAACAATATTTAATTAAATCCGGAATTACTTTCCAAAAAATGGCTTATCCATGTTATTCTTTCTGTGTGCATTTATGATAGAAGTACCAAAAATCAATCTACCTACTCCAAGCACTGGTTATTATTTAAGTCACGGATTAACTATTATCAGCGAACAAGTTAATCTAATTTGTATTATTATTTTATTAAGATTACCAATTTGTAAATATACCTTCTAGTCTCCGATTTTAATAGAGTTGATTATTTAACTATTTGTTGTTTATTGAAAAATATTTAAGATGATTATATTAATAATAAGTATCTTTAAGTTGCAGTATTTTGTTTGTAGTTACCGATATATTAACAAATAATACTCATAAGTTATACCAGCTGAAATATTTAGAATTCTCTTCCTGATACCCCGTGTTCTAATTAAAGCAATCAATCGCGCGAATACGCCATCGTCGTGTGCATAAACTTCACTAATTTTTTCGCAGAATCGAGAAGGACCTTATTTCGGTACGATTCGGTGGTTCGCCAAGTAAATTGAACGTGACAGTTATGTGTGCGCGCGATGATCGCTTTGGCTAGGACGCAGCCTACTGCTGCCTTTGCTACTTAGCTTTTACTTAAATTATAATTTAGAATAAGTGTTGTAGTTACGTATTTCATCCCATTACCACTCAAAATAACTGTGATTTAATTAGTATAAATTATATTCTTAACAAAATTCAATCAAATAAAATATTTATTTAGTTTGTACACTTATAAGTGTACAACTTATAGGTGTATATAGCCAGACTGGCTGCATGAAATCTGCTTTATTCAGTTAAACTTAATGTCACTTGCACTAATTGACATGTAAATAAAACCACGCCGTAGGATTGTACACTCTAAGTTAAGCACCGAAAGTTGCAAATTGAATAGCGTGCTTTTATATAGTCATTAACTGAAATAAGCAGCAGAAGTGCAGCCAATCTGCACAAACGTTTTCATATTGCCTTCATAGTTTTAAAAACTTATTTAAAAGATTAATTGAAGTTGTAAGCAGTATTGATATTACTTTGTTATTATGTATATTTACTGCCAAACCAGTGTCTGTACAATTATTAATTATAATTTTGATTAATTATTAATTTATTTTATTGTAAAAAGGTTAATATTAAAATAAAAATAAACGATATTAAATTCTTGAAAAGGCTTTATTTAATTATCAAAACATGTCACCATCAGTCTATTAAATAAACTATTTACAATTTATTTACAACTCACTTATAATTAGAATTAGAACTAATATCACAATTACTAAAAATATCTTGGTCCCTTACAACTGATACAATAAAAAAATTGGTTGTTAAATTGAAAAAATGGCGGAATTTTCAGTGAAATAATTAATACTGGGATGCTGAAGACTGGATTACTGTTTAAAAACAACTAGTTTCATTATTGTCACACAACATAACTCGTGAATATGTTATGTTATGCCCGAGCTAGGCAGAGATGTACATTGTTATGTACACCACTGGTTAGCTCGGGTACACCCAAATCACACACCAAATTATTGTCATAATACATAAATTATGTAAGTTACTCAAACCTCTCACTCATTGTCAAAACTCTGCTGTTTAGATACCATAAATTATTGAATGCACTGTGAGACAACGCAACGGCATCACCCAGTACTAACTGGGTTATGGAGGTCAGATAGGCAGTCGCTCCATGTAAAATACTGGCATTCTGCTGCATACTGGAAAGCGACCCCAATAAAGTATTTCCTACTTTATTGGGATCGGCTAGGTGATGTGAGACCACGCACAACCTGATCCGTTGGGTCTAGAATCATGGATTTTAATTAAGTGTTCATTTTAAATCTTTTCATACCGAAGGAAGAACATATAATAATTTATACCCTAAAGAGGTTATTGGTCCTTCGAGCCGGATTACAAGGGAAATATATGGAAGTTCGTAGTTTTTTGCCAATGGTTTGTCTTCTAATAAATATTTATAATATAATTAACTAATCCTCTTAATGTCTAACATACATAAGCATTTGATAATAATTATTACATAAAACATAATAATTATACATCCAATGGCTATTACGAGGAATGTTTATTAATTTATTATGCTAATTACGTTTAAAAGGCAAAAGTTGTCGCAGTAGACAACTATATATATAATTATGTATAATAATAATAAGATAACCTCACACCTTACTAACTCCTAAACTAATTAATATTGAGCAATTTAAAATAAATGTTTTACAAGAGTTTAAAGAAGATTAAACTAGATACAGGCTTGCATTTGCATCCTTGATGCTCCATCTACGGCTTGGATGGAGCACCCCATAATCCCACTAGCAAACATAAAAAATACTTGAATTTTAACGTAAAGGTACGCACGACGACCAATGAAGCTAAGCTAAACTAATTTATGCAGACCTTTCTCTGTACGGGAAGTCTATACAAAGCGAGCCCATGTTATACTGGAAATAAAAGCTTCATGTGTCACCGTGAGTGTCTAGTACATGTTGCTGGATAGTAAAACTTTATATTAATATTTAACTGTCATGGATTTTCGCCTGATTTCATGACTAATTGAGCAAATGATTGAAATCTACCTATCTATCTTAACAGTTAAGCCGTTAGCGGAGTTTACAGAACTAAAAATAATGGCAAATTATAAATAAGTTCTCATTTCCTGGTCATACATAATATAGCCGTCAATGTTGATATAGCATCCGTTTAATTCGTCATATGTTTTCTGTGTAATATCCGTAACACATACTTGGTTGCTACAAGGATTTTTTAGGCGCTGAAATCACGGTGATAAGACACTGTTGATAAACGTCTGACAATTTGTTTTGTGTTTTATTGAAAAAAAACAATATTTTGGTCTCGCGCCAAAAGATCCTTGTACGTTTTTCCTTAAGAAGTTTTCTGTCAAAAATATTTCACGATAGCGGCAAGTTAATAACTATTAATTGAGCATCCTTATAACTTATTTGATCTAAAAGTTCACTTCATATCTTCTCACATATAGAGAGATACTTCAAAATAACTCCAATTGAGCAAAAACTTCTCCGGGATAATCTTCTCATTCATTATCAGAACTGACCAGTAAGTCTACAAAGTCGCTATCCTCCTCATTAATAGCCAGGAGAGAGACAGCTTCCTTGGCCAGATCCTCATCATCTTTAAAACTAAATGCTACATTTTCTGCCATATTCAGGATCACGCTACTTCTCCTTCTTTCTGAACTTTTCCTCCTAATAATAGGAGTAGGGATGTCCTTTGGTGGGATGATCTTGTACTGCGGTTTCCAGATCCTGTGGAGGCCTTGGGCTGCAAGGACTAGGCCTGTGACGAAGAGTAGGACCTCGAGGGTGATGACCAATGGAGGAGCGTAGACGAGGCGGAGACGCAGCATAGATACTACGTCTGAGGGTGGTGCTTTGCAGAACTGGAAGAGAAGGCATTGATTAGTATTTTTTTCGACTTCGTTGTAGTGAGGTAATCCAGCTGTTGAATACCAACATTCGAGGGAAGGGAGCAAGAAGTCTTGAGAATAAGGCAGGCCCAGCTTTGAGATATTGCAGTCTTACACTTGTAAATTATCGTTTGGGTAACCGTATTTTTGCATATTTTATTCCGAAAGTTATGGGTTGTTTCTGAAAATACTAAAAAATACGGGAGCTATTACAATATTATTTCAAATCGTGGTTAACAGATTTCTGATGAAATTACTGTTATCTCTGTTATCGTAAACACCCTGAATCTTATTGAACCATTACGGTCTGACTGATTAAATAAGAATGTCTTTTATAGTATGGGAGCTCGTGGCTAAATAGTAGCAGCCGAACAGGTCGATTTTTAAGGGTTAAACCGTGCTTGCCGAGGTTGGTCCGTGGATGGGTGACCATAATTACATACCGAGTTTCCTCCGAGCCTCGGAAAGCACGTTAAGCCGTTGGTCCCTGCTGTCATTTGTAGATCTTTGAGAGTCGTTACGAGTAGTCAGAAGCCAAAAGTCTGACATCCAGTCTTACTAAGGGGTATCGTATTACCTAGTTGTTGTGGTCAGATAGGCAGTCGTTTCATTTAAAATACTGGTACTCAGCTGCATCTGGTTAGACTGGAAGCCGACCCCAAGATAGTTTGTCAAAGGCTAGGCAGATGATGATGTCTTTTATAGTAGAGTATTGGGATAAAATGACCATAAACTGCAAAATGGTCTTTAAAAAACTCACCATTGACAGCCACATGATCGGTAAAACCTTGTCCTTCAGTGGTTCCGTGATAGGGTTCCCTGCAGACATCCTCACTGCTAGGTTGATCTGGATCTTTATTGAAAAACTTAGTGGCGCTCCGATAACCTGTCAAAAAGATTAAATTGTAACTTACGTACATAACATCACGCCAATAATACTAAAGGTAGGGGCAGAAGTGTACCTATAGCTGGCTATGTACAACTCAACCAAGCTAAGTTTGCACCACTCATTTTTTTGTGTATATTTAAATGTACCTATGCATAATATAATGTTAAAAACTATAAATGCAAAGTAAATTCTAACAAACATTTGTTTACTTTTTTTTAAAGTCATAGCGTATTCTTTTTGCAGACCGTACCTTGGCGTCAGTGTGACGTAATCGACGCGAGGTGCAAACTTAGCTTGGTCGTGTTGTAGTTTCATGTAATAGGGGGCGAGCTTATTGCCATCAACCGGCAGAAATCCAGACTCCGTAGCTGCTACTGATATTCCTAATGGAAAAACCCAATAACACTTTGCTCGACCCGGGAATCGAACTCAGGACCTCATGCTCAGCAGTCGAACTTGCGACCACTCGACCAACGAGGCATCACCTTAAGATAAGTTCACAAACGAAGATTAACTATAAGGGAAAATGATATCTGTTGATGTCGCATTGAAGGCATTTAAGAGCCTTTACGCCGTACGGCATTTCAACAAACTTTCAAGTCCTTATTTTCCGAAATGACTGAACCGATTTTAATGAAACTTAATACGCATAAGGAGGATACAGAGGTCTAAAAAGTTACTAAAAAACATTCTTTAAAGGTCATTAAAAAAAAGATAATTGGAAATTTCTGTTTCTATACATAATTTATAATCGGTCTAATTTTGCTGTTATGTGTCCTGCTTATGCGTACGAAGTTTCATTAAAATCGGTTCT
The DNA here is from genome assembly GCA_949152445.1 of Cerastis rubricosa. Classification (NCBI taxonomy): domain Eukaryota; kingdom Metazoa; phylum Arthropoda; class Insecta; order Lepidoptera; family Noctuidae; genus Cerastis; species Cerastis rubricosa. The sequence goes on from OX424527.1 coordinate 23,892,879, forward strand.
GTCATTTCGGAAAAGAAGCACTTGAAAGTTTGCATGAAATGTCTTAAGGTGTAAACGCTCGTATGTCCATGAAAACTTAGACTCAGTGGCCTCAATCTTGAACGATTCGGCCATAAGGTTATTTAAGAAATATAATACATATAATGGTTGTATAAGAAAATATTGGTCGTGCTACTTACAGGTTCCAATTCGAAATGCGACGTATGCTTCTTACGATCAGGATTCATGCCCTCAAAATATGCTTGCTGAACGGGATCCGTATCCATAAAATGAGGCTTTGATAGAGATATTGGGAAACCTGGAAATAATTTATACAGTTAAGTTTTGGCTACTAGAAGATAAAAAAGAAACATGGATGTAATTTCAGGAGTTTTACTTCTGGTAGTTGTAACATAACATGATTGTTTGCCGCTAAGATGTACCAAGTACACCCTTTTTTTTTCGGATGGGAAATCATTATATGGCCCTCCCGCTCTGGGCGGAGCGGAAGGGAGTGTCAGACTTGACTGACTAAAACCCATCCATGTTCCTTCTTAGCCCTTTGTGTTCCAGGGCCACGGTATCTCTTTCGAACAGTCCCGCAGCCCTGGCAGGCATCGGCCCTCTCGGACTCCTTCCGATTTGCTGACATCTCCTTGAGGCGCGCGTGGAACACGGACGCGCCGTCGGCATGGCCTGTCGTCATAAGACAGACGGACGATGGGCTAGCCCATTACTCACTGTCCATAGGCCCGCACCAAGTACACCCTATGTTATGCATGTTTAAGTTCTATGTAAGGGGCGACCAGACGGTACTCCGGGCTAGTGAGATATTCCAGATGGAAAATCCAATTACACTTAGCCCGAACAGGAAATCAAACCGGGAGCTCATGCACAGAAGTAGCACATACGATCACAGGACCAACGAAGTAGTCAACGACTTTAAGTTCACTTTTTCAGATAGGTGCAAGACAAAGTTGATAAAGTAGAAGAAGATTCTTTAGTACTGACCATAGTAACAGTTGCTGACATCGACGAATCCTTCGGGGGGACATTCGGTGGTACAATTGCAGGCGAAGGGAGAAGTGTTGCTGAAAGCTGTGCTGTCCATTGAAAACCTGGAGCAGAATGAGAAGACAAAGATGAGGGAGGTAAAAAGGTTCAGTTAGCTGAGATTGTCTTTAATAATTTAGTTATCACAAGAGGTGGTCTTGTTACTGTGCACCTAACTAAACAGGTATTTACTCTCGGCTTCTACTAAGAATTAATACAGCAAAGCCGCCTTTGTAACTTCAGCTTTAAACTTTCGTCATGACTTATACTAAAAATAAAACTCTGACATATGTATATAAATTGTTAGACGGGTAAAAGAACGAAAAGCTACTGAGCTCATCCATATTTACGTTTGGTTGATCAGGCGAGCAAAGGTCATCTGCCTAGCCTTTACCCAAATATGTTGGGGTCGGCTTCCAGTCTTACCAAATGCAATTGAATATCAGTATTTTACATGAAGCGACTGCCTATGTTCTGAATGGTGTCGGACGTAAAGAATAGCACCATCCCATATCTTCCCGAGGGTGTCGTTAGAGGCAACTAAGGGACTTGCAAGAGAATGGGCAGCAGCGTTTTTTGTGCTTTTGTAACAACCGTACTGCGATCGCCAACCCGCCTGCCAAACGTGGCGATTATGGCAAAACCACCCATGTTATGTCAATGTGGCAACACTTGAGTGAGGCCTATGTCCAGCAGTGGACGTCTTTCGGCTGAAATGATGATGATGACTGCCTATCTGACCTCCGCAAGTCAGTCATACGATACGATAAGACTGGTTGCCACGCCGTTTCGACTACGACTGTCAAAGATCTACAAATGACAGCCGGGACCAACGGCTTAACGTGCTCCCCGAAGCACGGAAATCAACAAAGTTAAGACTTACATATAAGAATTAAGTCCCTGGGCACTTGTCGCTTCGCTGACAAAACTGAAGGGGTAGTTCCTGCAGGCTTGCTTCCTGAAGATCGTGATGTTTCGCCCTTTTTCGTAGTTGGATGGCAACATGAGGCCTTCGAAGGAGCCTTTGATTCTGTTGCATAGTGTGCTGTAAGAGAAGAATATAATAATGACAATACAACAATAAGGTACGATAACAATCAATCATATCGTAAATTAAGATTTGAAAAACCAAATGCCTTAATTAGGTGATAATGATAACTGTCATCTGTCCGCTCTGATAGCTGTATAAGCAGAAATGCAGAATTAGTTATAATAAGGAAAAATCGGTTTTGTATGTAAAATCTGTTACACTAAATTTAAGTGGCGTTTGAGGATTTTATCTGTGTGCAACCGTCATCAAAAACGAATTCAATACACGTACACACAAAGACAAGCGTACTCGTAAATGCTGTTACAAAAAGAACATTATTTTGCGATCTGTTATGGTATAAAAAATCCTGCTTACCTGGATTCCAAGTCTGTAAACCCTTGCTCCACAAGACCGGTGACATTGTTCCAAGCGTTCAACGAGTATCTTCTGCTGCGGTCCCTGAGTTCCACCTCAGACCACTCCAGTTTTTGTTGATAGAACTGTCAAAACCACGTCATAGTTAGACTTTAGAAGATTCTATCACAATATTATGTAATCATATTTGTCGGTTTTTTTGCAGTTTTGGGAATTCTCTGCTAATGTTTGACATTATCATAAAAAAACATCAGCAATAATGACTTTTTAACAAAAAAAGTTTGGTTAGCGTTATCTAGGAGACGCTTATGGTATCGTTGACATAGGCAGTTTTGGTTCAAAAATATTATACATATAGACTCGAGGTCATTGTAGTCGCAAAATATATGTATATATTCCAATTGAATATTTTTCTATTTTAAGCGTAAATTGTTTCAGTATTGTAGTAGATTTTGTTATTTGAGACTTAAATGCTCTCCAAATACTTGTAACCCTTGATTGGTCAGTGACGGTCGACAATTTTCAACCTTATTGCTCAAGGCATAAGAGTGAAAAGTGGTTGACTGTCAGTGAGAGAATTTTGCCATAGCATCCCGATCTCAAAGCAAAGAGCAAACTACATTCTTCTTTAATAACACTGCCGGAAAAGTCAAAATTATATGAGATTGAATTAAGTTACGGGAAAACGAACTCCAATTTAGTTGAAAGTTGTTACAGATATACGAAACTAAAAACGGGGCTTAGGTTAGGCCCTCTTAATCCAATCATACTAACCCGATCAAGGAGCCCAATCTTCTTGAAGTCGATCCAGCCTGGTAACAAGGTGTTCGCAATAGAGACGATGGGGTCGTCGTAACCCCAGAACATGTCTTGCACAGTCATGTCCTTGAAGAGTTTGGAGCCCAGGGCTGACATGGAGTAGTAAGCTCCTGCGTTCGCGAAGTAGCCCAACTTGTCTGCAGCTAAGGTACTCATGGCCTGGAAAAGAATAATGGATGTCTTGAGAATCCCGTATAAGGGCCTCTTTTTCGCTAATGGTGGATAGACCATAGAATACCCCATATTATATAGAAAGGTCATACAAATAATAGGTACCTTCTTAAGATAATAAGCTTTTATCTTAAGAAGGTACCATTTATTTGTATGAGTGTACATAATGTTCAGTCTTGTCTCTAAAAGCGATCTTTTTAAGATAACATTTGGATAATTTTATCCGCTCTTAAGTTAAAAAGGCGCGAGTCTTTGCCTTCAACAGGGCATAAGTCCAGATTTTGGCCTTAAAAGCCAAAATCTGGACTTATGTTCTGAAGGCAAAGACTGGCTTTGCTGGCTTGAAAGACTGGCTAAGAAAAAACCCAAATTTCTATAATGTTACGTGGATACATAATACTTCAAGCTCATTATCAAATGGCAATACCCCATAACTATAATCAGAAAAATCATAGTTATTTTGGAAACACCATAAAATTAACCTTGACCGTCAAATAACGTTATTAAGATTTATTTTTGTCACAGTAACGTATCAAAGGGCATTGGCAAATGAATATCTTCGCTGCTTGTGTAAAGTATAAAGGGCAAAATAATATCTATGCCTTTTTATAGATCTGTCTGTCCGCCTATTTCTTTTAAACTTCTCAATGTATTTTGATGAGGTTTTCACCATCATTTAGAGGAAAGATACTGGTTTATCTACAAAACAGATTGATATTAGCACTTTGACAGTTTGGGCAAATTGAAAGCTAATTTTCATAAATATCTCCCTTAAAAATCTTTCATTATCTTGCTTGGAATGAAATTTGTTATTTTTATTAAGTTCTTTTTTATAGTTTTAGCAATTCTTTGTTTTAAATTTTAAGTTTTTAGATACTAGTAACTTAAAGCTAGATTAGTTTCATTTAATTTTTATTTTCTTGAATAACTTTATTATGCATGCGGTGTTTACCTTTAAGTGATTGTTGCACTGATGTATATTAATTTTTGCATGTTACCTTAAGCATACAACCAGTGTGGACAATTGTTGATGGACCAACAAAAATAAATAAATATTTCATCTTAGATACAGCACACAAACTCGATGTTTTGAACATGTCACCACATTTCTACACGTTTGAAGTAAACGTGCAAAGCAGGGGCACATCGCTAGTTAGTTACGTAACAGTTTAATTGCCATTCATAGCCAGTTAGCCGTGACATTGAAGTAGAATGAGAGGTTCATGGCTTTAAATCTGGTTTTGTTAACTATGTATTATGTTATATAAGTCAAAAAGTGTGCTGACCCGACGAAAATTAAGTTTCCAGTGTCGTCTAATTTGATGGGTAAAAGAGGCAATTCTAAATGTCAAATTGTATGGGATCATCATCATCAGCCTATAATGTTCCCACTGCTGGGACACAAGCCTCCTCTCTATGGGAGGGAGAGGGCTGTAATTTACCACGCGGGCCCAGTGCGAGTTGGTAGATGTCACATGTCTTCGAAATTTTAGTTCTAGAACATGCCGGTTTCTTCACGATGTTTTCCTTGACCGTTTTTTAGGGCGGCGGTGATAAAATAAATTACACAAAGTAATCTGAGTTCGATCTGATATCTGATGGGCTAGTATACTGCACTGCTCGTAAGTCGGGGCTACCACCACTGGGCCACCGCTGCTGCTCTGTATGGGATGATATTAACTAAATCGGGGCTGGCTTCCAGTCTAACCGGATGCAGCTGAATGTCAGTATTTTACATGGAGCTACTGCCTATCTGACCTCATCATCATCTGCCTAGCCTTTTTCCCAAACTATCTTGGGGTCGGCTTCCAGTCTAACCGGATGCAGCTGAGTACCAGTATTTTACATGAAGCGACTGCCTATCTGACCTCCACAACCCAGTAACTGGGTAATACGGTACCCCTTGGTAAGACTGGATGTCAGACTTTTAGCTTCTGACTACTCGTAACGACTGCCTATCTGACCTCCACAACCTAATAAGTACTGGGTAGTGAGATACCCAGTGGTATGACCCTCAGACTTTAGGTCCACTGACTATCTTTAATTATTAATATTAAGAGCTTTGTATGTACCATGCTATGGATCATATCAACACCATCATCATTCCAGCCCAAAAGACGTCCACTGCTGGACATAGGCCTCCCCCAAGTGTTGCCATATTGACATTTTGGGTGGTTTTGCCATAATTGCCACGCTTGGCAGGCGGGTTGGCGATCGCAGTACGGTTGTTACAAAAGCACAGAGAACGCTGCTGCCCATTCCCTAGAAAATCCCTTAGTCGCCTCTTACGACACCCACGGGAAGATATGGAATGGTGCTATTCTTGACGTCCGACACCATACAGAGCCATACACACCATGAATCGTATGGTAAGCAATATTTATTAGTCCTGACCGAATCTGGTATCTAATCAAAGCTTAGAACCTAGGCAAAGTGAGACACTGTCAGCAATATCTTATTATGACAGTGTAGTCTGTCTCGTTGGTCTAGTAGATGCAAGCGCGATTGCTCAAGTCCTAGGTTCGAGTCTCTGGTTGGGCAAAATGTTTTTGGGTTTTTAAATATATGTGCCCGGATGATGGCAATAGCCTCAGAGGTGTACTATTAGGTACATCTCTGACTAACCCTTTCGGGATTACCAGGCGAGGTGTTATGTTACGTTATCATGTTATGTTAGAGTGATCAAGCGAAGAGCTTATGGCAACCCTGTTGAAAGTCTTGGAGAATTATTTCCACTTGTCACACAACAGCCGTGTTGTGGAATTTTTTGTTATTTCAAATTTGAATATTTTCTTAAAATATGTAGGTGGTCTCAGAGACGTAAGGGTAAGAATAAAACATACATTAAATTATGGGCACGCTTTTTTTTTACCGTGTGATTTTAAGATTATTAAATAATAGATTTTTTTTTAAGCAATGTCGTAATCTGTTTTGACTTTTAACTACTTGAAGTTGTCCTGTATAACAAGTTGGAACGGCCTATAACTCAACTTGAAACGTTAAGGTAATGCGATTAAGTTTTATTAACCCAAGAGTTTTTTTGTCCCATAAAACTAATTTTAGCGCACGTGTAAGGTCATTATACCTACTTAAGTACTATCGAGTTCACTGACGGTCGACCAATTTTAACCCTAATGCCCTGAGTGATAAAGGTGAAAAGGGGTCGAACGTTAGTAGTAGTAACATCTGAGAATATTTCAGTTTTTTTTCCATGCAAAGTTTCCATTTTTAAAACATTTATGAATTACTAGCTGTCCGGCGTAACTTCGTTTGCGTCACATTTTCCCCGTTTTCCGTTGCCTATAGCCTTCCTCGATAAATGGCCTAAATACCACTGAAAGAATTTTTCAAATCGGACCAGCAGTTTCGGAGCCTATTTAATGCAAACTAACAATCAAATCTTTCCTCTTTATAATATTAGTTTAGATGACAATTACGGTTTCCTAAAAATACTCAATTAAGTTCCTTATATATCCAAATGTAGGTGTTTGTTACCTAAAAACAGAGATTTTTCAGATATAAATAGCCAGGTTGTCGATAGTACCTAAGTATTTTCGTACCAAAACAAAGATAAAGTTTACAAAAAGAGTCCCGTTTTAAATAAGTTTTGAAAAGGACACGCCTTTTTGCCATGTGTATAAAAGAACAGCAGAAACCAGGAAATGCCACCTGGTACCATCCTTACATACTTAAATGATTCGTCTGCGTCGTCTACTTTCATGCATCGTTCCACAGTTATTCACTCACCGCCGATAAACTCTTCGAGTTCTTTTAGAGCATTTTAATCACATCTTCGAAACAAATTAAACATCATCATTCTCTTGCCCTTATCCCAATTTATTTGGGGTCGGCGCAGCATGTCTTCTTCTTCCATACTTCTCTCTATTACTTGTTATCTCATGAGATACCTCCTTTCTTGTCATATCATCCTTCACACAGTCCATCCATCGTTTCTTTAGTCTTCCTCTACCCGTATACCCATCCACATTCATACTCAAAACTTTCCTCACGACATTTTTCTCATTCCTCTGCAACACATGCCCATACCACGAAAACAAATTAAACAAACAAAATATTACCAATAAAAGGTAATTTCGCAAAGTAAGTCAATGTTCCAATTTATAGTTTATCTATTGTTTTAAAATAATGTACAAATAGACTAAACTAATTGATAAGAAACGAGAATAATAGAACGCGGAAGTAATAAATCAATTGATAAACAATAGCTAATAGGGTTTTTTGAGGGCTTCACGATTTATTTTTGGACAAAAATAATAAATTATATCTCACATAGATAATTATATTTAGTCCAACGTATAAGGGGCAAGCTTGCTGCGCCGTCCCCAAATAAATTGGGATAAGGGCAAGAGAATGATGCACGATAGGGCGAGCTTACTGTCTTCAACCGGGACAAATCATCAGACCCATAGCTTCCGAGTTGAGTTATTTTTTTGTTTGCATTTTAATACTTTATCATCATCTGCCTAGCCTTTTTCCAAATTTTGTCGGGGTCGGCTTCCAGTCTAACTGGATGCAGCTGAGTATCAGTATTTTACATGAAGCGACTGCCTATCTGACCTCCACAACACTTGCAGTAACTGGGTAATGTGAAACCCCTTGGTAAGACTGGATGTCAGACTTTCGGCTTCTGTCTACTTGTAACGACTGTCAAAGTCCTTCAAATGACAGCCGGGACCAACGGCTTAACGTGCTTACCGAAGCACGGAGGAAACTCGGTATGTAATTATGGTCACCCATCCACGGACCGACTTCGCAAGCATGGCTTAACCTTGAAGATCGACCCGTGTGGGTGTTATTATTTAGCCACGAGCTCCTCCTCTCATTTTATTACTTTATATGTAATTAATTTAGTAATTTGTCTGACCTTGGAATCGTACCCAGGGACCTCACGTTCAGCAGTAGCGCTTGCACTTATTAGATCAACAAGGCAGTCCTAAAATTACTAAACATACCATCACGCTTGTTATCCCTGAAGTTTAGGCAGAGTTGTAACTACTAATAGTACACGGAGTACACCCACTTTTCGCCAGTCATGTTTAAGTCCAGTGTTTTAGGGGGCGAGCCTATTGCTATCAACTGGGCACAAATCCAGACTCCGTGGCTGCTACTGAGAAATTCCTAATGGGAAAACCCAATAACACTTTGCACGACCCGGGAATCGAACACAGGAACTCATGCTCAGCCCTCGTACTTGCGACCACTCGTACAACGAGGCAGTTAAGTAGCCCTACAATTATCCCTTAATAGAAGCGTCCAAATTGCTGACATCTATCATATAAACTTTTCCGGAATCTTCTTGTAAAGATGTTGTTGTACTTACAATGAGCGCTATATTAGGTATCTTGACAGTAACATTCTGAAGATCGTCCACCGACAGTTCTGGCAAGAACTTGAGGTTCAGCTTGGGGTTCATTGTCATCACCCCTCGCTCCTTGTCTATCCGTATGTTCTCGTTCGTTCGCATTTCTCTGAAAACAAAAGGTTATATGTTAATCAACAATGTATTTGAAAAGTAAACGACGACGATTTTGACGGCACGTTTGGAGCAGTCGCTGAGAGTTTGGCAGCTACGCTGTGTGTCGCGGAGTTCGATCCCCGCATGGTACATCGCAGTAATAAACTTCGCGATTATGCCGTACACCCATTTGTATGGCCTACAGGTGGTTCTGGGTCTGGCTGTTTGTGTATGTGAGTTTAAATGTTTGAAAAGGCACCCATGATACTGGAGAAATTCCTAGTGTTCGTCACTTTTAAGGATCTTTCTACAAATCAATTAAAGTGTGATGATTCAGATTCCTATTGCATGGGGCTTAAATATAACTGACGAAATGTGGATTTTCTTTTAGGTAGACTTTTGCCTAACCCTTCGGGGATTCCAAGCATTATGTAACAATTTAGATGGCATTTTTCCCGATCTACTGAACAAATTCTTGAATCCATCAAGCATGGGGCTAGCTTAGCTATAATTCCAATTACTATCTTGATCAGGTATAGTAGTTATACTACAGGTAAGTTCTGGGGACTTGCCTGCAAGCCTCCTATCTTTACAAAGTATCCCTAGAGCAAGAACCTTCAGTAGAATAGCCCAGCAACAAGTCCACGAAAAAAATGACCTAACAACACTCATAGTCACGATTGATAACTCCTTACTCAAGAGAACCAACTGCTTGTAATTCTGTACAAGCTTCAGCAAAACAAGGATAATGACTGAACCAAAGCAAAGTAGCAAATTTTGAGCAAAAATCGTGATATTTGAAACACGTTCCGTTAATACGCAAGTGCGATGAGCTAATGTTGACAATGCTGCTTACCGCAAAAGACATAAAAAGGATGTAGAACTTGTGATTCAGCGGAAAATTGCAACACAATTTGATTCGCGGCCTTGCCGAGTAAATATTTAGTGGCACTGTTTAAGGCCGAATGAAGACGGGTATTCCCGAAGACTGTTAACAATCATACTACTTGGCTTGACAGTAAACAATGCTACCGAGGTAACTGTTTACTCTACAATACAAATTCGAGAACACCAGTCTACTTCAACGGCTATAAAAGCTTGGCACAATAAAATATCATAATAATTATCATGCTTGTTTTCTGATGTCTGTAGTACATAGTGATATTGATCAAATGGCGACCCAGAACAGACCTATTTGGAGAAAAATGATTAGGAGAGACGACTCCAAATAAAGATAGGATAAGGCCAGAAGAAGAAGAATGTAGCGACGTACAAAAAGCAACTTCCTACAAAAAGTACTACAGCGCCATCTATGACACGACAAAAGAACTAATATCAATTTCCTACATCTCGCAAGCAAAGTTTACATCGACTTAAGAGTATATAGAGAAACCCGACAACAACTGTCGGGTAATTGCCCACCAGACATAACACCTGTCTGGTTGGAGGATCCTCCCTTTTCTAAGGAGTATCGAGGAACTTTACACCTTGTTCCTCATACTGCTAAACTGGTGACCCCGACGAGATCATATCGTATCATGCCTGTTTTACCCGAAGAGTGAAGCAGTAGTCTAAGTCAACGTCGATTTCGATTAGGCCATTAGAAGGCACCTTTAAACGCTACACTTAAGAACACCGGAAATAATTGCCCACCTAATTACCCGTTCGCTATGTACAGACACAAAAAGTTACACAGTTACAACAATCTGTCAAATTTATCAGATTTTTAACGTTATTGTTAAAGAATGCGGTTCAAGGGTTGCTTGATCTGCTTCCGTCTGTACCGTAGTACACCCACATTTTGCTGGCTATGTTTATGTCCTATGTGATAGCGGGGGAGCCTATCGTCATCATCATCGTTTCAGCCGAAAGACGTCTACTGCTGGACATAGGCTTCCCCCAAGAAGGGGGGATTTTGCCATAATCGCGCCACGCTTGGCAGGTGGGTTGGCATTCGCAGTACGGTTGTTACAAAAACACAGAGAACGCTGCTGCCCATTCTCTGGTAAGTCCCGTAGTCGCCTCTTACGACACCCAAGGGAAGATATGGGATATCGTCATCAACAGAGTACAAATTCAGACACCCTGCTGATACTGAAAACGACATCTAAGAGAAAAACACAAATGCCCTTGAATGCTCCAGGATTTTTTATCGCGCACTGAATTTTCAACGCATTTTATTCAAATGCTTGGTTTTACACGTACTGTTGAAAATCGCCCATGCAGAAAAGATCCAAAAAAAATTAAAAAAAAAAATTATGATAAGAGTGTTTACATTAAATAAGTTGTCGGTACAAAGTAACATTAAACCACGACTTTACGAGGAAAATGTGGTGAGTCAATCAACAAACTCAGTAAATAAACTATGCGTTGTTTTCACAGAATATTTAACTAATATTAATGGATAAAATAAACAGGGAAGTGTAATCAGTCAAGCGGTTTGTATCTATGTGACTAGGAAAGATTATGTCAAGGCAAAGAGCTAGCCAGCTTGGCCTTGACATAATCTGCTTTAGCATTCGGGATTGTTTTATGAAGACATCGAATAATCCCCGTACCTATATCAGTCTCGATACTGAGAAGAGGCCACGGGGTCTCTCACTCAACGAGGAGGAATATCATAACATTACCAACCATCACAGCATGCAGCATGATGTTAACCATGACATACCTATATATTCCATGCGTGATGTTCGTGAACGGGCGCTGTCAGTTGTGACTGGTCATCTCTTAGTTGCCACGGCTTATTTCGAACTATTTATTTTATTTTAGAAATTGTCTTTTTTTTTGTTTTTACTGTGGACACTTTTAACGTGCACGTCTTGATACATCGTTCTCACATAATTTACCATCTCAACATGAATGATGTAACCAAGATTTTTGTAACAAGCTACTAATTTAAAAGAGTGTCCATGGAGTTTCTTGCCCATTCTTCTCCATAGAGATCTACGCTTTGGAATGGGCAACTACAGTACTTTCACAGTTATTATGTCTAGTGACTGGGACTGTAGCTTATTATTTATTGTTGTTTGACTATTCAAAAGTGCCTGTAACTGGCCTACTTGAAATAAACGATTTTGATTTTTGATTTTTTTGATTGATTCTCGGATGCTACTTGAATTTGCATACAAGTTTCAAGTGAAAACCAAAAGTACGCCATTGCGAACGTAAACCTACAAAATAAAATACTTACTGAAACATAAAAGGCCCGACCTCCTTCACCCTGAGCACCTTCTCAGCATCAGTGAGGTACTCCTGCACGTTGGTATAGTTGTATACCCACATCTCTGACAGCATCTCATACGTCGGGTTCTCCCACATGTTGTACAGGAATGAGCCTTCTCGCATTTCCGTGAACTGCGGACAAGGGAAGATTCGGGTTAGCATAATTAACGTTCCCACTGCAGGGACACAGGGTTCCTTCCTGCGAGAGGGAGAAAACAAATAAACAAAGCAAAATGTTTGTCTGGGTTCTAACCCACGAACGGGTCACCACTGATCTCTCTCCGCCAGTCCTTCTACTATTGAAATATTGAATTTGATTTGAAGGCCTAATTATATAGACCAACAGATTCGGTAAAAAAACTTGGTTCCGGGATCTGTTTTTTCCTTCTAGTTTTCGGAGCATAAACAAATTTCTGCTTTGTCTATGTATGTCTTTGTCGATAGTTTCATAAATAAATTGATTTACAATTCCATAGAAGTTATTGTTTTCTTTCAGTTGACTATTACCGTTGCTTAACTGTTCTCTCTTTTGTGTTGAAAGACTAGAAAATGTTTCCTAGTTTTAGTCATTAGCAAGCTAAATCTAGGTATCAATGGGGAAGGTATTTAACCGCGCTTCGTGGGAGACAAATCCAGTACATATATTTTTTAATTTACCAACAATTATAGCAACATTACAGACAAGTCCAATACGATGCTTGTAAGTCACAACATACAACTACGTAAAATTAAAATTACATCCAGTATAAATATTAATACATATATTAATTAAATATGACAACGTTTATAGTTGCACACCTCTTTCAATTATCATATGTGCCGTTTGAATAAAGCTCGGCAAGTTTTGCTCAAATATATCTTCCGATACCGTTATAAATTCCTGTAACTGTCGATTATATGCTCGCTTCATTATCATCATCTGCCTAGTAACCCCCAAGTATGTTGGGGTCCGCTTCCAATCTAACCGGATGTAGCAGCAGCATCGGTATTTTACATGGACCCACTGTCAATTTGATCTCCAAACCCCAGTTAGTTCTGGGTATACCCCTTGGCAAAACTAGCTTCTAAATATATTGAAACTCTTTACTACGCTATGCCAGTTATAACCAACACCAATAACGTACGGTCAACTTTACGTAAATAAAGTCAATGCAATTAAAAGTTATAGACCCAAAAAATCTTCTTTTGTCTAGAATTTGATGAGCGATAAAACATAAAATCATGAGTCATTTATAGGACGTGAAAACAATATCCTGTATTCGTGCTTTTAATATCCCCATTTAACACTTTAAAAATCTGCGCCATAAATGGTCGAAGATAACATAAAAAGTCGTAAAACATAGCATTAATTAATTTGCACATTTGTATATTTGAATGACGAACGTCACTGACAAGTTTTTGAAAAAAAAACATCTTATAAAAAAACCCTGTTTCTATTATTTTAATTGAATAAAAATTTCATTAATTATACATTACAATATTAACCAATCGATCTCCGATGCTCCCAAAACGGTGAAGGAAAACATCGTGAGGAAACCGGCATGGCATAGAACTACAAATCCGAAGACATGTGACATCTTCCAACTCGCACTGGGCTTGCGTGACTACTCCCTCTCATAGAGAGGAGGCCAGTGCCCCAACAGCAGCAACAGCCTATAATGCTCCCAGCATTATAGGCCTTCTGTTATGAGGACCGATGACCTGGTGAAGGTTGCGGGGATCCGCTGGATGCGAGTCGCACGGGACCGGTCAACGTGGCGACACTTGGGGGAGGCCTATGTCCAGCAGTAGACGTCTTTCGGCTGATTTGATGATGATGATTATAGGCTGATTATGCAACGCCTGCCAACCTGTCAATTTGCTGACTAGTTAGATCTCACCTCATAGACCACTCATATCAAGTATTTTATTTTTTGTAGGAGCTGTCAAAAAACAATGAATCCACACACGTCAAACAAATATGCCTGACGTTATATAGCTCAAATTACATTGTGCCGATTTAAAACCTGCAAGTTTTTTTTTTGTTTTAACGTGTCACGTCAAGCTTGTCAAATTACTTGCTAATTGCGAATAGTTATTAGAACAAATTAATTGGAAGAGAATTTTTTTCTTACACTTTTTTTCTGTTTTTCACCGACTTTATTTTACGTTGTATATTTAATTGCCTCTCATAGTTATTTTATTATTAGCCGGTTTTGTCCCTCTGCAGGGCAAAGGCCTGCCTTCCCCCTTTCCACTCCCTATTCAGTGCTGTTGTTCGTCAATCCTTGTGGGAAGAATCCTGTTCGTCCTTCCATCTCCTTCTGGGCCTGCACCGCTGCGTTTGCTGCTGTTTGGGACCCATAGTCACTGTCATAGTTATGTTGTAGTGTTTCTATGTGTATGATTGTGATATTATAACGTGATGTGTCAAACATACAAAACACACAAACATTTACATTTTTTTTTACAAATATTTATGTTCATCTTAATAAATCATTTTGACTATTAAAGAAAACAGATTAATCTGGCTTCCCCAATTCTACGAAAATTGAAAAAAAATTGTAAATGTAACGTCAATTTGACTTGGGGGAGGCCTATGTCCAGCAGTGGACGTCTTTTGGGCTGAAATGATGATGATGATATTTAACGTATATATAATCACATGAACGTAGTAAAAACCGGTTATTTTAATATTACAAACAGACAATTCAATTTTATTTATTTGTATAGAAGACTAAAACATGAAAATCATAATTCATTTTGTTTTTTTTTTTACTCGTAGCTAAATAATAACAGCCGCTGGGGTTGATCTTCAGGTTAAGCCGCATTTGCCTAGGTTAGTCCGTGGAGGGTGACCCATTATATACCAAGTTTCCTCCGTGTTTTTGAAAGAACGTTAAGCCGTTGGTCCCGGCTGTCAATTGTAGAACTTTGTCAATCATTACAGGTAGTTAGTGGCCCAAAAGTCTGACAACCAGTGGAAGGGATTGTTATGGTTGTACTTTTCACATAACCCTGTTAGAGAATCTCCTCTATGGAGATTCTGTTAAAACATCTTGAATACCTTCTGATTTATTAAAACGTTCGTTACACTTCTTTCATAGTTACTCCAACATCAAAAACCCTTAAAAATATACATTACCATCAAAACCTATCAGTGACCCAACATGTTAGCGACACACACTGCTAGACTGCATTTGACATCTCGTCTGACAAAATACACACGTAATTTTTCCTATCAAATTACAAACCATTCCTATTCTAAAACTCCACTTAAAGGCCACAAATATAACCTACCAGTATAACAATTAAACCTGCCAGTTATAACAAGGACATTAAAATTCGACAATTACTTATTCCATAACAATAACAGGGATGTCATATTACCCAGTACTAACTGGGTTGTGGAGGTCAGATAAGCAGTCACAGGCAGATGATGTTCGTATTTTTTTTTTAACATTTAACCTTTTATTATGCAAACTAAATTAACGGGAGGCGGGCAAAAAATATCTTCATTATTAATGAAGAATCGGATGTGAAGATATAACAAACCTCCGTATTTTTTACTACTTCCGATTTTATATTCTATGCTTAACTAAATAAAGGCATATCACTGATATCTAAACTAACAATAGATACATAACCTTCTCATTTATGTTTTCTATTCATACTGTCATTCATGTCTGTTTTTTTTTGTTCTTCGTCTTATGATGTTCTGACAATCATTATGTACTTATTGTTAGACACCGGAAATAATAAAACCTTTCATTATATTTTTAAGTCAATTATGTACAAAGTACAAAAAACTAACGTTTTTACTTTACATTATTTTTGTCTGGAACCGTGAATCCAAGTCCCAATCATTATACAATGCATTATTTTGTAAGTTTAGCTTTTTAGCTAAGGTTAAAACAAGGGTCTACTTAATAAAATTTTTAATTCATTCACTTACAGGAAACTCACAGTCTAGACTGGCAAACAAACGCCTAGCCTCTATGAAAATATCAAGAACACTGGAAACAAGATATTTAAAATGTTAAATATCCCGTTACCAGTGTAACTAACATCGTAAATATCCTGTTTGCAGTGTTATTGATAGTGTTAGTGGCCATGTCAGTTTTAAAACGTTTGTCTATGAAAATGTTGAAATGTTGCATATGAGTTCTCTAAATAACTAAAATGAGCTAACAGGGAATAAATAGGGAGTGGAAAATTATATAGAAGTTGCGTATTCTTCCGGTGAGAAATTCCATGGGGCAGATTACTTATACTAAGGAATCGCAACAGAGATTGGTACAGATAGCGTCAGTATGTGCTAGCCCCTCAAGTTTTAAAATGTTACACTGCTACAACATTGAATTCGTTGCGAATAATAATCTAAGGAATACTTTAAAAAGACTTCAATGTGAATCGACTTGGATTTGAACCATCGCATCACCGAAGTTCGTAATGCATAAGCCGACAGTTTAAGTATTTAGCTAGTGAGCCTGTATCAATCGCGATGAAATTGTTATCTACTATCGTCTGAGTCACTTTAACTTTAACAGTACCAACGTTTTACAAAAAAATAACAATATTTAACACCAAAGCCTTTTAAAAAATAAATATTAACTTTTATTTATTCATTAAAACAAAAAAAATACTATAAATAATATTTTTGAAAAATACAAAACCAACTAAGCCCAACACGGATTTGAACGTACATGTCTTTTGAGGGGTAAGCACTTCATAGAGCCGTGTGACGTAAATACTATCGAATAAAAGGATACCTATCGAAGTATGACTGTTTTAAAACATAATAGAAGGTGCGATACATACGGAATTTGCTGTTTAAAAATAACAAACGTAGTATTGACAATTAAATTCAACAAATTATGGATATACTTTGTTGAATTTAATTGTCAATACTACGTGAATCTTTTTGCTAGCCACCGTAAGTGTTTCTAAAGATACCATGATGACACTTGACCCTATGGTTAGGCCTTCATATTGTTCGTTTATTTTTAACTGGCAACTCGGAAATTCCAAGCATTTGACTAGATGAACTTTATGAGGTGCAAAAACAGTATTCATTTATCATATAGACTATATTAATTGTTTGCTAGACTGTGAATTTGTTAGTCTGTTAAGCAATGATTTTGGGAACTTTAACACTAAGTTACACTAACACTCGCTGATACTTAAATTAATGATTATTTGAAAGCACGCTGGTCAATTTTCAGCTGTCGCCTCTGTACTAGAGTGTTGAAAAATAACTTTTAAACGAAACCAATTTTATCAAAATCGGCTCTTCCGTTTCGAAGCTACGATGCCACAGACAGATACACAGATACACACGTCAAACTTATAACACCCCTCTTGTTTAGTCGGGGGTTAAAAATTGGGGGCTTTTTTTGGGTGTTACTTATTTGTGTTGAAAATGTTTTATGCATGCGTTTAGATATTATTGATTCAGAAAACTCGATAGCTATTTGGTAAATAGGAACGTAAAACAACTGTTTGTTACTGTGGACTAAAAAATAGTTATAGTTTGACGTATTAGTATGACGTCTAGTTCAGCTAGATACTAGCCTTAAATGAGTCTTCCAAATAAACGAAAGGCTTTTTTTTAAATAAATACTCCGTCATTTTGGTACCAAAGTTACATTGACCTGTGAGCTTTCTTTTTTTCCCAATTCCTAATGTAATTTCAGCCCATCTAACATAAAAACAATTTAATTTGTAATTTAAATGCGCGTTAGACCGGTCTTTTTGTAGAGAAAAAGATTAATCAATTTTTAAATTATGCAGGTATTTAAAGATCTAGGGTTATGATTTATGGAAACCATTGAATAGAATAATGCCTTATACTGATTGATGCCTATAGTCCTTTATAATCTGTAGCTTAAGTTAAATGCTAAGATGTAACGAATATTGCTTATAACATTAAGTTTTTTGCTAAAATTACTTAGACGTCATAAATTGACATGTAACTTAAGTTTTTGTTTCTTACTTTGTTGAACAAGAAACTTGTATTTAAAGTGGCAAAAACTGTAAGGAATGTTGTTGTACGTACCTGTCTGATACATTTTGTAGTGTTAGAAACCTTTGATTAATTGTGCCAACTTTTTATAAACACAGTTCTACATAAAAAAAAAAAACAGTGATAGCCTGGTGGTATGACAGTCGGACTGCCAAACCATAGGTCACGAGTTCGAACCCAAGGCACGCACCTCTCGATTCTCGGCTTCATGCTAATAAGCTTTGTGCATATATTTTGTTGGAGATCCTTAAATTAATAAATAAATGTAAGCACGCACGTGTTTTCGCGTCTAAACTCCTTTTGACTATTTATGTGCATGCTAGAGCGATCAGATGTGAAGGTCAATCTTAGTAAACAGTTTAAAAGATGTCAATGATATGCTTATGACGCAGTAGCAGACAGTGCCTTAATTTGTTGTGCATATAAACTTATAGACATCGGATAGAACAATGGCCTCGTAGGTCGTGTGGTCACAATCGGTCCTGGGTTCAAAAAGTGTTATGTGGTTTTGCTTTAAGTTTTCAGCATAGCAGCCATGGAGCCTGGATTTGTGCTCCGTAGAAAGCTTACCTTCGCCTTCCAGGACTTAAACATAACTAGCGAAATATGGGGTGTGTTCTTGCCCTTTCGAGGTTACACACGTGATGTTAGAGTGAGAAGAAAGTCAGTGGTGACAGTCTCCTTTAAAGTCCTGGCATTGTCTTGGTTCGTTTATGTGAGGACATAATACGTTGAAGTAAGATTAGATTTAGAAGTTCATGCAAAAACTCGGCTATTACATTACAGCATCGATCATTCATGCGCACTCACGTGCAGGCTCTTAATAAACAACACGTTTTCTGACCTTATCCACGCATGTGTTAATAATACATTATAATATCCAAAAATTTCCGGATTAATATCTATACTAATATTATAAAGCTGAAGAGTTTGCTTGTTTGCTTGTACGCGCTAATCTCAGGAACTACTGATCCGATTTAAAAATTTCGTCCCTCCTTTAACGCCTTCTTCCTTTTAATCCTTTAACGTGGTTTAGGGAATAACAAACTTTAGAATAAAAGTTCGCGCTTGTTTGTATGTGTGAAAGCGCGGTTATAGGGCGACAATCAGACGGGCTGTGTTTAAAACACAGGTGGTTCACACTTACGGGTATCCGTAAATACGAAAAAAAAATACCTACCCATTTTATTATTGATTCGGGTCGAGAATCATTAGCATACCTCTTGAATTTGACGTGGATGCGACACAACACCTTAGGTTAGACTAGCCTATGAAAGCCGTTGTCGTAGTGAAGTTGCTATTTATAGTGGGCTTCCCGGATGTCCCGAATTCATTACTTATGGGTAGATTTCGAAAGCTGACCATTCCGGTCATCCGTTAGAAAATAATCAAATAATGTTGTGAATGACGAGGAGCCATACGAAAAATATTTAGAAATTCGTAAATACCTACTTTTGACTTATAGACTAAATAAATATTCTTTTTGAGGTCATACTTCTCATAGAGTTCGTTAACCCGGATGAAAAGTCAAATCAATTGTCACTATCCGAAAACAATAACAGAAATAAACAAGTATTTCTCATAGACTGAAATATTTCTTATTCAGCCTCTTCGGTGATAAAAAAAAGAATAATATTCGCGACTGTAATGACCACATTTGCCATCGTAAAACTCGTCTTGAGACATTTTTTCTTTGTGTTTTATACGCATGTATAAAATAATAAAGTAATTTTGTGGGATAAAAAAAAGACATTGTGGAAATAAAGACATTGTTTTTTGGTTTCGTAAATTCAATATCATTTGAGCAGAGATTCTTATGGATACGGCTTTTTACAAGTCCGTTACTTGTAAAAAGCCGTATCCATAAGAATCTCTGCTCACACAAACACAGATTTTCTATTTATATTTCGATCAAGGAATTACTAAGAAAATTGTCGAGCTAGAACTAAAGTGGTGAGAGTAGCTAACCAACCCAAGTTTAAATACTTGTCAGGTTATCAATAAAACTAGAAACGGGATATTTACCATGATATTTGGGATATTTACTATTTAGTAAAATAGAAGGTTATAGGTTTTTTGTAAGAACTAGAAAGAGGGTAGACCGATTTGTCTGCTCCGATAGTAAACATGGTAAATATCCCGTTACCTGTTTTATTGATAGTGTTAGTGATCATTATTGACAGTGTTAGAGATCATTATTGATAGTGTTAGTGATTATGTCAGTTTAAAAAATGTATATGTCAGATTATGTTGTACTAGCTGTAACGTCGTTTGCGTCAAATTTTCCCCGTTTTGGCAACATTTTTCATTGCTGCTCCACTACTATTGGTCGTAGCGTAATGATATATAGCCATTTAAATTAATTAATAAAAATAATTAATTAAATGGGCTATCTAACACTGAAATATTTTTTCAAATCGGACCAGTACTTTCGGAGCCTATTCAATGCAAACAAACAAACAATCAAATATTACCTCTTTAGGTATAATACATATTAGTTTAGATTTTAGGAGACACTTACTTTTTACAAAAAAATCTAACCGTAAAAAAAAAGGTGATAGGCCTCATAATTAATCTATTGTATACTTTTTATATTCGACAACTTTTTTTTTCTCACACTTAATGACTGGCATACACAACCAAAAGAATAAATTTTCTGTTTTGTATGAAAACAAAAAAATGTATGTGAATTTCATACAAATGTAAATTATCGTAGATAACAACTTTAGTTATGATACTTATAATCTTTTTGAGTTTTCATGATTACTATAATAATAATCTACAGATCTTCACGGGTTGCTATCCAAAAGAAACGAATTGAACAAAACTTCAAAATGATTTGCTTACAATCCAACAAATAACCTAATTTTGGGCTTTGACTAATTGTAGGTTAGCCAAACCTACAATTATCATCCTACTGCTGGGTAAACGCCTCGCCCCATCATTATCATCATCATCATTTCAGCCCAAAATACATCCACTGCTGGACATAGACCTCCCCCAAGTGTCACCACATTGACATTTTGGGGGGTTTTGCCATAATCGCCACGCTTGGCAGGCGGGTTGGCGATCGCAGTATGGTTGTTACAAAAGCATAGAGAACGCTGCTGCCCATTCTCTGGCAAGTCCCTTAGTCGCCTCTTACGACACCCACGGGAAGATATGGGATGGTGCTATTCTTTACGTCCGACACCATACAGAGCCTCACCCCATGACTTCAAGTAATAATATTAATAAATTAAAATTCCTGAGCAAGTTTCGGTGTTTCTTCTGGTAGTAGCTAGATAGGAAAGTCTGAACTAAACTAGTAAAAATATTATATTTTATTATTATATTTATGCTCTGCGCACAGTAAGAATGTTCGTTCTTCCAATAATCGTCTTCTACGTTGTCCTTCTCACCGCTCTGGTTTTCTCAAATCGTCTTTCTTTGTCCAGGCTGTCTTCCTTCAGAGGAATGCCCTCCCTCTGAACGTCAGGTTGGCCAACAGTCGGTTCACATTTAAAGTTAAAGCTCGCGAACACTTACTTAAGCAGCTGGCAGATTCATTTCATAATTAAATTGTTGTTAGTATGTATTTATGTATGTATCGTTATATTTTATTTATAATTGTGTTTTTACCATTTGTTATGCTGCACCTACTATGTTTTCTCTCTGCATCACCCTAAGGTAGACTGGTAGAAAATGCCCAAGGCATTAAGTCCGCCTTTGTACAGTATTTTTTTATACTTAAAAAATGTTGACGTTTAAAAGTGTTTTAACAACAAACTTACAGAAATGTCTCTTCATTTCATATCATTTTCAAAGCGGAATTCTTGCCTTGCCAAAAAAAAAGTAACTGTTGCATATCATTACAAAATATAATTATATCTTTCAATTATTCCAAAACTGATAAAAAGCTCTAAAAAAATTTATCAATGAATTTACACAACGCAACGCTAAGAAAGTAACACAGAGTAGATAAAACGTTGTGAAATTCAGAGGTCACGTTATAATTATTGTTACAAAATAATAACTGTTTCAATAGTAGTCATAACACTGTCTTGTTACATACTGATAAGAGTTTTAATTACGCCGGAAGTCTACAGCGTCTCGGGTGATTTTGTTCTTGTAAAGATTATGAATAATTTTTTACTTATATTGTCTGAGTTTTTATCTCATCATCATCAGCCTATAATGTTCCCACTGCTGGGACACAGGCCTCCTCTCTATGAGAGGGAGTGGGCTGTAATCCATCACGCGGGCCCAGTGCGGGTTGGTAGATGTCACATGTCTTAAAAATGTTAGTTCTAGGATATGCCGGTTTCCTCCCGCCCTTACACAAAGTAATGCGCCTGCATGTATGGGTTCGAACCCATGGCTTACTGCTCGTAAGTCCGGGCTGCCACCACTGGGCCACCGCTGCTCTCCGAGTACCGAGTTTTTATCTACCAACATCATTAAATTATACTTGCTTATGCCCCCGGCTTCTCCTACGTTTTATTTGGTAATCATCCCACAAGGTCGTACAGACTATTATCTATCCCCGTGCAAAATTTCATCCGGATCCATTCAGTAAGTTTTTGTATGAAAGAGTAACAAATCCTCACAGAGATCCTCCTTAGTAGGATTATTCAAATGGTGAGTCTGTCTGTAAAGCTTTTTCAACTAAAACCATATTTCAATAAAATACAAACTTATTATTACTACTTGTATTATTTATTATTACTTGTTATTACTTTTGTAAAGGTGTGTTCAATACGGTACGTACTGAAAAATGCGAATCAGTTCTGCGACTCCGGACTTTGACATAATGATACTTTAGTAAATTTTGTGTAAAAATTCAATGTCCGTAACGGTTTGTACATACGGCGACACATCAATGTGTACATATCCAGTATAATATGGCCTCGCTTTGAATAAATTTCTAATATTATTGTATTAGAAATCTACTGAAAGCGAGGTCATATTATACTGGATCTGGGCTGGTTCTGCGTATAATGGTTTTGTAAAACTTGAGTGGTCGTCGTACGAAAGACTTTGCCTATTTCTATTTTTTTCTTTTTTTTTACTACTATATTTTCATTAATTTTCTAGGAATAAAAATAACAAGGATAACTAATCTGTATTTTCGAAACATTTCAGTACATATAAATTTCAATGTGTAATTGCCAATGACTTGCCTTCAAGAATCGATACGTAATAGAACACTAACTTTTTCCTTTTACCCTCAACATTATAAAAATTGTTTCTACGAATTCGCTTATTTATTTACGAGTACCTTCTTGCTATGTAATTCTTATATTTAGTCTTAAGATTATCTTGTATTTCTCATTTTAAGTGAAGTGTATTTTTTTTTTTTGAGAAGTAAATGTCTTGAACCGTATTTAAAAGACGATGACACCTAACAATGTCACGAATGGTAATGAGTGTATGTTAATCAAAACACTTCCCATCATTCGTTAAATTCCTCGGTAATTAGGTATAAATTTAGATATTCTTATTATAAAGTGTACAAATGAGATTATACAGGGTGTTTGGAAGGGAGCTGTACATACGCCTAGGGTAGAAACTAGGGATAGTCTGCTACCTACCCCCGCCCATTATATTGACCTTGGCCTCAAGGTTTTTTTTTAATTTATTATTATTTTTTATTTGACTTTTTTATGATTTTTTGACTAAAACTACCTGTAGCTCAAAATCTATCCATGGGACCGGTCGGCTAATGGTCTTGTTTTAATCGTTAGAGTCTTAGGGTCCTGCAAAAAATTATTTTACACCAGAAAATTGTGGAGAAGAAAAGTTATGGGGCCTGAAGTACCGTAAAAAATAAAAATAAATTAAAAAAAAACCTTGAGGCCAAGGTCAATATAATGGGCGGGGGTAGGTAGCAGACTATCCCTAGTTTCTACCCTAGGCGTATGTACAGCTCCCTTCCAAACACCCTGTATAATTTTTTTGTTCAGATGTATTTTTCTAGCATGTATGGTAACTAAGTAATTAAATCAATAACAGTATGTCGAAAAAGTTATCCTTGAGTTTTACTGAGGTACAATATTTTTCATAAAAATTTGATGAAGATGAGCTTGAGCTGGAGCCGTAGACAAATTAGCGATTTGTTAATGTGAACAAAAAATAACGATTCTAAATAAAGCTTTATTTTTTTATCACTACACACAACACAACAATAAAGCTAGAAACGGGATATTTACCATGTTTACTTATTTGTTGTTTATTTGTTTTATTTTTCGGGAATTCAAAAAAATAAGTAAACATGGTAAGTATCCCGTTATCAGTGTTATTGAAATAGATTTAATAATAATACTAGGTATGATGAGTTAACTAAAATTCTTGACAACAATCAGTTTGATGTAAATAATAATTGAGATAAAAATTACCTATTTGGTTATTTTCTAATAAATTATTTGTCAAGTAGTAAAATTGCGACATAAACATCTGACAGACTCTACTTAAGTTTCCAGTTTGTGGATTCCTATTATCCGTAATATAGTAGTAGACAACGAAGTAGTTTAGGGCCGAAAAAACCAGATAAATGTATTAATTTTTTGTTTGATTTGTTGTTTTCAAAAAATGTTAATACCCTTACAGATTTCCAAGAAAATATACTTGAAAGTTGAATTTAAGAAAACGAGTTATATGATTTAGATAATATTATAAACGATATTAAAAAAACCGAAAGCGTAAAGACGTCACAATAAAATTAATCGTATCACGTTTGCGACCGGTATTCTAACTTTGAGTGACGTATGAGAAAAATCTTGATTGCCGTCCATTACCGGGACGTATCCAATGATGTTTGGCAAAAAATGTGCGAAATTAAGCTATAAAGATAATGTGAATTAGGTTGATTTCAAGGTTTTGCATGCGGATTTGTAGAGGCAAAATTAATTAAGCACTTTAGAATTAAGCCGCCGAAATGTCGGCGACTTGAATACGTGCTTAGTTGCCCGGCGTCACTCAAACTGTAGTGTAAACAAATGCACATCTCGCGCACCTGACAAAGCTGCCTTGCGATGATTTCAAGCCGCCGCCGAGCCCGCCGATAACAACAAAGTCGCCGACAAAATATCGGTCGGTCGGCGGCTTTGCTCTTTTGTTTTCTAGCTAATAAATAATCTTAAGAATGTACATCGTTTTTAAATCTACTAGGTAACACAGAATTGTAGATAGTATTTTGTGTTATGTAGCAATTTCACAATAATATAATAACATTCATTGCGTAAATAAAACCTACAAAATTGTTTTCAGGTCTTGCAAAACTTAAAGGCCAGACTAAAAGGAAGCTGTATAATTAAGTAACTAATAGACAAAAAAGAAAATTTAATGCCCATCATGACATGAAAGGATGCGTTTTTTATTTAAAGTACCTAACTTACATTTCCTGTCCATAATTATTTTGGTTGAAATCATTTTATTAGCTACCTAATTAAGTACACATCAAATTGAAGTTTTTTCCGTGTATTTTTTTTTAATCTAAACGAATATTATAGAGAGGAAAGATTTGATTGCTTGTTTGCATTGAATAGGCTCCGAAGCTACGGGTCCGATTTGAAAAATTTTTCAGTGGTATATTCCATTATCGAGTAAAATTATACATCAGATAGGCTATATATCATCACGCTACGACCAATAGGAGTGAAGCAGCAATGAAAAATGTTGCGAAAACGGGGAAAATGTGACGCAAACGAAGTTGCGCCGGACAGCTAGTATTATAACCTGATTTTCACTGTTAAGTGATGTGGACATGTGATGCGGAGGAATGAGAAAAATGTTGAGTATGAATTTAGATGGCTATAACAATAGAGAAGGACCCAAGAAACGATGGCTGGACTGTATGAAGGATGATATGGCTAGCTAGGAGGTGACTGCTAAGAGGAAAGAAGGAAGAAGACATGCTGCGCCGACCCCAAATAAATTGGGATAAGGGCAAGAGAATGACGATGATGATTATGACTGATAAGTTTTTAGTTAAGTTTAAGATCAACCAGGGTTCCGTGTGAGAAAAATGTTAGAGACCCTTACTACATACTTCAAGAGCAATGCAGCAAAATTACGCTCATACCTGTCTAAAGCTTTAAAGTTTTTTTAATTCATCATTCATTATCATAATTTCAGCCTAAAAGACGTCCACTGCTGGACATAGGCCTCCTCCAAGTCACATTGAAATTTTGGGAGGTTTTGCCATAATCGCCACGCTTGGCAGGCGGGTTGGCGATCGCAGTACGGTTGTTGCAAAAGCACAGAGAACGCTGCTGCCCATTCTCTGGCAAATCCCTTAGTCGCCTTTAACGACACCCACGGGAAGATATGGGATGGAACTATTCTTTACGTCCGACACCATACAGAGCTCCGACACCATACATATTTTTAATTGAGTTGGGTCATAAATAAACTCGTAATAGTATGTAGATATTTACTCATATTTAACTATCCTACAAAAAAATACATAGTATTATTGAGATTTAAGAATGATAATGCATTGACAATGCAAGTACGAACAATATACTTACAGAGGCTTCTCATTTGAAAACGGCCACCCTGTTTGTTTAGCATATAAACCAATATTATAAAGCTGAAGAGTTTGTTTGTTTGCTTGAACGCGCTAATCTCATAAACTTCTCATCTGATTTGAAAAATTATTTCAGTGTTAGATAGCCCATTTATCGAGAAAGGCTATAGGCTATATATTATCACGCTACGACCAATAGGAGCGGAGCAGCAATGAAAAATGTTGCGAAAACGGGGAAAATGTGACGCAGTTTTTTTCAACAAGTCTTTCCACCGTTTTCACCTCCTTTCTTTTTAATCTCCCTTTAAGAAGATGAGGGACAGATTTTGGTAACTTTCCCTTGCCAAAAATACAGAATTATAGCTCCCAATCCCATGGCACAAGTCAAACTCACAATTGAACGATTTTTTTAACGCTTGAGAATTTCAATAAAATACATAATTCACAAACTTACAACTTCACCAAGCTAAGTTTGCACCTCGCTGGAACGCGTATATTTTAATATATACCTATATATA
Source organism: Cerastis rubricosa (assembly GCA_949152445.1). NCBI lineage: Eukaryota > Metazoa > Arthropoda > Insecta > Lepidoptera > Noctuidae > Cerastis > Cerastis rubricosa. The sequence continues at coordinate 23,920,038 of OX424527.1, forward strand.
TAATATAATGTTAAAAACAATAAATGCAAAGTAAAATATAACAAACATTTGTTTACTTTTTTAAAGTCATAGCGAATCCTGTTTTGCGGACCGTACCTAAGCGTCAGAGCGACGTAATCGACGCGAGGTGCAAGCTTAGCTTGGTTGAGTTGTAATTATGAGGCAACGAATGTATTAGTTTAGTTTTTAAAGCTCACGTTTTTGAAACGTGAGTTTTGGGAACTATTTTTTATCTTCAACACGTTCACGTGTCGAACTAAAAAAAGTTAACCGACTTCTTTTTACCCGACTACGGACGCCCGCGCGCCCAGACGGTGTAAAGTTATAATTTGAAACTGTATGATACTAAAAGCTAGTAATTACTAGTTTTTTAATATATGGTACTGGTCGTAAATTGTTAGCTAGGAGCATGATTCCGCAACAAAGAAAATTGACATATGATGCTTATAAAAAAAAATGATTGATGTTTTTAAAACTGACGCATTTGGTCTTATTCTTATTAACCACAAAACAAAAATTTTATTTTGAAATTTTTATTGTATTTAATTTTGTAACTCAAAATCATTATATTTTAATTCACATAGGCCTGGGTGCGCCAAAGTTCACCTAAATTTTCAATTCCGATAATTGGAAATCCGAAAATGTTCTTCCTAACATTTTTCATCCTAACAATCGCAATGCCTAACTACTCTGTCTCTAAAGTTCATAATTCCGAAGCATTCAACTTCATAATGTCAGTAGCAATAAACATCTATTATACTTTTATTTGTTTTCCTATATTTTCTCAACATAACCATTTTTTACACTATTATTCAAAGCCATATCTTTTTTGTTTAGATTTCTTTTTATTCATAATAATCAGAATTAAATACATTCTTTTTGTGTAACTTTTACTTTTTTATTTATTGCGGTGTGTACCTGGAAAGGTATCCATAGGTTAGGTTAGGTTAGAACTGTGACCAACTACGCGCGAGCCGAGCGAGCGGAGCGAGCGGTGCCGCGGCAGCGGCCGGCGAGCGCTACCTCGACATTGGTCGCAAAATTTTTCTAAGTATTTTTTTCATAGTGCCCCCAAGACGACACTCTGACCTAATCCCCACCCAAATTAATACTATAAATATCATCTTCTACCCACATATATTTTTATTACACTTGGTAAATGTGTCTATCTGAGTATCAGTGAAAATATTATGGTAATTATGTTTAGGGATAAAAGAGTTATGATAAAAAACAGTAGGAGTTTAAATTATTTACATTAATGATATTATTAATTACAATTTTCGGAAACATGAGTGTTATGAACATCGCCGGTAGCACTACAAATAGTATGAATGAAAACTTTAGGATGAAAAATTTTAGGAAGAATGATCATTCGGATTACAAATCGTTAGGAAGAACAATTTCGGGTAAAGAACTTTAGGTGAGCCAATATGGACCCCATAGGCCTACAAGGGCTCTTAAGGGCTCAAGGGCGCCGCGAAAAGGGGTAATGCTGATTATTGCCCTACAATGTGGCAATACTGCCAGCCTTCTGGGCACTATTCCTGTTGACAATGAACGATATTTTTGACGCCCTTTAATGGTTTTCTCCTTTTCTATTATGTACATATTGTTATTTTTATTTTAAGTTTGTCTATGGAGAATTATGTAAACATTCATTAAAAATAAAACAATAATTAAATAATTCAATAATACATTAATTGTATTATCGGATCTCTTGATTAGGGTGTTTTGGAGCGCAATGTAGTGTTTCGAACACGGTCTGTTAATTTAACACCTAAGATACTGCGCTCCATAGCACGTTGGCAAACCTTGAGTTTGGACTTTTGGATGTTAGTCAAAGACCAAGTTTGTGCACCGTAGGTCAAGATGGGGAGAATACACATGTCCATTAGCTTTCGCTTCAGAGACATGGGACGAACTGGATGTCTTCCTTGATAATTGGAAAGAAGCAGCACAGAATCGTGACCGTTGGAAAGAATGGAGGGAGGCCTTTGCCCAGCAGTGGGACAATACAGGCTAGCTATAATAATAATAATTGATTAGGGTTGCCTACAAGTATGACGGATGAAGATGGATTATTAAGAACATTTAGGTAATCAAAACATGTTCTGTATGGTGTCGGACGTAAAGAATAGCACCATCCCAAATCTTCCCGTGGGTGTCGTAAGAGGCGACTAAGGGACTTGCCAGAGAATGGCCAGCAGCGTTCTCTGTGCTTTTGTTACAACCATACTGCGATCGCCAACCCGCCTGCCGAGCGTGGCGATTATGGCAGAACCCCCCTTATGTCGATGTGACTTTGGGGGAGGCCTGTGTCCAGCAGTGGACGTCTTTCGGCTGAAATTATGATGATGATGGTGATGAGGTAATCAAATGGGTGTAACCCATATGATTTACTGACTTATACTTATTAAATACCTTGACTTATACCTTGATGTACAAGTTTCAAAACAGGTTTAGAAACTTAAAAAAAAAAGTTTTATTTTGAATCTGAAAATCTAAACTAATATTATAAAGAGGAAAGATTTGATTGTTTGTTTGCGTTGAATAGGCTCCGAAACTGCCGGTCCAATTTGAAAAATTCTTTCAGTTTTAGATAGCCCATTTATCGAGGAAGGCTATAGGCTAAATATCATCACGCTTCGACCAATAGGAGTGGAGCAGCAATGAAAAATGTTGCGAAAACGGGGAAAATGTGACGCAAACGAAGTTGCGCCGGACAGCTAGTGTTTCAAACAGCAAGAAACAGGCAGGTATCTGTCTCAACTGCCTGCCTGATAGTAATAGTAAATATAGAGTTTTTTAACTCATACATAATAAAGAATAATTTTCTTTAGACTCTCTGTTATCTATAGGTATATAAAACTTTGCTGAATTAATGTCGAATTCAGAGCTTATCTTGTGCAGAAATGATTACGGAATCGAATAATAAGTAGATATAAAGTGATCATAGTTAAAAAAATACAAAACTAAGCACTTACCCAATTAGTAGCTATGTCGACAGGATTTATGGCAGCCATAATGACACTGATGATCATCAGCAGAATCCCATATGACAGTTTTATCACAGAATCTAAAAATAAAACAAAATTGCTGAAGTCATAATAACACGTTTTTTGTTAAAAATGCATAATTTATTGAGTTTTATTTGACTACTACGGTAATTTAAACAAAAAAATCCAATTATTTTTAATAATACAAAAAGTATAATACTATTTTTGGTTCACTGACCGACGGCTATATTTTCTGATTAGGTGATCGAAAATCGCCATATTTAATTGAAACTTTGAGCAACACAGAATTAAGTCTTATTCCAAGCTCATTATAGTCTAAAATCAAGATGTAGGAATTTGGAAACTGATCTTCCATTCGATCTAGCATTTTTTTTAAGTCTTTTTTTGTAAATAAAACACGTGCAATAAACAGGGTGTTTTGGTGCATCGTTTGCCAAATCAAATAGGCTGAAAGGAGGGATCATTTGCTATCTCTTCACGCTCTATAACTCATTCTTTGCCCCACCTGTTTTTTTAAACAACTTTTTCATTTAAATTTTGAAAAACTCCAATATTCAGCATTTAAGGTCAAATAAAAATAATGTTTAGACTTACATTTTTTTTAATGTGTACTGTTGTATGATTTTATCAAATACTAAATAACTTGCTAGTAACAATTACTTTCTTTTTTAATAGCTCGTCAAGTTTTTGTAAAAGAAAAGTAAACATAAAACTCAACTTAATATTGCTACAAAAAAAAAAACTAAAAGCGATCGGGATCTTCGAATTCTTTTAAAAATTCTCTAGTCTGCCCCCTTTCCAACAGTATGCAATATTAAAAAAAAAAGTTTAATACCTTTTCATTTTTAAACTAAATGTGTAATCGAGACACTAGGCTGATATTCGATATTACAGTAAGAACAGTAGTTTTAGCATAAATACCATGCCTCAAGTAAGTAGATAGATTTTTGGATGATTTTTGGATTTTGTCAAAATTTTAATTAAAGAGTTGTTATAAAAAAACCGGTGTGGCAAGGAATGAGTTATAGGGCGTGAAGAGATAGCAAACGACCCCTCCTTTCGGCCTATTCGATTTGGCAAACGAGGCACCAAACAAACTGTATATCGCCATGGTGCACAAAAAAACAAAGTTTTATTTGCTAAAAAAAATGCTAATTTTACATAACTATTTATAATATGAATGAAAAGTAAATTAATTTGAATTATGCATGCAGTTAGTAAATTGTAACATATTCAAATTCAATATTTAAAAATAATTATAATAATATCATTCTAATCTGTTAATAATTCTTAATGTCACACAACATTGACACTACAATTCATGACTTACAACTTATAGTCTAGGAACTCAAGTACACTATAAAAGCATTAATTATCAATTAATATTTTTGGTATAAAACGCTTAAATAAAATAAAAAATGAGAGTGTCGTTATAGTACTTGGAAGTCTATTATACATTTATTTTATTTTATTTTATAATGTTGCCTTAGTTTGAAAAAGAGAACTACCGTAGTATTCTTAATTTAAATCAAACTTGTAAAATGATGTCACTGCAAATCTTTAAATATTATTATTATAATAACATTATTTCTATAGAGGTAAACGTTTGCAGTTTGGTATGTATGGCGTAATCTTTCGAACTACTTATCCGTGTCCAAAAATTCTTTAAATTTTAGGAATCCACATAATCAACGAGTGTTTAATGCATTACATTATGACGTTCCCGTGAGAAATTTCCCGACAATTAACGCGAGCGAACCCGCAGTCAAAACCTAGTGGAAAATAGGATACTTACGTCTTTTTTGTACTGTGAAGTTTTGTATTTTCATAATTGATATCCGCCCCTTGCTGGGGACTTGCTGTAGAGTGCCTACCACCATCTTTCAGACGTCTGAAACAAATAGAAAACCGGTTAGGACTCCATTTTGTAGCATTTTGACAGTTCAAACGTCTTGTCTAAACGCTTAATCAAAGGGCTTAAAATTGCCGCTTTAGCGGAATCATAATAGAATAATAATGTGATAATACACTGATTGACACTGACAATTCTTGATATTAATTGCGTCTGTGACTATTTTAAGAATTTTAACGTGATTCATATTATTATCCTAGATCAGCGTTTCCCAAATGGTGGGTCGCGACCCGGTACCGGGCCATCAAAATAAAATACCGGGAAGCAGCATTTCGGCCTTGTTTTTAAAAAAAAATAATTTACTTATTAAAACTTAATGCACAAGTAAAAATCTGTATAAAGGCGGGCTTAAATGCCTTGTGCATATTCTACCAGTCTACCTAAGAAAAAATTGCTCCATTTGCACAAAATGGGCGGTACCGATATATTTTACTTAAGGAAATCAGCGGGGGAAGAGATTTTAAAGTATTGAGTGGGTCACTAGGGGCCAGTGTGATATTTACCGGGCCATGGCAGAATAATGTTTGGGAAACACTGGCCTAGATGATTCTACTAAAGGGGCAATTATAGGCCCCCAGTTTCTGATCAGAAAATCTAGTCAAGTTTATGTTGTGATTAACTGACTTAAATCATAAGTCACTTGTTTAAAGGAGCGTATCTACACATCATTCATCATTTGCCCAGCCTTTTCCCAAACGTTGTTGGGGTCGGCTTCCTGGCCAACCGGATGCAAGTGAGTACCAGTATTTTACAGGAAGCGACTGCCTATCTGACCTCTACAACCCAGTACCTGGGTAATACGATACCCCTTGGTAAGACTGGATGTCAGACTTTGGGCTTCTGACTACTCGTAACGACTGTTAAAGATATACAAATGAAACTCGGTATGTAAAGATGGTCACCCATTCACGGATCAACCTCGGCAAGCACGGCTTAACCTTGAAGATTGACCTGTGCGGCTGTTATTATTTAGCCACGAGCTCCTCTAAGAATGTATGTACACTAATAATATTATAAAGAGGTAAAGTTGGCATGTTTTGTTGTACAGGCAAAATCTTCGGAACTATATTTACTGATCCGATTTCGGAAATTATTTTATTTACAGGAAGCTATCTTGTATTATAACCGAATGTCATATTTTAAACATTAGTGTGGCATAATTTCTGACCATAAAGCGAGAGGAGCGCGGCGCGGCGGGTTAAAGCTATACTTTCTCATAAAAAATAATAAATGTTATTTTTAATCACTAAGTACGTAATATAAATAAAAAGAATACCTTTTATTAAATTAAATATAGAATGAAAATATAATTGTTTAAATTGAAACCGCGATTTATTTTTTAAAACATTTTTTGTTAATTTTAAGATTGTGAGAAAACATACTTGGACTTTAATACAATCATGATATAATTTTTTTATTGTCTTACCTAATTTTCTAATATTAGCATACAATATTTATTATCTTATTTCACATCAACGTGAGTGACAAATTATGTGTTTTTTTGTCTCCTTTTTTCTTATAAATAATTATAATTAAGTTTTTAACTTTTTTATAAAAAAGTTTTATTTTATTTATACACCAAGGTTAAATAAAATAGTATGGATGGCTTACATCTAGAACAGCTTTGAACTAAATGACAGGAATTTGTAATAAGACGCTGGTCTGCTAGCTATCAATTAGGAACAAATCCAGTCTCGAATGACATGGCCTGTAGTCTTTTTGATATCGACGTGTTTTAGGAGACACTAATTGCCAAAAAATATTTTTAATTGCTAGATAATTTTCGGCTCCGTGCAAATTACTGTTTTTTTTTTTATAAAACAAACACGTGTGTTTAAACGTGTTTTCCAAGTAATTAGTCAGTAACAGGTTCATTTTAATCTTTTGTAATTATTGACTGATCATAGTCTAAGCGTTCTTGTGCATACTTTTTTAATGTCGTGTTAAGGTAAGGTATAAAGTAGTTTTTATTGTATACCAGACGTTTGGGACTTCCCCTAACGGAACCCAAGCAACCTTTATCAAAGTAGTCCACCTATGTTCAGTATATTTTTACGTTTACATAAAGTTTCTATACGGGAATCCATACTTCCATACTTAACATTATAAATGCGAAAGTGATTCTGTTTCCATTTAAAAAAAAAAACGATATGCGAAATTTTCATATTTTCATCTGAAATCATTTTCTCGAAAAAATTATCCGCTCTGCCTGGTCACTAAGTTAAACGTTAAAAATACTACACTTGCCGCGCAAACATTCAATGGGGCGGGGGCGGCCAGCCCGCGTATTTACCCAGCGTGTACCTACGCACGGCGCGGCGGTGTCCATGATATCTCAATATTTTTGTATTGAGTGATACTAAAAGTAAAAACACGTATTCAATGGTTTTCGCCAAAGATTCAAATGTCTAAATGTGGACGGTGACAAAAAAATCGTGCTGTATACAAAAAAAAAAATAAACTCTGTATGGTTTAATCAATTACACTAATACGTATAATTTGGTTAGGTCAGACTTGATAGTAGGCCTTTGACCTACGGTGAGACAGTAATGTACTGGCCATTACTGTCTTACTGTAGGCCAAAGGCCTCTTCTAATACAAGGAAGGTTCGACCATTGATCACCGTTCGTCACGTGCAAATCATTATAATTAGGGTTAAAAGATCACTTTTGTATGGTGATAGGTCGTTAGGAACAGGTACAGTGGCAACCAGTAATATTTACAGATTTAGCAAATTTTTCAGGAAGTTTGTGGCCCAGCTGTGGGGGAAATTACAGGCTGATTACGCTAGATTTAAAAAAAGTTATTTTCTTCAATTGTTATAAAAAGTTAAGAGTGTGCTTTTTGGCATTAAAAAAATCTCCTTATAACAAAGCTTTAAATATCGAAAGGTCCTCATATCAGCAATAATGTCAGATAGCAACACAAAGAATACCATTTGACTGTTTATGATTTTCCACGATTGCAATATCAAGATATTATGGACATTAAGTATTTTGGAACCCCTATCCAGAATAACTATTACACATACATGTACACCATAGTTGCAACACACCATCAGTCCTTTAGAATTTTCATAAGTGTATACATATTAATGGCCATGACTGTACATCCTCGTAATTACCCTTTAGCACTTATGTCTTAAGAAAAACAACAGTAACTACATTGTCTTCTCGATTCTTAGAATAAAAATGACGTGGGTCTAAAACTATAAATAATTTGTGTTGGTATAGAAAATTAGCGATTAATTTAGACAAAATTATTATTAGTGCTAAAAGCATTGTGATTTTTTTGACTTATTGAAGTATTTTTGAACACGGATGAATGACGGAAATTTCTGGACATATACAGGGTGAAACGGAAAGGGTATATACATCCTTAAGGGTGTGCTACAGACCATCAAACTGAACATGTATCTCCATCGGACAAACATCGTAATCGCGAAAAAAATTTCTGCTGTCCCATACAATATTTCAATACCTATTCGACCCAAATGTATGGGGAGACTGATATTTTTTTCGCTATTACGATGTTTATCCGATGGAGAAACATGTTCAATTTGATGGTTATACAGGATAATAGTAATTATATTGCAGGCCTAACCTTTTCCCAACAACGCGGGTCACCTTCCAGTCTAACCGGATGCATTTGAAATCCTGTATTTTACATGAAGCGTAGCAAAATCATTTAAGACCCACTCTTCAAATCAAATCAAAAATCAAAAATGAGATGGATGGATTTCAAATCAGAAATGAGGACATCCGCAAGAGAACCAAGGTTACCGACGTAGCCCGAAGAATTGCCAAACTTAAGTGGCAGTGGGCAGGGCACATTGCTCGCAGAACAGATGGCCGATGGGGCCGAAAAGTTCTGGAATGGCGACCGCGAACCGGGAGACGATGCGTTGGAAGGCCTCCCACTAGGTGGACCGATGACCTGGTGAAGGTTTCGGGGATCCGCTGGATGCGAGTCGCACGGGACCGATCAATGTGGCGACACTTGGGGGAGGCCTATGTCCAGCAGTGGACGTCTTTCGGCTGAAATGATGATGATGATGTAGCAAAATCATAATACCTTGGTAAAATTTGTTTTTTACACTTTTGGGCTTCTGACATACCAGTATCAAACGGTTGACAAAGAGTTACAAATAAAAGCCGGGACCAGCGGCTTAACGTGTTTACCGAGCTACGGCGCAGTCTCGATGTGACACGGATCACCCATCCACATTGACCGTAGAAAAATTGGCATCGACGGATATAATTGTTAAAGAAAATAGGTACCCATGTATGGAGAAAAATGTATGTCTAAAAATTTAGGTTCGCAAATTACCGTATTGAATAACTAACATTTTTTAATGGCGATTAAGATATTTTTTCTTAACAGCCGTTCAGATAATATTCTTGAATTTAGAGGTTTATCACTTTGTCTTATCAAAAAGCCCGTTTCAATAGCCGAATTAATTTAAGTTCCAAACAGGCTTTGAAATTAGTAGTTCCAAGCATTGAAATGCAATTAAACCATTGACGAGATATATTTTGAAACCCTTTGTATTTTTAGGGTTCCGTAGCCGAATGGCAAAAAACGGAACCCTTATAGATTCGTCATGTCTGTCTGTCTGTCTGTCCGTCTGTATGTCACAGCCACTTTTTTCCGAAACTATAAGAACTATACTGTTGAAACTTGGTAAGTAGATGTATTCTGTGAACCGCATTAAGATTTTCACACAAAAATAGAAAAAAAAACATAAATTTTGGGGTTCCCCATACATAGAACTGAAAACCAAAATTTTTTTTTTCATCATACCCATACGTGTGGGGTATCTATGGATAGGTCTTCAAAAATGATATTTAGGTTTCTAATATCATTTTTTTCTAAACTGAATAGTTTGCGCAAGAGCCACTTCCAAAGTGGTAAAATGTGTGTCCCCCCCCCCTCTAATTTCTAAAGTAAGAGGAGGAAAATTCTGAAAATATTCAGAATTGTAGAACGTAAAAAAAACTATCAACGAAAATTGGTTTCAATAAGATATAATGTTTAATTTTTGAGATATGGGACTTTTTCATCAAACTGCAGCAGTAACTTTGTTTTTGATTAACATACTATGAAAAACCAATTTAGTTTTGCGGTTGACTTGAAGTTTACTAACTAATACTACTAACTAATGAATGACAGTTCAAAATATTGTTTGGGGCTATGGAACCCTGTGTGTGAGTAAGACTCGCACTTGGCCGGTTTTTTTAATGATAATGTCATGGTAATATTTTATGAAAATTGTTTTTTTCTTTGGTATTTTGATCTTCATTGTATGACAAGAGGCTGTTTTCAAGCAATGAGGCGGTACCTATAGGATAGTATTGTTATTATTTTTTCTTTTTCGTGTAGTTGGTGAGAGATATTATTATTAAGTATCCCGTTATTTATTACACAAATTTTATACATTTTAAATATTAATAAAAAACATTTCCAAATAAATAAATAAAAACTGCAGCCCACCGGTATAGGGATTTACTATTCGGACATACTAACAAGTATATACCCATAGATAAGCTCTAATAACAAGCCTCATATATAATTTGTTACTGTCGTTGTATGACAAAAACTAAAATACCTAGGTAATGTGGATTATTAATGATCTTCTAAGCCGTATCTGACGTTTCTATGTAATCATGTAAAATTACGTTTTTTCATACAGTGTACACTTTCCGTCGAGGAAATTGGAAAATTGACCGTCATCTTATGGATATAGGTAGGTATTTTGAGTACAAGAACTGCAACTGAAAGGAAACAAAAAAGCAGTTTCCCACAGATAAACCGTGAAAACGGTTTTGTGGGGTATAGTTTTTAAATGAACGTGTGTATTAAACTTGTTTAGTAAATAAATAAATAATAATAATAAACCACCCATCAAACACGCACTTCTGAGATATCAAATGATTTAAGAAAAAACATGTGCAGCTCTGTTAGATCAAGAAAAAATACATTTTTTTTTGATAAATTACTAATAGAAAAAAAAATTATTCTCAGACAACTACATAGTCCATAGAAGGGGTTAGTAACAAAAATCTTATAAACTATGTCAGTACTTACTTACAATCTATACATATAAAATACAATGCCACTTTTCGTTGTAATTTTATAACTCTAGAACGGCTGGGCCGATTTGGCTGATTTTGGTTTTGAAATGTTTGTCGTAGTCAAAGGAAGGTTTAAATGGTGAGAAAGGTAGGGTAGGGTAGGGTAGGTAGGTAGAGTAAAGTAGGGTAGAGTAGGGTAGGGTAGGTAGGGTAGGGTAGGTAGGTAGGTAGAGTAGGGTAGATAGGGTAGGTAGGTAACTTCTGACAGAACTATGTCTGTCCGGGCAGTTAGTAAAATATAAATAAAATTAAAGTATGTGTATATTTTGTCGTGCGGTTCCATTTTGCATATAAATACGGACAATTATATTCATCAGTGTGTATACATATACCAATATCCTCTAGCAAAATCCTCTTTTTCTTGCCGCCGTTTTTTACCGAAAAGCGGTGCGTTTGACAGGCGAGAATGCAAGAAGAAAACGTTTTAATATTATAACGGCGGAGCTTATATCATTTTTCTTAGATTCAATTTCCTTATGTACAGATTGTAATTCACACTGACATCTAGTATATATTATATGCTTGAATCAATATCAAACAAAGATAAATAACTACATAAATAAATACGTTTACACACACACTTATGAAGCAAAAACTAAGTAACTAACCATATATTTTTGTGAAAATTCAATCATAGTTTCTGACTTTTTGTACCGATTTATTATAGAGACAGGCAATTATTTAATACATAGTTGCAGATTGACAACAAAACAACTGATTAATCATACATAATTCATCATCATCATTATCACACGTGTGATGATCTTAACGATAGCCACGTGGGTACTAATCATCGGTTAAAAAACTTGAACCTGCTGTTTCTAAGCATACTCTGAAAGAACTTTTTTGCAGTACCTATAACCGTTCTAGCAAAATCATAAAAGTATAATAATATGAATAACAGTTCGATAAATGGTCACAAAGTGCCAATTCATAATATTTACAGCATCTTGGAGCATCTTGTCTGTATGGTGTCGGACGTAAAGAATAGCACCATCCCATATCTTCCAGTGGGTGTCGTAAGAGGCGCAAAAGGGACTTGCCAGAAAATGGGCAGCAGCGTTCTCTGTGCTTTTGTAACAGCCGTACTGCGATCGCCAACCCGCCTGCCAAGCGTGGCGATTATGGCAAAACCCCCTTATGTACACTTGCGGGAGGCCTGTGTTCAGCAGTGGACGTTTTTCGGCTGAAATGATGATGACAGCATTTTGCAGAGTAGCGGTGGCGTAGTGGTGGCAGCCCCGACTTACGAGCATTAAACCGAACCGGGTTCGAACCCAGGCAGGCGAACTACTTTCTGTAATTTATTTCATCACTGCTGCCCTCAAAAAAGGGCAGAGGAAAACATCGCGAGGAAACTGACATGTCCTAGAACTAAAAATTCGAAGACATGTGACATCTACCAACCCGCACCGGGCCCGCGTGGTGGATTACAGCTCACTCACTCTTAGAGAGAGGAGGCCTGTGTCCCAGCAGTGGGCTAATCATGATGATGCATCTGTGGCCATTTTAAGATCTTTAGCGAGATTTAAAATATTATCCAATTATGATTCTGCTAAACCGGCTATTTTAGACCCCCTGTGCAGTAAGCATACTAAATGCATACATAACGATATCAGATCATACTCCGATACTCGAAGAGAATAGCTCAGTCAGCTCAACGTTAATTTGTCAAAACACTCTAATCAATAGACTTCTTTTAAGATAATATATCCACCGGAAGAAACAAAGAGGACGTATTTTTTGCTAACCATACTTAAGACAAAAATAATACAATACTGTTATATGTAAATAACAAAGCAAAGTCCCCAATACCGCTTAAGTCCTTCCGCTAAAATTATGTACACACAAATAAAAACTAAGAAAAACATTAACACTGCTAATTCGCAAACACCATACAGTGTAAATAAATCATCTTTTATTTACTTAGATCTTAAAGTAACCGAAGAGAAATAGAAACATATTCGTTTCTTGATGTTACTACCTACATGAATGTAATAATCAAAAATGAAAAATGTGAAATATTGGCTAAAGCGACCGAACAGATTTTATTAAAATTTTGGATAGATAGACTGACATTTTAAGTGGACAAATAAAATAAAGCATAATTATGGGGTGGCCATCTACCAAGGCGCAAAGGCAGGTGGACTAAAGATGTGACCGAGTGGCATCCAAGGAGGGGAACTGTTGGTCGTCCTGCGGCCAGAATGATGGGCAAACGACATTTCTTGACATCACAGGTAAATCTTGTTTGAGGCTGGCATAAGAACGTGGAGGTTTGCACAAGCAAAGCAGTGGGAGAAGTCAAGCTGTTGATGATGAACATGGGTTGCTCAACTGCTCAAATAACATCTTACACGCAAGCAAAGTGTCAAGTTAGAATACTAATAAATTAATCATCTGCAACGTTCACTACATATAAGACTGATTAACATAACTAAACATTTAGATAGTTAATCATCGATGATTATTATTCATATTATATCATCATCATTGATATTTCCGATTTTTTGCCATGTTTGGTATGATACCCGCATGGAGTTTCCGTATTGTCAATTTCTATATTTGGAATGTAATAAAAAACATAGTGACTAAGAAGTTTTGTGATATTTTTTGGCCTTCTTCATTAGACTAGCGTTAATTTTTCGCTGTATTTGATTGATTTGGTCGCGTCTACGCTAATTTATTTAGGAGTCGTTCCTTTACATCAATGGTATGGAAAGTTTTGGACTTGAATATGTAGAAAATCCGGGTCTGAGCGGTATGTAATATTACAGTAATAAGGTTAGATACTCTCACACTCTTGATAGGACTTCTAAATATAGGCATTAACGCGTACCCTATTTTATTAAACATAATTTTTTATTTTTCGAATTGTGTAAGTACATCATTTAAATTGACATTTTATGCAAAGGAATACCCTCGTAAATTAAGTTCTGATTTTAATAAGTGAAAGTTTCAATCGAAATCACAGTAAGACGGTTTTATTCAAACGCAAAAAAAAAATAAACAACACTAAGCATCAATCAACGAGGAATAGAGGGAGATCTTTGACCAGCCGTGTGACACTATGGGCTAGCCAAAATAATAATAAGCATCAATCGAATAAACAACTTAATCATTCTCTGGCTTAATCTCCAGTTATTTTTATCCCAAATAAACATACCTATTAACCTACGTCTACACTTTATATTTTAAATAGGTAAGGCAAGTTTGGATGTACGGAGTAATCTTCGGAACTTCTGATCCCAACCTAAAAATGAGTTCCCTAATGTAAAGCCACATTATCCCAGTGTCCAAGGATGTATTTACGACGTTGCCATGGTATCATTTCTGACCATGGCGCGAGCGCAGTCACGGCATTTGCTAGTGAGTAAAGTCTGGTGATCGCAAACGTGTCTGCCGATTTAAACGTCATTGACTTGGGTCATTGTTAGCCACACGACTTCAGAATATTCAAATCGGCACTATGAATAAATTACTTATCCATATTTCGTGTTCTTGGAATATCCATAAAAGGAAATTTCCGTTACTAAATATTGCCAAAGTCAAGGGGTTTTGTGTGATAAAAATAATATTCTGATTATGTTTTAAATCACCGGATCTATTTCCTTCCGTGTTTAACATAGTTTATATTTTTTTGTGTAATAAAGTCGAATGTTATACCTAGTTTGTTTATAATTCTTCTGAGAAAATTACAAAATATGTGACTCACTAGTTTTCAAATCGAGCATTAGCTCTTCTTATTATGCAACCTAAATAACAATTTTATCACAATTTTATGCGCAAAAAATACAAAATTTTCGCACATCATTTCAAAACGTGTTTATTAAGGCTATGATTGCTATTTAAGATTTTATTTCGTCTCAAACGTGATACCTTTTGTGAATATTAAGTTTTAGAGGCCCGGACTTACATTATGTAGATTGAAGTTTAATCTAAGATTCTGTACTGATCTGCAAAGTGTTGTAATAGATGCTCATTTTCCTAAAATACAGGGATCACTGGCAGAAATTGAGTTATTTTTGCCGTTCTTTTTGTAATTTGTAACCATAAGTTCCATGACGTTGGTTTCAAATTGGTTTAAATGGTTTACTTGTGTTGTTGATGAACAAACACGATTTATAGAAAGGGGCCAACTTTATACGAGTGCCGCCGTTGCCGTTGGTGACATAAGAAATCCACGCGAAAACAGTCACAGGCGAAGAGCTAGCATTATTTTTAGAATAATTATTTTAAAATCACAATACGTTTTAGGTATGTAGGTCAAGGTTACTGTAATTCTTGGGGTTAGCGATACTAATTGCTTTACTTTATAATAATGTTATTAGCCTATAATATTAAACTAATTCATTTAATCGATTATGATATTATCTATAATGATACTGGTAATTAACACGCAAATTTAATATTCATTCTTGAGATGGTAATGCTTTTTTGAATTAATAAAATATAAGTGACGCATGCATTGTTGCAAAAACTAAATCCGAATTGCACTTTTTTTTTGCAAAACTGTTAACGATATAATATGAATCAATAAACATGATTTATTCATTTAATTCTAGTTTATGATAAAGGTACATTGGTTGAATATTTTATTGACATATTTAATTTTTATGGTTCATCCTATAATTTATAAATTTTAAGGCAGTTTTTTTTTATTTTAATTAAAACATAAAAATATTCATAACGACGATGTTGTAGAATTCCATGTTTTTTTATCACGTAGTTGTTTTTTTTTTTTGATTTTTCAGGGTATTAACTGATCAGACCTAGCAATACAGGTTTAAGAGTTGGTAGAGGAATGTCTGATGAGCTGTCACAGTTGATAAGTTATAGCATACCTGCTCAACCACACGTGTTGGTACACATGAATGAGACATGCGTCGCTAGCTATTACTCTTATACTAAGATTCCGACGAGGACTTATTTTTATAAGGATTTATAAATAAGAAATCAAGTTAAGTTCTGTTAGTAAAAATGTGTCAAATAATTGACGGCACGGTTGGCACAGTGGTTGAGCAATCGACTGCTGCGCTGCGTGTCGCAAGTTCGACCCCTGCATGGCTCAAATATTTGTATGGCCTACAGATACTTAGTTGTTCCGGGTCCAGCTGTTTGTGAGTTTAAATGTTAAACGCACCCACGATACATGAGAAATTCTTAGTGTGAGGCAAAGTTTAATAAAAAAAATATAAACAAGATGTAATAAAAAAAAAAATAAGATATACAACATGTAACATAATTAACGCACCTCCTGAAAGTTGTTTGTTCAGAATCGTTTACTGAATCGATTTCTATCATTTTTAATAAAGGTTATTTTTTATCCCAAAAATAATTAAAACTACGTAAATTACTGACACACTACCCCTGTACAGTCAAACCAACTAAAATGGACCGTAACTCAAGGCAATAAGACTTTAAAAGTTCAGTTTCATTTGTATTAATACAAATTCCGTCTTATAATATAAAATAAAGAAAAATCAACCTTATTTTAAGGAAGTTAAAGTCTTTACTAATCAATGTTTATACATGTTTAACTAAAATTTCAGAGAATGTATTATGATTATAATATAATACTGTAATTGGGGTGTTTGAGGGTGTGCGTTTATTACGTTACATGTTGTATATAAGATAAGATGTAATAAAAAAAATTCGAACAATGTACTTTTATCATAATACGTAGTAGACACGTGGAATCTAGCGTCTTAGCTCAACTCATGGTATGGTCAATAGGGTGGCCAAAATTTCCGTTACCGACTCGTAGTCACACCAGATTGTAACACCAGTATGACAAACAGGAATTTTTTTTGCTCGTTTGTCACACTACCGATTTTTTCACATCATGTATACTATAATTGATAGTGCATTACCTTTATATTCTATAAAGTCGATGTGCTGACAATTTTTGATTACGGTCGAATGGCCCGCGGTCCATTTGTTTTGGGCCGTTCAGACTAAATACAACAACTCCACCCTCTCCCCGCATAAAAATATGCACAAGAAATGTGAAAATTAGCATGCCATGCACCCAAACCTAGCCTCGACACGTGTTTCGCCCGTCTATGGCATCAGGATGAAACTCGACGACCACTCGGACACAAAGATAATTTTATTACTAAGTAACATAAAATAACATCACGCTTAGAATTCCCGAAGGGTAAGTCAGAGGTTTAACTATAAACGGCACACCCACATTCCGTCAGTTATGTTTAAGTCCTATGTATTAGGGGGCGAGTCAATTGCCATCAACCGGGCACAAATCCAGACTCCGTGGCTGCTACTGAGAAATTCCTAAAGGAAAAATCCAATAACACTTGGTCTGATCCGGGAATAGAACTCTCATGATTGAAGGACCCCATGCTCAGCATTCGCAATTACGACCACTCAACCAACAGGCAGTCCGTATTACTATGTACTTACCATTATTTGCCTTATTACAAGTCAAACAAATAAACTGCTAATTGAAATGCAGTCAATGCTAGGTTAACCTATTACATTGAAATTAATGAACCTGCAATGTCATTTTTCTTAGTTAAGTATTGTTAAATAATATATCTCTGTATTTAGATAAATATTTAACATTTAGGTATATCGGTTCAAATATTTAGCTAACTTACTGATTCATCATCATCATCACTTCAGCCGAAATACGTTCACTGCTGGACATAGGCCTCCCCCAACGCCACATAAGGGGGGTTTTGAAATAATCGCCACGCTTGCCGGCGGGTTGGCGCTCGCAGTACGGTTGTTACAAAAGCACAGAGAATGCTGCTGCCCATTCTCTGGCAAATCTCTTAGTCGCCTCTTACGACACTCACGGGAAGATATGGGATGGTGCTATTCTATACGTCCGACACCATACGGAGCAAATTATTTATTTATTTTAGATACAGAACATATTTAGCTAACTTACTGATTATTTTACTCTAATTAGATTTAATTAGACTCTAATTAAAAAAAGTGGTGGTGTTCCGGCAGCGAGATGGGCAGATGACACTGAAACTTGGAGACAGACACAAGCAAGGAGAGGACTCTCTTAATAAAGCGGTGGAACCGGGACCATGTGAGGACGCCAATGACGGGGAAGACATAAGAGTGTTCCAAAACTTAACTTTGGCCAATCAAAAATAACCGATTTAATACCTCGTGTAAAGTTTAGTCAGTCAACAACTACTTAGGAATAATTAACTGACCGTTATTAAAATGACAATCGTTTCATAAAAGTCGGTTGAGTGCACTCTTGAAACAACAGTAACTGCTGAATTGTAATGAGGAACTGTTAAAATAGGTGTTATTTACTTTGCATACAATTGCTATATAGTAGGCCGATCTTTTGTGGCTAGCAATGAGTCTCTAACTGAGATTATGCAGTCGCTCCATGTAAAATACCGGTATTCAGCTCCATTCGGTTAGACTGGCAGCCGACCTCAACACGGTCGGAAAAAGGCTAGGCAGGTGATGATTCTTTAACTGAGATCTATTAACCCTTACAATGCTCTGCCCTTGAACTTACAATGCTCTCTTACCCCAGAATTCGCCTATTATCCAAATCCGATCCAAGCCAATAATCTGGTATTGAAGCTCCACGCTATATTTGATATTATTACCCTCATATCAGTTCAGTTATTCAAAATAGATTTGGAGCAAGATTTGAGTTTGCTACAGCGTTGATTTTACTCGCATATTCGGGATAATGTTTTTTTTGGACTGGATACAAATACATACTTTCAGTATGCCCCACGTATAAATTTTCCTTGTTCCAAATTCAAAATGTTTTTATTCACTCTGTAAGTAAAAAAGCGTTTTATTCACTGTTATCGATGAATCAAATGTCCTTTTTTGAGCATTTGATATTTGATTTCGAGAATTTGATATTTGAAATCATGACACTTTTCTAGATAATTAAAATCATGTAGGACTTTCCAAGATGAGACATATCACCCGGAATGAGATACCCAGACCTAGAAATACGAATAGATAAGACAATGTTTTGCTAATACATCTTTTTAGATGTATTAGCAAAACATTGTCTTAAAAATAAACCGTTATATCATTAAATGTTTATTCCCTCCCGTTTTCTACCGAAATTAACCATTAACCCACTGAAACTTTGAAATATAGCCTCTGACACTCAGAGATAATGTAGCTTCCTGTTAGTGAAATAATTTTATGAATGGGATCAGAAGTTCCAAAGATACATACTCCAATAAAAAAACAAAAAAAAAACGGGTTGCACTCCGGGAGTGCCGGCAGAAGTGAAAACTTGAATAGTAACGTTGTGCATTTTTGGATATGGTTAGGAAATAATTTTGAACGAATTGCTTTAATTATCTAGTTCTATGATTTATGTGGTAAAATACAATATTCATTTATTGCGCTATCATACACAAACATGACAACTTACATTACATAACAAATTTAACACAGAAATATTAGGTACGATACGTTTTACGAATTTTACCTCTTTGGAGAAATCGAAGGTTTTGTTTGTGCATAAGATAATTATCCAGTTTTGGAAAACCAAACTCAATGACAGATGTCATAAAGTTCAAATTCCTTCGCAACCTAATGTCAATTCGTCTTACGAATTTTCGATCAGGACACGTGACCTGACGCGAGTTTAAGATTTTATACCCATTACAGAAAAAGTGCTCAACGCCGCTAAAGAAGTTTTCACTTCAAAAAAAGGTAAAGATGTTCCTCTTGATACATACAAATTTTACCTTTTTTAATATTACATTATGCATAGATAGATAGGCTTACAGGCATTGTAACTGTTACTGTTTTTGATATTCATTAAATAATAACGTCTGTGTAAGCAATTTAGTCGTTAACTAATCAACATCTGCCTAGCCTTCCCTAACTATCTTGGGGTCGGCTGCCAGTCTAACCGGTAGCAGCTGAGTACCATTATTTTATATGAACCGACTGCCTATTGGACCTCCACAACCTAGTAACTGCGTACCTAATACGATACCCCTTACTAAGACTGGATGTCAGACTTTTGGCTTCTGACTACTCGTAACGACTGTCAAAGATTTACACATGACAGCCGGGACCAACGGCTTAACGTGCTTTCCGAGGCACAGAGGAAACTCGGTGTGTAATTATGGTCACCCATCCACGGACCAACCTCGGCAAGCACGGCTTAACGTTTAAGATCGACCCGTGCGGCTGTTATTATTTAACCACGAGCTCCTCGTTAGCTAATATACTAAGTAATTATTTGTTGTTTATTAAGATTAGCTGCTTATTAATAATGATTGTATTGGCATTGGTCGTGTTATTTGACATAGATAATTAGGTTTACGCCCCGTTGGTAGAGTACTCGCAAGAGCGATTACTGAGCATGAGATACTGGGTTCGATTCCCGGGTCGGGCAAAGTGTTATTGGGTTTTTCCATCAGGATTTTTTCAGTAGCAGTCACGGTCTCTAGATTTAAGCCCGGTTGATGGTAATAGGCTCGCCCCCTATTAAAGTAATCCCGAACGGGTTAGACAGAGGTGCACCTAATAGCACACCCACATTACGCCAGTTATATTTTTAAGTCCTATTATGTAATGGGGGCGAGCCTATTGCTATCAACCGGTTCAACGAATCAGTCATTAATTTAAATTCGAATCATTCGAATTCGTTTTAGCTGGGAAGGAGAGGTGGTTGAACAAACTCCCCAGAAACACATAAGAACTGATTTTATGCAATTTTAGACAGAATCTTATGTAAAAGAGTAATTAAAATAAATGGATTGTGAGTAGCTAGAATAAAAAAAAAAGATTCTACTCGTGTATCTATGTATTAGATACTGATAACAGCTTTCTATGTAACTTACGGGGTCAATGAACGGCACATAACACTTGCCCAAATATGACAGTATGTACTTATTTTTATTAATCAAGAATTACTCATCTAATGAGGTTACGAATACATAGAAATTATGTATTAGAGATAGTGGAGTGTCTAAGGTCGTAAGTAAGTCGACGAACAAATAAATTTAAGAGAGTTCCGTTGTCTAAATATGCCTTGATAAAAATGGTGCCGGTGATACTTAATACTTAGGTACTTCTATATTTGTGTATTTAGCAGAATTGTCACTATGTAATCGACACCAGAGAATTGGCAGCAGCGTTCTCTGTGCCTTTGTAACAACCGTACTGCGATCGCCAACCCGCCTGCCAAGCTTGGCGATTATGGCAAAACCCCCCAAAATGTCAATGAAAATATTTCGATTAAAGGTTTTCACCAAGAAGTTCATGATTCTGTATGGTGTCGGACGTAAAGAAGTGGTGAAGGTGTCGTAAGTGGCAACTAAGAGACTTAGCCGAGAATGGGCAGCAGCGTTCTCTATGCTTTTGTAACAACCGTACTGCGATCGCCAACCCGCCTGCCAAGCGTGGCGATTATGGCAAAACCCCCCAAAAAGTCAATGTCAATGTCAACACTTGGGGCAGGCCTATGTCCAGCAGTGGACGTCTTTTGGGCTGAAATGATGATGATGATGATGAATCGACACCAATTCGTCCTGCGTGACTGTATCAATAGATTCCAAAACCGGCTAGGCTTAAGTCAATATGCAAATCACACTAACCCTCGTATCTATTATGACGCCACGTTGGCGCAGTGGTTGAGCGATCGACTGCTGCGCTGCGTGTCACGGGATCGATCCCCGCACGGAACAAATATTTGTAAGGCCTACAGTTAGTTGTTCCGGGTCTGGCTGTTTGTGTATGTTAGTTTTAATGTTTTTAAACGATACAGCGTTAGACTGGAAGCCGACCCCAAGATAGTTTGGGAAAAGGCTAGGCAGATGATGAATTTGGTCTATTAAAGGGACTCTTTCCTTAAAACCACGGAACCAACGGAAGATTCAGATTCATTTATTTGCAAAAACATGTGTACATAATGTACATAGTAAGATGCTTATTATAGGTGTTAGAAGGTCCTCCTTTAGGTTCCACATGTTTTACCATGGCTGGTGTACAAATTTGGTCGAAACACAATAAAAAATACAAAGAATAATAATGTAAATCAATAAAAGAAATAATAAATTAAAAACAAATAAATAGGCAGATAGTCATGCAATTCAAATTAAGTAGAATAGATTCAGTATACCAGTATTTAGAGAGATTTGTCAGTTAAAAATTCATTAACATTATAATAAGCTTTTTCTGTCTGTATTTTTTTTAATGTTTTCTTAAACTGGTCTGTATTTAGTTTTTTACACTATTAGGAATGTTGTTATAAATTATTGGCGCTCTGCATACAACGCTTTTATACAGTAGCGCTGTTTTAGATGCTTGAACACGAAGTTTACTATTATCTCGGCGATTTCGTATTACAATGTCCGATATTCGAGGAAACAAATGAGGGTTATTTCTAACAAATAAGGTTATTTCTAAAATATATATTGAAGGAAGTGTGAGGATTTTATGCTTTGTAAAAAGCGGCTTACGGAAGTAGGATGCATTACATTTATAGTTTTGCACTTTTTTTATATGAATGGCATCTCGCAGTTCAACCTAGGAGGTTGTCGTCTGCTTAACCGGACTATATATAGTTTTGCACAGTATTTATGTTTAATTTATACTATTAGTTCTTGGAGATAATTTGCATCATCATTCATTCATTCATCATTTCAGCCGAAAGACGTCCACTGCTGGACATAGGCCTCCCCCAAGAAGGGGGGTTTTGCCATAATCGCCACGCTTGGCAGGCGGGTTGGCGATCGCAGGACGGCTGTTACAAAAGCACAGAGAACGCTGCTGCCCATTCTCTGGAAAGTCCCTTAGTCGCCTCTTACGACACCCACGGGAAGATATGGGATGGTGCTATTCTTTACGTCCGACACCATACAGAACAATTAATAATGTGTATATTTAATAATTTGCATACCTAACATTAATTTATGTCTCGGAATATTTAAATAAAATAACATGACATTATTATATTGTCACAGTGCGTTATTTGGCTTAAAATTAAATAGCCAGTTATGTTTACATATTGCGTTGTTTCAGTTTAGCCAGTTTCGCCAGGCTAACCCTGTAGGCATCAAATATTAGTTAAGCATATAAAAAAGTAAAGAATATATTTTTCGTGCTGAGGCACTATATTTGTGCATGAAACATTACAGTAATTTGCACCTACCTGTAAAAAACTGCACTTGAATGTACAGAATAAATTATAATATAGCGAATAGAAATATTAATCCCCGTATTATAACCGTTTATGTCGCAATTACGTCACAGCGACAGTGTCAATGTCAAAAAATAGAGTTACTTTTGACAGATTGCGACTGAGATTGATTTTTTTAAATCGTTTATTGTCTCTTAGGCTGGTCAGTGGGTCGTCTTAGGGGCGGATTTGTAGGAATTGGAGTATACGCTTAGAATCACTATGAGCACCAATGAAAACAACAAAAAATGTTAAAAAAATTATACGGGAAATAAAGGATTAAAAAAAAAAACTCTGAAATTTGAGAAAAATGGCAGTTTCGGGTTAAACTTGACCATAGAAACCATTTAGGTTCTGAGAAGTATGGAACGAAGATGCACCGTTTTCGAATTATGGGCCTCCGAATTTTATTTAATTTTATAAAACGATCTATATTTCCAAAATGGTAGCCCAGATGATTTTATTTTTGGGAAGAAACTGTTGCGCTAGTAGAAAACTATGAGATGGTGTAAAAAAATAAGATATATTAAGAAAAAAATATTCTAAGTGTCGGCCGATCTTTCAGCTTGCGTATCGTTAGGGGCAAAGACAGCCAAATTTTGGAAGATTTTTTTTCTGACACATTTCGTCCGATTTTTTTGCAGAACGTTATTACCCTTGTCCACAGAAACCATTTAAGTTCTGAGAAGTATGGCCATACGACGCACCGTTTCCGAGTTAGGAGCTTTTTATTGTTTTTCTTATTTTTCCAAAACGCTCTATATTTCCAAAATGGTAGATAGTAGAAAATTTTTCTTTAGTCCTCGCGCCTTAGCGCCCCTTAGACTACACTCCAACCGTTAGGCTTATTGTGCTAGGTACACCCACACCAAAAATATTTTATGCAACGCAATGTTTGCAAGTGTTAATGGGCAACAACGGATAACACAAAGTTACTTTAAAACATGATATTAATCATGTTTCAAAGATACTTGTTGACATACATTTTATGGCCTGTAAAAACGTGACTCTCCCATTGATTTTGGTATAGCAATAGCGACCTCAGACTTCACTAATTTGCCAAATCAATGAGTCGACTATGTATTGATTTCAACGCAATTAAAAATCTAATTTTACAGTTGATGGTAAATTGATATAGTTTTTAACCCTAAAATAAAGACTTCTAATAGAAAAGACGTGAATCGTCATTTGTGACATCTAGCAACCCGCACTGGGCCCGCTTGGTGGATTACAGCCCACTCCCTCTCATTGAGAGGAGGCCTGTGTCCCAGCAGTGGGAACATTATAGGCTGATGATGATGATGATGATGAATAGAAAAGTTGTGTATTGGAATTACTAGTTATTATTGTCAACTACCCAATTGTTGCTCAACAAAAAGTTACTTCGGTATGTAGGTACTTTAAAATTGTAGCGTATCGAGGGGTAATTCGATGATTATAAATTTTTATTAAATTAATTGCCTCTAAGGCGACGCTCTAGCCACAAGCTCTTGTGGAGCTGTAGCTGTAGCCAGATAACCTTTTTATCTGTCGCACGCAGCAACTTTTCAAAATATCTTGGGGTTACTCTGGACAGATCATTGACATTCAGCAAAAACTACAATACCATCAAGCAGAAGTTGCACACTCGCAACAGTCTCTTACGGCGACTAATTTGTTCGCAATGGGGTGCTTCGCCTCACGTCTTGCGGACTACTGCGGTGGCGCTATCTTTTTCAGATGGCGAATTTGCGTGCCCCGTGTGGAGCCGTTCAGCCCATGCAAAGTTAGTGGATACAGCTCTGAATGAGACGTGCCAGATCATCACTGGTTGCATCTACTTGAAAGTCTTCCACCTGGACATGAGTTGCCATGGCTGTCCTGGAAGTCTTTAAATAGACTTCGGACCCAGGTTGGTTGCAGCAAGGTAAACCTGCTCAGGTGGAGATTCATTAATGACTCTGGAGTGTAAATGTGGTCTTGTTCCACAAACGATGCGGCACTTAATATCGTGTCCTGCGTGTCCTGCTGTTTGCTCATTACAGGAACTGATGGACGCTACAAAGGGTGCTAAGCTAGTGGCTCAGTTCTGGGCCGTTTAGATTGCCATCGTCACGCTAAGAAGAATAGAAATAAATAAACAAGCAATGAAAAAAATATGTTACGTAGTTGAACTGATGAAAAATTTTTCTCATACGTTACAAAGTCATTCAAAAGTAAAATAAAATAACTAAATATTTTATTTCACATAGGCCTACATGGACACTTATAAACGTCGACAAAAGGTGCTCGGTTCGGGTTGGTCGTTTCCTATGGAAAAGAACCGACAAGAAACTCAATGGTTACTCTTTTAAAATCATTATCTATATTCATCACCATCATAAATCATATTTCCCTAAAGGGTCAGGCAGATTCATCTTTATTGTACACCGACATTTCACCAGTTATGTGTAAGCCCAATGTTATAAGGGCAAGCCTATTGCAAATGCAATCAACTAGGAACAAATCCAGACCGGCCGGCTAGGTTGATACCGAGAATGTTTTTCTCTGACTCTAGAGATTTTTCTCCTCGATGAAAACATGTAATATCAAAACTAATTTATTTTTGATAAATTGCACTAGGGCTATTTGAGTTTTTAAAAACGCAGAAAGTGTTGTGAGCTTTCAGTGACAAAGAAAAGTTTTTCCAGAAATACATTCTTATTAAATTCTTATCCAACCGTGACGAATTTACTAAGGTATAAATAGGAAACTAATTATTTGTTTAGGCAAAATTATTACTTGAAATATTTTAATTAATATTTTTTATTAATGTATGAATGTAAAACTATTATTGTAGTTTTTATTTGGTGACATTTAATTGACGTAAGTTATTATTTCTAAGAATGTGTTTTAGTTTATTTAAAGCACATAATTCCTAAAGTTTTCAGAACTTAAGGAATAGTGTTGTGAAAAAAAATTGTGTTAATACTTGGATACAATTGTTAAATTAATTTACCTAATCCGTTACCGTTAATTATTCATTAAACTATATGTACACAATAAATAAGACGATAAGATAAAATGAAATGATATTCTATGAAATAATAGGTCAATGGACATCTTTTTTTTTTTAGACAAAATTCCCTAATATTTTTTGGTAAAAATTCACATAATTTCATTTCATTTTTTATAACATAAATTTACTGTAATTTAAATAAAAAAAATATGAGCGATTGATACCGATGCAACGTAAAAACATGCTGAAAAATAAAAAAAAATAACCTACCTAATAAAACAATCACTTAAAAGCACTTCCAATCCTATGATAGAAAAATCCACAAAAAAACACTAGTTATATATACTTAACACGTTTACGGTGCGATTAGTACGATCTGCGCGCGCGCATAAATTCGACTGAGAGGTCTATGGTACTGTACCATACCTATATACTACTAGCTAAACTTTCGGACAAAATCTACTGACGCAAAACAACAGTGTTTAATTCTTATATAATTTTTATAAAACTTAGCTATCCATATTATTATTATTTTAAGATTTAATACCTGTCCATCATAGTCATTTTACAGCCTTTTACGGCATCCTAATTTATTAAATTTACATATTGATGATAACATTATTTAATTTACCATTCATCATCATCATCATTTCAGCCGAAAGACGTCCACTGCTGGACATAGGCCTCCCCCAAAGGGGGGTTTTGCCATAATCGCCACGCTTGGCAGGCGGGTTGGCGATCGCAGTACGGTTGTCACAAAAGCACAGAGAACGCTGCTGCCCATTCTCTGGCAAATCCCTTAGTCGCCTCTTACGACACCCACGGGAAGATATCGGATGGTGCTATTCTTTACGTAATTTACCATTAACTCAACCAAATAAACTTTCGGATAAAATCTAATGGCGCATAACAACAAGATTTAATTCTTATTTTATTCTTAAGAAACTTATTTTTTATTTTTATTGAAAATATGACCCATCACAGGTATTTTGTATCGTTCTAAGAGCGTTTACGTCTTACAACATTTCATACAAACTTTCAAGTCCTTATTTTCCGAAATGACTGAACCGATTTTATGGGGCCCGAGTGGGCACCTTGTGTATCGAGATATCGCTAAACGGTTGGTCGACTCTTCACGTGACCAGAAGGCTGGCCTTTTTTTTTGCCCAAAGAATCAGCATTGCCACCCAACGTGGCAATGCGGCCAGAGTTCTGGGCACTTTTCCTGTTGACAGCGATGTGGACGAATTTTATGACGCCCTGAAATTTTGATATTTGTACATATTTTATTATTATTTTAGATATATTTGTAGTTTGTATATAATGTAAATAATGTAATGTAGTAATGATTAATAAACAAGTTGTAATATCCTTTCTCATATACCGATTTTAATGAAACTTCATACGCTTAAGGCTCTGTATGGTGTCGGATGTAAAGAATAGCACCATCCCATATCTTCCTGTGGGTGTCGTAAGAGGCGACTAAGGGATTTGCCAGAGAATGGGCAGCAGCGTTCTCTGTGCTTTTGTAACAACCGTACTGCGATCGCCAACCCGCCTGCCAAGCGTGGCGATTATGGCAAAACCCCTCAAAATGTCAACGTGGCGACACTTGGGGGACGCCTATGTCCAGCAGTGGACGTCTTTTGGGCTGAAATGATGAAATGATGATACGCTTAAGCAGGATATATAGGTCTAAAAGTTACTTATAGAAAAATTGTGTTACAGCTAAATTAGACCGATTATAAATTATATATCGTTTTTTTATATATATTTCGAAAATGTTTTATTAAATGAAATCTATACATTACATATTATATTATAGTACATTACCATATTCCCAGTCAACAAATTATCATTTGGACAAAATCCAACAACGTAATTTTTTTTTTAAAGAAATTTAATATGAAAAAAATGTATTTGCCCATCATAGGAATTCAATTTATATTCACGTTTTACCCAATTAAAATATGTCCTATGTACCTACGTCAGCAACATAAGTACCTATGCAAATAAAACTAGATAATTTGATTAAATTATTTGGAACCTGCTGGCCTACCATGACGTCTTAAAGCAGTATTGTTTTACTCATATTCCAGTGTGGGAAAGAGACGGAGCTATACAGGATGTCTAGCACCATCTCTTTCCCACACTGGAAAAGGAGTAAAACAATAATGTTTTAAGATGTCATGGTAGGCTACCTGAACAAAGTTAAATGCTACATTATAAGGTCTTCTTGTTTAGGAATTGTGGGTAAATGGCGATAGGTACGGCATCTATCGATGAAATTAAGCAAGGGTTCTTTAGATAGGTTGGTTGACACATTGCGAAAGCGCCCCCTTCCATGATTTTATCTATACTTATAATATAATAATTATATAATATTATAAAGCTGAAGAGTTTGTTTGTTTGTTTGCTTGAACGCGCTAATCTCAGGAACTACTAGTCCGAATTGAAAAATTCTTTCAGTGTTAGATACTCCATTTATTGTGAAAGGCTTTGGGCTAAACATCACCACGCTACGACAAAAAGGAGCGGAGCATCAATGAAAAATGTTGCGAAATCGGGGAAAATGTGACGCAGAACAAGTTGCGCGGGACAGCTAGTTAGATTATATACCGACAGGCACGTAGGCAGGTATGTTCTGTTTGGTGTTACTAACGCCTAGAGTTTCAAAGTTTATTTATTTAACAATTTATGTACACACTTAATACAGAGAAGAAGAAAGGAACAGAAAGTGGGTACAAAGTTGATGCTTATTTCTAAAGAAATTTCTTCCAGCATACCTGCGAAAGGAGATATGAAAAAAAGAGATGCAGACATAGTGTAAGTTATTAGTAAGTGGTTACAAACATTTGGTTTATTCAAATATGTGTGGTTCTTTCTTCAAAAAACCATCTCAGACACTTATCTGTATAGTCCTCATGTGATTTGGCCAAGATGACCTCTTGAGTTTGCTTTGGCATTTTCTTCTCGGAGTAACCAGGAACAAACCAAAGACGTCAAATATATATTTTTTTAAATGTTATGTATAACATAAAATCACGCCTGTAAACCCCGAAGACTTAGGCAGAGCTGTACTTAATAGTTTCGCGAGTTATTTTTAAGTCCCATGTTATAAGATGCAAGTCATACACCGGCACAAATCCAGACTCCATGTTACCACTGAGAAATTCCTGATAGGAAAGCCGTGTAACCATTTGCTCGCCCGGGAATCGAACCCAGGACCATGCATGCTCAGCAGTCGCGATAGCGGCCACTGATCCAACGAGGCCGTCTATTGTCGTGTAAGTGTTTGTAAAAACGCATTTACAAAATTAACATTATTTAATCATATTAGAACGTTAAATATCAGCTCTGCATTAACTATGAGAGGGAGTGGGCTGAAAACACCACTCATGCCGAGTGAGGGTTGGTAGAGTTGGCTTTATAGATCTCGGTCAAAGTGTCCTAAGATCAAGTTATTCATACTGTTGCACGTCAACTATGACGTAAATATTTTGCAACTTATTCGTTGCCAAGTATTAGTTGGGTTCGATTCCCAGTTTAGGTAAAGTTGTTGTTGTTGGATTTTTTTATCACGAATTTCTCAGTAATAATCACGGAGTCTGGATTTGAACCTGGTTAATGCCAATAGGCTCGCCCCCTACTACAAGGGACATAAAACATAACTGTTGAAATGTGGGTGCACTATTAGGTACACCTCTGCCAAACACTTTTGGGTTTACAGTCGTGATGTGATCTTTATCTAAACTAATATTATAAAGAGGAAAGATTTGATTGTTTGTTTGTTTGCATTGAATAGGCTCCGAAACTACTAGTCCGATTTGAAAAAATCTTTCAGTGTTAGATAGCCCATTTATTGAGGAAGGCTATAGGCTATATATCATTACGCTAAGACCAATAGGAGTGGAGCAGCAATGAAAAATATTGCGAAAACGGGGAAAATGTGACGCAAACGAAGTTGCGCCGGACAGCTAATGTTCATTAAAAATGCCACAAACAATATTGACACAAATTAGAAGAAAAAATTCCAGTAATGTGATCTTAATCTTATCTTTTTTATCTAGTTTTTTGACTTCGATATTACCTTTCGTGCGTAATCCAAGTACATAAACCAGTTACAGCAAGATCACTAAAACTGATGTTATATTTCTTACATCCTCTATAACTACGTTTTTTGATGTTAATTGGCACTGCCAAACAACTATCAAGTCAGTTTTCGCAATGGTTTTTGTGATAGCTTTTTTGT
Organism: Cerastis rubricosa; assembly: GCA_949152445.1. NCBI lineage: Eukaryota > Metazoa > Arthropoda > Insecta > Lepidoptera > Noctuidae > Cerastis > Cerastis rubricosa. The sequence goes on from OX424527.1 coordinate 23,950,502, forward strand.
CGTCAATAAAACAGTTAAAAGTAGGAAAATTGTGCTTATTAACTTGTGCGAAATAACTTGGTACTTACTTATGTTGTGTACGTTTGTACACACGGACACACATCAAGCTTTATATTTCCAGGGTAACATGGCCTGGCTTTGTATAGATTCGTATTCGTATGATTCGAATTCGTATCGAATCGTACGGGACGATGAATGATCCGCATAAACTAGTTTAGTATATTTATATAACTTGATTGGTCGTTATGCGTACCTTTTCAGACACGTGTATAGTAATCAATCCCTAGGCCCTTTGCTCACGACGTAGAGACGCTGTCGCGCTTCTGCATCGCAAGCAGTAGTTGCACGCAAATGCGCGTCACCTCTGCTACTGTCATCATCGGCCTAGCCTTTTTCCTACTTAACTGGGGTCGGCATCCAAACTTACCGGTGAAGCTGAGTATCAGTATTTTACATGAAGCGACTGCCTATCTGACCTCCACAACCCAGTTAGCACTTCGTAATACTGCGTAAACTGGTTGTCAGACTTTCGGGTCACTGACTACCTGTAACGACAATCAAAGATCTAAAAATTACAGCCGAGACCAACGACTTAACTTACTTTCCGAGGTACGGAGGAAAGAGTGGAGAACGAAGGGAGGCTGCTGTGGGTTTGTATGACAACAGCAACGTGATGCAGAATCGTGGGTACTTTGCGAAGGTACACAGTCAGCGACAGTATTGCGCCCGACAAAAGTCACGGTGGGCAAGGACCATTACAATAAATTGGTAGATATCATAGAACTGCAAGTCAAAGTCTGACATCCAGTCTTACCAAGGGGTCTCGTATTACCCAGTTACTGGGTTGTGGAGGTCAGATAGGCAGTCGCGTCATGTAAAATACTGGTACTGAGCTGCATCCGGTTAGACTGGAAGCCGACCCCATGATAGTTTGGGAAGGCAGATGATGATGTAGAACTGCAAGCCAAGACACATTCATCCTTTCTTTGTCTGATCCGTTATCCTCCAAGCGTTGTGCAGGTTTGTGGATGTCACACGTCATTTTTTTTATTTGATTTGGTCTTGCGTTTAAATAAAGAAGCTGAAAGAATTAGTTGAAACGTCATGCCACATCTAATCCTCTATGTCTTCTGGCATCACTAGAAGCACAACCACCATCAGCATCTGCAGTCCGAAAGGCCAAACAGGTTACAATCGCTTCCAAAGCGTTAAACATTTCCATCATCGGTACATATCGCTGAAAGAATGTAGTTTGCCTAGGCCCTCTGCATCTGTTAGGTATTGATGAACTCTTTCGAAAAACGCTAACCACATGGTAAAACTACATACTGGCCTTTAATTACGTTATTGCCACCATATTTCGTTGACACGATAAAAGAGCTTACAAAAAAAAAAAACAAAAAAATGTATTGTTAACAATTTCCAGAAAAGGCACTCACATTGTTCATCAATACTTTTGCTCACAGCGCGCTGAATTTTTCCATCGCTAGCTGTTACATAAATATCTCAGAGTCTTGACAAAAACATCATAATTACAATAAGCTAACATGTTTGCGTTAGCAATGCGTTTAACATGGGCATAGTTCAGTAAGGTCATCTATGTACCTGCAATAGTACATTGTATGTATATAATGTCGTAGTAGATACTAGCAAAAACGGCACACAGGTTTTTGTGACAAAGCTATGACGGCTCAAATGATTATCTTACTACGCAGTGCGTATTAGCTAATTAATAAAGTTTTTGTCGAAGTTTAACAGGATCCAAAAGTATTCCAAAACACGAGGACGGTAAAGATGTGCAATATTTTGACTTATTGTGCGTAGAAGTGAACTCCACCAAAGCGTTTAGAACATCGTGCATCGGTTGCAATTAAATGAATGAAACTAAAAAAGAAGCTGCTATTTTGGGTCTAAGCACTATATCAACCAATCAACAAACTGTGATGATTCAGTGTTAATTTCTGTTGAAAGATAAATCACATCAAAATATGTTGATAGAATTATATTTATCTAAATTGATATTTTATAATTGTTGACAGCCAACAGCAGATTCTAAAAGGTTGTCACGATATAGTAATTTTGATGGGTGTCTGTAACATTGCCAAAGAAAACTATAAATTTGAGGTAGTTCTTTTTTAGTTTTAATTAACAAGGTGTCCCTATTAACTGAGTTGAAGGCTTTCTTTATGTCAACCTTCAGGATGACCTCACCTTTGCCAGAATTAAGGTAGGTCGACAAAGCGTGTACGGCAGTCTCACAGCCCCCTTTAGAGCCGTATCCTAGCTGCAGGGGCTGAATTTTTTTCGAAACAGCCTCACCATAAAATTTACAGCAAATCTTGGCTGCCATACGACGGTAGACAGTTCCCACGGCAATGCGACGAATGCCGCCATCCCTCTTGCGCAGGGCACATAAATTTGCCCCGTATAGGACGTCGATTACGGCCTCGTTCACCTTGCCGGAGAGCTTGAGGTTAATCAAATAGAATAAAATCGAAAATCTTTTATTTTCAGACAACATGGCCCATATCGAGTATAAACAATTGCTAATGCTGGGTTAGTTTTTACACGCCTGCTGTGAAACTTTTCCCTTATACAACGTGTAACATTAAATGCGCAAAACCTCAGACACCCCCAATTATGTTTAATTCAATTGACCTAATTCTGAGAGAAAAAAAATCGTAAAAATCGGTTTTATGTGCTGTTTTAGTTTTACTGGCAATTGTGATCGTTTCTTTCTTTCTTTCTTTTTTTCCCGCGTATGAGAAAATTTTAATTGGACGACAAACATTTGTGTTTTTTTACCTATTTTGTCGCGTTTGCGCACGTGGTGGCTTGATCAATGAAAAAAAAAAACGGGGCAACATTTTTTATGAAGTTTTTTTGAAAAATGTGACCTATATTAAAAAGTGGTTCAATTGATTCTGCTCGTTATTCTGATCAAACTATTTTCAGGTTTTGTGCATTTAACGTTACACGTTGTATAATGAGACAATGATAGCCTTGCACCAGTCATCTTGGCCATATACCTCCAACACATATCATGACCACCACCACCACCACCACCACCACTCTTACCACCACCACGACCACTCTTTAACATTTCAACACATACTTGGTCATATCCTACAGTTTTCCCAACTTTTATACCTCTCAATGCTCTTTCAATCTGATCCATTTCTATTTCATTCTCTTCAACTGTATGTGAGTTTGGGTCTTCAAAACTGGCTTCCACCCCGTTACCCACTCCTTGCACACTATCCTGAACACTAAAAAAACTTTCAAAATATCTCTTCCACAGCGTTCCAAAGCCTACTTCCTCGCTTAGTATGCATCCGTCCCCTGCTCTCACAGCATTCATACCTAAGGGTAACAATACTGCTAAGTTAAGAAAACTAGTTAGTAAAACAGTACGAATGTACCACGCTATCGCTAGGTCAACAACCTTCGAATACTCTCAAGTTATCTGTTATTGCTGATACCTTTGCACCACCTACTTTCCTAAATTTTTATTGACTAATACTTATTAATGTTTTTTTTAAATATTTATATTACCCATTTTAAAAGTGTAGTATGTACCCAAATCCCAAATACCTAAGCTTCTAAACAAATGAATGTTTTTGTATGTGTACTTTGGTTTCTAAATTGATCTCTCGTACTATCGCACAAAACACCACACTCTTTTAACAAAACACTTTTCAAGTTGTCTGATGCATCATCTTTTGATCGGTGAACTTACATTTAAAATGATGGACTACCTAAATTTAAATCTTAATAAATAAAATTATAAAGTTTTGAACAAGTTATACTGCTTGTGAAGCTAGGGTTGCCATCCTTCTGGAAATGTCTGGCTATTTGTTCTCCTGTACAGACTCTGTCCAGCCTTACTTGTCTGTTCACAATTTTAGATTTATAGAATTAATGCAATATGTCCACGAGTATACCTATTAGGGCCAGATAGTTTCGTTCAAAAACAGGCAAGACAAAGAAGTCGAAAGACTGTTCTGGGCCCTGAAAGAAAATAAAATGAAGGGAAGCCTTCCACTTACGTTGAAAAGAGAACTCGTCGACATGTACCCGTGCCCGTCCTAACAGGGGAAAAACAGGAGAAGGGTGCTGAACCTGCCCTGACTGCCGTCCGTAGCTCCTTGCTGAGAACGGGCCAAGATGAAGAGAGTTTCACCAAATTAGAAAGGAAGAAGAAGAAGCCCTGTTCGCGAAACCAGACCGGTACCCTACCGAGTAGATCCAACATGCTGCTGCACCCTGCTGTGCCTACGACTCAGCTGTAAATTTCACGTCTGCATCACACCACGTCGATTGAGGAAGTTGTGCAGTATTTGAAAGTGAACACCAACTGGACTCTGAGGGTCGAAAGGTTGGAATCGCGCCATAACATCAACTTTAAGTCGTTCGTGGTACGAGTTCCAACCCACCATCTACAGACCTGCTTGACAGAAGACTTTTGGCCGAAAGGTGTCGTATATCGACGTTTCCGAAGATGGTTACGCGACACCACGCAGCGGAATATGACACCGTCAAAATTACGTGTTTATTCATCGTTTAATATAGTTTTTTTTTTTATATGTATCTTGTTATCATACATAACAACAATAGTTTATTTTTTATTGTATAAGATTATTTTGCATTTTATGTATATGGCCATTAGTTGCCTGATAATAAAATGATTGATTTAATAGGGGGCGAGACTATTGCCATCAACCGGGCAGAAATCCAGATTCAGTGGAGCTACTTTAAAGTTCCTGATGGAGAAAACCATAATCAATTTACCCGACCCGGGAATCGACAATCTGACACATTGTCATCGTCTATTCTGTCATTATGTCGATTCTTCCGTAGACAAAACTCGTTTCTACAGTGGTCATGCTACACGTGCAGGACCTCAAGCGATTGATTAGTATTACGTCAAATATATTATTAGGACTAAAATAAAAGATACAATGACTTTATGATGTAAAATTACAAAGTCACCGTGGCAATGCATATCGGTAATGGTTTTTTTTTCTGTTCAGAAAAAGCAACGGTATGTCAATTAGGTTAATTTAATTTTAGTATGATAATGTATCCTCGGTTTCTGAGATATGGTGCACGGACTTGATCTTTGACTTACATCCAGAAGTTCAAACTCAAGGTTTGCCAACGAGCGATGGAGCGCAGTATACTGAATGTTAAACTAAATGACCAGGTTAAAAACAGCACACTGTGCTCCGAGCTGCAAGTCTAAAATGGGGCTGGGCCGGCCATGTCTGCCGGATGTGGCAGACATGGCCCGACAGCAGACACAGCTGCGGGCCCGTCTGTCTAAGGACTGGATCCCTGAGATAGCAAGACGGGATAGCGAAAGACCGAAGAGAAAATGGCGGGGTACCTTGGATGGCTTCCTCGCAAATTGGCGAGAAGAAGCACACCATCGAAAGAAATGGAAGGAATAGAGGAGGCCTTCGCCCAGGAGTGGGACACGATGGTCTAAGTAAAAAAAAGTTCATACTCTTAAGATTAATGAGATATTAAAGGTATTACTGCCACTCATTATTTTCACGAAGAGGTTCAATCCTAGAAGTTTAGCACTGCTGGCCTTGATCTCATCCGTGGATGGGTGCCTGATCATTTCATAACGAGATCATTTTTCATCCTACTTTTCAAAACACGTTAAATAAACCGTTTTTCCCGGCTACCTTTGTTGGTTTTTATAGTCGTAGTGAGCAGCGGCAATTCAAGAAGCCTGACTACCAGTCTTACCATCTTAAGCATCGTGTTACCAACTGGGCTGTGTAAATCAGACAGGAAGTCGCTCTACGTAGAATATGGTATTCAACTGCATCCAGTTAGACTGGAAGCTGGCCCTAACATGGTTGGGGAACGGTCAGGCAAATGTAATCATCATCATCATCATTTCAGCGGAAAGACGTCCACTGCTGGACATAAGCCTCTCCCAAGTGACGCCACATTGACATAACATGGGGGTTTGCCAAAATCACCACGCTTGGCAGGCGGGTTGGCGATCGCAGTACGGTTGTCACAAAAGCACAGAGAACGCTGCTGCCCATTCTCTGGCAAGTCCCTTAGTCACCTCTTACGACACCCACGGGAAGATATGGGATGGTGCTATTCTTTACGTCCGACACCATACAGAGTGAGAAAAACCCAAAAAGTTAAGACATCAAAATACATTATTCAAACTAAACACCATATTACGTTCTATTCGAGTAATTAAGTGACAAGGTGTCAAAACTGTAAATGTCGACTTGTTTTTTTCTTCTGAATTGGGTATTTTCCTAATGAGTCGTATAGTGGTAAACTAAAATTCTCGAAATTAACAGCCACAAGATTGTTAACATCATATTCAGGAAATGGGGATGCATCATCGTGGTGGCGTGATATCATCCATGAAACTGAGAAAGCTAAACATGGATCTCTCAACGTTATTACAAAAACTGGCACAGGGATTCTTTGCATTTGTCTTTACGGAAATCCATTTTTCTTTTCCATTTGCATATTTTTAGAGAGAGCGGTTATGCATTCTGCATGCAAGCCTGGTTGTTGTTTTTGGCGGACTTAGTCATAGTCAAGTCATCATTTATAGCATTCATGTACTTTACAAGTTATTACAAGTACAATTATATAGGTTTATACATGAACCCTGCTAGGGCACAGCAATATAAATAGAGTGCTAAAGTGTCACAATAATAAATAAACCACTGTGCTTAAAAAACAAAAGTTCTGATGTTAACATGTTTATCATTTGTTGTTTAAATAAGTAACTGTCATAATATAATATAGGATAGGGTAAGAACAATTAATTGGCCATTATTTCCATTTATAAACTAAATTAAGATTAGTCTTATGTCCTGTGTTGCTTTGTTATTATGTTCTCTTCTCATGCTGTTGTAGCGACACTACAAAAAGGAACTTACAACAAGAGGTACTACAGCGCCATCTATGACAACCTAAAGAACTAACATGGCCTACATCTCGCAAGCAAAGTTAACCTCGACATAAAAGTATATAGAAAAACCCAACAACGACTGTCGGGCAGTAGCCCACCAGACATAACACGCTGTCTTATCGGAGGATCCTCCCTTTTCTAAGGAGTTTCAAGGAACTTTACACCCTGTTCCTCTTACCCCTAAACTCTATTCTTCTTCTTCTTACCGTGTCCATGGCAATCTAAGTTGTGTCAGACCAGGGGTCCTGTTTTCTAAGTCCATCAACGAAAAAACTAGTCCGTCCGTACGTAAACCTATTCCCTAATATTTTCGGCTTCATGAGTATTGAAAACACATTGAGAGTAATGGTTAGCTGTCCAATCGTGACAGTGTTGTCATTCAGTTTTATTTCGGGCCCCTAACGTATGATCTTATATCCCTAAGTGATACGGAGTAAGAAACGGCTATAACCTCGGCCCAAACTACGGATTTCGTGTGAGTAGACCGCTTGAACTGAACCACTAATTTGGCGCCTTTTTTTACTGATGGGAAATCGTCAAACGACTGCTGCTCTGGGCGGAGCGGAAAAGAGTGTCAGACTTGTACTGACTAAAACCCTTCCATGTTCCTTCTTAGCCCTTTGTGTTCCAGGACCACGGTATCTCTTTCGAACAGTCCACAGTCCTGGCAGGACCAGTTTGTCGCCTTGAGTAGCGTTCTTCAGATCCTGTTCCTGCTGTTATTAGCAACTCTCTTTTACTACCACCATACCTTTTGCTGCGGCTAATCAGTGAATCTAGTACTTAGGCTCTGTTCCGTTTTTTCTTTGCCCTTCCTCAGCCGGAGAGGTTTGCGTGGATTGTGTGAGAGTCGAGTGGTCCCAAGCACGACTGCTGATCATGGTCTTGGTTTCAAATCCCGGGTCGGGAAAAGTGTTGTTGGGTTTTTCCATCAGGAATTTCTCAGTACTAGCCACGGAGTCTGGATTTGTGCCAGGTTGATGGACTCGCCCCCTATTACGTAGGACTTAAACATAACTGCTGAAATGTGGGTGCACACACCTACACAGGTACACTTCTTCCTGATGTGATGTCATGATTACTGATTTTTCTTATTTGAGAGCCTGATGTTGACAGAAGAGAACTTAAGAAAAATGCGTGTTGCACCGACATCAAAGATACAGGGACAAGGAAGATGATACTGGAACTTAGTCTAAAGTCTAAAGAGGTTGACTATTTTAACGCACTTAATAATAATGTGTGAATGTAATTATTGTGTGTGTGTGTGTGTGTGAAGTGCGACTGCTGAGCATCAGGTCCTCGGTTCGATTCCCGGATTGGGCAAAACTTTTTTGGGTTTTTCCATCAGGTTTTTCTCGGTCGCAGCCACGGAGTCTGGATATGTGCCCGGTTGATGGCAATAGGCTCGCCTCCCGTTATATGGGAAAACAAACAAATGCGTTTTTGTTAGTGTAAATGCACGATAACTGCCTTTTTCTGAGATGACCATGAAGATGTAAAAGTGTAAATGCCTCGTAAGTGAATCCATGTTGGTATAGGTAAAGGACAGTACCCATCATAAGACCAGAGACACCAAGTACGAGACATACTGTGTACAATTCTACTTAGGTGTTGTGCAATAATATGTCAATGTATTTTCAAAGGTTCTATAAATATAGTAGTAGCGCTGAATGAGTAAACAAATTCAGAAAATAATCGTATTAGTGTTAATTGGCTGTAATACGTAAACTTACGACTTACCACGTTGTGGTGTGAGGGTAAACAGGGTCAGAGGTCGTACTGACAGCGGTTTGATTTATGGATGGGGAAGCCCTACTGTCATTTTCCTACTTCTAGGAGACAACAGTATTTTTTTGTTATCCAATTACCATCACAAATTCCTCAGTAGCAGCCATGGATTCTGGATTTGTGACCGGTTGATGGGAATAAGCTTGGCCTATTACATTCGACTTATAACATAACCAGTGAAATGTGAATGTAGTATTAGGTACTCCTCTGCCTAGCCTTTCTAGGATTACAGCCGTGATGGTATGTGGAAGTATCATCATCAGCCTATTATGTTCCCACTGCTGGGACACAGGGCTCCAGAAGGGGGCTGTAGTCCACCACGCGGGCCCAGTGCAGGTTTGTAGATGTCACATGTCTTCGAATTTTTTGTTCTAGGACATGCCGGTTACCTCACGATGTTTTCCTTCACCTTTTTTGTGTTCAGATTGATTAGAACATGTCTGAAGATGTATTTAACATGTCCAAATGAAAACAGGTACATTATTTCATGTATTTTTCTTCGCTTTTTTAACTTTACTGTAGGCAAGTATAAATTATTGTGGTGAATGTACCTATACTAACTGAAATTAACTTTTTTACAGCTTGTGTATCTATTAGAAGATTATAAAATCAGCCTTTTACATTAGGTATGTTTTAAGATTTATTTGTCAAAAATTAAAATGCTTTTAAAGCCGTTGGTACATCACATACACATGTAACTCTAGGTAATGTACGCATCATGTAATAATGTATATTTTTTTGAAGTGAAAACTTCTTTAGCGGCGTTGAGCACTTTTCTGTAATGGGTATAAAATCTTAAACTCGCGTCAGGACACGTGACCTGATCGAAAAAGCGTAAGACGGATGGAGAGTTTTTGACCAGTTATTGGATCTCTCCACACGCGATTATTTAGATAACTTTTTCAAACATTTCTGCTTATATCAAATTAATTATGAGTTCTTGTTCAATTAAATGGTGTGGGAAATCGTCTAGAACATCCAGCTATAAAAAAGATGGCATAACTTTTCATCGGTAAGTAAAATATATTTATAATTTAATAAAATTATGAATAATTGCAGGGCTCTAGCTAAACTAGTTGTTTACGTTTAAGGCACAAAAAACGTACACCGCGTTGATGTCTTTTTGAAAAGTCCCTTTCTCTCACTAGGTATTGTCAATAAGTCTGTCCCTTTCCATCTGTAGGTGTAGATAGAAAGGGACAGACGTAATGCTGTAGTGTTGTGTCAACTTCGAAACAAAGTATAAATAATATTGAAGATAAAAATTACGGTGTTCCCTTACTGTAAAAAAGTAACATTACTTAATGTTTACATTTTAGATTTCCAAATATTCCAGAAGTGGAAGAAAAGTGGATTAATGCTGTTAACAGGGAAAGTTGAGGAGGATCGTCCAACCTAGGCACAAAATTAAAATTTTCTTTGGATTTTTTTCGATTTTTTTTACGATTAATTTAATAGCAACGTAAAAAATAGTGATAATTCATTATTTTATGTATTCGAGGCATATCTAATCATATTTTTTGATATTTCAAGTATTTTCATGCATTGAACTCCGCAGTTGGAAAACGGCCGATCTTATAGGAAGTTTGAGTTGGAATCTTATGTGAATAATGTATGTAGGACTCCTAAAAAACACTGTCATTAGATTACTTGTATATTTGTGATGTTAGTTATAAAGTTTCGTATAAATTTATTGCGTAGTTTTACTAAACAAAAATAAAATACGGTGACAGTCTATTTGCAGCAAGCAATCGCATTTCTATGGGATGTTTATAATTATCAAGTAGTCATAGAAAAGTTGTATATATTATAATACACGGTCTTGTTATCTAAGAACACGACACTGTTTACCGTTTAAGATAAGCTTTATTAGAACTCTGGCGATAAGAGTTTTTATGTCGGCCGGCCGAACGACGTCAGCGATGACGTAATGCGCGCGGCCGTTAGGGAAGTTACGCGTTAAGAAATGCAGGACGGAGAGGTTAACCTTTCCGTCCCGCGCGTACCGAATTCGGTACGCGCGGGCGTTACCGCTGATCCTCGCCGTACCGAATTCGGTACGCCGAGGATCAACGGCGCACCGGCAAACTTAAACGCTAATATTAAAAAAAGTAAATTTCTAAATCGTTCTGTCAAAATTTACCTCTATGGTCAACTAGTAGTCGATTCAAACAAAACCAATCGTTAGTAATACTAAACGGCACAACATTATTAAATTTAAAAAAAAAACTCGTCTATGTCGAATGTCAAACGTCAATGGCAACCCGTGTTATTATGTTCGGAAAAGTGTTGTTTTTGTGAGATATACGTTGTAAAACTTTGGTAAGTAAATGTATAGTATGTTATAAGTGTATAATGCAACTTTTTAGATAGTCATTTGCTTGAAAAAATAACAAAAAAATTATGATTTGAGCCAACAAAAAATCCTTTGTTGTGAAGTTTGTTATTCGAAATTAAAAAATATAATTTGACTCTTTAACCATGTAAAATGGTCTTGGAAACAATAGTAGCAAAGAAAAAATAGTGATAATTCATTATTTCATGTATTCGAGGCATATCTATTCATATTTATTGATATTTCAAGTATTTTCATGCTTTGAACAGCGGAATTCTAAAATGGCCGATTCTAACAAGAAGTTTGAGTTAGGATCTTATAAGAATAATATATGTAGGACTCCTAAAAAACACTGTCATTAGATTACTTGTATATTTGTGTTGTTAGATATAAATTTTCGTGTAAATTGAATGAGTAGTTTTACCAAACAAAAATAAGCAACGAAAACAGACGTATTTGCTGCGATCTCTCTCATATCTATGGGATATGTATAATTCTCAAGTAGTTCTAAAAGAGCTGTTTATTATTAATAAATGGCCCCGTTCATCACGAACCCGACACTGTTTACCGTTTAAGATTAGAGCTAATATAACTCGAGTTATAAGTGTTTATCTTTACGATATCGGATGACTCACGCGATGGCGTAATCAAGTGGCCCCCGAAGGGCTACACGCGGGGTTTTACTGTTCGCGCGAAAGGATAGAGAGGTTAACCTTGATTTTATTTTAGCATTGATTTGAATAAAGTGAAATTTACAGTGTTACGTAAGTGTTTTATTTGCACCCAGTTAACGCCCTATCAGTATAGTTTAAAAAAAAGTAGAATTAATAGACATCGTAATGTTCAATTTTATCGATATTAGGTATTGTAGCAAAACGGACTTGTGCATCACTATGTGTGGAACATTCGTCCTGACATTGTTGCATCGGCCAATCACAACCGCTATATTGTCTTCGTCCCCCGAACCGCAGTGTAGTACTTTTATACTGATAAAGCAATTGGTGCAAAATTATTCCCTAACCATTCCAAAATATCAAACATGCTCAACGTTAATAATCAAGTTTTCACTTCTGCCGGCACTCCCGGAGTGCAACCCGTCTTTTTTTTTTTTATGTAGGGCATCTCGCTGTTTAACCCATGAGGTTGTCGTGTACCGGACTTTCCTGTGGGTGCCTTAAGAGTAAGGCCTCCAGCCAGGGCATAAAAACTGACAAACTAAGCGACTACACGCTAAAGGGCACCCCCTATGGGGTAATAATGTCAAAAACTTGCCCTGGACGATATACTGCGTCGTGTAACGAAACCATAGCGCGATTCAGTTGACGTCCTCTTAGGGCACAACGCCATCTATCGACTAAGAGTTAAACAAATTCATTAGATTGTGTTTTATTGAATTTTATTTTTAACCAGTAATACAGTCTTAAAGCAGTCTTAGTTTGTGACTAGTCGTAACTATTCATAAATATTTAATATTGATAAGATCATCATCATCATCATCTGTCTAGACTTTTCCCAAACTATCTTGTGCTCGGCTTCCAATATTGGTAAGATATAACTAGTAAAACGTGATTAAATACCAATTTTCCTACATAGAAAAAAACATTACTAACCTCCAAAAAAAAAAAAACATTTTAAAGCCATCGTGATTTATATTTGTGAGGTGTAAGAAAAACTTGCAAACTCGTATCACTTAGTAACTGGGGTAACGGCACTGTCGGCGCAGTGGTTGAGCGATTGACTGCTGCGCTACGTGTCGCGGGTTCGATCCCCGCTTGGAAAAATATTTGTATGGCCTACAGATAGTTTTTCCGAGTCTGACTATTTGTGTATGGAGTTTAAATGTTTGTAGACGCACCCACGATACAGGAGAAATTCCTAGCATGGGGCAACGTTTAAAAAAAAAACTGACCAATTCTACATCGGTAATAAAAAACAACAACGGTCCCATAATACGATTTGACCGTGTAGGTATGGCACTTTTGTAGGAAACAGCTGTTTTTACTAACCGACGAATGATGTACTGTGTATGTAGTAAGCGGATTCGTGTCCTCGTACCTTACACCTCGTATAAGCAGCCGCTCCATGTGAAAAGTATTATTATAAAAACTAAAAAACCTGACTCAAAAGCAAAAAAACAAGCGCATTTAAAAGCAGGCGGGATCCTTTAAATTATAAAATTATCAAAACATGTAATAGATCCCGCTTGCTTCCAAATGAGCTGGGTGCACTGATGGCCCTACCATGACTCTGTTGCATGTACGCACTCGAATATTCCTGTGTGTTGCATACGTGTGTTCGGTCAAGATCTAGTCCCTGTTTGAACTGTTTTATCTAGTAGTTTTTTTTTTTTAAGAAAACGTTGTCCCACATAGGTATTTCTCCTATATAGTGGGTGCGTTTACAAACATATAAAGTCACATACATAAACAGCCAGACCCGGAACAACTAGCTGTAGGCCATACAAATATTTGTTCCGTGCACGGATCGAACCCGCGACACGCAGCGCAGCAGTCGAGCGCTCAGCCACTGCGCCAACCGTGCCGTCAAAATTTAAGAATTATCTACACCTGTAAACGCTGTTTATCCATAGATGTACAGATCAGCAAGTGGAAATGGGAGGTCAGTACCTACTAATATTTTAAATGCAAAAGTAAGCCTGTGTAACTGCCGACCTATCTGTTGTTCTGATTATCAGTCTGTCTGTCTGCTGCTTTTTTACGCCTTAACGGCTAAACTGGTTTTCATGAAATTGATGGTAGGTAATGAAAATTTTTAACCCTATTTCACAGCTTGCTGCAGCTCATTGCTGGGAGAATGGACATGGAGTGCTCCTTCATGGAGCATTGGACAAAACTGCATGTACGTGTTGTCCGGTCCTAATTCTATGTTTCCATTTCCATTTTTAATTTGTTATTATTGTAGTGTTTTTTGTTGCTTTTGTTTTTATCATTTTTGTTTTTGAAATGTGTATGGATTGTCGTAATTTTTCTGAAATAAATGAATTGAATTGAATTTCCATGAGATAACTTCGACCTCGAAACGGGTGCAGCCAGCAAAAAGAAGATTAAACCAAAAGTTTTAAATCACACATATCAGGGGCCTGAGATGCAGATAGACTGTGCTCCGAAGGGCGCGTAAAAAAATATGTGTACATACATTTAGAATGCGCATAAATCCGTGTTGTCTGGTGGTAGAGCTTTAGACCTTCAGGCAACGTTACATATATACAGATAAATATCTGTATCTATCCTGTCCAAGTCATGATCACCAACCAATAGATACCTGTTCCGGATTTCCGTGGGATTCTGCACCGTTTAGTGACAAACGACCAACAAACGATAAAATCTTGCAACTTGGAAAGGTTATATTATAAATCTTAAAAATAATAAATAAGAGATAGGTACATATTTTCTGTTTCATCTAATTTAACATATTTTTTGCATAAACTTGCCAGGATTTGATTAATGAAGTGTTATCTGGTCCATCTTCAAACAGCTCAATGGCAAGATTTTCTTCGATGAGGTCATTCAAATAGGCTTAATAATCAATCAAATTAATGAACTATTTTTCTTCATCATCCGTTTGTTTTTTCCGGTTTTTGACAAGGTTGATTCCTTAGGATAAAATCGTGGTCAAATTTAAAATCAGCTAATTTGTCATTAGCCAATGCCAAAAATTATAGTTTATGCTTCTTCCGGGCCGTAGTCTTCGAGTGCGGAGGCAGGCCAAAACAAAATATGAGACCTCTACTCTCATCACATCACTTTTCTCGTCTCGTCTTCGCTTTGGTGGAGTCCATTCCTTTGGGGTAACGTATCCGACATTAACTTGGAGACATTGCACCTATCTAATGATACAATATTCAGCAGCGTGCATGATTCCAAGCGGGAAATACGATAATGCTGCTACCAACCATAATACTGATACCAACTCACCCATAGACCACCAGTCCCACCATCGCCAAAACTTTACCATAGCTCATTGGGACGACGATATCGCCAAAGCAGGGAAACAGCTGGATATGGGTCGCACAGAACCAGGAAGTGTGTCAAAAGGGGGGCTATAGGCCTCCAAGGGCTGGGTATACCCAGCATTGTGTGATTTTGGGTTAATATGATGATGAAATTTTGTGTCGTATTTATTAGAAATAAACAAGCTCAGCTACTGATTACTTTAATACACATGAATACGCACATCTGCAATACGCATTATATTTCATACGTCAAAACAAATTAATTAAATTAGCACTCGCAAGTCTCTCAAATTAAATCAAATCTCCGAATCAAAGAACATTAGCATAATTTCGCGAATAATAAAATGATGAACGACACACCTTTATCTGAACCAAACAGAAATCTTCTTACAGGTGACGATAATGGCTGACGATACCGATGGCGCCTACTGGTGTTCGAATGACGTCAAGAGAAGGGGCTGTAGGTAAACAAGATAATTGCGCAATAGTAGTACACATTTTAAGTTATATGGGCAGTCGCTCTATGTAAAATACAGGCTTTCAGATGCAACCGGTTATACTGGAAACGGACCACAGCATAGTTCGCAAATATAAACAGAAATCTTTAAAAAACGACACGAATATGTTGCATTCGTAACCCAAACGGCAGTTTGTTAAAAAAAAAACAAAGATTGTTTATTTGTAGGATATGACAGTTTGAAACATTTTGCATAAGATGGTGCAATCAAAATAACAGATCTTTATTGGAGCATTAAACAAACCGGGAGAATAATATTCACAATCTCTTTTGTGCCTATTGAAAAAAATACTCAACACAAAATAACGCCATGCTCCAGAAGGGGGTTAAGCAGAGGTGTACTTATTACACCCACATTTCGCGAATTTTATTTAAATCCTATCTGAAAGTCATAATACACCAGATATAATATAATCAATATGATAGAAATCACAGAATATCAGAGACTGTCTTGCTTGTAGCATGTTGCCATGAAGTCTGGGTCTGTGTCCGGTTGACTGCAATAGGATCGCTCCCTATTACATGGGACTTAAATAGTGTATAGTGCACTTTTTAAGTCCCTACAAGGGAGCGAGCCTACAAGCAAGACAGTCTCAGATATTCCGTGATTTCTCGAAACATAGATTTGTTAAGTTACTTAAAGACTGGCTCGTTGGTCAAGTGCTCGAAACCACGACTGCTGAGCATGTCGTCCTGGGTTCAATTCCAAGGTCGGGCAAAGTTTTATTCGGTTTTTTTCA
Source organism: Cerastis rubricosa (assembly GCA_949152445.1). Classification (NCBI taxonomy): domain Eukaryota; kingdom Metazoa; phylum Arthropoda; class Insecta; order Lepidoptera; family Noctuidae; genus Cerastis; species Cerastis rubricosa. Next base: position 23,966,822 of record OX424527.1, read on the forward strand.
TGGGAAAATTCTCAGTAACAGCCACGCAGTCTGGATTTGTGCTCGCTGAATGGCAATAGGCTCGCCCCCTCTTACATTGGATTTAAAACATAACTGGTGAAATTTGGGTCCACTATTAAGTACCTACACCTCTGTAACCCTTCAGATATTACAGGCGTGATGTTATGTTGTGCTGCATTTGTTGAGTTACTTTTTTGTTTCACGTGATCAGTATGTCTGGCGATGGCATCCTTTCCCCTTGAGTGAGCTTTTCGGTTGAGTAAACTCACAATAACGTCATTGGCAAACGGTTTCTATGTTCAGCCGGTTTTGACGTTAAAAGGGGGACTGTAGACATGTAGTAGAGACGGTTTTTGTAGGCGATTATTTTGCCGGATACGTTTTTGTTCAATCATAAATAATACATTTTTGAATGAGAAGTGAGAAGTTTTTAGTTCAATCATAAATAAAAAGTTTTTGAATGAGAGAGTTTTCGAATTCCCGATTTAGTATAAGTTGTTGGTAGGTTGATATACCTTGTGTTTGCGGAGTCTCTGATGGCATGCAATGCTGCGAAGAACCGCAGAGAGAGATGGCTGTTAGGGTGAGGGGATACCGTACGATCTCCTACAAGGCAGAAATCTGTACCGTGTTCGCATCACCACCGCAGACTGTTCAGACTCACCGTGTACAATGCGGCAACGAGCTTCTAAAAACTGGCACGGCAAAATACTACAAGACTCATTCTACTATCGACCTCCGGCCTCCGCAGGGGAGTAATATGGCGACCTACAAAAGCAATTTAGGACAGAAAGTAATACAGCGCCATCTATGATTATACATGGTCATATGGTCTAACTCGCGCAAGCAGAATTTACATCAACTTTAGAGTATATACAGAAACCCGATAACAACTGTCGGGCAGTTGCTCACCAAACACAACACCTGCCTGGTCGGAGAATCCTCCCTTTTCAATGGAGTATCGAGGAACTTTACAGCCTGTTCCTAGGAACCCTTCTGACTGTATCAACGCCCTAAGATATGAATGCAAAAATTATTGCGTCTCATTAATGCTAGCAGAATGAGGAATCAGCGCATGGTCAGCGGCCGGCCGAGGTCCGTCAGATCCTATTGGCTGAATGGAGGAGGCGACTTGCGCAACCCAGATAGGGGCTGGCCACAATAGTGGCGATAAGTCAGCCAGTTATGAAAGAGTGGCTAGAGAGGCGGCATGGCACCCTCAGCTTTCGGGTGAAGCATCCATGACCCGTAATCAGCTCCCGACCTATATGACGCATGTCGTCATATAGGTCGGAAGCTGATGCTCGCTTTTCATCACTGTGTGGACTGGCCCGAGGACAAGGTGCAGCTTACGCTGGTGGACTGCTCAGCTTCGGCTCAGCAGTGCTCTGCCCTCGTCGCAGCAAGTGGTACAATCCATGGTCGGCAGCGAGAACGCGTGGAATGGTTTTTGTGAGGAAGTGATGCATGCAAAGGAAGTGACGGAGAGGAAAAGCGAGCATTTAGTTGAAGATAGTTTCAACTCAATAACTAGGCATGTGTATCTGCCTATTATGTGTATCTACCTATTGGATGTAGACACAAAATAGCTAGGCTATTAGCTTATAATATTCACACAGACATAAGTAGTATGTCTAAGTTTAGTTGTATTATAAACACTGCGACAATTAGTAATCATACTAATATAGATTTTTCTATTTACAATTATTTTACTGAGGAGGTTCCAGGTGTGAGCATGGAAAATTCTCAATTAGGGTGTATTAGTAATAGTAGTAGTAGTATTAGTAGTATTAGTGATAGGAGCTTGTTGTCTGGTGATGGCACAGGAGGCTTGGGGCTCACTCCGGATGCTCATTTAAACTAGTTAGTAAGACAACAGAAGATACCAGTAACATTATACCTTCTCGCTATCAAATAGCTAAATGTAAAAAAGGGGCTCAGCAGAATTCCTTGCAATTATTCCATCAAAACATTCAAGGTTTCTCTTCAAAGCAATTAGAGATTGAATTATTTTTAGAAAAAACAAAGTTTGAGATTGTTTGTTTCACTGAACATTGGTTAAAAGACCATGAAATGCTAATTAATTACGCCAATTACAGTGTGGGCAGTTGCTTTAACCGAAAATCTAAGATTCGTGGGGGATCATTAATCTTAGTTAAAAATTGTGTTAAATTTAAGTTGCGGAACGATATTGTTGATCTATCGGTTGAGCATAATATTGAACTGTCTTGTGTTGAGCTGGATAAGCATATAATAGTGTGCGTTTACAGACCCCCAAATTATCAAAACTACTCCATATTTGAGTCAGTAATGGAAGATGCTTTGGCAAAACTTGCAACCGGTAAAAAATCACTGGTTATCTGTGGTGACTTTAATATTAATATTTTAGACAAAAATTCTAATAGCAGTAGATTATTACATCTTTTTAAATCATTTAATTTGTTAAATGTGTTTTCAGAACCAACCCGAATTACTACAAATACTGCTACATGTATTGATAATGTTTTTTGTTGTTGCGACTACTTAGATAAATCCATTGTTAATTACCTCCCTTCTGATCACAGTGGGCAAACCGTTGTTTTCGAGTCCTACACACCATTACAAAAAATCCAGATAAACTCTAGACAAATAACACCGAGCAATTTAAATAAATTTAATAATAACTTAATTAGTAATTTAGGCATTCCGGGCCATGTTATTGAAAATGTAAATCAATTTTATGAGGAATTCTTTTCAGTGGTTAACGTAGAGTTCAATAATACATTAAAAATGAAAACTAAATCTATTTACCCAAAATTTATGTTCAGTGACTGGGCAACTAAGGGTATTAGGATAAGTAGGGAGCGATTGTTTGAGTTGTACGGCCTTAAGCCTTACATCAACTCGGAAACTTTCAATAAATATGTTGCAACTTATTCAAAAATCTTTAAAAACACTTGCAAGGTAGCTAAAGCCTTATTTATTAGCAACAAGATTAAGTCTGCCGATAACAAAATAAAGACGGTTTGGAAAATTATCAATAGTGAAACGAATAGAAATAAAAAACATAATAATGATATCAGACTAGAGACTTCACATGGTCTTCTAAGTTCTAAAAACGAAGTAGCTCAAGAATTTGTAGATTTTTTTACCAATATCCCGCTTAAAACTACCGAAACCTTAAATTCCTCACCCTTGCTTTCCATTGACTTATTAAAGGCGAACGTTTCAGCCTGTCCGATTGAGTTTCAATTTAAGCATATAAACCCAATAACAGTCATTAAAGCTTTTAAGGAAATCAAAATCAAATTAACCGAAGATCTATGGGGAATGTCTGTTAAAGTTTGTCAAGCCATTATCGACACTATAGCACCGTATTTAGCCTTAATTTTCAATTTGTGTGTGGACCAGGGAGTCTTCCCAGACCTTATGAAATACAGCAAGGTAATACCACTTTTCAAATCTGGGGACAGTAAAGAGACCAATAACTATAGACCCGTTTCCGTGTTGCCGGTTTTCAGCAAGGTGTTTGAAAAGGTAATGCTTAATCAAATGCTCACCCACTTTAGCACCAATAAAATCTTACATGACAAACAGTATGGTTTCACCAAAGGACGTTGTACGACTGACGCCGGTGTCACTTTATTAAAACATATATATACTGCGTGGGAAGAGGCACAAGATGCCATAGGAATCTTCTGTGACCTCTCGAAGGCATTTGATTGCGTAAATCACGAAACCCTGCTCTTGAAACTTGAACATTACGGTTTAGGTAAACTTGCGCTCAGTTTAGTAAAATCGTATTTGAATGATAGACAGCAGCAAGTACAAGTAAATGGTGTAAATTCAATGGGTTTAAAAGTAAAAATGGGTGTACCACAAGGTTCAATATTGGGTCCTTTCCTCTTTTTAGTATATATTAATGACTTACCCCATTTGTTTAAAAACCAACCGCAAATGGTGTTGTTTGCTGACGACACTTCTTTAATATTTAGAATAAACAGACGTGCCACAAACCTCAACGACGTAAATAACGCTCTAATGCAGGTCCATAACTGGTTTACCGCTAATAATTTAGTATTAAATGGGAAAAAAACTAAGTGTATAAGATTTACTCTACCAAATGTCAAATGTAGTGATTGTGACATAGTATTAAATCAAGAGAAACTTGAATTTGTCGATGAAACTGTTTTCTTGGGGATCACGCTCGACTCAAGGCTACAATGGGGTTCTCATTTAACATCTCTTGCAGGACGGCTGAGTTCAGCAGCATATGCTGTCAGGAAAATCCGTCAATTTACTGATGTAGATACCGCGAGGCTAGTGTATTTTAGTTATTTTCATAGCATTATGTCATACGGTATTTTACTATGGGGACGGGCTGCAGACATCGAGTCTATATTTATTCTGCAGAAAAGAGCTATCAGAGCCATATATGATCTACGTAGGCGCGATTCTCTAAGAGAACTGTTTAAGGAAATTAACATCATGACTGTACCTTGTCAATATATCTATGAAAATATCATGTACGTTAGGAAAAATCTGCATTTATTTAGTAAAAGAAGTGACCGGCACCACTATAATACTAGAAACAGGGACCAACTGGTTCAGCCAGGTTTCAGGTTAGCTAAAGTAGACTCATCTTTCATGGGGTACTGTTTAAAATGTTACAATAAAATTCCTCCCCCCATTCTACAACTGAATGAAACGAAATTTAAATCTTGCATAAAGCGCACACTATGTAGGCAAGCATATTATAAGTTGGGGGATTACATTGATGATAAAAATGCTTGGCTCAATGCTGGTCCTGCTCCACAACCATAGGGGCTATCAAATTACCATGTGAAGTTACTGTGGAAGCTGCAGAAGATTGTATAAATATCTTTGCTTTGTATAGATTCAATCTCTTAGTATTATATAATTGCATAGCACATGTGTGAAAACTATGTACTGTAAAGCCACCATTTACTGAGTACCTACATCTTACTTACACTGACGCGAATTTACCCTGGCGGTTGAGTGAATGTCATGCTCACTTAAATGTCACGCTGATGGCGGCGGGTGTGTCGGGTCATTTAGTTCCCTTCAATATGGTTGAGTTGAATGATGGCTGATACATGCGTCATGTTCGTGAACGGGCGCTGTCAGTTGTGCCTGGTCATCTCTTAGGTGCCATGGTTCATTTTTAATTATTTTATTTTTAACTTTGTTTTCGAATTATTGATTTCGTCTTTTACTCTGGACGCTCTTAACTTGCCCGTATTTCTACATCGTTCTCACATACTAGTACTTCTCAACACGAATGATGTAACCAAGATTCTGTAACATATTTTAATTTAAAAGAGTGTCCATGGAGTTTCTTGCCCATTCTTCTCCATAGAGATCTACGCTTTGGAATGGGCAACTACAGTACTTTCACAAGTTATTATGTCTTGTGACTGGGACTGTAGCTTAGCGTTCTTTTTTCTTTTTTGTTCTTTGACTTTCAAAAGTGCCTGTAATGGTCTAATTGAAATAAATGCTTTGAGTTTGAGTTTGAGTTTGAGGCAAATTTTTATAGCCATCTAGCATGCTAGGATTAGGGATCCTAATTTTTTATTATTTTTCCTTATTTTTCCGAGATCATTATTAATGATTGAAAACCGCACAAAGTATTTTCAAACGGGTTCAGTGCTCACGTGCAGTGTAAAGGCTGTTTTATTACAATAAATTTACAACCAATTGACTTTAATCGTGCATTTTTTGTTTATTAAACTTGATCTTGTATGAATGACTGATTATATCATAAGGTCATGGGTGACTTGAATTAGCATCCAGTGTTCCGTACGTTCATGTAACTTGGTTTTTATACTATAGCTTCTTCGATCTTTCACATCTTGTAGGTCAGAAATTCAGGATGATATTGAATGTTTTTTAATCATTTGTTACATAACTTACTACTCTGTACTAATTTAATTCAATTCAGTACGACCATTATTTACAAACTACAAATCGATCTAAAATAATAATAAAATGTGTACAAGTATCAAAATAGGAAAAGAATAATCAACAGGGCAGCAAAAAATTCGTCCGCATCGTTTTCGATAGGAAAAGTACCCAGAAGGCTGGCAGCATTGCCACTTTGGATGGTAATGCTGATTCTTTGGCCAAAAAAAGTCCAGCCCTCTAGTTACGTGAAGAGTCGACCAACCGCTTTGTGATATCCCGAAATACTAGGTACGCACTTGGACCCCATTACATACCTGCATTATAAAGGCCAAAATTATCAGCAGTTTGAAGTCTGGGGGCAGTTTCTTTGATTCTATTCTGTTCCATTCAGCATCAACTGAAAAGAAGCCAAAGGCTACTTTCCTATGTCTTATAAATAACCAAAGGTTTATAAGACATACGAGTACATCTTTCAGGAGATTCCCGAATACATTGAGGAACTTTGATGTCAGATTTCGACTCACTTGTGACCTTGTTTGCCATCGCGGATAAAACCTGGCTGCGGCTGGCACAAGAGCGTGAACGTTGGTACAAGCAAAGAGAGGCCGGCGAGGATGAAAGAGGCCTATTACCAGCAGTGATGGAAGTCCGGCTGTGGGTGATAATGATGAAGAGAGCTTGTATTTGGCAGTGTTCAACATATCACCGTGATCTGATCTACAGTGAAACACACAGGTGCCTCCTATAGTTAAGAGCAGCCCATAGAATTACATTTTTTGTTCAAGTCTTGTAGACGTCAATCACAAATTAAATTGACACCTACTATTAAGCCCGTAATGAGTAAATAAATAAATAGTTACATTGTTTTTATATAAGTAGATACTGCTAGAAATATTTGTCAATCATCATGTTTTCGAATTTAACCCAATGGTTGACTGGTAGAGTATGCCTTGTGGCATTAAGTCCGCCTATGTCCCACTATTGTACAAATAAATAAATAATACTACTACTACTATAATACATAGACAAATTATTATCGATAATATAATAAAATAGGAAACTAGAAACGCACAGATATGAAGTTGAACGACACTTAAATAGATAAACGGATAGACGTTTTTTTTATCTTTCTTTGATTATTAGGTAAGTAAAGAATTGTATGCTCTCTTTATTCTTATACCCACTTTCCTATATGTATACATTGACTGAAAAGCTGCGTGGTGATCGGTTGTCGTGGTATCGAGGGTCGGTTGGTGTTGAGGGCCGATGCCTGCCAGAGCTGCGGGACTGTTCGAACATGGATGGCTTTTAGTCAGTACAAGGTACAAGTCTGACATTCCCTTCCGCTCCACCCAGAGCAGGTCATTTGATAAAATAAATCCGTAAAAAAAAAATTGTCTCCACCAACACCTTTAGAAGCAGTATAGGTACCTGTTATTTTAATCTTACTTTAAATGTGGGATAGAGATGCTAGACGACCTTTATAGTTTCATCTCTTCCCAATGATAAGAAGGTAGTAGGATGAAGTAATACTGCGATAAAAACTTTTTAGAAAAAAAAAGACATTAAAAAAAAAAAGCACAAAAGAAAGTGGAAAATAAGTTTTCTTTCGGAAATTGGTGAGATTTGGTTACATTGACTTTTTTGTCACCTACTTTCGTAGGAAGAAATTAAAGACTAGCGCCTTACAAAGTTTGAGCTTCAGTCATTCAGCATTGTTTCTGGGACGAAAATAGGTCGTTAGGAGGCAGTATCTACATACTAGTGGCTAGGCCGTCGGCGTCGGGTTATTTGCCATGAAATCACATAAAAACATAACATCACGCCTGTAATCCTCAAATGGTTAGGCACAGGGGTACCTAATAGTATACCCTCATTTCTTCAGCTATGTTTAGAAGAAGAAAGAAAGAAAAAATATTTATTCGTCTCAAGGACATGGCGTGCTCACAAAAAAAAAAAAAAACACTATTAACATAGCCAGGGACAACGTAACAAAAATGTTAAAAGTACAAACAGGACGGAACAAAAATGTTCACTGCTGTTTCGATAACTTGTAACAAGGGGCAAGTCTATTGCCATCAACCGGACACAAATATCTATACTCAAAGGCTGCTTCTCAGAAAGTTCTTATGCAAAAACCCCACAACACTTTGCCCGACCAGTGAATCTACCCCCAGGACCTTATGCTCAGCGGTCGCGCTTGCGAGCACTTGACAAACAAGGCAGTACCCAGGACCTTATACTCAGTAGTCACGCTTGCGAGCACTCGACAAACGAGGCAGTACACTAAAACACAATGATAATTTATATATTGTGTTGCAGTTAGGATTAGATTTTACATAAAGAGAACCCTAAAACTAGATTTTAATGTAAATATTTCGTACAAAAAAAAAACAGCTGTTTCTAAGAATTTACTTTATTTATTTTGAAAGGATATGACGCCCTCGTGTGACTATGAGGACATCGGCAAATGTTTAAAGATCATAATATTACCGGATGGCTCATGTTCTCACAAGATGGGTTAGATCTTTAGGGGAGATAACGTCACGTCAACTGATTAGGTTTATAACAAAAAAAGCAATAGCGAAAACATAAAATAGAAGAAATTATTTTATAATTTAAGGCTATAAAATAAATTAAATTGGTAATTTTAGCACCGGTTTTTTCACATTCAGTAGATACATTTCTGTATGGTGTCGGACGTAAAGAATAGCACCATCCCATATCTTCCCGTGGGTGTCGTAAGAGGCGACTAAGGGACTTGCCAGAGAATAGGCAGCAGCGTTCTCTGTGTTTTTCTAACAACCGTACTGCGATCGCCAACCCGCCTGCCAAGCGTGGCGATTAAGGCAAAACTCTCCAAAATGTCAATGTGGCGACACTTGGGGGAGGCCTATGTTCAGCAGTGAACGTCTTTTGGGCTGAAATGATGAATTAATGAGATACATTTTTATAATACCTATTAGTTGAAGAAATTAATTAGGTTGCCGTGAACATAACATCAGGCACTTACTTTTTCAACGCGAGAAGACTGCTTGCTAATATATAAGAAGTAGGAGTTCGGTATAATAATATGCATTCATGGTGAACACCTCTGTTGAAACTTTCAGGAATTATTAGCGCGATGTTAGTGTATGCATCATCAACGTCGCACAACTTTGAATTTTTTAACAGAATCATCAGCATCTCTTGTATTGAAGACATAGAATAAGGTCAGTCCTTTTCTAAGCTCTTACGTCTCGTACAGTAAGAGAATTGTGGGTGAGGTTGCTGACAAGTGGAGAGAGAGTCCTTTAGTGTCCCCTGGCCCTAAGATACTCTCCTCATTCTCAGTCTCAGCCATAAGACGAAGACTTCTAGATATTGACCTGACCTAAACACTGGTCTTGCGCTGCGAGTATCCAGCAAAATCCCATCGACCTTAGGGTCTTTATAATTTCACAATATTTTTTTTATTACATAATTTTGTTTTTTTTATCTCTAGTAATAATTATTATAAATTTGATCTTGACATTCTATTTCTACTATTGGATTTTTTACAATTTATATGACATGTTATTACTGACATTTTATATCCATTTGTTTTGTATTCTTTTGTTTTATTTAAATTTGACATTCTATTTTTATTATTGATCAGGTGCTCTAAAAATAGGTGCTCAAACGGGAATACTCCGATATTCTTAGAAATTTTTATTCCATTATTTATAGAAGATGACATATCGTTTAACAATAATTGAACTTTCGTTTCGTTTTACCCTTTTTTCTGACCTTTTGTTCTAATGTAAATTAATTATTTTAAATTGAATGTGGAGTGATATCGTTTTGAATTTGTTGTTTTAAATATATATAATTATAATATGTGAATTATTAATGGTTACTTATTTAATTAATGTTTTCGATTGTAATGTTTTAATGGTACCTACCTACTGTTTTATTTTACAAAATTTCTACACAATGCATATTGTTTCGTCCATCAAATCGACCCTTGCGCCTGTTATTATTTAAACCCGATCTGCTGATGGGCTACTCATGAGGCTTTATTTCATGAGATACCTATCTCGGTCACCTTTCCAAATCTAGCATAGATACCCATCCCACAACCTAAATCCAAAACAAACAGTCACTGTTTACTGCTCTGTTTACTAAACATGGCCGGGGAATAAAAACAGTGGTCTATTTAGACGACCCGCGCCGCCCTGTTTCGAAATACATTAGCATTACAATAATACGATGATATAGTTTTCAATGTAGACTAACTACATAACAATTTATTCTGAGTTCTTTAACCCTAAAAGACAACTATGTGGACGAATTTTTTCATGCTCTGTATTTTTTTTCCTAGTTTGATTCTTGTACAAATTTTTATTGTTATTTTAGATTAATTTAAAGTTTACATAACAGACGAACACTAGTACTAGTATACTAGTGCTTCAGTATGGCATAAGAAGTGGCGGAAAAAACTCCCCAGCAACATAATTGTGGCAAAGTTGTGTTTTTGGTTATGTCATTTCTCTTCTCTCTTCTTCAACACTTGGCACCTCAATGCTGAGTGTAGGTCTCTTCCAAATCTCTCCACTTTTGGCAGGTATGTGTCATAGCTTTCCAGTTTCTTCCGGCCACTTTAATGAGATCGTCTGTCCACCTAGTCGGTTGTCTTCCCACATTCCTCGGTCCCGTCCGTGGTGTCCACTCCAGCATTTTCTTCCCCATCTTCCATCCAGTCTACCGCATTTATGGCCCGCCCACTTCTACTTTCTTTTTGTTATCACTGTAATTTATGACGTTCCAAAAAATGCTGATTTTGTCAGCCTTTTTTTGTCAGGCTGATGTGTTGAAGAATGAAAGAATATCCTTTGTTTGGTATTATTCACCGAGTCGATGAGCCCTTTTTTCTTCTCCGTGTCGCTGTCAAGACAGTACTGTACTCTTTTTTAGTTAACTTGATCTTTCCCACTCCTGGGCAAAGGCCTCGCCCCGTTCCTTTCAGTTTTCTTTTTTTTGTGCTTCTTCTCGCCAGTTAACGAGAAAGCCATCCAAGGCATCCCGCCATCTTCTTTTCTGTCTGCCGCTACCCCGTCTAGCTGTCTCAGCTCCAGTTTTGTGAAATGTATGTAATGTTTTGTATATTTTATTGGCCCAAAAGTTGGCCATTTCCTCGACCCCAGGTAGCAACGCAGAGGTCACTCTGGCTGCATGTTTTCACATTCTGCTGCTGATCCGTCGATGATTCGTCGAAGTAGCCTTGTTTTACGAGGTGGATTGTAAGTTACATCTTACACCAAACTAACGATGGATGGACTGTGTGAAGGTCGATATATGGCATGAAAAGAGGTGTCTGATGAGATAACGAATCATAGAAAGGTGTGTAAGAAGAAGACATACTGCGCCGACCCCAAATGAATTGGGATAAGGGCGAAAAAATGATGATGGTGGAGTTACATCTTCCCATTTTGTTTTGCAGACTGTTCAGGATCTTCCAGGTGGACCAATGAAGGTTAGAGAAAGAAAATAATGCACCAAACGGGTTGCCCATTTCGAATTTTCATTTTCTACATAGATTTTTGATCTATATTCGCCTTAAGGATTCAAGCGATGGTAACACGTAACTAGGTTCAATAAATTATGTTATAAACAATTGCATCAGAGTAAAAACAAAGACAATATTGTTTGTTTTGTTTCAGACGTTGAATGCAACAAATAAAGTAGCTTACGTCACTAGGCCATCCAACCACGGAGTCTGGATTTGGGCCCGGTTGATGGCAATAGGCTCGCCCCTATTCACGTCATCATCAGCCTATAATGTTCCCACTGGTGGGACATGGGCCTCCTCTCAATGGGAGGGAGTGGGCTGTAATACATCACGCGGGCCCAGTGCGGGTTGGTAGATGTCACATGTCTTCGAATTTTTTGTTCTAGAACATACCGGTGTCCTCGCGATGTTTTCCTTCACCGTTTTGAAAGCAGCGGTGATGAAATAAATAACACAAAGTTATGCGCCTGCCTGGGTTCGAACCTACGACTTACTGCTTGTAAGTCGGGGCTTCCACCACTGGGCCACCGCCACTCTGCGCTCCTATTACATAGGACTTAAAAACATAAATATAAAACATATGGAAAAATGTCGGTGTACTTTAATTACATGTCTGCCGAACTCTTCATGGATTACAGGCGTGATGTTATGTTAGAAGGCTGATAATTATTATAGTGACTACTTGGGTTCGAACCCAGGCTTAGAACTTGGAAACCACCGTTACCGCTGGACATATAAATATCTTACGTCAATGACCGTCTAACAGACAAGGGACTACTTTCTCAGTGCGAGATTTAAATTAAACATAAGCTATGCTTGAGTGACGGACTTGACTTGCAAAGAACTCGTCAGTAGCATGGCCTAGCGAGAACTATTTACATTACTATACCATAGCCCAGACATGACTCCCTCATTGGTCTAGTCAAGCGCTACAGCTAACCTTAAGGTCCTGGGGTTTGATTTCAAGGTCGGGCCAAGTGTTATTGGGTTTTCTCATCAGGAATTTCTAAATTGCAGCCGCGGAGTCGATATTTATGCCCAGTTAATGTCAATAGGTTCATCCCTGTTACTGTGTTAATGTGTGGGTATATTACTAGATACAATTCTGCCTAACCCCTCGAGGTTACAGGTCATACAGGTAAGATGTTATGTGTTATCGGAGACTTGATCTTGATCATCATGTTTTTCCAACTCGCCACTCACCATGCTCAGGTGTCTAGCTAGGCAGCATCTTATGCGATGTAGGCGTCACTGGAGTACGGGCCATACGGCAGGGGAATATTCAAACTATCTCTATTTTTTTTTTTTGTAACTCGACGCTAATCGAAGGGTTTATGTGTGTGTATTGTAATTTTAATTTTTGTTAAATACCCCTGCGAAGCGCAAGCTAGCAGCTAGCTGGCTGCTAGTTTTGAATAAATGAAAGGGTCTGTGAGTATATTTGTGTACTGCGGTTTCTTTTGTTTCCAGAGAAATAACCACAGGTAGAAAACCAGAAACGAGTAATTTCATGTTTGAATGAACTAGGTAAACGTTTATTTCCTGATGGATAAGGAGAATGCTAAATTCCTAATACTACTTTAGTCACTATAGTATATAGCACTATAGTGTGTAGTCACTATAGTAGAACGAGCCAAAAATTTTAAGTTACATAACGATCGATATTGAACGGTGAAGGAAAACATCTTTATTCTTTATTGCACATAAAATTAAAAGATATACACACAAATAATATATAGCTAATGTACAACGGCGAGCTTAACACAGAAATGGGTTTTCTTACAGCAAACCTTATTTAACAGGAGTATTTGCCAAAGAGGATACAGCTTTGTGCATGAACAGTACTTTTAATACTTTCAACTAATTTTATAAACTAAACGAATATATACAATAAACGTAATACATACTATACATATTTAAATCAACATACATATAAAATACTATACAGGGTGTAACGGAAAGGATATATACATACTTAAGGGTGTGCTACAGACCATCAAACTGAACATGTTTCTCCACAAACAAACATCGTAATAACGAAAAAATTCTCTGCTGCCCCATAGAAAATTTCAATACCTATTCGACCAAATGTATGGGGCAGCAGATAATTTTTTCTTTATTACGATGTTTGTTTGTGGAGAAACATGATCAGTTTGATGGTCTGTAGCACACCCTTAAGTATGTATATACCCTTTCCGTTACACCCTGTATATATACTATAATCATGTTGACAGGAAATGTTCTCTAATTCCTCTCTTGAACACGTCTAACGAAGGGCTATCCCGCAAGGAGTGTGGAAGTGAATTCCAAAGACGCACAGCACGAACAGTAAAAGATCCATCATACCGACTTGAGGAGTGGGGAGGGAAGCGAAGGAGAAGAGAAGAGAACATCGTGAGGAAACCGGCATGTCCTAGAACTAAAAATTCGAAGACAAGTGTGTGTCTACCAACCCGCACTGGGCCCGCGTGTTGGATAACACAGGTCTTCTCATGGAGAGGAGACTTTTGTCCCAGCAGTGGGAACATCATAGGCTGATGATGACATAACGATCTAATTAACACCTTAGATGCCAAGTTCAAATAAACAAATTTTTACTAGCATGCAGCAAGTAATCTATAGCTACGTTAAGCGACGACTCTGGGGGCGGGTTGTGAGCACACGAACAAGTTATTATTCGACCCGTATGCTGGGTACTTAGCACTGAAAGTGTTAAGGGACGGTAAGTTGGTACCTGCATAATTAGGAACCACTTGAAAATCGTCTACTATCGCGTCAAGACAATCTACAAGATCCGAGACGGATAAAAGATGTTGGTGACGGCATGTTGGAGCAAGAGTTATTTATACTAACTAAAAATGATAAATTGACTTAATAATAAATGGAGCAAGTATTGGCTAAGGAGCAACTAGCACTATTTAGTTTCCGTTTAATCTAACAAATGTTTCTGGTCGTTACAGGTAGTCAGTGGCCCGAAAGTCTGAACCAGTCTGTCCAAGGGTTATCGTATAACTCGGTACTGAGTGGGTTGTGGAGGTCAGATTGGCATTCTCTCCATGTAAAATACTGGTATTCAGCTGCATCCAGTTAGACTGGAAGCCGACTCCAACATAGTTGGAAAAACACTCGGCAGATGAACTGTTTCTGGTCATAGATAGACCCACATCTCAGGTTTGTCATTACCACAGTCACTTAGGTACTGTTTCTTATTGACCTTGATGTCCTATTGTCCTTATCAGGAACCGAGGGCCTGATTAAACGAACGAGATGATCGACCTTCTTCACAAACACGCGATAGCCCAGGTACATGAGGAAGATTGCATCCAACTAGACTATTTTCTTAATAATGTCATCCGTTTGCGTGTAGGAAAAAAAACATATCTCTAGACTGGACCGCCATTATAAGAATTTGTTCCCTTGGTTATATGATATTTGCTGTTCTGCATAAGATGACACTAAACTGACTTTTTTGTATGGGAAACATATAGTAAAACAAGCATAAGTTTAATAACTGAAACCTGATGACGTAGTATCGCGCTCTGAAAAATGTTAAACAAAGACAACAACTTAATAATGCATATTAGGTATTGAAATGTGATAATTAAGCCCTTTCATTTTATAAAAACAAGAGGCGTTTTAAAAAAATAACCGGCCAAGTGCGAGTCGGACTCGCGCACGAAGGGTTCCGATATTATTTATAAAAACCAGCAAAAAAATCACTTTTTTGTATGGGAGCCCCCCTTAAATATTTATTTTAGTCTGTTTTTAGTATTTGTTGTTATAGCATCAACAGAAATACACAATCTGTAGAAATTTCAACTCGCTAACAATCACGGTTCATGAAATACAGCCTGGTGACAGACGGACGGACGGACGGACTCACGGACGGACAGCGAAGTCTCAGTAATAGGGTCCCGTTTGACCCTTTGGGTACGGAACCCTAAAAAGGTCTTCTATTTATGACTTTGTAGTGACCAACAAAAAGCAACTTACTACAAAAACTACTACAGCGCCATCTATGACACGACGGAATAACTAACCTCAATTTCCTACATCTCACATGCAAAGTTTACATCGACCTAAGAGTATATAGAAAAACCCGACTACAACTGTCGGGCAGTTGCCTGCCAGACATAACACCTGTCTGGCCGGAGGATTCTCTCTTTTCTTAGGAGTATCGAGGAACTTTACACCCTGTTCCTCATACCTCTAAAACTTTATGTCCTCTAGAGCAGTGTTCCGCAAAGTGTGTGCCGCGGCACACTGGTATACCGTGCTCATAAGTTGGTGTACCCCGGAAAAATAAGAACAATAATCTCATTTAGTTAAATAGCAGCCGCAAAACACGCGATAGATTTTTCATTTATAGTGTACCGATTTTATAGATCTACCTTGAACACAAAAAGTGGGCGCCAGATTGAAATTTGTCTGACGTCATATAGCCTATAACCAGCGGACAGCGGGTTGAAATCATCTGCGCCATAGTCGGGTCAAGATGGGACCACCATCCGTATTTCTTGTGTCCATCGTTAGCTAAGTCAACAGAACATTGTCATCCGCGCATTGGACCAACCTCAATCCCCCTCAACTGAAATGTAGTATTCTACAAGTTTAGTTTACTGTATTGGAAACTTTCTTGTTCATTGGTGTTTATTTGAGTACTTCAGCATTTCATAGGTTATGAATGTATAGTGTATAAATGAAAAATCTTATAATAGGTACTAACATTATATTACAGTAACATAGGCACGAATAAAATATAAACGATTTGGCTAGACTAAATTATGTTTACAATAGATAAATATAGGTTAATAACATGTGAAGGTATTATAATTATAATTATTGGTCAACAAAAGATCCACGAGCCAAGTATTCAATTACCAAGCACCCGTTTACAGGTTTGTGACAACGGAACGGAAAGCGTATATACATACTTAAGGTTGTGCTACAGACCATCAAACTGAACATGTTTATCACACAAACATCGGAATAGCGAAAAAAATATCAGCTGCTCCATACATTTGGGTCGAATAGGTATTGAAATTTTGTATGGGGCAGCAGATAATTTTTTCGCTATTACCTACGATGTTTGTCCGATGGAGAAACATGTTCAGTTTGATGATCTGTAGCACATCCTTAAGTATGTATATATACCTTTTCCGTTACATCCTGTATAATGGACGTGTTCGAAACAGTCATACCCAGTTGTTATTCTGTTGCCAGCAACCAGGCACAATTCCAGATTCAGTGGTTGCTACTGATAAATTCCAGATGGAAAAAACCGAAAACATTTCACCCAACCTGGGAATCAAACCCAGACGCTCATTCTCAGCAGTCGCACTTGTGACTACACCATTGAGTCAGTTCTAATGAGTGATGAGATGATTATCTTCGCAAGTACCGTCTGGCCAAGTGTCTGTCTACCCACACTTTGATGCATTTCCTCTTCGCTACGTTGCGTGTTAACAAGATATTTTTAAAACCAGACAGACATGAGCATTGCACGGCATTTCACTTAGCCAACTGACTATGACGATCTTGCGAGATTATAAACGGACTGACTCATCATCTGCCTAGCCTTTTCCCAAACTATCTTGGGGTCGGCTTCCAGTCTTACCGGATGCAGCTGAGTACCAGTATTTTACCTGAAGCGACTGCCTGTCTGACCCCTACAATCCAATAACTGGATAATACAACACCCCTTGGTAAGACTGGATGTCAGACTTTTGGCTTCTGAGTACTCGTAACGACTGTCAAAGATCTCCAAATGACAGCCGGGACCAACGGCTCCACGTGTTTTCCGAGGTACGGAGGAAACATGGTATGTATTTATGGTCACCCATTCACATACCAACATCGGCAAGCACGATTTATCCTTAAAGATCGACCCGTGCGGCTGTTATTATTTAGCCACAAGCTCCTCCTTCGATAAACCGACTGACTCATACTTCTTTTTACAATTTTCTTTATTGCCAAATTTAAATTAGATAGTAGGTATCGTTGTGTTATATATACTGTAAAGTCGTCATTACTAGGCAAACTTAATAAAACTACTCAAATTCATGTTTTTGTTAGGATTATGAAGATACTGCTTATTTGTTTAACTCACTTATGTCTTAGTATTTAGCTCCTACATTGTGTTTATCACTTCATCTTGTTTTATCGCTTTCCACTGTTACTTTGGCTTCTTTATTACTATATTCTTTTTACTTTCTTTGGCACTGCTTATTATTCTTTGCCGTTAACACTACCGCATTTTTTTTGCCTTCTCTGCCATCAAATATTTTATCGGAGTAGAATAGAAGAGATAAAGCTTCTTCTGTCCTTGACCACTACTCCATATTCTTGGACTTCTCTACAAACTGAACACTGTTCTCCCCTTTTACGTAGTTGCATTCTTTGTAGGCACGTCAAGTCTTTTTTATCCTTTACTAGCTTACAACTTCGTCTGCGTCACATTTTCCCCGTTTTCGCAACATATTTCATTGCTGCTCCGCTCCTATTGATCGTAGCGTGATTATATATAGCCTATAGCCTTCCTCGATAAATGGGCTATCTAACACTGAAAGAAATAAATCGGACCAGTAGTTCCTAAAATTAGCGCGTTCAAGCAAACCAACAAAACTCTTTAAATTTATTAGTGTTAGATAGGTTTTCGTTTGGCCGGGAAAGACGACCCATTGACCCGGGACTCGACTGATGTGAAGCGATGACACGGCCTAGGATGGAGCTCGCTTGCTTAGAAGAAATTCAAATACATTTATTGCAAATATGGGTAGTTATACAGGTGGGTTTTTGAAGAACAGGAAAGTTGTTAGTGTCACCATATTCTGCACTAGGCATGCAACATTTAGTTCGGAACATGGTTAGTCCCTAAATTAAAAATTCAAATACATTATAGTTCAAAATTACATGTCAAATAAATGTCAATTAAAGTCAAAGTAAATAAGGTCAAAGTAGTAATGTTAAAGTTAAACTAACATGCTAAAATGTCATGAATTCATAATTGTGAAATTCGTAATTTATGTCAAACTTAACTAATAAACATTATTTAGAGTTTGTCACACAAATATTCACTATCACTATAATAAGATTTTTCCAATAACATTTTTTTAACATTACATTTAAATATTTCAATACTTTTTGAGTCTATAATACATTTTGGTAAATGGTTATAAAGTCGAGGTGCCATCCAAAAAATACTATTGCTAAACAAAGTAGTTCTACTGCTGTCAGGGAAATATTAGGTCTTTACCTATGAAATTGCCGTTTTGTTTGAAAAAAGTTAAAGTATTTTTTTTTCGAACTTATTTATTTCTTTTATTCAAAGTAATCACCCCTGCAATCAATGCATCTTTGCCAACGCTGTGGCAGTTTATGGATGCCCTTCTTGAAAAAATCAGCTGGACGGGAGACAACAAACTCTTCAAAGGCGTTTTGTACTGCCTCTCGGGAATTGAATTTTTTTCCCGCTAAAAAGTTGTCCAAATTTTGGAAAAAGTAATAGTCGGAAGGCGCAAGATCTGGTGAGTATGGCGGATGAGGGAGAGCTTCCAAACCCAACTCATGCAGCTTAGAGACGGTCTGTTGTGCAGTATGGAGCCGCGCGTTGTCGTGAAGTAGCAGTGGAGACGACCGATTGACCAAAGCTGGTTGCAGACGTGCGAGTTTCGCCATCATTGTGGTCAGTTCTTCAATGTACACATCTGCAGTAATGCTCTCGCCGTTTTGTAAAAAGCTATGATGAATCACACCAGCACTAGACCACCAAACTGTGACCATCACCTCATGGGTCATTTTTCGTTTTGCACATTGCTTTGGTACCGAACCAGGATCTAACCAACTTGCTGAGCGCTTTCGATTGTCAAAAAGAATCCATTTTTCGTCGCACGTAACAATTCGGTTCAAAATTCCTTCATTTCTGTGCCTGTTAAGCAGCGCAAGGCAAGTCTCGACGCGTACGTTGCGCTGGCGATCGTTAAGTTCGTGGGGCACCCATCTATCAAGCTTTTTTATCTTGCCAATCTGTCGCAAATGGACCAATATTGTTTTAATGCTAACATCAAAAGCTGCTGCCAGCTCAGCTGTAGATTGAGTTTCATCAGCTTCAACAATCACCTTTAATTCATCATTGTTGACCAAAGTTTCCGGACGACCACGAGGTTCATTTTTCAAGTCAAAATTCCCAGAACGGAACCGAGCAAACCAATAACGGGTTGTGCGTTCGTTTGTACAGTTCTCTCCGTAAACGTCGTTGATGTTACGGGTCGTTTGTGCCGCGTTGGTGCCACGACGGAACTCATATTCCATAATTACACGAAATTTCAAAGTATCCATTATGAGGAAAAATGTTGAAATATAATGAAAATACAACGTTAATCAATAAACAAAAGACTGATTTTGTAAATAGAATGTCATATTTTTAAAACAAAATTTATATTGAATTTAGAACTCATAGCCAATCAAAACTTTTTTTTGTTTGAAAAAGTCTGTACTGCAATACGGCAATTTCATAGGTAAAGACCTATTATATTTTTTTATTGTTGCGTTGACTTCTATAATTTTTGAAATAATTCAAGTTGAGTTTTACAAAGACTACGACTTCCAATATATATAAACATGGTAGTGTTAATATTTTTAAGCTTTGAAAAAAGGGCTTACAACTATCTGTTGGAAACCGATTCACTCCAAGACAGTTTCACACTTTATAGAGATTCAGATTATAATGATCAGGAAACAGAGAAACAGGCAATGAATTCCACAGAGTGGCGGTTCTCCGGCAAGTCTTCTTCGCTTTCTCTATTACCGCATAGTTTTACTTCACCATTTTTACCAGTTAGTGCTTACATAATTTATTGGCTTTTTTACCAACATAGTTTTTATTAACAATTTCTCTATTTTACAGTTTTCATGTTCCGCCTTCCACAATGTAAGTATCTGTGAGCATACTAAATGATTTCAACTACGATACTTGACATGATTTTTTGACCCGAAAAAGGGGCAGGGGCCGGCTTCAAACGGGTTAATTGAATTTCCTTTTTATTTAACGAGCATAGTTGGAAGTAGTATTAGCCTGTTATTTCACAATGCCCAAATAAAGTGTTGAAATAGTTAAATTAGATTCTTACATGAGGATTTAAGAGCGTTTATACCCTACGGCATTTCATACAAACTTTTAAGTCGTTATTTTCCGAAATGACTGAACAGATTTTAATGAAACTTCATACGCATAAGCAGTAAACATAGGCCTAAAAAGTTACTAAAAACATTTTCGGAATGTCTTTTAAAAATGAAGATAATTGGAATATTCTGTTTCTATAGATAATTAAAAATCGGTCTAATTTAGCTGTAACATTATTTTTCGAAAATGTTTTTTAGTAACTTTTTAGACCTATGTATACTGCTTATGCGTAGGAAGTTTCAATCTGTTCCGTCATTTCAGAAAATAACGACTTGAAAGTTGTATGAAATGCCGTTGGGTATAAACGCTCTTAATTGTTTCATCTGTACTCAGTACATATTGCTTTATTTACATAGGTGTTTTATTATGTATGCACATACAGTGCACGTAGTATGTAGGTATATATTGAAGCCTGTGTAGGTACTTCAGACCTGTTCCTAATTGGATTTACCTAACGCTAATAGCCAGTTACTTGGTTATACATATACGGGTGTATGTAAATAGTATAGGTAGTCGGTCCGATGGGTTTGAATGTAGTTTGGTGTTATAAACGATTTTGGAACAATTTTTAGGTTATTTGTATGATTATGGGTCTGTATTGCATCAAGCAATCACTTGGGGAACACACAATCCATCATTACTACTTATTGTGTGTGAGTTGTCCAAAATTATAAGTAGGTACGTACAAAGCCGATAAAAAAAATCTATGCAATGAAAACAACCTAATTTAACACATAAAACAAACACGAAGGCAACCTAAAAACGTATCTATTCTATATGGACTAGATACGTTTTTAGGTTATCTTCTTAGTCTCCCAGATATATATCTGTGAACAGATCCCCAGTACATAGATTATGAGGTAAAAATAAAATTAATATGATACACAGGCCGAACTATTCTTGCGTGCAAACATTCGTGTCTGCAAAGAAAAAAGTCAAGGACGCTAATGTTGGCAAAAAGAAGCTATGGGATGCCAACTTTACGCAAACAAATACAACACCAAGAAAAAACTACACGTGAATCATACCGCGTCAAGATAAAGTTTAAATTGGAATAAAACTAACTTTATCAACGGCAAATCGATTGGTTTTATCAATTATAACATGACAACAAACTTTAGAAGTGCGCGCGACGCGACTGAATGCACACGTGTGTTCCGTTAGTTTTTTTAATCTAATTATTAAAATGAATGTGATATCGTTAGCAATATGGACTTTAGAAAAGAACTGTTTCATAGTTTATAGTGGACTGATAGTTTGTTTTATTGCATTTACTTTGTATCATAAGAATAAATTGGAAGAACATTATAGTGCGGCGGCGAAAAAGGAAAAGTTGGCGCGAACGGGAACTGGCGGGAAAGGTGACACTGACAGTTATTCCTTTTTATTTCATTTTCTTTCACATTTTGAGGCAAACGTATAATATAAAATAGGCGTGCGAATAGTTTCAGCAGATAATCCACTTTTTATATAAGTGGAATATACCTGTTTCACTTTTAAAGTTGAAATTGAAACTTTTCTGCTGAATAACGATAATTTATTTCTATTTCTGCACAAACCACTCGTTTTTAACGCTATAATTTAACCGGTAGAAGATTGCAAAGGAGGATGAATAAGTATGAAACCTAAAAAAAGAAAAAAAGGTTTGAAACAAGTTTATGTCCGCTAACTGTGATTAGGGTCTGCGTGACTAACTGTAAGGTACCTGTCTAATATATACTTATTTATATTACATTTGTTTTTAGAATACCTGATAGATGCTATAATTCCATAAAAATGCAAATCATATAATATTTAAGTACCACAAACGTTCGCTAACTAAATACCACTGCCATCGTGTCACTTTTTTTGAGCAATTGAGTAGTAAACATAGTTTACAATTAAGCATTATTTTTGGCGTGCTAATTGTCCTTATCAGCAAATCGGCTAGAAGACCGAAAGTGTTTAGCATAGTACCTATGTAAAATGTAGCTAACCCACAAGAATCAAATATCACGCAACATGGCAACACTCTTTAAATTAGCTCTGTGGTATTCCCGAAATATTAAAAACCAGCTGTCCCGCGCAACTTCGTCAACGTCACATTTTCCTCGTTTTCGCAACATTTTTCATTGCTGCTCCACTCCTATTGGTCGTAGCGTAATGATATATAACCTATAGCTTTCCTCGATAAATGGGCTATCTAAAACTGAAAGAATTTTTCAAATTGGACCAGTACTTCCTGGGATTAGCGCGTTCAAGCAAACAAACAAACAAACTTCAGCTTTATATCAATATATATAATATGTACAGTAGAATATTGATATAGATTAAATAATTATTTCTGAAAGCAATAAAAAATAGGAAAAAACCCTAATAATTTCAAACGAAAAATATATTAAGTATATTATTCTGGTTTACGTATGCCATTATTATCGCATAAATGTAACCTAGAAACCTTATTAAACACATAAATCATTCAAATTAGAGCAAATAACCCGCAGAACATTAAAGTGGGTAAATAAAGATAACATAATATAAATAGAGTAACTGCTGCGTTTCGTGTAATGGTCGCAAACGCTGCTTGTGAGCATGGGGGGTCTTAGGTTCGATTCTAGGTCAGGCAAAGTGTTATTGTTTTTAGGGTTCCGTACTTCGAAAGGAAAAAACGGAAACCTTATAGGATCACTTTGTTGTCCGTCCGTCTGTCTGTCTGTTTATCAAGACCCTTTTTGGAGGTATCAATCTGTAATTTATATTAAGTACTCAGGTCTACTGTCCCTTAGAGCTGTGAAAAAATCAAAGTTCTAAGCCAACGCAATCAAAAGATACAGCCATTTATGCCGCAAATTTCCGCAAATTTTCGACACTCGCAAGGGAATCAAAACCTACAGGGTACTTTCCGTGAACTCAGAATCTTGAAATTTGGTACGAAGCAACGTGTGAAGCACTGATAAAGTAAAAATTGCGAAAACCGTAAATTTTTAATAACATCATACAATCAAAATATTTTTAATATTTTTTGTACGAAACCCTCGGTGCGCGAGTCCGACTCGCACTTGGCCGGTTTTTTCCGTTAGCAATTTCTCAGTAGTATGTCAGATCTTGGATTTATGTCCGGTTAATAGCAATCGGCTCGAACTGGCGAAACTAATGAGACAAAATTTCACCCTGGATTTGAAGATCTTGGAGTCAAGGTTGTCCAGACGTTGGAAACCACAACATGCCTGGAATCATCAAAGGGTATGGTAGAGGTGAACCTAATAGACCTTAGAACAACCGCATTTCGCCAGTTAAGGTTTGGTCCCATTTAATAGGGGGCGAGCCTATTGCCAGGCACAAATCCATACTTCATGACTGAGAAATTCCTGATGGAAAGTCCCAATAACAATTTGCCTGACCAGGGATTCGAACTCAGCACGTCATGCATGAGAGCACAGCGGTGGCCCAGTGGTGGCAGCCCCGACTTACGAGCCTTGGGTTCGAACCCAGGCAGGCGCATTACTCTGTGTAATTTATTTCATCACCGCTGCTCTTAAAAACGGTGAAGAAAAACATCGTGACGAAACCGGCATGTCCTAGAAGTAAAAATTCGAAAACATGTGACATCTACTAAACCGCACTGGGCCCGCGTGGTGGATTAAAGCCCACTCCCTCTCATAGAGAGGAGGCCTGTGTCCCAGCAGTGGGAACATTATAGGCTGACGATGAGGTCATGCTCAGCAGTCGCTATTGCGTCCACTTGAGCAACGAGGCAGGCAACAGCACATAAACATAACAGTAACTATAAATAAGTAGATATATGTAGTATTATATTATTGTGACATCTGCATCACTTATCTCCACGCGTGGGGAATGGGGGAAGTGGGTTATCAATACTAGGTTGAGAGCCCCGACCCTTTGCCATGTCAAGTACTGGATATTACGAAAATAGACACTGTTCATATAATGAGCAGCGATTGTACCACTTTCCTGAAGGTTACAAATAGCAATCTTAGCGGAGATTAGCCGTCGGCACTGGAGATATTATCTAAATCTAAACTAATATTATAAAGAGGAAAGATTTGATTGTTTGTTTGTTTGTTTTGATTGCTCCGTAACTACTGTTTCGATTTGGAAAATTCTTTCAATGTTATATACCCATTTATTGAGGAAGGCTATAGGCTATATATCATTACGCTACGACCAAAAGGAGTGGAGCAGCAATGAAAAATTTTGGGAAAACGGGGAAAATATGACGCAAACGACAACTTCGTTTGCGTCACATTTTCCCCGCCGGCAGCTAGTAGTGCATAAGTGTGTGCGCAGACACAGGTGCACTCTCTGTTCCTTTAGTCCTTTTGTTCGTAGTCCGATGGGACCGGCAATCCCACACGACCTGAGAGAGATCAAGCGTAGGACTAACTGCTTAACGTGCTTGGGGGCCGCCAAATTCCAAACTCTGAGCTACTACTGAGAAATTTCTAATACACAAACCCAATATCACTTTTTACCCGGGAATCGAACCGAGAACCCCACGCTCAGCAGTCGCAATTGTGACTACGAGACTAACGGGACAGACCCGAAGTACACAGAAGTATCAAACGCCAACGTTAAAAAGCAGTCGGATTCCGCGTTGCGACTGAGAAATGGCTGATACCCGATATGGAGGTCAAACCCAGGACCACAGACAAACTAGTCGTTCTTTCGATCACTAGACCAAGGTTAGCCAATGGCCGACCAAGGTGATTGGGAATTCTGTCAGTTACTCCGTTCTGTCAGTTGCTCCGTACTGTCAGTTACTCCGTTCTGTCAGTTACTCCGTTCTTTCAGTTACTTCGTTCTGTCAGTTGCTCATTTCTACAGATGGCTTTCCTTCTGATTGAGTTAAATCACTTAAGAACTCCCCGTTCTTAATTAATTTAACTTTAAATTTTCCGCAAATATTTGACTACATACCAAGCAACGGTTACAAGGAAAATATTACTAAGTAAGGCACTCATCATCATCATCATCATCATTTCAGCCAAAAGACGTCCACTGCTGGACATAGGCCTCCCCCAAGCAGGGGGGGTTTTGCCATAATTGCCACGCTTGGCAGGCGGGTTGGCGAAGTAAGGCACTCAAGTATAGGTGATTATTGAGTTTATTAAAAAACCGGCCAAGTGCGATATTTTATTCTGTTTTTAGTATTTGTTGTTATAGCAGCAACAGTAATACATAATCTGTAGAAATTTCAACTGCCTAGCTATCACGGTTCATGAGATACAGCCTGGTGACAGACGGACGGACGGATGGACAGCGAAGTCTGAGTAATAGGGTCCCGTTTGACCCTTTGGGTACGGAACCCTAAAAATTATACAAAATGTGTTTGATTATGATTGGTATTCTCATTAGCCGCTTGATGTGCCTAGTTTCTGGCATTAGGCTCGCCCTTTTACATGGTACTTATATTACTGGCAAAACGTGGGTATACTGTGGTACTTCTCTGCCTTACCCGACGAGAATAACAGGTGTGATGCTATGTTAGGATTGGCATCTTTTTCGTGTGATTGTTGATTTTTTCTCAAGAGGTCTTTGGACTAAACTGTAGTTTGCTTTGTTTGTTATAGTCTGAATCATAAACGATGAGAAACGCTGGCAGTACTTTATTTTTGTACCAAACATTTTAAAAATAAAATAAAATAAATAAAACCACACTATCTATTTCTGTCCGGAAATAACGTTATTTGCGGTATAAGGAAAATAACAGTAAAATTAATTTAATTGCGTCAGACCTAAAGTTCAGACTTGTTAGGTGGCATGTTACCATTATTTATGGCTACTTTGTTAATTAATAACAATAAACTTTAGTGTTTATAAGAGATCAGGATTCAGGATCAGATGACTGTGGATTTGTGTCTGGGTGATGACAGTAAGCTCGCAACCAATTAATTACATGGGACTTACCTAAGAGCGTTTACGCCTTACGACATTTCATTCAAACTTTCGAGTCCTTATTTTCCGAAATGACTGAACCGATTTTAACTAAACTTCATACGCATAAGCAGGATACATAGGTCTAAAAAGTAACAAAAATCATTTTCGAAAAATAGTGTTCCAGCTAAATTAGACCGATTATAAATTATCTATAGAAACGGGAATTTCCTATTATCTTTTTCATAAAAAGGCATATCAAAAATGTTGGTTGTAACTTATTTGACCTATGTATGTATCATGCTTATGCGTATTAAGTTTAATTAAAATCGGTTCAGTCATTTCGGAAAATAAGGAATTGAAAGTTTGTATGAAATGCCGTAAGGACGGTGTAAACGCTCTTCAAGCTAAACTAGCTCAATCTGGATGCAGTAGAGGTCTCTGCCCATCTCTAAAGAGATTACACACATGATGTTATCTTGTTGATTGTATGACTTTAATATGAATTGACTGTCTCAATGGTCGAGTGGTAGCAAGCACTACTGCTGAGCTTGAGCTCCTAGGTTCGATTCTCGGGTTGGGCAAAGTGTTGTTGGATTTTTTGTATCAGGAATTTCGTAACAGCCACGGAATCTGGATTTTTGTCCGGTTCATGGCAATAGGCTCGCCCCATATTACATGGGACTTAATATGGTTCTGTATAGTGTCGGACGTAAAGCACCATCCCATATCTTCCCGTGAGTGTCGTAAGAGGCGTCTAAGGAACTTGCCAGAGAACGGGCAGCAGCGTTCACTGTGTTTTTGTAACAACCACACAGCGATCGCCAACCCGCCTGCCAAGCGTGGCGATTATGGCAAAACCCCACTTATGTACACTGGAGGAGGCATGTCCAGCAGTGGACGTCTTTCGGCTGAAATGATGATGATGAAACATGACTGGCGAAATGTGGGTGTACTATGAGGAACACCTCTGCTTAATCCTTCGGGGATTACAGGCGTGATGCTAATGAATTGAATAATAAAAGTATTTGTTTGCGTTTTATTATTTTTTTACTCTTCAAACCAGCACGATTTTTATAATATTGCCTACTTACTCACAATATTGGATTTTTAGCAACATTAGTCACGATTCTGGAGTCATCGGACCAACTAAAACGTGCGTGTAACGAATAAACACAATATAAACGATAAAATAATTTTAGGAATGCATGGCAAATCGATTATTATTGGGATGCTGCCTAGCCTTTTCCCAAACTATGTTGGGATCGGGGTCCCGTCTAACCTGATGCAGCTGAATACCAGCATTTTACATGGATCGACTGCGTCTCTGACCTCCACAACCCATTTACTGAGTAACACGATACCCCTAGATGAGGCTGGGGTAATGCGCTTCCCCTTGGTAAGACTAGTTGTCAGACTTTTGGACTTCAGACTAATCGTAACGACTGTCAAAGATCTGCAAATGACAGCCGGGACCAACGGCTTAACGTGCTTGGTTGGAATTCAGATTGCTAGATTATAATAATATAAAATAAATGTATACTCTTTTATAATACAATAGTTCTTCGATAGTTGTTATCAGTATCACCAAGCGTGCCGAATAGACGCTTGATAATTGTACTAATCTACGAGTATACTATATACTAATATTATAAAGCTGAAGAGTTTTTTTGTTTGTTTGCTTGAACGTGCTAATCTCAGGAACTACTGATCCGATTTGAAAAATTCTTTCAGTGTTAGATACCCCATTTCTCGAGGAAGGCTATATATATATATATATCATTACGTTACGACAAATAGGAGCGGAGCAGCAATTAATAATGTTTCAAAATCGGGGAAAATGTGACGCATACGAAGTTGCGCGGGACAGCTAGTATCATAATATCTGGATTTTCACCAATCAAGCCAATGATTACAGCTAAAGCATAATCAGCCTATATTGTTCCCACTGCTGGGATACAGCCCTCCTTTTTATGGCTGGTGACGGTCATGCATCATGCGGGCCCAGTGCGGGTAGGTGGGTGTCACATGTCTTCTCGTGTTTTGGTTTTAGGACATGACGGTTTCCTCACGTTTTGAGAGCAGTGGTGATGAACTAAGTTAACTAAACAAGATAAGTTTTAAAACTGACATGGTCACTAAGACGATTAACACTAACAACGGGGTTTTTACGATATTTATTATTTGTGTAAAATAAACTTGGTAAATGTCCCGTTTTAAGTGGTAGTCATAAATTAGAATAGAATAGAATAGAATTAAACTACGGACGGCACGGTTGGCGCAGTGGTTGAGCGATCGACTGCTGCGCTGCGTGTCGCGGGTTCGATCCCCGCACGGAACAAGTATTTGTCTGGCCTACAGATAGTTGTTCCGGCTCTGGCTGTTTGTGTATGTGATTTTAAATGTTTGTAAACGCACCCACGATACAGGAGTAATTCCTAGAGTGAGGCAAAGTTTTTATAAAAAAAAAAAAAAAAAACTTTATTTTACACCAAAAATTAAACATAACGGGCTTACAAATAACACAGATTAAAGAACACTTTTTGTAAATTCCCTACCTGGGTTCGAAACTGTATTTCGTAAATCGCGGCCATTTTCGCTGGGTCAATGAATACAGGCTGAAAACTAGATTAAAATACAGTATCTTGTATGTCGTATTATATGCAAAATATCTAGTCCAAACACCGTTAATTGTTAAAAGACACAACATGAATTAAGGACAATTAAATTACAAATTGACCCAATAAAATTAATTGGGACAAATGAATGACATTTCCTAATTGTTTTTGTATTTGCGTTCAATTTGATCTAATTATAACCACCACAATTAAGTAAAGCAATAATTAAAAAAAGAAGCTGAATAAATAAATAATTATTAATACATAATGATCTCATAAAAATACGTTACAGCTGGTCGGTGCTCCGAAAATTTGACAACCAGTCTTACCAAGGGGTTTCGTATTGCCCAGTACTAACTGGGTTGTGGAGGTCAGATAAGCAGCTCCATGTATAATACTGGTATTCAGCTGCATCCGGTTAGACTGGAAGTCGCCCCCAACGGAATTGGTAAGCCACGAGAAGTAATAACTGTGACAGGAGTGTATTTATCCATTTCTACGCGTAGATCTCTATGGAAAAGATTGGGCGAGAAACTCAATGCATACTTAGAAACTAAAATATTTTTTGTAATGGAAGAAATATGGAAGAAGACGAAATGCTGCGTCAACCCCAAATAAATTGGAACATGAGAATAATGATGACATAAGGATCGTATCAGGGACGCTATCAGCCCAGGTTTTTTTTGTTAGATACTAGATATGTGTGGTATGTAAGCGATTATTAAAAATTACAAGAAAAATAAGAAATAGAATGAAAAAATAGAATAAAATAGAAAAATAGAATAGAACAAGCACCACCACCACCACCGTCCACCGTTTCTATAGATATAATTTATTTATTTTTATTTGATTTTTTGTTCATATTAAAAAAACAAACACAAACAAACATTATAACAAATTATTTACATTTTTACAAATTTATATAAAAAAATAGTTATGGATTTTATAATTGCGAAAGAAAATTAATGTAGACAGCACTGACGATACTGACCAAAGCGTAGAAAAAATACTGACGTTTATTTACACAAACTATATAACAATGCCTAGAACGGTATTTTGTAAAAAAAATACAAAATCACACATTTTCAAAAGGAAGTTAAAAGAACGGCGGTATTTAAAAGCATAGAGTAGGTACCTTTTTAACATAAAAGTAATTTTTTGTTGCAGAGTTGGAAAAACGTACGTACCTGTAAAAAGAGCCTATTTATATAGGTACATCATTAAAATAACATAAAGTTGAAGGCATTCAACCGAGTTCAGTGCTCGCCATAATTTTTCATCATTCGTTATTTTTCATGTTATAACCATAGATCGGAGTAGGTAGATTGAATTGGGGTCATTGATCCGAAACGTTTATATTAATATGGACATTCCTCCGGAATTGGTTGATTTGATTGAAATTTAAGTGCAACAATTTATAAGATGTTATAGTATTAATTTAGTTTTGATACCTTCCTTTAAATTCTTGATTTGAGTAGTAATAATATCACTACCAACATTAACAATATTTAATTGAATCCGGAAATACTGGAATTACTTTCCGGAAAAATGGCTTATCCATGTTATTCTTTCTGTGTGCATTTATGATACAAGTACCAAAAATCAATCTACCTACTCCGATCTATGGTTATAACTTAATAATAACATAAAATTATACAATTCCAAATTCTCATCTATACACTAAATATGTTTAAAAATCAATCACCGAAATATGTGTACACATATTTCGGTGATTGATTCTTACGCGCATAACTTTCGAACTGGTGCAGTCGACCAAATTGGATAATTCATTTTTGTTTTGGGTTCGTTAGTGTCGGGACAAGGTCTGTTTACAAGAAAATTTATTTTAGGTAGGGTAGGTTAGGAAGGTAGGTAGGTAGAAAAAGTGCATTGCAACTTGAAACGCATACAGCCGGGTACAGCTAGTTTTTTTTATAAAAGTCAGTAGGTAGCTATTCACCCGCGAGTTCTTCCTCGTGGAATTCGTATGTTGACAATTAAATAGCGCCACCAGGGGACCCTATAATCAGGATGGTTCTTAACTTCTGCCCGCGGTTTTTCTCCCGTTATAGTTCCGGTGGGAAATTATCCCAGGGGAAATTGTTTTAAATATAGGTCATGACACTCGCGGGGATAATGTAGCTTCCCATTTAGTAGTTATTTTTTTCGGAATAGCTTCAGTGATCCCGAAGATACCTTCTACATACAAACATACAAACTTTACCTCTCTAAAATATATAAACACAAGTTTATTACAATAGTCAACAACATTACTTATTTATTTTCATGATAACATATATATCATTTACGTAATAGTCTATTTTATGACTAAACTAGGTACGTCCGGCCACCTATTACAGTTATTTTGCTGAAACGGTATGTACCTACCAGTGTGTCATTTCTACTTATAAAGAAGCATTCCCGTTTGAGCACCTATTTTTTAACAATTACATAATTTGAGTTTTGTTTGTTAAGTTTGGCTATTTGTGTCTCTGAAGTTTGCCCTGCAAACTGCAAACTGCTGTTTGCAGTAGGACACATATTGCCAAATAGTTGACCGGAGCAACTTCGTTTACGTCACAATTTCCCCGTTTTCGCAACATTTTTCATTGCTGTTCTACTCCCATTGGTCGTAGCGTGATGATATTATATAGCCTATAGCCTTCCTCGATAAAAGGGCTTTTCCCTCGATAAAGAATTTTTCAAATCGGACCAGTAGTTTCGGAGCTTATTCAATGCAAACGAACATACAAACAAACAATCAAATCTTTCCTCTTCATAATATTAGTTGCCAATAAGAATAACAATTTTTGTTTTTTTAATGTTTTTTGTATAGTTTTTAAGACATGTTGAATAAGTTAATGGATGTGCAAAAAAAGGAAATAATAGTAATAATAAATTGTTAAGTTTGAAAAATGTTATCTACTTTCTGTGGCTTGGATGTTCCGCTTCTGGTTTGCACTTATAGTTTGACCAAGTTTGCTATTATGCAATTTAAAAGATTTATTGAAAAAAAAACCGCCCAAATTACAGACCAGCTACCGACAACCTATACACCTACTGCATTAAAGTATCTCTCAGTGTCTGGTGTCCAGTGTCCGGAATGCTATTCCATCCACAATATGTATTCACCGTTTGGCTAATCCTTCGAAAAATTATGAATCCTTTAAAATATCAGATTAGCCACGCCAAAATATTAAAGTTACCTTGAATTAAACCTAAAAACACTCAAAAAACATAATGGCGCAAAAACAACAAACTTAATAGGCAGTTACAGTAATATTACCAAGCATACAGTCATCCAAGATCAAGGAACCGGCAACAGCGTCAGTTATTCATAAAAAATAGTCAAAGACGAATCTAATTATTTACTAGTCCGATCTTTAGGAGGGGGAGTGAATGGGATGCGAACGTGCACTTATGCATCGAGTCTCCGATCTTTAGGAGGGGAGTGAATGGGATGCGAACGTGCACTTATGCATGTAGTCTCCGATCTTTAGGAGGGGGGAGTGAATGTGATGCGAACGTGCACTTATGCATCGAGTCTCCGATCTTTAGGAGGGGGGAGTGAATGTGATGCGAACGTGCACTTATGCATCGAGTCTCCGATCTTTAGGAGGGGGGAGTGAATGGGATGCGAACGTGCACTTATGCATCGAGTCTCCGATCTTTAGGAGGGGGGAGTGAATGGGATGAGGACGTGTACTTATGCATCGAGTCTCCGATCTTTAGTAGGGGGGAGTGAATGGGATGCGGACGTGTACTTATGCATCGAGTCTTCGATCTTTAGGAGGGGGGAGTGAATGGGATGCGACGTTTAGCATCGAGTCTCTCTTGATAACATCACATCTATAATCCCCAAAGGGTTAGGCAGAGGTGTACCTGATGGTACACCCACATTTCGCCAGTTATGTTTAACTCCCATATAATAGGGGGCGCGCCTATACCTATCAACCGGGCACAAATTCAGACTCCGTAGCTGCTACTGAGATATTTCTGATGGAAAACCCTAGCCGGGACCAATGGCTTAACGTGCTTTCCGAGGCACGGAGTAAACTCGGTATGTAATGGGTGGTCACCCATACACAAACCAAACTAGGCAAGTTTAACCTAAAGATTGATCCGAGCGGCTGTTATTATTTTGGTATAAGTTCCTCTTATCTATCATGCAGTTACCATAGATCTTAAAGCGTTGGTTCTTTATGGTGTTGGATGTAAAGAATAGCACCATCCCATATCTTCCCGTGAGTGTCGTAAGAGGCGACTAAGGGACTTACTAGAGAATGCGCAGCAGCGTTCTCTGTGCTTTTGTAACAACCGTACTGCTTTCGCCAACCCGCCTGCCAAGCGTGGCGATTATGGCAAAACCCCCATTATGTTAATGTGGCGTTGGGGTAGGCCTATGTCCAGCCGTGGACGTCTTTCGGTTGAAATGATGATGATGATGATGATAAAACGTTGGAAGAATATAATTGTATCGCAGACTAGGCTTTGACCGCGGCCTTGCCCGCGTGAAGTACCACGGGGATAAAAAGTATCCTAGCTGTTCGCCAAATTTCATAAAACCATTGAGCGTCAATCACAGTGTTCGTTCGTACTTTTTCAAAACATTAACTGTTTTGAAAAAGTACGAACGAACACTGTGATTTGTGATTTTTACGTATTACTGTGTTATACATATAAAAGGTTTATTTCTATGTGAATCGATCCACCAAGCTACTTGGTTTTAACCTCGGAAAATGCCCATTACCTTAATACCTGTACTTCACTACATAATTTATTTTGATCGATTTCTTTGACACGCTATTGTCGTCACCATAAAATTCGGAATTGAGTTTTATATTATACACTAGATTTGTGTGTATGTATGTGTGTGTGTATATTGTAGTAGACACGGAATCAAGAATCAGATAAGATAATTTAAAACGTGATTTATGATAAACCCCAAGAATTTGGCAAAATCTAGATATGTTAGTGCTAATATAAATCCAAAAGTTGGTAAAGATGGATTTTTTATACTCTTTCACGCAAAAACTGCAGAACGGATTTAGATGCAATTTGGCACTCAGATAGTTTATAATATGGGTTAACACATTTAATCACGATGGTATACGCTTGGAATTATTTTATAAACATTATTTTATATTATCTAAAAAGGAAGACTGACGTCCGAGGTCCGTATGCGTCCTAAAATGGCTATCGCTGACTGATACCTTATCAATATGGTTATCAAAACATAACAGTGCGTTAAAATACGGGCTTGTAATGTGAGGTCAGTGAATAAATACACTAAGTTCTACCTTATCTGAACACTTATTTGTGTATGTGTATTTAAATGGGGTCAGTTGAAGATATTTTAGTAGCTCGTTAGTAGTTTGAGGAGCTGCTCGTGGCTAAATAATAACAACCACACGGGTCGATCTTTAGGGTTAAGCTGTGCTTGCCGAGGTTGGTCCGTTGATGGGTGACCATAATTACGTAGGTACCGAGTTTCTTCCGTGCATCGGAAAGCACGTTAAGCCGTTGGTCCCGTCTGTCATTTGTAGATCTTTGACAGTCGTTACGAGTAGTCAGAAGCCGAAAGTCTGACATCCAGTCTTACCAAGGGGTATCGTATTACCCAGTTACTGGGTTGTGGAGGTCAGATAGGCAGTCGTTTCGTGTAAAATACTGGTACTCAGCTGCATCCGGTTAGACTGGAAGCCGACCCCAACATAGTTTGGGAAAAGGCTAGGCAGATGATGGTGAGTTGAAGATATTTTAGTTTGTTCAACTGATCGAATAACATTATTGCATAGTGAAATTGGTTAATGGCAATCACTCCATATCATTTTGTTGTCATGTCATTATCTGTTGTCTGATTAGGCATCTTTTTATGAAAATAATACAGAAGAAGATGATGTTAACCAGGTACTTATTTACTTACCTAGTTAATTTCTCAGGTTTCGTGAAAGGGTTTCTGCAAATTTTTTTTAACTCTTAACCAATATGTGTTAAATTGTTGTACGTTCCCTAGTTAAAACTGTCCAG
Source organism: Cerastis rubricosa (assembly GCA_949152445.1). Lineage (NCBI taxonomy): Eukaryota > Metazoa > Arthropoda > Insecta > Lepidoptera > Noctuidae > Cerastis > Cerastis rubricosa. The sequence continues at coordinate 24,001,962 of OX424527.1, forward strand.
AACTAATTTGACAGACCGATCTGCACCAGTTTTTCCCAATCACGGATTTCATACAAACTTTCCAAAATTTTTTCATAGTGGATGCCTACGTCGTAACTCGTCAAATAGCTATTTGTATGCTGGTGTGTTGATAGGCAATCCGAACAAACGATTTTATAAGCAGATTAGAAGATGGTACTGCCCATTTTCCTTTAATAATCTATCTTCTATCTATATATTTATATATAAATTACGTGTCACGTTGTTTCGTTGTTTTTGCTGTCGGCGATGGACTCTTATACTACTTAACCGATTTAAATCAAATTTGCACACCGTGTGCAGTTTGATCGAACTTGAAAGATAGGATAGCTTACATCTCAATTTATAGTCGCAATATTATTTTATTGCAAATTAAGTCACAATTATCTGTTAGCTCCAAACGATTCTAACAGATGGCGGTATCTGTTGACTGGATTGAGTAAGTATTCAATAGATGGCGCTGTAGCGGAGCGGAGCAGCAATGAAAAAAAAAAGAAAAACGGGGCAAATGTGACGCACACGAGTGTGGGTCATTTTCACAAAAAGTGTACATTCGTGTTTTGGGTGTGTCCCACAACTTATTTATTTTCTTTAAAGAGTAATATCAACTTTTAAGAAAAACAACACTAAAACTTTGGATCTGTGGTCAGATTTGAACAACTATTGTATAATGTTGCTGGTATAAACACAGCAATATTACCTTAATTTTCAAAAATGAAGGTAGAATGTATCTATTTTAGCACTGTCCCACTACCATTTTCATTAATAAAACGTGACCTTAATGTAATTTTTTGACGTAAATATAATAATGTGTTTGATATTTTGGAAAGTATAGTTATGCACGATTTGTTAAACAATTACAGCAATAGTCTAATGCCGCATAAAAAATTTAAATAAATTAATCTTTGTGAGGACATAAACTAGTTAAAATGGAAAATTCCCTTCCGAAACCGCAATTTTTGCGAGATGATTCTATCAAAATTACCATTTAATGCGTATTTATACCAATTGGCAACATTTTTAATGCTGTCAACTGGTTCCAACAAGTATTTTCGGCTATTTTGACAGCAGCCGGCGGTCGAGCAACATATATCTCAGTAGCGGTCCGGTTTAGATTTCCCGGAACCGCAACCAATTTCAAAGTAAGTTTACAAGTTTATATTTTGCAAATTATTTTGATATCTTTATTAGCTTTCAGTGAACTTAAATTGATACCAAGCTTGTTCATCTTATGAAATTAGTTTAAAGTAATTAAAATAAAAGTGTTTAAAGTCATGCTTCCGATACCTCCGTTCCGTAACCAAAACGCAGGTAACGTAGAAATGGAATTGAAAAGTTTCGGAATGGAATTCTTAGGAAGATGATACATTATGTTTGTATTATCGATCTATTAATAATAAGAAAAAGGCGACGACTTCCAAATCTAATTTGTAACGTTCATAATTTGTCACTTTGTAAAAACAAATATATTATTGTAACAAAACTATTTTGAGATTTTGCTAAACAGTTGTGTTGTGTGACAATTATTTGTTTTTTTTTTTATTTGGATATAATATATATAAAATATTTAATTTTTTAATAATAATTTAATTTAATTTTATTTATTTTATTTATTTTTTTTATTTATTTTTTTTATTTATTTTAATTTTTATAATAATTTAGTTAATTTTTTTTTATAATATGGTGAAATTAGTGTGCTCAAAATGACCCAAGTTGACTATCTAACATGAGTGCTTTTTTCAGGTAATTTAGCTACCTGGTAAAAATGGGTGTCCTAGCAAACGTTGAGATGCAGTGAAGGTAATAATATTTTCGAGAAGAGTATACGTAAAATATGAAGTATTTAGAAAACAATATATAACTAAATGGTTGTAATTAAAAATATCAGTTAATTTAAAAATCAAAAACCCGACCGCTTAAGAGGTGAACTAAAAAGACGTAAACAAGAAAAAAAATCAGGCTGTGCAGTCGGAGGATCAGCTGGTCAGCCAGCTTGCGAATATGAACTCTCCGACTTCACGGCATGGTATTTTTCTTGTTTACATATTTTTAGTTCACTTCGGTTTTTGATTTTAAGTTAAGTTTTGTTTTATTTACAACTTTTTACCCGACTGCAAGGAAAGGGAGTATGTTTTTTGCGTGTATATTGTCAATATGCCTATTTTTATTTTTTATTTTTGTTTTATTATTTTTATCCCCGACTATAAAAGGGGTGTATTTTAAGTTGAACAAGGTGTAAAATTTGATTTGTGTTCAATTTTATATTAGAATATTTGTAATAATTTGATCTAATTTTCTTGATAATGTGCAATAGTTTTAAGAATTCTATTCCGTAATAGAAATAGTCTATTCCGTGACTGTCCTATTTTATAGTTTATTATAAATATTTTTTTTTGAGCGAAACGCTATTTATTTGTTATTAGATTTTGATAATTTAGATTTTAATCATTTGATTAACGTAATTTAAAAAAAAGTTCCTAAGTTGTATCCTAATTGAGAAACAAATCAGAAATTATTGAACTAATTTGGTCCAAAGAGTAACGTAATGGAAATTAAAATGATGATAATGTATGTTTGTTATTGTTAATTTTATGTTTTATCTATTTTGTATTGAAGTACAAAATACCGTTAACCAATTATACTATTTGATTAAATCCAAATGAGTTTTATTTTATTTCTATAATTAAAAGCCATTAGTTTCGGAATGGAATAAATTTTGTTCTCCAGGTGCAATAAATTAGTTGTAATTCAGTAAATAATCCGGATTATGAGGTTTTATTATAATTTTCATGTAGTCAAAAGAATATCAATTGGTAATTTAACTAAAAAAACGAAAAACAATAAAAAAATGAAATTTCGCCAGTTTTTCAATAGTGTACACTTTTTCTGAAAATGACCCGTGTGTAAAATGAAATGTGTTGCGCGGGACAGCTAGTACAACTATAAAATAACAAGCTAGTGCCTTAGGCATAGAATAGATTCCATTACAGTACATTATATACTAGTAAGCAAAGCAGACTATGAGTGCATTCGCATATATTATTACATACGCAGCTGGTACACATGCAATAATTTATGTCGTTCATTATTGTTATTAATGTTATGATATATTTCAATGGAAATTACTGGATTATTGTGTTTAATTTCAATGGCAGACCTGACATAAAATACGTGCGCTGATAGTGTATAATTATACCAAACATTTTTGAATACATAATCGTTATGTATTTTTGTTGTTTCGCCGTTTATAAAAATAAGATACTTATGTACAAAAATACTTTGTGATTGCACTGCGTCATAATGTTTAAATAATTAGTTATGTTGAAATGCAGTCACCTCGTGCCTAAGTTATTAAAGTACGATTACATGTTTATGAAGAGTACTTTAAGTTCTACAAGTTTTTGTCGTTTGGTATCGATTACTTGGTCGGAAGAAGCGTGTTCTTGTTATCATTGTTTCTATAGCAATCAATTAGCTAATTTCATTTTCATCACACTTGCACGTAAACAGTATCTAAATATACATGTTAACTTGGACGTAATGCCCCATATAAAACCCTCGAGCTTTTTTTTGCCATGAAACCCTAGGGCGGTAAGTACTTTTTTTTAAATTTATAGCACAGCATATAGGTCATGCAAGTTCAAGTAAGGAGTTCACACGCAATTGAAAAATTTTCTTAAAATGTTATCTAAACAGGAATTTCATTGCAATCTATGTAACTTTAATATCGTAAATAATCAACTAATGTTTTAATCGATAGTATCAAAACGTCGATTTTTTTTTTACACTCCGTCGTGGCTGTATACCTACGTAAGTATTTGCCTTGAACGTTTCTGAACGAAACATTAGTATAATCTGTGGTGTAGGTGGAGCCCGCCATCCGCTTAAAAAAGTTCACGTATTTCGTAATAATAGCTGTGCTGACCTGTGTATTAAAGCTATAATTTATAATAATTTACTCGTAAATGTGATGAAAAATATTGTATGTTTCACGGGTGGTACGGGAATTACGAACCTCGACTCAGAAAGTCCCTCAGTCTTCGACTTCGGACTTCTACTAGAGCCTCGATCGTAATTCCTTACTTACCGCCCTTAATACACAATGTACTAGTATAACACATTTGCAAATTGAAATTGGTGCAATAAGAGACACTTTACGAGTGTCTCTTATTGCACCAATTTCAATTTCGTAATGTATCTCATAACGTACTTGTGCGTTATTGTAATGTAAAACGCACGGTTTATCAAGATGCTCCGTCTAAAACGAACGGTACTTTTTAAATCTTAGCAAAGAGTTTTTATGTCAGAAAAGTGGTCAACATTTTATTAATTAAATTAACTTTGGGAGATAAAATATGATAAATAAACATTTAATTCTTTAATTTAATTAATTTTGACCATAAATTGTAACCATTTATCAGTAACAAAACACAAAAATATTAATTTACTTTATTAGTAATACGGGCTGTTTTTGTGCCTCTGCCTTAAAAAACGAAAGCGCTGATGCGCGCGCATCGCTAATTTGTGGACAAGTAAAAATTATTCCGCGCGCTTTTTCTTTTCGCTGTATCGTTTTTATTTGAAAATGTCGTCAAGTAATGATGAATTTCCTCGCAAATATGTTATAAAACGTCGTATGAGATACGTGCGCTTTGATAATTACAGCTTCTGCTTTCTTATAGCCCTCGCCTACGGTTCGGGCTGGCAATATCGCCTCGGCTGTAATTTTCAACTTACCGCACTTATATCATCATGTACTATTCTGCGTTATCGATAATAGAGGGAGATCCCGTGACCGCCAGACCTAAGTCATTTTATAAAAGCTGTAACAAGGTTGTGTTAACTACCTGTCAAGTTACGTCATACTATGAAGCGTGCGCTTGAAGATTGACCTCCTCCACTGCCAGACACTTTGTGTGTTGGAAACCCCCCACCAGACACTTTAAAGTACTTATCTTAAATTGTACGTCAACTTATGTCATTTTATTTGGTATGGTATATAGTGTAGATAATAAATAATATACAGATGAATAAATGATATGCAATAATACCTGGGTTTGGAACTATTATCTATACTAATATTATAAAGCTGAAGAGTTTGTTTGCTTGAACGCGCTAATCTCAGGGACTGCTAATTCGATTTGAAAAAATCTTTCAGCGTTAAATAGCCCATTTATCGAGGAAGGCTATAAGTTATATATGATCACGCTACAACAAATAGGAGTGGAGCAGCATTGAATAATGTTTAAAAATCAGAGAAAATGTGACGCAGACGAAGTTGCGCGAGACAGCTAGTTTAGGATAAATTCTATCCCTATACTACGTTCCCGTGTGTCTCACCTTCAAAGTTAGTCTACCGACAAAACAGTACGTATTCCCAAAAAAAAAAACAATATATAAACCACACGTGAGTCTAAACAAACATAAACAAATGATAATAATTAAAATATCGTTATCGTGAACAATATAGAAAGGTCACGCAATGTCTGCGAGACTTTATTGCAACAGCGTGATAGTTGTGAAAACATAAATAACTCGGCTGTTATTCTTAATTAAAATGTTGGTTATTACTTTAATAACGTTGATGATAAAGTTGTCGTTGAACTAACTTTTTAGGGTTCCGTACCCAAAGGGTCAAATGGGACCCTATTACTGAGACTTCGCTGTCCGTCCGTCTGTCACCACTTCACCAGGCTGTATCTTATGAACCGTGATAGTTAGCCAGTGGAAATTTCTACAGATTATGTATTTCTGTTGCCGCTATATTATATATATATAATATTATTGTATTAAAAAATACTAAAAACATAATAAAATAAATATTTAATCCCATACAAAAAAGTGAGTTTATGCTCGTTTTAATAAATAATGGGACGGGACCCATCTTGCGCGAGTCTAACTCGCACTTGCCCGTTTTTTTTTCAGTTACTTGCGCTACTGAAGTAAACTAGCATTTGATTGATTGTAGGTGATTATGTTTTGAGAAAGTGTTTTTTTTTTAACGGTTCCTTACTTATTGCTTGGTAATAAATAAAACTACAATAAATTAACGAATAAATAATATAATTTTCCAAGAAAATGTAAATCGGGGACATCACGGTAGCCTTTGCTCTTAATGTATACGGGAAATAAGCTCTTTTTTAGGGTTTCGTAGCAAAAAACGGACCTTTCGGCCGCCATGGCAACTGAGTTTCGCAACCAGTTGTGAAAAAGGATTTTTTATTTTTTCTTGGCAACTAGTTGCGAAGGAAGATTTTTTTTTCTTTATACGCAACCAGTTGCCAACAAAGAATACTTTGGCCGCCATTGCAACTGAGTTTCGCAACCAGTTGCATAATTGGAAGTTTTATTCCTTTTTAGGGTTCCGTAGCCGAATGGCAAAAAACGGAACCCTTATAGATTCGTCATGTCTGTCTGTCTGTCTGTCTGTCTGTCTGTCCGTCCGTCCGTATGTCACAGCCACTTTTTTCCGAAACTATAAGAACTATACTGTTGAAACTTGGTAAGTAGATGTATTCTGTGAACCGCATTAAGATTTTCACACAAAAATAGAAAAAAAAAACATAAATTTTGGGGTTCCCCATACATAGAACTGAAAACCAAAATTTATTTTTTCATCATACCCATACGTGTGGTGGGGTATCTGTGGATAGGGCTTCAAAAATGATATTTAGGTTTCTAATATCATTTTTATCTAAACTGAATAGTTTGCGCAAGAGCCACTTCCAAAGTGGTAAAATGTGTGTCCCCCCCCTCTAATTTCTAAAGTACGAGGAGGAAAATTCTGAAAATATTCAGGATTGTAGAACGTAAAAAAAACTATCAACGAAAATTGGTTTCAATAAGATATGATGTTTAGTTTTTGAGATATGGGACTTTTTCATCAAACTGCAGCAGTAACTTTGTTTTTCATTAACATACTATGAAAAACCAATTTAGTTTTGCGGTTGAGTGGAAGTTTACTAACTAAAACTACTAACTAATGAATGAAAGTTCAAAATATTGTTTGGGGCTATGGAACCCTGTGTGCGAGTAAGACTCGCACTTGGCCGATTTTTTTGGCAATCTTCGCGGTCAACCCATACCTATTTCTTGAAATACTGGCCAGGGTTATTTTTCCTCATCATCAGTCTTTCTTCATAAATCAGTTGGATATTTTGTCAACCGAAAATAGACCTGACGATTTAAATTTCAAAACTATAAAGAATAAAGAGTACAAAGCAATCGACGAGAAAATTGAACAGGCGTGGAGTGAATTAAAAGAAAAAAAAATCTGTAGGTCACTGCTTGGAGATCATTAGCCCTTTTGCAATTACGTTTTAAAGAAATAATGTAGTTTAATATAAGATCTGTGTATAAAATTTAAGTTACACAGTCTGTACAAACTGCAACTTTTACAGTGCGGTTGCGGTGTGCGGTTGCATCAATACGGACGCTTGATAATTGCTAAGTGTCACTAATTCACTATACTATCACGCGTTTGACAAAAACGCGTTTTTATTGCTGCAAAAATCGCAGATATAGGCTATATAAGATATAGGCTCTTAAGGAAATATTTTATTTTCATTTTTATTGCCAGACCTATGATGTTTAGCGGTAATGGTCAGTCTGGTAAATAACTAAAGCCAATAGGGTCTTCGTAGTATTTCGATAGTGTTTCAATAATAAAGAGAATATTGAATGACAAATATATTCTAATGAGTCATAATTGAAACACTATTTAGACTGTATTGATGGGGTGGTTATTTAGAAGGATCGTGTCCTGAGCGTTCGCTTACTTTGTTAGCTTAAGTTTAAAATAAATGGACCCTAAGTACATTTATTTGTTTAAATATGGCCTGTAACTAATCGTGAAAAACGGTGTGGCGGAGCGGTCCATTAAATTGAAATTAACTAATGATTCAGTTTGATTTAAAAAAAAAAAATATTAGATGAGGTCTATATTACCATATTATGGTAGCGTAAGAAGGAAATAAATTCTTCTATTTGAAACTAGCGTTTTTGAAAAATTCTTTGTTGGCAACTGTTTACGTATAAAGAAAAAAAATCTTCCTTCGCAACTAGTTGCCAAGAAAGAATAAAAAATCCTTTTTCACAACTGGTTGCGAAACTCAGTTGCCATGGCGGCCGAAAGGAAAACGGAACCCTTATTGAGTCGTCATGTCTGTCTATCACAGCCACTTTATTCGGAAACTATTAGTACTACACAGTTGAAACGTAGGTAGAGATATTCTGTGAACCGCTTTACGATTTTTATACAAAAGTAAAAAAAAATAAAGATTAAGGGGGCTCTCCATACATGAACTAAAACTAAAAAAAAAACCTATACACGTGCGGGGGTGTCTAAAAAATGACATTGTGGTTCCTAAAACAATTTTTTCTTAAAGTCAATCATTTGAGAGATAGGCACTTCCAAAGTGGTAAAATGTGTGCCCCTTACCTCTAAGTACTAAATTAAGAGGCGAAAAATTCTGAAAAAATTTAGGATTGTAGAACGTTAAAAAACTAACTTACTTTGAAATTGGTTTGGCTAAGAATTGATGTTTAGTTTTTGAGATTTGAGACTTTTTCATCAAACTGCAGCGGTAACTTTGTTTTTCACTAACATACTATAAAAAAAAACTAATTTAGTTTTGCAGTTGAAAGTAATCATTATGAACAAGGCTTCAACATTAATTTATTTTTGTTATTTTTTTCATTGTTTGGTGCTACGGAACCCTGTGTGCGTGTGAGCTGTGATTACGACTCGCACTTGGTCGGTTTTTTGTAAACATAAATTAATCCGTTATTATCATAATTTTTACCAACACATTAATAGTGGATGACCTCGGCGTATAATGTAGGCATGTTCTGCACGTCTATCAGATGTCTGCTCGTATAGCACACGTCACTTTCTCAGAAACTCGGTTTTTAAACCACAACAGCTGCTATTTTTGTATTTCAAGTATTTTTGTGAGTTCACTGTCGGTCTTCTGCTTTTCACCCTTATGCCCTGAGTAATAGGGATGAAAACTGGGTTGGTTGGTAGGTACTCGGTAGTACCAACCAACTTAATTACACATTATAACTTACCGGTTAGTACTATAAGTAACAAGAAGGGAACTTAGTGGTTATACATGAGGTTTGTGGGCTTGATTTCCTTTATCAAAACTTGCACTAGCTGGTCTGATAAAATGAAAAGGAAGGTACCTTGATGACTTTATCTATTCAACGCATCAATTAATATGCAGTATATCAATTTATTAATTATAAATATAGCTGTAAATCAGCATGGGTCTTCAAATTGGTGATCTAAAACTAAATGGAATGTCTAAAGGCGCGTTCGCACTATGTTGTGACGACAGATTATCGTGTCGTTTAAAGTGCCGTGGCTTGTGTATTTAAATGGTTGTGTTCACATATAGGACGACACGATTAACCACGACTTTTCGTCCAGTGACGACATATTGGCAAGTCAATGTGTTTAATAGGAACAGCTAGAGCCGACAGTCGTCCATCATCATCATTCGACGACACGGTTGGCGCAGTGGTTGAGCGATCGACTGCTGCGCTGCGTGTCGCGGGTTCGACCCCCGCACGGAGCAAATATTTGTATGGCCTGCAGATAGTTGTTCCGGGTCTGGCTGTTTGTGTATGTCAGTTTAAATGTTTGTAAACGCACCCACGATACAGGAGAAAGTCCTACTGTGGGGCAACGTCTTAAAAAAAAAAAAAAAAATCAGCCGAAAGACGTCCACTGCTGGACATAGGCCTCCTCCTAGTGTCGCCACATTGACCGGTCCCGTGCGCCTCGCATCCAGCGGATCCCCGCAACCTTCACCAGGTCATCGGTCCACCTAGACAGTCGTCCAACGATAAATTAATCGTCACGACATAGTGGGAACGCGCCGTAAGTCATAAGCAAATTTCGCAATTTAATAATCGATATTTGTTGCTAACTTGTTCCATAACTTATATTTACCTACTAGCCAGTTTTTGTATACCTAGGTCTGTAGATATTCGATATTTGCGAATGCTAAATGCGTCATTAGGTACTCGCTTACATAGACAGAATCCAAAGGCTTGTTTCTAACACGTCTTCTATAAAAACCTGACATTTATAAAACATTGCTAAAATACTTACTTAAACATTTACGTTGTCGAAGTCAAAATACAAGAAACCTCCCTGGTTAAAATTATTTTTATTTATCTAATTTTGGCTCTTCAACAATGAAATGATGTTTTATTTTTGCAAATTGGTTTTTACAAACAGCTTAAGCGTCTTTTTTTTTAAAAAAAAAGTAGTCCTCATTACTTAAATAGGAAAACATTTCAAACTTAATTCTAAGTGCCCCATTACTTTAAGAAGAGCACTATATTATGCGCATAAAAATCAACTTTGACAACAGCAAAAAAAAAAAACAAAAAATACAACAAAATGAAAATAACAGAAGTATCCATAATATTAAGTTAAGTAAGGCTAAATATAATCAAACGTAATTGGTTTTAGTGTTATCATAGTGTAATTTATAAGCTGTTGTTTTGCATCCTCGTCTAATTCAAGGAGGTAATTATGCTAATGATTCTCGACCCGGATCAATAATAAAATAGGTAGGTAGTATTTTTTTTTTTTTGTTATTTACGGAAATCGGTAAGTGTGAACCACCCGTATTTTAAACGCAGCCCATCTGGTTCTCGACCTATAACCGCGCTTTCACACATACAAACTATCATAAACGTTTATTTGATAATTTCTTATTCCCTAAAACCACGTTAAGGGGGTTATTCATAAACTAACAAACTTAAACAACCAAAATATCAGCGTTTATTAATAACTAGCTGTCCGGCGCAACTTCGTTTGCGTCACATTTTCCCCGTTTTCGCAACATTTTTCATTGCTGCTCCACTCCTATTGGTCGTAGCGCGATGATATATAGCCTATAGACTTCCTCGATAAATGGGCTATATACCACTGAAAGAATTTTTCAAATCGTACCAGTAGTTTCGGAGCCTATTCAATGCAAACAAACAAACAAACATACAAACAATCAAATCTTTCCTCTTTATAATATTAGTTTAGATTAAATAAGTATCGTAATTTAAATTGATTATTTATGTTTTTTGTGACAACATCCTGAATTTTGACGAGGATGCAAAACAACAACTAGTATTATAGACTACCTATTGTACTTACTGCGGGGGCACACGTCTTCTCTCTGTGAAAGGTGAAAGACCATAATCCACTTCAGTTTCTTTAGCCCTTTTTTAAACCATTTTCATCTCATTCCAGCTCGCGACTTCCGAGACGATGCTGACGATGACCCTGACATTCTGATACCAGCCATCCCAGAGGACACTCCGCAAATCCCTTATAGACCTCCAAGAAGGTCGGATAACGAGGTCCTGGAGAAATCCCGAGAGTATTACGAGTTGATGGCGGAGAGGAGAACCGTCAGGTCTTTCAGTCCCGAGCCGATACCCCAAGAAGTATTGGATAATCTTATAAAGACTGCTGGTAAGAATCTGATATACTCGGAATTGTTGACTTTTGTACTTTTTGCGTTGGTTCTAGTACATAAATAATAGTTTTATTTGACTTTATTGTTGGTTCAATATTTGTAAGCGCGCCGGCTACTGATGAAAGTCATTGGTTCTACTCCTTGATCGAATAAAGTCGGTTGTTTTGAAGTGAAAACTTCTTTAGCGGCGTTGTGCACTGTTGTGATGGTGTTAAACTCGCGTCAGGACACATGTCCTGATCGAAAATTCGTAAGACGGATAGACAATAGGTTCGAAGGAATTTGAACTTTATGTCATCTGTCATTGTGTTTGGATTTTCAAAACTGGATAATTTTCGTATGCACAAACAAAACCTTCGGTTTCTCCTAAGAGGTCGGACGGATTGTAATAGTTCTGGTGGCCTACCATGACGTCTCAAAACATTGTTTTTTTTTTACTCCTTTTCCAATGTGGGAAAGAGATGGTGCTAGACATTCTGCACAGCTCCGTCTCTTTTCCACACTGGAATAAGAGTAAAACAATACTGCTTTAAGACGTCATGGTAGGCCAGCTGAAGTGTTAAATTTTTAATGAAATATAAATTGTCATGTTTGTGTACGATAGCGCAACAAATGAATATTCTATTTTAGCACATACATAATAGTAGTTTTATACCAAAATATCAAAAATGCATAACGTTAATATTCAAGTTTTCACTTCTGCCGGCACTCCCGGAGTGCCCGTTTTTTTATCAGTAACTTCTCAATAACAGTCTGAGGTTCCGATTTGTGCCCGATTTAACGGCAATAGGTAAGCCCTAGATAAGTTATCACTTCGACTTAAACAAAAATGGCAAAGTCTGGTTGTACCCTATAAGTCTCCTCTATCAAACAAAACTCTTAGGGGATAAGTTGTGATAATAATATGTCATGTTCAACAGGCTCGTCTCTTATTTAAATTCGCTGATTTTACTCTGCCGACAGTTAAAAAGATGCGTTATGCGAGCGATGCTAAAGGAAAACTGCATGACCCAGATCAACCAGCACAAAGGATGATCATCAGTAAGGATAACGCAGATAAATGTCATGGTTGATTGATTGTATAACAGTCTCTCGCTTCGCTAACGTTTCTACCTTGAAGGGCAACAAAACACTTACAAATGCATGCCGGACACACCTAAGTAAGGAAGCTATTGCAGCCGCGCCATGCATTATAATATCGTGACATTTAGCGTGAACTTGGAACTTATGCAATGAATTTCCCTTTGTGCATACGAAACGAGTATTGAACGAGGATCTAGTAACGTCGCCATTTTGTTTTTAGGGTTCCGTACCCAAAGGGTCAAACGGGACTCATTTACTGAGACTTTGCTGTCCGTCCGTCCGTCTGTCACCAGGCTGTATCTCATTAAACGTGATAGTTATACGGTTGAAATATCTACAGATTATGTATTTCTGTTGCCGCTATAACAACAAATACTAAAAACAGAATAAAATAAATTTATAATTTATAAAGGGGCTCCCATACAAAAAGGTAATATTTTTACTCGTTTTTATAAATAATGGAACGGAACCCTTCGTGCGCGAGTCCGACTCGCACTTGGCCGGTTTTCTAATCTAATTCATGCTAAAATTCAGAACGACCGGGGTCCCTGTCAATTTCATTCATTCAGTTTAGCCATTTGTAACATGCTTGTAACGGTTGTGCATTGTTTTGTAGAATTTGTTTCACATTTTTTCTCATAATTATTATCATTTCATAGAATAATTAATACGCAGGATACTTACTTTGAAGAAATCTAAATCATGAATTTTCGTTTCAAATAAATTTTAATGCTACAATATTCATATCATAGAATAAAAAATCAAATACTATTTATCCTTAGGTATATTGTTTATCTAATACAAAACTTATTTCCAAGAATAACATCGAGTGAAAGGTTCTAAACAAACCTTTGTAAAATGCATACCCTCCTATAAAATTACAACACAGCATTCACAAAAAAAATTAGTAAATTCTTGTCAAGCAGGAAAACAATCTAGTTATTCTCACTAATAGTGTCCAAGCCTGTTGCATGTAGAATACAACAAGCAAGCATGCAACATGCAGCTTGCAAACAAGCATGCAGGATGCAAGCGAACATGCAACAGGCATGGTTTCTGTCACGGCTTCGGCTCCAGCGCGGGCGGCGGCGGTCCCACGCGAGTTTATCGTCGCATACAGTATTAACGTTCACCACTGCTCGTCAGATCGCGTGCAGCCTCGCCCTTCCGCGCCTTTGCAGCCATTCGTTTCTGTCACTAACTTTAGTAGCACAACATATTAACTTTTAAAGTCAATATTTTAATTTAAGGAGTGGATGAATAATTAATTGTAGTAGTGGTTTCCTCGTGCTCCTAATAGTACGTTATGTACCTACTCTCTTCCAATAAACTGTATAATAATAATCAACCTAAGAACGATTATTTGGATATAATCTGTCACCTATAGACACGTAATAAGTCTATTTTTAATGATTGTCGTTGCAAGCATATGTCAATCTTTACCTTCAAATATCTCGGTAACGTGACACTTTGGGGTACCATGTTACTCGACATTTTTTGTTTGTCTATGTGTCCTCTACCCATACATAGCACTTTCACCGGGCGCCGCGATTTCGAAAAAATAAACAATTTTCGGCGGGTCGATATTCGGTTGATATCGGTTCAATCCCCGTTTAAAAGAATTAAAATTAACACATCAGATAATATTAAATTTTAAATGAATAATGAAATAAAAAATAACAATAAGATAAATCTTTTAGACATTTCTTAGACTTTGCAAGAGATTCACAAATGTCAAAATTGGTTGTTTTAGACGAGAATCTGTCTACGGTTTTAGATAGCGTGTTAAACCACAGATTAGTTAAACTGCCTACAAAGTCTTGGAACAGCGACAATTACTCACTTACTTAAAATACACTGGAAACTTGAAAGTAAAAAAACCTGTTGAAATTGTAGGTAATGATTTTCCAGAAACAGTGTTTGGATCGAAAGGATTGTATGTATGAATATGGTTAGACTACATATTTATGGACTACAACGTAATCCAAAACGAGATAACCTGCTAGTCTTAGAATACAAGAACTACCAGTTTCACTCCTTGCTGAGGAAATCCTGTCATTTCTAGTTTAGCTTCGAAAGCTGCAAAATATTTATTACTTTCTATAACCATGGTTACTTACTATAAGCATACTAGCTGTCCCGCGCAACTTCGCCTGCGTCACATTTTTCCCGTTTTCGCAATATTTTTCATTAATGCTCCGCTCTTAGACAGCTCCATCTATTGAATACTTACTCAATCCAGTCAACTGATACCGCCATCTGTTAGATTCGTTTGGAGCAAACTGATAATTATGACCTAATTTGCAATAAAATAATATTGCGACTATAAATTGAGACGTAAGCTATCCTATCTTTTAAGTTGGATCAAACTGCACACGGTGTGCAAAATCTTATTAAAATTGGTTAAGTAGTTTAGGAGTCCATCCCGGACAAACAACGTCACGTGTAATTTATATATAGATAAGGCATTAATTAATGGGGTGTTTTGCGAATAGTAGTGCTTTTATCATAAGTGTGGAGACCTCTAAATTATAAATAAACTTTTAAGGCAAATTGATAAATTAATTTTTGCCGAGTCTGATTTCCAACCGACTTCTATTTAATAGCATTTTTGTCGTCCAAAAAATAACTTGTCCTCTAAATTACTAACTCAGCCACCATCAATGTCCAGCTAAACAGTCCTTTCTCAGCCAACATATATTATCGATTTCAGCTACTGTAAATACATCTCAGCATGGTTTTTATTTCATAGCATCTATATTTGTGATATGTATTCAATCAGTAAGCTTCTAAAATAAGTTCTATATATGACGTTCATATTCCATCCACTTCTAATTTTATAACTAGGTTTTAAATGTACTAAAAATTTAAAACCGTTATTTATGACTAATTCATAACTCGTCCTATAATTTATTGTTTATAAAATGTATCTACCTAAAATAATCATCAAATAATTAAGTATAAAGAAACTATAAAGAAAAAAGGGGGAGGCCTATGCCCAGGGGTGGGACAGTCGAAAAAATAATATAAGTTTAAAAAGCATGAAAAAAAATTAAATTAAAAATTAAAAAGAACCCCCCACACAAAAAAACCTCTAAAAAGCCAAAAATAAATTAATCCAAGTGTCGTAGCGTCGGGGGTCCGCTTTGTTCTGTGCTTGTACTAAGCGGTCTTCTTAGCGGTCCCCCGACGCTACGACGCTTGGATTAATTAATTTATTTAAAAATGAATGAATTAAAATAATCTTCAAAACAAACCTTACTGCGGAACACAAAAAAAAAATGTGTTTATGGTTAACATCATTAAAAAAATACGATTCTTTATGACAATCACATTGGAATATCTGGCACGTCAAAGGCTTGAAGCTTTTGGTAAAATTTAGTTTATGTAAATTTGGTTAATGTATCTAAAGTGATCAAAACTGCAGGGAGCATTTCCGTGCAAAAATGTGAATTTATACAACACATTTACAAAGCAAATTCTCTGTATTTGTAAAGATCTAAGCTGCTGAAACCATGAAGTGGAATCGAATAAATAATTTAGTTATAATTCACTTCCACCGTTTATTATTGATCATAATCGGTTTTGCGATAATATGCACAGTGTTACATCAAGTTTACTTCGGTTATCCAGTCGACCCACCATACAACAAAAACCACAATGAACGCGAGAATGAACGCTTTGGAAGCACAGTTTCAGAAAATTCTACTCTAATTAATACAGATAAACTTTTGGAGAGAGAAAGTCTTTACGACCATGAACAGATAAAGACACGTATCAAACTTATAAACCTAAGCCAGACTGTTTACAATCTGGCTATGGGGCCGATTAACCCTCGCACTAACATTGTAGTGATACAAGTCCATTCAAATGTATTCTATCTCAGACAACTCTTGGAATCTATGAAGTATGCCAATGGCATCAGAAACTCTCTGCTTATCTTCTCCCACGATTACTGGGATGATGAAATAAACGACCTTGTCAAAACCATCGACTATGCCAGATATATGCAAATCTTCTATCCGTGTTCATTACAGTTGTACCCAAATGTGTTTCCCGGCGAAGACTCTAAATTATGCACTAAAGGCAGTGGTTGTGAGAACTCAACATTAAGAGATCCGAAAGCCTCTCAAGCAAAACTTCATTGGTGGTGGCTTGTCAACCAAGTTTTCGACAATATGCCCATTATAAGTAATTCCCACAAAGACATTTTATTTCTAGAAGCAGGTAATTACGTTACAAAAGACTTTTTATACATATTTAGGTCAATGCAAGATGCTAAAAGACTCCACTGTCCGTATTGTGAATTTATAAGTTTGGCTTCACACAAACGTCTCGGTACCTTCCAATATCGCAAAATACAGGACACTCTATTGGTTCGTGTTTGGACTGATGATATGGCCAAAAGTGGTTTAGCCTTCGATAGGGAAATGTGGAAAGCTGTGAAGTCGTGGAGCAAGGATTTTTGTTACTATAACGACTCTCGTTGGGACAGATCTGTGAAGAGTCTGAAGAATCGGAAATGGAATGGGAATATTTATGTGATAGCAATTAACGGTCCAAGGGTTTTTACTTTAGATGAATGCGATAAAAGTTTTAGATGCAATACTTTGGTTGAAGTGCAAAAGTTTATACAAGCAATATCTAAAGAGCTATTTCCGAAGGGTCTTGTCATAGGGCTGAGAAAAGAAAGGGACATGAAAGACTCTGAGCCATCAGGGGACTGGCTTGACAGCAGGGATCAGGAGCTCTGCATGCACTTCACTAAACGTAGCCTTTGGTATTAAACTGTATTTCTTTAATTTTTTATGGTTTTTAAATATAATATGCTTACCAAAAACAATACGTTTTTGTTTTATAATTTGAAATGTAGCTTGTTCATGCTTCCTATCAAGAGCTAGCCAAATGCCGTCTGATTTTCTTCTATTAAAATCTGTTTTAGTGATTTAACCTAGGAAGGAACGAGATGATCTGGACGCGTACCGCCAGGGCTGGTTCGAGGAGGCACTGGAAAAAAGAGCTCATGGAAGGAATTGGGGGAAGCCCAGCAGTGGGACTGTACAGGATAAAAACAAAAAAAAACCTAGTAACAACTGATTAGAAAATAGATTAATCTTATGATTAATCTATTCTATTACACCTTTATAGGTATAATTTCGAAAGCGACAGCAACTGCTTCTTATAGAAACCAATCGTGTCGCTGGCTTGTCTTTGCAGTTTTGTCTTTTTAATGTACCATTCACTCAGAAATAAATATGTATTATTTGGTCGTAAGCTATAAGTTACTTTTTGGATGCCACCCATAGACAAGGTTCAGTTTTTGTAAACCTCTGTTTCTTGAATTTTCTACTTATGTCACTTGATGACATTATTATTTCTAATCTTAGTGGAAGTGTCAGAATATGTAATTTTTTTTTTTGATATCTCTGATTTAATTTTTTTATATTAATAATTTTTTAAGCCTAAATTTATACTCGTTAAATTGGAACCATGCATATAAATCCAGAAGTTTTATCTCGTATATACCTCACAGTTTTTATCGTTGTAATGGTTTCTCTAGCCTATGGAGTGTACCAACAAGTCTTGTTTGTGAAGAAGCAGAGAAAAGATTTTCTTGAGAACTATCAAGAAGATTATGTCAATAGCAGTTACTCGGAATACTTGGATGCACAGTTTAGAAACAAAGTGCAAGATATCCATGAGATAATCAAGATCAAAGATATTATCAAACAGATAAACATGAAGCAGAAAGTGTATAATGAAAACTTTGGGCCCGTTACCAACATTACGCAGATCGTTGTGATACAAGTGCACTCGAATGTGTATTATCTCCGAGAGCTGCTAGTGTCCCTCAGTGTTGCCAACGGGATTAATAATGCGTTGCTTATCTTTTCACACGATCACTTCAGTTATGAAATGAATCAACTCATCAAAGGGATTACTTTTGTCAAATATGTGCAAATTTTCTTTCCATACTCAATACAGTTGCATCCAAACGTATTCCCTGGGAATGATAGTCAGTTCTGTTCTGAAGGCTATGTCTGTAATAAGTCTACACTCAGGGATCCAACGGCAGCCCAGGAAAAACATCACTGGTGGTGGGGAGCAAACCAGGTGTTTGACAATATGGAAATCACGCAGTCTTACAACAGCACCATTTTATTTTTAGAAGAAGGTGATTATGTCGCTGCAGACATACTTTACATACATTCATTGCTTAGACAAGCTCGATCCCGCCACTCACCATTTTGTGAGTTGTTGAGTATGGGTGCACACAAACCTACATTATCTCTGTACCAAAAGAAAACTTTAATATCGATAGAAGTTTGGACAAATAAAGTCCCCAGGACGGGCATAGCTTTCAACAGGAGGATTTGGAACGCCTTGAAGGCGAACAGCGATGTGTTCTGTTACCACAACGATTATAATTGGGACAGTTCCTTCAGGTATGTCGGTGCGCAAAACTGGGAAGGGAATATTTATATGGCAGCTATTGGTGGGCGCAGAGTCTTTCGTCTTAAGCGGTGTGACAAGAACAATGAATGCAAGGGATTCGAACTTCCAATACTAGATACATTTCTGAAAGAAATCTCCAAGAACTTATATCCATCCGGTATGATAATGGTTGTCCAAAATGAAGAGGACTTCGATGAGGAACCTGCTGGGTTGTGGGCAGACGTTAGAGACCATGACCTTTGTATGCATTTCACTACAAATAGTGTATGGTATTGATGTTTTTGAATGTTGAGAAAAATAAAATTAAAAACTTATATTGAATAGACCGTTAGTTTTCTTTTATAATCTGCGGAACTTTTGTCATACATACCATGTTACAGATTTTCTGTTATAGAATTTACTTTAGTAAAACATGTTTTTTTTTAAGAAAGGGTAACTTATTGTCGGCACGGGTGTTATTAGTTGCTATACCATTTGACTAATCAGTAAAAACTGGTTTAATATTTTACTGATTATTTTAAGCCAAGGTGCAGCTTCGATCTTTGGTCGAAGCAGCTAAATGAGACCAGCCGAGGATTAGGTCAAGTGACATGCAATTAAAATTGCCTACGCCCAGCAAATTAAAGACTGATAGACTAACTATAAAACTATCAATAACATTTGAAACAGGATATTTACCATATTTACTACTAGCTGTCCGGCGCAACTTCGTTTGCGTCACATTTTCCCCGTTTTCGCAACATTTTTCATTGCTGCTCCACTCCTATTGGTCGTAGCATGATGATATATAACCTATAGCTTTTCTCGATAAATGGGCTTTCCAACACTGAAAGAATTTTTCAAATCGGACCAGTAGTTTCGGAGCCTATTCAATGCAAACAAACAATCAAATCCTCTTTATAATATTAGTTTAGATTTGTTTTGAGTTCCCGATATTTCGAGTTATGAGTGACATTACTAGTGGTACAGAGCGCAAAAACGAACTAGAAAGCGATGTCAGCTCAAAAATGACAAATATTCCGTTTTAAATATTATTGATAGTGTATATACCCATGTCAGTTTGACCATAAATCTGTTGGAGAGTTTTAGGCTTTCGTCGATTATTTATTAATATGTTACATTAAAATATAGGTAGGTTACTCTATCAAATCCATTATTTCTCGCTTCAACGATCCCCGACACTAAAAAGGGTAGCAGAAAAAAATCATATGCTTTGCTATGCAATTTATGTATTTAGTTTGTAGAAAAGATAGGTACACACAATCATCTGCCTAACCTTCTACTTTTACATCAAATAATTGAAAAATATAACCTAATGACGCATCAAGACTTTTACGAAACATTTACTTTGGAAACCACACGCTTTCATTTGCAAACCGCATGCAAAGATTTTGGTCTCGAACATCGCTCCAGTTACCAGACTCTGTACCATTATACTCTTCCTCAGCTGGAACTTTAATCCTAAGACTCTGAGGGAACATGCGTTTTGAAACCAATTTTGTAAAGTGTTTTACGGCTTTCACTCTATCGTCCTCACTGCAACCAACATCCTTGGCATGACACTCCTCAATGCGGAACACTCTAGGACCCTCTATAGTCACTAAATAAATATTACCCTGCATTGCAGAAACACCAAGATGTTTCAAAGAATTATCCCATTTGGAATCATTGTAGAAACAGAAAAGTTCTTTCCAAGCTTTGATAGTATACCAAACCTGCCTATCGAATGCGATGGCTGTACTAGGCATAGTGTCCTTCCAGGCTTCTAGTGCTACAATGCTTTTTCTTTTTTTATATTTGGATACGTCAGGTTCGTGTGCTGCCAAACTTATCATTTCGCAAAAAGTGCAGTGCGCATTCCTTGCGTTAACAAGCAATCTGAATACAAATAAAACATCTAGCATCACGTAGTTGTTTGCTTCGAGAAATAGTATCGGCTGGGTGAATTCATCCAAGGCACTTAAATGGTGGAAGATTTGGTTGGCTTGCCACCACCAGTGGTGCTTGGATTGAGCGGCTCCAGGATCCCTGGACTTCTCGCAGGGTAAATCTCCTGCACAGGATACATGCTCTTTTCCAGGAAATACTTCTGGGTACAACTGTATTGAATATGGATAAAATATTTGCAAGTACTGTGCATAGTCAATTTTTAGAATGAGTTTATTCATTTTATCACTGAAGTAATCGTGAGAGAATATTAAAAACGAGTTATTGATGAA
The DNA here is from genome assembly GCA_949152445.1 of Cerastis rubricosa. Classification (NCBI taxonomy): domain Eukaryota; kingdom Metazoa; phylum Arthropoda; class Insecta; order Lepidoptera; family Noctuidae; genus Cerastis; species Cerastis rubricosa. The sequence goes on from OX424527.1 coordinate 24,023,236, forward strand.
GTATACTTTTTTCAAAGTAGTCAAGAGCCGCTCCAAGTGTTGTATGTTGGCATGGCATTGTATAACGATAACAAACGTTTTTTTAGTAATGGGTCCTAAATGTGTGTTGTGGATAACTAGCTGCGTGTTGAACTGTTTTATATGATATCTGATTTTACTCATTTTTCCCGAGGTCTTGAACATTCGATGTCTTCCATTTCTATCATCATCCTCTTCACTATTATCATTTTTGATAAAGTCTCGTCGGTCTTTCTTTACATACAAGACGTAAATGATCGCCGTTGTAGTTAATAAGATCAACAAGATGTAGATACGATGCGAATTGAGTAAGAGTCTCATGATTATTGTTTAAAGTATATTTAACAAGAATATACTTATTGTTGAAAAAATCACAAACGTTATAAGTTACACTAAGAAATTCTCACATGATTACGTCAAAAGTGACATGAAAACAGATTATAGCGTAGGCAATGATGCAAAATAATAGAAGAGACAAAGACTCGTACGGTTTGCAATACAACCTTGGGACGGTATATTGTTTTTCGATTTATAAGGAAAGCAAAAATATATACTATATAATATTATAAATGCGAAAGGCACTCTGTTTGTTTGTTTGTATGTTCGTTTGTTTGTTACCTTTTCACGACTAAACGGCTGATCAGATCTTTTTGAAATTTGGCAAGAAGATAGATTTCAACCTGGGGAAGCACATAGGCTATATATCATCACGCTACGACCAATAGGAGTTGAGCAGCAATAAAAATGTTGCGAAAACGGGGATAATGTGACGCAGACGAAGTTGCGCGGGTCAGCTAGTTTCCTTATAAATCGAAAACAATATACCGTCTTACTAGTCCATTCATCATCATTATCATTGACAGCCTTGTTTTCCTCGTGCTGCATATAGTTTGTACGATATTTCCCTGATCTACGCTAACCTTGAACAGACCGTAATATTCTCAAAGCCACCATCCCCTCATAACTGTTTCTCAAAACAATAAATAACGTTATCTATCATTCCAGGCACCTCTCCATCGGGGGCACATACAGAACCTTGGACCTTCGTCGTGGTTCAAGACCAAGAAATGAAAACAGCCATAAGAGAGATCGTGGAAGAAGAAGAAGAGTTGAATTACAACAAGAGAATGTCAAGGCAGTGGGTGACGGACTTAAAGCCATTTGCGACGAAGCCTGTGAAGCCGTATCTCTCTGATGCTCCAGCATTGGTGCTGGTGTTCCGACAGACGCACTCTTGGAGAGATGATGGGAGGAAAAGAATGCATTACTACAGTGAGATCAGTACGGCGATAGCTGCTGGAGTGTTGCTGGCAGCTATACATGTAAGTTAGATATGAATTAGAAAGAAGAAAGAAATAAAAACTTCTATTGGCGCAATTGGCACAAGTACCTACAAACAATATTAAAAAAAAAACGGGTTGCACTCCGGGAGTGCCGGCAGAAGTGAAAACTTGAATAGTAACGTTGTGCATTTTTGGATATGGTTAGGAAATAATTTTGAACGAATTGCTTTAATTATCTAGTTCTATCATTTATGTGGTAAAATACAATATTCATTTATTGCGCTATCATACACAAACATGACAACTTACATTACATAACAAATTAACACAGAAATATTACGATACGTTTTACGAATTTTACCTCTTTGGAGAAATCGAAGGTTTTGTTTGTGCATAAGATAATTATCCAGTTTTGGAAAACCAAACTCAATGACAGATGTCATAAAGTTCAAGTTCCTTCGCAACCTAATGTCAATTCGTCTTACGAATTTTCGATCAGGACACGTGACCTGACGCGAGTTTAAGATTTTATGCCCATTACAGAAAAAGTGCTCAACGCCGCTAAAGAAGTTTTCACTTCAAAAACAAATATAAAAAGGTTCGATTCCTAGGTCGATTAAGTGTTAAAATAGTTTCTCAGTAGCAGCCACGGAGTCTGGCTTCGTCCCCAGTTAGTAGCAATAGGCTCCCCACCTTTAACTTTAACTTGACTTTAACTTAACTGTTGAAATTTGGGTGTACTAGACAGAGGTATGTTGTGTACTTGATGACACGGAGAGGTGTTTGCATTGCTGAATTATTTTGGGCGAAATATATTTGTTTTTATTTTTATCATCGTTACGTGGGCACATGGAATGTTCATCATCGATGTATGCTAAGAAGGAGAAGCATGATAAATGATTTAATCCAACTGCCCACTACCATCTCTCATTAAAGCTATTTTCGGAATCTCACCCACAGTTTCCTAACACAAACGGATAACTATTTCTTATCGCCCGTGGGTTTTATTTCTCTTACATTGCCCAGAATTACCCCATAAAATTGATTTGTTTTCTTTGGGTTCCTTCATTCCAAACATGAAATAAACGACAGATCAAAGCATTTTCTAGTATTTCTCACTAGAGACCTTGGCAAGGCAAATAAAGTTCAACCTAGAAAAAATATTGATACGTTTTGCTATTGGGTAATGGCCTTGCTATTTTGGTTTCATCTCCAAATAAGCTTTGTGTAGAATATTTTTTATTTAACATCGTCTTTTTGGAAGTAGTTTTCCAATCCTTTTATTTTAAATAGCTTTCTTCATTTGGCATTTAATGTCGATAGTTACCCAAATGAGATTATAATAAAAATAATTACAACCTCATTCCAATTATTACTAAGGTGGGATTCAATATTATTTCTGTATTTGGTTTCGAATGCTCGTTGGTAGTCCAAATAGAATTAAATAAGTTTTGCATATTTTTTTTTGCCAAACTAGATATGTTAATTAGGTTATTGTTGTCACCACATGAAAATAAAGTTATAAATTCAAATGACGTCATTTCATTCCACATCATCATCACTGCCGAGTGTTGGCCTCTTCCGCTTTCTCGTTACGTTTCCCAAGTCTGTGCGAGTCTCATCCAAGTCATCCTTACGATCTTCTGTTGTACATCCACCCATCTGGCTGTTAGTCTGCCAGCACTCCTATTGGCATCTCTCTGCAACCATGTCGTTAAGGTTAGCAACCCATCTAGTCAAGTAACATGCCTACCTTCATTTTAGAGCAGATTGACATCCTAATAATTTTACCAGCCTGTAACTGTACTAATGCAGTGCAATAAGCCTTGATGCTTGATGACAGTAGCGTCTAAGAAACCTGAACTAATAATATAATAATAATATAATAAAGAGGAAAGATTTGATTGTTTGTTTGCATTGAATAGGCTCCGAAACTACTGGTCCGATTTGAAAAATTATTTCAGTGGTAAATAGCCCATTTATCGAGGAAGGCTATAGGCTATATATCATCACACTACGACCAAAAGGAGTGGAGCAGCAATGAAAAATGTTGCGAAAACGTGGAAAATGTGACGCAAACGAAGTTGCGCCGGACAGCTAGTACATAATAAATGCGATGGTTTGTGAGACTTATGGATGTGTGGATGTTTGCTACTCTTTCACACAAAATCTACTGAATAGATTTGGATGAAATTTGGCACAGGGATAGATAATAGTCTGGAATAGCACATCGGATATTTTATATCTCAGTAGTTACGATCCCGTGGGACAATTACTGAACATAACGTGGGCGAAGCCGTGGGGCATAAGCTAGTAGACTATAAAACATAATTCATTAAAATTCCAGTACTGCGGCCTAGTAGCCCTGACTTCAACGCCCCTCAACTGCAACGCCCGTCTCCGGGACCTCCTGTCCAGGCCACTAAACGAAAGACTGGAACTGCTCCTGCCTGTAGGAAGACCACACGAAGACGCCACGGTACCGGCCCTGCAGAGGAAGAGTCTAGAAGAAATCATGGTTAAGATCTGAAAGACTGATTTGTGATATATATTGTACATATAGAAAGCTGTTATCTAAGTTCTTTGGGTGTTATGAAATGATAATCGATTTAATGCGTTCCCAGGGTTTCTTTAAGAATATTATAGCACCTAGCACATAAGCATTACTCTTGTAAACTGCTATAAATTGATCTTTTTACAATCTGTTCTACTTGTGGTTGCAAACAGAAAAAGAAAGAAAAGCATTAGAACAAATAGCGATAATACTAAAACATTAGTGCCAAAAGACTCGACCAACATCTGAGGAGGCTTTCGCTTGGCAGATACTTAGATCAAGGACTTCTGGACACGGCGCGTATTGTTAGGAGGTTCCTCTCTCAAGAGCCCTGACCACACCGGTAACTCGGACCCTGTTCCCGATAACGGCAGGCTACTATTTTTACATGTTTTTGTTTTCTGTCAGAAATATTAAAAAATGTTTAAAATGTGTATAGAAGATAAATGAAAACATTAAAAAAACAAATAGAAAAAATAATAAGAAAGTAGAAATTAAAATAACCCAGCAAAAGTACTTCGCTGGTATAAGCTTAAGGTGGTATGTACAATTACATTAAGAGTTCTGGGTACGTAACTGTTTGCAATGTTTTTCTTTCTTTTTATGTTTGCAACCGGAAGTCGTAAAAAAAAAATATTTTCTCGTGTTACTACTTTCAACTGCGGCTGTAAGATCGGTAGTAGCACGGCAAGTCACGGTTATACTATTGTCTTTGTAGATTACATACAATTAAATTCAATATTACAAAACTTTGTATTGATGAAGTTATTGTCTTCTTATAATAAGAATATTTCCAAGGCAAAGATACCAGTTATTATTTCCTGAACCCTAGTTTTACCTCAATTAGCACTTATATTATTTGGAAAAAAGTAATTGCTAAAAGTCATTGCAAACTCATTATGCACGAAGAAAACAGCGGAAGGCATTTGTATGGAGAAAGGCCCACTAGAGATCCCTCGTAATAGCTACATCTTAAATTATTTTCCAGCAGGACCCTCCGCGATTTGAAGGTCTTCAGACCAATCTTATATGGTCCCGTTTAGCGGTGTTCTAGGGGTCACTCCATCTAGTTATACTTTTAAATACCTTTGTTTATTTTTAAAATAATTATTATTTTATAAGGAATGCACCTGCAAAACTTTTATCATGGCAGCGGGTCCCAATTTTGTTTTGATGCTTTCAACCCAGACAGTTATATTTCGTATAAGCATTTTAATTTACAGAATTTGTTTTGATTGAGTGTAGCGAAATTAGGGAAAATTGGCAGTCCAATAGTAAATCAGTGAAATGATCCTAAGCGATTAGCGCTATCTACTGAGTGCTTACAAAAAAATATACGAGGTTCTTCCCCGATCTTTCGCGTGGTCTCTCTACCTGATTTACACTGTAGCGATTCTGATACTTTTATCTTATCTTTTAACATAAGTGTCCTAACCCTACATAAATATTTAGTATTAGTTGAACATTTTTTCTTCCTCCTTGTTAATATAAATTTCAATACCCATTTAACTATACCTTCTTACAGTCCTTACTAAAATCATCTTTTTTTCCTTCGGGAGCATGTTCGGGTCAATCACCGAACAATAATAAAGATGTCAGGGTAATTGCGCACCGCGCTCTATGCCTTGAATATTTTATGTATCACATAAGTAAAAACAGTCAGTACGTCTCGGACAGCATTTCGGGCGCGACTCATTCTCATCTCGTTCACCTCATTAGTTTTATCGGTATCTCATTTGTATTACTGAAATATTTATTAATACATGCCCCTATCATTTCCTTTTTTTCAAAACATAATCACTATAAGAATTATGACAACCCAAAAACCCGAAAAAAAAACCCAGTTTTTACCGCCATGTTCAGACGACTATCAGACAAATTAGATAAGTTTTTAACAAAAAAGAAAATAATAGAAGCATAGATATACATTTCCTCAAATATTTTTTTTTTTACTAATTGGCGACAAAATATTGGAGAAAACCGATCTTCGCTAGGTGCCATAATTTTAGAGATATAAATGTGGCCCTGCTGGGGAGATTCTCTCCAGATCGGCCATTCCCATTGTGTAGGATATCGTTGGATAGGTCTTTCAAAAATATTAGGGGTTTGGAAGACCGTTTTTTGATGAAGTAAACCGTTCGTGAGTTATCAAGCTTTAAAGTACCAATTTTCGTTCCGTTCAAGTGTCCCTCCCTCTACCAACTAAACGGTTGTAGTTAGAAATTCAAATGTCACGGCAATAGTACCTATATATAACGAAGTTTAAAGGAAAACTATCACACTTAAGTGGGCTTTACAAGTTTACGAGTAATAGTCGACCAATTGTATTTGACTCGAAAATTTCGAACAACTCCATAGAAATCTCGATAGATGGCGCTAAGCGTCAGTTGTATCGCGCTATTGTTACATTACATATTTTTTTTGTATTTAATTTCAAAACACCGGCTATGACAAGTCTTATCCAAATCTCAAAAAAAAAAAAACCTTTCGGTGCAAAATTGTCGGATCAGGTGAGAATTTGTATAGGAAGTCAAATTAGGTAGGTAGCCATGTTTGGCTTTTAGTTATAGCATGATACGAAACTATCAGTCAGCGAATACGACCCGCACTTGGCTGTTATAAAAACTACGGAACCCTACTATGCGGTATGCATCAGGTTGGCGGGTGTATGACTACAAATGGCCATGCGATATGCGTGAGGGCAATGTGCTAGCAATGTTCCGAATGTACGTACAATATGAAGCTTAGTACTATTTTAAAACAACAGTTATTAGAAAAAGAATGTGAGCCGCCAACCTGATATCAGAATGGCGGGTGTATTCTAGATCTGAACAAATTACCAACTATTTGAGTGTGAAATGCCTACCGTAGAAATGTATGAGCAATGTTCGTTATCGTATTAGAAGCATAAGCATGTACTATTAACGGTTAAAGAGTAATTTAAAAAATAAAATTCTCCACATTTAGCGCCTGTCCAATTTGATTAGCAACTAGTTGAGCCCAGCAAACTTTGCTGTGTCGAAAATTAAGGGATTTCTTGAATGAAATGACAACTCCTTTATGCGACTTTTTAACCGACTTAAAAAAAGAGGAGGTTCTCAATTCATCAGCAGGATTTTTTTTTGTACGTTTGTTATCTCATAACCTGTCTTTTATGAAACGGATTTGTTTTTTTAAGTGAAAGGATAAAATTTCGTCGGGGGTCCGCTTTATTCTGTGCTCTATGCGGTCTTCTTAGCGATCCCCCGACGCTACGACGCGGACGCTTGGATTAATTTATTTTTGGCTTTTTAGACGTTTTTCATGTCGGGGGTTTTTAAAATTTAAAATTTTTTTTTGGTGCAGAAGGCAATGCCCTTAAACTGAAACTCAAAGCATTTATTTCAATTAGACCATTACAGGCACTTTTGAAAGTCAAAGAACAAAAAAAAAAATAACGCGAAGCTACAGTCCCAGTCACACATAATAACTTGTGAAAGTACTGTAGTTGCCCATTCCAAAGCGTAGATCTCTATGGAGAAGAATGGGCAAGAAACTCCATGGACACTCTTTTAAATCAAAATATGTTACAAAATCTTGGCTACATCATTCGTGTTAAGAATTACTAGTATGTGAGAACGATGTAGAAATACGGGCAAGTTAAGAGCGTCCAGAGTAAAAGACGAAATCAATAATTCGAAAATAAAATAATTAAAATAAACCATGGCAGCTAAGAGATGACCAGTCACAACTGACAGCGCCCGTTCACGAACATGACGCATGTATCAGCCATCATTCAACTCAACCATATTGAAGGGAACTAAATGACCCGACACACCCGCCGCGATCAGCGTGTCATTTAAGTGAGCATGACATTTACTCGACCACCAGGGTAAATTCGCGTCCGTGTAAGATGTACATACTCAGTAAATGGTGGCTTTACAGTACATAGATTTCACACATGTGCTATGCAATTATATAATACTAAGAGATTGAATCTATACAAAGCAAAGATATTTATACAATCTTCTGCAGCTTCCACAGTAACTTCACATGGTAATTTGATAGCCCCTATGGTTGTGGAGCAGGACCAGCATTGAGCCAAGCATTTTTATCATCAATGTAATCCCCCAACTTATAATACGCTTGCCTACCTAGTGTGCGCTTTATGCAAGATTTAAATTTCGTTTCATTCAGTTGTAGAATGCGGGGAGGTATTTTATTGTAACATTTTAAACAGTACCCCATGAAAGATGAGTCTACTTTAGCTAACCTGAAACCTGGCTGAACCAGTTGGTCCCTTTTTAGGGTTCCGTAGCCGAATGGCAAAAAACGGAACCCTTATAGATTCGTCATGTCTGTCTGTCTGTCTGTCCGTCTGTATGTCACAGCCACTTATTTCCGAAACTATAAGAACTATACCCTTTCTATCCTTTCGCGCGAACAGTAAAACCTTGAAACTTGGTAAGTAGATGTATTCTGTAAACCATATTAGGATTTTCACACAAAATTAGAAAAAAAACAATAAATTAAGGGGGTCCCCATACTTAGAACTGAAAACCAAAAAAAAATTTTTCATCAAACCCATACGTGTGGGGTATCTATGGATAGGTCTTCAAAAATGATATTGATGTTTCTAATATCATTTTTTTCTAAACTGAATAGTTTGCGCTAGAGCCACTTCCAAAGTGGTAAAATGTGTGTCTCCCCCCCTCTAATTTATAAAGTAAGAGGAGGAAAATTCTGAAAATATTTAGGATTGTAGAACGTAAAAAAAACTATCAAGGAAAATTGGTTTCAATAAGATATGATGTTTAGTTTTTGAGATATGGGACTTTTTCATCAAACTGCAGCATTAACTTTGTTTTTCATAAACATACTATGAAAAACAAATTTAGTTTTGCGGTTGTGTGGAAGTTTACTAACTAATACTACTAACTAATAAATGACAGTTCAAAATATTGTTATCATATTGTTTGGAGCTATGGAACCCTGTGTGCGAGTAAGACTCGCACTTGGCCGGTTTTTTTCTAGTATTAAAGTGGTGCCAATCACTTCTTTTACTAAATAAATGCAGATTTTTTCTAACGTACATGATATTTTCATAGATGTATTGACAAGGTACCGTCATGATGTTAATTTCCTTAAACAGTTCTCTTAGAGAATCGCGACTACGTAGATTATATATGGCTCTGAAAGCCCTTTTTTTGCCCTTTTCTGCAGAATTAATATAGACTCGATGTCTGCAGCCCGTCCCCATAGTAAATTAACGTATGACATAATGCTATGAAAATAACTAAAATACACTTCGCGGTATCTACATCAGTAAATTGACGGATTTTCCTGACAGTATATGCTGCTGAACTCAGCCGTCCTGCAAGAGATGTTAAATGAGAACCCCAAATTAAAGTTTCTCTTGATTTAATACTATGTCACAATCACTACATTTGACATTTCATCATCATCATCATCATTTCAGCCAAAAGACGTCCACTGCTGGACATAGGCCTCCCCCAAGAAGGGGGGTTTTGCCATAATCGCCACGCTTGGCAGGCGGGTTGGCGATCGCCGCACGGTTGTTACAAAAGCACAGAGAACGCTGCTGCCCATTCTCTGGCAAGTCCCTTAGTCGCCTCTTACGACACCCACGGGAAGATGTGGGACATTTGACATTTGGTAGAGTAAATCTTATGCATTTAGTTTTTTTCCCATTTAATACTAAATTATTAGCGGTAAACCAGTTATGGACCCGCATTAGAGCGTTATTTACGTCGTTGAGGTTTGGTGACAGGATTTCAAATTGACTAAACCTGTGGAAGTTGTTTATATCCCTTTAATAACTAGAAAAGAGATGATGATCTTCAAACGGCTGAGCAGATTTTCTAGAAACAGCTAAGAACACTCTCGATTAAAATACCTTTCGAACGAAACCAATTTTATCAAAATCGGTTCATCCGTTTAGGAGCTACGATGCCACAGACAGACAAACAGATACACATGTCAAACTTATAACACCCCTCTTTTTTGGTCGGGGGATAAAAAAAAATGAATTGAGAACCTCCTCGTTTTTTGAAGTCGGTTAAAAAGTAGCATAAAGGGGTTGTCATTTCATTCAAGAAATCCCTTAATTTTTGACATAGCAATGTTTTCCGGGCACAACTAGTTGCTCATCAATTTGGACAGGCGCTAAATGAGGAGAATTTTATTTTTTAAATTACTCTTTAACCGTTAATAGTATATGCTTATGCTTCTAATACGATAACTAACATTGCTCATACATTTCTACGGTAGGCATTTCACACTCAAATAGTTGGTAATTTGTTCAGATCTAGAATACACCCGCCATTCTGATATCAGGTTGGCGGCTCACATTCTTTTTCTAATAACTGTTGTTTTAAAATAGTACTAAGCTTCATATTGTACGTACATTCGGAACATTGCTAGCACATTGCCCTCACGCATATCGCATGGCCATTTGTAGTCGTACACCCGCCACCAACCTGATGCATACGTGTGGCCCGACACGCACTTGACCGGTTTTTTTTATACACCCTCTGCGGGACACCCGAAAGTGCAAAGGACGTAGCCGCCCCCCGCTCCGCTGTTCGTGTGACTTAGTCATGTTTTTGTGACACCCATGAGCTCGAGGCTAAATAATAATAGCCGCACGGGTCGATCCTCAAGGTTAAGCCGAGCTTTCCAAGGTTGGTTTGTGGATATGGGTGACCGTCATACCTTGTATTCACGTTGTCCCCGTAATCTGTGTCCCCGTCACGGGGACAGCAGAACGTCATATAATTCTTTACCGTTGTCCCCGTAATCTGAGTCCCCGTCACTAGGACATCAGAACGTCATATGATTCCTTACCGTTGTCCCCGTTTTCGCCGTATCCCAGTAGTTCCATTGTCTAGTTCCATTATGGGACTACTGGGATTTTTTTCTCCCAGTAGTTCCATGGAACTAGAATAGTTTTTCATCTTATCCCATTAGTTTCATTAAGTACAGTTGAATGGTAATTAAATATAGTAAGAACAATAATCTTACCTATTAACCTACGTGCAATTAGTGAACTGGCCTATATTACTTGCATTTGGCAGATTTCCGATTTAAAAGGAAAATAGACATTTATTGTCAATAATTTATTTGACGTCCATGCTATACCTATTATTTTCCTTTGTTACTTTTGCTTGCTGGTCGTAAATAATGGAAAACAGCGAGATATTTTTTATAAAACGCGGACGAGGTAGAGTGCTTCTTTACCGTGGAAGAGAATATTACAAGCACACCACCTACAAAAGTGGCAATAGTATATGGAGATGTAGTTTATATAAAACACAACATTGCACTGGCACAGTAACGCTAAATAAAGTAAGTTATAAATATATATATCAATATTAATCAATTATATCAATTTTATTTTTCCTTGCTTTATCTTTGAAAAGAAGTTCTAAAGTCGTTAAAAATACTGGTAAACCGATAGGTAGGTACTAAAATACCCCCAATACGTACCTTTTCTAATGTGGGGTATACGCTCATTCCTAAAATACCACCGAGTTTTTTGGTTAAGAAGAATACATTTTGAATTTTAAGTAGGGAACAGTATAATATGTGGCTTGTTTATTTTACTCAAAAATGTTTCATTATACTAATTTAATAGTAGTATTATTTGCACCATTGATGGTGCACGTCACTGGTGCATATGAAACTCTGAGCGTGCAAAGCCATATTTTGGATATTCAGTACAATAATAAATATTCCTTTTCAGGAAGAGAGTGAAATCAAGTCTCTTAAACAACATTTAGAAACTTGTATCCCAAATATAAATAAAGAAATTGTAACCATTCACTTTGAAAATGAAATGAAAATTGCGATCAACGGAGAAGAAACTATTCCATCTGCTTTCAAGCGGACTGTTGCCAAAGCACAGAGTACGGGCGTTGATATTATTCAAGATCAAAATCAAAATCAAAATATTTTATTTTACATAGGCCTACATGGGCACTTATAAAACGTCAACAGAAGAGGCACGGTTCGGGTTGGTCGTTTCCTATGGAGAAGAACCGGCAAGAAACTCCATGGTTACTCTTTTAAAATCATTTGGTTCTACAATATTTGGATGTTACAGCGCTAGTACTTAAGTATGAGAGGACAGCGTAGGCCCGACAATAAGTCATCGCTTACTACAAAAGGTAGAAAAAGATGAAGCTGAAAAAAAAAAAAAAAAAAAAATTACAAAGCCTACAATGTCCACACATTCACAAAAAAATATGAATGAAAAAGAATCTATACAAAAGTAAAAATAAAACTAAGAACAATTAAATAAACAATTGACACAAATGTAGTCATCAGTACTGTAACTATTCTGCACAATGAATAAACGGTGCAAAGATTTGAAAACTATTGTAAAACATCTGAAAAAAAAATGAATAGAATAAATAAAATTCGGAATAGTTAGAGACATCCACATATTTGTGTCGTTTTTGAGCTACCAGGGAAGCCGCATGAGCAGAGGGAACTACAGCCAAACTTCTTTATCTTCAACATAGTCCTTAATTTTGTAATATGCTTTTTTAATAAGGACACGTTTGATGCAATTTTTAAACTTTCCATCGGTCAGTTCAATAACTGACTTTGGCAACTTATTATAAAAGCGTATACTGTTTATAAGAAATGACTTGCTAGTTTTTGTTAATCTAAATTTGGGTATTACAATTTCGTGTTTACTGCGTGTGTTTATATTATGGAAGTCGCTTCTAATTTTGAAAAGCCCTCGGTTTTTGCGGACGTATAAAATACATTCTAAGATATAAAGTGAAGGCAGAGTCAGTATATCGATCTCTTTAAATTTTTCTCTAAGGGACTCGCGAGGACCCATTTTATAGATCGCGCGAACTGCCCTCTTTTGCAATATAAAAATTGAATCAACGTCTGCTGCCGATCCCCACAGCAGAATTCCATAAGACATAATACTGTGGAAATACGCGTAGTATACTAACCTAGCTGTGGCTACATCAGTCAACTGCCTTATTTTCCTAACTGCATAGGCGGCTGAGCTTAACCTCCCCGAAAGAGTTCCAATGTGCGCGCCCCACTGCAGTTTTGAATCGATAGTAATTCCTAAGAATACAGTTTCTGCGATAACATCAAGTTTTTTGCCGTCAAGATTTAAATTAAGGTCACGTTGAGTTACATTTGGTAAAGAGAACTTTAGACATTTAGTTTTGTTCGTATTCAGTAAAAGATTGTTAGCTGCGAACCATTTCGAGAGAACAGTTAGACTTTCGTTGACATGTATGACATCCTTATCTTTCCTATGAATTTTAAAGATTAGCGAAGTGTCATCAGCAAACAGAATTATATCCGATAATTTTGCCATCATATATGGGAGATCATTAATATAAACAAGAAATAGGAAAGGACCAAGAATTGAACCTTGGGGCACACCCATCCTGACTATAGACCCAGAGGATGTCGCCCCATTTACATTTACTTTTTGCTGCCTGTTTGATAAATAGGAAAGAACAAGATCAGCAGCTTGTCCACGAATTCCGTAGTGATGTAATTTACAGATCAGCGTGTTGTGGTCGACGCAGTCGAACGCTTTTGAGAGATCACAAAAAATGCCAATAGCGTCCTGGGACTTCTCCCAGGATTCCAGAATGTGACTGATGAGTTTTACTCCCGCGTCCGTTGTCGACCTACCCTTCGTGAAACCAAACTGCTGACTATGCAGTATCCCATTAGAGTTAAAGTGAGACAACATCTGGTCCAGCATGATTTTTTCATAGATTTTACTCAGTGCTGGAAGCACAGATATCGGTCTATAATTAGAAGGATCACTCTTACAACCCGATTTGAAAATTGGTACCACTTTACTATGTTTCATCAAGTCAGGAAACTTGCCGCTGTCCAAACATTGATTGAATATGCCTGTTAGGACAGGCGCAATTGAGTCAATAATGTTTTCAAGAACCTTGACCGAAATCCCCCATAAGTCTTCAGTATTTTTGATATTGAGACTTTTGAATGCGTTTTTGATTGTGGCAATACATACTGGTTTAAATTTGAAGTTTGGTATGTCTTTTGTGAAGTTCTCTTTAAGAAGGCCCTCAGCTAATTCAACCGAAGAGGAGAGAGATTTCGTAACCTCTAGCGGAATGTTAGTAAAGAAATTATCTAGTGTCTCAGCGACTTCTAAATTGTCAGAAATTGTTTTGTTATCTATGTTTAAAGACAATTCACTCTTATCTTGTTGTTGAGTCTTACCGGTTTCTCTGTTAATTACCTGCCACACCGTTTTTATTTTATTATTAGAATTACCAATTTTATTACTTATTATTTGAGATTTTGCTTGAGCGCAGACACTTTTGAATATTTTCGAATAGTTTCTAACATAAGTGTGAAAGACTTGATCTGAAGTCAGAGATTTTTCGTGATATAAATTATATAAAATATCTCTGCTTTTTCTTATTCCCGTAGTGGCCCATTCGCTAAATTTAGATTTTGAATTGAGTTTAACTTTTTTTATAGGACACGTTTTATTGAATTCATGGCAAACTGTGGAAAATAATGTACCGTAGTTTATATTGGGGTCTTTTGAATCAAAACTAGCATTATTAAGGTTGCTAAGAACATTATTATTGAAAGAAATTAATTTATTTTTGGAAAGGGGTCTTAATTGAATTGTTTTAACTAAGTGTAACTTTTTGTCTAACTCAAACGATACAAGTTGACCAGTATGGTCTGACCTGACGCCACTAATTATTAACGACTCTTTTACTATGCAATTAGTAAATACATTGTCTATGCATGAAACCGAGGTTGCTGTTATTCTAGTTGCTTCATTAAATAAATATTTTAAATTAAATGATTTAAACAATGAGACCAGCCTATATTTTTCTGGTGAATTGACTAACAGATCAATATTTAAGTCACCACAAACAAAAACTAATTTATTATCTAAGAAAAGTTTACTTAATATTTCTTCCATTGTGATTAAGAATAATGACAGGTTTGATGCTGGTGGTCTATAAACACATAAGACAGTATGACCTTCAATCTCTGCACATGCTACCTCACATAAGCGATCAACAGAGTAAGCAGTGATATCCTTCCTCTCCTTATACCTGAGACAGCTATTACAAAGTATCAGGGTACCACCGCCCACTGAGGATCTGTTGTACGCACTGGCAACTGAAAAATTATTCACATTAAACAACATCCTATCTGGTTTTAACCAAGTTTCACAGAAACATAAAATATCCATGTGGTATTTATCAACTAACAGTTCCACGTCTAAAATTTTGCCGGAGAAGCGATTTATATTCTGGTGATAAAGTAAAATATTATTACCAGGCTTCTCTTTTGTCGGCTCTAATAGTTTAAAGAATCTGTAACAGTATTATTGGAGACACAAGATAATACTGTTTCATCACAATCATCACTTAACCTAGTCTCAGTTAAATCATTAATAACCGCGTTTATATAATATGATAAAAGTGAAGCCAGAAAATGTTGACTTTTCTTTGGAAGAAACATAAGATCCCGAATCAAAACAAAATCTCTAACAAAATTGTTAGTATCAAAAAACAATAGACGGTCACTATGACGACATGATAAAATATGCATCAGATTATTTAAACTAGAAATATAAACATTTTCTTGATCAAGAAGATTGTCAGAATATGGCAATGCACATAAAATTAATTTGCCTAATCTTAACTTAAGTAGGGTGTCGACACCGTTAACTATGTCCCTTTTAGATATATTCAGGCTATTTCCAATTAAAAGTACTACTGTGGTCTGCTCATTTAATTGTGTATGTTGAATTTTATTGATAAGCTCATTAAAATGTAGGTTATGGTGACAATGGTTCACTACTGTGTGTTTGGACCGGTTATTTAACAAAGATCCAAATCCTGTTCCTAATCTATCAGAATACACTAAGATATTACTTTGGATGGGGTTCAGACTTGCTAGATTATGATTTAAGATGGGTAAAACAGAAGGAGCAACATGCTGTGACATGAGAGGTGGCGGAGGGGCAACACAACTACAGGTGAGATTGTTAGTCAGCGACTCATACCTCTCTGCATTGTACTTCACCAGGTCCACCAACTCACAGGCCTCCTGCATTCGCTCACTCAACATCTGTTGACTACACTCATACTTACAAAAAATTTCCTTTAGTGTATTTTCCCTACTCAATAATTCCCTTTGAAGGCTCTGAATGTCAACATCATACATATGTTTACTACTTTCTAAGCTACTGTTACATGCGTTTAACTGGTTTTTTAAATTTCTACATTCGCTTCTTAGGTTGACGTTATATTTATAAACATTTTGAGTTTTTAAAAGTTTCTTATACTTCCTTATACTTTTACTGATTTTAATATATTTCTTAATTTTATTATGACTATTTAGAATTGGACATTTAGTTAAGGTGTCGTCCCCAGTTAGGTCTATGGTTATGGTGGGCTGCTCACACTCCAGTCCGGATACACTATCTATCAGCTCATTGTACAGGTTAACGGTGTTAGTAACCTCTTTGCTGGCTTTCTGAGAGTTGATGGAGGCAATGGTGTTTTGTGCCTCGCACAATTTCGCTTCTAGTTGAGAAATATGTTTCAGTGCCTGGTCATGAGTGTCATGGCATTGTTGAAAATCTGACACTAGTTGACGGAGATGGTGATGCTGGTCCAGTATATCAGTGTGCCGGGTGTGTAGTTCAGCTAGCTGGCTCTTGAGTTGAGTGTTTTTGGTCACTATTAGCTCAATTTCAATTTCACTTTCTTCACGTTCCCGCAGCAGCTTGCTGCACTCATTTCTAGAAGAATCCAGCTCTCTCAGCGCTACTTTCAGTTTGTCACTCATCTCACGAACAGTGGCTCCGCGGGTCATCATATCGACTGAATACCTCAAGCAACACCTGAAATGTGACAAGAAACAACTGAGTACCTATGTTAAGAGAATATTATGTAAGTTGAAAACTTGGGAAAGTATTAAAGATGACAGAACAAGAAATATTTAGAGAAAAACAATAAATGAAGTTTTCTAAAAGATTATGAAAAAATGAAGGTATAAGAAAAACAAATAAAAAACAAAAAAGAAAAGCTATTTGATTAAATATTCTCAAACTTATTATAGGTAAAACTTTAAATAAAGACTACTTTTACATTTATTTTAATTGGTAAACTAGTTAATTTCTACAGGGAATGGTAAGAACATGAGTTTATGTGAGAACAAAGTTTTTGTTTACGTTACTTATGGACTAAGTGGTTTACATAGTATTTACAGTATATTAGGGACACATATTTTGTGTGAAGTGGGGTTTGCAGTGAATGATTTGTCTGGGGCAAGTGTTTGCGTCCTCGATTTTGCTTCCACAAATTGTCAAGCAAAAGGAGACATAAACGTAGCCGGTGTGTACTGGACGTTGCTCAGAACCCTGAGCAGTGTTTGTGTGATGTATAGTAAGGAAATAAGGCAAAAATAACAATTAAATTAAAACAGAATACTCTCCCGGTTCGTAGAATTCAAATCCACAGTCCAAACTTTGACAGCCGTTAGATGACTTAGCGAAATATCGATTGTTAAGAGTTATCACACTATAAACAGTTCACAAACACTACGTGAGTCACTTTATAGATTGATTCTAATATAAAGAAATGATTTAAAGCAAACTATACACATTTAATTAATATTTTTAAAATAAAAAAAAAAATCGTAAACGTAATACATACTACTGATGGATTTATCGGATATAAATCTATTTTTACTCTTGGTACCTTTCCCGTTCCACGATTCCATACGTACTACTAATATATATATCAAGAATTACCAAATTACAGGAATGTGAAATCAAGTTTTTACAGAAAGCGAAATCGTACTGTAGGCGTAAATAAACTAGTTTATAATGACGTACGAGAAGTAGAGATCCCACCGAAGTTTATTCCATTCTTGCTTGCAGACTACTCTTATGTAAATGAACGAATTCTCATTTTTTGTTCTGAGAATGGCAAACATCTTATGTCAAACCTTAAAAACTTTTTAGGCGACGGCACTTTTCAAAGTTGTCCGGCTCCATTTGTTGAATTATACACTATTCATGGCGATATGAGTAGCTCTCAAGACACAACTCAAATTGTACCGTTGATTTATGCATTGCTATCAGGAAAGACAAAATTAATGTACAGCCTATTATTTTCGTTAATTAAGTCGCAAATACCAGATTGGACACCCCACAAATTTACAACAGACTTTGAGTTACCAGCTGTAGATGCCTTTAAGAATATGTTCCCATTAGCAGAAAACCATGGGTGTTATTATCATTACACGAGGTGTTTGTGGCGAAAAGCCAAAGAATTGGGCATTAATAAAACCAATTACACTCGAAAACCCGTGGCCTTATGTAATGCTCTACCCTTGCTACCTAGTAATAAAATAATGGAAGGGTGGGAGTATATTAAGTCTGAAATACAATTATTACACGAAATTGAGTTCATACCTGAATCCGAGAAACTAAAGTTAAATAGGTTTAAACTATACATGGAACGGTTTTGGTTGCGTGACGCTGAATTTATTAACCTATGGTGTGCTTTCGGCGAAAGACACAGGACAACAAATTTTGTAGAGGCATGGCACGGCGGATTAAATAAGTCATTTAAGAAAACTGTAATAACTCTATATAAATTATTGCAAGTTTTATCAAATGACGCTATTTATTATACAGTACATACAATGAAAATACAAAATAATTTAAATCCTGACACCAGAAGAGATTCTAATTATGTTGTGAAGGACATGCTTTTACAAAATTCGCAAATGAAACTTCTCAGTGGAGAAATTACTGTACCACATTTCTTGGAGAAGAATCGTCCGCAGTTCTCATAAGTAGAGGTAGAAAATTAAAAATAAAAGCTAAGTTATGTTTATGTTAATAATACTAAGAAAATAAAAGCATTATAAGTAGCTTTTTTGTTAATAATACTAAGAAAATGAAAAATAAAAGCATTTTAAGTAACGTTTTTGTACTAATATACTCAGATCTGTTAATATATTGCGGTCAATTCCCTTGTGATTTAACTGTACCGGAACTTATGAGACTAATTTTATCTTGCATGAACAGAATGCCAGTTCCATGGAACTACTGGGAGAAAAATCCCTGTAGTCCCATAATGGAACTAGAGAATGGAACTACTGGGATACGGCAGTTATTTCGCGATTTAACTGTACCGGAACTTATGAGACTAATTTTATCTTTCATAAACAGAATGCCAGTTCCATGGAACTACTGGGAGAAAAAAATCCCAGTAGTCCCATAATGGAACTAGACAATGGAACTACTGGGAGAAAAAAATCCCAGTAGTCCCATAATGGAACTAGACAATGGAACTACTGGGATACGGCGCCCGTTTTGTACATATGGGCAACGCGGACAACGGACAACCCGTGCCTCTTAAGGCGTATCCACACATGCCGCTGGCTTATGTAAAGGCAGTTGGAACAACACTACCACTCCGTATCGATGCCGCAATCAAACTGCCGCCGGCAACCAAAAGCCGCGCGTGCCGCAGGTAAAAGATGCATGTGCCGGCGGCCTGGCCGAGGGTCTGGCCGCCGGGCTAGTGTGGATGCGCCTCTAGAGCACGTTGAGCCGTTGGTCCCGTCTGTCATTGACAGGCGATACAGGTAGTCAGTGGCCCGAAAGACAACCAATCTTACCAAGGGGTACCGTTTTAGCCAGTACTAACTGGGTCATGGAAGTCAGATAGGCTGTCACTCCTTGTAAAATACTGGTATTCTGCTGCGTCCGGTAAACTGGAAGCCTTCCCTAATAATTTTTTGGGAAAGGCTAAGCAGAGGATGAGTGTCACCCACGATAATTTAGACAACTGGAAGGAAAACAACAAAGTATTTTATAGTACATTTTATTAAAAAAAAGTCTAAACACAAACATGACGCCGAATTTAACTGGCACAGGCCTGACGAGCACAGTTGGGGTTCAGCAGCAGCGGCGACGGCGCTTGCGCGGGCAGCACCGGCGGCGCTTACGGCGGCAGCTGCGCCGGCGGCGCTTGCGGCTGCAGCTGCGGCGGCGCTTGCGGGGACAGCAGCTGCGCCGGCGCTTGCGCTTTTTGCAACACTACATGATCATCATCATCGTCATTTCAGCCCAAAAGACGTCCACTGCTGGACATAGGCCTCCCCTAAGTCACATTGGCATTTTGGGGGGTTTTGCTTTAATCGCCACGCTTGGCAGAAGGATTGGCGATCGCAGTACGATTGTTACAAAAGCACAGAGAACGCTGCTGCCCATTCTCTGGCAAGTCCTTTAGTCCCCTCTTAATTATTTACGTCCGACACCATACAGAACCGCACCATACAGAACTACATCATACATAATATCAACTATACGTAGCTCTTTCACACGTAAACAACCCCAATAACCTTTTTGTGTACGCTCCAGATGGATCCACAGCTAATATTGTATGTAAAGAAGCACTTGCATAATAAAATTAATTATTCCAACAGCGTTTCGCACTAAAAAACACATTGTTAATTTCCGTCATCCACGCGAACGAAGTCGCGGGCACAAATAGTACCTAAATAATATTATGTTACCTATCTACTGTTCTGGTGACCTACCATTACCTACGTCTTAAACCAGTATTGTTTTAATATTATTCCGGAGTGGGAAACATGGCGCTAGACGTCGACTATTGCTCCGTCTATTTCCCATACTTGAATGACGTTAACAATCCTGCTCTAGACGTCATGGTAGGGCCTTAGACGGCAGTGATGTTTCGACCCATATGTCATGTTGTCTGTGGGGCCATGGGAAGGTGGTGGTGGTGGGTTTATCCAGGTGGCCTACCATGACTTTTTATAGCAAGTATTGATTAAATCTTACGTGAGTGTGAGAAACATGTGTAGTTATAGGTACACAGGTCTTCGAGCTTCATCTCTTTGAAAGCAAGAAAAAGACAATCCTGTTAAATGACGTCATAGTAGGCCACAGTTGTCGCTAAATAATTGCATTGCAAAGGGTTTCCGCAAGTGGCAATGACTTTTAATCTAATTTTCAAACCCCTATTATTACTTGTATGGATTATATGTATGTACCTCAGGATCTTTCTATTTCTTCTCTATATAAGATTGTACATATGTGAACCAGCGCCTTTAATTTTTGAAGTCGAAATAAAGATTATTATGATTTTGATAACTTCACATTTCGTTAATTTTGTTTCAAGGGACTTTAGTACACAGCCGGAAACTGCTATGGCATGTAATAGCCAGTTTCGTCATGACAAAGCACTTGCAAACCAAATGACGACCAAAATATCTACGGTTCCAGTGACTGGCACCATGTTCAAGCAACAATATTCTTTACTGTGTAGGTAAGATAAAAATATGGTTTGCAAATCTAGCTGAGCATTATCAAATTAATCATGCATAGTTATGGTATTACATTACACAATGCTCCAATTATGTCAGACCTAAATGAGAAATTACTAAAATGTCAAAATAATCTATGTCAAAGTAATTAAAATGTCAAAGATATTTACACAAGAGCGTCTGCGACGGCGGCGAGGGCACTTCTTACGGCGGCGGCGGCGGGGGCAGCAGGCGTCTTCCGGCTCCTCCCCGGTCCCGGAACGGGATAACGAGTGGGTGCGGTGCATGCACTTATCACGTCTGTCGCCGAAAAAATAAAAGAAAGGAGCAACGTTCATTCCTATGCATTTTTTATCGGTGTCATATGAAACTATTTGAAACAACAATAATTAAAGTCGACTCAGTGAGTTAACGTTTTCGATCAATTTCAGCTTATGTAAGTAAACCTAATTCGTCCAACCTAACTGTACAGCCTGATCCAACGAATACAAGTACGAGAGCTGCACTGAAAATTTCGGGAATCAAGGAAGTGACATAACATAACTATTTAAAAATGTAATTATTTGTTTTCTAAGTATTCTCCGCGAAATTTGACACATTTTTCCATACGATGGAACCAATCATTGAAGCAACCATTCCATTCGGAAGTTGGGGTCTCCAAAATGGCCGTTTTGTAGGCCGTCCACAGCTTCTTCAGGTGATGAAAATCTCTGACCACGCAATTTATTCTTTATTTTAGGGAAAGTATAGAAATCATTAGGGCTTAGGTCGGGGCTATACGGCGGATGGTCTAATAATTCTATGTTTTCTTGTTCTAAAAACTCTTTTGTTCTGTGCGCGGTGTGAGAACTCGCATTGTCGTGATGGAGGATGATGCGGCGGTTGCAGTTCTCTTTACGGAGTTCAGAAACGACCTGTGGCAAGCAAATGCTAGCATACCATTCTGCATTAACCGTTCTTTGTCCCTCAAGAGGAATAGTCGCAACATGGCCGGTTTTGGAGACAAACGTGGCCACCATTTTTTTGCAACACTCCGTGAACGAACAATTTTTGTTGGCTTTCAACTCATTTTCGAACACCCAAACTCGTGACACTAGTACAGCATTTGAGGATCCTGCGTGGAATCTTTCGAGAGTTCTGACGCACCAAGTAACGCGAGCCACTTTTTGCTCTTCACAGAGCGAATGCGGTATCCATCGAGCAAACAACTTTTTTACACCTAATTGTTCATGCAAGATTATTTGTATTTGACTCATGCCAATGTCAAGTTGCCTGAATTTCGCGGTATGTCACATGTCGATCTTCCTCAATCAGCTTACGCACAGCATCAACGTTTTCTTGTATAACTCCAGTTTTTGGACGACCTTGACGGGGATCATCACTGAGCTTGACACGTCCACGTTGAAATTCAGCAAACCAGCGATAAATTGTGGTTTTGGATGGGGCTTCATCACCAAATGCAGAAATCATCCGGTCAACACACTGTTTTTGTGTTAAACCACTTCGAAAGTCATAATAAATCATCGCTCTTGAATTTTCTCGAATCAATTCCATTTTCTCAACGACTAAACAAGTTTGACAAAACCTTGTGACAAGACCGAGAATCTTTTTTAAAATAAATAAATGGTATTCGATTTTTAAAACCAAGGAGTTTTCAATTAAAAAGATTTTAATATGACAGAAACAGTGGAAATATTCCATTCCCGATACTTTTAGTGCAGCCTGTGTAAAAGAAAGCAAATGTTGGTAGATAGAGATAAGTATTCACTTATCTTTAACATTATCATTAACATTTGCTTTCTTTAGCTCTATTAGGTGGACGTACTTCAATCATCTCAGCTTGATAAAAGCAGGCAAACGCGCAAACTCGTAAAGTCGCTCAAAGAGCAATGGAAAGGGCAAAATTGGGGATTTCTCTTAATGATTACATCAGGAAAATAGAGATGAAGCTAACCGACATTACACAGCTAAGTAGTACGAGAGGAGAGGTAATGGGCTATATATATGTACATAATATATGGGAGGTGGGGTGTTGGAATGGAGACTCAGAACTGGCCATACGAGTGTAGGCAGGCTAAGTAAGGCTTAACTTGGTCAGAGTGACAGGCAAAAGATTGTTGCGGGAGGCTCAGGCCTGAGGGAAGCGGCTTGCAATGGAGGAGACGTACAGTCAGCAAACAGTGGATATGGGTTGCAATAGAAGAAGAGGGTAACTCAGCTGCTGGTCATACATAAGCCTCCTTAGCAAGCTGCCTCCTACCTCCGTCATCCAGTCGGTATCACCGGTTTAACGACCATAGGTAGATGCAGTTCAAAAGTGTATTTACCTTCTGCTCATGCGATCGTCATCATTACCGGGTTGTTCTCTGGAAAAAGAAGTCGGGTCAATTCCATAGGTTATATATCTGCAAATATTTTTTTTTTTTTCTTTAGGGAGGTGGGTATAATTTAATGTAGTGGAGTGAAGAAATGTACCACATTTATGTAAGACTACCATAGTCTAAATAGAGTTTCTACTCTTGCTCGGTTCCGCAGTCGATTGAATAATAAACGGAGCGGTGTTTTTCCCGATTTTTTACCTTATTGTGGACCCAAAAAATGAAGTGCTAAGTGATTAATTAAATGTGCGTATTAAGTCTTCCAATAAATCGAAACTTACTGATTCTCCGCGCCCTTCTCCTTGGCTTCGCCTTCGTTTTTCTTCCTGGAGGCGGAGTTGGCTTTCTTTTCTTGGTGGTAACCACCGGAGTTGCGTCGCGCGGCTGCTGCGCGGCGACGCCTGGAATTATAATCTCAAACTTAGCTGACGCTACAAATTGCTTGCAAAATTCTGGCAGGCGTATTTTTAATAATTTTTTTCAGTGGATAGTCACAAGTTCTTGTTAAGATTTTCTTCATGATTAATTATCTAATTTAATACTTAAAGATGATTACCGATAATTGCGACTACAGCATCATACAGCAAAAGATAAGCCTTTTACAATATCTGCCCGACAAAATCTGGTAGGTGGAGCGACGCTTGTGTTGACACAAAGCCGTATTTTTGTAGGATGGGGAAGGCAGTCTATCGTGGTACTCATGACAATTATGATGATACCCACTTCTGCTGGAAGTCGACGTAAGTCTTCAGCCTAGCAGTGTACCGGGGCGCCTCGGTCTCGCTTCGCTTGCGCATGAACACCACGACGTCATCGTTAATCTTCTTCTTCTTCTCGTCTTCGGGTTCCATAGCGCCACGCGATACCGAGCTCAATGGTCACCTGCCGATACGGAAACGTCTGATTGAGCAAAATTGCGCAAAGAGGACTAGTAAGCCAAAAGTATTTTCTAATGTTTGTTTACTGTGCGTACATACTTTTTTTAATAAAATGTACCTACTAAGGAGCCAGGCTGTGGCAACCAGGGAGCGTCAGGAGTGGCACTCTGATGTATGATTGTATATTGGAGCCCGAGGACTAGGTGGCCAAGAATGTTTTGCTGCAGCAACCATTGGAACGCACATGATATGCTCTGCAGACAAAAAGGGATCTTCGGACCATAATCTTATGTTAAAACTGTATGAACAATATGGTATCGGAACCTGTCAGCGTATCCACCCTATGAGATGATCTTTGAGTCAATTTTGAACTCTTAGTAGGTATATATAATTTTTCAAAGAAGGTGTACTGTGACAGCTGGTGACATATTATCTGGTTGTTGATTAACTGGTGCCAAGTTGAGAAAAAACCTGATGGGATCAACAGGACATGGCATGACGACATGACTGGTTTCCATCGGACTTACTCCATGAATCAGCAACAGGCGATGGCGCCGCGATCTACGAAGGTGTGTGGTGGTGCTAATGGTGAGCATACCGTTCAAAGACTTTTGAGGAGTTTGGTGTCTAGGTATGGTTCCGTACGGGTGGGAAACTTGCAAATCCAAATCCATTTGAAAACTTTTTAATACATACCAATGAAATGTCCCTCGCTGCCAGATCATTATGGTCAGAACGTTAAATTATAAATTTTGTCCCAAAAAAAAAACCAAATAAAAATATTTCCTCAAAACTATGAAGTATGTTGTGTTGACATTACAGTAAATTTCTTTGTTTCGACTGAACGCTATTCCTTCTGTTTATGAAAGTTGACACAGACGTCAGAAAAATAATAATCAAGCCAGTCTTATTGAAAAATTGACAAAAAATCTCCTTTTTTGATAATTCTACCTTCATGGGAGCAGAATGTGGAAAAATTAATATAAAAAGTGTACTTTTTTGTGGGTTAAGTGGAATAGAAAGTAGACCGTGTTCCGATTGTTTGGGACCACGAAAATATAAATCTGGCTGGATCAAAATAAGTCTTTTTAGGGTTCCGTACCCAAAGGGTCAAACGGGACCCTATTAGGGTTCCGTACCCAAAGGGTCAAACGGGACCCTATTACTGAGACTTCGCTGTCCGTCCGTCCGTCCGTCCGTACCGTCACCAGGCTGTATCTCATGAACCGTGATAGTTAGCCAGTTGAAATTTCTACATATTATGTATTTCTAATGTCGCTATAACAACAAATAGTAAAAATAGAAAAAAAAAATATTTAAGGGGGGCTCCCATACAAAAAAGTTTTTTTTTTCGTTTTTGTAAACAACGGTACGGAACCCTTCGTGCGCGAGTCCGACTCGCACTTGGCCGGTTTTTTTTTCTTTTTAAGAGGTTTGCGTCTGACCACAACTCGCCCGATGTGAAGCGATGATGTGGTCTTATGTGGAGCACGCTTGCCAAGAAGAAAACGATTCACTCGAACTATGAAGAGATCCAGATTTTAAGAAACAGAGAAGCTGGCAGTGGATTCCACCCACTGGCGGTTCTTACAATAAATGTGTAAGCATAGAAGTAGTAGGCTTAGTGCTGAGGTTAAAGCCTTCTGATAAAATGTGAAAAATGAGATGTGATTTTCCCCAGTGTGAACTGTCCATCTATGGTCCATCGCACTGACTTTCGAGAAAAAAAATGTTTCGCTTATAGCTGAAGTTCCAACCTAGTCTGCTTTAACGTATTACAGTATTTGTTATATTATTTAACTAAATCACATTTTGTTTGTAGTACTGAGGTAAAAGCTTTCAGTACGTTTACATATTTAGTTATTTACACAAAACATGTTCTTAAGACGTCAGGCGTTTAAAAATCAGCTGCTAAATCGCGTACAACACAAGAAAACGAGACTTTTAGTCCCTTTTTCATAAATGGGTTAATGGGCTTGCGGCTCGGAAGCAGCGTGTTAGCATTAAGAATGTATTATTACAACAAAATTACATTTTACATAACAATTAAACCTTAACACATCGCAATAAGGAATATTTTTCTACGCCTACAATGTAAGGAATGTTAAAGTTAAAAATACATGTTCGGAAACTTTCGTGCGTTTCCGCCGGCGGTCGACAAAGTTCGGCAGTGCGCGGCCGCCCGCCCGCCGTACGTGCGCATACGCGTTGGGCGGCGCTAACGATCAATTAAATATTTAACAGTTTATAATTGTATATAGAATTGATTCATATATATATCCAATACATAAAACAATAAAAATAGTACTTGATTTCGTTATTTAAATATAAAAATAAAAAAGTATATTAAGAGCTTTAAAATAGTTAAACTAAGGTGTGTATGTGAAAGTGTACCGTGATATGTACGTAGTTAAAGTGTAATGTGATAATCCTATTCACTAAATAAGTGTTGACATATTAAAATAATGTTTCAATAGAAATCACGATTGTATCAAAATGCATTCCGTTATAAGTTGTCGTGCCGCGCCACCGGACGATGCACGTGTTTTTATTTTCATTTATAAATAGTCCAGACACAAACCGACACTCTGCGGCTGCACCATGACGTCACTCAAAGAAACTAGTGACGTCACCGACGCAGCTCACGCAGAAGATGAGAAGAATAGCAAAGTTGAACGAAAAGAGCCGAAAGATTTGGCTGAATTACCGCCGAGTGGCACATCTTTACACAAGAGGCGCAGAGGAGAGCCCCCTGTCACTCTCTCCGTCAAATCTCCCCAAACACCTTCCGATGCTGAAGGTTCTTCCCCCTGCACGGCAGGCCCGTCTCCTCCTGAAGAGTACTGGTCCTTAAATGAGGGAGAACTCACAGATCCCGAAGCAATATGCGAAACCATGCTGCAAAGGCTACGAGATCAAAACGATGCCGTTTCCAGACGAGGAAAAGAAGTGGCGCAAAGAACGAAAGACACTGTCCAAGCTCTGGATCAATTAGAGCAGTTACTAGAACTATTAGACCAGTTTGTGACCCTAAAAGAACATAACAGCCGTCTTTTGAAAAGACTAAAGGATGTTAATCATTTGAAGAGACTCCACAATGCTCATAAGAGGATAGACAGTGAGAACGAAAGATTGAAGTCGGAAGCCAAAGAGTTGGAACAGATAAACGAAGCTTTAGATGCCGAGTTTGAGTGTGAATATGGACAAATACTCTTTGATTCCGTGATGATGGGCAACCGAGGTATGAAGAGGTCAGGGTCAAAGTGGAAAGGTCATGCGAGGTTCGGAGGGTCACTGCTGAGAAAGCAAAGATCGAGGTCTGCGGGAGGGGATGACAGTGATGCCGCACCTGGGTCTCCACTGAGGAGGAGATCCGAAGGTATCTTCATGAAAGAAGTTGAGAAGTCTAAAGTTTCGAAGTGGACAAGAGTTAAAGCTGCATTTAGGTAAATATTTGTGTTTTGTTCAAACTGACAGTTATTGTATGCTAATTCTGTTGCTCGATGGCGAGTAGCACCATTCTTTTTGCAATGCTTTAATGTCTTCAATAAAATTTAAGGACAGTCCCTCAAAATTCAATTTAGGATAGCGTATGTAGGTAGGGCCATTTCAATTACCTACACACTTGCCTACACATTACTATACCACCACCATAGCTTGACATCAATAATTATGTTAAACCGTCGAATAATCAAGACTTAAATTGTGCGACTAGCAATTTTTCTAAGCGATCTTTTACTTCACCGGGCAGTGTTATTCCGTACTGATATTTCAGCATTCACCCGTTAAAAAAGAACTTAGCCTATCATACTAGGTTCAATATACCTACCTTTCCTAGTTGTTTCACAAAATTTGGTTCACCGCCTTCTGCATCCAGCGTGTCTTCGCCATTTTTAAGGATCAAACCATATCGTAGAACCAACAACTGAATGAAATGCGACATCCTAAACCCACACTCGGCTCGCCGGTTGGGTTAGGTTAGGCGTTGGTCGGCAGCACAGTCTTGGGACGCGGTAGTGTCCTTCTGCGAAACCGTCATGTCGAAGAAGGAAGCTGCGGAAAGGGAGAGGGAGATCACGAGCTCGTTCCCATCCCGCAGCAGACGCACCGGTCGTTGGCAGAGGGCGGATAACGCCCTATTCCTAAACAGCTACAGGCGACAGATTCGGGGACATCCGTCGCCCCCATCACACTGGACCCGAGCGTGCCTCTCATAGACGTAACGGTCCCCCCGTTGCATCTATGAGAGCCGCGCGTGGAACACAACGCGCCGCCGTCTCGGGTCCAGTACCCTCACTCCCCCCAGAGACGAGGCCCGCACAGTTCAAGCGGGCCGGCACTAGTCCGGGGCAGCGGAAATCGCATTAGATCCCGCTGCCACCCGACGCAAGTGTGCGAAGGAACACCGGTGTGGTTTTAGTCAGTACCTTTTCGACAGACCTCTCCGCTCTCTCCAGGGCGGAGGACATCCATCGAGCTTTCCACATCGTCAAAAAAAGAATAGTTTAGGTTAGGTTAGTACGGTCCAAGATCTTACTGAAATCAGGTGTTTGTCCCGACAGTGGGACATGGTAAAAAGCGTGAGTTTACGTATGTATGTAATATTGCCAGCATGGTTTTCCAGAAACTGAAAATCGGACCATTTGCGTAGGCAGATACTACATTAAATATGAAGCGAAGTCATTGACCATTAATTTATTTATGATTAATGAAGAGCGATTTTTTGAAAGAGTGAACGAAAATGATAAACGATGCAAATCTATCTGACGCGGAAAATGATAATTATAGGTACATGGCGGAAATATGTAATTTATCTCGGATGACTGTAAAGTTAGAAGCTTAATAATTTAATATCGAAGCGAAACTGGACATGGTAACGTTTAGCTACCTGTTACTATGTACCTATTGTTAATGGTTGACCAAGACATCTATTGTTGCATGATATTGTTTCTAACAGACTCATGAAATGTAGTGAGCGTAGTGAAAGAACGGATACATTTCATAATGATGTTAATGCTCTTATCGTAATTTGTTTGGGGTCAGCACTGCACAAATCTTCTTCTTCCATTAATTTTAACTGCTCATCGTTTCCTCGATCATCCTATGCTATATCGACATTCATGCCGATAGCTTTGATCAGGTTGGTAGAAGCAAGAAAAACCTGTTCAGGTGTACATTCAAAGATGACTCTGCCTTCGAGTGTAAATATGATGCTGCCCCACAAACGGTGGGACACTTAATATCGTGTCCTGCCTGTCCCTTTGTTTGCACATCTTAGGAGCTGATGGAAGCTACGGAAAGAGCCAAACTCGTTGCCAATTTTTGGGCTGACCCCATTTGGATTGTTATGGATACGCTAAGAGGATGACTTTGCTCACATCATTGGAGAAAATACTTAGATCTCTTTATAAGTGCCCATATAGGCCTATGTGAAATAAAATATTTGGTTTTAGATCACTTTAGGATTTTTTAAATCGAACAGGGCTTCATACATAACAATTAATCATACCCCTAGGACACTGTCATACAATAAAAATCTCTAGTAAAGTACGCTATAAAACGACTGTAGGTACAATAACTGAAACATTCACCATATAGTAATGCGCCAGTAATTTGATGTTCAAAGTGAGGTGTGAACAGATTTACAGCTTTGAACTAGTCTTGCGTTTAGAATAAATGATTTTATATCGTTACTATTCATATTCATACCTACTACGAGATAATTTTGAAGAAAGTTAATGTTATTCGGCACAAACTGAGAAAATCGTGTGTGTAGAATTTGGCCAGAAGTGCAATAAATTCGTCTAAGTGCATCGTAATAAAGACTTGTTCTTTTAAGATGTACTGTAATGATGGGAATACTGGGCAAACACTCAAAAATGCGTTGAAACCGCAGTCAAACAATGTCAATGCCACCATATCACCACGTTTCAGTTAGAACTTGTTATTATGTCTTCTCTCAAATAATCTTACGTTGAAGACGACTTTCAGTTAGTCGTATAAGCGTTAATCGCGCTTGCTTTTATTGACCTCACGTAATACGGGTCTTAACACCTATGTATATACTACTAGCTGCCTCGCGAAACTTCGTCTGCGTCACATTTTCCCCGTTTTTGCAACATTTTTCATTGCTGCTCCGCTCCTATTGTTCGTGGCGTGTTGATATATATCCTACGTACTTTTCCAGGTTGAAATATCTTCTTGCTAAATTTCATTAAGATCCGATGAGCCTTTTAGTCGTGAAAAGGTAACAAACAAACATACATACAAACAAACAAACAGAGTGACTTTCGCATTTATAATATTAGTATGGATTTAGGGTAATTAATGACCGATAATTTAACACGAGATTATACTCATGATAACAAACAACTTTCACAAAGAAACATTTTTTTATACTCATTCACTTTTATCACTGTAATACAATTTGCGCGCCTGTGCCCTATCAGCTTGTGATAAAAGTAAATGTTTCTTTGGGAAAGTTGTTTGTTATCATGAGTATAATCACGTGTTTAAATATCGCTCACTAATTACCAGTCACCCGATAATAAATTGCAAACACAGGATGGTTTGTTATATGCTTATAAATTGTTCTGGGAATCCCAAAGCAAAACAAATTCAAAAAGTATACCTACTGTAATAAAAAAAAATATCAGAGACTGATTCTCTGGTCCAAAATTTGGTTTAGCAAAACAAATTCAGCATCAGTTTACCGATATAAAAAGTTTAATTGGTTACACAATGGCAGAAGATAACCCTAAGGGCAAGAAGGTGCCCACAGTCGAGGACTGATGCAGACACGGGGTAACTTATCAGATACCCATGGGCTTTCATCCAGCCAGCATTGGGTATATTAGGGTTGCTACGATTATGTCCAAAAAATATCTACGAACAACAAGCATTAGGTGTACTTGAATGAAGCCAGTAAGATAAATTGTTAGTCTTCGAAGCTTCTCTTAGTCTTTATGGAATTCTGTTTGAATGATTTTATTAATATATCAATCGGTATGATTAATAATTTAATCAGGATGGTCCCGTTGATCTAATGGTCGCTGCTCAGCAAGGTGTCCTGGGTTTGATGCCCGGGCCGGGTAAAGTGTTATAAGGTACTAGCTGTCCCGCGCAACTTCGTCTGCGTCACATTTTCCCAGTTTTCACAACATTTTTCATTGCTGGTCCGCTCTTATTGACTGAGATAAGCGCGTTCAAGCAAACAAACAAACAAACTCTTCAGCCTTATTATTAGTAGTATATTTATAGATTTCCGACAGGAATTTCTCGGTAGCAGCCATAGAGCCTGGATCTGTCCCCTATTGATGACAATAGGCTCACCCTCTATTACATGGAACTTTAACATAACTGGCACTAACTAAATGTGGGTGTGCTACCCAGCGCTCTCGGGGCACAAATCCAGTCTCCGTGGCTGCTACTGATAAAATTCTAATGAAAAATCCAATAGCACTTGGACCTGGGGATCAAACCTAAGACCTCATGCTCAAGAGCCGCGCTTACGACCACTACACCAACGATGCAGTCCATATGTTATGATCTTTATAATAACCCAAGATATTTTCCACAGATGGGAGAAAGCTCAATGGCCCCAATCAGCCATGGGCAGTGCAGCCAGCGCCGTAGCAGCAGGAGCTATGGTAGGAGCTGTGGCTCTCGCAGGGTCCTCTCCATCATCAGCCACTCTTGCCAACCCTGAGCCTCGTGACTCCGCCAGCTTGACTCCTGGCAGCGCGTTATCTCTGACTCCTAACTCTTCGTGTGAAGAGCTGAGAGCTGATTCCGGTAAGCCTTCACGCTGATTTTAATATTGTAATTATAAATATATACTATTCTTGTGTCGTCTGTCTAGCCATTTTATATTGTCAACAGCTGATTAAAGTCCGTCCTGTTAGTACTATCAATTTAATTTTCCTTTTTTTGGAAACCAAAAAAACAGCTTTCAGTTAACTTATAAGCTTTTTTAAAACGTATGCTCGATGGGAGTTCCCATCCGCAAAAATAACTTATTGACGGTCAAACTTTTAATCCCTCATGTAACCTGCACTTTATAAAAATGCTTTCTGGTGTTCTGTGTCTACTAGTTATTATCACCTCTTGCCCTTATTGGGATAAGGGCAAGAGATTCATTTAGGGGCGGCGGCTCGGCGCAGCATGTTTTCTTGTTCCATACTTCTCTATAACTTATCATCTCATTTAGACCATGTATGGTCTTCCAGTGACTTAAGTGTTTTATCCGACTGCGGCGAAGCCCAAAAGGAGGGTAATGTGTTTGACCTGTATGTATGTATGTCCGTTTCTATGTTCCCTCGTAACTCCTAAACGAATGAACGGATTTCGATAAATTATACCTCGTTAGGTTCGTCTTAGTGGCGCTAGTGTCACTGGCATGAAAAAAAATAAAGAAAATGGCGGATTTCGGGTGCCATATTGTGAGGTTCGATTTTTTTTGCTTCCAATACCATCTACGAATATATCATATGTTTAAAAGTAATTCAAAGAGACATATCGTATAAAAAATAAACTAAAAAGCTGAAAATAAAAACAAAGTAATTAAAAAAACATATATCCATTTTTAAATTTTCAAGCTCTAATGGGTCCCGCCTGCTTCTAACTTTAATTTTATTAAAAATGTGTTGTTTAATATTAAGATCCTATTGTACCATTCACTCAGAAATAAATATTATTCTATTCTATTATATTCTATTCTGTGGTTGTTTTTAGCTTTTATGTGGTTAATTTTTAACTTTAGTTTTTTACCGCAGTCGGTTTTTTTTTTATTACTTGTTTTTAATATTCGTTACATTAAACTAGTTTTATTAAACTGTAAGATGATGTGCCAATTTTGTTATGAAAACTTGTTTGGCGAAGGAAGTATTTCATTTGGCCGTTTTCAGAGATTGCTTTCTCAGCTGCAATGTTAATGATTTATCCATCTTCTCCTCTTTGTTCAATTTTATTGCTGGAGCTTAAAAGTCAACTTAACAGATAAATTTCTGATTTACAACTTACTCTTGCGCATAAAAAATTAAGTGTTCTCAATCGTAAACGTAAAAGTTAAACAAACCATGGAATACATAAAGCGGTATGTATTTTATTTATTTGTAATATTTTTATATTTTCGGATAATGTTTATTATTCGTGAGAGTTTTAGAGAAACATTCGATGTATCAGATGTTTTGAATATCGGTTATTTGCGGGTATTCTGTTATGATACCAAAAGCTTTTTGATATCCAAAACTCTACTAAGTTTTTTATAACATTTTTTAAAGTTCTAAAAATCAAGAGCATAATGTCCATCACTTTATTTCCTAATTAGTAATAAGCATAATATCCATCACTATTTATACTAATTTTAAAAGCTATTTAAAAACAAACAGTACTTAAATGAAAGAAAAAGAAAACTGTGTATTGGTCCCAAAACAGTTACAAATGAGAAATCCCTTTTAAGTAATTGTTAATCTTGTGTCGAGACTATCTCGCTCTTTGCCTTAATTATTAAGCGTATTGAGACTATTGTTTACAAAAAGTGACAAAACATTAAAGGACACCATTTTATTTGGCCCCCTAGGAAAGTTACGTTTAATATTGATAAAAAAATGAATGAAAAAGTGACTAATTTACCTTGCCTAGGTTGGCGAGTGGATGGGCAATCACACCCGTTACATACCGAGTTTCGTCCGTGCGTCGGAAAGCACGTTAAGTCTTTGGTGCTGGCTGTAATTTGTAGATCTTTGACAGTCGTTACAGGTAGTCAGTGGCCCGAAAGTCAGACAAACAGTCTAACCAAGTTTTCTTACCTAGTACTAGCTGGGTTGTGGAGGTCAGTTAAGCAGTCGCTCTAAGTAAAATACTGGTATTCAGCTACATCCAGTTAGACTGGAACAATCTCAACATAGTTGGGAAAAGGCTAGGCAGATGATGATGTATTTATTAGTTAGTATAGGCAAATCCCTTACACTATTAAAGCCACAATGATTAGGTGATTTAAAAAAATTATTATTTATTTAGGTATGATATTTTTATGTTGATATGCAAATATTAGGCAGGTAAGGTATTCCAAGCTGGCCGTGTATGGAGACACAAAAACACATTGTTACATAACGAAAAATATATTTTATTACCTACCTACTTTTAAACATCATGATCAATTACCAATATTTCATTTAAAAAAGTGCAGGTGGTTCGATCTTGCAGATGGTGCTCTTTATATTGAAAACCCACACTTTTTGTAATAGATACAATTATTAATTAGAGAATTTTAGTTATCTTACAATGAACGTCTTCGGAAGTATCACTCAGCGACGTCAGCGCCAGCGCAGACATTCGAATACAAATGATAATATAACTACTAATTTAAATTGTTCCACTAGCAATAGTTTTCCGGATATGTGAGACGAAGAACATTGCGATGAAATTACCCTACTACAAAATAAAATTAAGGAATTAACATGTGGATTAAAGGCAGCACACGCACAAGTGGAGAGTTTAAACTTAGAGAATACTCAACTTAAAAACACTATGGACGAATTAACTAAGAAGTTAAATTAACCTAAAGATCAACCCGAGTGGCTGTAATTGCGTGTGTTGTTATATAGACACGAGTTCCTCACTGCTACTGTTACTAAGAAATACATATAAAAATAACAAACCGTGTTTATCTGTTGGTCCGAGATTATCTCCGAAACTTTTTACTGAAAGTATTGATGCAATTGACACGATTTAATAAATTCTTTCACGGGGAACGCTTAAATATAACCTCCGAGCGATGCCGTGCTATTACAGAATTAATTGTAAATCAGTCTTAAAAATCACATCAACATCCTTCAGTTAGTACAGACACGGCTGAGCGACTTTTTTGATACTATTTATAATTGAACAGAGCACGATTTTAACTTCAATTACCGATGCAAAGCACTCATTATACAATATTGCTCGTTTTTTAGGTTACTGAGAGATTCACGTTTTCTTTTTCATATTTCTCCATATTGCCGTTAGACAACAAGGCTAAGCCAATATTTATTTATTTGCTCTTTAAAGTGTCGGACGTAAAGAATAGCACCATCCCATATCTTCCCGCGGGTGTCGTAAGAGCCGACTAGGGACTTGCCAGAGAATGGGCAGCAGCGTTCTCTGTGCTTTTGTAACAACCGTACTGCGATCGCCAATCCGCCTGCCAATCGTGGCGATTATGGCAAAACCCCACAAAATGTCAATGTGATTTGGGGGAGGCCTATGTCCAGCATTGGATGTCTTTTGGGCTGAAATGATGAAGCCAATATTACCACTGTAATCTAGAGATTATAGGGAATAAATCAACATGCGTTTCATTATTACATGACGTTTCCATTTATTGGGTAGCATATTCTCTAAACAAAAAAAAATGTCTCCTTTAGGAAGAAATCATCAAAATTAAACTTCTTCCTATTTAAGGAATCATGGGTCAAATCATTTTTATAATTTTGTTGTTTTGCGCAGTCCATTGCAATGCCTAATTGAAGTGAAACTTCTTACGCGACTTCCAACAAGGTTGCGTTAAACGTTTACGCTACCATGGAGGGGGTATGAAAGCGCTGTTGCGTTAAGTTTCACTTCTTCCGCGCGGAGGAACTCCACGCACTATTATTGCATAGTTTTCATTTGGCACAAAAACATACCAAACGTGTTAGTTTTTGCTCAGAATCTTACATAGTCATCTTGACTTTACAGCCAAACGAAAACAGGCGGTAAAGTGTTTCCTCATTTTCTTTGCCAACATTTTAAACTGTTACAAATATTTCTTGTGAAAGTGTTTTCTTCAGACAAATCACATCTGTGCAAAAAAAAATACTGGCCAAGTGCGACTCATAATGATGCATCTTGGTTTTGTATAATTTTGTAATTTGTCGAGATTTGCGTCACAACAAGCAAAATGTATGCTTCTGAACAAGTCACATTTTTACCCCCGTATTGAGCGCGTACCAGAAAGGTGTAAATATATTTCAAGGTGTGATTGAGACCCTCAAACTGAACAACCTTCTCCATGAGACTACCAACGAAATCTCAAAAGCAGCTGCTGATTTCTATTTCGCGATTTCGATGCACGCTGTATACCTAAGTAACAAGGTTGAAATTTTGTCACTTTTACTTCTTCATGGAGATGAGTCTACCCGTCTTATTAAACAACTTTCCCAAAGGCACACCCGACAAGTGAAAAAAATTAACTTGCTTTTTATAAATTTCTCGAAATAGTCTGTCCACAGTTGTTAGGCAATTCGTTTTTTTTTTTCAAAAGTATATAGATACTTAGCCGAAGTACAAGTTTCTTTGGAAAACGGGTGATTGGAGAGTAGAGTGCGTTGAGATACTTCCTTGAAGGAGATATCTAAATCACAACCCTGGCCTAGATAACCTTAGTTTTGCCTGTCATTTTGTTGGTGGACCACCAGAAAAGAAAACTGGCACATTACTGGGCGCAAGCATAAAACTAAACTTTTCCTAAATGAGACATTGTGTTCCGAAGCTTCATTCCTGTTGCCATATTACCCTCCTAACCATCTTCATAATTGGTATACTTGTTCAACCCACTGCTGGGTTTAAGGCCCTATTCTCCCATGCTGTAGGTCTGCCAACGCTTCTTCTACCGTAGGGCTCTACTCCACCTTTCATCACCACATCTTGTCTTGCCCACCTCCACTTCACAGTTGCTACCCGCAATCAGACATCCTGGACTTTAGTCCCACGTCAGATTTCTGAGTTACGAACTCGTTCTAGTAAAATAGTATTATTTAATTTGTGCCATAGCTAGTAAAACGTCTTGAATTTGAGCACAGAACCGTAAAAGTAAAACATTTTGGCACAAAAACGTAAACTATAATAACGTGCTTTATATTCTGTAAATGGATGGCCTGATTCTGTCAACATGAGTCACTCCATACTCGCCTGTGGAACGTTCGCGCGATGTTCCTGCGAGTTCGGTCTTTGATCGGGATAGTGTAAACCATCTCGGGAGGCGATGAGAAACACGCCTTAGAGAGGTTTTATCTTGTATATGATGAAGTAGCTGTTAAATTCGGGTTTGCTTGGGTTTCTAGTCGTAAGTTTTGACTGTCTACATTGATTGCGTGGGCTTAAACTGGGAAATTACAGTACAAAAGCGCTAGACGAATATCGCACGAAAATCAAGGCAAGCTCAAACATGAATAAAACTCGTCAAATGAATTACATAATAATTCATTTGACAAGTTTTACTTATATTTTTTTACGTTGGTTTAAAGAACGATATATTGTCATGTTGCTGTGTCGAGTACAGCGCAGTCACCTGAACCTGCTCTTCAGAACTTTCAGGTCACTTCGCCACAGGAATTTCTAAGAATTCTGAAAAACTGGCTCGATTTAGTTCAAGAAAAATAAGCAACACAGACTTGTATTGTTAGGTTTCATCACAATAAATCTGTTTTATCTGCTTCCATGATAAATGCGTCTAGGTATAAAAAGAAATCTGTAATAATTTAGGTAAAACAACTCCTGTAGAAATACACATGTGGTTTTGAATTTATTGACATCCTGTTTACCTATGTTCACAAATAAACAATGATTACGATTATAGGTATTTTCCTTCGTTACTAGTCAGAACTTCTACATATATTTAATAATGACATAATAAAACGTAACTCCTAAAAAAGTAGCATATAGAGCAGTATTAACGAGCTCTGTAACCTACAAAACAGTGGAGGGAAAATCTTCTCATATGCAGACGATACGGCTATTGTCTTCTTTGGTGATACTTGGGAAGTAGTACGTAGTAAGGCCGAACAAGGGTTAGTTGGCATAGATAGGTGGCTCAAAGCAAACTTGTTAACCCTTAATATTACTAAAACGAACTACATTTGTTTCTCTCCAAGTGCAAGGTCTAAACCAGGTGCTAATTTTGATATTTGTATCCATATGTGTGCAAATGGCTTGAGGCAGAATTGTGACTGCAATCCCATCAAACAAGTACCGTCTACAAGATACTTGGGAGTTATAGTCGACGAGTGTTTGACGTGGCATTCGCATCTCGAGGTTAATATGTCGCGTGTTAGGAAATTTATATGGATTTTTAAAAATCTACGACATGTGATGCCTCAAACGACTCTCAACAACATTTATATAGCACTCGCGCAATCTATAATCACATACTGCTTACCTGTTTGGGGAGGGGCCAGGAAAACGAAGTTTCTAGAGTTGGAAAGAGCCCAAAGGTCATTTTTAAAAGTAATATATTTTAAGCCATACAGATATCCCACAATCGATCTATATAAAATTGGTGGCCTATTATCAGTCAGGAAACTATATATTTTAAACATCATACTATATTTACACAAACACCTTCCAGTTAACCTAGAAAGCCAGGCTAGGAGGAGAAAAGAAAGTGTGGCTTTCTCTCCACGGGTACGCACGGTTTTTGCCAGGTGTCAGTATGCATGCCAATCAGCCTAAATAAATACAATAAAGTAAACGCAAAACTAAAGTTCCACCACGCGGTCTCGCATCAATGCAAAAAAGTTCTAGCTGAGTGGATAAAACTCTAACTTATGAAGAAACAGAGCATATTTTAGTCAGACTTGCATGAATTGAATACTTATCTTTTTACTTTAATGATATACCTTGTGATCACCTATGGTTATCTTTAACATCGATTATAGTGGCACTATCAGCAAACACCTAATCAAACACAAAAACACACAAATTACAAACTCACAATCACACACATATACTCACAATTACACACTACACAGAGCTCCTTACTTTTCAAGTCTTTATTCCTCTTTTTGTTTAAAAATTAGTTCTTAATTTATTTTTTATTTTTTTGTAATTTCTCAATATTGTTAGCTCTCATATGGGAAAGAGCGAAAGAACCCCAACACAAGTATTTTTAATTACTTACTAGGGCTGTTTCATTGACATTTGTAAACGTAACCGTTTGAGACACAATAAACTTTGTTTGTTTGTTTTTTACTAAATGTAGGTAAACTTGAGCACAAAGTAGAGATGACTTTATTTTTTAAAAGCAGCGTTCAACTAAGTAATTACGTACTAATGATGCATTCATTTCAACAGTTTCAATAAAAAACCACTTCTCGAAACTACATTTAATTTGGCACAAAATGTATCTAAACAGTTGATAAATTGCATTTTCTACATGTAAGAACGCAGACTTTTCCATTCTCCGAAAAATCTATTCATCAGACAATGTTTCGCGGATTTCCCAGAAGTTATCCACAATAACCGGTCCATCTGTTACAGGTATGCGCAAGAGTGTGCGAGACGATGGCGACAACACATTCCTGCAAGCTCCTACGCAGGTTAGAATCAACATTGTATTAATACCACAGTACAAGGAATTACGACAGTAGATCTACTCACTCACATCAATTATAAAACATCGTTTTGCTTTTTTTTTGCAATACGCTTCCTTTTAAACTGTTCAAATGCATTTTGACTGACTTCGAAAAATAGGGACGTACTATGTTCGTGTTTTTACATTGCAGGTGCTAGTAATCTAAATAGTGATAACATTTTATATTCGGTAGTCCCCATTTGCATTCCATAATATGAAAGACACAAGCATCGACCTCTTTTTTGTACGGAAATAGACCATATTGAAAAGGTTCATGTTGTTCAATAAGATAATGACACGCACTGGTGGAAAAATATTACAACTACTAGTGCGTAGTTACAGGTAAATATTTGTGAGACCGTTCTGAAAATATATCCATCTGGGGGAAACATAAAGTAAAAGTAAATATTTTTGAGAAAAAGCACAAACAAGATTATTTTTATGATGACTAGCCTTTTACTAAGAATATTTCTAAACGGGAAAATAATAAGTTCGAAAATTAATAAAATTGCCAATCTTGTTTTGAAGAATTGCCGTTGTCTGTGGATTGAAAAATAATATCTTACAATTTGTTCGTTGTCAGTTTCAGTATTACAGTCATTTCATGTTAAATATATTGACTTACTAACAAAACTACTGTGAACTTTACTCTCTTTTAAGTTGATATTTGGTTGCTACTCTCAAAGGTCAACTATCAAAAGACTATAAAAGTTTCGCTGCGAGACTAAAATCACTGCGGACCGAAGATTACCATCTTGTGTTTTCATACAATTTCAGGGACAACATTATTAATTCAATAAGATTTTATGGTTTAAATGTCCTTATTGTATTGTTTAATTTGACATTTAAATTACTATTCTTCTTGTTTTTATCTTTTTTTATTTGAAGCATATTTCCCTCTCTGTCAACAAAATCAAATTCGCATATGCCAAAGGTCCCTCAGTTTTGTTTGTAATTTACATTCTGAATTACTTATACTATGCTATTGCTTGAAATAGTTATTGAAAATAGACCCATTCGCGATTCCGTCTGCTAAACGACTGGCAAAATTATTTATGATGATTATTTGTGCTAAAGTGGGGCCGCTGAAAATGTGTAGGTAGGTGAAGCGCACATGACTGATAAAATTATGGGTGTATTAAACAATTGATTTTTAACTTTAGAAAATAATGGTTGTATTTTTTCAAAACCTACCTAATTCTTTGCCACATAAGGCAGGTGTTTCAATCGCCAGTTTTAGCTATTGCAGAATAAAATAAATAAACGGTTCGAGATTTTTTTCGACCTAGAACAAAAGCTGCCATACTGCATTTTTTACATTCGTTATTTTTTTTTTTTATCTAAAGATTGAATAATCGGCTACATTTAGATTTGATTACCAATACAAGCACATTATACAGAAAACACATTTAATAACTGAAGTTTCATTCCTTAAAAAAATAACATATTGTACAAAAAAAATCCTTATGGTAAGTCTAAATTATCCTTCTTCTGATCATTTTCTTGGTGTTAAATCGAAGCGTGTATTCCGAACACAAACAAATAAAGCTATTTTTAAATTCTAAACATTTTAAGACAAAAGTTGTTTATAGATCTAGCCACAACAAACCAAGTTTTGATCCAGAAAAATAAACAGGGTTCTAAAAATGATTTCGAGTGACAACCGATGGCTAAACCATTGACGTATTGATCACGAGTTCGATTTCTGAACGCATTATATTTGTGTGGCCTACATAGTTGCTTGCTTTCTGGATGTTTGGGCATAGTTAATTTTGGTCTGTAAACACACCGACCGAGGAGAAATGGTTGGTGAACAGTTTTGTGAATTACTATTCAGACCTTTCTTTAATTCGCTGCAAAATACCATGGACAATAGTAATAGCTAAGCCTACATGCGAAAAATAGATAATAAAATGCATTTACTACTGTCGCGCTGCTGGGCACAGGCATCCCCCAATTCCTTCCACGAAATCCTTTACAGGGCCACATCGGACTAGCCCCTCGTTACTTACGCATTATATAATAGCTTACGAATAATTAAAGTGGAACCACAACAGCTAAGGAAGTCACTACAATTATCGTATCGTGAATCGTGTGGCGAATGGCGACGTCTCTTTCGCTTTGAATACACGAGCATTAAGCTTAAGATAAGTCAGCTCACCAGCAAAAATGATAAATCTCCCTTTTTCTTAAAAGAAGGGAGTACGAAGTATCTTATACGCTTTTTACCTCCACTCAAAAATGTTATGTCAATATAATTAATCATCACCCAATGTCTTTCTCCCCTCAGGACGACAGTTCCACCTCCCCATCACCAAACAAGCTCCACAAAAGTCCTTGGGGCAAGATGAGGGACATCATCCAGACCCACAGAGAGTCCGTCAAGAAGAAGACCTCCAACCGAGGGTCCAAGAGCTCCCCGGACGTGGTGCCCAAGAGGCGAAGGTCGCTCAGTGATGGAGGGGACAGCGATGCACCACCAGCGCTGACCCTCACCATACCTTCGTCTGAGGAACTTGGTGAGTTTATTTTGATTTTAAACATCACGTAAAACGTAACGTGTTAGGTACCCCCCCATTTCACCAGTAATGTTTAACTTCCATGTAATAGAAGGCGAGCCTATTGCCATCAACCGAGCACAAATCCAGAGTACGTGGCTGCTACTGAGAAATTCCTGATGGAAAAACCAAATAACACTGCCCGACCCGGGCATCGAATCCAGGACAACAGGCTCAGCAATTGCGCTTGCTTGATTTTGATTACATTCAGAAGCAAAAGTTGTGCGATATTACTGCCTATTTTTAATTGCTGAAACTTAATGTCAAAGTATTGATTTGAAATAGACCAGTTACAGGCAATTTTGAACGGCCAAAAAACAAAAAAAATAAACTTCAAACAAGCCACAAGTGTTAACTGTGATGGGACTGTAGTTGCTCATTTCAAAAAGAAAAATGGGCCCGAAACTCCAGGGACACTGACTACAGTTTATCCGTTATAACATTAACTGCAAAAATGTTGGACAGTTTTTATTTGTCATAGATTCGGGATTTTATACGCCTGCTACACTCGATGTGAAAAAGTGGTAAACAGAATTGAGAATAAAAAAAATAAGACAATGTTTTATCTTGTAAAATTATGGCTACGGTCACAATTTGGTGAACAATCACATTATTGTCTATTGACTATACATCATCATTAAGTACTTCTACACATCCATGCCGATTTGGGCTGAGGTTATTATTTCTAATATTTTAGCAGCATACATAGTTGAGTTAGTGTCTTATTGTTATTTAAAAACTACCTGGGCGACCGAGTTCTACTTAGGAGAAAATAGAGAATTTTCGCAGACATGAGACCTAACCAGATTTATTTTTCGCCCCCGAAAATCCCTATATGTCAACGGTCATCGAAATCATTAGAGCCGTCTTCGAGAACGTGATTAC
Source organism: Cerastis rubricosa (assembly GCA_949152445.1). NCBI lineage: Eukaryota > Metazoa > Arthropoda > Insecta > Lepidoptera > Noctuidae > Cerastis > Cerastis rubricosa. Next base: position 24,066,536 of record OX424527.1, read on the forward strand.
AAAATTAAATATTTCAATTTTATTTATTTAAATATTAGCTTATGGGATTAATACATAGGGTACATTGTGTTTGAGAGATAAAAGCGCCAATCTATTTCTGGTATGCTAAATGTCGACGGTATAAACGGTCTTCAAGATTACACACAATATTATTATGCATTATTATATTAAGCATAGGAAATCTGTAAATAATTCCATCGAAATTGTTTACATAGACTTTAGCGCGAAAGAATAAAATCATGTTGATGTTACCAGTTCGACATTTACGAGTTAAATAATGCTAAACGTTTACGATGTAGGTTTAAACTATGTTCGTCTTTTGTTTATTCAATGCAGCATTTGACCTGATCATCGATTACCAGGTTTCCGCTGTCCAGGGCCTTATGGGGTAAACAGAGAACCGAAAAACGTAACTTGACCTTTCTCAAAAGAATCAGACTCATTTTTATCATCATCTTTACCTTACCTATAACTTAATTTATATGGGGTCGGCCCAGCATATCTTTATCTTTGGAACGAAGTTCCTTTCGCGGGTTGCGAAAGGGGGCTAGACGGAAAAAATTAAGACCAAAAATTGTAACGACACTTTTTGCTAACTTAAAAAAAATATATTACAATTCGTTCACTAATTAATCGAAAGGAACTTCGTTCCATCCGGGTGTCCCTTGGCACCTCTCAAGTTTTTTTCCATTCTCTCTATTATTTTGTTATCTCAGCGATCAGCCTCTTTCATGCCATATCATCCCCTACACAGTCCATCCATATATCGTTTCTTTAGACTTCCCCTACTCTTATACGGCATTCATGTCATTACATTCATGCTCAAAATTTTCCTCTAAATGTTTTTCACATCACATTCCCCCTACAACGTCAGTTTTTGCACAACAATTTTCATGTAAATGTAATTGTAAACCTACTATATTATACTGTACAAAATAACTAACAGACAAATACAAAGTTGTAAATATCTACGTAATTCTGCATGTTTCAGTCGCTGTTTTAGTTTGTGTTGTAAACAGCTTATATTTGCGCGAATGCAAAGTGTATCCCTACTTTGTATCCGATTACAGCACGTGCAACAATCAAAACAATTCTGATTACATTAGAATCTGAAATTTCCGTCTTCCGTCCCTCATAAATCATTTACCAGAACTGTTGATGGACAGTCTCAAAATTCCTTGTTTACCAAAATTCTGGCCATTTTCTGTTGCGAAATGATGCCAAATCTTTCAGAATCATATTTATGCACCCTGCAAGATCCAAAGGCAGAAGTCAGAAGCAAAGGCCTTTTTTTTTTTAGGATGGGAAATCATCAAATGGCTTCTCCCGCTCTGGGCGGAGCGGAAAGGAGTGTCAGACTTGACTGACTAAAACCCATCCATGTTCCTTCTTAGCCCTTTGTGTTCCAGGGCCACGGTATCTCTTTCGAACAACCCGCAGCCCTGGCAGGAGAAGCAAAAGCCTTAATTCCAAAATTGCTATTAGGTACTTTTTTAATTGATTGAAGTTCTACTTACCCTTAGTCTTTTAAGAGTGCAACGCCACTTAACCTTAAGACTTGACCATCAAAAAGACTTAATGACTCGACTTTCGAAGTCTTTTTAAAACGAACAAAGACTTGGTCCATCTGAATGCGCATTGGGAACTTGACGATTGTTCTCTCTTCCAGAATCTGAGCCCTCCCACCCTGTTCTTCGCAAGCAGCGATCCTTGGAGCTGGGTGCCAGACCCCCCCAGCACCGCCCCCCTCGTGCCTCCAAGTGGACCAAGGTCAAGAGAGCCTTTCTGACGTCAGCGTCTGCCTCAGTCCCGTCCAGCCCTAACAGGCATTCAGCGTTCTTCACTGATGCAGGTTAGTGCTTATTTTGCCCTTCATCTTCAACCTCCTCCTCTTCCATCTTGTGCCGCATGCTCTTCATATTGTTTTCCGGGGGAAACCTTCAAAAGCGGACTTTGTGGATAAGACCAGGGACTGTGGGATTTTTACCTCACTAAAAGCAACTCTTTGGTTAACATCTTCACGTGGAAGGATGAATCGTTATCTCTCAAAAGACCGATCTAAAACCCACCTTAAAGTTCTCTTTTTCAGAAAGCTTAATAGTAGCCACAACAGTTGGACCATTATAAAGAGTGTAAATAGATCCTTATCGAAGCCGAAAGGCACTTGTTCTCCCCGTCATTGCGATTTTTTTTTTGTTCTGGACCATACCTGGGAACCTTCTAGTCAAAGTTCCAACTTTTTTTAGGGTTCCGTACCCAAAAGGTCAAACGGGACCCTATAACTGAGAATTCGCTGTCCGTCCGTCCGTCCGTCCGTCTGTCACCAGGCTGTATCTCACGAACCGTGATAGTTAGCCAGTTGAAATTTCTACAGATTATGTATTTCTGTTGACGCTCTAACAACAAATACTAAAAAGAGAAAAAAATAAATATTTAAGGGGAGCTCCCATACAAAAAAGTGTTTTTTTTTTCTCGTTTTTATCAATAATGGTACGGAACCCTTCATGCGCGAGTCCGACTTGCACTTGGCCGGTTTTTTAATAACTAGTTTTAAAGGTTGCATACTTGACATACCTGCATGACCCATTTACACTTCAATGCATTCATCAGCACAATGTTTTGAGTGCGTAACATTGAGTTTTACCGTAAAGCGAGATTTTTCACCCAAGAAAAAAGTCGTTTCCAAGCACTAACTTTTGCATGGGGTTACTTAGTTTAATGTACAGAATGCTTGGTTGACTTCTTCGGGAAAAGTCTGTTTACATCTTGTATAATATGTTCAAACTGCTGTGGTTCGGCCTCCTCTTCAGTGATAGTGCCGTAATCCATCATCCGGATATTTTTCTGCACCACAAATCAAGTGTTGTGCAATATCTTCGTTAGCTTTTCGATGTTGTATTATGTATAAATTATAGCAACTTAGAAAATGCTCTATTTAGACAGTAACATTTTAGAAATCAGTACAAGATGACATAAATCCCTATTACTCACAAGAGCCCATAACTCGGCCGATTTGGAAGATCAGCATCCCCATCATCCCTCTTTATGAGAAGTAACAATATTTGCTATGCTCGTAGTTTATTACCTCAGCTATTGCCAAGTTCTTGATTAGTCAGTAAGTCCACTGCAGTTTATGACATGCTATATTGTAGATTGTTATTGTTGTAACCGCTTTAGCCTGCGTTATCGCTCTCGTGGAGGGAAATTGTCAGGCGGGAACGTACTGCTGTGATTAAAACTGTGCTAAACTACGCTAACTATGCTATGTATGATGTCGGACGTAAAGAATAGCACCATCCCATATCTTCCCGTGGGTGACGTAAGAGGCGACTAAGGGATTTGCCAGAGAATGAGCAGCAGCGTTCTCTGTGCTTTTGTGACAACCGTACTGCGATCGCCAACCCTACTGCCAAGCGTGGCGATTATGGCAAAAACCTCCAAAATGTCAATGTGGCGACACTTGGGGGAGGCCTATGTCCAGCAGTGGACGTCTTTTGGGCTGAAATGATAATGATGAATGATGATGTCCAGCAGTGGACGTCTTTTGGGCTGAAATGATGATGATGAATGATGATGTCCAGCAGTGGACGTCTTTTGGGCTGAAATGATAATGATGATGAAACTATGCTATATAACTATGATCGCCAACCCGCCTGCCAAGCGTGGCGATTACGGAAAAACCCCCCATGTTATGTCAATGTGGCGATACTTAGGGGAGGCCTATGTCCAGCAGTGGACGTCTTGCGGCTGAAATGATTAATGATGATGATGAATGAAAACGAGAATCGGGTTATTTTAACGGAGATTAAAAAACAGCATCTTGATACGTGTGAAAGGGCTTCCGTTAGGAGTTACAATGTAACTTCAGTACACAGTTCCAAACAGCGCACAATACGTAACTGCCACGTATTAGTAAGTTATTTTAGTAATATTACTCATACATTAACAGATCTGTCGATATTAGTGGTAGCCGATCACGTCACGACCGTCCCTGACACATATTTGTTTCTCATGATTGAGTTTTTGCGGTAAATTATACCTACGGGAATTTTGGCAATGGACAACGTTTGAGAGGTCGTAAAGGGTCATATTAATAGCTCTAAAGTTTATTTTAATTCGAGTCAGTTAAACTGTTGTTTAAAAATGAGCACAATCAGTTGTTAACATGTTTGACGTTTAAACGTTGACAGTTTTGAGATTCTGCTTTCAAACGCCAGTCACGATAGCGGATTCGGGTCTAGCATATGGCAATACACAGAGTTAGAAATCGCTGCACCGCCGCCAACAGAGTCTACAGACAGTCAGTAGTCATAATAAAAATGCGTTGAACGCAAATATTCTGTTACAATCCGCAATCAAAGCCGTACTGTTTCTAGATACGTCGCGCGTGCGCGGAAATGGCTCGATTGGTTTGCACGGAACCTATTGACAATGCTGCCCTTAGCGGCGGCAGCTGAGGCATTTACGCGTTCCGTTGCGCAAATCCAAGAAAGCCAGTAAATAAAATTATTTTAGAAAATATCCAGGGGTGCTAGTGTTAGAACATTGACTATCCTGTATCGTGTGAGCTTTAAGGCGCCACTCTACACCAGTGCACGGCTAAACTACGTGCACGTATGTACTTTGCTATGGTTGGCATAAAAATGTAGCCGGATCGGTCTACTGCGACCAATGAGCACATGGCTTAAAAACAAATGAACCGCGCAGCAAACTTGAAAAACCTCTCCATGCGCGTCCATGCATCCAACATAGCAATGCATAGACGGTCGAGTTTACACATCTTTTCAAATTAACCCCGGTTGTTTACGTAAATACCTTCTATAAACAAAATAAATGTTTTGTAAATATCTTCTGCTAAATTCAACGTAAGCCATGATCTTATAAACGGAAGTTCGTTTTAAATAATCCCAAATGTTCCCAGGAAATGATTAGCAAAACATTTTCTTTCATCGCAAGCCAAGAAGGAAATCTTTATGTTTACATAAGGAAATTGTAACCTATATTATGTACATTAAAACATGTGTAGGACATTAAATATTATGTGTGACTAACATAACATTGAGCCAGAACATAAGAAATTATATATACGTAACGTCAGAATATATCATCATCTGCCTAGCCAGCTCGGCCAGCACGGTCGGCTTCCAGTCTAACCGAATACATCAGAAGCTGCTCGAAGCTGTCGCTCGATGTAAAATACTGGTATTTTACATCGAGCGACAGCTTATCTGACCTTCAAAACCAATTTAATACTGTCACTTTCGGGCTAAAATGACAGCCGGGACCAACGGCTTAACATGCTTTGCGAGAAACGGACGAAACTCGGTATGTAATGGGTGGTCACCCATCTACGTACCAACATAAGCAAGCGCGGCTTAACCTGAAGATCGATCCTGCGACTGCTATTATTTAGCCACGAGCTCCTCCAGCATATACAAGTCAGAATGTGAAGTCAGTTAATTAAACTAAACTTTCATATTATGATCAGTAAGACCCAGCATAATAATTACATTCCCACTGGTGGTTCACCTCATAAGTCTCCTCTCCGTATGAGGGAAGGGGGGGCATAGTACTCCTCCAAGAGCGCTCAGTGCAGCGGGTCGGTATGGATATGACCCGCCTTCTTCGAATATTTGTTTCTAAGATGTTTCAACTACGTTAATTTCCCTACACTGTTTTGAGAGCAGTGGTAATAATTATAATTTTACATTTACTTTTTTTTGAACATTGTACCACAAAGATTATTTTTTTGGAAATTACAATAGTACATTGTTACCCAAGGGGTGAAAGTAACTTGTTGAGTCCCAAGACGAGGTTTGGCGCCCGAACGAAGTGAGGGCGCTAATAGTTTGAGGGACTAAATAAGTCTTTAACCCGAGGTAAACACGGTGCTTTTCATTACGAATACAAGGAAAGTAAAAATATGATTTGCTAAAGAAAAAATTAGTAAATTTTATTTTACATATAAATCAACAACTTTGCTGAGATTATTTTATTTAAAGTTTACGGTAAAATTAGATCAATTTGTTATAGTTAGTGAAAGGTTTTTTCCGGGTATGTTGATATTTGATATATTCTGGGAAACTTGAGTTTGTTTTGATTTAGGTGTAAAAGGTTTTCCACCTCCGCTTTAGCCTGTCCTCTTATAAAATCAGGCGTTAAATTCATATCCGAATCAGATGAACTCATTTTATACAAATCTCTCCTTTACGTAAGTATAAACAAAACTCAACAAATTGAAAAAACAAATGAAGATCGGATTGCCGCTTTCCTGCCTATTTTGTTTTTTTTTTCTTAGGCCAGGTAGCTATGCAGCCTTTTCATTTTTCATCGTCGAAAAAATGTTAAATATTTTGCCCAAATCTACGTTATTTTAAAGAAATAGTTGAAACGAAATTATAATAAAGTTATTCAAAAAATATATTTTCTTTAATCAATACTTAAGTTAAGTATTGAGTTAATCGGTGGTCAAATCATGGTCCAATAAACATGTGAAAATAGAACTAGTTTTTAGGGTTCCGTAGCCAATGGCAAAAAAAGGAACCCTTATAGATCCGTCATGTCTGTCTGTCTGTCTGTCTGTCTGTCCGTCTGTATGTCACAGCCACTTATTTCCGAAACTATAAGAGCTATACTGTTGAAACTTGGTAAGTAGATGTATTCTGTAAACCGCATTAGGATTTTCACACAAAAATAGAAAAAAAAATTAAGGGGGTCCCCATACTTAGAACTGAAAACCAAAAAAAAAAAATCATCAAACCCATACGTGTGGGGTATCTATGGATAGGTCTTCAAAAATGATATTGATGTTTCAAATATCATTTTTTTCTAAACTGAATAGTTTGCGCTAGAGCCATTTCCAAAGTGGTAAAATGTGTGTCCCCCCCCTCTAATTTCTAAAGTAAGAGGAGGAAAATTCTGAAAATATTTAGGATTGTAGAACGTAAAAAAAACTATCAACGAAAATTGGTTTCAATAAGATATGATGTTTAGTTTTTGAGATATGGGACTTTTTCATCAAACTGCAGCAGTAACTTTGTTTTTCATAAACATACTATGAAAAACAAATTTAGTTTTGCGGTTGTGTGGAAGTTTACTAACTAATACTACTAACTAATGAATGACAGTTCAAAATATTGTTATTATATTGTTTGGAGCTATGGAACCCTGTGTGCGAGTAAGACTCGCACTTGGCCGGTTTTTTTATAATTTGGCAACTGTCAGTTGAAAGCGATTCTCACTAGGGATGAAAAGTAATATTTTCATCCCACTCATGTAACTTCAGAACTACTTTCAGAGTATGAGCAATGAAAATACTTATATGAAATAAGAAGTGAGTCCTACTAAGACTTTTATCAGAAAAGCTCAAGAATTCCGTGTCCTTATAGATACTTCAAAATTAAGCTCTGGTCAAACTGAAGCAAATCCTACATTTGTTGCAGGACGAAATCCATTGGCACTGATTGATTTAAATAATTTGTTAGGACTTTTTCAAATGGACGCAAGAAGTTTCTTGTCTTCCTAATCATCAATACAGCATCACGTGCGGGATTGGCCTCTCACATTGACTAGTAGGTTTTTGAATTATTTCCTCATTGGGTAAATTTATCATTTCTCATTTTATGGTAGTTTTTATTTTTTTGTAGGAAATTCTCGATGACGTCTTTATAAGCGCCATTCTTAATCTTAACTTTTAGTAGACGTTTACGAGTCTCACTGGAATACGAAAAACCTTTTACTACTAATCGAGGAAATCTATGTCGTTAAATTTTGAGGAAACGGAAAATGATGATAAATTATATAATTTTGTGGTAGAAAGGTTTTGAAAAGGAAGACTGCATTTTACGTTTTACCCACTACCAGCTGATATTAATTTGAGCAGCAGGTACTGAAAACGATAGTTTATACGTATACTGAAAATGATAGTTTCATCATCATTCATCATTTCAGCCCAAAAGACGTCCACTACTGGACATAGGCCTCCCCCAAGTATCGCCACATTGACGTTTTGGGGGGTTTTGCCATAATGGCCACGCTTGGCAGGCGGGTTGGCGATCGCAGTACGGTTGTTACAAAAGCACAGAGAACGCTGCTGCCCATTCTCTGGCAAGTCCCTTAGTCGCCTCTTACGACACCCACGGGAAGATATGCGATGGTGCTATTCTTTACGTCCGACACCATACAGAGCCAATGATAGTTTAACGATAGTTTAATGATAGTTTATAGACAAACTAATACGAACCTATACGAACGTATTAATCTTGCCTAGACAGAATACTGAATTTCTACTCGAGAAAGAACCACCATTTTCCTCCCAGAAAAAGCAATTAGCATCCACACATTAACTCAATTACAAATCTTAAACAACCTTTCATCCTAAAGAGATATCACAGACACAACACCACTGATATTTCATCTCATGACAGCAACTTCATAAACAAACGTTACCACTCCACTTTTTGAGAACATCACCCACAAAACGCACGTACGTAACCACAGCACTCCAACATTCACGCATTAACACTTGGAAGCTAGCCAGAAAGGCCAATAATTAAAAAGGCAAAGGGCATTCACCTCAGCTACTGAAAAACAATTATAGCAAATAATTATGTCATATAATACATGATCAAAGAAACACGCCATGAATATGAGGAGTCGTTTCCGAGTTTTTCGTAATGATGGGACATAAATATCTTGTCCATTTGATATAAAATTACGTAACGAAACTGAAGGAATTAATCTAATATTAGAGATTACATAAATATCGTTGGGTTGGATGGGTGATGGGCTAGACTCGTGCGTAGGTCTGTCAATCTGAGAAATTAATAAAACACGGTTGCTGGACGCTTGACTGGAAACCCGTAACCAATATTTGCTGAGAAAACTAAAATCATATGAACGTATGAGCCAAAAGGAGTATGCAAGCGACGTAGCAGATGGCGCTATGTGGTTTATACCTACCCTCATGGGAAAAGGGTTTATGTATGTATGTTCTGTATGGTGTCGGGTTCTGTATGGTGTCGGACATAAAGAATAGCACCATCCCTTATCTTCCCATGCGTGTCGTAAAAGGCGACTAAGGGACTTTCCAGAGAATGGGCAGCAGCGTTCTCTGTGCTTTTGTAACAATCGTACTGCGATCGCCAACCCGCCTGCCAAGCGTGGCGATTATGGCAAAACCCCCCTTATGTCAATTTGGCGTCACTTGGGGGAGGCCCATGTCCAGCAGTGGACGTGTTTCGGCTGAAATGATGATGATGATGATGTATTTGATACCAAAATCATCTTCATAGTGCTTGCAACTGCGCCAAATTGGGAACTAAAAACAAATAGTAATCATGGTAAGCATCTCGTTTTCAGTTTAATTCATAGCGTTACTGACTTGCTGGCGTACCATGACGTCTTAAAGCAGTATTGTTTTACTCTTATTCCGGTGTGTGAAAGAGACGGAGCTATACAGAATGTCTAGCGCCATCTCTTCCCCATACTGGAAAAGGAGTAAAACAATAATGTTTTAAGACGTCATGGTAGGCCACCATGTCAGTTTAAAAACTTATATCTTTACCGTAGTCTTAAACTGGGTCTAAGCATACTCTCTCTTCCACTTCCATTATCATCGCATCAGCCGAAGATCCAGTGCAGGATTTCAAGAGTCGCCAAGTCTTCTTGTCCCGTGCGTCTCGCAACCAATTAATTCTTAAGTACTTTACATCCTCATCGGTTTACCTTTTGGCGTTTTTTCCATGTAACTTTTCATATACTTGAGGTTCCATCTAGTTTTAGTCTGTAGAAAACACAGTGCCGCAAGAATCACCAAAAATCAGACAAACAGTCGATGAAAAGTTTAAAATTCAAAATAACACCTAACAACAGAACATCATATCCATAATATCCAAAATGTTAGGCGGATATATCTGGTACCCACATTTCGCCAGTTATGGTTAAGTCCCATGTAATAGGAGTTAAGCCTATTGCCATCAATACAAACTCCGTGACTGCTACTGAGAAATTCCTGATGGAAAAACTATTTGGTGTACCTGGGAATCGAATCTAGAATCTCATACTCAGCAGTCGCTTGCGTCCTCTAGACGAACGAGGCAGTGAAATAAGAACACAAATAAATTAAAATGCTTCGTCATGAAATAATCATTACAGCCAAAGCTAAAAAGAAATCCTCAAATACATGTACAAAGTCGTAAAACCGTGGTTACATCACACAGAATCGTTGCAACCAATCGTGATGCTTGCATCCGCTGTCGGGTAAACAAAAAGTGTAATGCGAACATCCAACGTTGTCTTAGCGTTTTCATCGTAAACACTTGGATTTCGTAAGTAGACTATTTTTAATGTTTGGATATCGTCTGCATCGCAGTTTTGGGTTAGAGATTAAAATTTTATCCGGCAATAAATTTTATTTTGCCGGTATTGGTTTTAGGAGAAATAAAGCTGGCTGGGTCGTAAATAGAACTACAACGTATATTGATAATGAAATGAGTTCAAAACCCAACCCAGGACAAAATTGTCTTGACGTTGAAAAGTGAAGTGAGGAGACCAGACTCCAGGTACTCGGAAAAGGCAACGACAAAGGAGCGGTTTGGAGTCCGTTACAAAAAGTTCATAACTCATTTTCTTTTTAACTCAATCTTAGTATAGATTTGGCCTAAATGAAAAAATACAGATGACACAAATGATCAATTTAAAAAATAAAAGTACAATAAACGATTTAATTCAGTTTAGATACCAAAATACCATCAAAGATGTAAATTAAAATCTGGCAAGTCTATTGACAGAGACGAAGACTTTGTTATAATAATTCACACCATTCGTAATAAAAAAGTCATACCGAGATCAAAAGTACCCTTTATTTGTCAGCCTTAACCTTTTTAACAATTTCATTAGCGTCAACCACTGTCAAATCTTGCTGTAATTTTACCAGTTTATCTTTAAACGTTGAATCAATAGTCGGCACATTATTGTCAGTTAACATCCTTCTGATCAAGTCCTTCATATGCTTTACATTTTCTTCTTTGTCTACTGTATCTGACTTCACTTTTTCTACTGCTTCTGGTTTTACTGTATTTTCAGTTTTGTTATATTTCTCTTTTCTAGGTATATCAAGAACTGTAGCATTGTTTTCTAAGATAAGATCTTTGACATCTTGCATGAAGGTATTATTATGGTAAACGCAGAATCTTACATCTTCGACCAGAGCAAAGGCTTCATCTTCAATGTTTCTGATGACTTCGATGAGACAGGCTTCGTGCATCGCTCCCTGAGCCATGAGTTTTGTTAGCTGGACCACTCCGTCGATTAGTTTTGTAGTCACATCCATCATTGCTGATTTTATTATTGGTGACTGAAACAGAGGAATGTTAATTGGAAATTGTATTAACTTGCACTATAAGGGAAATCTAAAGAATCTAAGCAATGTGCCTTAAGAGCGTTTATACCCTACGGCATTTCATACAAACTTTCAAGTCGTTATTTTTCGAAATGACTGAACAGATTTTAATGAAACTTCCTACGCATAAGCAGTTTACATAGGTCTAAAAAGTTACTAAAAAACATTTTCGAAAAATAATGTTACTGCTAAATTAGACCGATTTTTAATTATCTATAGAAACAGAAATTTCCAATAATCTTCATTTTTAAAAGACATTTCGAAAATGTTTTTAGTAACATTTTAGACCTATGTATGCTGCTTATGCGAAGGAAGTTTCATTAAAATCTTTTAAGTCATTTCGGAAAATAAAGACTTGAAAGTTTGTATGAAATGCCGTAGGTATAAACGCTCTCAATCGCTCTTCTGCGACCTTTTGGTTCTTGGACAAGGGATTTTCCTCTGCGCTGCGACGACCCCAAATAAATTGGGATAAGGGCAAGAGAATGATGATGATGATGATGTTTAAGTTTTGAGGATCATCATCTTCCTAGCCTTTCCCAACTATATTGGGGTCGGCTTACAGTCAAACCGAATGCAGCTGAATGCCAAATACCGAAGGCAACATTTTAAAGTATATATTTCTTCTAAACCTACGATACAATTAAGGCGAACAAGGTATTTTTCACCAGAAAATTCAAATTTTTTATAAGAAATGGGTTAAGGTGAAACATTCTAGTCTTTGGTTGGTATTAAAGCATCAAAACAAGAACTCGATCGTTCCACTCCTACATTTTCCACGAAATGCGACCTCAGACACTTAATACATTTATTTTTCTAACAAAAATGTATCAAATCTATATATATAAAAGAAAGTCGTGTTAGTTACTTCGCTTATAACTCAAGAACGGCTGAACCGATTTAGCTGAAAATTGGCAGGGAGGTAGTTTAGAGCCAGGAGAAGGACATAGGATACTTTTTTTTTTTTTTTTTTTTATTTTTTATTTAGGTAGGTAGTAGGTAGTAGGTAGGTAGTAGGTAGGTAGGGTAGGGTAGGTAGGGTAGGGTTGGGTAGGGTAGGGTTGGGTTGGGTAGGGTAGGGTAGGGTAGGGTAGGTAGGTAGTAGGTAGGTAGGGTAGGGTAGGTAGGGTTGGGTAGGATAGGGTAGGGTTGGGTAGGGTAGGGTTGGGTTGGGTAGGGTAGGGTAGGGTAGAGTAGGGTAGAGTAGGGTAGGGTAGGGTTGGGTTGGGTAGGGTAGGGTAGGGTAGAGTAGGGTAGAGTAGGGTAGGGTAGGGTAGAGTAGGGTAGAGTAGGGTAGAGTAGGGTAGAGTAGGGTAGAGTAGGGTAGGTAGGTAGGGTAAAGTAGGGTAGGTAGGGTATGGTACGGTAGGGTAGGTAGGTAGGTAGTAGGTAGTAGGTAGGTAGGGTAGGGTAGGTAGGGTAGGGTTGGGTAGGGTAGGGTTGGGTTGGGTAGGGTAGGGTAGGGTAGGTAGGTAGTAGGTAGGTAGGGTTGGGTAGGGTAGGGTAGGTAGGGTTGGGTAGGGTAGGGTAGGTAGGGTTGGGTAGGGTAGGGTAGGTAGGTAGGAAAAGTGCATTGCTTTAACTTTTGACAGAACGAAGTCTGTCCGGGCAGCTAGTAAAACTATAAAATTAAATCAGAATTCAGGCACTGAAAGCTTCATAGCTGAAATATTCTCGTAAAACATTCTACCGTCGCATTTTACTGAATATCATTTTCTTTGCGACCGGATGTGAATCATTTTCCGTGAAGTTTACGAATTTTTTGCAGTTCCGACCCGAATTAAGTGTTACGGTAATGGATACGGCGATATCCGTTTCCCGGTTGTGTTTATGAACTATTAAACGATGGGTTGAATGCACTTATTTTCAACATCTTTTCAAATAACGTCCTTTATAGACTTCTAATTTCTCTACGCATCAGAAATGTACATATTGTGGACAACGTCTCTTAGAGTATAATGCACCTTAGTGAAAACACCTTGAACTGACCTGGCGTAGTACGGAGCTTCAGTAGAATCCGAGGTCGGCTTATACTGGTTCTGTTACCACCGACGTACGCCCTTCCGTTATTGGTTAAATTTCAGGGTAAAATGGTATTATAATGCTTATATACAATCAATCAATACATCAGAGGTGCTTTGAAAGTTGCCAAAAATGGTATCAAAGGTAGTAAAAATATGTAAAGTAAGTGCCAAATGCTTACAAAACTTGCCATTAATCAAATAAAAATTCTTAAGATGGCTGGCCCGACAATGTAGATTAAGATTTATGTATGAAAATGCGGAAGAACAAACCTAACCGCAATAGACAGACATTCAAGGGGTCGTACACGTATGTAGCACGCCTAAATAACTGCTATAAGACTTTTATAATTAATTTGCCGTATCATAAATCAAAAGCTATCCAAACATCTGCAATATAATGTATTATTAAAACGTTATTAACAATGTGACGATAGATAGATTGCCAGTGTACTCGTAATAGATTGTGTTTTGTTACTTTCCAGGCTAAAATATCGGTGAAAATACATCTAGGTGAAAAAAAGCGTTCTTTAGATTAGCTCTGAAGAATGTTTTATTTTCTAGACTACACAGTATAACATCACGCCTGTAATCCCCGATTTTTGGACAGAAGTGTACATAGTACACCCACAATCCAACAGTTATGTTAAAGATCCATGTAATAGGCGCAGAGCCTATTGCCATTAACCGGGCACGAATCCTGACTCAGTGGATCCTTATAAGAAATTCTTGATGGAAAACCCAATAGCACTTTGCCCGACCCGGGAATCGAACCCAGGACGTCAAGCCATTTCCTAGACTAGTTTGAAGTAATAAATAACCAATGGTACATGCTAGCAAATATTTTTCTTTGTAAAGTTTCGGTTACACTGTAATGGAGTAATCGCGGATCGGCTGAGGACAATGGACGTGGGCAATTTTTTTTCAGTACATTATCTAGTAGTACTCCGGTGTTTGTAGTCACATTTGACTGAATGTCAAAACCCGGACTTTTTTTATGTATTAAATAGGCCTGCTCTTGACCTAAATCTTGTCCTTAGGACAGAGATGAGGTCGACGATGGAACGAGCTTACCCAAAAAAGCCTATTTACTTGCGACTCAAATAGATTCGAGTCATAACGATGCAGGCAGGGAATTCACTCCTTGACTGTGCGCATAATAAAAAAAGATGGAGCTAGCGCTTCGTGCGAATGTTCGGAATATTGACAAGATATGCGTGATAACGCGCAGTACGCCTGGACTGGAGATGGTGGAATGAGCTCGTGGAGATCTTGGGCACACTCACCGAAGTACTGTCTGTAAAAGACCGATAACCAACTTTGTCTTTGCAACTTTGCAAAGACAAAGCGGTCTCCTCTCCGCTCCGCTCATGCTTAAGACATGTCCCAGCTCCCGAAATGTGTACTACCTACTATTGGATTTCTGCAGCTTGTTACAATGTTGAGGCATCAAGTACGTCATTAATTTACATTTAATGGGTTAATCATCATCATCAGAACATAGATGTGGCACGCTTGCCCCAAATCCCATCAGAATGAGACCAAGGTCCACCATAGTCCCAAAACCAACTAATTAAAGACATTTAATTGCTTCTAAACCGCCATAAACACGCATCATTGAAACCCCACACTTGTTCGCCTAAAGCACAGTTCATACACCGGATAATATTTGGAGCTAGAAAGTTGGTATCACACGCTCAACATACACATTCATAACGAACATACACACCAAATCAAACAGCCCACAGCACACACAGACCCCATTTTGTGGAAAGGAGAGAGCCCTAATCTACCACGCAGGTTCAGTGCGGGTTGGTGAATGTCTCCGAATTTTAGGTTCTAGGACATTCCGCTTGCCTTCATCGTACATAACCGTGGTAAAACCGCTGTGCAATTTCAAAAGTAATCGATAATCGACACCAAGGAGATCGCGGGACGACTTTGATATCTTTCGTCACAATTGGCAACAAGTTGCGTTGCGTTAGCACTGGGACAGAATTAGCTAGCTTTATTACATTTTTAGTAAGCCCACTATCTTTGGCCCAAACCTGGGCAAATGCCTCCTATGCCTTCTACTTCTCACGATGGTTTACTTCTTCTCACTAATTCGCAAGGAAGCCATCTTCGCTCTTCAGTCTGCCGCGACCCCGTCTAGTTGTCCGTGCCGTGTGCTTCATTAGATAAAGTTTAAAGAAAAAACAGTGTAGTCATGGCTGTGTGAACGTAACCTAAAAGTCATTAAACTACCCACCTTAGAGATGACGCACTTAATGACCTTCTTCAGAGACTCGTGGTCGTGCCCACAGACCTTCAGAAGACCATAAACCTCCTTCTTTTGCTCGTAAATCTGGAAATTTAATTTAGTGTTATGCACCTGTAATTGCCTTTGATGTTTAATGGAATTAGCGTAGTCTATTGATCTGTTTCTTAGTGATGAATTCGTTGGGTTTTTCGCAGTTGATGGTTCGTAAATAGAGTGTTTTTTTGAAGTGTGAGTGTTTTCCTGCTGATAATTATACTCCACTTTGTGTATGGGAAAGATTGACGGTTTCTAAGAATGATTAGAGAGTGCTGCCAGATTTTTGGGAGATCAATGAAGATGACTGTCTATATCTATGGTATGGGCCAATTTCCCCAATAGATTTGAATCATTTTTAGACGCAATCATTGGTCCTAAAAGCTATTAACATCCGCCAACTCCTGACGCTAGAGAACTAGCAGACAACTCGCTGATGTTATTCCTAAATTCCGAGAAATACTGTCCAGATTCCAGTTTAAAACTATTTGCGTGGAACACTGGGTGCCCATGAACACCATCCATCAATGTTGTTTATGAATGAAGAAGAAATATTTTGTTTGCAATAAAGGCAATTCTTGCTACGCAAATGCTAGCTTTTGCAAAAAAATAAACAAAGGAAATACCACATTCCTTGCCGCGCGAGCTGAATTTTCCAAAATCATTTCGATATGCAGATAATTGGATATATGCCAATTGGATTCCAGACGGACGGCTGAATTGATTTTGATGTTCTAGCACTGCGCTAATAGAATGTTAATGCTGCCTTTTATTTTGATTTCAAAGTCTGGATGTCTTTCACGTTTTAATCATCACGAAATAAAGAGAACAATATGCGGTTCATTGATTTTAAATTTTCAGAAATCAGTCAGCAAAGCCATTCTTAGAACTTTATTTAACTTTTTTTGTGAAAGATTAGGACATGACACATTTTTGGCAATTATAAGATTAATCTGAGATGGCCTCAGGTCTGTTTTAAGGACAAAATGGTCCAGCTCGCTGCCTTTACAAAATAAAACCTCTTATACTGATAAAACTTCTCAATATACTTCACCAACCAATATGTTGAATACTATTCACCACTTTCTCGTTCAACAACATCATTTGATACTAGACCTTAAGAAATATTACAGTCTCACCGGCTTGATACCCTCCCGGATCATGGCCTTAAGAGCTAGAACGCTGTGCACCGCCTGCGCAGGGTCGTGGCCGATCAGCGCGTAACCACACACCACCATCTGATGGAGAGCCTTCTCCGCTAACAATGAGGTCTGGTTCTGTTTCTGTTGTAAGCAGTTGTCCAGCTGGTTGGAAAATGAAGTAAATATTTTAATGCCAATCGGAACCAGCGGAACCGGCTCTGTATGGCGTCGGACGTAAAGGATAGCACCATCCCATATCTTCCCGTGGGTGCCGTAAGAGCCGACTAAGGACCTTTCCAGAGAATGGGCACCAGCGTTCTCTGTGCTTTTTTGTAACAACCGTACTGCGATCGGCAACCCGCCTGCCAAGCGTGGCGATTATGGCAAAACCCCCCTTCTTGGGGGAGGCCTATGTCCAGCAGTGGACGTCTTTCGACTGAAATGATGATGATGGAACCGGCCAAGTTAGCTGGAACTTGAAATGCCGGTCTATTGTTTTTTTTTATATCCTTATGAAGACAATAATCAGCGAAAATTTAAGTTTATTTGTTAAGAAAACGATATACGAATATAAACGATAATTGTCTATTTAACCGTGCTTTTCTAATACAATGACAAGATTTAGACGTTTGATTTCATCGAGCACTGGTTTTTTTTAGGTTTTAGATTAGCAAATTGTTTGAATAAAGTTGTCAACTTGCAGGATTAATCTATCGGATCTTTTATCAATAAAATCAAATGCTAACGCGTCGGTTAGAGGATCCCTGAAAAAAAAACCTTACCTCTTTTTCCCCATGACTCTTGATGACTTCCAGCATTTCCTGGAGCTCAACCAGTCTGTCTTGGATGTGGAGCGTCCCATTCTTGAGTAACAGCTTGATCTTCATCAGTACCGTATCCACGGACCTGAACCATTATTAAAAGTTTTATTTACGTGAATACACGATGCAACTGTCTGCCAAAAGTAACCGGGTAGAGTTTATTACTGAGCTTTATGCAAGATGGGTCAAGATAAGATAGAACCTGGAGGGAATATACGTATTGAGTGGTCACCAACTGCTGTGCATGAAAAAGGCAGGGAACATGACATCGCTTTTCCTTTTCCTTATGTTATGTCGTTCTCCTTACCAACTGTGGGAATACAGCTGTGTCTAGTAACAGCAGTGTGTCTAGTCTGCCTATCTCATTATATCATCATCATCATCAGCCTGTACTCGTCCACTGCTGGACATAGGCCTCTCCCATGACACGCCACTGAGCACGATCCTCGGCCACTCTCATCCAGCTCTTGCCAGTCGCCTTGCGAAGATCATCGCTCCACCGAGTCTGAGGACGTCCTACGCTACGTTTACCGGTCCGTGGCCTCCACTCAAGAACTCGTCTACCCCAACTGTTATCGGTTGGTCGGACGGTTATCCCATTATATAACTTTTTATAAATATCTAAATTACAAACATGGTCATGGTAAACTAGTGAAACTGGCCTTGTCGACCGATACAAAATTTTCTTTGTTCTTGCTTCAGCGCTTTTCTTGTGGTCGCCATATTTAACTCTTGCTTTTAGGAGTAGAAGTTGTTAGGAATAGTGCGGTGAACTTGTAACAACTTTACTTACTTCTGAAGATCAACTTGGAACTTCCTTTCGAGGCTCTGCAGCAGATCTTCGCTTAACTTCTCCGTTATTTCATCTTCTATGACCTTGTCGACCTCCTCTTTACCAATTTCTTTTGCATCTGTCAACTTTTTTAAAGTATAAATTTTATAGACATCCTGCATACCTTTGATATGGTTGTCAAGCGAATTGACTGCTCTAGATTAAATATTTTTTTATTCTTGTAACTGAAATTGTAACTATAAACCTAAGTGCCACAGCAAAGTAACCTTATATCAATCCAGACAGAGCCTGCCGATGCAATAACGTATGATTTTTATCCTATAAGTTATTTTAAAGCAAATAAATATGAAATTAAACTTAATCCTTTCTCTCATAATCAGTAAAATATATAAAACTTACCAAAAACACAGAAAAGCAAATATAAAGGACAACCACAAACGTAACATGCCTCATCTTTGAATCGTCGATCAGTCTGCAAAAATACTGATCCAGAAATAGTATGAACACGAATAAATCGATTACATTCAAATATAATATAGTTTACGATGCGAAGTCGTAAAAACTTTATTGATATCGAAGTGTGAATAGGCAATTTTTTGTAAGTACACCCACATTTCGATGCATTATTTTACAATTTTGTTTTTGGGAGACGTTATTTGCATGTTTTGTTGTTACACATGTTTTATTTGAACGCTTGAATTCTGTGCTGATTTAAGTCTTCAATTTTGTTCTTCATTTGTAAGAAAGCACACTATTTATTTTTCTGTCGCTTCCAGTCCAACCGAATGGTTACCCCAAGCAGCTGTATACCTGTATTTACATACAACGACAGCCTGTCTGCCGTTTAGAACCCAGTTAGCACTGCGTAATACGATACCCCTTGGTAAGATTGGTTGTCAGACTAGGGTTATTGACTACCTGCTATACTTGTGACTGTCACTGGGTTACACATTGAACAGATTGGTTGCCAGAGTTTCAGGCTCATGTAACGATTGTCGAAAATCAACGAATGATAGCCTCGACAAAATATTCCAAAGTTCTTAAAAATATTAACAACTTTTCTGTTAAATACATTCTTCTACCAAGTAGGTATGTATTTCCACGGTGAGATCCACACGAAAGGGAAAGACATAACAAAGAAACTATAATTTATTAACATCAAAATCTTAAAACTTCACAAAATGGCCTTGCTTTTCTTGCGCTAGTTCACGAACTATATTTACAAGGCGAGTGTTTAGGACAGTGGCAGTCACGTAGGTCTCTTTCCTGAAATATTAATAAACCTGATTTGTATAACAATGCGGTAATAATCATCATACTTGTTATTCCCGAAGAGGTAGACAAGGTGGAGTGTAATTACAAAGGTCTACATTGCGTCTCTATCTCCCAGTCCGAATATTGTTACCTTATCCGTCTGTGCCTATTAATTTTTAGTAACACTAAGCGGAACCACAATTATTATGATTGAATACGGATTGCCTTTCATTGGTAATGCTACTCTCAAGTCTGCGCCTAGCTCAGCCAGTGAAAATGGGATTATTTTTTTACTTGAGATTGTTTTGAAACGACAACCATTATATTTATTTCTTCCGCTAAAAAAACTTGTCGTTTACCGGTTAGTAAGATATAAGTTTTGATGTTGATTAATGGTAACATGAAGATTACTGGTACACAAACAGACACCTTTATCAATGGCAACATATCCACGATGCCTTTGCTACTGCAGCGTTCCAAAGAAGCCGGTGACTTCTTATCATCAAGGGGGCCGTCACGAGTTTGTTTGCCCTAAATACAAAGCTACTGCTTAGTGTATTATCCTGGAATACTTACATCACAACAAACTGAACGACACAAGTCGTAATTGTCCAATGATCCCAACAGCCGATAGAACTGTGGATAAAAAAATTAATATTATTTTAGTACATATTATTTTGGTATTTTTTTTAGTTTTATAATATTTTAGAGTATTCTTTAGACTCCCTTTATACATATCATCATCATCTGTGTAACTCATTGCAACCTGGAATGAGGACGACACGGTTGGCGCAGTGGTTGAGCGATTGACTGCTGCGCTGCGGGTCGCGGGTTCGATCCCCGTACGGAACAAATATTTGTATGGCATACAGATAGTTGTTCCAAGTCTGGCTGTTTGTGTTTGTGAGTTTAAATGCTTGTAAATGCACCCACGAAACGTGACAAATACCTAGTGTCGGGCAAAGTTAAAAAAAAAAACTACTTTAGGATCGGCTTCCTGTCTAACCGGATGCAGCTGAATTTCCTCTGACTCCAACTACCCAGTTATTGGGTAACACAACACCCCTTAAAACACTCGTTAGACGGGTTAGACTTTCGGGACCCATCATCATCTGCCTAGCCTTTTCCCAAACTATTTTGGGGTCGGCTTTCAGTCTAACCGGATGCAGCTGAGTACCAGTATTTTACATGAAGCAACTACCTAACTGACCTCCACAACCCACTAATGTAAGACGATACCCCTTGGTAAGACTGGATGTCAGACTTTTGGCTTTTGACTACTCGTAATGGCTGTCAAAGATCTACAAAGGACAGCCGGGACCAACGGATTAACGTGCGTTCCGAGGCGCGGAGGAAACTCGATATGTAATTATGGTCACCTATTCACGGACCAACCTCGACCAGCACAGCTTAACCTTAAAGATCGACCCGTGCGGCTGTTATTATTTAGCCAGGAGCACCTCCTCTGTCGGGATTCTACCCATATCAACTGGCAAAAATTCACGTATGAATGGTAGTCAGGACCAACCACTTAACATGTTATTCGAGAGAAGGAGGTAACTCGGTATGTTAGGGAGAGCCATTGCTTAATGACGGTTTCAACACGAGTTTTTGTACAAGTCAATTGTCGATTGACTTGTACAAAAACTCGTGCTGAAACCGTCGTTTTCTGATGCAGAAGATTTTCAGCTGGGGTGTTAACCAAATGGAACTGTTCTTTTTTGCGTGGTTAGAGCCTAACCTGGTGCCTGAGTTTTTATGACGCCCACGGGCCTCCGACTTCGATATACATTCCGTCGACAAATATCTCTCAGGCATGGTGGTTTCCTCACGATGATTTCCTTCACCGAAGCAAGTGATAATTATACAATACGCACATGAATCCGCAAATAGAGAGGCGCGTCTTTGGTTCGAATTCGAGACATATTAAGTCTTTTATAGTCTAACGGTCACCCCACTAAGATATCACTGATGTACTATTTAGATGAAAGATAATCAATAGACATACCTGTAATTTGGTTTCGTACAGCGAGTCCATAAACAAAGTCACAGTTTGATCAAAGACTTCTTTGCATGCATGCATTACACTGTAAAGAATTATATTTATATACATTTTTTTTTTTACTTTATTTATTTTATTTTAATTTTTTTTCGTCGGTATGCACGTGTAAGCGGGCACGCCCTTTAGTCTGGAGGCTTAATTTTTTTTTTCTTTATTTTTTAATATTTTATTGTTGGTGTGTCCTAGCTGACATGTGACATTAATTAGATTCTTTGTTTATATAAACTTGAACACTATTGTGTAGAATCTGGTTCTTCTAACCTAACAGACAGATGTGTTGCTGGGGAGTTTGTTCCGCCACTTCTACTTCCCAGCTAAAACACTAGGAAGTGGCGAAGGGCGGGCGTTTTGGGGGACTGTCTCTTGTAATTTTGATGTTCAAAAAGTGCTGATTATCAGCCTAATTTGAATAAATGACTTTTGATTTTGATTTGATTTTGATATACTTATACTAAAGCGAAAAACTATGCGATCCGATCACAATGCACGAGCGTGTTCTGCGAGCATTGTAACCTGCCTACTTCCACTATAGTAAGGCAACTTTTCGGACCATATCAGTAACATTGATCTTTTTATTTCTGATTCAATCACGCAGAGAAAATCCAAAAAACTCCATTAATATCATCCAGAAACCGACTTCCTGCGCTGCTGAGTAAATCTTTATTGTCACCTCATCCCTCACCCTGTCCTCCTGCGACGAATCGCGTCAGCCCCTCGCTGACGCGATGCACTCCATAGCGCATACTTCGGCGAGATGATTTCCTCGCAAGAGGACGCTACTGGCTCCCATACCCCAATACTGTCAACCATGGCCTTGGCAAGGAGAGGTCTGCCCCGATTGCTGTAGCGAGAGCACGGCCCTGCACTACCCAAGTAGGACAATAATCTCTCCTATGCTAGCGTCTCATCTAGGTTTTACACCAAGCATAAAGCTCTCCATTGCCTATTAAATACTAGGTACAGTTTATTACTGAGTTATTTTAAAATAAAGATACTTACTGTAAAGTCGTTTTGTACAAGTCACAAAGACAGCACATGCCCGAAGTGTTGTCGTCCCATATTGTCAACTTTGATTTAGCATTACAGGACGGCTCACAATATGTGAACCTTCCTAGGGGTACGCACTGAAATAATTAAAGCATTCAATAACACGGCAATTTGCTTGGATGAGCCTTTTTGGATTCGCACGGGACTTTTCATTAATTTACTAGTTTTATTTAAAGATAACATCACGCATATAATACCCGAAGGGTTTGGCTGAGGTGAACCTAATACGGGGAGTAAATAACCTCATCACGAAGCCGTCAACCAAGCATTCTGTGCATGAAACTAAGTAACATTACGCAAAAATTATTGCTGGTAAACGACTTTTTTTTGGGGGTGTAAAATCATGTTTTGTGGTAGAACTCAATGTAACGCACTCAAAACATTGTGCTGATGGACGGATTAAATAGTACGGGGGTCGTGGAGGTGTTTAAAGTAAAAAAACTTGTATCTAAAAAACAATACTTGTCAGAAAGTCGGAACTTTGACTCCTAATATCTCCGTAACTAGAAGGTCCCCAGGTATGGTGTAGAAAAAAAAAAATTATCGCAATGACAGGGAGAACCAGTGCCTTTCGGCTTCGATAAGAGGTGTTACACACCCTTTATCATCATCAGCCTATAATGTTCCCACTGCTGGGACAGAGGCCTCCTCTCTATGAGAGGGAGTGGGCTGTAATCCACCACGCGGGCCCAGTGCGGGTTGGTAGATGTCACATGTCTTCGAATTTTTAGTTCTAGGATATGCCGGTTTCCTCACGATGTTTTCCTTCACCGTTTTTGAGGGCAGCGGTGATGAAATAAATTACACAAAGTAATGCGCCTGCCTGGGTTTGAACCCACGGCTTACTGCTCGTAAGTCGGGGCTACCACCACTGGGCCACCGCTGCTCTCGCACCCTTTATAGTACAACAAAACTTCCGCCAAAGTCCCAAGTAATAAGAAGCATAGATTATACTGATGACAATAGGCTATTGCCATCAACAGGGCACAAATCCCAAACTACGTGGCTGCTACTGAGAAATTCTTGAAAACTCTACAATAGGTACTTTGCCTGCCCCCGTATTCACAAACGCTCGGTTTCGATTTCGATTCGATAAGTCGTATGTCTATATTGTTTTGGCAATACGAAAGCGAGCGAGATAGACATATGACTTTCCGAATCGAAATCGAAACCGAGCGTTTGTGAATAAGAGGCCAGATCTGGGAATCGAACCCAAGACCTCATACTGAGCAGTCGCGCTTTCAAAAACAAGACCAACAAGGCAGTTTTTTTTTACATTGTTTATATTTTTCCTATGCTGTAAAGATAATTATTTTTAATTAAACTATACAGTATGTTAGGTTAAACGAGGGACATATTCAAACCCATAATAGTATATGCTAACATGATACTAATAAAAATATAAACAAAAAAAAAACACTGATAAATAACAAACAGAACCATACCAAAAATTTCGCAAATGTCTCGCAACGTGTAAACACCCTTGCGCTAGCGACTTATTACTATCGCAGTCTCGCAGAACATGTGATCGGGTCAATGACTCTTAGGTATACCTATCCATTTTCCCTTCATACTTTAAACCTTTAAACATTTTTAAATCTTCATTGCAAATGTTGATTGTGATTCGCACTAATTTAAGACAAAGTTAATTATTATGCACTTAGTATTTTTGGCGTATTAAAAAAATGGAATCACACCTATTTACAACGAATAACTTGATTGACTATTTACAACGAATTTAGTGACTATTTACACATTTTTAGACTAATCTTAAATTTTTTTCAAAATGAGCAACTCCTCGTGTTATGCAAAGTTCGGCACGTTTTCGCATATTGTCTTATCGGTTAAAAACAAACGAATCACTTCTTACACTATTAGAAGCGTTTGTGATACGTACCTTTCACTCTTCCCTATTTACACCCAGCATGAGATTGTACGACGGAATCTGGCGGTTGGGAAACATCACTCGGTACAAATTAATGGCTCCTCGCACACTATCATTTGCTAACATGTAGGCACGAACCATATCCCAATATTCTTCATTGGAATATTGATAAGACGTCATTTTTATTGATTATTATTCAAGATCACGTTAACAGGACACTCTTATCGCGAAGTAAGCGGGGTTGTTTATGGAATACGCGGAATTATTGATTATTATTTAAGATTACGTTAACAGGACACACTTATCGCGAATTAAGCGGGGTTGTTTAAGGAATACGCGGAAGCGCAATATTGGACATGCGGAAATAGCGGCGCACACGCATGGACTGAGGTCAGCGCGGGGGTGTGTCCCGTCGGTGCATCGGCGAAAATTCAAAGGAAAGGGGCGGGGTTTGCGTACGCGCTTCCTTTTCGGCAAGATAGGCACATGTTTTGCCGCGTGACTATTTTACTGTTTACAAGTTCACTTCTTGCGCGCTCAGTGTTTATGAATAATGTATTTCATAGGACAATTACGTCACAAATTAAGGTTATAGGTTTTTTACATATTTGGGACGAGAATCGAATACTGAATATCCTCCCTCAATATGTCCCTCGTTTAACCTAACATACTGTATACCAGCTAGGTTCGTCTCATGGAGTTTTAGTTCGACATAATCCTATCTCCTCATACAGAAAGATCTATGAGGATTCCCCCACACAACGAAAAAAGTTTAGGCAAATTAATGTATAAAATAGCCAGCTATTAAAGAAATTTTTAAAGTCATGTTAGAATTGTGTGTATCATAGAATCAGGTACTTTTAAATAATAAAGATGATATTCGGCTAGATCTTTATTTGCCCATACATTTTATCAATAGACCAATCAATAGACCAAGTTTTCTATCGGAAAGCCTACATTGACACAACGCACTAATATACGAGCGAGGCCATCCTATTATAGATTAAACTAAAACTGAACAGGACTCACCAATAAGATAGTAGTAAGACTACATAAAAACAATAATTTGGCTGCGCACTCCACAGGACAGATATGTTCTGAAAATATACTTATTTTTTTACATATTTTTGAACGAAATCCACAAATCGGCTGCATTCAAATCTCTCCTAAATTAACCACACGAGATTTGTCATCATTGTGCTCACTGCTGCGACACAGGCATTCTCACTCAGAGAGGGAGTGTGCCGTAATCCACCACGCAGGTGCAGAGAGATTCATAGTTTAGATCAATTCAGTCCCAAATCACCTACTGCTGTGTGTAGGCCTCTGTTTCTCTCACTTCCCGAAAATCCCCAAATCCGTCCCTAAGATGACCCACTGACCCCGGTTCCTTGCTGCGCTGTTTCCCACGACTTGACGATATTGTCAACTTGCATTTTGACGGCTTTAATTCCTTTACCCTGGCCAAAATTTATATCAAATCAAGTTTCAAATTAACACATGTTACCTCCAAACAACACAGAATTTCGAACCCCATAAGGGTACGCAGGATGCATACTAAACGCCATCACTCAGATTTCACCTCATTTTCGGAAGTATTATGTGTTTTATTCCACCGTTTTCATTAAAAATACTATAATTTAATCCAAACACAATTAATTTTGATATATTTTACATCTTTTAAGCCAAAATCATCCGTCAATTATGTCTTAGTTGTCACATTGATTTCGTTTTTAATGGATTATACTCTTTTTGGTAACAAAGAGAAATATTTCTGGACGTCATGTAAAGCCAAGTCAGTAGCCCTGCGGCATACAAACTCTGACACCTGGTTTACGTTTAAAATAGATGGTAAATTAATATCAAAGGCCTATCTTAACCGGTTGCGGACCGTATCTTCGACATGCTATATATAATGCCACTGTGGACCCCCTCTGCAGGATATGTCCCACCGCTTTTTCTGCACACGCTGTACAACCACCGGCACCTTCCATGTTTAAAAAAAAACAACTATAGAGTTGAGCCAACGATACAGCTAGGCTGGTGGCTACGTACTGGTCGGATGTAATTTGAGTTCATCGACACGCAAAGAAGAAGAAGAATACCATAGAACTATGTCCACTCACACTCGCATTATCGACGTATCGTACGGGCAGATGAGACGTGTTTTGAGTGGCAGTGGCAGATTTCGTCATCATCTTCCCGCCCTTGACTCATGTTACTTGGCATCGGCACAACACTTTCTTTTTCTATTCTTCCTTGTCACGGTATCATTAACATATTTCTCTTTCATATCATTTCTAACACAATCCATTCATCTTGTCTTTGGTCTTGTTTTCCCTCTCTATCACTAGCAATTCATCCCTCCTCAATCTAAGACAGACAACTTTAACTTTTTTTACTTTTTTTCTCTAATATACAAATTTCTTGCTTTATCCAACCTTCCACAAGCTGATTTCTTAAATCAGTTAAAACTATGTCGTTGACCTTGTAGGTTGGCATTGCCAACAACCCTGACGAACGACTTGTGTTATCAATTATTGCTGATAAACACTTGCCGACCAATGTCAATGCATCAACAACGCGATATCGTGAACCAATGCAAGTGTGAGCATGTGTGGCGGGCGTAGAAATACTAAGTTGTTCAGATTCATAGTTGCTTAGAATTAAGATTCTCCTTTTCTACTATATTTCTTTAACTACTGAAGGTTGGCCATTATCAAATTTTTGAAGTGATAACTTCTTTAGCGGCGTTGTGCACTTTTGTGATTGGTTAAAAATGATAAACTCGCGTCAGGACACGTGACCGTCAGATTTGATTGGCATTAGGTTACGAAGGCATTTGAAGTTTATGACATCTGTCATTGAGTTTGGGTTTCCAAAACTGGAAAATTCGTAAGACAGATTGACATTAGGTTACGAAGGAATTTGAACTTTATGACATCTGTCACACAAACAAAACCTTCGGATTCTCTAAAGAGGTAAAAGACGGATTGTAATAGTTCTGAAGTGTTAAATTTATAATGTAATATAAATTGTCATGTTTGGGTACGATACCGCAATAAATGAATATTGTATTTTACTACATAAATGATAATATTTTCATACTGATAATCAAAGCAATTCGTGCAAAATTATTCCCAAACCTTTCCAAAATATGAAAAATGCACAACGTTAATATTGAAGTTTTCACTTCTGCCGCCACTCCCGGAGTGCAATTCGTTTTTTTTTTATTTGAAAACAATTTAATTCCAATTTATTTAACACTTGGCAACTACTATATACATTAAAAAAATACAAACTAAAAAATTAAGTAACTAAAATAACAACAGACTTTAAAAGGGCGTCAAAAACTCCTTCTCAACGCTGTCAGCTGGTAACGTGCCCAAGAGACTAGCGGCGTTGCCACGTTTTGTGGCCATACTTATCTCTTAATATTTTTCGTTGTTCTTTACGAGAAAGCTCAACAGCAGTTACCTGTCCTTGGAAAATTACAAAGGGGGAAGGTAATCGTGAAACTTATGGCGCTAGCATAGGTAGTTCTAAGCTTCTTACATTTCAAATAGCTCAACCTCATTGATCAGATTGGGACATAGCTATGGTCACGCCATCTACAATGAGCTTTGACAGACCTTCAACATTCAGTAGGTTTAAAAAAAGACTTGAAGCCAGTGAAATAATTTATTGCTTACTTTGTCCACGTTTTTTCTTCGCGTTGGGACATCCTCCCATACAAACTTTACCTTCTCGAACACATTCTGAACAATTTTTGTCTGGGTCGACTGTCTCTTCGTTTTCATTTGGTCTCATAATTTTAGAACTATTGCTGTCGTTTGATAACTTACGTATTAGGTTAGGAGGTAACATCAGCATCTTGTTTTCTTCTTGACTAGTCGTTGCTGCGGACGTTATTTCACTAATCTTGTATGGTGGGTCGGTTGTTTCGGTTTCCTTGACAGGAAGGTTTGAGGCTTTATCGGACTTTTGGACAGTTAGATCGTAGGTTTCTTCGGTCTTTTTGACAGCTATTTCGGAGGGTACGTTGGTTTTCGAAGGACTTATGTTGGAAACTTTTTTGGTTATCTGGGTAGAGACGTCTGGGGCTTTTTCGGGTTTCTGGGTAGATAGGTCTGAGAATTCTTTGGATATCTTGTCATTTATTTCGGGGGATGCTTTTTTAGTTTTCTGGAAAGGTAGGTTTGAGGCTTTTGCGGATACCTCGATAGACTGATTGGAGACTCCATCGGATATCTTAACAGATCGCTCTGGGGATTTTTGTCCGCTGACAGTTTCAGAAATCTGTTTAACTACATTTTTAAGATAGTGCGCGCTGCTAAGCGCAGAAGGTGCCAGAGAAACTAGAGAATTGATACCAACAACAGTTTGTTTCTGAACCCTCGGATTTTCAACAAGTCTAAGCTTTTCAGCGGATTCGCCATACAGTGCATTTCCAGAATAGATAATCTGTAAAGAATGTTGCTTGTATTATTCTACGAAAGTTTTTGAATTCAGACAGATTTGTTTTCAGATACAGACTCGGCGTAATCAGACGTCATCCTTAGCCTGTTCCCAACTTTGTTGGAATCGGCTGCTAGTCTAACCGTATGCAGTTAAATATCAGTATTTTACATGGAGCGAATGCCTATCTGACCTACAGAACCCAGTCACTGGGTAACACAATACCCTTTGGCAAGACTGGATGTCAAGCTTTCGGGTTACCAACTACTCGTTACGAACTAATGATACTGCCAAAGATCGCCGAAAGACCGCCGTGACCAACTATTTTACGTTCTTTTTCAGGCACAATTATGGTTATTTACCCGGACCGACTAAAGTAGGCGTACTTTACTACGGTTTTGTCCTGATACTTTGAGTATGCAGCTGTTATTACTAAACAACGAGCCCAACATAACTCGAGATATTCAGACATCACAAACAATGTACTAAATCACCTGTGCTTGTCTTCGGCATTGGGTGTGACTTTGTGTCATGAACTTGCCGAGTTGCACCAACAACTGCAATAAAGAAAGAAGAAATTTATACAGAGTTAAAACTTATTCCATTAAAGTCTGATTCTCGCCTGACGGAAAGTATCCCGGGGTTTCATGATTAATTGCGGCCGATCCCATCATTCGCTCATAGAGCAGGGGGAGGAGGTAGCCGTTTTCGCAGGTTATGCCGTATATGTTAACATATAGGTTCTGCAGAAAACAAAAGTTTTTTACTACACATGTTGCAACCACTTACTATATCCGTGATGTCAGAGAAGTACTGGGATGCTGTATCTGCTGAGACCATGCCAAATTGCGCAACTGGTCTGCAAAACACAAATGTTTTAGGCTCACATACTGACTTTAGTCAGAAATGTCCTGGCGGCCGCTGCTAGAGGCTGAACTGTATCACTCTCCATACAAACCAAGCTTGTCACCCTCTACTCGCGCTATGACACAAATGCCATGACAGCTTTAAAAGGCGGTCCGTGACAGATTGCAAGCTCAACTTACTTTCGGCGCCACGAATTCTCTAAGTACTGTTGTTTCCTTAATTCGCATTGAACTATGAGTGACATGACTCTTTCACATCGTTTGTAAAGGTATGCTGTAGTTATTCCTATCAGTTCTGTTTACATCTTGTTGTGATCATTTCAAGGTACATAATCGATTAATCAATCAAAGTTTTCGTGTATGGAAGGCCCTTATAACGAGCAAAGATTTTCTGATAGAAAGTCTGGTGATGTACCTATTTTTATGTTTAACAAATTTGTGTTTTTTATGCTACGAGTACCTACATCAAATATATTCTGTAATCTTTATTGGGGCGCAAATACGACACATGTAGTTACTATATTACTACTACATACATGATAAATTTTTCGATCAGTGGGCAGGGGCAGGCCTCGCAGGTACATCTCGCTTTCTTTCCCTGTGGGCCCATTGGCACAACATATCCGCCTTTGCGGCCGCCAGTGCGACGAATACTGAGGTCAGTGGGGCCCCTGGGACCACTGCCGAGGCCACTGGGACCACTCCCGGGGCCACTGGGAGCAATGCCGGGGCCACTGGGACCACTCGCAGGGCCACTGGAACCATTCCCGGGGCCACTGGGAGCGCTGCCGGGGCCACTGGGGCCACTCCTCGGACCACTGGGACCACTCCCGGGGCCACTGGGAGCGCTGCCGGGACCACTGGGGCCACTCCTGGGACCACTGGGACCACTCCCGGGGCCACTGGGAGCGCTGCCGGGGCCACTGGGGCCACTCCTGGGCCCACGGGGACCACGCCCCGGGCCACTGGGAGCGCTGCCGGGGCCACTGGGACCTCTGTTGGGGCCACTGGGACCAATTTTGGGGTCACTGGGACCAATGTTGGTGCCACTGAGTGTGCTGCCAGGGCTAGTGCTACTACTTTTGAAGACACCGATCACACTGGTACTGCCGACGCCGCTGGTACTGAGCGCGTTACGGCCGATGCTACTACTTTTGAGGACACCGATAGTGCTTCGACTGGTACCGCTGCCGGGGCCAAAAGAGCGAGCACTGTTGGCACCGCCGATCGTGCCGCAGCTGGGGAGTCTGATGGCACCAAGTGTTTCATCAGTAGTGCCGTATCTGCCGGGCCGGCAGCCAAGGGCACATATACCCGTCCATAACTGTCGGATAACCAATACTCGTGTTAAAACTTAGTGTCGAATACTCTTTACCCACCAAAGCCCGACATATCCTCGGCATCCTGAATCTAGCAAATACCAAGATTTAATAAAAAGTAACCCAAATGTAGGCAAATAGTAAGAAGGCCAAAGATCGTGAAAAGTTAACATACAGATAAACCGTTGCCATTTATAGCTGCTAGCTGCCCGCGGCTCCGCTCGTGTTAAGGTCAGAAAATATCCTATGACACTCGGACATAGTGCAGCTTCCTATTAATGAAATAATTCGGAATCGTATCAGTTGACCCAAAGATAACTCAAAAAATTACACTCTTTATCAAAGGATTAGTAAAGAAGTATAGATTCTTACCGAAAAGTATGTCACAATAACTATTATTACTAATGCGAAGATATTTAGCATATATATAAATATATATATATATCTAGCTATAAAGCATTAGCAGCAAGCAGCATCAATAGTTATAAAGCATTTGTATTCTGGCTGCCACCTGAAAAGGAAGTGTTGCAAGTATAAAGGAAATAATCAAAAACTGTTCATCTTCCTAAGTGCTAACTTTAGATGATGGATGTTTGTTAGTCAATCACGCCAGAACAGCTGAACGGATCTGAATGAAATTTGGGACAGAGATAGATTATAGTACATACTACAAACCTTGCTCGCGACCTAAGTTGAGGGCAACAGCAATGTATAAATAAAAAATATCCATTAATGTCTGGCGGGCGTGCGTGTATTGGCCAGAGATGTATCAACGTGGACGAGGCCCAATGAGGTATTTAAGGTTCGGAGCAGGGCGTTCTGTGGTTTCTGTCTACCCCTGTAAAAAAAGGCTGAAGTTTATGTATGTGTGGATAGACTCTAACACATTGCGAAATAACAAATAAAATCAACTGGATCCATATTATACGGGTTTCTAATTGTTCCTTACGAATCCGACAATAGTAGAATAATAAAGTCTGACATCCATTCTTACTAAGGGGTATCGTATTACCCAGTTACTGGGTTGTGGAGGTCAGATAGGCAGTCGCTTCATGTAAAATACTGGAACTCAGTTGCATCCGGTTAGACTAGAAGCCGACCCCAAGATAGTTTGGGAAAAGGCTAGGCAGATGATGATGATGAATCCGACAATAATACGAAAATGTTAGCTTGAACAAAATTGCAATACTTTCGCAAAACAGGCTCATAGTTTATGAGAATTACTTTATTAGAATTTATATTATTTATAAAATAAGTTATGCAGTATATCATCATTTCAGCCCAAAAGACGTCCACTGCTGGACATAGGCCTCCCCCAAGTCACATTGACATTTGGCAGGCGGGTTGGCGATCGCAGTACGATTGTTACAAAAGTACAGAGAAAGCTGCTGCCCATTCTCTGGAAAGTCCCCTAATCGCCTCTTACGACACCCACGGGAAGATATGGTATGGTGCTATTCTTTACGTCCGACACCATACAGAGCACACAGCATGTACTCTACAATAAAAGTACTGTACACACATGAGACATGTCCACACATTGTATTACTTACATGGTACTGGTACGGGGTACCATGTTCACATGGTGGTTCAGATGTTTAAATAATATTTGTTGCCGGCATTGCATTTATTTCTTGATCCTATCTAATATTTATTGCAGACCATTTTTATTGTTTTGGGGGCACATCAAAGAGTGAAATATCATGGGACACATGTTTACTTTTGACAACGTACAATTTTGATGGGTATAGACTAGAACAAATGCTTTTACAACGACGAATATTTTTGCTTCCACAACGAGATTATTTAACCATAAACAGGCAGTCCCTTTAACCCAAAGGCCTGTTTAACACTTGCAGTAGAAACTTGACAATGTTCCTAAGGGATAAATCTATGTAGGTAGATACTTATACTGCGCACCATGATCGCGGATGGATGGAAAATATATAATTAGGAGCAGACAAATCTGTCTACCCTCTTTCTTTGTCTTTTACCCGCATTTTCTAGTCATGCCGCGATCATGGCACTTACAAGAAACAGCGTCGAAAAGTATCTATGTAGATGTTAATCATCTATCTAGGGACCTTCGCATGCCCGCGATTTTCAATCCTGGGTACGATTGCAGGCAAATTTTTATTGGGTTTTACACTTCAAATAGACAGTAAGTCGTAAGTAAGTCGGCAGTATGGCAGTATGGCTCTGTATGGTGTCGGACGTAAAGAATAACACTACCCCATATCTTCCCGTGGATGTCGTAAGAGGCGACTAAAGGATTTGCCAAAGAATGGGCAGCAGCGTTCTTTGAGCTTTTGTAACAGCCGTACTGCGATCGCCAACCCGCCTGCCAAGCGTGGCGGATATGGCAACACCCCCCCCAAAATGTCAATGTGGCGACACTTGGGGGAGACCTATGTCCAGCAGTGGACTTTTTTTGGGCTGAAATGATGATGATGAAGTCGGCAGTAAGTAGTAGTATTCTGTATGGTGTCAGACGTAAAGAATAGCACTATCCCATATCTTCCCGTGGGTGTCGTAAGAGGCGACTAAGGGACTTGCCAGAGAATGGGCCGCAGCGTTATCTGTGCTTTTGTAACAACCATACTGCGATCGCCAACCCGCCTGCCAAGCATAGCGATTATGGCAAAACCCCCCATGTTTTGTCAATGTGGCGACACTTGGGACAGGCTTATGTCCAGCAGTGGACATCTTTCGGCCTAAATGATGATGATGAGACGGTAACAATGACCCATTTATTCTAGAAACAGAGGGACTTAGCAGTGGATGCGAGGCGAGTGGTGTGCGGGAAGAAATAGCGCGAGACTACGCGGCACTGCAGTCGCGGCTGAGGAGAGAATTCTCAGATCGACGAGGGAAGCTGTACGCTGGTAAGATCTGGAAGACTGGAGTGGTTATCTTCTTTGTTTATCGTGTAGTTACTGATAACCTGGTGTCTGAGTATTTATGCCGCCGCGCTGGACTTGTCTTTACATGCCGTCGAGTAATATCTCTCAGGCTTGCAAGTGCAAGTAAGTCCTATGACTTGGCAGTCTGTCGGTCACATCACTAGGCTATCACTGCTTGGAGTAGACTATTAAGAGTCGGGTTTAACAACAGTATCATCATCGTCATCACAATAAAACGTCAAGGTTACCTGTGATGAAACAGGAACTTGTTCATCATAACCTGCCTAGCCTTTCCAAACTATGTTGTCGCCGGCTTCCAATCTATACGCATGTAGCAGAATGCCAGTACTTAATAGAATAGCGACTGCCTTTCTAACCTTCACCACTAGAAATTTTTATTGTTCCTATAAATTAAATGAATTCCATCAGAAGACTAATTATGTTTAGACTTAATCGAAAACGTAGGCGACTATTGTCAAGGATATAATATTTTGTAATAGTCTTTTCATTTATTTTCTCTGGCTCTACGACACTATCAAAATCACAGTGATATTTATTTTTTTAATAACGTTCATGTTGGGTTGCCGTCAACGCAAGTCTGACTAGTTTACTGTGGACACTATTCTTTTTCGTATAAGGTTGCTGTTGAGTTGCTTCTAGGAGAAATAAAATAACTGTATAGTTCATTTAAGAATAACTACAAGTAATTATCTGTTTCTTGTTCTCTAAGCGGCACCGCACAGTCTCAGACCTATAACGGATAGAAAATCAAAATGATTACAAACATTGTCTTTGAATTATTTCAGCTACTCGTCCAGTGGCTACAGAGGAGCAGTTGTCAGCAGACTTCCGCAAGAAGCTAGCAGAGTGGCAGCTCAAGAAGGGAGTCAAGCAGCCGCTGCCAGTGCCAGCTAGGCAGGATCTTAGCGAAGACTTTCTTAGGAGATGGGGTGAGCACTTATGAAGAAACGGTGTACAGGTACCATGACGTCTTAGGGCAGTATTGTTTTAATTTTATTCCAGAGTGGGAAAGAGATGGCGCTAGACGTCGCTCTATCTCTACGCACACTGTAATGACATTAAAACAATACTGCTTGAAAACGTCATGGTAAACCCCCAGAAGTTGATAATGGGGTGTTTACGCTAAACACATTTTTTTAATACTGAACCAAGATTTAGGTGATAGCTCATACCTCTGGATCAATCAAGGTTGACCAAAGAACGGCGCTTAAAGCTCACAACACACTTATAAGTCCTGCATCAGGTCGGCATCACCTTCTCTCATTCTTACAAGGCGATGCCGATAAGTGCAGTGATGCAGTCATGATAGCATATAATTGTGCGACGCAGTGTTCAAAAAATCTCGAACGGCTTGAATTGAGGCAATGCTGATACTGTGCAGTGCTTTGACCTTAAATTGGAATCCAATAAAAACGTAATTAGAGCTTTAATTCATATTTATAATAAAAACATGTTGACTAATTGCAGACGAATGGAAACGCATGAAAGAAACAAATTCAGTGCCAGCTTGGGAGGAGGAGGCGAAACCTGATGAAGTTCTTGTACAAACTTCAACTGGACTCTTCAAATTTCAAGGTATATTGTCATCTGCCTAGTCTTTTCCGAACTATGCTGGGGATCGCATCCAGTCAATTCAGATGCAGCTGAATACCAGTATTTTACATGGAGTGGTTGGATCAATCGATCAATCGAGAGCAGCGGTGGCCCAGTGGTGGCAGCCCCGACTTACGACCAGTAAGCCGTGGGTCGAACCATGGCTTACTGGTCGTAAGGCAGGCAGGCGCATTAATTTGTGTAATTTATTTCATAATCGCTGCCCCAAAAACGGTGAAGGAAAACATCGTGAGGAAACCGGCATGTCCTAAAACTACAAATTCGAAGACATGTGTAATCTACCAACCCGCACTGGGCCCGCGTGGTGGATTACAGCCCAATCCCTCTCATTGAGAGGAGGCCTGTGTCCCAGCAGTGGGAACATTATAGGCTGATGATGATTGGATCAAAAAGATTGTTATTAATGTGGCCAAGGGTAATATTGACATGGCAACAAACAAAATATTCAAACGTGGACGTGTGGTGCCTCATGATAATACTACTACAGTAAAAATGAAATGACCTCAAAATTTCTCTCTGAAATTTAGGTACATCTAGGGAATAATTTTGTTGAATTTTAGCGTCTTCGTCTTTTTAAAACGTTCCAGGAATATCCCGGTCCTTTACCCGCAAGCTCCACGAATGGGAGAAGTCCCGGGGCATCGCCCCTGAAGCCTCCACATCAGCTCTCCTCCGCGCAGCCCGTGCTCGCAACAGCAAGGTTCCCCAAGCGCCTCTCACGAGGACCCAGTCTGATGGCAGCGTGGCCCCATCAGCTGCAGGATCTAGCAGCAGACTCCATGCGTCCAGTCTCAGTGTCAATGATGCTGATGATTTCGATTCGGAGTACGATAGAGAGGAACATTCTGTAAGTTTGAGGCGCAAATAGGGCTAACTATTCTAACTTCCTAATTTAATATTATAAATGCGTAAGTAAGTTTGTTACGTTTTGACGCCTAAAGCACTGAACCGATCATCCTGAAATTTTGCATATACGTTATCAGGTGTACAAAAACGGACATACGGTACCTTTCATCTCGAAAAAAGTACGGTTCCCGAGGAAACAACAATAACGTACTTATGGCAGTAGATGGCACCACGTGTCTCGAATCATGATTGAATTTACACGCGAACGAAGTCGCGGGCAAATCATTATTGAGAGAATCGAGATCGTTCTATGTTTTTGAATACCTTTGAGTAATGTCGGAGAAAATATAAAATAAAAAAATTGTAAATACTTGTACTTAGTAGTGATACATTTTAACTTTCTTGTTATTCGTCCCTAGACTATACGGCTTGGCCTCGAAGGGTCACTCACAAAACTATTAAACACAATAAAACATATAAGTTGTTACACATATTTAGTCTCACAAAGATTAAATGCAAACAGAGGCTAACTGATTGGCTACTCAAATTAAACTATAAAGATACTGAAGACATGCTTAAAAAGACCAAAACACACACCCACAGATTCACCCATACTCACATCTACTAACACTCGTCTCGCTTACTTAACCTAGATATTAATCAAAATATATAAAACTATAAATGTCGTATGATACCTTACTACGTATATTCTGTCAACGCGCTTAGTACATAATTATGAATCGAATATGTAAAGGGGTGGGATCCTGGTGTCCTGAAACACAGGCCTCAAACCTAGCTTAGGCACCAGTCTCCCACAATATATAGTTACCTGAATTATGTATCTTGTGAATTATGTATCAACTTATGTATATTGTGGTGAGAAAATAAAAGTTTATTATTATTAAACGTGGATAGTACATTTTCAAGCTTTGAACGAGTCTAAAGCCTTACATCCATACACTTTACTTAACATTACTTGGGCCAAGCGTTCTGTAACTCTTGCACAACTGACAAAACACATATGCAAGATTGTGACAGGAATATGCTAAAGCCAAATCATATGATAACTAATGGTAATGAATCTCAGCTTACCTTTACCCTAATGTCAATAACAAAAGCCATTTCACATTTTTCATCATTACATCCACAGCTCGACGGCATCGATGACTGCGACGGTCCAGAGACCCGCGGGGCTGTTCTCGTGGAGGTTGAGGCAGAAGAAGTCTGCACAGCAGCTCCTCTGATGGCTGTATCTCCTCGCCATACTCCTCAGAAGCCAGTGTATACTTATGGGCAGGCTGAAGCCAGGCTGCTATGTGAAACTAGCTCGGCAGTTACTGGGACAGCAGTGCTGCAGCCTAATGGGGCTGGTAAGCTGTTAATTTCATATCATACTAACGTAAATACTCTAATTAGCATCACTCTTGTAACCCTCAAAGAGTTAGGCTGAGGTGCACATACTTATACTACCTATGCCAACATATCACCAGTTATGTATTAAGGGGGGAGCTACAAATCACCACCAGCCATCAACTGGGTACAAATCCAGACTATAAGCTGAGAAAATCCTGACGGAAAAGCTCAATGACTCTTTGCCCAACATTAAAACTGAATTTATTATTTTTCACAGTGGTCCTTTCGGATGCTCGCAGCGTAAAATCCAAAGAGTCTTCAGGAGCACGACCGAAGATTCGTGAACAGGTAACACACATATTCTTCAAAATCTGAGAAATTCAGTCTAAATCCTTCATAAGTAAATAACATTACAGAATAAACACACAGAGAAGACCAGAAGAAAGATCATGAGGCAGCCGAGCATTGAAGAAGATGCCATGTTTATTAGAAAAACAATAGAAGAAATAGAGAGAGGAAGTTCTAGTCGGTTTAGAGATAGAGAAGCTACTGATAACGAAACACGTCACAAGAGTCCTGAAAGAGAACTACCAACCATACCACAAAGAGAAGAAGAGAGAGAAGAGAGAAGAAGAAAAGAAGTAGAAAGAGATTATAGCCCAAAGCTTAACAAAAGTGATAAAGAAAGAAACGTTGATAAAGATAGAGACAGTTTTGAAGAATCTAAAGATGATAGTAAGAAAAAAGATGTAGAGAAGACCAATGGTAAAAAGAAATCTAAGTCAAGAGCTCGGTTAGAGCGAGAGCAGTCGAAGCCTTCAGAAAGTGATACGGAGCCTGAAGTAGATACAGTCACAGTCGAGATACCTAGGAGAAGGAAGAGACCACGACGTGCGTCTGAAAAACCGAGAACACCGCCGACATCGTTACATTCAGATTCAGAAGGAGAAGTAAGTAACACACTACATCGTAAAGTCCATCTCACGAAGACAGTCTCGTAGACGCGGCGCTACTATAATTAAACGACGTTTCCCTTATCGGTGCATAATTACATGTAATTTCAATTATTGCCGTGGCACTTCTCTTGTCGACGGAATCTATTTAATTTTACAAGTTTGTCTCACATTATAATACAGCATCTCTGATGGATTAGCAAAATAAGTATACTTGTTAAAAAGAACAAAAAAGTCATTCAATATCCACAAACTTCTTACATCTTTGAAATACTTGCATGATTGTAATGGACCACGTCGTCACTCGCATTAACCGTTTCTGCCCACGAAAAACCACCGGTACACCAGTAAAATAACAACTTCATCATTTCCAGATCTTCGTCCTGAAACTAAAAGCACCGGAACAACGCGACCACTCTCCAGAAGTAATAGTCAAAACAACTCGCAAAATATTCTCACCCGTAGTACGCAGTGGTGAATCAGTACCCAGAGCAGTAATACCAGTCAACGTCGAAGATTTAGCCGAAGTCAGAACTTCAGACCACAGTCACCGGAGCGAAGGGAAAAAGAAAGATGCTAAAAGTGAAAAAGGAAAGCAGGAGAAGAGCACTAGGTCTAAGAGTTCTGGTGATCTTCAAGAGGCTGAGGAGTTGAAGAAGAGGACCAGGCCTCCATTGCCGTCTTCGCCATCGTCGCAGAGGAAGCCGCAGGCTCCTAAGGAAACTGCACCGTCCATTCGGATTATGATACAGCGTTATAATAAGAAGATAAATGAAGAAGGTAGGTGACATAATGCTGTTACTCTTTTTTTAAATTTATTTAGTTTATTCTGTCCCACTGCTAGGCAAAGCCCCCCCCCCCTTGTAGGTATATGAAATTGGTACCTATATTTTTTACGTAACACGCTGACTAAGCTAGATTTTTTACCATTGCAATTTACTTAGAGCAAACAAATAATAAAATGGTAGTGCACCTACCTACAAAGGACAAGTTGTTATTAAAATACCAGTTTTTAGATAAACAGAGAAACAAGTTTGTAGCTAAATCGTTTATGGCATTTGCAAATCACGATAGTTATTATAACCACAGTCAGCCTCTTACAGCGGTTGCTACAGTGTTGTGAGGCGTAAAGATGCAAAAAAGTAAATATCTGATACTTTATAGTAACGGTTTAATTATATAATCTTTATTAGCCTCATCAAAGGGCCTCTCGAATCATCTTGTGAACAATTTTCAATCAATTTTCAAAAGATTTCCATTAAAATATCATCATCTATGGTCTAGCTTTTTTCCAGTCATGTTGAAGCCCGCTTCTTACCGGATGCAGCTAATTATTGAGTGACTGCATAACTGACCTCCACGACACAGTTACTGAGAAATACATTTTCCATTGATATAGCTAATGATTTTAAAATTATTTCAGGTCATACATCTGGAGCCAGCAGTGGTGCATCGTCACCAGCTTGGCGATCACCGTCAACTGAGCGTCGAAGACCTCCCGATATGCCCGTTGGTGTTAACATCAGGTAAATACGAATTTAACCAATTTATATGAAACAGCGATACATAATGCGCGTTACCAGTGTACTATGCTGATGAACAAACACGTCATCATTTTTAATTTCTCAACATACACTACGTAGTTAAATCATTAACTAATATGCCGATAATGCATTACACTACTGGAAGAAGGCCCCAAAAATTACACTATTAAAAAAAATGCAATATAATCATCATCATGGCTCTTTCCCTCTTCCAGAAACAACCCATTCCTCGAAAGGGAAGTACAAAAATCAGCAAGTGCCTGTCAACTGTCAAGACGTGATGCTTCATCAGCAGAGAAGCGCCTTACACCAGCACCTACAACTGGGCTTGATGGTGTGCTGAAGTCTCACAGCGCAAATGCATTACACCCAGAAAAATCGAATGCTGAAGCTCCCATGCAGAAGAATATTGAAGATAGTCAGGAGACTATAATACCGACTACTACAGCTAGCACTGACACCATTGTGCCAGATTTGACAAGGAACCTTCCGGAAACGTCTACGAAGACAGAGTCCCTTCCAGCACTAAGACATGTCTCCGATGTCACAGTGCCCACATTCAGCAGTTTCATGTCTGGACAGCCAGAGTTATTCGGGAGGTCGATATCAACTGTGGAGACACCAATAACTTACGTGGACTATGAAGCCTCGGCAGCAACGTTGTCAGAGAGGGCAGCGAAGCTTCGAGCTGCGAGGGAGAAGTTCTTGTCTTCGACGGTGCCTATGAGGCGGGAGGGTACTAGTTCGGCCAGCGATTTGAGGCCTGGAGACAGGTGGGTTATTCTTCTATCTTTTATGACGAACCTCATTTCTGGTTCATTTTTTTACTGTTTTTTTTTTCGAAATACAATCCGATTTTACTCCGTGCCTCGGTATGCACATTAAGCTGTTGGTTCCAGCTGTCATTTGTGGATCTCTACAGTCGTTGCAGGTAGTCAGTAACCCGGAAGTCTAACAACTAGTCTTACTAAAGGGGTATAATATTACCCAGTACTTATTGGACTGTGGAAGTCAGATAGGCAGTCGCTCCACGTCAAATACTGGTATTCAGCTGCATCCGGTTAGACTGGAAGCCAACCCCAAAATAGTTGGGAAAATGTTAGGCAGATGATCATCATCTCTCCTCGTAAATCTTACCACATAATTCGTTATTTTCACTAGTTTAAGATGAAAATTTTATTTTTCCTCTTTTAGGTCAAGTAGAATAAGTTGCGAGAGTGATGTGGCTGAGTCGCAAGCGTCTAGCACTCAGGAGGCTGCGGCTTTGGGCAGGAGTGCATCCACGGGCATGGTCAACGTGGACAGAGAGGCTTGGCAGAGGGTGGCTGAAGGTAGGCTATTGTCCTAGGCTATATTATTCTGGAACTTATCTATATCCAAACAAACAAAACGCATGTGGTTAAAAAAGTGATGCATATAAGTCTTGATGGGTAAACAGGGAGAGGAAGACCAAGGAAACGATGGATAGATTGTGTGATGAAAGAAAAAGGGGTAAATTATAGCTTGACGGATAACAGAGGAGAATGGAGAAACAAACGTGTTGCGCCGACCCCGACCGAGAAAGATGGGAAAAGGACAGGCAGATGATGAC
This sequence comes from Cerastis rubricosa, assembly GCA_949152445.1. Taxonomy (NCBI): domain Eukaryota; kingdom Metazoa; phylum Arthropoda; class Insecta; order Lepidoptera; family Noctuidae; genus Cerastis; species Cerastis rubricosa. The sequence continues at coordinate 24,108,726 of OX424527.1, forward strand.
TTATATCTAACCAGAAAGAGAAATCCAATCCGTATACCCTATGTTATGTTAACAATTAAGAGCGTTTTCGCCTTACGACATATCATACAAACTTTCAAGTCCTTACTTTTCGAAATGACAGAACCGATTTTAATGAAACTTCATACGTATAATCAGGATGCATAGGTCTAAAAAGTTATTATTTTCGAAACATACTGTTACAGCTGAATTAGACCAATTATAAATTATCTATAGAAACAGAAATTTCCAATTTTTTTTTTCAAGACATTTCGAAAATGTTTTTAGTAACTTTTTAGACCTATGTATCCTGTTTATGCGTATTAAGTTTTATTGAAATCGGTTCAATCATTTCGGGAAATAAGAACTTGAAAGTTTGTATGAAATGCAGTAAGGTATTACGCATGTAAAACCCAAAGGATAAAGCAGAGGTGGAACTATTTTAGGTTTACCCATATTTTGCCTTCAATTTCCCATGGCCTATTGTCATCATCTATGCACCAATACTACTCAGGCTACTGAGAGATTGATAATTTATTAAACCTAGAAACTTTATTTGTCTCTTAAAACAGAATGCACAACGAGTTGTGTCAGGATTTGTTAAGGCTTCTCAAGTTAGCGGCTTTCTTCTAAGCGACATGTATCGAATTGATCTGTATCAGTTTCATCATGAGTGGAGCAGCGGTGGCCCAGTGATGACAGCCCCGACTTACGAGCAGTTAGTCGTAGGTTCGAACCCTGGCAGGCGCATTACTTTGTGTAATTTATTTCATCACCGCTGCTCTCAAAACGGTGAAAGAAAACATCGTGAGGAAACCGGCATGTCCGAAAACTAAAAATTCAAAGACATTTGACATCTACCAACCCGCACTGGGCCCACATGGTCTATTACTGCCCACTCCTTCTCATAGAGAGTAGGCCTGTGTCCCAGCAGTGGCAACATTGTAGGCTGATGATGATGATGAGTTTCATCATGGACCATAGCCTTTATCATTAGCCAGGCGGGTCTATAACCTACATTTAACATAAAATAACATCACGGCACGCCTCTAATCCCCGAAGGGTCAGGCAGAGACGTACCTAATGGTATGCGTCACATTTCGCCTGTTATGTTTTCAGTCCCATGGTATATATACTCAAGAGTCACGGGAATTTGAGGTCCAGGGTTCGGTTCCCAGGTCGGTCAAAGTGTTATTCAATTCAATTCAAAACATTAAATAATGTCCTCTTTACCGCATAAGAACATCGGGAAAATCTGCGTTCCAGCATATTACAACGAATCGTCAGCAGTCTGCGTTCCCTCGCTATGTCTGCTTCATCGGTCAGGTCCTCATTTACTAAATGACAGTAAACAAATTGAGTAACTCAAGTTAGGTGAAATGATTTGATTTGATGATTTTATTTTTAGCAGGCTATCGAGAACCGACCTAGTTAGACGGTGCTAATTTTCAAAAGAAAAATGGTTAGGTTAGGTTAGGTTAGGGGTAGCAGCCACAGAGTCTAGATTTGTGCCCAGTTGGTGGTAATAGGCACGCCCCTTATTACATGGGACTGAAAACATAACAGGCAAAATAATACCCCCACAAAAAGGTCCCAGTAAACATAATTTTGGACCAGATTTTTGAGAAATTTCAACTGCTTTTTAACCGCACCATTACTAGAAACACCACGGTTACGACTGTTGCTCTTTACTAATGTTACCTATATATCCACCAGGTTCCCGTCGTGAAGGTCGGACCCGCTCCCGCTTCAGCCTGGCCCGCTTGGCTGCCAAGCTGCGGCGACGCGACGACGGCGGTGCGGTGTCCCGGCTCTGTCGCCAGAGCCTACTCGTGCAGCTCATCAATAAACACTAGATGTAAATTATTTAATTATACTGTACGCATTGTAACTGGTGTTTTATTTCTTGGATACTAGGCTTTGCCAAAGGCAAACATATTTTGCTTATGCGGAATATGGTGTGTGTACAAAGTTTTAGTAGGTACAACAGTTAAACGTTCTAGACATAGGTTAGGTTCGGTTAGCCGGGCTGTTTCCGCACTTAGCCTCTTTATTGGGTCATTGTAGGTATGAAAAATCCTCTTGTTACTCCAACCATCCCAGGTCCTCTCAGAAAGCTAGCAGCCTTTTCAGGCTGCTGTAGGCTTCCGGGAGCGATGCCGGCGATTGAAGAGTCCGTGCCAGTTGATCTGCCACGTTTCTGCACTCTATGAGCACGTGCTGTGGTGTTTGTTCCGCCTCCATGCATCCTCTGTACAGAGGGCTATCCGTCATACCTATGAAGTTCTGGACATATCCGCTGCTACGAATATTTACAATTTGGGTAGGTACATACACATAATTGGTGTAAAAATACCCTTATCGAAGCCGAAAGGCACTTGTTCTCCCTGTCATTGCGATCAGTTTTTTGTTCTACACCAAACCAAAAAAAAAGTTACGGAGATATTAGGGGTCAAAGTTCAAATTTTTGCACCAGATTTTTTAAAATATTTTTTTTAATGTTGTAACTTTTTCTTTAAAAACCTCTATAACCCAAACAACAACTACAACTATTCAATGCATCTATCAGCAAAGAGTTTTGAGTGCGTTACATTGAGTCCTACCATAAAAAGTTTATGTTCACCCAAAAAGAAAAAGCGGTATAACAGCAATTTTTTTTTTTTGATAAATTGCTTGGTTAACGGCATCGTGAAGCACCCCCATTACCCCTTGATCGAAAGCTTTGTAGACTGTGATCATTTACTGTCGGGCTATGCAGTCTAAAAACTCAGTTTATAGTAGTAAAATTACTTTATATTTTGGTCGTTCGAATCCTTCCATATATTTTGTTGTCAGCTGTTGATTTACTATTTATTTTGACTTAATAGTGGGTTTTATAACTTACACTGTACTGTCGTCAAATACTTTGGCAAAAACTGTGTTTTAAGAAAAAGTGTAGGTACGCACAGCGACACGTCAATCTATACATTTCCAGTATAAATAACACGACCTCGCTTTGAATTGATTTCGCGTACAATAAAAGATCCGCTTATACTAGTTTTGTACAGGTTGCCTAGTCGTCGTGCGTACTGTATGCTGTCTTGGGGCCCTACAAATGCATGGAAGGGTAAAAAGGTAAAACAATGAAACAATAAGAACCATACTTTATTTTCAAATTTAATATCGTTTCGTACAATACCGTGTTAACAGTCCGACGTCCGCATTCAATAGCTCGGTAACAATAATTACCATATCAAAAGGTGGATGCTCGAACTAATAGCATTTATTATAAAAAACACTACATTTTAGTTATTTATTAGTAATAATAAGACTCAAAAGAACACTTATAAACAATATTAATGGGTAATTTGGTTGAGGTAGATTCAGTTATATTTTTAAAAAACTAACTTTTTTTTTGTGTGTGGGCACATGATTTAGGCAACAATCGCGAGTGTATTTTTTCCGTTTTAATAACTTTTCGCGCCATTTTCTTGGTACGTTTAGTTTGTCAAAAATACTTTTTTTTCATAGGCGTATGTGCTATTTTTATGACCCAAACCTTTTTTTTATTTTTTTTTCTTATGTTGGTAATTCTATAATATTTATTTTTCTTAAAACCAAATACAAACCAAAAAATTATACTAAATAATTTTATCATGTCCCCACATAATATTTTGAATAATTCCATAATTAACAGTGTTTTCAAACGATAATTTGGGATATTTTAATAAACGCACGAAGTATTTAGAATTACTTTTATAAAACTAGATTTATCATAAAACCATAACGAAGGGAAATTTTATTTTTCATTAACCCAAAGTTATATGGAAAAATGTTTTAATTTTAGAACAAAGGAAATTAAAGTATCCCAATTTCTCGGTATTTACAAAATATTTGACTTATAAGCACGGATTGTGGCTATCATCAATAGGTACTTATATCGAAATTGAGCCACCACAATGGTCTTTAAATTTTTAAACTCGTATATTTATAATTATACAACAACATCCTAAAATTATCTTTTGTAGAAATGCTATTGGTGCTTTGCAACGAATTTTGAAAATTAATGTTATAATGAGGACATTTCTTCTGCCTTGCCTTGCTAACGAAATACAGTTTCTTAGTCCTTTCTATTTATTTTCTACATTTTTCATTGTAATAGAAGAGTTTTGCAATGAAATTCGAGTTTTATTATCCGCTGACAAGACAAATGGGACCACCATTGCTTCCCACACAAAAATCGCTCTAAAAGTCAGAAGCGAGAAGTTGGTGAGTTACTGTTTCCAGAGGCAGAAAGTCATCATCATCATTGGCATTATATTCAAAAACTCTAGGCCAATTTTTATGGGGAAAAACCCTTAGAGAAACAAAGAAATTACTACAGAGGTTGGTCCCCTGATTTTTTTTTATATTTTAAAATAAAAGAAGAAAAAACTAGGTTCTTAATTCACCTTAAAGTATTTTTTTTGTTTCGTCGCAAAGGTAACCAATAACATATAATCTGTCAAAAAGGGAACAAAATAAAATCAAGCGAAACTCACAATACCTACAAACTTAAAACCAACTCGTGTTAGATCTCGAACCTATATGTTAAATACTTTTTATATATATTTTGGACGCTTTTCACTAAGTACATGCTAAAATCAACGTCACACTAAACTGAGTCTTAGTATTGTTTTTTTTTGTTTCGCCGTTTCTTGATTAAAACATACGTTTTCCGAAAAAAAAAACATACGTCATTCCGATTTCAGATCACAACAACGTCATGTTTTGATTGATAAACGTACGAAACAGAACAGTTTGTTTTTTTTTATAACCAACGTATATAAATAAGTATACAACAAATATAACTGTTCTATTGCTTTACAGTTTCAGGTGTATCACGATATTAGTTGCGAATCTGTAACATTTGCTTCCAGACTAACTAGTGAAGGGTCTGCACATTATACCCATATCAGCAATATTATTAAAATCTATTGTTGATTTTCTTGCGAGATGTTTTTCAAGGTCTGTTGTGATCTCTCGAACGATCAAGGAAATTGACACCTATATTAAAATGCCTGCATTTATAGCTTAGCAATGAATTTCCCTGACTGTACGTCGAATATTGCTCAAGAATACCGTGTATGGACCCTTCATACAGAGTTAGAACTATAGAAGCCAATATTTCTTACTCTGTTTTAACAACGTGACTAATTAATAACATATTATTGCTTATTAGTGAGTTCTATTATTAATATTTTGTAACAAATTGGTCAGCTGTATAGCTTAGTTCCTCCAAAACGTACCAACCCACATAATTTTTTCCCCTTTTCTCGAAGTAATGGTACTGATCCAAAATCAATATAATTACTTCCCATAATTAAATCTGTTCTAAACATATATTTTTGCTGTATATGAGACTCATTTTAATGTATGGTAAATATACCACACCTAGAATGTTGATTATTCTGTCGTATTTTAACTGAATGAGATTGTAGTTTAGCTCACTTTGGCGGAACTAAGTCCTTGCAGTTCGCAAATCTACTTAATAAGTAAATATAACGTTACGTTTGTGTATAGTTTAAATAAAATAATAATTATACAATAAAAATAATAAAAAAAAAAACAAGAAAAACTGTATTTACAACATAAAATCTGTTTGGTAAGTATGAAACTATTGCAGTCAATATGGAATGTGCGTGAGTAGATATAATGTATCTATTGAAATAAATATAGTGGAATGGTATACCCGCTTTGATAATGTAAAAAAAAACATGTGAACAACGATTATGGAGGAAACTGAGAATGAAAATCATAATAGATAAATAAATAAAAATAGAAATAGAGTGAAAATGAGAATCTTTATTAGAGAGGGGATGGCTAGTTACGTATTTAGTCCTGAATGCCTTTTCGCACAAAAAGAAGCAAAAACTTGAAATGAAGATGAAAAACTGGAAATATATACTTTAGACTATCCCCATTTTACAGTTTACAATTAATTATATTGCGAAATGAGATTCAAAATTATCATCAGAGGCACAACATCAGGCTTTTAATTTTATTTTCTTATTTTTTTCACTCCAAGGACGGACAAGCCAATGTAAAAACGTTAAAAAAACGGTATAGAAACAACATTAAAATGAATATCAGCATTATGGGAACAACTATTGTAGTAAACCTTAATCTATTCAATTTATTTGTATGGTCCATGTTTTGGTAAGACATTTTTATATATATTAATTTATTCATATACTTAGAACTTTTTTGCGGAATGTGCCTTCAAAATGTTCAATAGACAAAAACTTGCTAAATTAAAAGAGTTCTAAAAATTCGGTTGAAAAATCAGAAATGCGTTCAGCATTGTAATAGAAATTGTGTTTTTTTTACCAAAATAATAGACCAAACAAACAAATATACAACGTATTTTATAAATGCACTACAGTTTTATAAATAAGTTACAAAAAAAACATTGTACATCATTCAGGTATCTGTTATTGCGTCGACGTTTAAATTGTTTTGGTTTCACAATACAATAATGAATAATAATAGAAAAATAATAGTAAATCCAACAGTTTCCAGTAATACAGACAAAGTGGTTAAATTATTTCTTAACACAACCACGAGTGAACTTGAAACTCCGTAATAATTGAATAAAAAATAATAATAAAAATAAGTTACATTAAAATTGTTAACTAGACAATAATCCTATGGTAGAAATTAATAATTCTTATTTTACAACTACGGTAGTTTTTGAACATTCAAAGTTAAACCTATTTTCTTTAAGTTGTATAAAACCAAATGCGTTAAAGTTATATTATTTTAATTTAAGAGTAACAAATACTATTTGCCATACTTTTAATTTATAATTCTTAAAAATGCAACGATTATTTCTTTACAAAAATTGTAATGCTTCATAAAATTTTATTTTTTGCGAAACAGTATCTATTTTATCTTTTCAATTTATCTCAAATTTTAAGAAAAATATGTTTGGTGTTTTAGATAAAGAAGTCGTTAATTTATTATTACTTTACATTATAGAAAACATTTAAATCGTTATTTTTATTTTATTAAAATAGTCACCGAAGCATTTGTATTTTAAATGTAATATTATTATTCTCGAACTTTTTATACAACTTACATTTAAAACTGAAATAGGCGATTAGATAAATCGTGTATTTATACATTTTTGGCTGTAAATGATCCTTAAGACTTTACTGTACTTTTAAACAGAAACAAGTCATAAATGGTGATCCCGCAAAAAAGACAACAGCGAAATTCTGAAACGCAAGTGTAGCAATACTGGGATAAAATAAAATAATAAAATTAGATGTGTAATATGTTAGAAAAACTAAGAAAACCAGCGCACTATTGTCGAGCGTTTGAAAATATATAAAGTAATGCGCATATTTTTTGTTGCTAAAACTAAGGGAAAAAACAGCGCTTATTTTTGCAACTAGTCAGAATCGAAGCATAGACCCTGTGACAAAACCTAGCGTCAAAGATAAAATTCTAGATTTTTTAAGACCTATCACTACACCTAAGTCTAGCTTACTTAGTGTAATTGAATTTTTTCAGGTACATAGTCGGCGTTTTTTCCATTTCAATTTAATTTTAAACTGAGTTTACATTTTATATTATTTACAATGGCGCCCGGCCATAACAAGTCAAAAAATAATTACAATTAGATGCTGAAATGTAACTCTAATAACATTTTTAAGAGAAAATTTATACAGTGAAAACTTTTACATGATTTATTTTTTAATAAATTTTATTTTTTGACTTTTAATGCCACGGCCGCCAAACCTTACAGTATAATAAATTGTACCTAGGTGCTTTTAACTCAAGATTTAAATAGGTACGTTATATATATCTTATACTCGAAGATAGGCGTCTGATTTTAGTGCGACAAAACATAATAAAATCAGTCATGATTTTTGTACAGATAGAAACCATAAATGCGATATAGAAGGTATGCCGTAAAATGTTTCAATCAATTTCTGGTGCTGGTCGATATTATTATTAAGAGGAATTCATATTAAATGCAGTTGTTAAATAACATAAATGAGAATCGTATTTATTTTTAAACTTCAACAGATTTTTATGGTAAGTAGTTGAAATAGAAGTAAAAATAACAAGTATTTTTATTATTACTTCAAGCAATTACAAAATTATATTTATACAAAAAAAAAACAATAATGATTTCGATCAAACACCAGTTACCTTCTTACACTAATCTTAAATAAAAATATGGAGAATTAAAAAAAAAATACGAATTATCAGTGAAATACTTACTGTCCTAACAATAAATAAATAAAAAAACACCATTAAAAATATCCAGTAAGTGCCATTTAACCACTTCGATGGGTTAACGTAGAAAACTTAATCGACAATCGTATCAACATTTAAAATTTTCCAATAACATCTATTAAAAGCTTAAAACGAATAAAATGAGGTAGATATAAATTGTGATATGGAATAATGGTCAGCCGACATTAGTTTTGTAATGTTGGCTGCGCTTAAATATGCTTAGCTTTCGTCACGACAGATTCGGCCACGTCAGTCTTATATTTTATATTGTTCCACAAAAATAGAACATATTAGCGAATTCCCGCCAAAATGTGCCAACCCACATTGACATTCTCCCGAAGTAATTGTAATGATTTTGCCTGTAAACCTTTTTAAGTATACGTTTTGGACTTATAAAGGACTGTTTTTACCGAATATTGATATACCATATTTTGAATATTCAATAAGTTTTACTAATTTAACTGAATTGATTGTGGATTGGCTTATTTTAGCAGAACTACGTCCATTTTATATTCGATTTTAGCAAACATTCGGTTTATTATTGAGTAATAATTTTGTCAAAACTGGATGCAACTTACAGACAAAAGTTCACGGAGCATTAATTTTCAATATTTTAGTTCATTTTTTTTGCGTTGCTAAAAACAATCCTGTACAGTACAGTACTAAAGAGAGAAAATAATATAAATTATTTATGTTTTTATACTGTATTATAAAAAACTACTGTGTAAGGAATGTGAATACTTGGGTGGGTTAGGGAAATCAATTGTCAAGTAAATCTGAACAGATATCTACTTAATATTACTAAGTAGAATGACATTTTGTAATTATTGATAAAAACGTTTTTTTTTATTGTTGAATAGGGTTACGGGGCTTAAAAGACCAGATCGTTTTTTCAGTGTAGTTAGACGTAAGCTAAACATATCTCAGCTTATAAAAAAGAGGGAAAATGTGCAATAACATTTTAGTAACTTTTATAACGATAACGCGTGATTTTATAAACTATTTTCATTTTATAATAGTTATAGTTCGTTGTAATAAATTATTACTTTTATATATTTTACAATTACTTTTTAATCTATCTACTTGATTTCTTAGGTTTTAAGTATCTAGAAAGTGGCTTGAAATATGTAAAACTGCATTAAATAAATTATAACAGTAATATATAAAAAACCTGTGCGTTTGTATTAATACTATTGTGATGTGTGTAAAATATATATTAAAAAAAAAACTGGAATGTACATTGTGAAGATTACTAGCATCTGAGGCTTTGTCTGTGATCTGTGCGAAAACGATAATCAAGAAAAAAAAATATTTATTAACTTCTTTTCAACATCGATAAAATACTTTTTTATGTTATGTACACGCGATTTTCAATGGGTGTTTGGAATTATTTTGGTCTATATTTTGTACGATTATGTTGCACTAACGGTGAAATCTATTTTGTATGACTTATGTATCAGTGTGTACTTCATAGAGGCACTGTGTATATACATAACACAAGTACATAAGACGGCGGGAGGTAGACGCCGTCGCTATGTACTCAGTTATGTGCGAACGCGCCATTCCTACTTATTGTCGGGCGCATATAATCTCAGGCCGTAAACAACGCTATATACAAGTGCATGTTGCCATAAAAACGGCAATAAAAACGTTATATATACATAATAACAATCATAGGGGTGATCCTTCTCCAGGGCGAAGTTACGAACAGATTAGGCGAGAATAACTCCACGTGCTAAAGAACAACGGTTACTTTCGACCTTAATCCATTTTTAACACTTAAATTATTTACCCGTACTATTGTTTACCAAAAAAAATATCAGCCTTACAATCATTAAAAATAAATTCTAACGTTAGGAACGAAACACGATAAGCTATCCTCGCGCGAACCCGTATCCCTCGGACTATGTGAAGCCTCATTATTATCTATTAAAAACTTTAAGTATTACCCTTCCTTATTTATAGTCGTATATCCATTTTACTGTGTCTAACGAGTAGCTAGTAAAAAAAACGATGTCTGTACACAATCTCAATCCTTGACTTAAAAATAGCAACACCATTCGAATTGACGCAGGAGACGGTACCTCGGGCACCAGGTCTCAGGGGCCGCCTACCCCAGTGTAGTTCTTGGTTACCGGAAGGGAAGGGGTTCTCAACCGTTAGGTTGGAGCGTCGGGAGAATTTTGCTGTTGTCTAATTGAAAATCTGTACTCCGAGTGAGTTCTGAGTTCATGTTATCGTCAGGGAGTTTGTTGAAGGAGCTGTTAACACTTAGATCTCTTGAGGATCTTGAGACGTCGTATTCTGGTCTTCTGGATGTGTCGAGAAGGTTGAAGGTGGTTGATGCGGAGGTGTCGGGGTCCAGGACAGTCTCCAGCGTGCTGTCAGGGTCTTCGTAGCGTGCCACGTCGAATGCTGCCTCGTAGCGACGGCCTTTGCGCATGCGGCCGTTTGGTGTCTTTGATTGCTGGTGAGCAAAATGGAGGATTTTATTCAGAAACTGTAATGTATTTAGTAATGGTAACTCGACTAGATTATAGAGATAAGATGCTGTACACTAAAGTAATGGCTGCTGGTGAAATGCTCATTACCAGTTTATTTTTCAAAGAATCATCATTCCCTTTGTTCCAATTCGTTTGGGGTTGGTGAACTTCTTCTATACTTCTAAGTAAGTGGTCATCTAAGTAATCACCCGCATGCAATTCAAACCATCTTTCACACAGTTTATATTACGTTTCTTTGGTTTTTTTGCCTATCATAACCTGCATTCATACTCAAAACTGACTAAAAGAGAATATAAAATAATGGATGGAGAGGAAGAGCTAGGAAACGTGTTGCACCGACCCCAAATAACATGAGATAAGGGGAAGAAAACGATGACTTATACTCAAAACTAATTTTCTTCAAGTAATTTTCCTCATTTAATTCCTATTCTCATTAAATAAGTTTTCAAAATCCCTACTAAACTGATAACAAACGTATACTTACGTTGGGGTTCTCAGTAATATGAACGTGCCCATTGAGTAGAGGCTCCCCCGCGTCTTTCGAGCTGCCGCCATTAGCCAGTCGGTTGCCGATGTTCTACATTAAAAAAAAAACATTATCATTGTAAACTCTATCTGCTTAGTATTACAGTTTTTTTTAGCAATAGCAAGAATCGCTACAAACATAGAAAATAATCATTATAAACGCCAGCAGCATTGAGATAGAACTCATTAAAGCAATAGAAGGGACTACATACCTCGGTACATACCTTCATCTCTGCTCCTTCTTCTTCGTTACCCTCGTTTGAGGATAGATTTCGTCGACGTGATCTGAAAAATATAAAGAAGCTTAGATTTCTGATTCTGCAAGAGATTGAACTAAAGAATTAGATGGATTAAAATGTTCCCACTGCTGGGACAAGGACATCTGTATGAGAGGGAATACACCACGCGAACCCAGTGATGGTTGTTGCACTTCAGTTTTTTGGTGCTTGGGCATGCCAGTTTCCAAACGATGTTTTATTTCACTGTTTTTGAGGTGATGACATACAAGAAGTGCCTGCCTGGATTGGAACCCTGGATTGAAATCGGTCCAGCCGTTCCAGCGATTAGCCGGAACAAACAGACGGACAGAAAAACAGACAGACAGACAAAAAAATCTAAAATAAGTTATTTTGGTGTATGTACCGTATATACATTCATATGCATGTAGTAAAAAGCGGTTATTTTAATTTATTTTAATATTACAAACAGATACTTCAATATTATTTATTTGTATAGACAAAAAGAATAATTATATCGTCGTTGAAGTTCTAACACGACGCTCCTGGGTTTGATTCCAGGATCTGGCAGTGCTATTGCGTTTTACCGGCGGGAATTGCTCAGTAGCAGTCCAGTTACCTAGGTATAATTATTCACTTTTTCAGTCTCCTGTAAAGTTGATTTTTGACTAACGTAGTGTTAGAACGTCAACGACGATATGGCAAGACATTCCTCAATAACATTTACTAAATCTTCGTCATATTCACATACCAAGCATAAGCTCCCATTAAAATAGATGATTAAACTTTAAAAAATCACACCGCCAAAATAAGGACAATGGTAAAAAAATAACAAGAAAAACACGTTAGATATTTACAGATGCACAAAAAATGTTGGTATTTTATTATTTTTAGCCAAAATAAAATCTCTTTAATCTGTGTTTTTTTTGTTTGGATATCTTTGGTTAGACGTACTGAACGCTGTGTTAAAACTCGTCCATCTTTTTTAATGGGACTATAAATTTGTATCTACTTTATTCATATGAAAACTGGTTTAGAAAACCTGCTCCTTAAGATAATCAAAAGTATACCTGACAGGAGACTGTGCCCTCTTCCTCATACGCCATATGCAGACAGCAGCAACCACCAGCACACACAGTACCAACGCTCCACAACCGAGGCCGATGCTCAGGTAGAATGAGGTGTGGTCTGGTGGACGTGGTGGTACCGTCAGCACCTGGCTGCGGGGGCTCGGGCCTGGGGCGGCTACCATCACGTAGGTAGACTGTTCTGGTTCTAGGCCGGTTATCTGGAGGAATACCGAGATTAGTATTACCATCTAAAATATCAGTTATTTGGTAAACTGAGGTTAAAACTGAAAATCCATTGAATTAATACGTTGTTAAAGAAAGTATAACGTTGATATATATTACAATTCACAAGGTAATACAAAATTCCTTGGTTAGACTGGTTCAGACTTTCAGAATAAGTTTACAAGTGAACCATCACTTGTAAACTAAGTCTGTACTGAAACTTGGTATGTAATTATGGTCACCCATCCACGGACCAACCTCGACAAGCATGGCTTAACCTTAAAGATTGACCCGTGCGGATGTGATTATTTTGCCACGAGCTCCTTTGTACTGTCCCAAGCAAGTAAAGAGGTTTAAAATAATGACCATAACTTGTAAACTCCGTCTGAAAGTCTGAACCAGTCTAACCAAGGGAATTTTATTACCCAGTAACTGGGTTGTGGAAGCCAGATAGTCAGTCGCACCATTTAAAATATTGATATTGAGCTGCATGCCGTTAGACTGGAAGCTGACTCTAAAATGGTTGGAAAAAGGCTCGGCAGATGATGACTTGCATCATCCATGAATACACCTACATCTGGGTATAACCCTCTCATTTCTTGTGCGAATTTCCACGGTCCTATCCCAGCCTCATGTTTTTTTTCCCCGATGGCAACTATGTCGTCTGCATAAGCTCTGTATGGTGTCGGGCGTAAAGAATGGCACCATCCCATATCTTCCCGTGGGTGTCGTAAGAAGCGACTAAGGGACTTGCCAGAGAATGGGCAGCAGCGTTCACTGTGTTTTTGTAACAACCGTACTGCGATCGCCAACCCGCCTGCCAAGCGTGGCGGTTATGGCAAAACCCTCCAAAATGTCAATATGGCGACACTTGGGGGAGGCATATGTCCAGCAGTGGACGATTTTTGGGCTGAAATGATGATGAACTATGTCGTCTGCTGCCCATCTCTCGATGATGACTTACCTGGACAGTATTGGTGGTGACATTGATGGTGGGCCACTTGTCGAGTGACTGCGTAAGGTTCTGTGAGTAGCGCACGATGCGCGGCCCGTCACCTCTCCAGGTCACCTGCACGCCACCGCCTGTGAACCAGTACTGCAGCTCTTTGGCTTCTGGAACAAAGAAGTAACAGTTCTAGTCTTGATAAACAAATCTTTTACGTAACGTAACCAGACTTCGACTTCTGCTAAAAGTTGTTCCCTTCAAACCACGTTTATATGCTACAAAAACCCTCTATAACGTAGCAAATGTATTTAACGATCAGGCAGCTGTATATACTACTAACAGACACAGGCCTCCTCCCAATGAAAGTGAGTGGGCTGTAATCCACCACGCGGGCTCAGTGCGGGTTGGTAGATGTCACATGTCTTGGAATTTTTAGTTCTAGTACATGCCGGTTTTCTCACGATGTTTTCCTTCACCGTTTTGAGAGCAGCGGTGATGAAATAAATTACACAAAGTAATGCGCCTGCCTGGGTTCGAACGTACGACTTACTGCTCGTAAGTATATATTGAATATTACAATTTCACTTACCAGGCACCTGCACAGGTATTGTGAGGATGGGGCTGAGACCAACAGGTCCGTACCCCGTCACGACCACATTTAACTCCTTCGTCAGGTCTAACCCGGTCAGCTGAAACAAAATCATTATCATGAGGACCAAGCTTCTAGTTTTTGTATCCCCATTCCGAACTCGACTGGTTCAACAATAAATTATGAACTTTATACACATAGTAACAAAGAGGAAGTTTGAAAGCGGAAGTTACAAAAAAATTGAAAGAAACTCGTTTGTTTGGAATGGACTATGGGCATGTATTGAGAATGACACGCGTGTGAATAACCGAGTGATGGATATTGGGTATGAATTTTGATGGATGGAGAAGGAGAGGAAGGCCAAAGGAAGAAGATGCTTATACAAACAAAATTATTTTTAAAATGACAACCCAGAAAAAAATACACTTAAAACTCAATCATATGCTCTGGGAATAAGATTCAAAATCTCGCAGCACTTACCAGCACAGTGTTGCCCACAATATCAACACTGGGCCACTGGTTGATGGGAAGGTCCAGTTCGTTGCTGTAGTGGACAGTATACTTATCAGGCTCGCTGTTCCAGGAGACGCGAAGAGTTGATGCGTTCACCAGTTTGTAGGTCAGGTCTTTGAAGCGCTCTGCACCTGGAGAAGGAAGATAGAATTTCACTTGTTGTAAAATAGAATGCTTGTATTTCTCGAGGAGATTATTTTACGTCTTTGGCAATACTAATCCACGTATGGAACGCGTGGGAGGGGTCGAACCCAACTCGCAGAATAAGACCGTTATACGTTTGTAACAAAATGAGCCCATATACATATATATGTTACGGGCAATTTGATAAGTCCGGGCACTATTAATAATGGCCGGTCTGTATTCATAATGCCCGAAACAATTGGGCAATGTGATTAAAACAGCATGATTAATCAACTTTTCCCGGCCATTGTGAATAATGCCCACCCTATCTTGGGCAAAGTAATAAAATAGGTGAACTGTAGTGTTTTTGTTTATTATTTGAAATTAAACTTGCAAAATTTTCATGAAAAGTTAACAAAAAATAACCTAACCTAACCCTAAACCTAGGAGACGTTTGGATGGAGAAAGGGGAGGCCTTTGCCCAGCAGTGGGACACATGAGAGGCTAACAAAAAACAAAAAAAACCTAACCCAATTGTCCGGCTACAAGTAGTGGTTAATAATGCCCATCGCTCATGGGCATTATTAATAATGGCCGGTCCTTATTAATAATGCCCAGTTAATCACGTTGCCCGTAACATATGCATAACATGACGGCCTCGTGGGTCTAGTGGTGGCAAGCGCGACTGCTGACCATAAGGTCCTGGGTTCAATTCCCCATGAAAAACCCAATAGCACTTATTGGGTTTTCCCATCAGGAATTTCTCAGTAGCAGCCACGGAGTCTGGATTTGTGCCCGGTCGATGGCAATAGGCTCGCCCCATATGATATGACACTTAAACATAACTAGCGAAATGTGGGTGTTCTAATGGGGTACACCTCTACCTAACTCTTCGGGGATACCAGCGTGGTTATGTTAATTATAATTGCTTGGTAAGATCGCTAGCAGCTACATACTAATTGGGTGATAAGTAGTGATCGGATATCCGGATACATATTTACCTAAAGTACGTTTTTTCCTGGCAAAAGGTACAAAAGTAAGCGGCTATTTAAATGCCAATTTTTGTCGCGGGATTGCGAAATTTCATAATTCTTTAGTAAGTATAAAATGTAGTACTCAAAATATCGTAACGAATATTTTAAATTTATTTCAATCCTGGCAAGTTTGTTGAAAATAACAAGGAAATAAAAACAACAACTATTTGAATTCGTATATTTGTGCTGAAATGTCGAATGCTAAAACAAAATGGTAAATATGTCTGGGCATCATTCATTTGGAGCTAAACGAAAAAGTAACTAGCCCAGTTTTTTTTTTAAATAAACTCCTTTCCCCATACTGACGCGCGCTCCATACTAGTCAACACTCAAACTTTAGGTAAATATGCATCCGAATATCCGATCTCTAGTGATAAGTAACCAGGAACTAAGATTGTAAAAAAATCCAAAACGTGTGGGATTAGCATACACTAGCGATGTCACGTGGTTTCATTAACAAGAAATAGGTTGACAGTCGTTTTCGCTGATATATTTTCACTTTGTCTAGGACCCTTTAGAGATTGATCCCAAGACGCTCACTTCTTCTTCCTAGCTCTATCCCACTTTCGGTAAGGTCGGCTCTTCTAATTTTCTGGAGCCAGGACAAAGGCTGTTGGGTCGAGCAGTTCTTCCTCTAATAGGAGCTCCGTCATGATAGTCCACCACGTAACCGGAGGTCGTCCTCTACCTCTCCTATATTCAGACAAGACAACCAAGACGCTCACAGAAACTAAAAATCACAGTTTGCTTATTTTTTGCCCTGCACTAGGAATGTGTCCTGCGTCGTGGGTGCGTTTACATACATACACAAACAGCCAGACCCGAAACCGGTGCGATACAAATATATGTTCCGTACGTGAATTAACCTTTTGAACGCCAGAGCAAAAACGCACGTGCGTGCCCTCCACGCCAAGCCAAAAGTTCACCGCAAATACTTACAAATAAAAAAAGCGATTTGAAAAATATTGTTAACTTATTTCTTGATAAGACATTTAATATTTAAGATATATAGATCATATTTTAAAGATATTTAAATAAACACACACAAAAGTAATGATTCAAATCGCTTATTTCATGTTATAGTACACCACATTTTTTGTCACATTTTTGTGTCGTTGGCGTACAGGGCACGCGCTTGCTTGTCACGTATTTGTGACAATAGCGGTCAAAAGGTGAAACCAAACGGACAGCTCAAGATCCAAAGCTCTCTTACCTTCAGAAGGTGTGCTAATATGAATGGGTGCGGAGAACTCCCCGACCGCATTCCTGGTAGCCACGCGGGCTTGCACCCGCACCTCGTACTCTGTGCTCGGTGATAGCTTCCCAATGCGCGCTGACTTGAATAGGCTGGGGGCAGAAGGAGTAGAAATAACTTTAATGATCACCAGGTGGAAAAGATACCCACTCCACTACTATAAATAGTCAAAAAGGACGGAGCAAATGATTCTCCTACCAATACTTTTTTTTCTTTATCGTGTGGTTAATGCCGTACACGGCATAGAGAGCGAGAGATAGACAGTCAGTTCAAAGTTTATTATGCCGCCCATGGGCCTCTGAGTTGGCTTTTCATGCCGTCGAGAAATATCACTCAGGCATGTTGGTTTCCTCACGATGTTTTCCTTCACCGAAGTAAGTAATCATTATACATTACGCACATGAATCCGAAAAATCAGAAGTGCGTGTCTCAGGTTCGAACTTGAGAACTATGACTGGGCAGTCCGAAGGTCACACCACTAGGCTATCACTGTTTTTACCCATACTCATAAAGGTCTTATCACAGGCATAACCAATGCACCGGAACGCCATGATCATCACGAATGAGGTCACCTCACCTCATTCTTACTAGCTGATCCAACGCGATGTACTTAACTCGTTACGGTGTTTAACAAAGTTATAAAACCCAAAACAATTTGCCCGACCCGGGATATGAACCCAGGACCTGATCCTCAGCTGTTGCGCTTTCGAGCACTAGACCAACGAGGCATTCTCGCAAACAAAATTAGAATCGTATAGTTCAAATAGTTTCTTTATCCCAAGTTATTCCTCATTTCCACGTACCTCTCAAAACAGTCTTCGTTGCCATCCACCTTCCTGGTGCAGACCATGTAGGAGTAGGTCTCGAGCGCCACATCGGCCTCGTCGCAGCGCCAGCGCACGGTGAGCTCCCGGGGACCCACGTCCGTCACCTCCACGTCTTCTGGAACTGCATTCACCACGCTGGAATGATGAGGGAAATGTATGATACGGTCTTGGTTAAGATTTACTTTGAAAGCTTCCAAGAGTATTGATTCATTTTACGTCTGGATGGACCTGGACAGTCAGCCTTATCCGGCTTGACTAGTACTGGCTGATTATAGTGAAGCATGTACCTAACCATAATACAAAAAATATAAAAAACTAATCTTTAGGTTTGCGTTAATTGATACCCATATCATGGGGGTGCATTAAAAATAACTAGTCGGCCATCTTTGAAAGTGCGCCATATTGGATTTAGAATGACGTCACTTAGATAACCAAACGACATCTGAACTAAACGTGACCGGACTAATCGGTTGGGGATAACTGTTTTAAAATTCAGTTGCAAGATTTGCCATTAGCCAACATACATACAACATTGCCAGTTGAATAAAAGCCCCCCAGAGGAACTCCTACACAAAGCTTTTCTCTTTGAGCTTCAACGGTCATGAAAACCAAGCTTTCATGTTGTTCAAGTTTTACCTTACACTAACTTAAAACTACAAAATATAAGTTCATCTGTTTGGTGGCAACAGAACCTCACCCGGGCGCGGTGATGGCGATGCTGGTGGATGTCCAGGGAACCAGCGTCAGGTTCTGCTGCAGCCAGGGCAGCTGCTTCGTGCCCAGGACGCGGACTTGGAGCGGCTCCTGTGATGGCACTGTGAACAATAATCAACTTTATAACATTTTCATTTTTACTTGGCATGTTGCAGAGACGAATTTTATTGATCAAATGATTGATGGAGAATGGAGAATACATATTAATTACACGGCGCCAAAAAATTCGTCCAGAATTTTCGTCGAAAAGTGCTCAAAAGGCTGGCAGAATTTCCACGTTGGAAGGCAATGCTGATTCTTTGGCCAAAAAAAGGCCAGCCCTCTGGTCACGTTAAGAGGCGACCAACTGCTTGGCGATATCTGGAAATACTCGGACCCCATGGCCCCTAGTATTTCCGCAAGCGGCTCAAACACATTACTAACAATATAGTAGATTGTTACACGAGGGTCGAAAGTAATCAATTCCCATACGAGGTATTTAGACGCCCGAGCGCAGCGAGGGCGGCTATAGTCCGAGTAGGAATTGATGTCTTTCACCCGTGTTAAGCACTCTACTTTTCATTTCGAATTTAAGTAAAGTAAAAAATAGTAGTGTTTTGTAAATATTTGTTATTTTCTTATCTACTCGCCACTTCATAAAGTCATTGTATGTATTTAAGTATCTTTCCTGGCAAAAGATTTTCGATTTCGCCTCGTCTTTAACAAAATCTGGAGTTAACATTTCAGAATCACTTGAACTCATTTTTAATAAGATATTAGTCTTAATCCGAGATTTCGATACAGCTTACAGAGTTAGTATCCCGCCAAATTATATAGTCTATTTAAAATGCCAAACCCAAGCACCAAATGGAACAAACCGCCTCACTGCCGCGGGCGAACGCGTTTAGTTTTTTTTTATTCACTCTGGCCGTTTATACACTCACAAGGCCGCAGCATTTTTTTCTTAATTATGTTAGATTTTTTTACAGCCTAACCAAATTTAGTTCTAAAATTTATTCTAAAATTTATTTTTAAAATTTATTGCTACCCTAGGGAGGGAAGCAATTACTATGAGTTATTCCCGCCCAAAGGTGGGAAGTAGCATCTTCCACCCGCTACTCGGATCAAATAAACACCACTTTCCGAGTATGAGAAATGAAAAAGTAATTGTATTTGCTCCGTTTGAGGTTTTCAGCACCTAATGAAAGTAAGTAATTTAAAGTAGTTTGATTACAAATACCCACACATATATTTCTTTAAAAATCAGATTAACCAAGTTTGGTAGAGAAAGGGTATCCTCATTGTGTAGTAAGTAATTCTTTAAGATCCTTTTATCGCTTTTGAGAAAATAGACTGGTGGTTTATCGAAGTTTGGAAATTTTTTTGGTCAGAATCACACATTTACAGTTTTTTGCATTCAGTGCTCTCCAACCGGTAAATGATGCGAACTACTTACCTTTAACTGTGTAGTTAGTGGCTTTCCCATCGAGCGTAACGTTGTGCTCATCAGTGCTGTTCTCGGCCTTGAACTGCACGATCCACTCCAGCACTCCTGGAGTCTGGTCTGCGAACTGGTTCCAGAATACTAGGACGTCGTCGCCTTGGCGGGCCAGTTTTATTGGCACTGGAAAGTTAAAGCAAGAGGAGTTGAATACGGTTAAGAATGCGAAGAATTGATGAAGATAGGAGACGAGAGAGATTATCAATAACTTGTCTGACCAAAACATAATAATTTCTTCTGGATTCTGTTGTGGAGTGGAATATGGTAAGAAGAAAATTCTTACCTCCCTGCCCTTGACATGTGACGCTTTCCGACATTTCGCTAGCAACATTTCTGTTCGTTGTTGCTGACTTGATGTAAGCACGTATCTGCAAGACAAGTGTATAAAAAGTTATAGAAAACATAAAGATAATATATAAAATAGAAAGGAATCCCGACACAACATTTCAAGCTTAGCCAGAAATCAATAATCTACACAAATATATAAAATTTAAGTATATATTTGTAATTTCAGAATAACAGCTTTTTACTGATGATAAGTAAGCACCGTAAATAACTTTATATACAAAATAAACATAATATGAACAATATATATTTCTTTAAATGTTTTTCTGGCTGTCGGTCTGTTTGTTCCGACTAATCTCCGAAACGGCTGGACCGATTTTGGCGGAACTTTTACTGGCAGATAGCAGATGTTATAGGTGTAACTTTAAAACAAACTAACAGCACTCCTCTTTTTGGTCGGGGGTTAAAATTAATAACAAAATCCGATCAGGGAAGTAATAGTTTTGTAATGTAAAGTAACATTTTTGTAATAATTTCACCCGGATGAAGGTCGCGCTGAAGGAAAACATCGTGACGAAACCACACATGTCCAAAAACAAAAAAATCGAAGACATGTGACATCTACCAACCCGCACTGGGCCCGCGTGGTGGGTTACAGCCCACTCCCTCTCATAGAGAGGAGGCTTGTGTCCCAGCAGTGGGAGCATTATAGGCTGATGATGATGATGAAGGTCGCGGACAACAGCTAGTTCTTTGATAAAATAGGTAGTAACCTGGAATCCGTAGGGTGTTAATGGTTCCGCCACCTGGATTACATCTTCTATGCCAATGACCGGCTGGCCGGGTAGTGATGTTCCACCTGGAAAAAATATTGGTATTAACAAAGGGTCTTACGAGTAGGGGTTAAGTATTCCTTTAAATAATGCTATCGGCGATTTTATCATAAATCTTTACGTGTTGACTTTGCCAAACAAGTGCTTTAAGCACTTTTTGGCTCTGTTCCGATCTAAAGAATCGGACAACTTTAAAAAAAAACACGTCATAGAAAATATGAATGTCAACATAAAATAAAATATATGAATGTTAACACAACACCACCCCTGCAATCCCCGAAGGGATAAGCAGAGGGACCCACATTTCACCCCTTATGTTTCAAGTCTTGGTAATCGAACCTAGCAATCTACGCAAAAATGATGTTTCTGCAACATCAGGCTCGGATATTGCAAATGATAATGAGCCATTTATACCCAATGGGGATTAAATATTAAATCCCCATTTAATGGAGTAATTGGTAATAAACGGCTGGACTTCTCTTTAACACTCTACTAAACTTTATCACTGGTTAACAATTAGTTGTGCAATCCAGTTGATCGTTGGGGGAAGCAGTCAATTTTGTTTTTCACGGTGTGTTCCTTACCTGGAGTAGTGGTCTGCACAGTATAAGCCATGACATCAGCGTTGACCTTGGGCCATCTGACGGCGACGGCGCGTGCGCCGGTGGGCCAACATCGCACACCGGTGGGAGCCGCCGCAACCGCACCCGTCACGTTGAGCGTGGCCCACGATGACGCTGATGATGTGGGGTTCTGGGCGAAGCACTGGTACACTCCTGGGAAATTATAAAAATACTATCAATAACATTATAAAAGTCACTGTTTCGATAGTCATGTCGGCCAATGGCTTAATTGCCAAACGCGTCGACCAACATCTGAGTAGGCTTTCGCTTGGTAGCTCGATCAAGGGTTTGATTCAAGAAGCAATACTTCTGGACAAGGCGCTTATTGTTAGGAGGTTCCTCTCTCAACAGCCCCTGACCACCTCGGAGACTCTGTTCCCAATGCCGGTGGGCTACTATTTTTTATATTTTTATGTTTTGTTTATTTCATTTTTTTTATATTAAAAAATTTAATAAGTAAAATAAAGAAAAAATAATAACAAAAAAAAAAATGACATGTATTGTACTATTCAGGATGTGTTGCAGGTTTGAGATCAAAGTTAGTTCCTGCTCAGACTAACATATTACTAAGTTGGTATTTATTTTATAAAAATATTCTTATTTACCTGCATCCTCCGAGGTGACACTTCTGATTAGTAGTTCTAATCGTTTGCCATCTGCTGACGGTAACACCACAGTCTGCAATTAACACAAATATTCATCACATGTCTGTACTATTTCCTTTATTTTTAAATAATAACATTAAGAGCTTTTACGTCTTACAAAATTTCAAACAAACTTTCAAGTTCTTATTTTCCGAAATTAGTGAACCGATTTTAATTAAAATTAATACGCATAAGCAGATACATAGGTCTAAAAAGTTACAAAAACATATTCGAAATGTCTTTAAAAAAAAAAGATATTTGTAAATTTCTGTTTCTATAGATAATTTATATACGGTATAATTTAGCTGTTACACTATTTTTCGAAAATGTTTTAGTAACTTTTTAGACCTATTCATCCTGCTTATGCGTATTGAGTTTCATTGAAATCGGCTCAGTCGTTTTGGAAAATAAGGACTTGAAAGTTTGTATGAAATGCCGTGAGGCATCAACGCTCTTAAACATAGCAATGATTTTGCATATATGAGATCAGCACCTAACCCTAATTGCTATGGATATTAGCTAAAACGTTTACCACGTATTCGTACATCATTCTGAACCCGTATTCTGAGCTCGTGGCTAAATAATAACAGCCATACGGGTCGATCTTTAAGGTTAAGCCGTGCTTGCCGAGGTTGGTCCGTGGATGGGTGACCGTAATTACATACCGAGTTTCCTTTGTGCCTCAGAAAGCACGTTAAACCGTTGGTCCCGGCTGTCATTTGTAGATCTTTGACAGTCGTTACGAGTAGTCGAAAAGTCTGACATCTAATCTTACAAATGGGTATCGTATTACCCAGTTACTGGGTTGTGGAGGTCAGATAGGCAGTCGCTTCATGTAAAGTACTGGAAACCGACCCCAAGATAGTTTGGGAAATAGCTAGGCAGATGATGATGATTCTGAACCCGTATTATTATTATTTTTAAACGGCTGTATCCTACAAAACTGCACTACACGGTCGAAATGTATGGAACAGCTGTTTTAACCAACTTCAAAAAAAAGGAAGAGATTCTACGAGCTGTTGTTTTGCATCCTCGTAAAAATTCAGGAGGTTGTCACAAAATACATAAATAATCAATTTAAATTACACTACCTAGTTAATTGTTAAACAATGCTGCTATTTTTTGTTGTTTAAATTGGTCAGTATTTCAGAATAACACCCTTAACGTGGTTTAGGGAGAAATTAAATAAAAAAATATCGAATAAACGTTTGATATTGTTTGTATGTGTGAAAGCGCGGATATAGGGCGAGGATCAGTCGGGTCTCGTTTAAAACAAGGGTGGTTCACACTTACCGAATTCATCCAATAAGGCAAAAAAAATACCTACCCATTTTATTATTGATTCGGGTCGAAAATCATTAGCATAGTTACCTCCTTGAATTTGACAAGTTTGCAAAACAACACCTTGTATATTCTACTTTTTTTAATGGCCGATGATAACTTTCTGGATAACCCTCCACCCTGTATATGCTCGTGATAATAATAACACCTACCCGTCCAGCCAGCACCAGTGGCTTCCCATCCTTGTACCAGGTGACAGTGGGGGCTGGCTTCCCCACAGCCGTGCAGTTGAACCGCACCGTGCTTGCTCTGAACGTCTGCTTCGACGTCGGAGGCACTGTGATCTTCACTGGCTCTGTTATTGTTACGTTAAAAGTCTGAGGAAGAAGAAAAAGGAATTAGAGGCTTCTTGCAAGTTCACTATATCTTGTATGTCTGTTGGGAAGTGGGAATCCTAGCGAGAGTCTGTTTTCGTAAATATACAATGTCACATTTACAAACTCAGGTGATGCGACCCGCGAGTGTATTTTTGCCTCACGAATGAAATCATTCACGAGAGAGAAAAGAGTCTCACGTTGTCGCCGTAGCTTAAGAGCGTTTACACCTTACGAAATTTCATAAAAACTGTCAAGTCTAAACAAGCATACATACGTCTAAAAAGTTACTAAAAACATTTTCGCAAAATAGTTTTACAGATAAATTAGACCGATTATAAATTATCAATAGAAACATAAATTTACAGTTAACTTCTATTTCAAGACATTTCGTATATGTTTTTAGTTACTTTTTAGACCTCTGCATCTTGCTTATGCGTATTAAGTTTAATTAAAATCGGTAAAGTAATTTCGGAAAATAAGGACTTGAAAGTTTGTATGAAATGCCGTATGGCGTAAACGCTCTTAAGGGCAATACATATAGGGAGGGGACGCGGCTTGGGTGACGCGCTGGACTCGACATCCCGCGCACGCTCTGAGTGATGTCGTCCAAATAAGAGTACATTAAATTACACCTGCCGTACTCCCGCGCTCGTCTCGCGCTCGACCCGCTCCATGTGTGTTGCACTTTATGCATGCTCTAAGCACTTTCTTTCAATTATTTTTTCTTTGGTCGATGTCGGAAAACACGTGTAATTCGAGCTCGTGGCCAGTTGTTAAGGACGTTTCTTACAAACACGTGCCGTCACGAGATAAAAGGCAGACGAAACTACTTTTATGTATTATATTGTTTTTTGTTAAGTGGCGAAACAAGTTCGAGATGAGTGGGTATTATTTTAACGGTATCTATTTACTGAAATATAGTCTACACGTGTTCGGAAGTTGTCGTCCAATTCAATTTCGTCCCACTCTCTGTTCTATTTTCAAACACAACAAATGCCTAGCAATAGTTTACTTTGTATAATTTTAAACCTTCAATCAAGAATACACTATAGTCAAGGTTTACGTCTTGGCTCGAAATAATGTATATTATGTACTTAAACTTAGGTAACTTAGGCGCGTTAATTATGTTAACTCGTCGCTAAATACAAGCAACTGTTCGGTTCGACCTTCAGATTTAACCGTGCTTGCTTAGGTTGGTCCGTGGATGGGTGACAACCCATTACATACTGAGTTTCCTCCGTGCCTCGGAAAGCAAGTTAAACCGTTGGTCCCGGCTGTCATTTGTAGATCTAACAGTCCGTCGTTACAGGTGGTCAGCGGGCCGAAAGTCTGGTCTGGAAAGGGGTCCTGGGTTCGATTCGCGGATAGGGCAAATGCTATTGTGGTTTTCCATCAGGAATTTCTCAATAGAAGTCACGGAGCCTGGATCTATTTATTGACAGAAACCAAAATACACTGAGCAAATGAATCCATTTTATTAAAACGAACAATTTCCCTATCAACAAGATATCAAATAATATACGATAAGCAATAATCTGAAATCCGCCACAGTATAACATTTAGTTAAATAAGGCAATATATATTCAGTTGTTAACACAAATAGCTGGGAGGCATACAAGGATATTCGCAGAAGACACGGCGGTATATAATATACTACTATGTAGAGCAAAAAGTAATTATATAGATAACTTTACCTTATTTGAATTAAATATATTGTTTGATAAGGTTTCGCGTTGGCGTAATGTAGAGTGTGTACACACTGTGAGATATGTGAGATACGCACGAATCGCGACTGACACACATCTACAAACAAGTCAGTGTGTGCTTGGTTAAGGGCAGATTTTTCAATAATTACATACCAACTACCTGAAAAATAAATTTCGTTTCGTTTTGACAGAGTGTCCACAAAAAACGGTCAAAATGATTAACTTATTCGTCGAATAGAAGTTACCTGGCGATCAAAAAATCAGCCCTAAAAGTCATTATCTAAGATACGATTTTTATTATGTTGTTTGGTAATTGCTTGCAGTTTGAACTGTCAAAAGTTAGAATTCTTAGCTTTGCTTTCTCTGACGGTTCTTACTTCGTTTAAGTTCTTGTCTATTTCATTAAAAATGTTTGCGTAAGTAATTACTTAAACTCAAGTAATTTAACTTGACTATGGATACAAGTGTTAATGGTTTAAGAAAGGGATTAGCAAGTCTGACGCCTTAGTTGGCGTTAGCGTCCTACCTTTCAACCTACCCTATCAAATGTTCTTATCTTTGACAGTTATATTCCCTATTACAAACATTATTACTAATACGAAATTAATCATAAATATAGCATCAGTGCTCTGTATGGTGTCGGACGTAAAGAATAGCACCATCCCATATCTTCCCGTGGGTGTCGTAAGAGGAGACTAAGGGATTTGCCAGAGAATGGGCAGCAGCGTTCTCTGTGCTTTTGTAACAACCGTACTGCGATCGCCAACCCGCCTGCCAAGCGTGGCGATTATGGCAAACCCCCCCAAAATGTCAGTGTGGCGACACTTGGGGAGGCCTGTGTCCAGCAGTGGACGTCTTTTGGGCTGAAATGATGATGATGAGAGCAACAGTCTTTTCCTCGAAGCTTTTACCCCACATTGTAAACATAAAACTTCCCACTAGTTCATTTCAATGGTTATATCTCAGTCATCATCATCATCATCTCAGCCCAAAAGACGTCCACTGCTGGACATAGGCCTCCCCCAAATCACATTGACATTTTTGGGGGGTTTGCCATAATCGCCACGCTTGGCAGGCGGGTTGGCGATCGCAGTACGATTGTTACAAAAAGCACAGAGAACGCTGCTGCCCATTCTCTGGCAAGTCCCTTAGTCGCCTCTTACGACACCCACGGGAAGATATGGGATGGTGCTATTCTTTACGTCCGACACCATACAGAGCAAGAGAGCAAATATCTCAGTCACATGTAATAAAGTACAAAGCCTATTGCCATTAACTGCACAAATCCAGATTCGCTGCTGCTATTGGAAAACCTAATGGCCATTCTGAAACCAGGACCTCATTCTTAGCAGTAACGCTTTTAACCACACGATCAAAGCTGGTCTCCTCGCTTCCAAGCGCTACACAACGCGTCACTCAAGAACATGACAGTTCATTTACTCCAAAATATGGGTTTAATACAAAACGCGGGTAGTTTTGACCCTTTAATTAGCCGGTTCACCTAATGTTATTGTTACCTCAGTATAAATTTTATAGAAATCATAAAAGAAAGCCATTTTCCCGAAGGGACAGCCAGTTATACAGCAATATTTTTTAGTCACCGTCCAAATTTTTTCTAGGCATTATGTATCATTCACTAACTCCATTTTTGAAAAAAAATCGATATGTGAAATTTTCATATTTTCATATGAAATCATTTTCTCGAAAAAAATATCCGCTCTGCCTGGTCACTAAATTACACGTTAAAAATACTACATTTGCAGCGCAAACATTGAATGGGGCGGGGGCGGCCAGCCCGCGTAGTTACCCAGCGTGTACCTACGCACGGCGCGGCGGTGTCCATGATATCTCAATATTTTTATATTGAGTGATACTAAAAGAAAAAACACGTTTTCAATGGTTTTCGCCAAAGATTAAAATGTCTAAATTTGGACGGTGACTAAAAGGTCATGGTGTATATATAAGTCCCATGTAATAGAGGCGAGCTTATTGCCACCAACGGGCACAAATCCAGACTCCGTGGCTGCTAGTGATAAATTCCTGATGGAAAACCCACTTTAACGACCCCGGAATTCACCCCAGGATCTCATGCTCAACAGTAGACCAACGAGGCAGTACATAAGAGTCGAGGCAGTCTATACATATAAATCACGACAAAGTATACCTACGGGCTACAGCTTTGCCTGTACATGGCCTTATATACAAGTCTTCATACGCACCGTAGGCAAGTAGTAGAACACAGTATAACGTAAAACAATAGTTTCAAATTACATATCGTACTGTAGAAAATAATGAATAGACTGTTCATTACCTTATCTGTTCATCAAAATGATGGCTTATATTGTACCATGCGGGAAATACAATGGGGCTTCGCGATTTATCTATGTTTACAAATCAAAATAATATATTATAATATTTTGTTTTCCTACTAATTAGCGGTAGCAATCTGAAAACGTATAGTCCAGGCGTTACAATGATAGATATGTACAAAAATACTAAAGAATCACTTTTGGTGAAGAAACCCAGATACACATTAAATACAGCGTAAAGAAAAGTCATCCTAACGACACAAAAAAACACTTAAGATCGTAAATACGATAAAACACATAATTTGTGTTTTTTTTTAATACCCCCCCTTCTTGGGGGAGGCCTATGTCCAGCAGTGGACGTCTTTTGGCTGTAATGATGACGATGATGATGACATTATTCATTCACTTAAACTTCACAAGGTCAATAGTCAAAAACCTCCAAAAATAAGGGCGTAATCTCACCTTGACCAGGTCGCTGTTCCCCTCGACCGTGCAGGTGTACACACCTTCCTGCTCCAGGTCTACTCGGCGAAGAGTTAGGACATCGACTGTCTCCTCTAATTCGCTCGTTCTCTGTCCGGGTTGGGAGAATTCCCAAATTAACTGGAAAGGAAAATATTGGGTTGATATAGAAAATTGGTAGGATGCTCACTCAGTTTTTGAAACCCTGGTAGATCGATTAGTGTTTGCTATAAATTCCCAGATTGGTTATTGTGGCTTGATGACCAAAAGAATAACACCCCATAACTTTTACATGAATATTTGACAACGGGAATACTAAAAACATAGGCTTTCAAAATTCAGGGGTAAAACGTAAAGTATACGTCGTGTATTTTTGTAATAATAAGTCCACATGATGTACTGCAGAGAATAAATGATGTATGCAAAAAGAAAACTTATGTCGAAAGTTCAAAATCCAACACAGTGTACCACACTTTTGTATATTTTCTTCATCTCGATCTACATATTCTTTTCAAAATATTCGTCACTGTAACTATATTTACCTTAGGTCTAGGCCAACCAGTGACAGGGCACGGCAGCACCACGGTACCGCCCTTGGGCACACCGATTTCCTGCTCATGATGCACCGGCAGGATGGCAGGATCCAGCTCGGCAGCGTACTCCTCCACTTGCAGTCTACCTCCATGACTGACGCGCGTTCGGTTCGCGTTGGAGTTTGTTGCTTTGCATCTGGTGATGTTAAGGAGAAATGGTTATATACAAAAATTTAAAATTTAGTGAAACAGGACTAATTAAGGCCGCGATTCCATACACCGGGCATTGACAGATAATGTTCTGAGGTATCCGTTAGTATTCGGTGTCTGCATTCGATCCACAATGTAGCCATTGTAGGTTGATCAAACTTTTACTTGAAGGAAAATAAATAAACTCAGTCTTTTTATGACATATTTTAGAAAAAAAATCGTCTTTGTTGAGCGTTTTCTCTCTATCTACGGCTCGATGTAAAATAATATAGCTCGCGAACAATAAGTCAGCTTAAATTAAACGCGAAGAAAGCTTTTGCTGTAGCGAAATCGTAGCACAGTGCTACGCCGTAGTTCGGGGCGTAGCGTTGAAAGACGCGTACTTCGTAGCAATGAAATCACATACCAGATGTCGGTGAATTTATGGAATGCTCTAGTGGCTTTTCCTGATCAAGTCTTTTGGTAACATTTTTGAATAAGCAGAATCATATTAATACTATATTCTGCAAGTACCTGTACAATCCTGCATCTTCTCTTGTCACGTCTGTAATAAGTAGCTGATTTTTCAGCAAATGATATCTGAAACAATATTTGTTTATTAGTTAATGGTATTGTCGGATTGACTGCCACTAAAAAAAGGAATTGTGGGGAAAAGGGAGACAGAGGCCTTTGCCCGCCAGTGCCATGGCCAGAGATCGGGACAAGTAGAAATTATTTGCCTAAACTGCAAGGAAGGAAGCAACATGTGGATAATACCTCCATCTAATTTAACTTAAACATCATTCCGGGATTTTATAGGGAGTATTATCCACTCTAGTCATGATACTGAATAGTAAGTACAATCTTCTTTGATCAGAGTGTGGTCATATTTAACAGATGGAACCGGACACAATACTGTTCCACTTTCTCCGTAAGACAAAAATGTTCAGTTTTGGATGCGTATATTACTGATACTGACACTGTAAGCCTGCGACTATCCCACTGCTGGACAAAGGCCTCTCCCAATGACTTACAGGTATTTTAATCCGGGGCCAGTATGGACCACTGGGCGCTGGTCTGGTATCGCTGGATTATTTCTTTTTAAGGTTACACCATACCTGTCATTCTGAGGCAGTGGTTCTCCATCCCTCTGCCAGGAGACGGTGGCGGGGGGCCCCGAGCTGATGTTGCAGTTCAGGACGAAGGGTTGGCCACGCCATGCCGTCGCATTCTCGGGGTGCACCGAGAACTGCTTATCTAGGTCTGCAAACAAAGAAAACTGTATTATATACCTTGATAATGGAGGCTCTTACCGATTCTTTTCCACTAACAAAATTTTGAACAATTTAAAATTGAAAATCGTCGATTCCTACATAATTATAATAATACGGATGATACTAATCGTGCTTGTCGCTAAAATACAAACTGAAATGAAAAACAAAAGTAAGAGGGCCTTCTTCGTATTCCCGAAGGGATGATTTCCCGAAGGGCGGCGGTGAATGACACCTACATCCTGCCGGTAATGTTATAAGTCTTTTGTAATAACAGCAACAGGGCAAAAATCATGACTCCCAGCCTTCTAAGAATTTTCTACCATACTTATACAACCTTCCGATGAAAACACACACACTGGGGTAAAGCAAAAACTATGCTATTATATTCTTTAAAATAATATAAAATCATGCCTGTAATCCCTAAAAGGTAAGGCAGAAGTGTGCCTTTACTACTTCTACTTTTCGTCAGTTCAGTTTTGGCATCAACCGGGCTCAAGCCCTGACTCCGGGCGACTATTTTGAAATTCATTGTGGATAACCCGACTAACACTTTTGTTTGACCTGGATTATGAACCGAGGACCTCATATGCAGTAATGCAGCAGTAGTGTCTGCAAGCACTAGACCATCGAGACAGTTGATTCAAGGCAACAACGTTCTTATTAATAACACTTTCTATTGTTAGTTTTAAGTAAAAATATTTCTAAGGAAACGTAGTCAAAACAAACTTTAGAGAATTAACTTCAAACGTTAATTTAAGATGGTAGTTAATAGGATCGTCCCACGCACTCTATTTAAACACCAGCGGAAATTTTACGGTTCAAAATATTGTTCAAGGAATATAATGCGATCAGTTTCAAGCATATTGTTTGTTTATAGACATAATGAAGCAAGAAAAGTTACAAACCTACTTCCTGAGAAATCGAACCAGTTATGAGAGATTCTTCACAAGCTACAGAGTATTTTAAACCACGTACTACCTCGCCGGCACTTACATATATCTTTACAAAAGGCATATTATTAAGCCATACTGTCGCTAAGGGCGATACGAAAGAAGTACCAAAAAAACTTTTTTTTTAATAATTAAAAAAATTGTTATTGTGTTACCATAACATCTATAATGGCATCGATCGATCGTTGATCGATGCCATCGATCGATGGTAGAATAGATTAGTCGACAATCGGTCGATAGGTTTACCAAGTAGGAACTATTGATACGATAGGAACTATTGATCGACACCCTTCAATGTTCGCATCGGGCTGCCTCTCTAGAAGGAAAGATATTCAGCCACTTTGTTAAATATCAGAATATCAGCAGCATCCGGTGAGAAGGGATGACTAGGTAGAAGATGAACAACGCATAAGAAATAAATAGTTTTAACCTGACACAATCGGTGCCTACAACCCATAACACTTTCAAAACCGTTCTGGGAGGTGGAAGGCCAAAAAATGGTTATGCCTCATATCATAAACATTGATGTTGGGGCCTCATACCGTTTCAAAGTGGTACATGGCAGCAATGATACTGAAATGTTATCGCCAGGAAGATTTTAAGGGCAATATCCGAAATTGGTAAGCTTGTTTTGAGTTTTTTTTGTTGGATATGCGTGTAAGAACTTAGTGAAGAATACTAATTAAGTATAAAGTTGGAAGTTGGAAAAGCTAGCAGTTGGCAACACTGGTGACATGTCAAATTAATTTATCCGTATTTAAAATTAAATTTAATTAGTAAATAAGTTATAATAAGGTTTAATTATTTGTGCAAACGTATTATAAGTGCGTAAATACTCAGG